>CM053789.1:280544254-281991754 GCA_028749045.1 Cupressus sempervirens | reverse complement strand
GAGTATGCCTATACATTTATAAGTTTGAATTGTCGCGAAAGTGTTAAGTGATTTTATGTGATTTTGGGTTTTTAGGTTTTAAATCTTTTTAGATTTAATTTCTAGTAGCTTTGCCTTAGGTGAATTTCCATTATGGAGAATAATCTATTTTTGTTTGGGTCAATTTAGAGTCTAGCTACTCTAGTTGCCTATTTTCTCTAATCAACTATTCACTCAAAAAGTGAATAAGTATTGAAAAAGAGTTTTTATTATTCACTTCTCACTTTTTGAAATACAAATTTGAGAGCTCTTTTGTGAATACTCTTCTAAAGGATTTGATTTCTATTTGTTCTAGGAGTTGTAAGTGTGGATTTTTTATGAAGTTATTATCATTGGATCTAACTTGGGGAGTTTTTGATTTGCTATCACTTTTAACAGTTTTGGCAGGTTATTTATTTTATTGAATGGATGTTAGTTTTTGCCACTTTTGCTGTCAAGTAGGGCCTTCCTATTTTATTTTTTTACTCTATTTTAGCTTATTTTTCTTTTAACAATATGTTAGGAGGTTGAGAACTAGTGTTCACCTCCATTTTTGTTTGTTGGTTCTGCTTGGTTGGTTGGGTATGAACATTTTCCCTATTTTTAAGATGAGGGTTTGGGATTTTGAGCTGTTATGCTGGCCATTTTTGCATACAGTGTTTGAATTCATTTTTTTTTGGATTTTAGGGGTTTTTGTACCCAAAATTCAAATGGGTTTTAATTTTGGAATTTTTCCATATTTTGGAATTTTTACCTCATTTTACATGTTACCCTATTTTCTTAGGTTTTCTTGGGACATTGTTGGTTGTGGACTTGGATAATCCATTTGGATGTCAATCAGACCATTATTTCACTTTTATGTTGTATTAGGATGCATGCCACATTCATCCTCTCGAATCTATTTTTAGTTGAGTGACTTTCTACATTATTTTCTCATCTAGTCCTTGTGCTTTTATCTTCAAGATGGTGGTGTACCACACGAGTACATGTGCATACATATCTATTGGGTGACCTACAAGGCCCACCCTTCTATAGACTTGCTAGAAGTTATGATCATTGGGGTTGGGTTGGGAATTTGCATGCTTATAGGCACTCATCATTAGATGAGCATGGGTAGGGTAGGGTAGCATATGGAGGGGGCTTCTATCTCCACAACCTAGTGCCTATTTCCTGAGGGTTGGCATGAAGAAGTTTTAATTAAGTGATAACTAAAGAAAATATTGGGTGGTAATAAAACTTAAGATAGTAAAATGTGTGTGTGGGGCCCTCTGTTAAGGAGTTGAAATACATGATTCGAGCTTGGGCTTGTTGATGCCAAGTGACTCTTCATGATCTTAGCCCCTACATAGTAGCCCATTGAGTGTTTGACTAGGACTTGTAGTTTATGCATTGTCTATGTCTTAGATTCAGTCATCATACTGCCTAGCATGTGTGTTAGCCATGTATGTTATTCAAAGTGTGTTTGTAGTCGAATCATTATCTCCATCAACACAATGAGAGTGGACCTATGAGTGCCATGTGGTTGGGAGGCATAGCTACCCATACCATTGCTAGGGATTTTTGTATAGAGATGGTCTATTGTTCTAGCACAACCGTTGCTAGATGATTTGATTTGGTACTTTGGGTTCCAGAGTATGCTTTGCTGTGATTCATACTTTCATTGGAATGATTGTTATCATGTTTAGATGATGTTAAATTTGATGCATTTCCTTATTATGATGATTAGCATGTGATAGGTGATGTTATCTACTTGTAGGATTATCTTATGCTTTACTTCTGGCATGTTAGATTTCCTTATGCTTATGTAGTAGCATGTTTAGTAGTGATGTCCCTATTACGATAGTACCAACAATCTAATCGGTGGCTTGGAATGTTATATGTAGGGGATGGCTAGGGCCCATGATGGTCTTATGATGCTATTGACGATTAGGAGGAACCACATACTTAGTTAGTTGTGTTTTTCATTACAATGTTATTTCAATTATTGTGACCATGTGTCAGCATGGTGCGATACATTGAAGTATCCCGTGCCCATTAAAATTTTATCATGCATTCGCTGATTGCGTCACATGCCTCTTGGAGTTTTGTCATGCTATACTTTATAGTATTACACCCCCTTAGAAGAACTGTCATATGATACTTTTAAAGTATCACACACCCTTATGAGTTGTATCACCTAATCCCTAAAAATGTTTCCCTACTTCTTTAGAAGTATTGCGCAATATTGGAAAGTATTGCCCAGTGCTGATTTAAAGTATTTCCTCAAAAATGTGTAAGCTTGTATAGGTGGGTAGCAGGCACTTTTTGGTAAGACTTGAACTTTTTAGGAAGTGTTTTGGGTACCCTCCTTGGTGTTCTTCAATCCTATGGTGTTGCATTTTGGATTCAGAATGTTCCTATTTGAATTTAGTTTTGCAACTTTTTGTTGTCAGTCATTTTGGTCAGTAATGGTGTTTGGAAATTCGTTGGTGTCAGGATGTTTGATTAGTCCTCTATTGTGATCTTTATGATACTTGTATGTTGTTTCCACATGCATTCATACTTGTTTAAAAAAATAAAATATTCTTGGCTTATATTTATCATTGTTCCAAGGATCTCTGGGCAGGGCATTACATTTGGTATTAGAGCCCATGTTGCCACATTAGGATCTCTGTGTTATACTTCCACTATGGTTTTATTTTACAATGTGTATTGTTATAGTATGGTTGTTATTTTGATATCTTGATAGTTCCTAGTTTTGACTCTTATGCTTCTGGTCCATTTGTTCTAACATTATCTTGTTGTGTCAATAGTGATACCTCCTACATGTAGACATGGTGGCCATGGTGGTATCTATACTATAACCATGGAGAAGAACATTGGGAAGAGGGACATTAGGAAGGAGAGGGAGAACAAGATAATAAGGCTAATTAGAATGGTGTGGGGGCATTGTTGCCAGTGCTCTAGGAGATTCTTGCTTAGTTGGGCCCTCGTGTTGAGGAGTGCCAATAGGATCATAATCAAGAAGAGGGATATCATCATGGAGGCACCCATTATTTAGAGCATAGGGAGGAAGAACATGAACATAAACATTCTCATACTCCACCAGGTGGTAGAGGGCATTATCAAGGTGGTAGGGACCACGAAGATTCCATTAGGTTGGATATCATGAAGCCCCTTCAGCAATCCAAATCACCACTGTATGATGGCAAGGGAAGTGGCCTCAAGGCTGAGACTTGGTTGTTGGACATGGAGTACTACCTCACCATGTATCCATATTTAACCAACATGAGGGCTTGTTGTGTAATTATGCAGTTAAGGGATCACACATCCATTTGATGGAATATTGAGAGTCAGAGGATTCAAGTTAGTGTTGTAGATCTCACCTAGGAGATCTTTGAGGAAAGGTTCTAAGAGAGATTCTTATCTGCTCAGCTCAGAGAGGCTTGTGCTAATGAGTTCCACACAATCTGGCAAGGGGAGAATCTAGTTCTTTGAACTTAGTTAGTATTCATGCTATAACAATGATGATTTACTCCTAGATCATCATTTCATCTGAGGCCTTAAGGATGCCCTCATTGGAGAAGTTTGTATGCACCATCCTAAGACTCTTGTCCTCACTATGGAGAAGGCATGTATTGCAGAGGAGAATTTGGCTAGAGGTTTTAGTAATACATCTAGTTCTTAGAACCAAAGTATAAGAAATTCAAGCTAGGATGCATAGTATTCTCAGTCCTTAGGGAAGGGTTAGACCCAGTCACTACCCTCTCAGGGTGGATCTCGTCGTAATAGACAAAAGAGGTTTTGGACCAAGGGTGGATAAGATTTAGGAACCTCAGGTAAAAAAGGAGATAATTAGAACTGAGGATAGAAATCTCAATAGGACTATTCTCCTTAGAGTGCTAAGAAAAAGTCTAGTAGGGATAGTGCACCTTATCCTAGTGCTACCCAGGGTGGTCATAGAACAAGTTCCAACTTTTTAGGGAACTATTACTCTTGTGGCCAGCCTGGCCATAAATCTTTTGAGTGTTTGATTAAACCATATTTAGGACCTAGTAAGTACATAGCAAGATTTGAGCCTACTATAGGAGATGTGGGTAGGAATCATAGAGTCTTTGAGAAGCTAACAACCATCAAGATGAGCATCGAGGTATAGTAGTCAAGGCTACAGGTACGTTGCATGATATTTCAACTTCAATTTTGTTTGACTTTGATGCTTTAGATTCTTTTATATTACCATCTCTTGTTCAATGATTAGAGCTAGTGGTAAAGCATTAGGTTGATAGGTGGTAGGTTGAGTTGGGCATAGGTTCCAAGGTGGCTATTGACTCATTGGTTAGGAGTTGTGTTTTGAATTTGGATACCTTTATCGCTACAGTGGATCTATGCATTCTACCTCTAGGACTATATGAAATTGTGTTGGGCATGGATTGGTTAGTTGCCCATCAGGAAAATATTGATTATCATCAAAAGATGATGTAGTGTGTTGATGACACAGGTTGGCAGGTGGAATTTTTGGGAGTTTTGAGACTAGTCTCACTTTGGATGATCTTTGCTAATAAAATGAAGTGGAGTTTGTAGAAGGGTTGTTAGTTGTTCATTTTTTCTATCAGTGATCTTGAGGAAGCCAAGAAATGTACAGTGACACTTGATGATCATCCTCTCCTTTGTGAGTATGCAAATGTGTTTCCTAATGAGATTCTAGGTATGCCACCATAGTGTCACATTAATTTTCAAATTGATCTTGTACAGAAGTAGAGCTGATTTCATGAGCTCCTTACCACATGATTACTCAAGAGTTGAGTGAGCTCAAATTACAGTTGGAGGAATTTTTGGACAGGGGCCATATTTGTCCTAGTGTATCCCCATGGGGTGCACCAGTCATTTTTGTGAAGAAGGATGGTTCTTTGCATTTGTGCATAGATTACTGATAGTTGAATAAGGTGATGATGAAGAATCATTATCCTTTGCCAAAGATAGATGACTTGTTTGATCAGATGAAGGGAGCATGAGTATTGTCAAAGGTTAATCTAAAGTCAAGATACCATTAGCTTTGTATCCAAAAAGCTAGTATTCATTGAACAAATTTTTGTACATGGTATGGGCATTATGAGTTCATGGTTGTACTCTTTGGTTAACCAATACACCATCAATATTTATGAATTTAATGAATGGTCTATTTCACACTTACCTTGATCAGTGTGTCATTGTATTCTTGGATGACATATTGATCTATTCAAAGACCATGGAGGAGCATGAAGTCCATTTACACTAGGTATTGCAGTGCTTGAGAGACCATCAGTTATATGGCAACTTGAGTAAATATGGGTTGTTCTAGTCAGAGGTGAAGTATTTTGATGCAAGAGCATCCTAGGTTGCCTTGTTATCCTACTCATTTTTGTTCATTCTGCAAGTTGGTGCCTAGCAAGTCCTTCATGTGCCTAGTAGTCCTTCATGTGGGTAGCAGTCCTTTATGTGCCTATTAGTTCCTTCATGTGCCTAGTAGTCCTTCATGTGCCTAGTAGTTCCTTCATGTGCCTATCAATCCTTCATGTGCCTAGCAGTCCTTCATGTGCCTAGTAGTTCCTTCATGTGCCTAGTAGTCCTTCATCTGCCTAGCAATTCTTCATGTGCTGAGTTACTGTAGCAATTACATCATGTGCTAAGTTACCCAGTGTATGACGAGTGACTCTTCATGTGCTGAGTTACCTAGTGTATGTTCAGTGTTTCTTCATGTGCCGAGTCACCCAATATATGCTGAGTGTCAGCATTTGGACATGATTTTTGCAAGCCAACTTGTGGGATTTATTTTCAATTGTGACATTTATGTTAAGATCTTTTCTTGGGATGTGTCTAGACCATTTTTGGATCTTTTTTAGAATAATCTGCAAGCCATTTTGGCAAGTATATATGGAATGTTTAGGCTTAAATTTAGGCATGTTTTTGAAAAGAAAATGGGAGAGCAGAATTGAATGTGCAAATTTGTAGCTAGATCTTCGAATGTGAATGTATTTGTAATTGGCTATAACCTAGAAGGTCTTATAGCTGGTCATGTATCAAGGTGTTTTGATGAATCAATAAAAGTATTTCACCTCCTTTGGTTGCTATCCCTTATGTTTTCTTTTTTTGTGTTAAATCTTGCAAGGTGGTTTGGATAGCTAGGTGAGCCTTTGGCCCTAGTTATTCATTCTTTGCATCCATTAGGTGGTACTAGAGCTTGAGGTTCATCTTTGTGAAGATTAGATCATGTAGAACCCTGATTTAGATTTGGTTGTAGGGTGGTACATTTTTGGATTTGACCTATAACTTGCAGAGGGTTATGATCTTGTAGGAACTAGTTTGAAAAGATGGTTCATGGTAAATGAAATGCTGATGATGCTATATTGGATTAGTTGAGACAAATTGTAGCCAGATTAAATGCTATGGAGATAGCCTAGAGGAGAGGAGTACATCTTGATGATGTAAGTGATGATGAAGTAGTATCACCAAACCATAATCCAAAACCTTATGAAGATCAAGATGAAGGAAGATTGTTGTGAGTGTTGTCTAGGGAAAATTCAAAGCCTACTGTAGAAGTTGTTCCTTATGATGGAAAATTGGATACCAATGTTGTGTTAAATTGGATCTCTGATATGGAGAAGTTCTTTGAGTATGAAAGCACTCATGATAATAGAAAGGTGAAGATTGCAGTCACTAGGTTGAAAGGTCATGCATCACTATGGTGGGAGAGCTTGCAAAATAATAGACAAAGGAGAGGATAGGAGAAGATTAGAACTTAGCCAAAGATGGTGAACAAGGTGAAGAACAAATTCGTTGTTGATTACCAAGTTAGCCTATTGAGAAAGATAAAAAATTTGAAACAAAAGGACATGACTATTAAAGAATATACTAACTCTATAGAGTGGACATCAAATTTGGACATGTGGATGATGATGTTGAGAAAATTGAAAGGTACATTAATGGATTGAGATCTAGAATTCAAGATGAAATAAGTTTTGTGAAGTTGGAAAGTGTAGAAGAAGCATATCAATATGCCTTGAAAGCTGAGGAGATCTTGACAATGAAGCATGAACAAAGACAAAGAGGTAGAGGTGGTAGATTCCAAACAGGTAAAGGTAGATCTTATGGAGAAAGTGGTAAATCTGATAGTTCTATGTAGGATATAGACAAATTTAAATGGAAGAATGATGACAAAGGAAAGACTGAATGGAAATGTGGTAATTCTTATTAATGAGGCACTAATTCTTATCGAGGAAGAGGTAATTCCTATTCTAGAGATGGATTTCATGGTAATTATTTCAGATGTGGTAAAGAGGAACATAGATCTTTTGAATGTAGATTTTCTAAAAGTAGGCGAGGTAACATAAATGCTGTGATTCAAAAAGATGATGAGGGTTCACGAAGTGGACCTAAATCCATAGAAAATATGATGGTGAGAAGAACCTTATGTAATAAGGGAAGTGACGATAAACCTATTTTAAGGAGAAGTCTTTTCAAGACAAGATGTAAGATGGCTAGAAAATGCTGCAAAGTGACCATTGAGAGTGGAAGTTCTACAAATCTGGCATCAGAAGAGCTAGTTACCAAGTTGTAGTTGTAGAGGCTACAACATCCGAAACCTTATCATGTTTCATGGATCAAAGATGAGCATAAGATATTGGTAAGTGAGCAATGCTTTGTGAAGTTCAAAATTGGACATTATTTTGATGAAGTTTTGTGTGATATTATGCCCATGGATTGTTGTCATATTTTGTTGGGTAGACCTTGGCAATATGATAGATATGCTATACATGATGGAAGAATGAATCAATACACTCTTTAGGTAAATGAGAAGAAACAAACATTGCTGCCTTTGATTGAAAGTTTAGATGAGGTTAATTGTATTGCTGTAAAAATTTGCATGGTTAATGGGAAACAATTTGAAAAGGAAATGAAAAGGAATTAATTCTATTTTGCCATAGTTCCTAGAGGATCGAGTGTTGGTAGTAATGGCTGAGTAGCAAAAACTAGTAATAACCAAGTGACAGTAGATAGTGATAGTCGAGTATCGATAGAAGTTACATAATTGTTGAATGAGTATAATGACATCATTATTGATGATAATCTTGATGGTTTACCTCTAGTAAGAAGCATAAGTCATTGTATGGATATGATTCCTAGAGCTAGTTTTCCAAACAAAACACCATATAGATTGACACCTACAGAGAATGAAGAATTTAATAGACAATTGCATGAGTTGTTATAGAAAGGTTTGATTAGAGAAAGCTTTAATCCATGTGTTGTTCCTATTGTATTAGCACCTAAAAAGAATTGAGAATGGAGAATGTGTACTGATTCTAGAGCCATTAACAAGATAACAGTGAAATATAGGTTTCCTATGCCAAAGATGGATGACATAATGGATTGTTTGAGTGGAGCAAAGTATTTTACCAAGATTGATTTGAAGAGTGGCTATCATTAGATTAGAATCAGAGAAGGTGATGAATGGAAGAATGCTTTCAAGACAAAAGATTGTTTGTATGAATGGTTGGTTATGCCTTTTGGTTTGACTAATGCACCTAGTACTTTCATGAGGTTGATGAATGAAGTTCTGAAAAGATTTTTGGGTATGTTTGTGATTGTTTATTTGGATGATATTTTGATATTCAGTAAGACTAAGGAAGAACATCTTGAGCATATTAGACAAGTATTATAGAGGTTGAAAGAGGAAAAGTCGCTGATTAATCTAAATTTTTTTTCTTTCATGCAAGAGGGGATTGTGTATTCTGGATTTGTGATTTTAGCCGATGGATTGAAGATGGATCCTGAAAAGGTTAAAGCAAATTTGGAATAGCTTACACTTGAGAATGTGGGTGAGGTAAGCTCATTTCATGGTTTGGCTAGTTTTTACAGAAAGTTTATAAAGAATTTCAGTGCTGTTTGTAATGCTACGATTAAGACAATGAGGGGTGATAAAAAGAAATTCAAGTGGACACATGGAGCTAATAAGAGTTTTGAGACTTTAAAAAAAAAGGTTGCTGAATTAACTTTATTAGCTTTATCTAATTTTAATAAAGTATTTCAAGTGGAATGTGATGCAAGTGGTAATGCAATAGGAGCTGTATTAAGTTAAGAAGGTAAGCCTATTGGTTTTTTTCGTGAAAATTTGAATGATGCTAAAAGAAATTATTTTGTGTATAATCAAGAATTCTATGCCATTGTTCAAGCATTGAAGAAGTGGAGACATTATTTGATTTCTAAGGAGTTTGTGTTGTATACTGATCATAAAGCTTTACAATACTTTGGAAGTCAATATAAATTGAATTAGAGACATATGAAGTGGGTTGAGTATTTGCAGAGTTTTATATTTGTCATTAAGCATAAGAGTGGAGTTACTAACAAAATTACTGATGCATTAAGTAGGAGACATTCCTTGCTGACAGAAATGAAGTTTGAAGCTCTTGGTTTTGATGAAATTAAAGAGTTTTATAATGCTGATCCTAATTTTTTTGATACATAGAGAGAGTGTAGAGCACCAAATCTAACAGATCACATAAGTATGATGAGTATTTCATTCAAGAAGGTATGTTGTTCAAAGGTATTCAATTGTGTATTCCTAGAAGTTCTATGAGGTTGAATCTGATTAAAGAAAAACATAGTGGTGGATTGGCTAGACATTTTGGAATTAATAAGACATTGACTTTGCTAAAAGAGAAGTATTATTGGCCACAAATGTATAAGGATGTTCAAAATTTTGTAAAAAGTTGTGAAGTTTGTGAAGTTACAAAGGGAGTGAGTCAAAATACTAGTTTATATACACCTATTTCGATCCTAAGAAACCTTGGACTATTATTAGGATGGATTTTGTTCTTGGATTGCCTAAAATAGTGAAAGCATATGATTCCATATTTGTTGTAGTGGACAAGTTTTCTAAGATGGCTCATTTTATACCATGTAAGAAGAGATCAGATGCTGAGCATATTGCTGAACTTTTTTTTAAGGAGATTGTGAGATTGCATAGATTATCAAGAAATATTATTTCAGATAGAGACAGTAAGTTTGTTGGTTATTTTTGGAAGACTTTGTGGAAGAAGATGAGTATTGAGCTGAAGTTGAGTTCTACATTCCATCCAAAAATAGATGGATAGATAGTGGTTGTGAATAGAAGCTTGGACAATTTGCTAAGATGTTTAGTTGAGAATAAGCCAAGTAATGGGAAGATGGTAGTGGCACAAGCTAAATTTGCATATAATAATTCTATGAATAGGAGCACAGGGAAGACACCTTTTGAAATTGTTACTGGAATGCATCCTAGAGGTATATCAAATTTGAGAGATGTTTCTAGTGAAGAAAGGAGAAGCACTATAGGAGAATAATTTTCTGATTTTATGGAGTCTTTACATAAGGAAGTGAAGTTGAGGTTGGAACAAAGTAATCAAAAGTATAAGGAGAATGTTGATCAGTCTAGAAGACACCATGATTTTGAAGTTGGCGATGAAGTGATGGTTCATTTGAAGAAAGGAAGATTCCCAGATGGAACATACAGTAAGTTAAAGATGAAAAAATTTGTACCTTGTAAGGTCTTGAAGAAGTTTGATAGTGGTAATGCTTATGAAATTGTGTTACCAGATGACATGGATATATCTCTTATATTCAATATTACTGATTTGTATAAGTATCATGAGTCAGAGGAAGAAGTTGTTGTATTAGATGATTATCTTAAGAAGTAGATTGAAGAAGTTGAATAGATATTATATCAGAGAGTTGGGAAGAGCACAAGAGGAAAAGATTACTATAAATATCTGGTGAAGTGGAAGAACAAACCTATTGAAGATGCTTCATGGATTACTCAATTTGAGTTGGATTTAGCTCAGGTTGTGACATCTCAATGATTTAGGAGAATCATTTCTTTCAACCCTGGTTGTCTAATGCAAGAGCATCTTGGGTTGCCTTGTTATCCTGCTCATTTTTGTTCATTCTACAAGTTGGTGCCTAGCAAGTCCTTCATGTGCCTAGAGTCCTTCATGTGTGTAGTAGTCCTTCATGTGCCTAGCAATCCCTTCATGTGCCTAGTAGTCCTTCATGTACCTTGTAGTTCCTTCATGTGCCTAGTAGTCCTTCATGTGTTGAGTTATTATAGCAATTCCTTCATGTGCTGAGTTACCTAGTGTATGCTGAGTGACTCTTCATGTACTGAGTTACCTAGTGTATGCTAAGTGTTTCTTCATGTGTTGAGTTACCTAGTGTATTTTGAATATCAGCATTTGGACGTGATTTATATGAGCCAACTTGTAGGATTAATTTTTGATCGCGACATTTATGTTAAGATATTTTCTTAGGATGTGTCCAAACCATTTTTGGGTTGGCCATCCTCTTATGTAATGTTCTAGAATAATCTATAAGCCATTTTGGCAAGTATATATAGAATTTTTAGGCTGAGTTAGGAAAGTTTTTGAAAAGAAGATGAGAGAGAAGAACTAAAAGTGCAAATTTGTAGTTGGATCTTCGAATGTGAATGTATTTTTAATTGGCCGTAACCTAGAAGGCCTTACAACTAGGCATGTATGAAGATGTTTTGATGAATCAATAAAAGTACTTCACCTCCTTTAGTTTTTGTCCCTTGTGTTTGCTTCCATTATGTTAGCTCTTATCAGGTGGTTTGGATAGCTGGGTGAGCCTTTGGCCTAGTTATTCATCCTTTACTTGCATCATATTTAGGACACATCAACACTAGTGATGGAATTGTAGTGGATCTGGGGAAGATTTGTGCTATTATGGATTGGCCAGTACCCACTAATGTCTTAGAAGTTCATAGTTTTATGGGATTGGTAGGTTACTACCATCACTTTGTGAAGGATTTCTCATGAGTAGCTCATCCCATCACTTCTCTCTAGAGGAAAGGGAAGAAGTATGTTTGGTCAAACCAGTGTGAGACAACATTTAATGTTCTTAAGGATTATTTGAGCAATGCACCAATCCTTGTAGTGCCCAGTATTGTAGGTGATTTCATGGTTTGTATAGATGCTTCGTTGGAAGGTGTGGGTGCAGTGTTGATGCAGGATGGTCGAGCGATTGCATATGAGTCTAGGAAACTCAAGGACCATGAGCTTAACTACCCCACTCATGATTTGGAACTCATGGCCATAGTGCATGCCCTTGTCCATTGGAAGAATTTTATTTTGGGACATATGTTTGAGTTTCATAGTGACAACAGGAGCTTGTAGTACATCTTTACTCAACCAAACTTGAATGTGCGATAGCATCGCTAGGTGGAGTTCCTATGCAAGTATAACTTTGATGTTCATTACATTAAAGGGAAGGAGAATGTCATTGTAGATGCTTTGAGTAGAGGGTTACATGAGGTATCAATGATGTCATTAGGAGTAGATTTGTGAGGCTATATCTTAGAGGTTTTATCTAGTGGCACTTTGTATCAGGAGGTGAGGGTGGAGATTGGGTTAGGACATACCCTTGAGGGGAGATTTTTTGATTATGCTTTTGAGTCCAATGGACTACTGTGACACATGGGGCATATCTATGTACTTGTGTTAGGTGATCTTCATACCTTGGTTTTGTTAGAATCACATTGTGCACCATATTTGACATATCTCGATGTTAATAAGATGTATGCTGATCTCAAACAACTGTACTTTTGGGTAGGGATGAGACATGATGTTGTGGATTTTGTTGTTAGATGTCTTGAGTGCTAGAGAGTAAATCTAGAGCATTAGCATTCAATGGGTCTTTGTAGTCGCATACCATTCTAGAGTGGAAGTGAGATACGATATCCATTGATTTTATCACAAGGTTGCCTATGTCATCATAGAGACATGATTGTATCATGGTGACGGTGGAGAAATTGTCCAAGGTAGTTCTCACTTCACCTAGCGCATGTTTTATTGGAGGATATTGTTCCTTTATATGAGATTCCTTGTTGGATCATTTTAGATAGAGACCCAATGTTTACTTCTACATTGTGGATGTCGCTACAGCATGCTTTAGGTGTGTAGCTCAATTTTAGTTTGACTTATCACCTAGAGACTGATGGTTAGACTAAGAGAGTAAATCAAATTCTAGAGGATATGCTTTGCATGTACCTTATGGATAGGTAGGTGAAGTGGGAGGACTATTTGTACCTTGTTGAGTTTGCATACAATAATGGATATCATAGTTCTCTTGGCATGTCACCATTTCAGGCCTTCTATGGTAGACCATGTCATCCCCCTTTGAGTTGGGATCATTTAGAGGACCAAGTTCTTTTGGGTCTAGAGATGCTTTAGGATATGGAGCAGTAGATTATCTACATTAGGGAGCATTTGGTTACTATTCAGGATGGATAGAGGAAGTATGTAGATGCCCATAGGTTGGATCATCACTTTTCTATTGGTGACAACGTGTTTTTAAGAGTACGACCTAGGAAGAGCCCCATCCATATGGAAAAGGCTCTAAGTTGGCACCATGTTTCATCTAACCTTTTGAGATCCTCAAGAGGATTGGTCTTGTTGGTTATCAACTAGCATTGCCACCTAGCCTATCACGCATCCATGATGTTTTTTATTTTTCTATTTTGAAGTAGTATATTCTAGATGTGACCCATGTTCTTGACTAGGATTCTTTGTAGGTAGTAGAAAAGAAACTTACTTTGGAACCCATTCATGTTCTACAATAGTGGAGGCTGACCTTACAAGGTTGAGACATCAAGTTGGTAAGGGTCCAATGTGACCTGAGTGATGAGTCCTCTGTGACTTGGAAGGATGCTACATGACTTAGGGGATTGTACCCCTATCTTTTTGTTGGCTTCTAGGAGTAAGCCTATGCTAGTGGGGGAGGATGTAGTGCCTCTCATGTTTTTAGTTTGTACCATGTTGTCTATTTTGATTTGAGAGGTACTTGATACTCTTATTGTTATTTTTACCTTGAGTTAACTTGAGGGCAAGATGTTATACTTTGATTGAGTACCATAGATGCATTACTGTTATACTATTTAGTTTATCATATTTTCATGTTGATGCTATTTTGAGATGATAATAGATCTATGATGATATTTGGTTATATGGTTTATTGGACATAATTATTGATTATGTTATGAGATGGATTTTATGCTATGTTTATTTACTTCATTCTTGTATCTTTACGCTTTCTACGAACATAAGTGATGTAAATGGATTAATTAGTTATTTAATGCATTAATTTCTTTGGCTATGATATTATATGCAATTGCACTTGATCATGTATTTTAGTGAGCAGGAATTATATTCCTGGTAGTGGCATATGGAGTTAGTGATTTAGCTATTCATATTTTACCAATGTCATCCCAGTATGGTTGACATATGCTTATTTAATAGTTTCAAATTATAACCTTTTGGTGATTAATAAAGTCAAACTCATCTGCATTATGTGATTAGACCAGTGAGCATGTCTATGCATTTAGAGGTTCCCATTATTGCGAAAGTGTTAAGTGATTTTTTGTGATTTTGGGTTTTCAAGCTTTAAATATTTTTAGATTTAATTTTTGGTAGCTTTTCCTTGGGTGAATTTTAGTTATGGAGAATAACCTATTTTTGTTTGGGTCAATTTGAAGTCTAACTACTCTAGTTGGCTATTTTCCCTAATCAACTATTCACTCAAAAAGTGAATAAGTATTGAAAACAAATTTTTATTATTCACTTCTCACTTTTTGAAATAGAATTTTGAAAGCTCTTTTGTGAATCCTCTTATGAAGGATTTGATTTGTGTTCATTCTGGGAGTTGTAAGCATGGGTTTGTTGTGAGGTCAATCTCGTTGGATTCGGCTTGGGAAGTTTTGATTTGCCATCATTCTTAGTAGTTTTGGTAGGTTATTTATTTTAATGTGTGAGTTTCATTTTTTGCCCCTTTTACTATAAGGTAGGGCTTTCCCATTTTATTCTTTTCGCTCTATTTTAGCTTTTTTTTCTTGTAGCAGTATGTTAGGAGGTTGATAACTAGTGTTCCCCTCTGTTTTTGTTTACTGGTTCTACTTGGTTGGTTAGGAATGAATGTTTTCCCTATTTTTGGGATGAGGGTTTGGGATTTTGAGCTATTATGCTGGTCATTTTTGTATACGGTGTTTGAATTCATTTATTTTTAGATTTTTAGGGTTTTTGTATCCAAGGCTCAAATGGGTTTTAATTTTAATTTTTTTTCCAAATTTTGGGGTTTTTACCTCGTTTTGTGTGCTACCCTATTTTCTCAATTTTTCTTGGCACATTGTTAGTTGTGGACTTGGATCATTCATTTAGATGTGAGTTAGACCATTATTTCACTTTTACGTTGTACTAGGATGCATGTCACATTCATCCTCCTGAGTCTATTTTTTAGTTGAGTGACTTTTTGCATTATTTTCTCATCCAGTCCTTGCACTTTGATCTTCATGATGGTGGTGCACCACACACAAATTTGTGTGCATACATATCTGTTGGGTCAACTATGGGGCCCACCCTTCTATGGACTTGTTGAAAGTTATGATCATTGGGGTTGGGTTGGGAATTTGCATGCCTACAAGAACTCGTCATTGGTTGAGCATGAGTAGGGTAGGGTAGCATATGGAGGGGGCTTCTATCTTCGTAGCCTGGTGCCTATTTCCTAAGGGTTGGCATGAAGAAGTTTTAATTGAGTGATAACTAAAGAAAACATTGGGTGGTAATAAAACTTAAGATAATAAAATGTGTGTGTGAAGCCCTCCATTGAGGAGTTGAAACACATGATTCAAAATTGGGCTTGTCAATGCCAAAAGCTCTCCATGATGTTAGCCTCTACATGGTAGCCCATTGAGTGTCTGACCAAGACCTATAGTTTATGCATTGTCTATGTCTTGTATTTAGTCATCATATTTCCTAACATGTGTATCAACCATGGATGTTTTTTTGTGTGTGTTTATGGTTGGATCATTATCTCCATCAATACATTGGGTGTGGAACTATGAGTGCCATGTGGTTAGGATGCGTAGCTACCCATAACACTACTAGGGACTAGTGTATAGAGACAGTCTATTATTCTAGTGTGACCATTGCTGAATGTTTTCAATTGGAATTTTAGGTTCTAGAGTATGCTTTCTTATGATTTATGCTTTCATTGGAATTCTTGTTTATCATGTTTAGATGATGTTAGATTTGATGCATTTCCTTATTATGATGATTAGAATGTGATAGGTGATGTTATCTACTTGTAGAATTATCTTATGCTTTACTTCTAGTATGTTAGATTTCCTTATGCTTATGTTGTAGCATGTTTAGTAGTGATGTCCCTATTATGATAATATCAATAATCTTATTGGTGGCTTGGGATGTTACATACAGGGGATGGCTAGCGCCAACGATGGTCTTATGATGGTATTGATGGTTGGGAGGAACCACACACTTAGTTAGTTGTGTTGTTCGTTGTGATGTTATTTTAGTTATTGAGATGTTGCTTTCAGTATACTACAATGTTTCCTTCTATACTTTTACTTCTTACTATTTGATAGATGGTTAGTTGTGATTTTCATCCTTAAGTATTGTATTTGAGTGTTTATGCATCAATTCTTAGATCTAGCACTCCCTGATGTGGATGTTTTGTTCTTTGTTTTAACTATTTTGTTGTCTTTAGTGTTTTCTTGCTTTTCTTGGGTGACCATGTGTCAGCTAGTGCAATACATTAAAGTATCACACATCCATTAAAATTGTATCATGCATTCCTTGATTGTGTCACACGCCTCTTATAGTTTTGTCATGCAATACTTTCCAGTGTCACACCCCCTTAGAAGAATTGTCATATGATACTTTTAAAGTATTGCATGCCCTTTTGAGTTGTATCACCTAATCCCTGACAATGTCACCCTACTTCTTTAAAAGTATCATGTGATACTAGAAAGTATCACCTAATGCTGATTTAAAATATCACCTAGAAATTAGGAAAACCTATGCTGTTAGGAAACAAACACTTTTCGGTAAGACACAAACTTTTCAGGAAGTGTTTTGGGTACCCTCTTTGGTGTTCTTCAATCCTATGATGTTTCATTTTGGATTTGAAATGTTTCTATTTGAATTTAGTTCTGCATTTTTCCATTGTTAGTTGTTTTGGTTAGTGGTATGTTTGGAGATCCACTGGTGTCAAGATGTTTGGTTATCTTTCCATTGTGATCTTTATGATCCTTGTATGTTGTTTCCATGTGCATTCATACTTGTTTAAAAAAAAATTCTTTTCTTATATTTATCCTTGTTCCAAGGATCTCTGGGCAGGGCATTACACCATCTCTATCTTTCTTAGCAAGTGAAGGAGAGGCTTGTTCCACTTGTGTAGGTGGTGACACCTCCTATGCTTCTTTTTTTGGCACTTGTTCTTGTTCCTATTCTGGTAGAGGCACCTATGGAATATCCTAAACTTGAGCTACTCCTTTATTTTGAGGCTCTTGGTTCTCAGGTGCTTGAGCTACCTCTTAGGCCCGAGTTGCCTCTTCTTGTTGAGGTTCTTCAACTTCTTGCTCAACTTGCTTGGCAGAAGCTCTTTTCCTTTTTTTTTTCCTTTGGTTAGCTTTGAAGTATTCAACATCTCTATCATGCTTATATATCATTTTCAACCTATTTGGACACTGCATAGGGAAAGTTGGTACTATTACTTTGCACCTTTACCCTTATCTAGGAATGCTGTAGCTTGGAAGGTGATTGTTTGAGGAACTAGGTCTAGCTTAATGGGCTTCTTGATCCAATCCTTTTTAAATTTGATTATATGTCTCACCCTATGACTGATATTTGCATTTTCTTCCCTATCAACCTCTGCATTCATAATTGGTCTATCAAATATCTTGTCCCAATTTTACAATGGATGCAAGACCTCTTGAGTGTCTTGTCGAACAATCTTAAGTGGGATTTTTATCTTTAGGGAACTACCTATCAGATATATAGTCATTCTATAATAATCCTTAATTCAGATATCATAGTCATCTATTTATTTCATCCAATGATCCTCTAACACATCTTCATGAACAAATTATTTTCCTGTCAAAAGTTGAACTCAGCCAATATTATCAAAAGATGGACAAGGAGACACCTAGGAGTTTACATAATGATATTTTTTTGTGTAAATACATATTTACTAGTTACACTTTACTTTAGTTTAATTAGGTTAATGCATTAGCATATTAATTGTCATGTAGACACCTAGGAGTTTGCATATTCATATGAGTTCTCATGTAGACAACACAATAGTTTGCACTCCAATTGAGCACATGTTGTCTACTACATCTCTTTATGAGATACACCTTTGCATTCTTATCCTCTCATTATTGCATGTACATTCATGCAAAGGAAGGATAATACACTTTTGGTGGACATATGCTTAGTTGTTATGCTTATCTCTTTGCCGACTCCTAGTCATATCAGTTGTTTTTATATACAAGGCACTTTTTTGATGTATTCATCCAATTATCTAATATCCTATCATTTGATATCCATTCTCATTTTATTATCATTTGTCTCTTTTGTGCTATCTAATTAGCTTCTTGTTCTTGGCATTGAATTATTGCCTTAGGAAAATTCTTACATGGTATCAAAGCTATACCAAATTATTACATGGTATCAAAGCTATACCAAATTCTTACATGGTATTAGAGCCATAAGAGTTTCATTACATAGCCATTGGAGAGATTTTTTTTTTAGGTCAAGGTTGGAGCTTGTTGGTGCAAATTAGATATTGGTATCACATTTAGAAGGTCAAAAAACCCCCAGATTGACTTTTGTTTCATTAAAATTGGATATCTGAGGTGAAATCTAGAGTCATTTAATTTTTAGAGTTGTGATGACAATGATTTAGGAAAAATAATTACAGAGGTGATTTTCAAACAACAATATCTCCCTCATACAGACTCCTTTTTTCAAGTAAATTTTTTTTGGGTTAGAATTTCATGATCTACACATTGGTGCAGGTTGTAATCTTGGTTCCTAGAATTTTCTAAAAATTGCCAATTCTATTTTTTACATCTTTAAGGGCTTTATTCAGGCTCATATGGACATATTCAGGTGCTATTTTTTTGAAAGTGCATGATTTTTTTTCTACTTTCCAGATCTGGTATTATTTTGGAGTAGTTTTGAGTAGACATAGTACTTTCAACATTTGGTCATTTTTGGCCTATTTTGGCACTTGTAATTAAATAGATTTTTGAGAGATCTGTTGTCTTATGTACTTAAATCTGCTATAGCTTCATCTTTTTCTTATAACCATCAAAATTAGAAGTCCACCTTTTTCTATTTTGACAAGTGACAAATTGTAAATGTACTATATATAAAGTGCCACAAGCATCACTTTTGTGGTGGTGGTTTCTTTGATTGAGTAATTTGGGGGGTGTCTTGTGTTCTTGTGTCTCTCTTTCTCTCTTGTCCTTTTTTTAATTTTGCATCACGGGTTCACCTAAAACTTCACACAATTATACTACATGGAAAGATATTGTATGGAGTAGACTAATGGATAAAGATTTAAATCTATATGCTGATGGTACAATTGTAAAATCCACTGATGTTGATGCAAAAGTTGATTGGAAAGTTAAAAATAACCAGGCTTTAGGAATTATTAGGAGTTGTGTTAATAGAGATCTCTTCTTCCACATTTCTAGCTTTAAGGATGCCAAGGGTTCTTGGGAGAAACTTGAAGGGTTGTATGCTAAGGTGAACAAGGAAAAGGGATTCCAAATTGAGGATGATCTACTTCTCTTGAATCCTAAGAATTTTGACAAAATTCAAAACTATGTCAACAAAGCCAATGAGTTTAGAGCACTACTTAAGGATTATGGTAATCCCATGAAGGATGATAGATTGATTCATTACATCTTAAAGAGGCTACCTTCAAAGTATGCATCTTTTGTTTTGAGTTACAACACTCACAAGTTGACCATGGAAAGTGCCTTCACTAAGCCTTCATTTGATGAATTTTCAAAATGTTGATATTGGAACAATCCAATTTGATAGATATGGGAATTCTCAAGTCATCAAAGTTTAAAGCATTGGTGGATACTAATGAGAACCAAAAAAATCAAGGTGGAATTTTTTTTACCAACAACAAGAAAAATAGTGGAAACAAAAATCAAAATTTAGAGACACAACAATCTTCCTCCTCACAACAAGGTGATTTTTCTTCCAACAAGAAGGGAAACAACAACAAGAATGATCAACTATTTTGTGCATACTATGAGAAACCAAATCATTATGAGAATCATTGCAAGACTAAGAGAATTGATGAGTTGGAAAAGTTACTTAGGAAGAACAAAATCAATGTGCCAAATGCTTCCAAGGATTCAAATCCATCCACTTCAAAGGGAAATGGGCAAGCACTTATGGCAAGTTCGAGTTCCTTAGGGGAATGGATTCTTGACTCAGGTTCCTTGCATCATATTGGTTCTTCAAAAGGACATTTTTCTTCATTGGAGAAATCTAAGGTACATCATATCTTTGTAGGGAATGATACAAAAGTGGAAGTTAAAGGGAAAGGAAAAATTGAGATGGAAAATAGAGAGTTCAAAGATGTTCTCTATGATCCTCACCTTAGCACTAATCTCTTTTCAATTTACCAAATCAATCATTATGGAGGTGGAAATAAAGTTGAGTTCCTTCTTGATTCAATAATGGTGCAAAGTCTTAAGGATGGTTCATTGGTTATAGTGGGTAAAGTTAATAATTAAATAAGGCTTTATTCTTTCTCCCACTTTGTGCCTAAGTCTCCTTCACATGCCTTGTTGACACATTCACAATCACCAAGTAAATTATGGCTTGAGTGGTATGAAAATCTTGCCTTCCACTATGTTCATTAGCTTAGCTCAAAAAATATGGTCAAAGGTCTACCTACAATCAACTTCCATGGATATGCATCTAGAAGAGAAGTTTGACAAAGTGAAGTCTTGTAAAGCATTAGTTGTTCTTGAGTTGGTTCACACTATTCTAGTAGACCCTTTTTCAGTGACATCAGTTACCAATGGTCACTATTTTCTCACTTTCATTGATGTCTTTTCATGCTACACATGGGTCTACTTTCTTAATCACAAGAATGAAGTGTTTGATAAATTTCTAGCCTTGAAGAGTCATATTGAGAAGCAATCAAGTAAAGGCATCAAGGTTCTTCGTATGGACAATGAAAGAAGATATGTGAACTCAAGACTTAGAGACTTTTGTAAACTTGAGGGTATTGATCTTCAGAATCCTATAGCATTTAGTTCACAAAAGACAAGTGTTGCAGCATTGAGGATTATAACTCTTAAGTCAATGGCATGTTGCATGATTCAAGCTAAGTCTCTTGCCAATCACATCCTTAATAGATCTCCTCATAATATCTTAGATGGAATGACTCCTTTTGAGACATGGTATGGAAGAAAACTAGTTGTGAAACACTTCAAAGTTTTTGGTTGTCCATTATGGGCATACATATCTTGATGGGAATGCAAGGCACCACCACCAAGGCCTTTTACTTTCATTGGATATGAAGAAAGTGTTAAGGCATATAGACTTATGGATCCTAAGACTCATGAGATATTCATAGAGAGGAATGTTCACTTAGAGGAAAGTTCACATAGCTTATCTTCTAATCCTCTCCATACCTCATACATTGTGGATACTGATAGTGACAATAGTGATAGTGATTCAATAGGCTTACTTGTGGGGGATCCTTTTGGTAGATGAAGAACAAGGTCACAACATCAAAAAATTCCACATGCATACATTGCCACAGTGATAGGTCCATGTAATTTAGTATAGTTGGGTACACATTGTCTTCCAATTCTAGCATCAGGGGATGAATACTTCATAGACATTTTAGGTTTGTTTGTGGAGTTCTACATAGCATATTTAGGAGACATTATTCATGATATACATCTTCTCTTTGATGAAGAAGATCATTCTTTAGTTGTTGCAAGGAAACACTCTGTCCCTCTTGTCTATTCTCTACATGATCAGTCTTACAAGGTTGATATGATTATGGATCCTTATGTATAGAAGTTGTAGAAGACCTCTTTATCATTTGAGGAGTAGTTGGTTCTTTGGGATATGTTCTACATCCATCCTTACTAGATCTAAACATGTTCTTTTCAACAATGTTGGAAGGGGTGATTATTAGTATCAACATAGGGATAGTTGAGAAATTTTTAGAGACACCATTCATCTTCAAGATTCTTTCTACACATTGAGGAAGCATCTCATATGTACCTATGGCATTGTTTCTTCCTAAAGGAGGAACATTATTCAGTAGTCATGGATTAGTTTTTACATTCATCTTGGAGAAGCTATCACTAATGGGCATTCTACACTGTGGGGGAACTATCTTGTCTCCTTTCTTCATCTTCTACTTCTTCTCTCTTATGAGAGGGACCTTTTCCTCTTTTGGGATCATGTTCTTCTCATACTTCTCTATTGTATATACATGATGTATGTTGTAATGGGGAGGTCTTAATTACTCCATCCATCCATGCATCTTATTTTTTCATCTCTCTTTTTGGGGGAGGGCTTTTCCCATGAGGTTTTCTCTCTTTCTCCACTTTATTAGAGATTTCATTCTTTTTTTCATTTTGTACATGAGAACCTAACATGGCCTAGTAGCTAGGACCCATCATGAATTTTCATCTAGCTTTTTTGAGCTTAAGTGCATTCCCCTAAGTTGCACTTAAGAGGAAGAGGGGGGGCGGGTGGGGGGGCGGGGGGGTGTTGGTGTGAATAAGTATTTACTATTTACACTTTACTTAAGTTTACGTAGGCTAATGCATTAACATATTATTTTTCATGTAGACACCTAGGAGTTTGCATATTTATATGAGTTACCATGTAGACAACACAATAGTTTGCACTCCAATTAAGCACATGTTGTCTACTACATCTCTTTATGAGATACACCTTTTCATTCTTATCCTCTCATTACTACACATACATTCATGCACAATGGAGGATAATCCACTCTTGGTGGACATGTGTTTAGTTGTTATGCTTATCTCTTTCCTAACTCCTAGTCATATCAGTTGCCTTATATACAAGGCAGTTCTTTGATGTATTCATCCAATTATTTGATATCCAATCATCTGATATCCATTCTCATTTCATCATAATTTGTCTCTCTTGAGCTATCTATTGAGCTTCTTGATCTTGGCATTGAATTATTGCCTTAGGAAAATTCTTACATGGTATCAGAGATATACCAAATTCTTATAGAGAGTTGTAATCTTCCAAGGGATATTGATCCCATTCTACATCAAAAGTCATGATATCATGTTTCCTTTCTACTTCAAATGAGCCTATAGTGATGGGCCATACCCAGGTCTTCTTATGTTATTTCCTCACTCTATCATATGTAGATGTGAGTTGTCTCACAATCTCTAGTAAAATGAGCCTATACAATGGATATCTTAAGAGTTTCTTTAGATTCATAGTAGTGCCCACTACCATTAGGCAGGTGAATGTCTTGAACTAGGTGTAATAGGCACCCATCTCTATAATCCTTGATGCTACCTCTACTCACATCCTTTTGGCATAATCACCCTCAATGAACTAGATGATTACAAAAATGAAAGCATCATTGACTATTCTTTATTCTTTGCTTTGATTTGAGAGCTTCTTCTTTACTAATTGGGGATATACTACATAAGGCCAAGCATTAGCATCTTGCATGCTTCCCTTCTTATACAACCCTAGATAGTCAGTTGTCCTAGCTGCTAGTAAATACACCAAGTATGATGTCATGTAAAATTTGGTGTCAACTTTGAATCCTACCAAATACTCATCTAAGTTTCCACTTAGTATTGTAGCCCAATAAATTGGCATTTTATCTGTTCTCATGGTCTCAGTGAAATGTAGCATCTAAATATTCAAGTTCCTAGCTATCGGTTAACCCATAATCCTACTTAGAAGCACAATGGAGTATCCAATATCATCCTTCATGTATCCTTGACTCATATCTACCTTGCCTAGTCTTCATCCCACTAGTATTCTATCAATCAAGAATGATGATTATATGATCTCTTTAGAACCTTTTCATATTCCCTATACCATCTCTTTGCTTGATGATAATTAATTTTTACATATTGATCTACTCTCAGAAGATAGAATAATTGATTAATGTTTCTTGGTCTTAATCCAAGACTATCTCCCCTATTATAATCTTCACGATTCTTTCTTCTAAAACATAGTTCTCTATCAATGCCATGACAAGCTCTAAAGATTACAATGATTTAGGATGTGAGACCACATTAACCAAGCCTGATCTAATAAGTTCTAAGACCATTAGGGACCTCTCCTTAGGCTTTTTGCAAAGTACCTGGAATGAATGTTCATCATAGAAGCGTGATTTCTTAAAACTTGAAAACAACTACTTTTGGAGTCATCTTCTCTTCAAGTAAGGATGATGAGGAAGCCATTTTATTGGAACAAAACCTAAATACATTAGTATAGAGAGGTGAAAATTAAACCCTAACAAAAACCTAACTATTATAAAACCAAACCCATAACCCCAAAACCCTCACAAAACTAGTTAAATCCTTCATTTAGCTCTATTTGTGTAGTTGAGCACACCTACACACCTTGATAGGCGTGCTTAATGACTCAAGAATAGTCATTTATCATAGTTGTTCTTGTGTAGGTGCACACCCTTGTGGAGTGTGTAGATGCACAGCCTCATGGAGTGTGCACATGCCCATGTGCACTACTATGCACATTGCAATGTGCATGAGGGATTTGAAAGTTTTGCAAGGTTAAGGGTGCACACATGCACACCTTTACTTATGTTTAGGTTTGAAGGGTTGGGAACGATGCACATATGTGCACCATTACTTAGGTTCTTTAGTTATCTTAATGAAAGGTGCACCTTGGATAGGTGTGCAAGTGTGCACCTTTCCCTAGGGAGAGTGTTGTTTTAAATGTTAAATAAAGGTGTGGATCTATGCACCTTTATTTTAGTTGACTTAGTGCTTTGTGTGTAGGTGAGGAGGAATTTAGCACACCTCTACATGTATAGAGGTGTGCTCTCAGAATTCTCTACACAGAAAAGTGAAGAGGGGGAGGAATGGTCTTGGGTATTTATAGACCTAGGACCATGCACATCTCAATGGATGTGTACACTTGTATAGGTGCACACCTCCAAAGGGTGCACATGCACCCTTGTACATCTAGCACACCTATAAACCTATGATAGGTGTGCATGTGTGCTAGCTGCATTAGTGTGCACCTTAACCTTTTAATCACCTCTTAGGTGAAAACCCTCAAATCCAAGAATTGGATTTTTCAGGTAGGGTACCAAGAAAGACATATAATCCAGGTAAAGCCCTAAAAAGACTCAAACCCTAGAATAGAGGTCTAAAAAAGAAAAATATTTACTAGGGGGTCCCATTTATATGAGAAATGGGGCATGCATTGTGAAACCACAACACCACTGAGACTTGTGACTATGCCTTGCATACTTGTAGAAAATATATGTCTTGAAATTTGAAATAAAAGTAGCCACATTGATTTCTTTTGTGACCAATTCACATCTAGAGCCCTCATCCCCACCTTTCAATGTGTATTTCACCATTTCATATACTATTTTTTTTTTTACTATTATCCTCCCAAGATCTTATTCACACCCCTTGTAGAAACATATGTCAAACTTGGATAAGACACCACACTTTGAACACTTCTCATTTAAGAATGTGTTTCTATAAAAGAAACAACCATAAACTCTATGACATAAAAATTGATCCAGCAAATCTCTTGATGATTTTGAAAGCCGACTAGCACCACAATTCTCCAACATTTCTTTACTATGCAAAGTAGACTGGATGCAGTGTAATAGTTCACAGTGCATAGAAAACTCGAGATGATATTTGTAACAACATACATCTCAAATTTTAAGTGGCACACAATAAAATGGATTCAATGATTCAAACGCCCTTTTTGATATATGCAATCTTGGATGACTCTCTCTAAATTCTTTGAACAACATAGTTTAACTTACCTTCAAATAATGTTTAGGATGTGGCGTGTGGTCTTTGATGCCAATTCTCAACTTCATAATGTATTTAGCATTGGGTGATACTCTAGAGTGCCAAAAATATGTAATTTCTTTCTTCACATCATCAGATAACTTCTTATCAAAACATGGAAGTCTCCCACCAAAAGCCCATGTTTCATTTTGAAGAGGATCATCAATTCTCTCTCATCTACTAAGTGCTCTTCTCAAAGTAGTATGATTTAGGTTCAAGTCAATAAAAGTTTGTCTCATATATCTACCCATTCTCAAATGATGACTTACCAAAGCGGTTGTAATAACCTTTTGAGGAACTCTCTTATCCTTCTCCCTTCTATTTCTTCCAATGCTATTAAGAGAACTAAAAATATTCTTCTCAATGATGGCATTTTTTTTGTAATTTTTTTATTAACATGAATCTTTAATTTGGAAAGCATAGGTCTCATCTTTTGCATTTTCAATAAGTGCATAAAAATTTGACATTGCTCCACCACTGCCTTGTTGTTGAGAAACATCTTATACAGTCTTAAAGCCCATAACCAAATGGTTCTTTGTGATTTTTTTTCTTCCAAATTGGTAAAATCATTTCATCAATTTTAGTTACCATTTTGGTGTTCTAGGACCTTCATGTCAATTATGATTAGGAGATATATAATGTTCCTATGCATTTTCATTATTGACATGGTCAATCATGCAATTTACATTATGAATTCGTAAATTTTCATTCTCTAAATTTTGAATCCTAACATTATCATTATCAATTGGTATATTTTCATTCCCTAATTATTCATATTCATTATCTAACTCTATGATTTCACCTTCAATCAATACATTATCAACTTGATTCACATTTAACATATCTTGTCTTTTCCTTTGGTGATTTACCTTGTCCCTTTCCCTATATGCTGCAATGTCTTCATTTGATACCTTCCTTTTGCATTTAGCCTTTCAAAAAATATTGATTCCCATTCAAAAAACAATATTAGACACCTAATCATACATTATAGCAAATTTTTCAATTGTATGGGCCACAAGAACTCATTTTTCTCCAAACACATGAAAATGGCTCCCAAAAATCATGATTGTCAGGTCTACAGTGACAAAATATTTTGAAAAAAGTATGCCAATCTTTTGGGTACTTGATCCCATATCAAATATCTGATATTATCGGGTATTTGGTCCAAGATCAAATACTCGATATGATATAAGGTACTTGAAATGGATGCACAATTTTTGGAGGGAAGTCAAAATTTGGCAAGTGTGGGCAATGTGAAGAAAATTGTATTATATTGTATATTAGTACTTTATTAAATATAACATATTAATATATATGACTATTATTATTAAATATAATATAATAATATATAATAATAACTATTAAATATAATATAGTAATATAATTTTTATTATGAATATTATTATTGTTAAATATGATATAGTAATATATATGATTATTATTATTATATATAATATAGTAATATAATTATTATTATGATTATTATTATTAAATATAATATAGTAATATATATCATTATTATTATTATATAATCATATATTATAATTATTATTATATTTAATAATCATATATTATGAATATTATTCTATGGACCTATTTGGTTTGATCGAATGGGTCAAAAGGGGTCATAGGTTTCAATGCATTTCATGACAAAATATGTCCCTAGGGGTCCTAGGACCCCTAGGGACCTATTTGGTTTGTTTGAATGCATTGAAAGGGGTCATAGGATAACCTATGACCCCTTTCAATGCATTTCATGACAACATATGTCCCTAGGGATCCTAAGACCCTTGGGGATCTATTTAGTTTGAAACCTATGACCCCTTTCAATGTATTTCATGACAACATATGTCCCTAGGGGTCCTCTTGTTCCACTCACCAAATTCACACCCTCAAATAACCCTATCTTCCAAGTAGTCTAGAACATACACCCAACAAAAATCACCCTTATACCTCTCTTCACCTGCATCCTCTAAGATCTTAAGTCACCATACACCTTAAAATATCATTCTACCACCTTCTATAAGGTTTATTGGCCAACTAAAAGGTCTTTCCCTTCCCAATATTCCAAATTGAAAAGTTGAACTAGGAGGCCTAAGAGGGGCTCATTTCTAGTAGCCTTGATTTTGCCGAATTTACACTAAACTTCAAAAAATTCCAGATAACCACAAAAAATATTTAAGGAATCTCTTAGCATGTATAAAATCATATCCAAATCTTCAAAATTGGGTTAAGATCACAAGTTTTCAGCCCTTTCTTTCCGAGCCCTAGTTCTTAGGTCTTTTAGGCTTTAAAAATGTAGTTTGGCATTATAGGCTCATTACCTTGAAACCCATGAAGAAAAATATTTTGGAAACATCATTGGAATAGTATTTCCATCCTTTCCACCAAATATTTTATCTTCAAAAGTCCTATAACACCTTTTGTGCCGTGATTCTTAGTAATCAACACGTTAAAACTTGTAGTCACAGTCATTAAATTTAGTGTTGCATGTTAATTTGATGAAAAATTCCAATATCCTTACCTTTCATACTATCTCCACCTTTAAATATAAATTTTCCTTGGGTGCCAAAAAGTTTTGGTTGTGAGAATGAAGGAAAACAAAAATTTACCTCTAAACCCTCAATCTAGACTTAGGGTAAACAACAAACATAAATAGATCTTCAACTTAAAATGAATTTTCCTTATTGGAACCAACATCATATTCCTTGTTTCACAATATATAAATTCAACTTTCTAAAAAATATAAATAGTTACTTATTGATACCATACTCCAAGTTTAGAAATAATGTTGTTGACTGTGCATAGAGTTGCTGTTCAAAAATATTCCATTATCCATTCCAAATCCGTATAGGGTGTCATTCATTGTCTAAGGTGGGAGATAAATAGATATATAAATAATTCACCTATCCTTACAACTTCAAATGTCATCAAATAAATCTCTAACTGTTGAGCTTGCATTTTTTGTAAGAAAATTTGCAAAAAAGTTGCATGACAACTCTTTTTTGCAATTTTTGCAACCTTTGCATTTTTTCTAAAAACATAATACAAGGACTTTACCAAGGTCACCTAACTATACCAAAATATGAATAAAGTTTATGCAACATAATATTGATTATTTTTGGTCAACTCTCATGTTTGACCACTCATTGACCACCCTTTTACTTTACTAGAAACCTTAGAAATCATACAATCCAAATGTCAAAAATGTACAAAAAGAAAATTTAAAGTAACTTGTGTCAACTTGGACACTTATTGACCTTCACGCTCTTCTTCTCAGTGTTTTGCTACCTTAATCATGACCTAGGACCCCTAAACTAGAATGGGTTGAAAGGGGTCATAGGATAACCTATGACCCCTTTGAATGCATTTCATGACAATATATGTCCATAGGGGTCCTAGGACCCCTATGGACCTACTTGGTTTAATCGAATGGGTCCAAAGGGGTCATAGGATAACCTATGACCCCTTTTGACACATTTCATGGCAACATATGTCCCTAGGGGTCCTAGAACCCTAGGGATCTATTTGGTTTGATGAAATGGGTCAAAGGGGCTCATAGGATAACCTATGACCACTTTCAATCCATTTCATGACAACATATGTCCCTAGGTGTCCTATGACCCCTAGGGACCTATTTGGTTTGATGAAATGGGTTGAACGATGCATTTTATGACAACATATGTCCCTAGGGGTCCTAAGACCCCTAAGGACCTATTTGGTGTGTTCGATGCATTTCATGACAACATATGTCCCTAGGGGTCCTAGGGACCTGTTGGTTTGTTTGAATGGGTCAAAAATTTTATGTATTTCATGACAACATATGTTTTTAGGGCTCCTATGACCCCTAGGGACCTATTTGATTTGATTGAATGGGTCAAAAGGGGTCAAGATAACTTACGACCCCTTTCGATGTATTTCATAATAACATATGTCCCTAGGAATCCTATGACCCCTAGGGACCTATTTTATTTGATCAAATGTGGCAAAAGGGGTCATAGGCTATGGCCCCTTTCAACACATTTCATGACAATATTATGTTTAATAATAATATAATACTATATATTTTAATATAATAGTAATATATTACTAGATTATATAATAACAATCATTATATTTAATAATAAAAATCATAGTAATAATAATATATTACTATGTTATATTTAATAATAATAATTATAATAATAATATAGCATTACTATACATAATAAGAATAATAATATATAATATTAGTCAATAATAATAATGATGCCCACACTTCCCAAATTTTGGTTTCCCTCTAAAATTTGGGTTGTGAATTTTTGGAAAAAAATTTGGCTGCCACTTTTTGGGTACCTAATGTAGTATTAGGTACCTGATTAGGCTTGGTATTTACCAAACTTGTTTGGTCAACTCAAAAAATGTGTTTGTAACAGGTTTCATTAACATTCAAACTTTGAGTAGCCATCTAACAATATTTTTTTCATCAAATTTCAATGAAATGAAAAGGGTTTTTTTTATAACACTCTCAAGATTCCATCGCTATAATTGCTAGAAAATTCTACGTTTGATAAGTATTTATTACTTAATTTTTAATGAAGATATCTGTAAATTGCTAATTGACATACTGATTAAAAAATAACTATAACTTTCAAATGGTACAACGTTTTTGAAATATAAAAGGTACCTCACATTCTGTGCTTTGCCTAGTATAAGAAAAAATAAATAAAATAATTTTGTAAAGTTTTTAGTTAGTTAAGATGGTTAGACACACGAGTTTTTTATTCAGGAAAAATTATAGTAAAAACTTCATATTTAATTATTTATTTGGAATACAAATACCCAAAAATATGCATCATATCTGGGTATGAGTGTACTTTTTTTAAATCTATAATTATATTAAAATATATTATCATTTGATTTTGACTAAGGTGGTCAGACATATGCCTACTTTTTATTTTTGCCCTAAAGTTTTTGTAGTACTGCATTAAAATCCAAAGTTTTGACAAATCAATATTTTTTCTTCAGATAAGGCCTAGTAGTTTAGAAATTACATTCAATTTTCTACATTTTTTTTTCTTACAAATTTTTGATATAAAGCCCATAACTAATTTAAAATTATGTGTCAAGTTACCATAACCCTAATTTGCTGGTTTTTCACTGCCACTTAAGGCCATAGCTTGGTTGAACATGATCTTCTACATATCCTTGGGAAACATATATCTTGGTTAATACCAAATTTATTGAGGAACAAATATGTACAATCTGTGTTACTCGACACTTGAGGTTACTGATGCTCGGCATATACTATAATTCTATTTTTGGCTCGACACTTGAACTACTCAGCATCAATTGTCTTACTCAGCACTTGAATCACTCAACATGGTCTAATTGCTCAGCACTTGAGTGACTCGATACTCCCTGCAACTTGGCATAGCCTATATTTATATGTTGTACTTGGCATGTATTACTGGTTTAACATGAACTGAGTAAATGATTTAATTGTGTTGACACTTGATTGTCAGAAACAATCTGAGATGAACATGATCTTCCTTCTTCTTTGTAATTACTCAAGCAATACTAGAGTCACTCAATGAATACAAGCTCCCTTCATTAACCTTATGGCTCATTATGCTTGTGACCTTCAACATATTGCAACAATACAATATTATAAAAGAATCAAACCAATATTGCATAATCATTTTCTATCTCATTTAAGTACCCATTAAATAGCTTACACATCAACTCTATCTTCATCATACTCTCTTTAAATATTTTTCATCAATCAAATGATGTGTTACTTTCCCAAGTTAGCAAAATGTCTATCTAGTTAAGACTTTGACATCACTTGCAATATATACATTTTCAGCAACATTACAAAACATTACATAAGATAATCAAATATATACATTTTTTGATTATGGAAAGAAAGATTTAACAGGGCCCTAAAACCCATACAAAATAAAGTTTAGATAAAAATAGAATGCTTAAAGTCGCTATAGAAAAAAAAAAAAAAAAAAGAAACATCTCCCCACATAAAAACACATGAACCAATAAAAAGCCAAGGAGAGAAGACAAAAAGCTAGGACATCCAAGAAAAGTTAGGGTGCTCAAGAGATTTCTCTTAGCATTTTTGCCGCATTGATTTTTGAGCTTTGATAGTCTACCCACCACATCCTTCATGTCTAATTGGTCTTGGTCAAGATCCAGAGTATCCTTCTTCCTCATGCTAGATCTTGTATGCTTCCTTGAGTTGTCATCAGGGGTCTCTTCCTTGGCACTATGGGTGATTGGGTCCTCTTCCTTGCTATTTCTTTGCTCCTCCATTTTACTATTGAGAATCTTGATATTTTCATTTGCTTCTTTTAGAATATTGTAGCTTTGTTCTATAATGATCCACATAGAGCTCTCCATAATTTGGACCCTATTATTGACCCCCTCCACGCTATCATCCTTACTCTTTTCTTCCTTAGATATCTTGTTCTTTAGGCTGTAATTCTCTCTTTCAAGGCTGCACACCCTATACTTGAGGTCTTGGATTTCATAGAAAATTCATTTGGTTGTTCATAAGCTATCAACAATGCTATTCTTAGCATTGTTGATGATGTCCATATTTGGGTGCTCCTTAGTTATGTCACTAAAAATGATCAAGGTTGGGTCAATTAATTCCTCCATTTGAATTTTACCTTCTTCATTCTCTTTGACTTGTGTTCTTATTAATTCTCTATTAATTCCCATCTTGGCAGAGGTTGTGTCAAAGTTTCTCCATGCCACATTTTTATCTATGCCCATGATCGAACATCTGTATTGGCTTGTACCAAATTCCTCAAAGCCTTGGTCATGGTCATCCCCCTCTTCTTTCTTTAGATCACCTTCCCCCCTTCCACCTCAACCCCCTATTTCTCTTGTTTCTCCTTCTTGCCTTCAAGGTGTTTCCTTTTTTGGCTCCTTGGTAAATTAACAGATTCCTCTTTTCTTTTTGGCATTTTGATAGTGATGGTTTTCTTTCCCTTTTTTTCTCTCTAAACCCTCCCCTTCCCTCATCTCCTCTTTGTCTTTAGCACTATCATCCCCTATGTTCGTGTAATCAACCTTTTTGTTATAGTCTCTATCAGAGGAGGAATCAAGGTCATGCTTGGGATGAGGGGTAGTTTTCCTTTTATTTTGTAGTTTGATGGTTTGTTTCCTAGTGTCTATATGTGGAGAATCATCCTTCTCTAAATCAGTGTGCATATCAAGGCTATCTTTAGTGTCCAAAGGCAAATAGTTCTCTTTCGAATCTTCAGAGTCCACTCTATCCTTCTTGACCTCCTTTAGTTTAATTTGTTTCCCCATTGTCCTAGCTTTAAAGAACTCATAAATTAAAAGTAACAACCCCTCATGGAGTGCTAGGTTCCTAGTATGCTTCTTCTAAACTGACTGAGAATCATAAAATGGTAGGTGTATAGTGGATCAAATTTGGTATCTAGGACGATGTATTTGATGATAGCCTATAAAAAAAACCTCCACAGCAACTTGATAGAGCTTAGGAGATAATGGGTTCCTCTCTTCACTAGCACTCTTTCCTCCTCTTGATCCTTAGTGAATTCCACCATTGCTTGCCCTAATATTTTTTGGTCTCTGTAGAATTTATTTCCTAGGATGGGAATACTTGTGACCATAGAGATGACATCCTCATTCACCATGAACTCAAATGCATCAATTTTTACAATGCCCTCATTGTAGCCTTTAACTATAGCCTTGATAACCAAGGGTTTCTAGCCATAGAACCTATCGACGAAGGTTGTAATTTCCCCTTTTTTTAGTATGTCCCAAACCTTGGATTGCTTGTGCCATTTTTGGGCTTCATCTTTTGGTTCCTACCTATGCCTTTACCTAACCATTTTTCCCTTAGCGTGAGCTAGAAAAGCAGTATCAAATCCCTTCAAATCCAAGGAAAAAATGCTTTTCTCATTTCTTAAGCCAATTTTTTGCCTTATGAACAAGCTATCTAAAATCTATCATACAAATAAGTAGATAGATATGTTTGATGTGAGAAGTATGAGTAAAATCATACTTCCAAATCACATTTTTTCACAGTCCCCATAAAGCACTATCTATCATAATAAAATTACACATCAACTTTTTGACCCTTCCCCGTATCTTTTTAATGATCATAATGAATTTTTAATTATACCCAATCTTCCTGGGTTCCTTTACCATTCAATCATATCATTAATATCTGACATTAAATTATTACCTTTCGTCTACTTAACCATTTCATTTTACTTGACAACCCAATTTTTCAATCCATCTACCACTTAGTTGGCCTCCTGATACTCATGTGCCACATAGATATCTTTGAAAGTCTTGAGAAGAAGAATATATTCCTCTATAATATTTTCAATAGTCCATGTGGGTTTTCTTATCTCATTTAGGTAGTTAATAATTTTTTTCAAATCATCTTCTAGCCATAGTTTTCTCACACCCATATCAATAGCCAACTTTATGGTATAGTGAGCTGCTATAGCCTCCACATAGTGATTGGTTTGTGTTCCAAGGGGAGCAACAACTGTAGCCATTCCTTTGCCAAAATTGTTTTCAATAATTCCTCCTACCCTAGAATTTCTTGGGTTACTTTTGGCCATCCTATCAAAATTAGCCTTATACCAACCCTCAAGTGGCATTGACCATCTACACCCATCCCTCTTGCTTTTATCCCTCTCACTTGTGCCATAAGAGGGGATAGGACATTTGATATTAGAATAGTTTTCCAAAAAATCATAGAATTTTTTTTGGAAAACCAACTCAACCTTAGTTTCCTTATCCTTGAATATTCTATTGTTCTTCTCTTTCTAAAACCCCCAGTAGACATGGGGTAAGGCCCAATTCCACAGTACCCTATCATCACTTCTGACCCTTCCTTGGTTCCATTGCTCAAGGACATCTAGAATGTTGGAAGGAGAGCACTAGGATATGTTGAAAAAAGATAGGAAAAGAGACTAGATATTGTTAATGAAAGGGTAGTGGATGAAGAGGTGATCAACACTCTCACATTGATTTTTACATAAAATGCATCTATTTGACATCGTATTTCCTCTCTCTATAAGGTTATCCATAGTTAGGATGCAGTTTTGGAACATAATCTAGAAGAAAATATTGACTTTCAAGATCAGCCTAGAGAATCATGCTTTGGTCCACACAGGGGTAGGGCCAAAATTTTGCATATTCTCATAGCTAGAGGCCATAGTATAAATGCCATCAATAGTCTCCCCCATATAATGGAGTCTCTATTAAGAGATAAGGGGATATGTCTATAGGTCCATAAGCAACTTGAGATCCTAGGATATCTCAATTAAGTCAATCCACTCATTCTAGTCCCTATAATAATTCTCCCTATTCCCAAATCTAACAACACAAGCATTAGCCCATTTGTAAAAAGGTTCAAAGTCCTACAAAGGGCCAACACCCAGCCAGTCATCATGCTAGAAGTTAATATCTTGTCCATTGCCAAGTTTTCATTTACCTGTGTTGAAAGCTAAGCTTTTCATTCTCAAGATGGAATTCCAAATAAAAGAGCCCCTAGGGTCAGGGTCTCTATTTATGAACTATTTGAGATTGAGGTTTGCCATATACTTTAGCTCCAAAATATCTCTCCATTCCCCCTTGGTGTTGAAGATTCCCCAAATTTTTTTTCTTGGGGAACATAGTTAACCTATTTTAGCTTTCTAATCCCCAAACCTCCTTTAGTCTTTGGTCTACATATGTTCTCCCAAGCTACCAGAGGATACTTTTTATTCTTGTTGGTGCCAAACCACATGAAATTCCTCTAAATAGCTTCCAAATTCTCAACAACCTTGGTAGGGATAGAGAAGAGGCTAAGAGCATATGTAGGAAGGTTTTGAAGGGTGGATTTCATCAACATTACTTTGCTAGCTTGGCTAGGAGTAACACCTTTCTAGCCTGCCAATTTTCTATTAAACCTATCATTTAGATTTTCTTAGAATGAATCAAGTAGTTTAGTCCCCAAAGGGAGGCCTAAGTAGGTGGAGAGAAGAATTCCAATATTGTATCCCAAAATGTGAGCAATTTTCTTCTATCTATCTGAAGGGGTGTTGAAGAAAAATATCAAACTCCTATCCTAGTTGATGAGTTGATTAGAGGCCTTAGAGTAGGTATTGAGGATGCATTTGAGACTCCTAGCTTCTCTAACTGAGGCTTCACCCTCAAAAATTATATCATCCAAAAATTGTTGGTGGGTAAAAACTAGAGGACTTGAAGAAGGTTTCAGGCCCACCAACTCCCCTCTACATCTTTTAAAATTAATAAGCCAACCCAAACCTTCAGCCAAAATGATAAAGAGAATAGGCAATAATGGGTCCCCCTAATGGAGTCCTCTAGAAAACTTGAAAAAATCTGAGGGGGTCCCATTGGCTAGAATGAAAAAGGTAGGGGTGGAAATAAATTGAGAAATAATCATTCTCACTCTAGAGTTGAACCCAAAAGCATCAAGCACCCTGTCCAAAAACCCCCAACCCACCTTGTCATAAGCCTTAAATAGATAAAGATTAAGTAGAAAGCCCTCCTGTTTACCAACTTCAAGGGAGTGAATTACTTCATGAACCTCAATGATGGAGTCCAGAATTTTCCTACTAGGCACAAACCAAGATTTTTGGGGTGCAATAATCTTTGGAAGTAATTTAATAATTCTATTGGTTAAGACTTTTGAAAAAATCTTATAGAAAGAGTTATAGAGGCTAATAGGCCTAAAAGAGCCAATAGAATCAGCCCTAGTGACTTTAGGGATTAAGACCAAAAAAGATGCATTAATTTCTTTTATCAAATTCCCAACACCGAAGAATTCCTAAAAAACTTTGACCAGGTCAAATTGAATAATTTCCCAATAGATTTGGAAGGAAAAAGTGGGAAACCCATTAGGGCCAGGGGCCTTTTTAGCCGGCAAAGGAAAAATTGCCTCTTTAATTTCCTCTAGCTTAGGAATAGCCATTAAGGCTGTATTCTAAGCCTCATTGATAATAAAAGGGATGGTATCAATGATTGTATTTTGGTCCACTTTGATTGGATTAAGGAAAGTTACTGGATGGCCTCTACAACAGTCTTATTATCTTCCTTGATCATGTCATCTCCCTTTTTAAGTTCACTAATTCTATTGGCTTCCCTATGTTTCATTGTGGAAAGGTGAAAGAATCTCGAGTTTTTATCCCCTTCCTCAAGCCATATCAAACTAGACCACTATCTCCAAAACATTTCCTCCTTTCCAACAATATTGTGAATATCAACAAGGATTTCCTTCTTAGTGTTCATCTTGATATCATCATAACACCACATCTGGATCTCTTCCTAGACCTCCTCTAGTTCTTCCACAGTCCTTTCTTTGGTTTGGAAAATATTATCAAAGTCCCTTTTGTTCTATTTGCTGATTTCAAACTTAGTGAATCTAAGTTTTCTAGCAAACTTGTACATAGTTGTGTCATCCACCTCTATCCCCCACCACCTCTTGATTGTGTCAAAGAGGCCAGGGTATGCTGACCATATCTTCTCAAATCTATAAGGGAAGGCCTTCTTTCTATTAACTCTATCAATAGTAAGAGAGATAGGGGAGTGGTCTAAACCAAGATGAACCAGTGACAAGAGCTTACACTAAAACTAACACATCTAATCTATAGTTAAAAGGGATCTATCCAATCTCACCTAAATGCAATTTGGACCAATTCTTCTATTAGACTAGGTGAAATTGCAGCCACTAAGTTTCACATCCACTAGGGCTAAATCCCTTCTCAAGTCAACCAAATGTTTCGTACTATCCACATCTGGTCGAAGGCCTCCTAACTTCTCAGTAGCCAAGAAAGAGATATTGAAATCTCCCATTACAATTCCTTTAGGTTCCCCAATTTGAGAAACTAAATCATTTTTTTTCCAAAAAAATCTTCTACTACTCTTAGAATTGGGGGCATAAATGTTCAAAAGAAACCATCTATCCAAGTCTTAGGGTCATAAAAGTTCATTAGCAAAATATTATCTCCATCAAAGATGACATTGGCATCCAAGGAATCCTTCCATATTGTAAGCAGGCCTCCAAAAGCGCCATCCAAGTCGATGGTCGAGTTCCTCAAACCTTTACCAAAGGAAATCTTTTCAACTTTTTCCTTATTCATTTTAGTTTCTTTAGTTAAAAAAGATCTATCCTATGATCCCTAATAATATTCCTAACTATTTCCTATTTGTGGATTCCATTAAGTCCATGGATGTTCCAAGAAATGATCTTCATATTTTAAATTTATGACATGCTTCTTGAATGGTCTTTCAAGTCCTATCTAGAATATTCCTCCTTGCTTCTTCCTTTCTGATTTGCTTCATGCTCTTCATATCTAGAGTGCTAGATGTACCTCTAGTATCCACTTTGGCCTTGCTCCTTATTGCTGTAGGTGATACTGGCGAAGGGTCCCTACTATTTTTCTTTTTCTTATTGGTAACTTGAGACCAAGGGTTCTCATTAGAGTCCTTACAACTATCAAAAGGGCTTCCAAATGAGATAATTTCTTCATAGAGGTTGCTAAGACCTTACCAAGGAATCTGCTGACCATCAAATGGGAGATCCCTTTGTTAGTTTCCTAAGAGGGTTGATTTAACCCCTCCATAATAATCTCATCCTATGAGTCAGGATCATAAGATGTATTGGTCTCCTCCACTATAGCTTCCATAGAGATCTGATCCTTAGTAATACTAGCCACATCCTTTTCTTCTTTGCTCTCCCCAACTAATTTAGGATTAACACATTGCTAGTAATATCCTTTCCTATATTGTCCTCCAAAATGCTAGTAGGGATTGTCTCAAGGTCTATCAAAACCTTATTATTATCTCCAAAGGGATATTATGCTATGATATCTTCATAGTTTCAACATTTCCTAACTTTTCATTTCCAACTAAAGTGTTATGTTCTATAAGAAGAGGCACCTTTTCTTCACCCCTTGGACCTTTTCATGTAAAGCCATTTCCTTCCACACCTTTTTGGGTGCATCACCTGGGATCTTATGGTTTTCATTGTGTTTCCCCTATTTGAGCTAAGCTTTTTAGGCCTTTTCCCTTTCGTTGATAACTGAGCAAGCCTTCACTTTATGTCCAACCTTTTTGCAATGGAAATAGGCAAAAGGAATATTCTCATAGTCAATGTGCTGCACTCTTTTATCCAGAAAAGAATGAAAATCAATCACTTGAGGCATACCCTATCCTTCAACCACACCCACACATATCCTAGCATACATGAGTCTATTGTTGGCTATGATGACATGATCAATGGAAAGTAGTTCCCCAAAAGAGTTGGAAATGCTAACAAGAACATCTTCATGCCAATATTCTAAGGGAACTTCTAGAAGCCTAGTCCAAAATGGGGCCTAGTTAAGAAAATCATTATTCAAATCAAGGTTGGAAGTCCAATTTTGAAGGATAAGAGTAGATTTACCCACCATCTAGTTCCCTACACAAAGAATCCTAGAGTAATCATCTAGAAAGGAGAACTCAAAAGACATAAATCCTTTTGCCACAACTATTACTTCAACCTATCCTTTTAACTCCCATTTATTTCTAGCAAAGATTCTTACTAGATCTATATTAGGTCAAGGGCCTATACATTTGATCACCAAGGTAGATGCCATACCCAAAATGTTATGGTCAATGATTTTAGAGGGAAACTTTAGGGCAAAACCCCCCTTTTCCTTATTAGATTTATCAATGATATTAGGAAAAGATGACTTACTTGTGGGTTTAACACCAAAAAGGTTATTCCATCTCCCCCAGGATTAAGAGGCCCCTCCTCCAAATGGCCTATGTGCTAGTACATGAGCAGGAATATCTCTTGGGTGTAGCTGCAAATTATGTGGGTCCTCGTAATCTACAACCTCACCCTTCTTGCCATCCTTGTCGTGTTCAATTCCCACAGAATGGATACCCTATTCTACTTTGGAATTGTTCCCACTCTAAACTTGATTTAAACTTCCCAACCATTCTTGCTATGCTCTAGGCCTGCTCCCTCTCATCATTCTTCTACCACATATAGAATAATCAAATGTATACATTGTAAGCAACACAACTTTTAAATTCTTGTTCTTCAAAGTGATAATTTTTTTTTAAAGTAGCAACACAATTTTTAAATTCTCGTTCTTCAAACTGATAGTCAATTTTTATCTCAAGTAGCAACAAAACTTCTACACTACTCAACATTACTCACCCTTTGATTACAATCTGTTGTTTAAGTTTAATCATTTTTTGTCATTTTATTTTCCTCTATATTCAACATATTTCTTCCCTTTGTTACTCTTCATTTGTTCTCTTATCCTTTTGGGTAAATTCTTCTCCTTTGGGTATATTTTTTAGTTATACTCCTCCTTTGTTTATATTCTTTAGTTATTCTCCCCCTTTAATAACAATGCCAAAGGTCATTATATATTTCAATATGAAACTTATTGATGCAGGAGCATCTAGAGATATAAGGGCAATCCTGTGTCACCCAAAAAAAAAAAAAACCTAGATATAGTTTTTGTTTCATGTGTTTTCATTTCTAGATACCCATTTGGGTCAAATAAAGGTTCCAACTCTCATAGTTCCACTATTAGTATTTTGGGTTAGAGTTTATAAGCACCTTGGGATACATGTAAATGCCAAAAAAATAGGACTATGTAATTGAGCCATAATTATGGAGAGTTAGAAGGTGTAAATTGGAGGGATGATTAAAATTTTAATTTAGAACATTCCAAAAAAAGAATCAGGTCAAAAGGCTGTAAGGTTTGAAAGTTATTGCAGTTTTTCAATCTCTGGAGGCCTCTTAAGAATGCTTCAAAGTCAAGTTTGATTTACTAAATGATCTCGTACAGGCATAAAAAAGGGTCTATGATCAAATATGGTCCATACGGCTATAGATCACTCTAAGATCTTTCTATAAATGTAAACGGTTCATCAATCAGAGCTACGGTTCAAAAGTTATGCCTCTCAGAAGTTTGGCTACCGTTTCTGGATTCTTCTAATTTTGCACCAACTTCTAAAGCAACTTTTGGAGCCTTCCATTTTGGTGGTGGATGCCAAATAGCACTTTCTAAAATTTATTCCTAATCCTCAACCCTTTGGCCTCTATTTAAGAACATTATTGGCATTGTAAAAGGCAGTTCAGAGTGGAGTTTGAGAGAAGGTATCAGAAGAAGAAATTATCTCCAGATTTATACTATTGTAAGCCCATAGGGCATATTTTGGAGCCTATTCTCTTTGCACTGAGTGTATTAGCATATTTTCATGGTTAATAAATTTTTCCCTTTCCTATTGTGTCCATTCTATTCTTGGGTTGTGTTTCCATTGAGTGGTATCAAAGCCGATTTTCCTGAGTGTGTAGACAGAGTGCCAACTATGAGGTGGTTTGCACCAGGACTGTGTGGTTGTGGGTTTGAGTTAAGAAGATGCCTCCACAAAGAGAGCATGGTGGAAGGGCCAGAGCTATTAATCTTTAGGAGTTCAGGGCCCTCCGAAGGCAGGTTCAAGCATTACAAGAGGAGCTCCGTAGAGGAACAAATTTTGCCACAGGCGACAAAAGTGAGGACGAGAATGAGGAAGAAGAAATTGGACCAGAAGGGGAAGTTGAAAGGGAAGTTCTAAATTAGGCAAAAGAGAGACTTTTTAGGGCCATTACTAAGTTTGGAAAAAGACCTACAATTGATGTGGGTGTATTTTCAGGAAATTTGAAACCGGATGAGTTGATCGATTGGATCAATGAATTGGAGGAGTACTTTGAGTATGAGGATATTAGGGATCTAGATAGGATTAAGTTTGCAAAGGCAAAACTGAAAGGCCATTCCAAAATTTGGTGGCAAGAGGTTCAATTGGAAAGAAATAGAAGAGGAAAGGAGAAGATTACAAGGTTGGATCACATGGAGGACAAACTAAAGAAGCAATTCATTCCTGTTGACTATGAGCTTGATTTGTTTAAGAAGACACATGGGTTAAAGCAAGTAGGAAAATTAGTCTAGGAATATACAAAGGAGTTTTACCGACTTTTGATTAGAGTAGGGCATGCAGAAGAAAATAAGGAAAAGGTTTCTCATTATATCAGTGGGTTGTGACCTAGCATCCAGGAGGAATTAAGTCTGGTAAGAATGATTAGTGTTGAAGAGGCATACTAGTTTTCCCTGTGAGTTGAAGAGAAGCTAAATAAAAGGTTTGAAGGGGGAGGAAGGGGTAGTGGTAGGTCATTTGGAGGTTGAAATGAGACCCAAAAGAAAAATGAAGATGTGGGTACTAGTAGGAACTAGAGGAATGAGGATTTCAACCGCTCTAGTGATCAAAACTTTGGAGATCAGAGAGGAAGAGGTAGAGGATGTGGAAAAGGTTTACAAAGAGAAGGTTTCTATGGTACCTATTTCCATTGCAATGAACAAGGTCATCATGCCTTTGAATTCCTCCAATGACAAGGAAGGACAAATAGGAGAGCTAAGGGCCAAGCTAGGGTTGCTCATGTGGATGAGGATGCATAGTCATCAAATTCAAAGGATGCAAAAAGAGGAGAGACTTTAGTAAATGAAAGGGTCCTACTAAGTGGTGAGATTGAACCAGGACAAAGGATGAGTCTATTTCATACCAAGTGCAAGTGTGAGGATAAATGTTATGATGTGATCATTGATGGTGGTAGCACTAATAACTTGATGTCAAAGGAGATGGTCTCTAAGCTAAAGCTCAAGAGGGAGAAAGACCCCCAGCCCTATCAGATCGCTTGGGTGAAGGATGATCATAAGGTCCTAGTAAGTGAACAATGTTTAGTGAAGTTCAAAATTGGGAGTTACCATGATGAATTTCTCTATGATATTATTCCAATGGATGTCTACCATCTATTGTTGGGAAGACCATGGTAGTTTGATAGGCATGCAATACATGATGGTCATGTAAAAACATACTCTCTAACAAAGGATGGATTTTGCCACAAACTAAAGCCCATGACAATGGAAGGCAAAAAGGTATGCAACAGTGCTAGGATCTATCTTTTTGATGGAAGAAAGTTTTTGGATGGCATGAAGCATCAACGTACGTGTTATGCTTTAATTCCTAAAAAAGATAAGGAAGGTAGTAGTGAAATACCACTTGAAGTTTTAGATTTATTAAGTGATTTTGGAGATATAATCTCTGATAATGTTCAAGAAGGATTACCACTAGTAAGGAAAATCAGCCATCAGATAGATTTAATCCCTAGAGCTAGTTTTCCTAACAAGGCTTCTTATAGGATGACTCCTACTGAAACTAAGGAGCTAAACAGATAGGTTCAGAAGCTATTGAGGAAGGGTTTGATTTGAGAGAGTCTAAGTCCATGTGTAATACCTATAGTACTAGCACCAAAGAAGGATGGAAAGTGGAGAATGTGTAAAGACTCTCAAGCTATAAACAAGATAACCATCAAGTATCGATTTCCTTTGCTAAGAATGGATGATCTTATGGACTACTTGAGTGGAGCTCAGTACTTTATAAAGATAGATCTCAAGAGTGGCTATCACTAGATATGGATACGAGAAGGAGACGAGTGGAAAACTACCTTCAATACCAAGGATGGTCTTTATGAGTGGCTAGTCATACCCTTTGGATTGATGAATGCCCCAAGCACCTTCATGCAGCTTATGAATGAGGTACTTAAGAAGTTCTTGGGAAAAATTGTTATTGTCTATTTGGATGATATTTTAATTTTTAGAAAGACTTTGGAAGAACATTTATTGCATATTTGTAGTGTCCTTGAAAGGTTGAGGGAAGATAAATTGTTAATTAATTTGAAGCAGTATAGCTTTATAAAAAAAGAGTTAGTCTACTTGGGGTTTGTTGTATCACCTGAAGGTCTCAAAATGGATCCAGAGAAGGTAAAAGCCACCTTGGAATGGCCTACTCCAAGGTCTACTATTGAGGTGAGATCATTTCATGGTCTGATTAGTTTTTATAGGAAGTTCATTAAGAATTTCAATGGCATATGTGCACCCCTGACTGACACAATACGAGGGGATAGGAAAGAGTTCAAATGGACTGTGATAGTTGCGAGAAGTTTTGAATTGCTGAAGAAGAAGGTGACAGAACAACCTATGTTGGCACTTCCTAATTTTAGTAAAGTGTTCTAGGTGGATTGTGATGCTAGTGGTAGTGCTATTGGAGCCATATTGAGCCAAGAAGGTAAGCCTATTGCATATTTTAGTGAAAAATTGAATGATGTGAAGAATAAGTATTCTGTTTATGATCAAGAGTTCTATGCAATAGTTCAAGCCTTAAGGAAATGGAGGAATTATTTATTGCCAAAGGAATTTTTTTTATATACTGATCACCAGGCATTATAGTACCTAAATAGCCAATGTAAATTGAACCAGAGGCATATGAAGTGGGTAGAGTTCTTGCAGAGCTATACATTTGTGTTAAATCATAGAAGTGGAAAGTCTAATAGGGTTGCAGATGCATTAAGTAGGAGGTAGTTGTTGCTTACAATAATGCAAGTTGAAGTAGTTGGGTTTGAAGAACTCAATAATCTATATATACCTTGAGGATCCTAATTTTGTTGAAGCGTGGAAAGCTTGTAAAGAACCTGTTGCAATAGACAGAACCAAGTGACTAGACTATTTGATTCAAGATGGTATGTTGTTCAAGGGTAGTCAATCATGCATTCCAAGGAGTTCGATGAGGGAAAATCTGATTAAGGAGAAACACAGTGGAGGGATGGCAGGACATTTTGGTTGAGCTAAGACCATTTCCATTCTTAGAGAACATTATTTTTGGCCTCAAATTTCACAGGATGTGAAGAAGTTTGTACAGAGTTGTCAGGTTTGTTAAGCGACGAAGGGATTTAGTCACAATAGTGGACTATATCAGCCATTTCCTATTCCATCAAAGCCATGGGAGGACATAAGTATGTATTTTGTTCTTGGATTGCCGAGGACACAAAGGGGTACTAACTTAGTATTTGTGGTGGTTTATAGGTTCTCCAAACTGGCACATTTCATTCCATGCCACAAAACTCATGATACTGTTCATATTACAAACTTTTCTTTCAGAGAGGTGGTGAGACTACATGGTCTCCCAAGGAGTATAGTTTCTAATAGAGATACTAAATTTGTGGGGTATTTGTAGAGAAAATTGTGGAAGAAGTTGAGAACAGACTTGAAATTCAGTTCCACACATCACTCGCAGATTGATGGCTAGACAGAAGTGGTAAACAAAAGTCTGGGAAATTTGCTAAGATGTTTATTTGGGGATAAGCCCAAGGGATGGGATTTGATTCTACCTCAGGCATAATTTGGTTATAATAAATCTATAAATAGGAGTACTAGTAGATCACCATTCCAAATTGTATATGGAAGTAGCCCAAGGACTGCACTAGAATTGAGGAAGATGGAGCAAGGGGAGAGGACAAGTGCTGAAGTAGAAGAATTTATTGAACATATCAAGCACCTACATGAGGAGGTCCAGGCACACATTATCAAGATGAATCAATAGTTATAAAGCTAGGGCTGATCAAAGGAGAAGACATAAGGAGTTCCAAGCAGGGGATCTAGTCATGGTACACTTGAGAAAGGAAAGATTTCTAGTAGGTACTTACAACAAGCTGAAGATGAAGAAATTTGGCCCTTGCAAAATTCTGAAGAACCATGACTTAGGAAATGCATATGAGGTGGAGTTGCTAGATGGAATTCACATTTCTCCTATCTTCAACATTGCAGACTTAACAGAGTATCATGATGATGGTGTGGATGAGGGGTTGATGCTAGAGCCATGTTCAATTCCTACTTGTAAGAAGGAGGAGATAGAAGAGATTCTGGATAGTCATGTGGGTAGGAGTACCAAAAATAGGAAGTATGAAGAGTACTTAGTTAAGTGGAAAGGATGATCGATAGAGGACTCAACTTGGATATCAGTAGCTGAAGTTTCCCATTTGGAATTTCCTCTACCATTTATAAATTGACAAGGTCACTTTTCAATCTACCCTGGGTGTCTAATGTAGGAGCATCCAGAGGTATAAGGGCAATCCTGTGTCACCCAAAAAAACAAATACCTAGACATAGTTTCTGTTTCATGTATTTTCATTTCTAGATACCCATTTGGGTCAAATAAAGGTTCCAACTCTCACAATTCCACTATTAGTGTTTTGGGTTAGAGTTTTTAAGCACCTTCGGATATGTGTAAATGCCAAAAAATTAGGACTATGTAATTGAGCCATAATTATGGTGATTTAGAAGGTGTAATTTGCAGAACATTCTAGAAAAAGAATCAGGTCAAAAGGCTGCACGGTTTGAAAGTTATCGTAGTTTTTCAATTTTTGGAGACCTCCTAAGAATGCTTCAAAGTTAGGTTTGAGGCACTAAATGACCTTGTACAAGCCTAAAAAATGGGGGACGAGCAAAGCTGGTCCATAGGGCTATAGAGCACTCTGAGAGCTTTACAAAAATGTAAACGGTTTGTCAATCAGAGCTATGGTTCAAAAGTTATGCCTCCCAGAAGTTTGGCTACCGTTTTTGGATTCTTCTAATTTTGCACCGACTTCTAAAGCGACTTCTAGAGCCTTCCATTTTGGTGGTGGATGGCAACTAGCATTTTCTAGAATGTAATCCTAATCCTTAATCCTTTGGGGTCTATTTAAGAACATTTCTGGCATTGTAAAAGGGAGTTCAGAGTGGAGTTTGAGAGGAGGTATTGGAAGAAGAAATTATCTATATATTTTATACTGTTGTAAGCCCATAGGGCATGTTTTGGAGTCTATTCTCTCTGCACTAAGTGTATTAGCATATTTTCATAGTTAATAAAGTTTTCCCTTTTCCTATTGTGTCCATTCTGTTCTTGGGTTGTGTTTCCATCACTTATATAACCTTATAATTACCTTTGTACCTTGCATATACAAATTATATCAGATTCATAATAGTTAACTTCACAAATTCATAAATACTCCTAAAGTGTTAATACTTTTGCATCAAGCTCATAATATATTTCAATTCATTCATGAATTGATGCAACATGCAACTTCACCTACTTAATTTTGGATAGGGGTAGGACCATCAATTTACCTCTTAAATACTCAAAAGCATACTTAGGAAATGGCTTGGTAAATATATCAACAATTTTGTCCTTCGAGTTTACATATTGAAGCCTCATTTGCTTTTCTTGTACTTTCTCCATCAAGTAAGGAAACTTGATATATATGTGCTTTGTCTTTTCATGCATCACTGAGTTTTTGGATATATTTATAGGACTTGTGCTATTATGGTAAAAACTGATAGGCTTGGTTATTTCTTCTTGCATTCCTTCCAATAGTTGTCTAATCCATACAATATTTGAAAAATTGATATCCACAACAACATATTTAGGTTTAACAATAGATTGTGAAATACATATTTATTTTTTTGTCTATATTCCATGTGATAAACTTTTCTCCTAAAAATAATTCTCATCTACTTGTACTTTTTTTGTCATCAACATTTCCAACCCAATTAGCATCTACGTAGAATTTAAGATTAAAGTCATTTTCTTGTTTATACCATAGGCCATAATATTTAGTTCCTTTGAGATATCTAAATATCCTTTTCATAGTAGTCACATGCATTTCCCTCAAATTAGATGAAAATATTGCAACTATTCCAATAACTCGGAAAATACTTGGTCTACTATGTACAATATACTATAGCTTTTCAGTCATAGATCTGTATTGGGTTTGATCAACTTCACCAATTGTGTCTTCCTTTGATAATTTCAATCCAATTCCCATAGATGTGCCAACTAATTTAGACTAATCTATCCCAATTTTTTTCAATATTTCCTTCACATACTTGGATTGAGTAACATAAATGCCTTTTGGTGTTTGACATACTTGTAAGCCAATGATTTTTTTATCCCTCAAAACATTGACATTTCAAATTTAGTACTCATTTGACTAGAAAATGACTTACAAAGTGAATTATTTCCTCCAAATATTATGTCATCAACAAATATTTTAGAAATCAACAACTTATCTTGTAATTTATTCTTCTAATACATATTAATTTTCACTTATTCTAGCGTATCCCATCTTAATCAAATAAGAGTGTAACCTTTCATACCATGCTTCTGGGGCTTGTTTTAGTCCATATAGTACTTTTTTCAATTTATAGATCATGTCTTTCTTTTGAGGTTCAACAAATCATTCTAGTCATTCAATGTAGACTTCTTCTTTTAGTATTGCATTCAAGAATGTCGATTTAACATCTACTTGATATACCTTGAATTTTTGTATGTAGTACATATTATAAGATAAAGTTGTCATTGTACCAAAAGATCAACTTGTTAATGCTTGATACAACCACTAGACTTATAGAAGATAGGAGGGAGTTAAGCCATGTCATGTATCTTAAAGGGGAATGTTGGCAGTTAGTCTAGCAATCTCCCCTTTGCATTACCCAAGGAGATTCAAACCTGTGACCAAGCTCTCATACCACTTTTACAAGCTAGAGTTTCCATTGCACCAAAAGATTAACCTGTTAATGCCTAATACAACCACTATACTTATAGAACATAGGAGGTGGTTAAGCCATGTAATGAATCCCCAAAGGGGAACATTGGTGGTTAGTGTAATAGTATAAGGAATTAGAGTACTCAATACTTCCAATTTTGCAATAGGTGCAAAAGTATCACCATAATCAGTTCCTTCTTCTTGGGCATAATCTCTATAGACCAATATAGCCTTGTTTCTTACCATTTCTCCATTCTCATTTAATTTTTTTTTCTAAATATCCAATTTGTTCCAATCACATTCTTATCAACAAGTCTTGGTAAGATTGTCCATGCTTTGTTCTTCTCAATTGATCAATCTCCTTATTCATAGAATTAATCCAACAATCATCATTCAATGCATCTTTAATTGATCTAGTATCAAAGTCAACTAGTAAAAATGCACATTCTCTTATTTTTCTTCTTATTTATACTCAAGCACTTCTATCTCCAATTATTTGTTTAGGTGAATGGTTCTTTCTCACATATTTGGATACTACAAGTTCAATTCTCTAATTCTCAATATTCTCCTTCCTTGGTGGGATTTTAGCTATGCTAGGGTTGTATTTTTTGGACTCAGGTATACCTTTATGAGATTTGGTATTATTGTCTAATGCTCTAGTGCAACTATTTCATGTTTGGGTACAACTATCTATGACTCGGGTTCTACTGTCCAATGCTCAGTAGGCCTATTTTGTAACTTAGTAGAGCATCTAGTGCATCATCATTGACATGGAAAACCTTGTTGTAGTCTTTAGGTTCCTTCTAGATTTGTAGATTATTCTTCTCTGCAACATCATTAAATCTTATATTTTTACTTCAATCATATTGTTAGTAGCTTTGTTCAGTCATTTGTAAGGTTTTCTCTTAGATGGATATCCTAGGAATATAACTTCATCTCCTTTAACATCAATTTTTCCATTACTAGCATCATTGTGCATATAAAACCTACTTCAATATATTTTGAAATAACTTAGATTGAGTGTATGACCATATCATAGCTCATAAGATGTCTTGTTTGTTTCTTTGTTCAATTGAACTTCATTGAGTGTATAAATAGTAGTACTGATTATTTCTCTCCAGACTATGTAAAAGACCTCCTTCTTAATCATAAGTGTCCTTACACAATCATTGATAGATGTATTTCTCCTTTCAAAAATACCATTATGTTTCAAATTCCTTAGTCTACATAACTATATTTTGATACCATTCTTAGCACAAAAGTTAGTAAATTTAGTAGACATAAATTCACCACCTCTATCACATCTTAAAAATTTCAAAGATTTTCCAATTTTCTTTTCAACTCTTTCTTTGTCACATTCAAATATATCAAAAGCTTGTGATTTCACTTTCATGAAGAAGCTTCTAAAATCATTCAATCATCATACCTCATAGAGAAGACTCCTTTGGGAAAGAAAACTAGCAAAGTGGACATGACCAGAGGATACATGAAAGAAGATATTGGATACTCTATCATACTTTTGAGTAGAGTTATGGGTCTACTAGCAACTGGATACCAAAACATCTTCATGATACACTTTATTTAAATAATAAAGAAAGTAGAAATGCCACTAGATTGGGCTTCCACTCTTAGTGAGAATTTGTGTGAAAAATTGGTGGTAGAAAAGAACCAAAGGAAATTCTACATGACATCATACCTGGTGTACTTTTTGTCTATGAGATTAATAGATGACCTAGGGCTATAAAATAGGGGTAGTATGTAGGATCCTAACATGTGGCCATATATCGTGTACACTTCATTGGTAAACAAAAGGCTTTTAGAAAAATCAAAGAATACAAAATTGTTAATGATGCCTTCATCTTCAGTATAATCCAATTCATAGAAGGGGATTATGCAAAGATATTATTAGATGATGCAATGTCATAGATTTTTTTGGTTAGGGCTTATTATATTTAGTTAAAGATATTTACATATCTAATGAAATTAGGTACTACAATTAACTCCAAGAAGCTCTCGAGGCATCCCAATCATAGACTTGTTCTCGCAGAGATCTCCTGACAACTCTTGTCTACATGTGACAGAGTCAGAAAGTAGCATAAAACATGTTAGAGGTGGCTTATGATGATAGGAACCTTCCAAATGGATCGATACAAAGATATCTCTTGTTTTGAGTGTGAATGGGATCAATATCACTTGGAAGAGTACAATTCTCTATGGCCATTTTTTGATAATATTGGGAGAGTACAATATTTGGCAGGTAAAACATTTCAGCATGAAGAATCCATTGAAGATCATTAGATGAATGCAAAAAATGACTACAATATCCAAATAAGGGATTATTGTAGGATGAATTTTTATCTAGCAAAAAAGGCCTTGAAAATAAAGATTCCATTGAAGATACTATAACAAGATTCAAAGGAGCTAATTGATCCTTTGTTTAAAGGGGATAATATTAGCAAAAGGCCCATTAGGAATGTTGAGGTTGACAGGGAAGAGATTTTTGACATCAAGTATAGGGAAATGCATGTCATTAAAATGATGTATGATGGGATTAAGAAACCCTTCAAACTTGATCCAATTCTTGAGACGATGATCTTTCATGCACAAGCTTGTCTAGCCAAAGGCAGAGGGAAAAAGGTCAATGTTCCTACCTTTTCAGCTCAGTCATTAATAAGGCTAGAAATGGTGCACCAAATTAAAAAACCAGTTGGTTATTATCAAGCTCAGAAGGGCAGAGGTAGGGGCAAGAGGAAAATAAGTTCTCCTCAAAGAGCCGAACCCAAAGAAGGAGAAATCTTGACACCTCCATAGCAAGGAGAGGAAAATATACAAGGGCCAGAGAATACATAAGCTACAAAATTCCAGGGTGATCCTCAAGTGCCACTAATTGTACTAGGTCAAACAGAAGTAGAAATTGAGGTCCAAGAGGTTTTCCCACCATAAAAAGAAGGACAAGCCTACCCCTTGACACCAAAAATAAGAAAGATTAAGACTTCAATGAAAAGGAGACAAAAGGTGATCAAGAAAGTGATCCCTTTACTATCCATACTTGAACCCATGTCAAAGGAAGAAGAAGAAGAGGGTGATAAGGATGAAGAAGATAATCTATTGTTGAGTCAAAGGACTCGACTAGCTAGAACCACATAACAAGAATGAAGGAGAAGCTCTATGATTACACCTCCATCTATCTTAGGTGAACCTCTACAAACCACTACATCAGAGGATGAGATGCACCAATGGATAGATGAACAATGTGTAGAGGGCACTAATATCTTTGAAATGTTAGATTTTGACTTTATGCTTGTGGGTACCGAGTTGGTTGGGGATAAGATCAAAGATACACCAACCAATCAGCGTCAATAGGAGGATTAGACTCGGATGCCCCCAGAGTCACAAGGAATTAAAATGGTTCCCACATCCTCATTGCAAGTCACATTTTGTGTTGACAAGGGATCAATCACTCCTCCTCTAGGAATAGAAATTGAATAGGTCCAAGTAGAACCTAAAGAAGAGCCACAAAAAGTATCCATTGATGAAGTGTTTAAAGAGCGAAAAATAGGAAAACAGCCTCAACAAACTTCCCAGGACACAGAGGTGAGAACTATGGGCTCCACAAAAATAGAGATAGTTGTTGAAGAGCCCTCACATAGGGAGAAGACCCTAGAAAGTAGTGATAAGGGGAAGAGTGTAGTCAAACAAACTCCTTCATCCTCTAAAGGAAAGTCCCTAGTACAACATTTTCCAAGGTAGCTCTAAAAAGATGTAATCAAAAGAAAGAAGCAAAAATTCACTACTGAAGAGGATTATAGAATGGAACTAATAGAAGTACTAAGGAAACTTGATTCACCTCCTAAGTAAGCATGACCATTAGCCTTCATTATGAGTGATTCAAATTAGGACCTTTTTTCTCATGTAGCTCTTCCTCCTTTGCAATCAAATGTTGAATAATTGATCCATGAGATTATCAGATTTGGGAGGTCATGCTTGGAAAGCCAACATTTAAAAAAATGAAGCTAATGATCACTATAGGGATGAAGGAGGTTTTTAGAAGCCTAGAATAGGATGGGGAAATTTTTTTGACACTTCAGTGATAGAATAAAATCCTAGAAGGATATTTGAGTGAAGTTGTTGTTTGTTTGGATCCCACTTATCCTAAGAAGACTTTGAAAGCTATCGTTGAAAGGAGAGATAGGGGAGTAGTGCAATTAGATGGATTTTTGAATTCTTGTTAGCAATGGCAGGAAGGTTTTAAGGAGAAAGGTGTACTAATAATCCAAGGGAATCTTAAACTACTACATGTTATGTAGGAGAATGTAGATAAGATGGGTAGCAATTTTGAATTAATATTTTGGTCTTATAGATGAGGTGCATACCTAGTAAAAGGATCTAAAGGTATTATAGGTGATCAAAGGCCAAAGGTATCAGATGCTCATGTATGTTTATATGATAGAAGAACTAGATTTAATAGATTATTGAATTGAGAAGATAGAAAACAGTAATAAAGTAATGGAGTCATTACACACAAAGATTTGTAGGCTCAAGGACCAAGCTCGAGAGAAAATTTTGGAAGCTAAGAAACACTATAGTGATGCATGTTTGGAGATTTTTGAAGATGATGCATGGGAGAAACTAATACTTGTGGAGGTAATAGTTCAAAGATTTTGGAAAACTTTTGATGAGGTTTCTAGTGATGATGATATCTAGTAGGCATTTAGAATAGAGGAAGCTTCATTAGAGCTTGATAGAAAACTCAAGGATTTTGCTAAAACCTGTATAGAGGTGGATAATAACAAGTAGAAAGTGAAAGATAAATATAATACCTTAGATTTATAGGATGTGGCACATGTCACCAAGATAATAGAGAAATTCAAGGGCAGGCTCCCAAACATAGGTTTGGTATAAAGGGGAACAAAACCTAGAAGCCAAAATTTCATTTTGACACTCAGTGAAATTTTGCATTTTTTGACCTCAAAGGTGCACTGTTGCACTGCTATGCCAAGTGTGTTGGTGCAATTTTTGTAACAATGCTTTGGAAGAATTTTGAAGAAGTTAGAGGTGCACTAATGCACCAGGTGCACTTTTCTAGAGGTGCACCAAAAATTAACTACTAGTTTCAAAATTAGAGCTTTCCATGCATCGAAAACACATTCTGATAGTAGTTTAACTCTGACAGATGCCCAGTGAAGGAAAAACTTCTATTTTTGGCACTTCTAGACACTCCTACATCAAATAAAGGTTCTCTTCTTCTTATTCTCTTAGAATTGTTTTTTTTTTTTAATAACATGTAAAGGCTGATGCGTCCAATTAATGATATAAAAATGGATGGAGTTCTACTAAGCATCAGTTAGATAGTCAGTTTGTATATAAATCATTTGTTTTATAAAATTAGAAGCATATGATTGCATGAAGATATATCTTTCTCTTAAAAAAATTGAGGAGATGATTTCTTATAAATATAGGATTGTAATATGTAATGAAGGCCGCCATTATTTTGCAATATTATATGGTTTTGGTGCTTGCATTTGGAGTGTAGTGATTCTTACCTAAGTGTGTCATATTTTTGTGAATGTATGTTCATGGAATATGATTAAGCCAAAATTTTATTACATTGTTTCTAGTTGTGTGATCTTTTAATTCTAGTGTTTGTTATGGTTTTACAAATTTTGCTGACATATCTAGTTCAAGGAGAGATCATCAAATTATTCTTACATAGTTTTTCATCTCACATGGCACCACTTTCTGTGGCCTTGTGATTTAATGAAAAGTGAAACATCTTATAGTTATTGAATTCCCATTGATGATTGCATTAGTGGAATTAAGGAAGCACTGCTCCTACTTTCATTGGTTACCCATTGATTTCTCTAAAGATTTAACTCATAGATATGTTATTTTCTATAGCTTATGTCCATTAGGATTTTACATTCATGTTATTTTCTTAAATTTTCTCATTACCTTTTTATTTTCTTAACTAACCCCCTTTTTAAATTAGGAATTCATATTAGTTGCATTATTAGATTGTATTAATTGAAAAACATAAATAATACAAAAACATAGTTCTTTTTTGTGTTTATTATTTTGAAGCAGTGGACAGATTCTACATCTTATTTGAAGTTATTCGAACCAGCAAAGGCCTCCTCGTGAACACTCACATTTATCTTTAACTGAGTAGATTCTAGTAGGTCACAAGATCCCTATTTTAGTGAGCTTTAATATCTTCACCAAGTGCACATGAGTTTCTTGAGTTTAGCCATTTTCAGAAGGTGCACAGTGACAAATGAATACAATGAATTCAATCACTTCCATTCAACATTTCATCATCTTCTTCAACTCCACCTCCACAAAAAATGCTTGGTGGACCACCAAATATTCCAAAAGTTCTACCTCCAACAACCACCTTTAGGTCCACCAAATCCTCCAATGTCATTTTTTTACAAATTTCATAGACTCACCAATCAACTTGACAGGTGTACTTAATGACCTTCCTAAGAATCTTGAGAAGTTTTTCCCAAGGTTCATCTATGGAGAGATGTGAACTACTGAAGATCACATCAAAGTATTCAAAGAAATTTGAAACCAAAAATAGATTGCTAATGAGAATGTGGTTCTTCATTTATTCCCCTACTCTTTAGGAGAAATTTCCTTTAATTGGTACATTAATTTGCCACTAAGATGTATTAGAGACTAGGATACTTTCAAAAGATTGTTCTTGGAATAATTCAAAATTTTCATCAACCTAGCTATGATACATCAACAGTTCATATCAATGAAAAGGGAGCCAGTTGAGATGCTTTTGCACTTCAACCATTGCTTCCATATGGCATATCACAAGCTTGAAATTTCATACACTATACTAGTTGAAGTTGCTATTTAGATTTATCTAAATTCTATGGACCATCTTACTGCTATCTTTCTAAGAAGACTTCATGCAACAAATATCAATACATTGGATAAAGTCCTCATAAAAGAAAGTACCTTCACTAAATAAGCCAATCCTAATAGAGGAGGATTGATGCTTCCAGCTCAAGCTATCATAGTAATGCCAACATACCCTATCAGAGCACCCACAATGCCTAGCCAATTCATACCTATGATTCCAATTCCATTATAGCAGGCACCCACTCTACAAAACCCCACTCTAACATGTCTTGGGTATGAACCTCCAAAAGCTTCTTTCTTTGAACAAAAGGCAACAATTTTCACTGAGGCAAACAAAAATTTTGTTTCCAAATTTGGTCAAATGAAAAAGACTATGTCACAAATGAATAATGAGCTAACTCATCTAAGGTTGTCACAAGGACATAATAATAACTTTCAAAGAAATAATGCTGGTCCTCACAACAAAAATTATGGCCAAAATTATAATAGGAATTTCAATGGGAACAAAAATAGTGGGAACAACAATGCAGGAAACAATAATGGAGGGAACAACTTCGATCCTCCTAATTGTAATAATGGCTTCCAAAGATAGAACTAATAGTGGAACACTTGTTGAATAATGGAAGCATTCCTATAGACAATAACAAAAACAATTTTTAGTATATAGATATTAATTAGTATCAAAATGGTCAAAATACATCTAACAATGATGGTTTATACTATAATAGAAATCAAGAGATGGCTTAGAATTTACAAGTGAATGATAATGCTCTTCCTATGAAATTTAATGTTATGCTATTAGAATCTTATGATTCTACATAGAATATACAAGTAGAAGAACCAACCAATGAATAATTCTCACTCCCATTTAGCTAGGAACCTAACCTTTAGCCTAAAGAGATGTTTGCTTTTCACAATGACAATCAAAATACATACAATCTAAGAACTAGAAAAGAACTAATGATAGATGGAATTCCTCTAGCACTACAACCAACTCCTCCTAATATAAGAGCGAGTAACAATTTGGTATTAGTTAGGTCCCCATATGGAGGACAATAGAATCAAAACTAAGGGAATATACCAAAAATATTGAAAAATCTTGCTTGTTCTACTGAAAAATATAGTGTTGTAGAAGATTTGAAGCAAACAAAGGCCAACATATCTACGTTTGATATGTTGTAAAATTGTCCCTTGTAGTGAGAAGTGCTGATGAAGAATTTAGATCATAAAAAGGCATCCCAAAATAAAAATACTATCCCTCAAAAGACAATATCTCAATAGGCTAACACTTTAGAGGTAATGCCAACTATGTTTAAAGACAAGGTCGAGGTGTCCTCATTTTTGTTTAGCATCAGGATATATGGGAAGAATCTACACAATTGCCTAATCAATTTGGGAGCCTTACATAATGTCATGCCACTATTAATAGCACAAAGGTTAGGAGTTAGTCCCCAACCTTCTAACCAAATAGTGATAGAGTTGGATAAAATATAGGTTAAAGTCATTGGTGTATTGAAAGATGTTTAGATATAGTTGACGGTTGACCCTTAGATTCAAGATGTCATTGATATACATATGGTTGATATTCCAGAAACATATAGGTTACTTCTAAGTAGAGAATGGATAAAATGCCCTAGAGGATGGTTTTCTATAGATTTCACTTAGTTATGATTACCATGGACAGGGTTAAACAATCAAATCAAGATAGATGTGAAGCCAAAATTAAAAATGATGATTACAAAATATAATGCCTCAAATGAGGTGGCATTCTTATAATTAGACTTAGGCTCTTACAAAGCAATGGAATTTAATGCAATTTAGCCAAAATATCATATTCTTGAGATAGAGAACCCAAGATTTTAATCCCAAAGGGTGAGATCATGACATAATTCATAGACAACATGGTAGCTAACTTAAAAAGTTTAGGAGAAGAAGCTGACCCTAGTATCCTACTTCTCCCAGGATTTTGCTGATTACATAAAGTTATCCATTCAGAGTTCAAATGCTCATCATGACAAGAAGCAGTTGCTAAGGTATTGACACATGTGATGGAAATAAAAGGCAGTAAAGTCCCAAGTGATGAACCCACAAAAATTCAAAGCCCTATAAACGTATCCCAATCTGTGGAATAGGTTGAAGAGGAAATTGAAGATTTGAATCTATCATACAGTGATACCTCTTCCAATGGAGGAGGTTTGTCTTCTCCTCCCCCAAGAATGGTCAAAGTTTAGAGAAGAAGATGGTATGTAAAAGGTTAAGGGTGGACTTCAGTGGTCATCTATCTAGAACACAAAATTGATGAAATTAAAGAATTGATAGGGGAAATCTAGGATAAACAAGGAAAAAATACACTCCCTCTATTAAGAAGTTACAAAGGAGAATCATCAAGTCCACCCTACAAAAATTAACAATGGATCCCCAAGAAATAATCCTTCTAGGCCCAAGTGAAAGAGAAGCCAAGGAAAAATAAGCATAAAGTTAGAAAACCTAAGGAAGACCCAATTTGGACACTCCACTTTGATGGTTCCAAATGCAAATTAGGAGCTAGTACACGTATTGAGTTGGTCAACCTAAAAGGTAAGTCTTTCTACACAACATATTGATTACAATTTAAATGTACTAATAATGCTACACAATACAAAGCACTGATCCAAGGACTTCTTTTTGCACTGGAGAAAGGAATTACAACTCTCATAGTCGAAGGAGATTCTGAACTAAATATATGACAAGTAAAATCAATATATTCCTGCAATGATAAGAGATTTCTCACCTATAGAAAAAAAGAATGGGATTTAATGGATGATTTTGAAACTTTCAACATAAAGTCCATTCCAAGAAGAAAAACCATGGTGGAAAATGCTCTTGCTATTTTAGCAAGTGCATTACAACTAGTTGAAAGAATGAAATTGAAATGATTTTAAGCAGAATTGGTTGCTACTCCATCTATTCTGGATAATATCAAAAACTTTCAAGTCTTTCAAGACAATCAACATATACTCAAATTTATCATGTGCAGTAGCCACATTAAAGGGTAAGAGATAGATGATATTCTAGATGATAAACTTGAGAATGATAAACTTGAAGATTAAGATGGGCTCCTAAATCAACACCACTCCTAATGGAATGGTCAAATTAGAATGCATTTTTTATCATGACGAGTCAAAACATAATAGAAGAATGACCCCAGAAAAGGGGATCAAAGAATGTGACTCATACAACTTAGATACTGATGAAGATCCTAGAATGGTAAGGATAGGAAAAGTGTGCAATGCACAAGAGAGGGAGGACATGCTCAAATTACTCACTAAGTATGAGGATATTATTGGTTGGAACTATGAAGAGCTAAAGATGCATGATCTAGAGATTATCACACATGACATTCCATTATAGCCAGATGCCAAACCTTTTTGGTAGAGGCAAAGACCTGTTAATCCTATCATTGAACCTTTGTTAATAAGAGAAGTTAAGAGCTACTTGATGCAAAGATCATCTTCCCCATTTTCCATTCTACATGGGTGGCCAATTTGGTTTTATTACAAGAAAAGACTAGAGAGATTCATCTTTTTGTGGATTTTCATAACTTGAACCTTGCATCTCAAAATGACAATTACCCTTTACCCTCACTAGATAAGGTTTTACAAATTGCAAATGGTTCAAAGATGATGTGTTTCTTAGGTGGACATTCCAAATATAATTAGGTAATGGTTGATGAAGAAGATAGGCTAAAGACAACCATTACAACGAAATGGGGAACTTTTTCCTATAGAAGAATTCCTTTTGGACTAATTAATGTAGGGGCTATATTTCACTGAGCCATGGAAGAAGCTTTTAAGGGGTTAATAAACAAGTGTATAGTTATCTATATGGATGAATTAGCTATATTTTCAAAGGATTGAAGCACCCACATTGCTGATCTAAGATAGGTATTCAATAGATGTTGTATATATGACATATCTCTTAATCCCAAGAAATGTTTATTTGGGGTCACTAAAGGAAAGCTCCTGGGTAATGTCATCTCCAAAGCTAGAATCTCTATTGATCCTAATAGAGTTGAGGCTATTCTAAAGTTGTAGAGATAGTTCGCCCCCTTAATGATTTACTCAAAAAGAGAGCTAAAATAGAATGGGTTCCAGAGATTAAGAAATCATTTGAGGATATCAAATTGGCCATTTCTATAGCCCTAGTATTGATGATCCTAATTATGAACTACCTTTCAAAATATACTCTTTTGCTTCAGAACATTCATGTTCTAATATCCTTACATAGAAGAAAGAAAAGGAAGATGAAAGACCTATTGGTTTTATGAGCTGTTCTCTAAAAAATGCCAAGTTAAATTATTCAAACCTTGATAAATAGTCATTTTCTTTGATCAAGGTGGTGAAGAAGTTCTGTCATTATATACTAAGAATCAAGGTATAAGTGATTGTACCTGATCATGTAGTCAAGGCATTATTCATGCAAAATGAACTTGGTGAAAGATGAGGGAAATGGATGGTGATACTTCAATAATTTGATCTAGAGATCCAACCCATGAGGTTAGTTAGAGGTCAAGGATTATAAAAAATGATAGTTGACAACCAAGTTAACGACGAAAAGAAATTTAGGTTTGATGATGAAATAGATACGGAAGATTAGATCAAGGATGATAGTATCTCAAGTTGATACTAATTAGGGTGTAATAACAAATGTCTGGTATCAAGATATTGTTTAATATCTTTTGCAAAATTATTATCCTAGTTGGATGAAAAGTTCACAACGTAGGGGACTCAAAATGAAGTGTGCATCCTATATGTTGCATGATAGAAATCTGTAAAAAAGAAACTATGAAGGAATCTACCTGAAGTTCTTGGGATATGATGAAGAAAAATAAGTTCTGGAACAATCTTATGATAAATATGGTACTAGGCATGATTCAGAAGAAGCAACTTTTGATATGATTTTGAGATTAGGTTATTTTTGACCCACAATATTCAAAGTTACTTTTGAGCATGTGTACACTTGTCATATTTGCCAAACTATTGCCAATAGAGAAAGACATCCTACAATGTCATTGCAACTAGTGTTCGAGGTATGCCCCTTCACAAAGTGGGGGCTGGATTTTATTGGTCTAGTCAATCCACCATCATCAACTAGGAACACTTTTATTCTCACAGCTATTGATTATTGTATGCAATGAAAAAAAGTAGAGACTTTTAGAAATTGCATTGCTAAGGTGGTAATAGACTTGTTGGAAGAACATAGTGTTACTAGGTTCAGGATGCCATTCACCCTAGTGTGCAATAATAGATAAGCTTTTGCATCTATTTTCTTAACCCAATGGGCATTTAAAAATTAGTTTATTATCAAGTTCTCTTCAAATTATTACCCACAAGGAAATTGGGTAGCTGAATCTAAAAACAAGAACTTGATCACAATAATAAGGCATTTGTTGAAGGAGAATCCTAAAGATTGGCATACACAACTCAAATATGCTCTATGGACAAATCAAGTAAGGTTCAAGAACACTTTGGGGACATCTCCGTGTTTGCTAGTTTATGGAAAGGAGCTAGTATTCTTGCTAAACCTTAGGATTCCTATTTTGAAATTCATGAGTGGGTATGCTGAAGATGTTAATAGAGTACAAATCAAATTGATGAATCATTTAGAGAAGGACAAGAAATAGAAAAATGACATTAGAGCACATGGCTAAAAATCAAGCTTTAGTCAAGAGTTGGTGTGACAAGAGGGCCACGATAAAATCCTTCATAATATTCAACCTTGTTCTACTTTGGGATAAGGCGAAAGAAAAATTGGGAAGCCACACTAAGTTTCAATGCTTATGGATTGGCTCCTATCAGATTACATAAATTCTTAGAGAAAATACTTTTGGGCTCAGTTCCTTATAGGGGGAATTGGTTCCATTGCCAATCAATGGGAAATTTTTGAAACATTACTTTGAAGCCTAGAAGACCCAAAAAAAAAAAGGCAAGATAGATTTCATTCCTACAAGTATGTTTCATTCCTGCAAGTGTGCTTTCTTTTCATTTGCATGTTTTATTTTAGTCATATGTTTTCAAAGTTGCATTAGTCCAGGGGGTAGGTGCACTTGAGATATTATCTTGACATATCTTACTAACAACTCTTTTGGTTTCAATTTCAAGAAGAGGTATTTCCTTGTCAAAACATTTTGATGACTTTTGTTTCTTATTACAATTGAGGAATGAATGTTGCTTATAGTAGTAGGGGACTTTCAGTCTTCAATTTAGGATTGTAGATCAACAAGTTCTCAAAACTTTGCAAATTTAAAGATTGGTTTCCTTAGGTGTTGTTGAATTGAGGTTGGAGACAATATGGGATGATCCAAACCCCATCAGTTCAAATAGAAGGATCTTCTCAAAGAAATTGCTAAGACCATTGTTTGGCATGAGAGTTTCTAAAAATTTCTTAAAAGAGGAATGCAAGGGATGTTCACAAAGGATCAAATCCAAGAAATGACACCAATGTCTTGGCCATATAACCTAAGCATGGTTAGGATATAAAAGGAAAGAATGATGTTAAGAATTAAGGATTCTGAAAGGTCTGAAAGGTAGTCTAATTATCTGGATATGCACTCAAAATAAGCTATCCAATATCAAAAATGTTGCTCCATCAAAGAATCAAATGGTGAAATTATGAACTACATGGAACAAGAATTCAAAGGATTTCAAAGAAATTCAAAAGAAAAGGTGACAACCTTCCAAGAGCCTTCAAACTAATTCTCTCATCTGGTCAAACAAAGGATCAACAAATAACTTTCATGGATAAACTTAAAAAATGAGCCATATGGGATGGAAGATTTTTGCCAAGTTGTCAATTCTTGTTTTTATAGACTACATTTTGAGATATCGATGAAAATGAATACATAGAGCATACACTAAACTTTGAGCTCAAGATTCTAAGGTTTTTGACTACAAAGAAGACTCAAAATATGCTAGAAATGTTTGAGATTCAGTTAGTGTTTGACACATGTCGAAGGAATGTTTGTGGATGAAGAAATTCCTTTTTCATTTCTTACTTTTGTTGGGGCTATTTGTTGTGGTTCCACAATGCATGCCCCATTTTGATTAGAAATGGGGACCCCCTAATTTTTTTCTTTGATTAATCAATACCCTAGTCTAGGGTCCAAGTCATTTTAAGGTTTTAGCTAGTCCCCTAGTTCACATCTAGGTCTTGATGGAGAAACCAAGAGTACAAAAATTCAAAAATTTTAAGGAAACAAGTTATTATTGTGAATTTGGCACACCATTCACACCTCCTTGGGTGTACTAGTGTGCCAAAAACTTGGAGATGAGACTTTTTTCATATTATTCATGTGGAGCTATGCATTTTTCCACTTGTGCACTTGTGCAACTATGCCAAATGTCTCAAAATCTATTTATAGGGGGGTCCTTCCTCCTCACTTTACCCTTCTTTGCATGTTGTCTTCAAGCCCTCCACACCAACCTCTAACTATAGCTCTATAGTGATAGAGGTATGCCGCTCTACAAAAACATGCTCCTACTCCAATAAACATAAGGCATCAACCCAAAATTGGGTGCACATCAGTGCACCTATCCAGGTGCTAATGTGTACACAATTTGGTTCCAAAGAGCTTGAGACATATTTTAAAACTTAGAAAACTTACCCAAAGTTTGGGTGCGCATTAGCATGCCTACCCAGGTGCACTGATGTGCACCCAAACTACCTTCAAAAACCTTTAAAACCTAACCAAACACATAAAATAGGTGCACATTAGTGCACCTTCCTAGGTGCACTAATGCACATTTATTTTATGTTTTGTTTTCAAAACTTAAGTACATGACCTTCGCTCATAAAATGAGCACACCTGGTGCACCTGCCAGGTGTGCCAGGTGTGCTATATTTATGCATTTTAGGTTTAAAATAAGGATTTCTAATTTTTTTTAGCAATTAGGTTTTCCAATCTTGTTCGTGCTATGTTTTAATCATATTTTCTTCAAATTTGGACAAATGGACATCCTTTTGTGTAGATTCAATGGCATCTTCCTCATGATCCCTTGGCAAGAAAATGGCACCAAAACCTATAGTTTTCAAGTCCTATGGAATTCCAATAAATTCATGCTTTTAGGATGATACCTTGAAAATCAACTTGGGAGAATTCTTGAAGATATGTAAGAAACTTACTGAGAGATCCCAAATGATCTCTACACTTATCCAGTTAGCATTTGTCAACGCAAAATCACACCCAATGTTAGTACAATCTTTAGAACTCATTATGAAACTTGAAGAAAACTTTGTTCTCAAGGAGACGGTTGTAAAGAGCATAACAAGAGAGATCGTTATAGATCTCTGACCCTAAAACATTGAGAAAGTTTTCTATCTCCCAAGGGTGGATTAGTTAATCAAGCTTACTATGAGCAGGGAGGAAGATGCTATCATGAACACATTGAAGAGGCTTTTGAAATCATTCAATCATCATGCCTCATAGAGAAGACTAATTGGGAAAGAAAATTAGCAAAGTGGACATGATCAGAGGATACATGAAAGAAGATATTGGATACTCGATCATACTTTTGAGTAGAGTTATGGATCTACTAGTAGATGGGAACCTAAACATCTTTATGGTACACTTTATTGAAACAATAAAGAAAGAAAAAATGCCACTAGATTGGGCTTCAACTCTTAGTGAGAATTTGTGTGAACAATTGGTTATGGTGAAGAACCAAAGGAAATTCTACATGACATCATAACTAGTGTACCTATTGGCCACAAGAGCAATAGATTATCCAGGGCTATACAAGAGGGTTAATATGTAGGATCCTAACACATGGTCATATATTGTTTAACCTTAGCTAGTGAAGAAAAGGCTTTCAGAACAAAGCAAAGAATACAAATTTTTTAATGATGCTTTCATATGACTACAATTAACCCCAAGAAGCTCTTGAGGTATCCCAATGACAAACTTGTTCTCCTAGAGATCTCCTAACAACTACATATAAAAAAGTTAGAAAGTGACATAAAACATGTTGGAGGTGGCCTATAATGATAGGACCTTTCTAGGTGGATTGATACCAAGCTATCTCTTCTTTTGAGTGTGAATGAGATCAAATATCACTTGGAAGAGTGCTATTCTCTGCAGCCATGTTTTGATAATATTGGGAGAGTACAATATTTGGAAGGTAAAACATTTCAACACAAAGAAGCCATTAAAGATCATTGGATGAATCCAACAAATGACTATGATATAAAAATAAGGGATTATTGTAGGATGACTTTGTATCTGGCAGAAAAGGCCTTGAAAGTTAAGATTCTATTGGAGATACTACAACAAGATTCAGAGGAGTTACTTGATCCTTTGTTCACCAAGGATAAGATTGGCAAAAGGCCCATTATGATTGCTAAGGTTTATAGAGAAGAAAATTCCAACATCAACCATAGGGTGAGGAATATCATTAAAATGATGTAAGATGGGATTAATAAACCCTTCAAACTTGATCCAATTCTTGAGGTGGCGATCTTTCATGCACAAGCCTGTCTAGCCAAAGGTAAAAGAAAAAAGTTAACCATACTTACCTTTTTAGCTTAGTCAACAGTAAGGCTAGAAATGGTGCACCAACTTGATAGACTAGTTGGGTATTATCAAGCTCAGAAGGGAAGAGGAAGGGCAAGAGGAAAAGAAATTCTCCTCAAAGAGTTGAACCCAAAGAAGGAAAAATCCTGACACCTCCATAGTATGGAGAGGAAAATATACAAGGGCTAGAAAATACATAAGCTACAAAAGCCCTGGGTGATCCTCAAGTGCCACCATTTGTACCAAGTCAAATAGAAGCAAAAGTTGAGGTCCAAGAGGTTTCCCCACCATGTCAAGTAGAACAAGCCTCCCCCTTAGCACCAAAAAGAAGAAAGATTAAGACTCTGGTGAAAAGGAGACAAAAGGTGATCAAGAAAGTGATCCCTTTTCCATCCATACCTAAACCCATCCTAGAGGAGGAAGAAGAAGAGGATGATGAGGATGAAGAAGATAATATGAGATTGAGTCAGAGGACACAACTATGTCATGCCCAAAATTCCCAAGGCAAAACACAACTAATTTTTTTTTTTTTGGGCTAAGTTTTCAAGGCTCTCCTATTCAAGATTCTCAAGGGACAATTATGATCCTTAAGTGTCCTAAAGGCCATTATATTAATCATTAATAACTCCCTAGTGGTTGGGTTGGAATAAATAATGTTGCTCCCCAAGTACTCAATTTTATGAATGTTCTTCTTGCCAATGGGAGTGTTAAATTCTTAATATGCTCAGTAACTTAGCCTAAATTTGAACTTTTCTTCTTACTACAAGAATATAGATATAGCCTAGTCATGATCAAATTCATAATTACTGAGACACATATTGTCAAGGATTGCATTGATGAACCTACTATGCCTAAGATCTATTTGGACAGTATATTGATAGATCGATTTGCAAAAATAATTTTTCCTTGCATCCATTAAATATAAATTCTAGAACACACTTTTTTACTTACTATTTATGAAATGATAAGAAAGTAGGTAAATCTATACTATTTTATCGATAATTAATGCTAGGGTTCAAAATCTATATATCTATACAAGGATCTTAGGTATACATATTACATAAGTAACTATGAACAACTGTTATGTATACCACATGATGAGTTGCACTTAATACAACCAATCCTATGTCAAGCTTGTGTTCCAATTTGGGTGCTAAATGATTTGATTTAATAGAGTCATCTATTAATCACATTAAATATCTAATTATGTTTATATGTGTTTATAAGATGAGTACATCTTCACACTTACAAATTTAATCATGGAACACAATGGCAACTCAAATTATTATCATTTAGTGTCATAACTTATACATATCGAACCCGTATATAGAAGTAATTAACTTTAATAATATACATAATGGCTCACATCTAGAATGTGTTTCTGATACATTGTATGACGTCATTCACTCTAATTTTCCCACCAATTTATTTATTATTAACTATTAAATATTATTAATAACTAAAAATATGGTGCCCTAACTACACTACTATATTATATACAAATTTACCTCACTATATTAATATTTACTATCTAATTACTTAACTAACATAGCTCACCTACAAGCTAAACATCATATTTTCCTAATGCCACATGCTACCCATTCTATTTTTATTATTGCTATTATAACACCAAAAATGTGTTTTAATATTTCCTATAGCGATTACTATTTCAATTACATACCCCATAGGTGCCCCCCACACCCCCCCCACTCATTTTTACCTCCTACCTTAATTAATCATCTTTTTATTTTAATATCACATATTATTAGTAACACACTTGTAACCTAATCCCAATACTAACCAACCCATTCACACTCATACTAATAATATTACATGCTAAAATCCTAACTTTCACCTACATACTAACTAACATGCACTAACCCCCAAGCCTTATCCTTATGCCATGTGGCCCACACAAGGGCCCCTTAACCCTTAGTCTACTACATCACTTACCCTAAGTCGCCACCCCCCCACTTTTCAATGCTCATGTGATGGAGCTGAGTGCTTGGGAGGCTCAATTCAGAGATGGGATGCCTCATGGATGGGAAATCACCCTTAGTCAAGGAGAAATACCAATCCACATGTGGAGTATGGCATAGTTGGGAATGGGGAGTGAGACCATTGACCAAAAAGGTGTCCCCTCCCATCACACCATATTGATATCCCTCTCTTCCATGCAATAAGTGCCCATTTGACCAGCCGATCATGCTTGGAGTTAAAAGTGTTTGAAACTGAATAAGGTATAAATATTTTATTTGAAACCTCCCTTCTTTTTGGGTTTTAAAGATTTTATTATGAGGTGGTTTTTGAATCCCTAGGGAGGCTAGGGTGATAGAGATAGCTTTATTTAGGATTTATAATTTCTTTGTTCTATGATGGAAGTAACCCGTTGTTTTCTTTTTGAGTCTTGTCACATGAGTAGCATGATTAATTCTCCATCTTTTAAACTTTGTGTAATGTTAATGTTTATTAGGCTTTTCTTACCATTATTTACCAAGTCATTACTTTGAAGTCTGAGAAGAATATTCCTCTTATTATTTTATGGGTTTGCAATAATAGGTGGGGTATTTTCCCCACTTTCCATACAAATTCCAAAGAGAGATATCATGCATCTGCAACATGGTTTTACTAAGTATTTTGTTTCATTTTCTTCTATAATCCATTTGATAGGATGTGAGTGTGGGTTCAATAGTGACTTAATTTGGCTATCCTATTGTATTCAACTATTAGTTCTATTGAAGCCACTTGTAATCATAAATAAATTAACTCAATTCTTAAGGACCCCTTTTTTTGTACTAATTTCTTGATATATTCCATTAATTTTATAGCTTGCATTTGGAAAAGATCTATTATAACATCTACCAATACATACCTTATAATGAAACTCTAAATGAAATTTCTTATCAACTAACTACAATATGAAAGTTCCTTACATGAGCAACCACAATTGCATTTTTCCATCCATGATAAAAAATTTATTATGACTACTCTTTACATGAAACTCTCTCTTTCCTTTCATAAATGACTAAGATGATAGACAACTTTTTCTATTCCAATTTGAACACATAATGATAAATTATTATGATGCAAATAGTTAAGGGAACATCCAAATTACTTTCTTTCTTCCTTCAAAATATTCTTCACAAAATGGAGAATTTCTCTTGTAGCACAATACACAAAACAACAACGAAAAATTTACCCTTACAAATACAATATTTATTGACATGGAGGAAGATTTCTCCTTCTAAATGCATTACATAATGACATATGCCTTTCTTGCTACTACATAATCATAAATTTCTACAACATCAATAATGTGGAGATAGATCTTCCAATACATGTAAAATGTACATTAACAAGTTTCTCTTTCAAGAAAAATCTACAAGATGATCATCCTTAGCATTCTTTCCATTACTCCCTTGAGCCAAAAACCTACAACATGACACAACAAAAATTAAGAACCATGGAGGCTCACCTCCCATCCTAGGCTTCCAAGAAGCCACCCACTGAGTAGGGGAAACAAGACTCAAATGGGTTACACTCAAACCTTTCACAAACTCCATCTCACCATAAATTTACAAACCCTCCAAGGTTTAACACAATGATTCACCATTGGAATCATGAAACAATGTGTGAAGGTGGGTTCTCCAAAGAGGAGAATTCCATATCCATATACACATTTTCATTTACAATTTCACAATGGCTCTTCTAGGCTATCAAAATACATCATCCTCATCACATCATCACACTTATACCTCCCATGATACAAATGCCTCTTTAAGGCTATAAAAAAAAAGCATATGGCTTCAATGGAGCCCATACTCCATGAACAAAAAAACCCTCTCCAAAAGGAGAATCTCTCAACTTCAATGTTGAGTTCGACTAATCCCTTCACCGAAGGCATCTCTTCTCTCCCCAAAGTGAGTGACGCCTTCACACCATTAACCATGTCATACACAAAATCAAAAGGAAATGCAAGAGAAGTTTATCATAATATTTACACATAAAAACAATTACAACACTACACACATTACATATTTCTATTCACAATATGAAAAAGTATTCTACATAATGAAAAAGTCAATAAGGATCATGGAATGGGCACCAACCTTTGTCCAAGCTAATGGAGATGAAAGTTGTTGAAGAGCTCCCTATTTCTTTGACTTCCTTCCCAAACCCTAATTGTCTCTAAAATTAGAGAGTGGGTGAACACCCACTAATTTTTCCAAACTCCCTTAAGAAGACCTCCAACCCCACTATCTCCATTTTTGGCAAAACATGAAGCCCACTTTCTCTTACACTATTGTCCCTTATAAACATAGGACCTTGACCAAATGTGGAGGAAAGGTTAAAGTCATGTGACAATTCAAATTTTGAATTGGTATGCATTGGTTAAAGGGTCCCCTATGTTACCTAACAACTAAAATGGTCAAATTTAGGCTCCTAACATGTTATGCTAACATATGGGTGGCTTATTTCCACAAAAATAGCACTTTGGGATCACCTAATGACCCTATAAAATCCTTGTCAATTTTGAATTCGAATTCTCCTTTGATGGTGACCCATCCTATTCTCCCTCCAAGTGGATTTGATTAAATCTTTTGAAGGGCATTTAGTTTAAGGTTAAGTATTTCCATGATCAAAACCCCAAGTGACATGTCATCAACACATAGACAATTTAAAAGTGTCAAGTGACACATTAAAATAAATTACACATCATAATGACATGTCCCTAATTCATTCATGAATATGTATTTACTACACACATGCAAATTACATTTAAGAAATAAAGACATCAGAACAACGCTTTGAATCTTCCAAAGATTCACCTTGGCTATACTATGTCCACATAAGTTTGGGCCTTGTTTCCCTAATGAAATTCCATGGTTCAATTTCCTACACATTGAACTCGAACATTAGTTGCCCAATGAAAAATTATATAAAATGCATGTATATAGGTTCATGCCAATTTCATATTGGACAATTCACATTAACATACTCTATTATCCTAATCAAATTTATTTCCTAATCATTTTAATATAAAGCATCTAAAATATTAAAATATCAAAATCTACATATCAATATTACTATCATAATCCATTGCTGATCATGCTGATGAAATGTTGAATCTGTACTATTAAATCAGCCAACATGAAAATTAGTTCACAAATACCTATTTAGGTTAAAATAATCAAAATGTAAACATGTCAACTAATATATTTTAATTCAATTAAATATAATTTGGTTTCTAACAATATCCCATTATCATTATGAGATAATTATAAAGTGTGTCAATTGAGTCAGGTACATAGGATGTTTGCATAGTCATGTCACATAATTTCAGAATCCAACATAGAATAAATTGATTATATATTATTGGTTCATAAAAATATCTTTCCTTGTAAATACCAAAATATCCACCTAATTGACTTATCACATTACATCATACCAAGTTCTACCATTTAGACCTTTATCCAAATTTGATAACAATTTTCATCTTATGACTAATAATATTATTCACAAGAGTGGGAGTTGATTCATCTTTCTCTACTAGCCATCTAATTTAATTATCCTAATAGGCTATAAGATATCATGAATCCATTGATGTATTTTCTAAGCTATGACATCTTGAGCTTTCATTCCATAGGGTTTCAACTTATCAACCTAGTGTAATTTCAAATATGGTACCTAGCACCATAATAACTATATTAATATTAATAAGAACTCTGGTTCATTTTATAAGGAAGTTCTGATCATGACATACTTGAGTTATTAAGATTCATAGTAGGGTACAGGGGAAGGGGCCTTATAGACTAGCCAAAGAAACAAAACAAGAACAAAGGAGAAGCTCTATGGTTATGCCTCTATCTATCCTAGATGAACCTATGCAAACCACTATGTTGGAGCATGAGATGCAATAATGGATAGATGAATAGCATGTAGAGGGCACTAATGTATTTTAGATGCCATATTTTGACTTTATACCTGTGGGTACTAAGTTGGTTGGGGATAAGATAAGAGATATGCCAACCAATCAGCCTCAACTAGAGAATTAGAATCAGATGACCCCTGAGTCACAAGGACTCAAAATGGTTCCAACATTCTAGTTGCAAATCACATTTTGTGTTGACAAGGGATAAATTACTCCTCCTCCTCTAGGAATAGAAATTGAATAGGTCTAGCTAGAACCTAAAGAAGAGCCACAACATGTATCCACTGATGAAGTGTTGGAAGAGGGACAAATAAGTGAACTACCTCAACAGACTTCCCAGGACATAGAGGTGATAGTTGTGAGCTCCACAAAAATAGAGACTACTGGTAAAGAGCCTCACAGAGGGAGGAAACCCTAGAAATGAGTGATTGGGAAGATCATAGCCAAACAAACTCCTTCATCCTCTAAAGGAAAGTCCCCAACACAACATATTCCAAGGTGGCTCTGAAAAGAAGTAATGAGAAGCAAGAAGCAGCAATTCACTACTAAAGAGGAGGATATATGGAACTAATAGAAGTACTAAGAAAACCTAATTCACCTCCTAAGGAAGCATGACCATTAGCATTCATTATAAGTGATTTGAATCAAGACCTTTTTGCTCATGTAGCTCTTCCTCCCCTGCAATCAAATGTTCAAGAACTGAATCCCTGAGATTATTAGATCTAGGAGGTCATGCTTGGAAAGCCAACCTTGGAAACTATGGAGTTGATGGTCACTACAGGGATGAACAAGGCTTTTAGAATCCTAGAACAGGATGGGGTAGAGTTGGTGACACTTTAGTGATAGAATGAAATCCTAAAAGGATATTTGAGAAAAGTTTTTGGCCCTTTGGATCCCAATAACCCCAAGGAGACTTTGAAAGCTATCATTGAAAGGAGAGATAGGGGAGCAATGCAATTGGATCCGTTTTTGAATGCTTGTCAACAATGGTGGGAAAGTTTTGAGGAGAAAGGTCTACTAATCATCCAAGGGAATCTTAAACTACTACATGTTATGCAGGAGAATGTAGATAAAATGGTAGCAATTTTGAATCAAGATTTTTGTCTTATGGATGAGATGCATTCCTGGGGAAATGATCTACAGGTATTACTGGTGATCAATGGCCAAAGATATCAGATGCTCATGGATGTATATATGATAGAAGAACTTGATTTAATATATGATTAGATTGAGAAGATAGCAGATAGTAATAAAGTAATGGAGTCATCACATGTGGAGATTCATAGGCTCAAGGACCAAGATCAAGAGAAAATTTTGGAAGCTAAGAAACACTATAGTGATGCATGTCTGTAAATTTTTGAAGATGATGCATGGGAGAAACTAATATCTATAGAGATAGTAGTTCAAATATTTTGCAAAACTTTTGATGAGGTTTCTAATGATGATGATATATGAAAAAAATTTAGAATCAAGGAAGCTTTATTAGAGCTTGATACAAAACTTGGGGATTTTGCTGAAACCCATATAGAGGTGGATAATTACAGGCAAAAAGGGAAAGATAAATATAATGCCTTAGATTTACTAGATGTAGTACAGGTCACTAAGATAATAGAGAAATTCAAGGGCAAGCATCCAGACTGTTTGTGTAAATAAGTATTCACTATTTACACTTTACTTAAGTTTACTTAGGTTAATACATTATTTTAATTTTTATTAGCTAGTCACCTAGTTGTATGCATACTCATCTGATTTGTCTTGTTGAAAACATAGGAGTTAGCAACTCTTTTGTACACATGGTGTCTACAATACAAGAGTTAGCATCTAATTTAAGCACATGGTGTCTACAAAATCTCTATATGAGATATACCTTGTCATACTTATCCTCTCGTTGATACACATACATTCATGCACAATGGAGGATAATCCACTTCTAGTGGATGCATGCTTAGTTGTCATGCTTATCTCCTAGTTCATTCGAGAGATGTTATAGATGCATCTTAGAGCTCTTTATATGCAGGCACTCCTAGTGTGTATTGTACGATAAAGAACATTCTCATTATTTCTATACTGATCATACTTTGGTCCATTTTTGTGCTAGTGTTTTAGCCTCTTGATCTTGGTGTTATTTTTCATATGGAAAATTCTTACATGTTATTAGAGTTGAGGGAGATTCTCTTCACATAGCCATTGGAGACCCTTGTTGCTTCACCTCTTAAAGGACCTGATTTAGATTTAGAGCATCTACAAACATTAGGAAAGTCTAGAGCCAAAGTGAACCTCACCATTGCATTCAAAGTGTTGTTTCAGTGAAATTTGACTATAAATATGCCTACCCTAGGCTATAGTTGAATTTGAGGCAATTTTTTTTGCAAGCTAGAACCAGAAGGCTTGATTTGCAAATTCGGCATGATCTATTAGATTTGAAATTTTATTGTTTTAGATCTATCATTTTAATTTTCTCTACAATTTATTTGAATTTTTTAGAGTAATTTTTCAATTTTTTTTGAAGGAACTAGGTGGTGAAATGCTAGCCTCTACAGGGAATATTCTCTAATATTTAGGAATATTCTATTTACATCTAGTGGCATTCAACTTATCACATTTTGGTAGCTAAGCCATAAACTAGAAAATATGTTACCTGCCAAGTGAACAACCGGTGACTCTCAACCCTTTGGCACTTTTGATTTTTTATATACTTAGTGGTTTTCATTTTAAACACCTTTGCATATAAACCCATCGAGGATGTGGGACAAATAACTCATCAACACCAGAGATAATACCAATCCATCTAAAATTTTTTATTGCGAACATATTTCCTAGCTAATTGTGATCGAAACTTCCTTCCACTAGAAAATTCAATAGTTTTACCAACGACAATGATCTACAACAACAAAATTCCTTTCCTGGCTCCCCTTCTGAGATTTTTAGATGTGACACCGTAGTGCCAGCTTTATCTACCCTAGCCACATGCTAGATCCATGTCTACCAAAGTAGATAGCTAAGTGATGACCTCCACAGTAGTCTGCCATGTAGGCCAACCCAGTCATAATCCCTATCATCAGGCTAGCACTAATACTTCACATCAGCTTTTTTACAACTCATATGGTGACATTAATCTTCTCTTATTGAGGAGACTTCTTCACTCATTGCAAGGGCTCAATTTGACCCTCAACCACTTGATCATTATAACATCCTTGTGGCTTATTTACAATAGATGGAGAAGGAATCATTCACTTATGAGGAGTTATAGTAGTCTTTGGAGATTGTCTTCAATTTCCTTAGACATCATATTTTCTGAGGATTCTTCCTATTAGTTGGGGAGCATTCTCTACTACACTTATGACACCATTTCTTTCGATAAAGAGGAACATTATTTAGCTTTCATGGTGCAACTTATTTAGTCATCAAGGAGATTATTTCATGGGTGTCCATTCATCATTAAGGGAAGGCTTCACTACTTCTCTTCGTACATCTTCCTAATAGGGTGCTTCATCATCTTTGGAGCTTGATTCAAGTTCATACATGGACATGCTTCCTTGTTTGCCATCTTCTTGTGGGAATTCACCAGATTGGTTTGTGACATCTACATTCATTAAGGAAATGTCGACATATGAGCAGACTTTAGAGGTAGCATCCTAACCATACTATATCTGGATCCCTCTTCTATCTTCCTATCCACAATGGGAAGTATACTTGCACCTTTACTTGGTGCATCTTCTTCCTAAAGGGAGAAATGTTGTTTGTAGGCATTGGATTCTCTTTTGTCTTCAAGCACTCATCATCAGGAGATCCTTCACTAAGGGGGGATTTCCTTGAGGGATTCTCTATTATATATGAATGTTGTATGTCATAATGGGGGGGGGTTCTTGATTACTCCATCTATTCATGCATCCTTCTTTATTGTACTTATCTCTCCTTTTGGAGAAGGGTCTTTCCCATGAGGTTTTTCCTTTTTCTCTACTTTATGAGAGAATGCATTGCATCACATTGTATGTAGAGTATTTCTTTAATACATGTGTACCTAATATGGCCTTGTAGCTAGGACCCATCATACATTTTTAAAGCTTAAGTGCATTCCCCTAAGTTGCACTTAAGGGGGGATTTTAGTGTAAATAAGTATTTACTATTTACACTTTACTTAGGTTTACTTAGGTTAATGTATTATTTTATTATTTATTAATTAGTCACCTAGGAGTATGCTTACTCATCTGAGTTGTCTTTTTGACAACACAAGAGTTAGCAACTTTTTTATGCACATGGTGTCTACAACAAAGGAGTTATTATCTAATTTAAGCACATGGTGTCTACAACATCTCTATATGAGATACACCTTATCATACTTATCCTATCATTGATGCACGTAGATTCATGCACAATGGAGGATAATCCACTTCTAGTGGACATGTGCTTAGTTGTCATGCTTATCTCTTAGTTCATTCTAGAGACATTCTAGATGCAACTTAGATGTCTTTATATACATGCACTCCTAGTATTTTTTGTATGATAGAGAGAATTCTCATTATTATTATACTGATCATACTTTGGTCCATTTTTGTGCTAGTGTTTGAGCCTCTTGATCTTGGTGTTATTTTTCCCTAAGGAAAATTTTTGTACAAACATAGCTCTAGTATAAAGGGGAATAAAACCCAAAAGCTAGCTTTTTTTTTGACACTTGGTGAAATTTTTCATTTTTTGACCTCAGAGGTGCACTATTGCACTGGTGTGCCAGGTCTACTGTTGCACTAGGTGCACTAGTGTGATTTTTGTAACAATTTTTTGGAAGATTTTTTTAAGACTTCAGAGGTGCGGTAGTGCACTAGGTGTGTTTCTTCTGAGGTGTGTTTTTCTAGAGGTGCATCAATAATTAACTACTAGTTCAAAAATAAGAGCTTTCCATGCATCAAAAATGCATTCTAACAATACTTTAACTCTGACAAACATCCAGTGAAGGATAAGCTTTTATTTTTAGTACTTCCAAAATAAGAGCTTTCCATGCATCAAAAATGCATTTTGACAATAGTTTGACTCTAACAGACATCCAATGAAGGATAAGCTTCTATTTTTAGTACTTCAACTGAAGGATCTCTTCTTCTTATTCTCTCATAATTTCTTTATTTTATGACATGTAAGGGCTCATGCATCCAATTAATGATATAAAAATGGATGAAGTCCTACTAAGAACTAGTTAGATGGTCATTTTGTATATAATTAGTTTGTTTTATTAAATTAGAAGCATATGATTGCATGAAGATAGCTCTCTCTCAACACAAATTGAGAAGATGATTTCTTATAAATACATTATTGTAATATGTAATGAAGGCTACCATTATTTTGCAATAATATATGCTTTTGGTGCTCGCATTTGGAGTGTAGTGATTCTTGCCTAAGTGTGTCATATTTTTGTTAATGTATGTTCATGGAATGTGATTGAGCCAAAATTTTATGGCATTATTTCTAGTTGCACAATATTTTAATTCTGATGTTTGTTACAGTTTTACAAATTCTACTAATGTATCTAGTTCGAGGAGAGATCATCAAATTATTCTTGCATAGCTTTTCATCTCACATGAGCACACTTTCCATGGTCTTGGGATTTGATGAAAAGTGAAATATCTTATGGTTATTAAATTCTTGTTAGTGATTGCATCAGTGGAATTAAGGAAGTGCTACTCCTACTTCATTGGTTACTCACCAATTTCTCCAAAGACTTAACTCATAGATGTGTTGTTTTTCATAGCATATGTCCATTAGGATTTTACATTCATGTTATTTGCTTAAATTTTCTTGTTACCTTGTTATTTTCCTAAATAACCCCCTTGTTAAATTAGGAATTCATATTAGTTGCATTATTAGATTGCATTAATTGAAAAATAGAAAAATACAAAAACATAATTCTTTCGTGTTTATTAGGGTAAAAGTACAAAGTTGCGTTACCTTTCAGGTTAACTTATCATAACAATTAAATTTGAGTAATTCTATCTAAAAATCATTTTTCTTCAAACATATGATCTAGATAAATTAATTCTAGCTATGTTATATATGGTCTCACACTTTTCCAATTAGAAATTTCCATTAAATGCATGTTTTATACTAGTTTCTATCCAATTACTAAAGAAATAAATTTATTTTAGAAAAATGATGTTTCAATAACTCTTATTATTTTTTATAATTTTTTTTAACAACATATAAACACCATTTTATAGAGCTCAAAGTTAAGAACATTCTCATATAGATTTTATGGTGGTCTCATTAGATATAGTATATTGTAATTAAAAAATTCTATAGGCATGTGTTTTAACACTTGCAAAGATGTTGATTTTTAGAAAGAAAAATTATTACTCATATAAAAATAAAATAAAATTATATGACGTTCTTATTAACATATCGATCAAGTTTTTTTATTAGTGACAACACTTATTCAAATTCTATATGGCTACTAAGCTCATTGAACAGTCTACAATGTTTTCCATGTAATTCTATAGCCACCGAGCACTACAGTTCATAGTGAGTATTTCAGTGGTTACCAAGCATTGTAGTTTCTATCGAGCTAGCAATTTATACAAAGCAAAGCTAGTGTTAACCAAGCTATGTGAAGTTAGTATTAATTGAGTGTAGTCATGATAAACAAGTAATCCTATTTATGCTAAGTTACATAGTATCTACCGAGTCACTAGTGCATATTGAGTTCAAGACTACATTGAAGTGATTAGTATGGATCGAGCTTCTACTTCTACTGAATGCATGACAATGTTGAGTAATGATAGTGGACACCGATTATTAGAACTTCACCGAGTCAGTCTTCAGAGCCCAAGTGTCTACATTTGGGCCGACTTTGTAATATTGGTGTTAACTTAAATGATGGCCAACTTTGTAATATTGGTGTTAACTTCTATGATGAATGAATTTGTAATTATGTAAATTGGATTGGTATATATGTAATGTATTGTATCATATCCAAGTGTGTGATTTCATGAAGAATGTATGTAAGAATGTGAATGTGAACCAGTAGCAGATAAAGAGTGTATTGTAAGGCCATATTAGTAAAGGAGTATTAGAGACTTATCCATCATAGAAAGGTGATCAATAATTTATGGAATCTCTATCAGCAATTCAATTGTAAGTCAGAGATCTAATGTTTCATCCTAATAGGTGAATCAGTCTAAATCCTTTAACAAGGTAGACTTAATAGTCTTAATAGTCTTACAAAAATCTCTTTACCAAGTGCATACTTCATTGCGTGTTTGTAAAAACTCTAACAAGGTGGACCTAGCAGTCCTAATTTCTCCTAATAGGGTAGATCATTAGAAGTGATCAATGTAAGCCTTAACTAGCCAACTTTGTGTTGCAGTATTGAAGTTTTGTGGGTATCATCTCCACCCTAGTTTTACTTTATCATCCCCACCCTAGTTCTACTTTTAGTATCTCATGCATGCAACTAGATTAGATATATGGTAATTGGATTATTGCAATTAAGTTCTGAAATTGATAAATTCTCAAAGGTTATTGATTTAGCCCTCCCCTCTTAGTAACCTAGCTTAATCTTGAATGTTTCCAACAATTAGTATTAGATATTTGTGGTTCTTAGGAGAAAATTTAACAACTTGAGCAAAGATCAAAGGATAATGGAGATATTCAAACTAGACAAAGCCATTGACAATGTAAAGTTGGATCTAGAAATGGCCATTTCCCAACTCAAGAAAGCAAAGGAGCATCTTTCCCAATCTCTAAAAAGAAGGAAGGAACTTGCAAATTAGATGAATGATCATTAGTATATTGAAGAAATAATTGAAGACTTTTTCCCTTCAAGTAGCCCAAACAAGGCAAATGATGCAATCAAAGAACTCCTAGAAAATAATGGTTCCCTTCAAGAAGAAGTAAGGAAACTGAAAAGAGAATAAGAAATTTAGTCAATAAGATTATATGAGGTCTTGGAATAGAGAAACAAGATAAAGGAAGAAATGGATGGAATGCATAATGAAATTCAAAATCAATACCTTCAACAAGAAAACCTTATTGATCAACTCTCCAATGCAAATGAAGAAATCATAAGCTTAAGATCTGAAAATGAAAAGATAACGAATGATCTAAATTCTGAAAGACAAATTAATGAAAGATTGAGGAATGATTTGAATTCTAAGAAGCAACTCAATGAAAGGATAATGAGATCCTAGGTAGACATGGATCAATTGAATTAGCTAAATGAGTAGAATCTCTATAGACAAAAGGGTAAAGTAGGAATTGGATACAAAGAAGAATGTGAATCCTCCAAATGAGGTGCCCAAGAGAATTAGAAACCTACTTGCAATCATTGTGGTAAGATAGGTCATACATCAAAAAAATGTTGGAGTAATGGAAAAAAATAAATTCAATGGAAAATGCTACAATTGTAGTCAACATGGTCATAGGGCTAATGAATGCAAAGAGAAACCAAAATTTGAGGGCAAGTGTCACAAATGCAAGAAACAGGGTCACAAAGCATCAAAATGCAGAACTAAGTCATTCAATCCAGTTGAGCAAATTGTGAAAGCAATATTCGATTAGGACTACAACACTTGGTGTAGATGTCATTATTGTGGAGAATTCAAACACATTGGCATGAATTGTGTTAAACATCACATGAGAATAAAAGATACCACCATAACATGTTTCATTTGTGACAAACTTGGTCATCTAGCCAAGAATTGCATGAATACAGGTAGAATTGAAGATGAAAAGAAGGAAAAAGTAGATAACATTCAAAAGTAGATGAGACAACAATGGATTCCAAAGTTTATCAAGGATGCTACTTCAAGCAATGTTGGTCAAGTCACTCAAGAACTGGGTGACTCCGACACTTCCAACTAAGTTTCCAAAGAAAAAATAGAATTGTGTTATTAAGATCACATCCCAATAGTTTCAACTGGAAGGAAGCAAAGATCTAAACCTATATTTAAGATACAAAGGGATCACTAAGGAAGATCAACATTAGTTATCATTAAGTTATCTTCTTTATCAAGGTCAAGTCATGGACTCCATCGAGAGAAGTCAGGAGTAACAAGGATACCTCTACCGAGTCATGAAGCTTTCATTGAGTAAATAGTATAGAATAGTGGATGACATCTTGTCATACATTATGTCAACTCATTTATCTTTTTACCAACAATTAAGAAGGAAATTTCAACAAAAGCATGAAACAAAATTCATTTCTCACCATAAAATTTCAAAGTCATTTCGAGGAAGCATATTATAGTGTGATCAAGTGACTTGAGAAAATTTTGTGCAAAAGTTATTTTTAAATATTTCATTTAGTGAATATGGCATCTAGTAGCAACAAGGTAAAGAAGGAGTCTGGCATGTTGGTTCAAGGAGTTGAATGGAAAGCACCAGATTTCAAGCTTGTGCCCACAATTGTAGAATCTTTGGACCCAATGATGCTCAATCCAAAATTCCTCCTAAGGTACTTCTTGTTAATGACATTTGTACTCATTTTAAATGTGCAATTAAAGAAATTGGTACCCTAGAGATGGATGAAACCCTAGGTCAATTGTGTGTTGATGGAACTCTTAAACCTGAACACTGATATTTGGAAGCAAAAGGATTAACACACATCCCTCATATGCCTTGAGGATTTAAAATCAAATGGATTAGGTTCATTCTTAGTTAGGTGCATAATGGGTAGTTATGGTTGGAGCAGCCAATTCTATTAACCAAGAAAATGATTCATCAAATTACTAGCCTTCCTATGAAGGCCAAAACTACAAAAGCCCTTGGTAGGACAGAACTAGAAGAGAAAACCCTAGTCAAGTGGGATGATAGAGGCATGAAAGTTAGTAGTTTTACAGATACAAAATTGAAATTTGGAATTCATGTCATTGCTCATAAGATATATAGTTCAATCCAACTAAATAGTGTGTCATGTGAAGCCATGGACCTTGCATATAAGGTAGTTAAGAATAACTTGTCATATGAACTTGTAGACCTGTTGTTGAAACAATTCAACAAGAATATGGAAAGTATTCATACATCAAAGAATAACTCATGAAAATTTGGTTCAATTTTGACTAGTTTGTTCTTATACATTCAAAATTTTTTCCCATCAAAAGGCACGGTAGTCTGGAGAAAGGACGTACCTGTACTTTATCAAATAAATGAATATATTGTAGATTTGGGTGAAAAATTAACTAGCATCATGGACAACTACTTCGATGCATTCAAAGAGAAAATGAACAATAGGTCCATAATTCCAAAAAAGCTATTTGAAGACTACAAAGATGATGTATGCTTCATGGTAGATAGTGACAAGGTATATATCTAGGCAGTTAGGCCTAGAATTGTATGGATGAGCTAAATATTCATGAGCTAAATATTGATGAAACAAAAGATATCATTGGAGATCTCATCAATGAACCTATTGATCCCAAGGCTCCTTATTTTGAAACCTATGATGAAGCCAAGGTAAAGATAGAATTAGAGATTAAACTCCCTTAGGTGGTCAATAGAGGAAAGAGGAGGATAGCTAAAATGAAATCAAGTGCACCTCTCCTATTGACCGAGGGCAAAGGAGAAGATGCAGCTAAAATAGAGGATGAGGAAGAATCTAAGAAAGAAGAAGAACCTTTAAAGAAGAAAGGCAAGATGATCATCACCAAGCCACCAAAGCCATCCTCTGTAGTGTTCACAAGAAGGTTAAGGAAGAAGGTAGTTAAGGAAGGTGGTGATGTTATATTTAGTTGACCTCCACCTACATTTCAAGAAAGACTTCAGGTATTAAGAGAAGAAGCAAGAATCCGGTCAACAATAGTAGATATTTAGAATATGATCCTTCCTATCATGGATTCAATACAGAAGCATATTGTTTATTCAAAAACCTTGATCCATGACAAAAACTTCTCTATTGTAGATCACATGATAGAGCTCTTTGCAAAAGTACAAATTGCACTATATTCATGCAAAATTTTGCAAGAAAATTGGGATAAAACATTGGCACTTATTCTTACGGTACATATTGATTTTCTATCCCATTTTGGTGTCTCCATGTAAATAATTTTTGAATAAATCTTTTGGCATTATTGTCAAAAAGGGGGAGAGACACTTAGTATGTTATATATAGAGAGACACTATGTATATTGTATGGGGGAGAATCATGCAAAGAAAGAGAGTGTACATAATAGAAGGAAATTTTGCAAATATGTTATATAGTATACTGTATATACTTACAAAGACAAATTTTGAAAAATCTCAAAAATAGTATACCCTACCGAGTTAGTATCACATGGGGATGCATATAAGTTTTGGCTAATAAGTGTTTTTGTCTCTAATGTCGAAGGGGGAGATTGTTGACATATCACTCAAGTTTTTTATTATTGACAACACTTATTTAGATTCTGTATGGCTACCAAGCTCATTGAACAGTCTATAGTTTTTTCCATGTAGTTTAGTAGTGGTTACTAAGCATTGTAGTTTCTACTGAGCTAGTAGTTTATGAAAAACAAAGCTAATGATAACTAAGCAATTTGAAGTTAGTGTTTACTGAGTGCAGTCATGATAAAAAGGTAATCCAATTTATTCTGAGGTACACAATATCTACCAAGTCACTAGTACAGATCGAGTTCAAGAATATATTGAAGTGATTCGTATGGACCGAACTTCTACTTCTATCGAATGCATGATGATGTTGAGTAATGATAGTGGAAACTAAGTATCAAAACTTCACCAAGTTAGTATTTAGAACCCAAGTTTCTACATTTGGGCTAACTTTTTAATATTGGTGTTAACTTATATGATGACCAACTTTATAATATTGGTGTTAACTTGTATGATGGCTGACTTTGTAATTATGTAAATTAGATTGGTATATATGTAATGTAATGTATCATATCCAAGTGTGTGCTTTATGAATAATGTATGTAGGAATGTGAATGTGAACCAATAATAGATAAGGAGTGTATTATAAGGCCATATCAGTAAAGGAGTAGTAGAGACATATCCATCACATAAAGGTGATTAGTACTTCATGGAATCTCTATTAGCAATATAGTTGTAAGTTAGAGATCTACTGTTTCATCCTAACAGGTGAACTAGTCTAAATCCTTTAACAATGTAGACTTAACAGTCTTACAAAAATCTCTTTATTGAGTGCATACTTTATTGTGTGTTTGTAAAACCTCTAATAAGGCAGACCTAACAGTCCTAATTGATCCTAATAGGGTAGATCATTAGAAGTGATCAATGTAAGGCTTAACCAAAAAACTTTGTGCTACAATATTGAAGTTTTGTGGGTATCATCCCCACCCTAGTTTTACTTTCTATTTGGAAGGTTTCTAGGTCACCAAATCATTATGTTCAAGTGTCATGAATGTTTATACTTTCAATATCTCATGAATGCAATTAGATGAGATACATGGTAATTAGATCATTGCAATTAATTTTTGAAATTGATTAAGTCTCAAAGGTTACTGATTCACCCCTCCCCTCTTAGTTACCTAGCTTAGTCTTGGATATTTCCAACAGTTCTAAAGGAGAGAGTCATCTTTTAGAATGTGTAATTTTTCTTCTAGTTAGAATAGATTTATTTTGAAAAATATGGTGGGAGATTAAAACTATCGATTTCAAGTGAGTTGAAATCTGAATCACTATAAAAGAGAAAATATAGGTCTAAAACTGATTTTTATTTTTGGTTGTTCTAGGTATATATGTTACCTATAATATACTATGTGATCAGAGGGAAATGAATTTATTTTCATATAATTTTGTTGTGGGAACTAGACCCCTAATTTAAAAAAATTTTCATCACCTAAAAAAAATCTATAAAAATTAGGAAAGTATATCAATTCTTATACAAAATAATTATTAAAAATTATAATCCTAAACCTCATCTATTTTTACACATTTCATTAATTTACTTCATTTTTAAATTCAAAATAATAGTACTAGTTTTATATCATTGAAGGTGAACAGTCATACTTTTGTTAGCCTTTTCCTTTACAAAAGGGTGACACAAGTTTGTGCTTTTACCTATTATTTTGAAGCAATAAAAAAATTCTACATCTTATTTGAAGTTATCCAAACCAACAAAGGCCTCCTCATGAACACACACATTTATCTTCAACTGAGTGGATTCTAGTAGGTTGCAAGATCACCTAGAACCTTGGAGTTGATCCTCGAGATTAACTTTTTAAGAGAGGAGTTCAAAATGACTCCCTATTGTTAAGCATCATTCAAAATGACAGCTTAACAATTACCTTCATAATTAAAGTTTTTGACCTTTCTTTTCTTAGATTCAACTATACAACACTTAACATATTATATTTGAGTCCTTGAACCCAATATGCGTCATCATATCTAATCTTTTCATTCAAAATTAATGATCCTTTACCTTTTATCGAGTATGGAACATCACTACCAAACTTAGCAATTTCACCATCATCAATTTCTTCAAAATTTTTCAACTTACTTAGATCACCTGTCATATGATGTGAACAACCACTATCAATATTCTAGCAATCATTCTTTGTAATACGTGAAATAAGGGTACTCTCATTCTCATACCTTTCACAATTTGTCTCTTCCTTGATTGCAATGTAGACAATTTTAACTATTTCTTTGTCACCATCAGAACTTGTCTCACTATGTTCTTCTTTAGAAATTTAGCATGACTTCTTACCTTTGTCTTTGTAATCCCCATTCTTTCTATATTGGTTGGGTTTCTTTTCATTTGTATTGAAATTGCATTGGTTAGGGCATTTAGTAGCAAAGTGACCAACCTCATTAAATTTTAAATAGATCACAAGTAGTTTACCTTTGTATTTACTTTTACCTCTTAATAACCTTCTTGGAAGCAATGTTTCAATCATATCAAGATCCTCTTCAGTTTGAGAATCATTTTTTGAGGCCTCACCCAATTCGTCATAGTACCAATGAGATAATTGCATTACGGTGATTTTAATCCTATGTTTGATACACTTTTAAGACTATAGGGTTATGTCATTTTAATATCTGCATTTGGATGATCCGCAATTACCTCTGCATATTATGACCTAATTGATGCATTAAATAATTCTATTTCATTTTGTAAGCTATTGACATTGCTTTAATAGAAATTGAATGGTAGAAATGCTTGTAATATAAGAAGGAAATGTTGAAGTGCAAATTAGAGTTAAAAGATAAATTTTGTTATGCATTGAGACCTAACCCGCATACCTAGGGATTCAATAGTTATGGATTCAGCATCTTGTCATAGAATATGAAGTTATTCAGAATATTAAATTGACCATGTTATGTTGATAAGTAAAGTTTAGTTTTATAGTATTTTGAACATTTTACATGGAAATTATTAGAAGAAGTAATGTAATTATAAGGAATGAAGTATGGAACTCAAATGTCGAATGTGATATGTAAGTTTTGATATTTTAATATTTTGAAGGTTATATTTGAAATGATTAAGAAAGGGAAAGTTAATTTGAGATGATGAAATACATGCAAGTCTAATGTTGAATGAGATAATGATTTATTTTACATATGCTTATATGATTTTCTTGGACTACTGACGCTCGAGTTTAGTGTGCAGGAATTTGACCATGGGTTAAAGGGGAATTAAGGCTCAAACTACTACAAACATGACATAACCAAGGTTGAATCAGTGGAAAAGATTCAAACCTCATTGTAATGTGTTTTATTTTGTATATGTGAATTGTATGTGTGCGTAGTAGCCTAGTTCTTGTATTATTGTAAAACAAGTCATTTTTTTTATATAATGTGATATTATGTGTGTGTCACTTGACACTTGTGCTTGTTATGTGAAATGACATGTTATTCGTCAATAGATCATGTGGTCACCTTATTCCGTGATAAATGCCTCAATTGAGGAATATGATTATTGCCTTAGTCAGTAAAAGGGACAAAGTCATCACCTTGGGGAAGTTGAAAATTGAATCACCTAGCTTTGGGAGGGTCATAAAGTGACTTTAAGGTAAGTTGGGATTAAAATTAACCCCACCCATGTTAGTACTATAGGCTAGGGAGCTATTAATGACCTCTAGGGTGTCTAGTGGACCTAGGAGACCCCATGGAAATGACATTCTTTATGGAATCCGAAAATGAGAGGGATATATATATATATATATATATATATATATATATATATATATATATATATATATATATATATATATATATATATATATATATATATATATATATATATATATATATATATATAGAGGTATGGCTAAATGAGAAACCACTTGGCCACTCTCTAATTTTAGAGACAGTTAGGTTTTGGAAGGAGAGGAGGGGAGCTCTACTGCAACTATCCTTACCCTAGCTTGGACCAAGGTTGGTATCTCAAACTTGCTTCCTTTCCTTTTTCTTTCTTTTAGCATGGTTAAGCCAATCTGCAAGTGTGGAGTTTATCAATGGAGTATGCATTGCATTGCATTGTGGAGTAGCATTCATGTGAGTGTTTGAATGGTGTTCATTCCATGTAGATTAGTGTGACACCATTGTGCATCTTGTTGTATTGTGTGGAGTATTGTGAGTATGAGGTTGGATTTCCTCTATTTCCTTGTTGCATTATGGGTGTTGATATTGTGTTGTGATAATGTGACGTGATCTTGAAAATCTGTTGTTTTATTGTTACTTGGTTTTGTTTTCTTGTTGTGCTTGAGTGTTCTTATGGGTGTGGGACTTACACTCACCTTGTGGGAAGGGAAGAGAAGCCCAGGGTGAATGGGCAACAGTTGGATTGCATAGTTGAGGACCTTGGAGTATGGGCTCCATTGTATGCCATTGTCATATTTATATTTTGCCTTGGGGGAGGATAAGAAAAAAAAAAAAAAAAGAGAAATGGTGAGGAAGGAAGTAATTGAATTATGGGTTTGTAGGAAGCTAAAGTTGTTGGTTGTGTCTGGTGGAGGATATTGTGTTGGTAGTGTGTGTGGTTGAAGATGTTTATGAAGCCCCGAAAGGGCATGATATTATGAAGCCCCGAAAGGGCCTTGTATTTTGTTGATTTAGCCCTGAAAGGGCATGAGTTTTATGGAAAATATGATATGAAATGGTAAACCTCCTTGTGTTTCCACCTTCACCCTATGTTCAAGGTTCCAATGGTGAACCTTTGTGAAATATCATTGGGATGGGATTTGTTGCAATTTTGTTATGTGGTGTATATGTTTCTTACAAGTGTGTATGTGGATTTCATTTGAGCCTTGTTCCCCTAGCGTGGGGGTGGTCTCTTTGAGGCCTATGGTTGGGTGGAAAGCACCCATGGTCCTTGTTCTTTTGTTGTGATGCATTTGTAGGTTCTTAGAGAAAAATCTTGGAAACTTGGAGTCCTTGTTATCTTCCATGTGCATAGGAGGAGAAGACAATATTTCATTGAGATGAGATAGAGAGAAAAAATCCATTTTGTGATGTGAGCCTAAATGTATTGTAAGAGAAAGCTACTGTCTTAGTTTGATTGTCAATGGAAAGGTTATGAGTGCTCATGTGTAGTAACAGTATTTTCCATTGGGTATATTATGATATGTTGATTTCACCACCTTTTGTGTATTGTAAGTCTTATTGGAGTATGTGTGTATTGTGTGTAGGAAGATAAATTATCTTGGATCTTAAGTTATGGAGCTCTTCTATTCCTATGCAAAATGCAAGATTGAACTTAATTATCATGGAGGAATAGCCATATTAGAAGAATTAATTCCATAGAATTAGATTATCATTTCAATTCTCTTGAATAATAAGAGTATATACATCATTGTATTGGATCCTTGTATGTGAAAGCAATGCTAGATTTGGAGAAGATGATTTACTACATTTCATTCCTCACTAATTAGATTAAATCTGTTTATTCATCTAAGACTTCTATCATATTTTTTGTTGTATAGTCATTGTATTGAGTTTCTATATATAGATGTTAAATGGAAAATCATTAACCAAGATTATACAATATGAAGAGAATTTCTAGATTAGCATAGTAATATTCTATAATTATGGTATGGATTTAGAGGAAATAAACCAATGAAGAACAAGGTAGCATATTGTATGAAGGAAATAAACTCAAGCTGTTGATGCACAAATCTTCTCTGGAAAATGTATGAGCAAAATAAGTTTAGTTTTTTTGTCAATACATATCAATATAATATACCCCCCCCCCCCCCCACCCACAAAAAAAAAAAAATATAACTTTTAGATTATAATATCATATTTATATATACATAAAAGTATGTAGACACCTACTTGATAATGGGTGTCAGTTTGGAAAGTGACATGATATAGAACTTTGTCAATTAAAATATATATACATTAAATCAGGAAATCCCCAAGAAAAGGGTCGACTGAGATGATGGATGGGACATATAATTAATACATGATGAACAAAAATCATATAATAAACAAAAAAATAATAATATTGGAACCCTCAAGTTGCTGCCTTAATTGTTTGAGGTGACCAATACTTGCATATCAGCAAGAGGATCACATAGGGAAGAGGGAGGGGAAAGGTCCCACCTTCCCATCTCCCCATATACGCCTATCAATGATGAAAAATAGCTTAAAGCGCTGCCCAAATCTGACTTAATGTCAGAGTTTAATGCACCCACCTCTCCTTTAAGCTGCCCACCTTGGGAAAGGATGTGAGGTCGGCTAAGAGGTCCGATCTTAATTGGGGCACGTGCTTAGAAAACAAGTCTTTTTTTTAAAAAACAAAGTTTAATGTAAAGGCATGTTCAGACATAACTTTCGCATGGGTGGAGTGGTAGGGAGAGAGTAGAGGGTTTCAGGGTTCTATGTTTTGTGTGTTAGTGGTTAGTATGGGTTTAGATTAGTTTAGGGATAAGTTTCTAAAGTTAGATGTTAGTATAGTAATATCTAGTGTTAATTCTAGATAATAATTATTATGATTGCATTAGTATTACTTTTAAGATTAGTATTATAGTATGATGATAAGTAGGTTGTGTTAGATGTTAGGTTAGGATAATTTAGTAGTAATAAAATGATAGATTTTATTATTATTAAATTTTAATTTTAATTTTATTTTTTTGGAATTTCATATTTAAATGTAAATATTAGAATTTAATTAAAGTCTAAAGTAGATAGACTATAACTATATCGAATTATTATTGTTTCAAATTTTTAGTGGAAGCTTCACGGATAAAATCAATTGTTAGGTTTGAAATTAGTTCTTTTAATAAATACATGCATAGCAAGAATTAAGTTGGGTTTCTTAGTTGTTTTGGTACATATATAAGATATGATTGTTATTAGATTAAGTTTAGAGATTTAATGGCTATCGTTTTGTTTCTAGTTGTTTAAACCTATTTAAATGGTATATAGTGTTTTAGGTTGAATACTAAAGTACTAAAATTTAATTATTGTAAGTGATAAATGAGAATACGTTGGGGTTAATGTGGTAGGTGGATTAGATTATTTAACTCAAAAAAAATAAAAATAAAAATTAGGTGTGCGTTTGCTCAAATTTTGGGCATGACACATTTTTTTTTCATCTCTCTCTTTAAATTACTATTTGTTAGTAAAGAATTAAAAGCATTTTCAATTTTAACCATACTAGCATCATAATTTATCAGGTTAAATGCAATCAAATAACCAACTAGACCATCAAGTTTTAGATCATTACCAAGCATAACTCTTAATTCTTAAGTAGCACACATTTTGGTAACATAAAAAAGCAGAAAATTTATCAAGAATTTATTTACAATTTTAAACTCCAAGATATTTCCTCTAGCAACTTTGATTGTACTCACAATATCTTTGATTCAATTCACATATTTTCTAGAATTTTCACTTTCTTTCATTCTAATGTCATCATACTTACCTCTTAAGATTTCAGGTTTAGTTATTCCTACATTTTCATCTACTTCATGGACTAGTTTTAATTTATCCCACATTTTCTTTATAGTGGAATATTTCTTAACATTATCCAATTCAACATTAATTAGGGTAGATGCAATATCAATGATCATACTTTTATGATTCCTCTTCTCATCCATTTGATCCATAGTTAGAGAACTACCATGTGTAACATATTAATTTACCAACCAATATGTGACATCATCTCCAATATCTAAAAGATGTAGCTTCATTTGGTCTTGCCACGAGGAAAAGTTCTCCTTATTCAAATTTGTTGGCAAACTTCTTCCTTCAAACTCTAAGTGCTTTGATACCAAATTGTTAGATAAATGTGAGGGAGGGGGAGTGAATAGATTATATCCAATTATTTCATAGTCCCTTCAACATTTCAACACCATCAAAGAAACATGCACATTAAAAAAAAAAAAACTTCAATACTTACAATCACTTGATAGAAAAATCCAACATAAAACTTAGCATAGTCATTAACTTCTTTTCAAACAATTATCAAACTGGTCCTTATAAGATTGTTTTTCAGTACATTTTGATAATTTAGTTATTACCAAGTTATTGTATACTATAAAAACATGTAAATCAATTTGAAACACAAATAAAATTCACACAATTTTGAAACCAATATTTAACATAGTAAACCTCTTAATGGAAAAACCACTCGAGACCAATAACCCAAAACTTTCACTCTTTTGAGTGATATCTATTAGGAGACTAGCTTTTTAAGGGTTACATCCACTTTTTAAGGTGTCCTTATTAGAGAATTTTAACAAAATATCATCTATACCTTTAATGAAGGGCCATACCACCCTTACAAACTCACAACCAAGACCATAATAACATGGAGATAAACAAATGGAAAAATGCTTCACAAAGCATGTTTTTATTATACTTGAAAATTCTTACAATATCAATAAGATGATATCATATATGTGACTTCTTCCAAAATAAGTTTACCAATGCTTCAACATACGAGAACTCCCAAATAAGAGGTTTGACAAGAAGAGTCTTCACACCAAGAGCTTGAACCCAAAAAGCTTCAACAAGAAGAGATTCCTAACTAAGATCTTATGCACTAAGATCCTTCACGTCCAGATCTTTCTTCCAAGAGATTACATCATGAGAGCTTGACTAAAAATGTTCATATGTCTTGCTTATATACACACTTAACACCCAAGATATTACAAACACAACCAATGTGGGATAAAAGGTAAATACAACTACCTTACAACAAATATTAAATTCCCACTCAATCACAACTAAGCACCACCTTGTGGTCTAATTAGAAAAATACATTGCCTTTGTGAATTACAACAAATATTAAATGCATTTTTTAAGGAAGTTTTCAAAAACTTCTAAGACCCCACCTACACACCTTGATTAATGAAATATCATCTTTATATATATATTTTATTTTATTCCACCTATGTACCTTGAAAGTAGAAATTCCTCTTCTTCTCCTTTTTTCATTTATTATTTTTTCCTCTAATTTTCGTCACTTTTTCTCTCCTCCACAATTTTATTTATTTATTTTTATAAATCATGCTCCCTTTAATTTTTGTGATGCAAGATGCTATTGCATCAGACTCCCATCATAGGATTTTCTTGTGAATATGGATTCAAAAAAGGAAGCATCCTCTATTGATATATTTATTTAACACCACACTAGAACAAGTATCCATTGCTAATATGTTTCCTTCTTTCTTCTTTTCCAACATCTAGCTAGAACAAGTATTTGCTAGCCACAATACTCCTTTGCAACTAACTCTGTCCAAGTATAACTATCATCATCCTTGAATCTTGTAGGATTTGATACACCTATAATAAAAATAACAACACCATACCAATCTTTCTTTGCATACCACACATCACTGAAAATATCCTCATGTAAACCATCATCATCTTTCCAATCCGTCTCAAATTCAAAACCCCATGATGCATAGAAATTTACCTCTTTCACATCTTCATCTTTGTTTTCTTCTTTCATGTCTTCAAAAAGACATGTAACCACTTCATTTGTTTGACCTCCAACAGAGGTATTCTACTCTTCCTCTATTGTTAGTCTTCAAATCATCTTCATCTACTTCATGCGCACAAGTTTTGTCATCCTCACAGTCTTTCCCTTCTCTTTTATCTTCTTTAGCTTTAGATTTACAAATATTTCCATCTTCATTCTCTTTCTCTTCTTTTGTATCACATGGCTGATGCTCCATTGAATTTTCTTCCTTTTTGATATTTGAAAAATTCTCAACATCTCATTTCTAGTGATGTTCTCTTCTATTTCACAAATCTGCTTCTAATTCATTCATCTCCTTTTGCAAGTCTAGTAGTATTTCTTCTTGCATTATCTTTTCAAATTTCTCATGTTTAGGAATCCTCAAAAGCCATCCAATCACAAAAGTTATCTTCTTCTTTCTCTTCTCCATAAAAAATTCTTCATAAGACAAATAAGAAATTCATACAAAGTGCCTCACAGTCAGTGACCTATCTACGCATTCAATAACTCCTTCTCTGGAAAACTTCATGTTGAGATAATGGATGTTGCACATATTGCATAATACTATTATATTATATTATTTTATTTTATTATGTAATGTTGCACCTAGATGAACTTGCAACATGTAAAGATCCCCATGTGATCAATTGTATTGTAACATTGTGATAATATTTCATGTAATTATTTAATATTGAGGAAAAGAATTAAATTTTCAATATTAAATATGGGGTCAATGGGTTAAGTTGCACATGATTTATGTAATACCACTTGGTGGTTTTGTGGGACCCTCTACTATATAAGCAACCACAAGGGTAGTTGTACAGATAAGGCAAAAAGGAAAAAAGGGAAAGAGTTGAGGGGGAAAAGGATTGATAGGTTAGCCAAGAGAGTATTTGTGAAGGTTACAAGCATGGCATGGGATGTGTGGATTCATGCTTGTTCACATGGATTGCTTTGTTATGACTATGGCTTTGAAGGCTTTCATGGTTGTATTGTAATGGTGTTTTTGCTGAATAATACATGATGATGGATGCTTTTGGAGGCTAGGATGGTATATCTTGCATCATAGTTTTTGTGGTACATTGCCTATTCTCTTGTACATGGATTTCAATTACATATTTATTTTAGATCTATTATGGGTTATGCGGAAATAGTTATATTCTTTGTTTCAATTTTCCTTACAAGTGGTATCACAACTATGACTTTTATTATTTTAAGCCTAGATTGAATCTATGGGAATGCTTAAGAGGATAAAATAAAAGGGCAAGATATATGAGTTGTTTATTTTAGTTCTAAGGGTTTTGGATTTTTTATTATGATGAGATGTTGGTAGAGTTTGGGCATGTGAAATTATTGGTTAAATAATTTTTTTGGATGTTTCATTTAAATGAGGGTTTTAGAGGGAGATTGCAGAAATGACCTCCTCAATAAAAACATACCTCATCATTGGATTTGGGTCAACATTTCATTAAATTTTGTTATATAATATGCCCTAGTTTGGCCATGTTTAGAGGAAATGAAAGAGTCTTTTTGTTTTCTTTGATGGTTTGATGCCTTAGTTGATTCTCATGACTAGAGGATGGTTTTTCATCATGATGTCATGGATATCTTAGATACATAGATAAATGGGAGCTTTTGATAGTGATGAGGTGATAGTGTAGGATTAGTTCCTAGTTTGGTTTGTATCTTCTTGGTTTAGAGATCATGGTTTCACTTTGTACTGACACTTTGGTTGTGTGAGTGTAGACCTAGAGGATCCTCATGTAGGAGATGTATTTTATGATGCCATAGGTGACTTGGTACAACAATTGAGCGGAATTTTTTTGGTATTGATATATTTATTTAGTGTTTGCAGATGTTGGAGATTTGTCTTAGATCCTATTGTTGCAGAAGCATCTTTGAGATTTGCATGGTGCACTTCTTATCTTCATGGTGTGTGAAGATGTTTGATCTTGAGGACTCATGTGGTTCTTGGTTATCTTTATTGTGCATGGAGATGGTTCTTTATGGTATGTGGAGATGGTTTTATTCATGGTGTGTGGAGATGGTTGCATCTTGAGGATTAATGGGGTTCTTGGTAAATGTGTGTTTTATGCTTTCATTTGACATGTTATCCTTGGTGTTAGGATGGTTTCATTTTTATGTCATGATATACTCTTGATACGTATTTAGATTTTTGACATGTTATAGTATGTTCATATGGAGCATGCTATCTCTTTGCTTGAGATGTTTAGATTATGTTGTCATGTTTACATTCCTAAGGCCATGGTTGGAGTTTTTACATTGATCTTGGTTTAATTTCTTGGTATTGAGTACATTGATCATAAGTTGGATAGTTCATGATATTGCTATGTTGCATTTGGAGCTGGCAAGGATTGATTGGTTATAGGTGCTCATGGATACTTAGAGATGGTGCTGATGCTGATTTCTCTTGGATTAGAGAAGTATTTGTTATAATAGTTATTTGGTTTCAATAGGAAGTCTGAGGGGCATTCACCTGATATGGACTCGAGAGGAGATTGTTATTAGATGAGTCTTAGTTGGAGACTTGGATATCTTGATCAATATTCTCATTCTCCACTCTTGGTCTACTAGGTGGTTTTGCTACTTGAGAGGTATAGCCCATTATTTCTTTCAGAAACATTATGTTTATGCTTGTCTTTCATGGATATGAATCTTGAGCTATGGTACATGAGTTAGTTGTGGTGGGTTCATTTGAGAGATGGTTTAGCATTGATTATCTCCATTTGCATATGTTGTTATGCTAGTTGAGTTTCGGAGATGATTTTATATTAGGTATATTCCATGGATTAGGAATAGTTTATGAGTTTGATCTTCTTATGAGATGCTTACATCCTCAATTAGTTATATGGTATGGTTTGGGTGTTGTTAAGGCTTCTTGTTGGGGTTTTATGGAGAAGATCTTACTTGTACAATTTACATTCATAGGTCTGTGTATAAGGACATGATATAGGCTATTATTTGTATGGTTTCTCTTTGGTCTTGGTTATCTTCCTAGATGTTCAGTTTTGCTTATATTGGATTTGGGATTGGTTAGATATTGTAATCATTGGTTTGTACTCATGTATGTCATGTGAGAGATGACATGGTTGCTCCTTTATCTCTTTCCTCTATTGGTTGTGGAGAGCTTGGGAGATTGATGGAGACTTTTTATGAGAGTTGTTCTTGTAGATTATTGGTTTATGTGTTGCAGATGTCCTTGAGGCTACATGGATTCACTTCTTTGAGATGTTGTGAGTGGATTAGTTTTATATTTGACATTATCTTTTGCAGTGGGAGATTCTTGGTATACATGTGGAAGGTATTGCTTTTGAGGCTTGTGATTACAAGTTATAGATTGGATATGTTGATGATGTAAGATTCATTTGGTATACCTTTGGAGGTATAGATAGTTGGATGAGTTTGGATCTTGTTGTGTGTGCTATTTTAGCTATGGATATTTTGATAGCTATAGATACATGTGATTTGTAGTGTCTACCCCTAGTTTACGTTTTTGCTATTATTTTTGAAGTCTTTTAGGCTAGTTTTGTGCTTGATGATTAGTAGCATTGTTTTGATATTATCATATATTGTTTTAGATTTAGTTGATTTATGAGGAGATTACTTGGTACTCTATACTTCATGTATGCATGATGATTATTATAGTGATTTTAGTTATTGATGATGATTAGTGAGATGGATTATCATATGTGTTTTTTTATGGATACTTACCCCATACTACATGTGTATGGCGTGTGTGTATGTTTTCTTTATGTATGATGTTTCTGATGTGGTTAAGGAAGGGAGTCATAGTCACCTGTTAGTCAAGATCTACACGATGCACCACTTTTTATCATTGCCTATTTAGCTTAGAATATATATGTTTGTACATGCATAGATTTTATGCAAATTGTAGGTATCGGGTATCGACTTCCTTGAATTGCTAAGATCAGTGTACCCTATTGCATTATCTCAATGGTAAGAGAGGGGACATAAATTCTTAAGTCCAAATCCTAACCTTTGGACCCATTTGTCCTAAAAAATTAGGACAAATATCTGAGTTGCTTACCTTTCAAATGCATCGTATGACGTAAATTCATGATTATAACCCTTTAGTTTGATCTTGCATGTGTTTTTCTATGATGGGTTTTTGTAGTGGGTCTTATTAGTCTTTGGTGACTTCTCTATTAATTAAGTCAAATTAAATAATTTAATTCAATAGAAAATTGTTATAATATTTTAATATTTAATTATATTTAATTAATTTGGAGAATTAATTAAATAAAAAGAATTAAATTTAAAGATAAAATTTATAAGTTTAATTTTAGAACGTGATAATATTAATTTAATTTAATAATAATATATTTAGAGTTCATTTTTAAATAAATATTAAATACTATTATTATTTAAATTAATAAATATTTTATCAATTAATGTTTCAAAAATTAATTAAAAAGTGAAAAAGATATTAATTTAGTAAAAGTTTTAAGATTGCATAAAGTGTGCATGAGATTAAAATTTAATAAATTAATTAAAAAGTGAAGTCAAGTGAAATTAAATAGAATTATTTTATATTTCATTAAATGTGCATGAAAAAGATAAAGAAAAGATAAAAAAGAGTTAAAGGCTGGTAACTGATCACACAATTAATGCCCCGATTTTGGGAGAGAACTCAATATCACAATTAAGGGTTCATTTTCGAAGGACGAGCAAATTTTTGGAAGAGACAAGGTTTTGAGAGGAGAAATATCTCTCACAAATCTTTTGGGCATAATGATTTAGCATCAGAGTCTAGGTAGATTCTTATGATTAATTCACACAGTTAATTACACTATTTATTTTCTTAGTCTTAATCGTGATTGTGATATGGTTATCTAAATAATTCTTTGTGATGAGTATTTCAATTTGAAATTACTAGTATGCATGTAGATTTCTTCTACATACATAGAGATTAAAATATCTTGAATTTCCTATTTAGTAATTTGCAAATTAGATATTAAACCAGGAAGGGTTTTGAAATCTAAAAAGGAAAATTTAAAGAGAAAATTCGACTAGTTGGTCGTATTTTCCCTATTAGATTAATGTTGGAACTATTATTAAAAAAAAATAAAAATAAATGAAGGAGGGTATTGCTTTCTTTAAAATTTATATTTATAAAATATTTATAAATTTTTTTTTTATTAAATCAATTTTTTTAAAAAATATATATATAATAAAATTAAATATATATATATAATAATAATAATGGGGAGGGGTGGGGGAACCCCACACCCACCCCCCCATACCTACTATTGACTTTTATAAGCCATGACAGTAGGTACACTACTACTTGTAGCAATAGTTGTATTGCTGACTACGAGAACAAAGTTACCTACCGCTGCAGGATACAAGGTTGGCAAGCCTTGGTAAAGCACACCATTTTAAAATAATGTTTCTTGTTATAAATAAATTTTATAATTTATTTTATTTTATTTTAAAATTTGATTATTAAAAATTATTAATATAAAAAATTTAAATTATTATTTATTTAATAATGTTATTAATAAATTTTATTAATATTTATTATTTCAATAAATAATTAATGAAATATTAATATGATTACTTTATATGATTATTAATTAATTTAATTAAATGTAATCTAATTATGTTTAATTAATAATGAAAGTTGTCCTATAAAGTTTTAAAATTAATAATTCTGATTTTCAATGAAATCATATATTATTTTATTTGAAATCAATGTGTATTATTTTTAATATTTTAAATAAATAATTACCCTTAAGTCATTTGTAACAATGAACTTAAAATCAAAATAGGGGTAATTCTATATTTGATTCGAACAAATGAATAGGTTAATTTGTAGGGTAAACTGAGAATCTCATCTACTTGAAACATACATAGAAATAAAAATTGAAACCTTACATTTAACTCAACTATATGTTTTCAAAATCAAACCAAACTGTGAAATGTACACTTTGTTATCTATATGTTGTCTATGTTTTGGGTTTAGGTTGACTAGAGTGTTGACTAGTTTTAGGACGTCTACCCGAGGCTTGGGAGTTTTGTGATTGTAGTATTATGCTGATTTGATCTTGATCTTTTAAACTCAACCATGGTAATGTCTTAGTATTCTCTATGATGAGTGTGATTATATTATAGGTTATTGTTTTCATTGTCATTGTGGGATAGCAAAATGAATGCTATGATATATTTGATTTAACCATTTTGAGTCTTCAATTAGTGTTTGTGGGATACTTTCCAGTTGCTCATAGAGAACTGATGGGTATTGTGATTTATCTTTTGATACTTTCTAGTCACTTGTATAGGACTTAGGTGATATTTTATGATTCTTTGATTTTTTATTTCATGAGCTTAGGGTAGGTTATCTATATATAATGTTGAGAAGTGGCTTGTAATGGAGGTCAAAACCCTAAGTGGCTACGAGGGTAACTGATGCAGGAGCATCCAGAGGTATAAGGGAAATCCCGTGTCACCCAAAAAAATGTACTTAGACTTAGTTTCTATTTTATGTCTTTACATTTTTGGATACCCATTTGGCTCAAATAAAGGTTCCAACTCTCATAGTTCAACTATCAGTGCATTTGAAAATCTCGATGAATGTAATCGAGATTTAGAGCATTCTAGAAAAAGAATCAGGTCAAAAGGCCCCACGGTTTGAAAGTTATTGCCATTTTTCAAGTTTTGGAGACCCCCTAAGAATGCTTCAAAGTCAAGTTTGGGGCATTAAATGACCTTGAAAAGGGTCAAAAAATGGGGGACGAGCAAAGCTGGTCCATAGGGCTATAGAGTGCTTCGAGAGCTTTCCGAAAATGTAAACGGTTCGTCAATCAGAGTTACGGTTCAAAAGTTATGCCTCTCGAAAGTTCGGCTACCATTTCTGGATTCTTCTAGAATTGCACCAACTTCTAATGCAGCTTCCGGAACCTTCTATTTTGTTGGTGGATGCCTACTAGCACTTTCTAGAATGTACTCCTAGTCCTTAACCCTCCGGGGTCTATTTAAGGAGATTTCTGGCATTGTAAAAGGCAGTTCGGATTGGAGCTTGAGAGGAGGTGCTAAAAGGAGAAATATTCTCCAGATTTATGCGATTGTAAGCCCGCAGGGCATGTTTTGAGTTTATTTTCTCTGCACTATTTGTACCAGCTTATTTTCTCAGTTAATATAATTTCCCCTTTCTATTGTGGCTATTCTGGTTGTTGGGTTGTGTCCCCATCAAGTGGTATCAGAGCGGGTTTTCTTGAGTGTGTAGACAGAGCGCCGACTGTGAGGCAGTTTGCACCAGGACTGTGTGGTTGTGGGTTCGAGTTAGAAGATACCTCCACGAAGAGAGCATGATGGAAGGGCTAGAGCTGTTGATCCTGAGGAGGTTAGAGCCCTCCAGAGACAGGTACAAGCATTGCAAGAGGAGCTTTGTAGAGGAGCAAATATTGCCGCAGATGACAATAGTGAGGATGACAATGAAGAGGAAGTAATGGAAGTTGACGGGGAAGTTCTGAATCCTGTAGAGGAAAGGCTTTTTAGGGCCATTTCTAGGTTTGGAAAAAGACCTACAATTGAAGTGGGTATATTTTTGGGAAATTTGAAACCAGATGAGTTGATCGATTGGATCAATGAACTGGACAAATACTTTGAGTATGAGGATATAAGGGACCCAGATAGGGTTAAGTTTGCAAAGGCAAAACTAAAAGGCCATGCCAAAATCTGGTGGCAAGAGATTCAACTGGAAAGACTTAGAAGAGGAAAGGAGAAGATCACAAGATGGGATCGCATGGTGGACAAATTGAAGAAGCAGTTCATTCCTGTGGACTACGAGCTTGATCTGTTTAAAAAGATGCATGGGTTAAAGCAAGCAGGAAGGTCAGTCCAAGAATATACAGAGGAGTTTTACCGACTCCTGATTAGAGTGGGGCATGCAGAAGCGAATAAGGAGAAGGTTGCTTGTTATATCAGTGGGTTACGACCTAGCATCTAGGAGGAATTAAGTCTGGTAAGAATGACCAGCGTTGAAGAAGCATACCAGTTTGCCCTACGAGTTGAAGAGAAGCTGAGTAAAAGGTTTAAAGGAAGACAAAGAGGGCGCAGTCAAGGAGGAAGGGGAAGCGGTAGATCATCTGGAGGCCGCAATGAAACTCAAAAGAAAAATGAAGATGAGGGTACTAGCAGGAACCAGAGGAATGAGGGTTTCAACCGCTCCCGTGATCAAGATTTTGGAAATCAAAGAGGAAGAGGTAGAGGATGTGGACAAGGAAGAGGAGGCTTCCGTGGTACCTATTTCCATTGCAATGAAGAAGGTCATCGTGCCTTTGAATGCCCTCAACGACAAGGAAGGACAGATAGGAGAGCTGAGGGCCAAGCTAGGATTGCACATGTGGATGAGGATGCACAATCATCACATTCAGAGGATGCAGAAAGAGGAGAGACCTTGGTAAATGAAAGAGTCCTACTAAGTGGTGAAAATGAACCAGGACAACGGAGGAGTTTATTCCGTACCAGATGCAAGTGTGAGGATAAATGTTGTGATGTGATCATTGATGGTGGTAGCACTGATAACTTGGTATCCGAAGAGATGGTCTCTAAGCTGAAGCTCAAGAGGGAGAAACATCCCTAGCCCTATCGGATTTCTTGGGTAAAAGATGATCATAAGGTCTTGGTAAGTGAACAATGTTTAGTAAAATTCAAAATTGGGAGTTACCATGATGAAGTTCTTTGTGATGTTATTTCGATGGATGTTTGCCATCTATTGTTGGGTAGACCATGGCAGTTTGATAGACATGCAATACATGATGGACATGCAAACACATACTCTATGATAAAGGATGGAGTTCGCCACAAATTGAAGCCCATGAAAAAGGAAGGTGAAAAGGTATGTAGTAGTGCTAGGATTTGTCTTGTTGATGGAAGGAAGTTTTTAGATGGCATGAAACATCAGCGCATGTGCTATGCTTTGATTCCTAGAAAAGATAAAGAAGGTAGTAGTGAAATACCATTTGAAGTTTTAGATTTACTAGGAGAATTTGGAGATATTATCTCTGATAATGTTCCAGATGGATTGCCACCAGTAAGGCAAATCAGTCATCAAATAGATCTGATTCCAGGAGCTAGTTTGCCTAACAAGGCTACTCACAGGATGACTCCTACTGAAACAGAGGAGCTAAATAGACAGGTTCAGGAGCTGTTGAGGAAGGGCTTGATTCGAGAAAGCCTGAGTCCATGTGCAGTACCTGCAGTACTTGCACCAAAGAAGGATGGAGAGTGGAGGATGTGTACAGATTCTCGAGCTATAAATAGGATAACCATCAAGTACCGATTTCCTTTGCCAAGGATGGATGATCTTATGGACTGCTTGAGTGGAGCTCAGTACTTCACAAAGATAGATCTGAAGAGTGGCTATCATCAGATACGGATTCGAGAAGGAGATGAGTGGAAAACAGCCTTCAAAACCAAGGAGGGTCTTTATGAGTGGTTAGTCATGCCCTTTGGATTAACGAACGCCCCAAGCACCTTCATGCGGCTCATGAATGAGGTACTTAAGAAGTTCTTGGGAAAATTTGTTATTGTCTATTTGGATGATATTTTAATTTTCAGCAAGACTTTGGAAGAACATTTACTGCATATTCATAGTGTCCTTGAAAGGCTAAGGGAAGAGAAACTGTTAATTAATCTAAAGAAGTGTGTCTTTGCAAAAAGGGAGTTAGTCTATTTGGGATTTGTTATATCACCTGAAGGTCTCAAAATGGATCCAGAAAAGGTAAAAGCCATCTTGGAATGGCCTACTCCAAGGTCTGCTACTGAGGTAAGATCATTTCATGGTCTGGTTAGTTTTTACAGGAAGTTTATTAAGAATTTCAGTGGCATATGTGCACCTCTAACTGATACAATAAGAGGGGATAGAAAAGAGTTCAAATGGACTGTAGCAGCTGCGAGAAGTTTTGAATTGCTGAAGAAGAAGGTGACTGAACAGCCTGTGTTGGCACTTCCAGATTTCAGAAAAGTATTCCAGGTGGACTGTGATGCTAGTGGTAGCGCTATTGGGGCTGTATTAAGCCAAGAAGGTAAGCCTATTGCATATTTTAGTGAAAAATTGAATGATGCAAAGAAGAAGTATTCTGTTTATGATCAAGAGTTCTATGCGATAGTTCAGGCCTTAAAGAAATGGAGGCATTATTTATTGCCAAAGGAATTTGTTTTGTATACTGATCATCAGGCATTACAGTACCTAAATAGCCAAGGTAAATTGAATCAGAGGCATATGAAGTGGGTAGAATTCTTGCAGAGTTATACATTTGTGTTAAAGCATAGAAGTGGAAAATCTAACAGGGTTGCAGATGCATTAAGTAGGAGACAGTTGTTGCTTACAACAATGCAGGTTGAAGTAGTTGGGTTTGATGAACTCAAGAATTTGTACCCCGAGGATCCTGATTTTGCTGAAGTATGGAAAGCTTGTAAAGAACCTGTTGCTATAGATAGAACCAAGTGGTTAGACTATTTGATTCAGGATGGCATGTTGTTCAAAGGTAGTCAATTGTGCATTCCAAGGAGTTCCATGAGGGAAAATCTGATTAAGGAGAAACACAGTGGAGGGATGGCAGGACATTTTGGTCGGGATAAGACCATTGCCATTCATAGAGAACATTATTTTTGGCCTCAAATTACACAGGATGTGAAGAAGTTTGTACAGAGTTGCCAGGTTTGTCAAGTTGCCAAGGGGTTTAGTCAAAATACTGGCCTATATCAGCCATTGCCTGTTCCATCAAGGCCATGGGAGGACATAAGTATGGATTTTGTTCTTGGATTGCCAAGGACACAAAGGGGTAATGACTCAGTATTCGTGGTGGTTGATAGGTTCTCCAAAATGGCACATTTCATTCCATGCCACAAAACTCATGATGCTGTCCATATTGCAGACTTGTTTTTCAAAGAGGTGGTAAGACTACATGGTCTTCCAAGGAGTATAGTTTCTGACCGAGATACTAAATTTGTGGGGTATTTCTGGAGGACATTGTGGAAGAAGTTAAGAACAGACTTGAAATTCAGTTCCATGCATCACCCACAGACTGATGGCCAAACAGAGGTGGTGAATAGAAGTCTGGGCAATTTGCTGAGATGTTTAGTTGGAGATAAGCCCAAGGGATGGGATTTGATTCTACCACAGGCAGAGTTTGCTTATAATAACTCTGTAAATAGGAGTACTGGAAAATCACCATTTCAAATTGTATATGGAAATAGCCCAAGGACTGCACCAGAATTGAGGAAGATAGAACAAGGGGAGAGAACAAGTGCTGAAGCTGAGGAATTTGCTGAACACATCAAGCATCTACATGAGGAGGTTCAAGCACACATTATCAAGATGAATCAAGAGTATAAAGCTAGGGCTGATGCAAGGAGAAGACATAAGGAATTGCAAGTAGGGGATCTTGTCATGGTGCACTTACGAAAAGAAAGATTTCCAGTTGGTACTTACAACAAGTTGAAAATGAAGAAATTTGGCCCCTGCAAAATTTTGAAGAAACATAACTCAGGAAATGCATATGAGGTGGAGCTGCCGGATGGTATTCACATTTCTCCCATTTTCAACATTGCAGATTTGACAGAGTATCATGATGATGGTGCTGATGAGGAGCTGGTTTTAGAGCCATGTCCAATTCCTGCTTCTAAGAAGGAGGAGATAGAAGACATTCTAGATCATCGTGTGGGTAGGAGTACCAGAAACAGACAGTATGAAGAGTATTTGGTCAAATGGAAAGGACGGCCAATCGAGGACTCAACTTGGATTTCAGCATCTGAGGTTTCCCATTTGGGATTTCCTCTACCATCCATAAAGTGACAGGGTCACTTTTCACTCTACCCTGGGTGTCTGATGCAGGAGCATCCAGAGGTATAAGGGCAATCCTGTGTCACCCAAAAAAATGTACTTAGACTTAGTTTCTATTTTATGTCTTTACATTTTTGGATACCCATTTGGCTCAAATATAGGTTCCAACTCTCATAGTTCAACTATCAGTGCATTTGAAAATCCTGATGAATGTAATTGAGATTTAGAGCATTCCAAAAAAAGAATCAGGTCAAAAGGCCCCACGGTTTGAAAGTTATTGCAGTTTTTCGGGTTTTGGAGACCCCCTAAGAATGCTTCAAAGTCAATTTTGGGGCATTAAATGACCTTGAAAAGGGTCAAAAAATGGGGGATGAGTGAAGCTTGTCAAAAAATGTAAATAGTTCGTCAATCGGAGTTACGGTTCAAAAGTTATGCCTCCCGAAAGTTCGGCTACCGTTTCTGGATTCTTCTAGAATTGCACCGACTTCTAACGCAGCTTCCGGAACCTTCTATTTTGTCGGTGGATGCCTACTAGAACTTTCTAGAATGTACTCCTAGTCCTTAACCCTCCGGGGTCTATTTAAGGAGATTTCTGGCATTGTAAAAGGCAGTTCGGATTGGAGCTTGAGAGGAGGTGCTAAAAGGAGAAATATTCTCCAGATTTATACGATTGTAAGCCCGCAGGGCATGTTTTGAGTTTATTTTCTCTGCACTGTTTGTACCATCTTATTTTCTCAGTTAATATAATTTCCCCTTTCTATTGTGGCTATTCTGGTTGTTGGGTTGTGTCCCCATCAGTAACCCATTGTAAGTTGTTTAATAAGTGAAAACACTATACTAAATGAGGGTAAAATAAACCTAATAAGAGTCCTTGTATGTTCTTGCCCATGCCTCAAGTGCTAGTATAGACTAGGATGGGAGTAGAGAGAATGCTTGGTTGCGACCATGCATTGTTAGTATGCCTTGTCAGTACGAAAGGATACTAGTGTTGCATAGAGTCACTAGGGGGCCAGGGTCCTAAGAGACTTCCAGGGTAACTCTGGCATTGATTCATGCAATGACACTTGCCCTCTACATTTCCTAAATGTCTTTGTGTGCCTCTAGGTCTAGATGTCGATTTATCTTGAAACCTTTGAGTTAGATTACTTTTAGGGTTTCTTGGAATTAGAGATTACTTTTGATTTTTGGATTGATATCCTATTTGGGACTTGAGACTATCTCCTTAGCATGGTGGGAGTGAGCCTTTTTGGGTAGTGTGATAGTGCTTTTTACTCTTACCATGTAGATCCATCTATTTATACCATGGATGGAACTTCCTTGTCTGCATTTCCTTTCATTCCATCTTTATGTATTATGATGGATGGTTGTATCTTTATGATGGATAGTTATATCTTTATGATGGATGATTTAATTTATTGTATTGTACTTTTTATCATGGATCTAAAAGGGATGACGTAATCTATTTTTATAAATGTATATTCTTTTAGCCTTTCATACCCTATGACATGTATAGTGGATGATTGAGCATTTTGAATTTTATTGCCAAGTGACATTAAGAACAAATGTATATTATTTAAATGGACATGGACTTTTAATTATTCTTTCATGTGGATGTGGTAATGGTTAGACTTAGTATTAAATAAATTTAAATGTGATTTAATACATTAGGATCCTTAAGGAATGTAATCTATTATGTTTTCTTATGTATGATTGTATGTTATTACTTTTGTTACTTTATGATTGATGTTTATGTTAATCTTTCTAAAAAAAAAAAGAGTCTGGCAAAGTTAGTAAAACTTTAGGTCAAGTCTTTTGGATCCCTTGGTGGGGTGTTACAAGATTACCTTTGGATTAGGTTTTTAATTCTTGGAATTTTAGTTGGTATAGGATTTTATGATCTTTTAATGTGACATGATGGGTGGCTTCCTCTTTGGATAGCTTCTATATATGTTTGGTGGCAATGGTATAATTGGAGGTGAGATCACTCATATTGCTTGAGATGTTGGATACTTTGATTTTTTGCAGGTACCAAGATGAATCACATGATGTAATTTGATCCATGATGGTGGATGTGCTAGGAGGGATTGTTCCCTTGTTCATTTATATGGCTACATATTGATCCTATGCAATGTATACAAGTGGAAGATTGTTGAGATAATGTGTGTTGCACACATTTAATAATATTGTTATATTGTATTATATTATATTATTATGTAATGTTAGACCTAGATGGACATGTAACATGTAAAGATCCCCATGTGATATACTTGGTGAGTTGTATTATAACTTTGTGATAATATTTCATGCAATTATTTAATATTTTGGAAAAGAATTAAATTTCTAATATTAAATGTGGGGTCAAAGGGTTAGGTAGCACATGGTTTTAGCACATAGTTTATGTAATACTACTTGGATAAGCAACCACAAGGGTAGTTGTAGAGATGACAAAAAGGGAAAAAAGGGAAAGATTCGAGTGAGACAAGGCTTGACATGTTAGCCAAGGGAGAATTTTTGAAAGTTGAAAGCATGACATATGATATGTGGATTCATGCTTGTTCACATGGATTTCTTTGTTTTGTCTATGACTTTGAAGGCTTTCATGGTTGTATTGAAATGGTGTTTTTGTTGAATAATACATGGTGATGGATGCTTTTGGAGGCTGGGTTTCCCTCAATGAGAGTTTCTTAGGGTATATCTTGTCTTATAATTTTTGTGGATATGTTACCTATTTTCTTGCATTTTTTCAATTACATATTTATTTTAGATCTATTATGGGTTATGCAGAAATGATTATATTATTTGTTCCAAGTTTCCTTACACTTCATCCAACCCAAGCTCCTGGTGTAAACTACAACACATTTTTTGTTTTATCCACATGCATAGGAAAACTTTCTCTAATACCACTAATGAAAGGCCACACCACCCTTACAAACTAACAACCAAAATCATAACAATATGGAGACTAAAATATGGAAAAATGCCTCACAAAACATGATTTTCTTATACTTGAAAATCCTTACAACATCAATGAGATGATATCATAGATATGACTTCTTTCAAAAGGAGTTTAAAAATGCTTCAATGTAAGAGAACTCCAAGATTAGATCTTCCAAAAGAAAAGTCTTCACACCAAGAGCTTGAACCCAAAGAGCTTCAACAAGAAGATCTTCCCACTTAAGATCTTATACACTAAGATCCTTCACCTCTAGATCTTGCTTACAAGAGATTACACCATGATAGTGACTATAAATACTCATATGCCTTGCTTATATAGGAAATTACAACCCAAGATATTACAAACACAATAAATATGAGATAAAAGGTAAATGAAACTACCTTACAAATATTATTAAATTCCTAGTCAATCACAACTAAGCACCACCATGTGGTCTAATTAGAAAATTATATTGCCTTTGTGGATTGGAGAAAATATTAAGTGCATGATTTAAGGAAACTTTTAACAAACTTCTAAGATTCCATCTACACACGTCAATTAATGAAATAAATCCTTATATATATATATATATATATATATATATATATAATCTTTTATTCCACCTATGCACATTGAAAATATATATTCCTCCTTTTCTTCTTTTTCTCCATTTTTATTATTTTTCCTCTAATTTTTTCACTTTCTCTCTCCTCCAATTTTTAAAAATAATTATTAAAAAATCATGCCCCTTTTATTTTTGTGATGGTAGATGCTCTTGCATCTTGACCTTATCACTCCCTATGTAGGACCAAAAAGAGTGGCATAATATAAAGGACTTAGAAACACCACTAATCGATGTTAGCATTTAGGATTTCATAGACTTGTTAGGTCTACTAGGTGGTTTCAAGATTTTTTGCTACAATGGTTAAACTATAAATTGCAAACTGTATAAAGTGATATGTAAGAATAGAAACTACCTTTTCTAGATTAGATATCTAGTCTATCTCTTCCTCTATAATTTTCTCACTTGGTAACTTCATTTTCTTTTCTCTCTCCTTTTTTTGATTTACTTGGTTCAACACTTAGCTCTTCTTCTTCAATAAATTCACTCTCCAAAACAATATTCAATGATATATCTTTCAACTTCATCAAGTCTTAAATAACATCACATTGAAATTATCACCCACTTCAAACCAACAATTTTAAACTATCACTTTCTCCTCTTTAAATAAATTTCTCAATGCTTCTAGATCCTTTCATCTTTTTCCACTTAATCATAATCATCAATCTTAGGTTTACAATAACATTCCTTCATATAAAAATTTAGACATAGAAAATATAACTTTACATAGAATTTTGTGTCAATCCTTATCTTTCTTCAAATTCCTTCACCGGGTCCTTCTTGATTTTTCTCTTTTGTTGATCATGTAAAAAACTTTGACTTTCACAATAGACCTTCTCAAACTTTCCAAATTTCCATCAAAAGTCAATGTGAGATTCTAATTTCTCAATCTTGTTCATTTGGCCATCACATGGTAAATATTACATTTACTTGGGAAATATATAACTTAGTTAATACTAACTTACTTAGAAAGAAATTTTCTCTTCCTTCTTCTTTGTAATCACTTGGGAAATATTGTAGTCACTCGTTGAATACAATCTCCCTTCTTTAACATAGTGACTTGGTTAAAATTGTAATCTTTAACATATTGCAAAAATATATGATTATAAAATAATCAAGCTAATATTAAATAATCATTATCCAACTCATTCAAGTACCCATTGAATACCATACAAATCAACTCTATCTTCATCATACTTGCTTTAAATCATTTTCATCAATCAAATGATATGGTACTTTCCTAAGTTAGCATGATGTCTAGCTAGTAAAGACTTTGGTATTAGTGACAATATAAAAACTAATTATGAATCTTTTACATACATTCAAAGAACCATCAATTACAACATCATTTGGGGCTAACATGGATATTGAGAAACCAAGCATCTCTAGGTGACTGGTTTTGTTTTAACAATACATATGATTATAGAGGGCTTAGTGAGTGAATTAAACCAATTTTAAATGCGGATATAGTGGATTAGAGTATGCACAAAAATTATTGAATGGTTATCTTTGAGGGACCAATTCAAAATTTAGGGATTACTTTGGAAAAGGGCCTAATTGAAAATTTAGGCCAGTGTTATTAGTCAAAATGTTTGACCTTACATCAAGGAGTTAGAGACCTATTCTTACATATGTTATTTTTGCAATAAAAGGGTATTCCAAACATCTTTTTTGGAAGTTTGTTTGGGAAAATATCACAATGACGGCCTAAAATTATTGGAGTGGGGCTAGTAGGATATTAGGCCTTAATTAGTTATATTGTCTTTCAGACTTAGACAAGATATAATTTTTGGTTTTTTGGAGTCATGATGGAGTTATGATGCTAGAGGGTGCTTAAATGTAGTGTCTAGTATTTTTTATTTGTTTTTAGAGAAAGTGAACCCAAAGTACCCAAGATTAGGACCAAATTAGGAATAGTTCCTTTCATAAGCTCAATTAATGTGAGAAGTTGAATCTGAATATTAATTTAGGAAATGATGATCAAAAGAAGGAATGTGAGTTTGTGAGGAACTAATTGTCATGATAAGTTGAGGTAATCTAATAGAAGTATTAGGAATGGTACATTTTTGAGTGTGGTGAACCCATTCATTATTTCTCTGCATACTTTGCATCATTATCATCCACATAATGTATAACTACATATCTACAAAATATGGATCATTTTTGAATACAAAATGAAGTATGTGCAACATGTTGATGATGATAATGTGTTATATCACTAAAAGTGGGTCTCAAACATAAAGAGTACAATGCGAGATAAAATATTAGCACCTAAAATGTTATTTCTCCTACAATATGTGCTAATATAGGTACAAACTCCTAGGTGTCTCATATGAAAAATACCATGCAATATATTTTCCTAAGTAAGATTAATTAATGTATAATTAGTAAATATTTAACTACACCAACATCCCCCAAGTGAAACTTAGGGAAACTCATTTAAATTCACAATGCAAGATGAGTCCCAACTACTAGCCCTACTAGATACCCATGTGAAATCTCTCATAAAGAGGATAAAGGGATTAAAAATCATGGGGAAACAATCCCCTCCAAAATAAAGTTGAAAGCACACAAGATGCATATATAGAGTACTGAAAACCCCACAGTGACTAAATAGATCATGTATATAGAATAAATTAACCCTCTATAATATGTAAAGGACATACTTTCACCATCCCATAAGGAATAATTCCTTTTAAAAATAGTGATTTTTTAAAATATTAGACATAGTAAACTCTCAAAAAAATAAAGCATATCCACATGGGAGGAAGATATACCAAGTATAAATGAAGAAATACTTCCCATTTGGGATATGAATTAGGATCTAGAATCTGAATTAGGTATGATGATCTATTGTCTCAATTTTTTTTTTCATGTGTAATCATGTCCTTGGATGATGATGATTCCACAAACCAATCAAGAATATTTTTTATCAAAATATAAGGTGGTATGAAAGGAACCAATACAATTTTATTTTAAACAATCTCTAAAGAAAAATATGTGTTGGAAATATTTAGAAGGCTAGGTAACTGAGAGGGGAGGGGTGAATCAGTAACCTTACAATTTTTTTAACTTTAGTTATCCAATTAGCATTTAATCCTTCTCATTTAATCTGATCTAGTAGCATGCATAAGAAACTGAAACATGAAATAATTCATAACATTTTGACACAAATTTGGTGACCCAAAAACCTTCCAAATAGAAAGTAAAACTGGGGTGGGGATGATGCCCACAAACTTTAGTGCTGTAGTATAAAGTTGGACTATTAAGGCTTACATTGATCACTTATGATGATTTGCCTTGTTAGGAGCAATAAGGATTGCAAGGTCCACCTTGTTAAAGGATTTTACAAACATACAATGAAGTATGCACTTGGTAAAGAGATTTTTAAAAGAATATTAGGTCTACCTTGTTAAAGGATTTGACTGATCCACCTATTAGGATGAAGCAATAATTGATCTCTGATCTATAACTTGGTTTGTTGAATGAGATTCCTTTATGTACTAATCACCTTGTTGTGATAGATATGTATTTACTACTCCTTATACTATTGTATCCTTTGTAATTCTCTCTTTAGCGCTCTTCTCTAATTGCATTTGATTACATTGCATAACTTATACAGATTTGGATATGATACAATACATTACATATATACCAATCCAATTATACAATTACAAAGTTGACCACAATACAAGTTTACATAAATATTACAAAGTCAACCCAAATGAAGACACTTGGGTTATGAAGACTAACTTGGTGAGGTTCTAATACTTGGCATCCACCATCAATTCTCGATATTGTCATGCACTCAATAGATGTAGAAGCTTGGTCTATACTGATCACTTCCAAGTAGTCTTGAACACGGTCTGCATTGGTGACTTGGTGAATATTGTGAAACTCAACATATAAATTGAATCATTTGATTCACACTATGTGACTTGGTCAATGCTTCTTCTACAAGCTTGGTATGAATTGAATCACTTGGATAAGATAGAGTAGCTCCATTAACATTGGACTCACACCACATCAACTATGAACTTGGTAAGCACTGCACAACTTAGTTTACACTGGTAAACTTGTCATATAGTAAGATGCACAGTTTACACTGCTAATCTTCACACTAACTAAAATTGCTTAGCATGCACTAAATTTTTTTCAAAAGACTCACTAGCAACTTTAGAACTTAGTGGTAACTGAAATGCTTGGTAAACACTATTAGCTATACAATAAACTCGATAGATACTTATAATTTAATTAAGTGTATGTCACTAATAATAAACTTGACTGATATGTCAACAATCTCCCCCTTTGGAATTAGTGACAAAAACATTTATCAGCCAAAACTAAGTTCAAAAAGTTTTCTAAATACTTTTATCCATGATTCTAGCTTAGTAGAGTATATTGTTTTTGAGATTTTTCAATTTTTTTTTGTAAGATATATACCTGCACATGGTAAGGTTCCTATACAGTATACTATACATTTGAATGCTATGTACAATATATTGTTGTACATGTTGTACACTCTTCTTTCACATTTTTCATCTATCTCCCCAATTGTCTTTACAACTTATGTATCAATTCTACACTGCATTCTCTCCCCCATAACTTTTTACATCTTTGTCCATCTATCTCCTCCTATACATCTTTTCATATCTCCTTATTCATAGTATAAACTCACCCTTTTTGACATTAATGTTAAAGATTTATTTTATATATTTACATGTTAATGCCAAAATGATATATATAGGAAATCTAAATGTACCTTGAGTATGATTTCCAAGGTCTTGTACCAGTCCTCTTGCAAGACCTTACTTTTGTGTAGTGCAATTTACACTTCTATAGAAAAATCTATCATATGGTGTACTATGGAGAAGTTGTTGTCATGGATGAGAGTTTTAGAATGTGCAATGTGTTTTTGCAATCCATCCATGTTAGGAAGAATCATATTCTATATATCTACTAATGTAGACCTGATCCTTGCTTCTTCTCTAAGTAATTCTGCTTGCATGTCTATCAAAAATCTTATGTTCTTGAAATGAGTAGAGCTTGAACTAGGATCAACTTGCAACTGCTAAGTGCTTGCCTTAAGGTCTTCATCTATCTTGGACAATTTTTCCTTTATTTCCTTGGTAAAATGGAAACATCACATAGCTTCCAAAAAGTGATGATACATTTGTACAAGATGTTTCCAGAGAGCCCAAAATTGTAGAAAGTTGTACTTGATAGATAGCTATTTGTCTAGCAATGTGCTCCAACACTTTATTTTCAAATTTATTCTCTGCCTTTTGTAATAACTTATCCTACTCATTAGTATCTTCATTGAATATTTGAACTACCTTTGCTAATTGATACAAAATTGGTTGTGAAGAATCAATGTCTACACCTTTAGCATCTGCCAAAATATTCTTTGCATCCTCAATAATTTTGAATTCCTTATCTCTTTCTTCTCTAAGTCTTTGCTGCTTAGCTTTATTCTAAAGAATTTCACCAAATGTTTGCATTTGGTCTAGATTAACCTTGGAGATGTCCCAATTAGGGATTAAATTTAATCTTCTAGGTCTATTTCTTCCCCCATCTCCTTTCCTTTTCCCAAAAAAATTGTGCTCGATCAAGGCTTGGTCTCAATCGTCCTTGCACTAATTTCTTGTGTACCCAAAATCAAAACAATTGTAGACATACTAGGACTAGTTGTAAAAATTGATACTACACTTATCGAAGGAATACTAAAAAAAATACCTAAAGAATTCAAAATTGATGTGGCAATCATAGATGTGTCCAAAAATATTGTGCTCAAAACTAATGTACTCAAAATTGATGTAGCCAACTTGGTAGAAGAAGGAAGACTTTGCAGCTTGATAGATGAAGTGGAAGATACTTTAGTCAAAGATGCACTAAGCTAAATTGGAGGAAAGAGTGATTGGACATTTGTGTTCTCACTGGTGGTTACAATCAATCTTGCTAGGGATATCTCCATTCTTGATGTTGTCAATAACTTGCTTGGAGAGTGAGGAAGTGAGGCAATAATTACTGCAACAATCTTGATTGGATCAATTTCCTCATCATCTTGTGTTGCTTCCTCAGTAGCCTCTTGCTCTTTATACTCTTCATAATCAATAGTAACAAAATTTGTTGACTCTTCACCATCCCATTCTTCATCCTTATCTTAATCATCATCTTTTACATGAATAGGAAAATCACTCAGTTTATGTAAAAGATAGACATTTTTCCATGTGTTTGTTGCATTTCTTACAACATGATCAATGTCTTTCATCAAAATCAAACAAGTGTTGAATCTCAAAGTTAAATTTTCTTCATTTTTTTTTAGAAATTCTTTCACTTCCTTGTTAGTCAAGCTTAGTATAAGTTTCCTCAAGGTTTTCTTATATATATCTTTTACAATTTGCATGGAAACTTCCCATTTTGGCTTAATTTTCTCCATTAAAACATTAGGAATCTGAGAACCAAGCTCGTTAGAGGAGTACTTCCACCTACCCATTTTATCTATTACTAGATATTCTATTTGCTTCTTTTCTTCATTAGTCCTAATCTCATATTTTAATGATTTAGAATTTGTTATACTCACTCCTACTTCCATTTCTTTCAACATGTCTTGGAAGGTGGGTGGAGGTTTCTTGAAGATAATATCTCCTTCTTCCTTATCAGTCTTCTTCCTTAACTCCTAGTAAATACAACAGTGGATGGCTTTGTTGGCTTAGTGATGACTACCTTGCCCTTTTTCTTTAGTGGTTCCTCTTCATCTGATTCTTCTTCATCCTCTTCCACTTCCTCATCCTCACCTTTTCCCTCAGTCAAAAAATGAGTATAACTTTTTTTTAGCTTTACAATTCTTCTCCTCCCTTTTCTTACCGCTCAAGGGAGTTTTATCTCTAGTTCTATCCCGGCCTTTGCTTCATCATAAGTCCCAAAATATGTAGCCTTGGGATCCATTGGCTCATTAACAAGTGCCTTAATGATACCTTTCATTTCATCTATATTAACCTCATATCCAAGAGTTTTCACCAATGCTATTTTAGGCCTAACTGCCTAAATGTATACCTTGTCACTATCCACCATGAAGCATATATCATCCTTATAATCTTCAACAAATTTCTTGGGGATTTGGTAGCTATTGTTTATTTTCTCCTTAAATGTATCAAAATAGTTATCCATAATACTATTATAGTTCTTACCCATCTCAACAATAAACTCATTGATCTAATATAGCATTGGTACATCTTTTCTCCACACAATAGTGCCTTTTGAAGGAAATAATTTTTGAACATAAAAGAATAAGAATGTTAATAGGGAGCCAAACTTACATGGGTTATTCTTTGATATCCTGATGCTCTCCATGTTCTTGTTGAATTGTTTCAATAGTAGCTCGGCAAGGTCAAAAGGTAGATTGTTCTTCACTACCTTATATGCAAGGTCAAATGCTTCACATGACACACTATTTAACCTGCTTGAGCTGTAAATCTTGTGTGCAATAATATGGATGCCAAAATTTAATTCCCCATTAGTGAAACTACTTATTTTCATTCCTCTACCATCCCATTCTACTAGGGTTTTCTTCTCAAGTTTAGCTTGACCTAGGGTTTTGGTTATCTTAGCTTTTGTTAGCATTGGGAGATCAACAATTCAATGAATCATCTTCTTTGTGATCACTACTAGTTGTTCCAATCATAACTATCGGTTATGCACCCAACTAGGATAAACCTAATCCATTTAACTTGAAATTCATGGGGCATGTAAGGAATATGAGTTAACTCTTTGGTTTCTAGGTGTTGGTGCTTGGGTTTCAAAACTCCATTCACACATAGTTTATCTAGAGCATCATCCATCTCCACAATAACAATTTCTTGAATAACACATTTAAAGTGAGTGAAAATATCATTGATCAATAATACCTTTTGAGGCATTTGAGACTACACTCCACTTGGATCTAGGTCTTCTATGATTGCAGGGGTGAGCTTGAAGTCTGGTGCCTTCCATTCTACACCACAAACTAGTATGTATGAACCTCACTTTGCCTTGCTACCACTGGATGCCATCTTCACTTGGTACGGTTTGAGAGAATTCAAAATATTTCACTAACAATTCACTGCAATCACTTGAATGCTTTGAATATTTCACTTCATAATAGCTCTCAAGAATTTCATGGTAAGAATGACTTTGATTCCATGCCTTTTATCAAAATTCCACCATAAATGCTCAGTACAAAAGGTAGATCAATTGACATGATGTTGATAGTCTTCCATCCATTTTTCTTACAATGATTACTTAGTAGAGTCTTCTATCATTCAGTAACCATATAAAGTTTGGTTACTCTTGACCACACTTGGTAGAGTCTGTGACCCAACCTTAGTAAATAAAGTAATGTGGTAGGAACTAGTACCATTTTGCTCGATGATCCTTTTGTATCTTGAATACAGATACGGATCTTTTTGACCTTTCAACTAGAATTGATTTGAATGTCTTCTTTAATAGCCTAGTTCTAGTTCTCTATTGAGAATTTAAGTAGAATTGGTAGACTCACCCAATTCTTGAGTTACTTGACCATCATTTCTTTAGCTTGCATTCTCAGTAGACTTTGGAACCCATTTTTGTCTCATCTATTTTCAAATGTTATCAACATTTTCCTTCTTTTCATCTTCAATCCTTCCAGTATTCATATAGTTCTTGGCAAGATGACCAAGTTTAGTACAAGTAAGACATCTTTTAGTGGTATCTCTTTTTCTCATATGATGTTTTACACCATTCATTTTAATGTGTCCAAATTCTCCTCAATAATGACATCTACACTAGGTGTTTTAGTACCAACCAAATATTTCTTTTACAATTTATTCTACTAGATTCAATATCTTTGTTTTGCAATCTGATGACTTGTTTCCATGCTTCTTACATTTTCCTTGAAATTTTGGTTTCTCTTTACATTCATTAGCCTTATGACCATGTTGATTGCAATTGTAGCATTTTCCATTGAATTTTCCTTTCCCACTGCTCCAACATTTATTTGATGTATGACTTGTCTTACCACAATGATTGCAAGTGGGTCTTTGATTCCTATGAGCTCCTTATTTGGAAGATTCACCTTCTTCTTTGTATCCAATTCATGTTTTCCCTTTTTTCCTATAGAGATTTTACTCATTCAACTAATTTATTTCTACTTGGGATTTCATCATTCTTTCATTGATTTTCCTTTTAGAGTTTAGATCATTCAACAATATTTTATTCTGAGATCTCAGGTTCATGATTTCTTCATTTGCATTGGTGAGCTAATTTTTGAAGTTAGTCACTGAAGGGATAGATGTTGAATCTCATTATCTTTTCCTTTCATTTCTACTTTTATCTTGTTTTTCTATTCCATGATTTCACATAGCCTTATTGACTGAATTTCTTGCTCTCTTCTTAATTTTCTCACTTCTTCTTGTAGTGAACCATTCTTTTCCAAGAAATCTTTGATTGCTTCATCTGCTTCATCTAAGCTACTTGCTAGATTAAGGTCTTTAATTCCTTCTTCAATGTAGAGATGCTCATTCATTTGAATTGCAAGATCTTTTCTTCTTTTCAAGGATTGGGAGAGTTTCTCCTTTGCTTTCTTGAGTTGGGCAATAGCCATTTCCAAATCCAACTTCTCATTGTCAATAGCTTTGTCAAGTTTAAATATCTCCATGGCCTTGATCTTTTCTCAAGTTGTTAAACTTTCTCTTGAGAACCACAATGGTTTGATACCAATTATTGGAAATATTTAGAAGGCTAGGTTACTAAGAGGGGAGGGATGAATTAATAACCTTACAAAACTTTTAGCTTCAGTTATCCAATTAGTATTTAATCCTTCTCATTTAATCTGATCTAGTAGCATACATAAGAAACTGAAACATGAAAGCATTCATAACATTTTGACATAGATTTGGTGACCTAGAAACCTTCCAAATAGAAAGTAAAATTGGGGTAGGGATGATGCCCACAAACTTTGGTACTATAGTATAAAGCTGGTCTGTTAAGGCTTACATTGATCACTTTTAATGATTTGTCCTATTAGGAGCAATAAGGACTGCTAGGTCTACCTTGTTAAAGGATTTTACAACCATATAGTGAAGTATGCACTTGGTAAAGAGATTTACAAAAGACTATAAGGTCTACCTTGTTAAAGGATTTGACTGATCCACCTGTTAGGATGAAGTAGTAGATAATCTTTGATCTATAACTTGGTTTGTTGAATGAGATTCCTTTATGTACTAATCACCTTGCTATGATAAATATGTCTTTTCTGCTCCTTATACTACTATAGCCTTTTTAATTCACTCTTTACTACTTTTCTCTAATTTCATTTGATTACATTGCATAACTTACACACATTTGGATATGGTACAATATATTGCATATATACCAATCCAATTATACAATTGAAAAGTTAGTCATAATACAAGTTTATACAAATATTACAAAGTTAGCCCAAATGAAGACACTGAGGTTTTGAAGACTGACTTGGTGAGGTTCTGATACTCAACATCCACTGTCAATGCTTGGCATTGTCATGCACTTAGTAGATGTAGTGCCTGCCCCTAGTTCACATTTTGTTATCATTGTTGAACTCTTTTAGAGCTAGTTTTATGTTGTTGGTTAGCAGTATTGTTATGAGATTATCAGATATTGTGCTATGGATTCAGTTGATATGTGATGAGATTACTTAGACTCTACATTTTATGTATGTATGATGATTATTTTTAGTATTCACAATTATTGATGATGATTATTACATTGCTTTCAATTATTAATGATGATTAATAAGATGATTTATTATCATATGTGTTTTCTTATGGATACTTATCCCATACTTGCATGTGTATGGTGTGCGTGTTTGCTTTGTGTGTTTGCTTTTGTATGGCGTGTCTAATGTGGTTAAGGAAGGGAGTCGTAGTCACCTGCTAGTCGGGATCTACACGATGCACCACTTCTTGCCATTGCCTATTTAGTTTAGTATATATTGTGCTTGTACATGCATGGTTTTTATGCAGGTTGCAGGTATCGGGTATTGACTTCCCTGAATTGTCAGGATGAGCGTACCCTATCACATTATCTCAATGATAAGAGAGGGGAGATATATTCTCAAGTCCAAATCCCAACCCTTTAAGCCATTTATTCTAATTGAAAAATTAGGACAAGTATCTAAGTTGAGTACCCTCCGAATGCATCAGATGATGTAATTCATGATATAAACCTTTTGGTTTGATTTGTATGTATTTTGGCTATGATAAATTTTTTGTATTTTTACCTTTGTGAGTCTTTGGAGTATTTTCTATTAATTAAGCCTAATTAAAAGATTTAATTAATGGTTTAATTAAATGCAAAATTAATATGGTATTTTATTATTTATTTTATTTAATTAATTGAGAAATTAATTAAATAAAATAATTAAATTGGAAGATAAAAGTTATAATATTAAATTTAGAATGTGACAATATGTATTTTAATAATAATATATTTGGAGCTCATTTTTAAATAAATGACTAAATAATATTACTATTAAAGTTAATAAATATTTTAGCAATAAAGTTTTGGAAAATGAAATTTAAAAGTGGAAAATATATTTTAAATTATTAAAAGATTCTAAATCTCATATGATTAAAATATAAATATATTAAGATTGATAAGTGGAGATATTAAAGTTAGTGCATGAGACTTAATAAATTAATTAAATTTGAAAAAATTAAAGTAAATTGGAGTTATAAGCTTGCGTGAGAATTAACATGTGTCAACAACACGAAGATTAGTGCATCAATTAAGCACAAGGTGTCTACAATTCTATGACTCATCAAAAAGAATTGGAAAAGACTCATGCTTAGTTGGTGACACCTTTCAGCGGTTCCAAGAAGCATTCCAAAGGTTTCTTGAGAGCTCTTGATATTCAAGCATTCATAAAAGCTTAAAATAAAAGCTTAATAGAAGCTACAAGTTTAATGGAAGCTACAAGATTAATGGAAGCCACGAGCTACGAGCTACGAGAGAAGTTTCAAAGCTTACATGTAGGGGGAGAAGATTCATATGCTCATATATTTTCTACTTGCTTCTACGCTCCTTCTAGCACCTCTAATCACTTGGAGGATTTGATCGACTTGGATTCTTGGAAGAATTGCGAATGATGGAGAAGGAAAGAATTTTCTATGGACTTCTGAGGCATGGCAAATTAGCATCAGTGTCCAAGTGCACTCGTGATATTCTCATATTTCCTTTGCACTCTTTCTCTTCCTGTCTTCATCATATCTGTTTAATGTGTCTGAATACTCTCTATGATTGAATCTACTATTTGAAATTAGAATCAAGATATTTTATTTGGTTGAGAACAAAACAATAGAAAAATAGTAGATCCAATTAAGGAGAAATAATTAGATCTTAATCGGGTTTGGGTTCGAATTTATATTGTGATATTAGATAGACAAGATTTGAAATTAAAATAGAAATTTTATGGTGAAAATTTGAATGATTAGATGTAATCTTTCTATCAATGATATTTTTAGATGCATATGAACAAACCCTTTTATGGTTAAATTTAGAGAGCAATTATTTTAACAGGAAATTCTTAATTCATCACAAATTGTCCTGTTGCTGCCCTTTGGATAGACCCAAATTCAGTCATTCATAACTTTTTATCGGGATCGAATTTATTCGATCACTCTAGTCAGAACCGGCGTAGCTTGGCCCTCTCCAACATATTTAAATTTCAGTCTGATCCAATGGTTCATTAGGGAGATATGGCCGTCATACTGGGACTGTTTTATTCAAGAATGGATGTCTTTTCATCTTCCATAACCAAGAGTTCTTTATGCTTAAACTTCACAAAAATGATATATCAAAGTAATATAATCAGAATTTAATAATTATTTAATTATTCTAAAGAATAATAAGAATGTTCTAAATGAATTAATGAAGTTTTTTAATGGAAAGCTTGTGGATGGAGCTGATGGATAGAGATATTGAATTAATAGAGAATAGATGACTTTCAATATTAAATACTATTTAATATATATAGTTAAGAAGTGGTAATTTATAAAAGTGTTTAATGATGATTATTAAGAGACTCAAATTTTAATGATATTGGATTTAGATTTAAATAAGAATTATTATATTGACAAGGAGTCATAGTTACATTATAACATTGTTATAACATAGCTACGATTTAAATTATTGATATGCCTTAAAGGTTAGTTAAATATTAACTAATGGGACTTATGAAATTATAGTTTGATGAGTTTATTATTTATTAATGTTTGTTGGGTCTAACAAACTATTAATAAATAATGGTTTAAATAGTTATCAACAAATTTGATTAGAGATAATCTATTGGAGATTATTTAATGAATTAAAGATATTATTGCAATCTTCCCTTATTAGAATCTTATTAATATGCATTAGTTTTATATGGTCTATTATCTAATCTAATTAAATTAAATTTAATTAAGATTAATTAATAAGAAGTGTAATTAATTATTAGTCAATCTAAGTAAATGGATTAAAAGAAAAGAGATTTTAATATAGTTTATATAGTGGACTTTTTATAATGTATATTGAATACTATTAAACAATTTTAGAGTTGTTTAATGAAGATGATAATGTTAAGAATTTGAAAATTATTCATGTTAAAATCTAAAATGAGTCTTATTGGTTTGATAGGGATTTTTTTCAAACAACTTTTATATAGACAAAACATTATTAGAACAATCAGAAAATGGAGTCTAATGGTTGATTTCAATATTGATTAAATAATTGTAAGATGATAATTTATATTATGTTGATTTAAATTTAAAAAAAAATTCTAAATGATATTGGATTAAGATTGAATTACTATGTTATTGGTTAATACGTTTGAATACCTTAATGGTATTAAGAGTTAGCTAATGAAGTTCTATGTAAAAGTTCTCTAGATTGATTATTTATAGTTGTGATAAGTTTATTATTTATTAATGTTTGTTGGGTCTAACAAACTATTAATAAATAATAGTATAAATAGTTTAAATAGTTATCAACTAATACAAACAGAGTTACTCTAAAGGATATTAGTTAATGATTGAAGTACTGTAAAAGATATTAATCAAATTGAATTGGTTAATAATTTAGAGGATTATCAGTTAACTAAATCAACGTACATAGGAAAAACTTATTTGAGATAATAATACTTGGTATTGAGGATTTATTATAACTTCTTATTATTAAAATATAAATGAGAACATTGTTGCAGAATGATGAATGTGATCTATTAATAAGATTCCCAATATAGCTTGTCATTAAATATTAGCAAGCTATTATTATTATTGAACTATGAACCTGAATATTTGTGTGTGGCTGACCTTTAGTTATTGGTCAACTAATATTCATTGGGTTGATGGTTTGGTTGTGAAATTACTAATTAAATCAATTAACTAGAGTTAATAGGATTTAGTTAATAATTAAATTATGCAATAGAGATTTAATTGATATAATTCTTTTAATGAGATTGTAGAAATATTAATATCAAGTTGATAGGTCTTATTCCGATGACTTGAATAATGACTTTAGATATTTTAATGGTGAAGACTTAGTAATATATAATTGAGAATTATTAGAACGATTAAAGGTCAAAGATTGTGAACCGATATTAATTGATCATTCTAATAAAGTTATAATCTCTTATTCGAAGAATGATAATTGGTCCTCTTATAATATAACGAATAATGATCTTAGAAAAGTTGAAAGGTTAATTAATTAGAATGTGAATCATAGTTAAATAAAGAGAACAATTTAATTAAAGGCCAATAAGTAAATACTTATCCTTAAGTTATTCTTAGAATGTAATTCTTAATAATGGAAGGATAATGCAATCGGGGAACAAATGGGTTGACTTGTAGGTCAAATGATGAAACTTAAGACACTTGAAGTATACTTGAAAATGAAAACTGGAAACCCCTACACTTGATTCAACTATGTAATATAGCAAAACCAAAACATGTGTTTGCATCGTGTATTCTATATGCTTCTTGTTTTGGGTTTTGGGTTAACTAGTGATGACCTGTCTTAGGTTGTTACCAGAGGTTCGGGGGTTATGAGATGTGATGGCATGTTGATCTTATTTGGTCTCGATCTTTATAAGCTCAACCATGGTTATGTGATCACATGCTCTATGAAATGTTTGTTATTGTTCATCAGTCTTCATGTGTGAAGCTGAGATGTATGTGTATGAGACACTTGAGTTAATCATTTTTGAGTCATCGATCAGTTATTCTTGGATTGCTTTGTAGTCGCCATGATGGGACTAAAGTGTTGATTTATTTCTTGATGATGTCATATTGTGACATGTTTGACTCAACCATTTTGGAGTCTTTGATCAGTATGATTTTAAGATATTATTAGTTGCTTATTGAGAACCAACGGATTGTGATGATATATTTTGGTTATTGAGAACCAATGGATACTTATGATTATGAATGATGCTTTTAGTTGCCAATAGAGAACTATTGTGATCATGATTTTCTATGGATGCTTTTTGGATGCTCATGGAGATTTGATGATTCTTATCTTGGAGATTTGATGATTCTTATTATGGATATTTGATGCTTTTATCATGGATATTTGATGATTTTTTTTATGAATTTTCTTTACAGTCGCTTGTATAGGACTGTGGTGATTTATGATTCCATGAGCATTAGGGTAGGTAATCTACTTGTAGTGTCGAGAAGTGGCTTGCAATGGGGGCCGGGGCCCTAAGTGGCTGCTAGGGTAACTCATTGTAAGTTTGGTTAATAAGTGATAACATCTACACACTAAATGGGGATTAAATGAACCTAAAAAGATTATTGTTTTGATGTTCTCGCCCATGCCTTGAGCACTTGTATAGGCTAGGATGGGAGTAGTGAGAATGCATGGTTGCAACCTTGCATTCCATAGTATGCCTCGTCAGTATGAGAGGATACTAGTGGCCGCATGAGATCTGTATGGACCCGTGGAGTTTAGCTAACTACCAGGATAACTTGTATGAGATAAATGCGATGACACTTTCCCGCTTGTAGAGTAGGTTTCCTACATGTCATTGTTGTGCCTCTGGGAATTAGATGTCGATTTTGTGTGTGATTGGAACCTTTGAGTTAGTATACTTTCAGGATTCCTGGACTATAGAGATTTATGCTTTGTGGATTGATAGCCTGTTTGGGACTTGAGACTATCTCCTCAGCATGGTGGGAGTGGACCACTTAGGTTCCATGTGGACGAGTGGTAGTAATTTTTCCACTCTTATCATTTGAGATCCGTCAGAGACACCGTGGCTGGAGCATTCTTGGTTGGTATTTATCTTCATTATGTTCTTGGAGCATTATGATAGATGATATACCTTATGATGGATGTATTTACTAGTATGTTCTTATATTGATGATTTGCATATGTTAGACGATGGTATCCTATGCTTTACTTTGCATGTTAGTAGGATGTTTTAGGAGTGACATTCCTACTATGTTATAGCCGATGATCTCTTCGGTGCTTTGGGATGTTACACACGAAGGGATGGCTAGGATCCACGATGGTCTAATGATGCTATTAACGGTTGGGAGGAACCGTACACTTAGTTTATTTTGTTTGATCTTTATGATAGATGTATATGTCTTTTATGATGATGTATCATGTGATTATCTCTACTTTGATGTATCATGGATTGGAATAAGATGATGTACCTTATTTCACATATGTATATTCTTTTAAGCCTTCATACCCTGTGACATGTACAGTGGATGATTGAGCATTTGGAAATGTAATGTAGGAACATTGGACTTATCATTATTATTCATGTGGATGTTGTACTAGATGGATTCATTTATGTTATTTAATTTAGATGTGATACAATTTTAAGGGATCTTTAAAGAATGTAGCCTATTATGTATATATGTTATGTTTATTTTCATTTGAATTGTTGCTATTGCTTCCGCAAATGTTATGAATGGTTTTATCTTTCATGTTTAAAAAAAAAAAAAAAAAAAAAAATTGTTTGGCAAACTTAGCAAAATTCTTTGGATCCCTTGGCGGGGCATTACAGTAGATGTAGAAGCTTGGTCCATATTGATCACTTCCAAGTAGTCTTGAACTTAGTCTACATTGGTGACCTCAAAAATACAATGAAACTCAACATATAAATTGAATCATTTGATTCAAACTATGTGACTCAATCAATGCTTCCTTTGTAAGCTCGGTGTAAACTTAATTACTTGGTTAACATAGAGTAGCTCAGTTAATACTAGACTCCTATCACATCAACTATGAACTCGATAAGAATTGTATAGCTCAGTTTACATTGGTAAACTCAACATACACTGAGATGCACAGTTTACATTTTTGATCTTTACACTAACTGAGACTGCTCGGCATGCATTGAAATTTGTCCAAAGGACTCGGTAGCAACTATAGAACTCGATGGTAACTAAAGTGCTTGGTAAACACTATTAAATATACAATAAGCTTGGTAATAACAAACTTGACTGATATGTCAATAATATGGAGTAACAATATTGGTAGCAAAAATATCATTAAATACAAGTAATGCCTCTAAATGAATGAGAGTCTCCAAGATTGAATAATTAATCCCGTAAACATGATCTACTTTAATCAAGAAATATAAAATATCAAGTAAAGAAAGAGACTCATAATTATAAATCCTCAATGATGATAAATGAGGCTCTCCAACTATGATCAATTCTTCATCAAATAGAAAAGTAATTCCCATAAAAAATTTCCCCTAGATTTTACATGTGAGTCTCCAAGCAATGAAACAATATATGGAAAGTAGTTATCCTAATTAGGAAGACAAATAGACACATCTTCCAATAAATCACTAGAATCACTAATAATAGATGAATGTGTGATCACAACTAGAACTAGATAAGTAGGAGTTATAGTCTAGGTTACTAAATCATCCTCACTCTCCAGTAATGAATTATATCAAATATCCTATAAGGTTTCATCAATATCAAGAATCTATTTCTACCATCAAGTGGAAGGAGACAGTATTAAAAAGAAAATCATCTAGCATTAGGGATCATGTAGGTCTTCAAAATGCTTCTAGATAATTATCCAAACTATGTGTGGACATTGAATACACAAGATCTTGGAGTAAGCGAAATTGTAAAAATTAAAACCTAAACTTAAACCCATAAATCCTCCAATGTGATCATTCTTATCTTACCAAAATATTTTCTTTCACTTTTTCTTTGGCTTAGGTGTGAGTCCATAAGGATGAGAAAAGATATTAAGCTATGTAATATGTTTTGTGATTCCTTTTTCTCATGACTTGTGAGTACTATGAATAAGAGTTATTAAAATTTGATGTATTATACATTCCATAAATGATACATTAACCACACTAATATTTGTCACCAATAATTGATTACCTCTATAGTAAGGTAATAATACACTTAGACTATTGTGAAAAATATTGTACTGAGGCCTATGCATTACAATTAAGAAACTAAGCCAAATTATAAAATAAACAAAAATTATATTTCAAAAAAAAGAAAAAAATCTAATTGAAACACTATAAAATAAATAAAAATTGTGGGCTTTCAAAAACATTAGACTTGAAAATGAGTCCATATAAATTCAAATGAGGCCTTGGAAGTGAAAAAATGTATAGAAAAATTCAAGAACATAGATCAAAAACCACCTAGACCACTATGTAGATCACATAATTTGATCCTAACCTAATTTTTTTCTTTAAAAAAGGAGTCTATATGACTGATATATCACTGTTGAAATTTTTCCTCATAACTAGTTTTTTTGAATCACTTATGCTACAGTTCCAAACATTAAATGATTCTAGATTTTTCCTAAGGTATCTTATTTCAATAAAAATAAGTTTATTTAGGGTTTTTTGGATCTTATCAATATGATGCTAACATTTGACTTGCATACAAAAAATATAATATTGACCTACAAAAGAAAGATACATATTTAAAAACCTCAAATTGTACCAAAATCTCCAAATAGACCACATAGTGGGGACATCCAAATATACCTATTCTATAGACACAATTAAATCGAACCCAAATTTAGTACTCCTAAAATGACGTCTTCACACCTTCGGAGCTATAATAAAGTGCTAGAATTATAGATGATTCTACAATACCCCTAGAATAAAATGAAAGACCAAGATAACTTTCACAAAAGAATATCAAGACAATTGTATTAAAATAAAATAATGATATCAGTAATGATGAGGACATTTAAAATATATATATTATACCTTCTAATTCAAAGCCTTGTAGTTCACATTTTTGTCTTGTGTACAAGGAATAATTCTATAAGTTTCTTGTGAGTGAAAAAACCTCACATTAAACCTCTTTCTTTAGTTTAATAAACTATGTCAATCTTCTTAGATCCACCCCAATTTCCTATGACTAATCTTCAAAGCCTCTTAGTCACTAAATAGTTCGATGAGACCTACTAATGGTCTATCTGGTTTCTACAACCACTGGACTCCACATACTAAATCCCCTCAACCCCCAATCACATCTAATTTACTAATTCAACTTATATACTTCACTTTTTATTTAAACTTCAAGATTGAGTCAATTCACCCTACTTGTGACCTTTGATGATATTTCAATATCTAATCATAATACCACAATCTAAGGACTTAATACAATATCCCCAGGATGCTTTGACATCAACTAACACACTTTGAATGCCTTCCTACTTACTTATTCCCCTATACTCAACCCACTTAAACATTATTTGTTCCAAGTTCACAACTCCATTTTCATAGTCCTAATGATCCTTCATTAAAGACTCCAAATTTTTTTAACTCACTCTACCTTTTCCTTAGTCTCTTACTCATGCAAACCCAAACACCTTTAACTCTTCCTAGTCATTTTTATAATTCCCCATTTCTATCCATACACACTTCCCTCATTGTTCTATCAAACATAACCCCTTATACCAAAATAGGATCAAAATACCCTTTACTACCCATTTTTATTGTCTATTTTGATTGTCATGCTTACCACTACGGGTTCATATGCCTAGCAATTTTCTTGGGCATTCTATCTCCTCCTATTATTTTAACATGTTGTAGATGCTTACTCATCCAATTATCATGATATTTTGTAACATTTCATATCCACCAACTTCATGCATAAAGTCCCCCTCTCAAAAAATATGATTGTCAAACCTTAGTCTAATTGTTCATAGTACTCTTCTACTCTCTATTTCATGTGCCAGGTCTTGCATGGCTCTCTAAAGAATCCCAAACAAGAAACTAAGACATGGAATTTTTTTTTGAATATCCAATATTAAACCTTCATCCCATATTGTATTGATTAGGAAACTATATTTTTATTGTGTCTAATATCATAACCAAGGGTTTTATAGTATCTACAAAAAGAAAAAATAAACTATATTTAAAGTATTATCATGAAAAATCTTCAAGATTGCAAAATTTTACCATACAAATCAATATATATTTTTTTAAAAAAGGACAATATAGTTGATCAACACATTGTAGATGTTGGATACAATTGAATAATTGTGTATTGTCTTTGATATCACATAAATTTCATATTAGTTGTCAATCAATGCTTATCGAGTTGACTTAGTTAGCAAGATAGTTTTCCTTGTCTACCGAGCATTCCTAAAAATTACTCTATGAAGGCAGTGTCTACCGAGCTCACTCAGGCATTGAAGGAAATTATGGTAGAAAGTAGTGTTAGTTGAGTTCTCATGGTTAATAAAGGAAATTTGGTCAGAGTTAGTATTAACCATGTTCACTCAGTTTCCAAAGGATTTGTGTAGAGTTTGCAGTGTTAACTGAGATTCTATTGGTTAACATAGGAAATCATATCAGGACTAGTGTTTACCAAGCTGGGTTGGCTATCGAAGGATTTTGTTGATATGGGATATGAAGTTTAATTATTTCAATTATTGATTCTAGTTGACTATGGTAATAATTATTGGCTATTGTGATTTATATTGAGCCAACTTGACAATCTAAATCATATAAATATAAGTTCAAGTTGTGATTTTTAGTAGTATGCAAGTGTATTGATTGATTGAGAAGGAAAGTGTGTTAGCAAACTTGAAGGATGGTTAGATATCCTTGTGGAGCAGAAAAGTAATATTTGATCAAGAAGGATCTAGTATGAAGTAGAACAAAGATCTATAATCAGCAATTCAGTTGCATCACAATTAGGTCATTTCATTGTTACTTTCTTACCATTGTAGTAGTGATCAAAAATTTCTTAATCAAGTTGGTTTAATAGCCAGTTGTAAATCCTCTAACAAGGTGATAGTTCCATTGAATTGTTTTAAAGACCTCTTCCAAGGCCACTCGTAACAGGGTGATTAAATCCTCTAACAAGGTCACACCTAACAGTGTGTTTTGTAACCTTCAACTGGGTTGGCTCCTAACTGAGCTCACTTCAGAAGAGTGAAAAATAGTAACTATTTACATTAGTGGTTTTTCCCATATTGGGTTTCCACATTAAATATGGTGTCTCTTGTGTTCATTTATTTTCTCTCATGTTTACAAATTATTACTATTGATGTTTAGATCTGCTAAAGTAAAACATACTCTGTACTTACTGAGTTACAACATTTTTAGTATATTTACCGAGTGACAACAATAATTAGTTTTGTTAAACATCTAAAGGATCTATGGATATATTTTGTGGTATCTAATTCCCCCCCCCCACTCTCTCTTAGTTACTCCATCTATATTTCCAACAATTGGTATCAGAGCTTTTGGTGCTTGCAAGAAAGGTTTCAAGGACATAACCTAAAGATTAGGATGTTTTACAAGAGAGAAATTCCAAAGCTTAACAAAGAACTTTTTAGTATGGTAGGGAATAGGCTTCCATTAGTGATTTAGGCTTGAAATACCTTGATGAATAATACAAAACTTCTACTGGTACATTATCTATTGGAGATATTACTGAGATAAAGAACCATAACACCATGATGATAGATATTGTATCTACTCTTAGCTATGATGAATTTGATGAAATCAAGGACTACAAAACTGCTTTTGAAATGTGGAATAAGCTAAAGAACATCTATGGTGGTGGTGATAATGTGAGGAGAGCCAAAGTAGAAAGCCTTAGAGGAAAATTTGATTAGATGAGAATGAGAGAAGATGAAAATATTGCCAAATATGTGGAAAGATTCAAAGCCAGTGTCAGTGCAATTACAACATCTAGAGGAGAAATGAAAGAAGAAACTATTGTAAGTAAAATTCTTAGAACATTACTTCCTATCTATGTAATTAGAGTATTTTATATTCAAGAAAGGAGGTCTGAGACAAATCATAAGGTAACTTTGGATACATTAGTAGGAAGATTGATAGCTTTTGAGTTAGACAATGTTGACAATTATGTTCTAGCTTCCAAAAATATTGAGTCTCCTTTTGAGGCCAAAATTTTACTCAAAGAAAAAGGAAAGAAGATAAAATAAAATCAGTCATAAAGTGAAGAAGAATTAGGGGAAAGTTCTAATAGTGATCTTGAAGTTGTTGAAGCTTTACTTGCAAGGAAATATTCTAGATGTAGAGGAAAATGCAAAGGTATAGTTCCCTTAATCTGCTTTTGATGTGAAGAAGTTTTTCATATTGCTGCCAGGTGCCCAAACAAAGATAAGGATGAAATGAAGAGTAAAAAGTACAAAGACAAAAAGGATTTCAAAGGTCATAAATAATACAAAGAAAAAGGTAAGAAAATTTATTTTATGGCTAAGGATTCTAATAATAGTGAAGATGAAATAGTTTACATTACTGTAAAAGATGAATCTGATGATGGAGATAAGATGGCAGTTATCTCTCATGTTAGCAAAAATGATACATGGATCATAGATAGTGGATGCTCACATCATATGAATGGAGATAAAACAAAGTTTGAAAATTTTGAACATTATGATGGAGGAAGTGTAATATTTGATAATAATGAACCTTGTTATATAAAAGGGAAAGGCTGAATCTCATTAACCAAAGAGCTTGTATGTGACAATGCCTATTGGGTTGAAGGACTAAAACATAATTTGCTGAGTGTGGTACAACTAATCAACATTGGATTCAAGGTGGAATTTATGCATGGCAAGGTAAGCCTACTGGATGACAAAGAAAAATTAATTGGATCAGGCAAACAAAAAAAAGGTAACCTATTTTATCTTGATCTTGGTGATTGCTCATGTTTTATTGCTCAAGTTGAAGAAAATTGGTTATTGTACAAAAGGTTATGTCATGTAAATTTTGATAACATGGTGAAAATAAGAAAATTCAAGAAAGTAAGAGGTATTCCTAGTTTGAAGAAACCAGATGTTGGTTTATGAAGGAACTATCAAATTGGTAAAATGGGAAAGACAAGTTTTAAAAGAAAAAGCTATCAATCTGAAGATATCTTGGAAATTATGCATACTAACCTATGTGGACCCAGTAGAATAGAAAGCTATAATGGAGAAAAATTCTTTATTCTTTTTGTGGATGACTACTCTAGAATGATGACTGTTATGTATTTAAAAGAGAAGTCAGAAGCATTTGAGATATTCAAATGGTATTTGGCAAGAGTAGAGAAAGAAACAGGGAAAATAATAAAATACTTAAGATTAGATAGAGGTGATGACTTCATCTCCAATGAATTCAACAATGTTTGCATTAAGAGAGGAATCAAAATATAGGTATCAACCCCTAGAACTCATGAGTAGAATGGAATAGCTGAAAGGAGAAAAAATTCCATCATGGATTGTGCAAAAACTTTGATGATTCAAAAGAACATTGCTATCAAATAGTGGAAGGAAGTTATCAACACTACAATCCATACTTTGAACCGAGTTCAGTTGAAGAAGGATTTAGACAAGACTCTCTATGAGCAATGGTATGGCTACAAACCCAATGTAAGTTACCTAAAATTATTTGGAAGTAAATGTTATATCTTGAAAGATTCTAGAAAAGGAAAGTTTGATGTAGAAAGTGATGAAGGCATATTTCTAGGATACTCTAGCAAAAGCAAGGCATATACATGTTTAAATTTGTCTACTCACAAAATCATAGAAAGTGCACATGTGAGAATTGATGACTTTGTAGAAAAGGCTGAAGAAAAAAGCAAGAAAGAACCAAAAGACTATAGAAGGTTTGTCTACCATGAATCTGACACTTTTCTAGGTATATTTGATAATAAGGAGACTACTTCTACCAAGCTTAGTATAGTTACCAAGTCGTAATAGTTTAGACTGAGTCGTAGGAACCCAAGTTACAGTTCAAAGCTACTGAGATAATGCCTATCGAGTCTAAAGGACCCGAGAAACAAGCAGAACAAATTGAGTCTCAAGTTAAAATTCAAGAGGAAGAAAATGCAATTCATTCAAAAGGCAAGGAACTTGTATTAGCCAAGTATATCGGAAAGCATCATACACTTGATTAGAATATTGGAGTTAAAACAAAAGGTACTATGACAAGAAGTAAGATAAAAGGTACATGTTTACTTGCTGAATTTGAACCTAGGAGTGTTAAAGATGCATTGGAAAATGAAAGTTGGATTGAGGCTATGAATGAAGAAATTGAACAAATAGAGATGAACAAAACTTGGACTCTTGTACCTAGGCCCAAAGACAAAAATGTGATTGGCACAAAATGGGTATTTAGGAATAAGTTGAATGAAGATGGTAAGGTATCAAGAAACAAAGATAGATTGGTGTGTAAAGGATATTCTCAAGAAGAAGGAATTGATTATGGTGAGACCTTTTCTCCTATTGCACAATTAGAAGGTGTTAGTACCTTACTTGCATATGCAACACATAAAAGATTTAAGGTATATCAGATAGATACTAAATGTACATTTCTCAATGGTATTCTTGATAAAGAAGTCTACATTGAACAACCAAAAGGTTTTTGTTGATCCAGATAAAAGGGACATGGTTTGCAAGTTGCACAAAGCTTTGTATGGTATAAAAAAATCTACTAGAGCATGGTATGAAAAATTACATAACTACCTTATGTAGATTGGTTTTCAAAGAACTAATGATAACAATAGTTTGTACATCAAGGAAGGACTAGATAACAAGATTGTATTGGCAGAAATATTTGTGGATGATACTTTATTTATAGGGAATGATGATCTATGTAAAGATTTTTTTGAACAAATGAACAAAGAGTTTGAAATGTCCATGTTTGGTGAGATAAAATTATTTGTTGGACTTAAAATACACCAGAGCAAGAATGGTATCTACATCAGTCAGTCTATGTATATCAAGGAGATAATCAAGAAGTTTGGTATGGAAGATTCAAAACTAGTTGGAACTCCCATGTGTACTAGATTAAAAACTACCAAAAATGATGACTCAAAAGAGGTAGATTAGACCTTGTATAGATCAATGATTGGAAAATTACAATATGTAGTTCATACAAGACCTAATATTGCTTTAACAGTTGGTATAGTAGCAAGATTCTTGACAAACCCCAGAGAGAATCATATGATGGAAATCAAAAGAATCTTGAGATATTTGAAAGGCACTAAAGACTATTGTTTATGGTATAAACTTGGAGGAAATTTGGACCTAAAAGTGTTCAGTGATGCTGATTGGGCAGAAAATATTGATGACAGAAAAAGAACAAGTGATAGAGCATTCTTTCTTGGCAAAAGGTTGGTATCTTGGACAAACAAGAAGCAAAACTACACATCCCAATCCATGGCAGAAGTAGAATATGTTGAAGCAATAGTAAATTTTTCTAACATTGTTTGGTTTAAATAATTGTTGCAAGGTATGAAGATTGAAATCAAGGAACCAGTTGTCATATTTTGTGATAATACAAGTGTAATTAACATATCAAAGAATCTAGTGATGCATTCCAAAACCAAGCATATTTCTATAAAATATCATTTTGTTAGAGAACTAGTGCAGGACAAAGAAATCAGATTGGAATATGTGCATACAAAAGAACAAATTGTAGACATATTTACCAAGCCATTACCTAAGGATGCATTCTTGAATCTAATAGGAAAGTTAGGGGCCATTCCCCTATCTAAAGCTCACTAAGTAAAGCATTAGTGATGCATCAATAGAAACCAAGTTGAAGATCAATTAGTTGATGCAACATAGTCAAAAGGGAATATTGCATATGAATCAATACTCAAGGTACATTGATCCTCATTTGGTATGTGTTGTCTTTGGCATGTGTTGTCAAAGAGGGAGAGTTTACTGTCATATCTTTTTTAATTTTTTTTGAGAAAGAAGCTATGTAATTCCTTCACAGAGGAAGATTACTACATAAAAGAGAAGCTTATGCTATAAAATTTGAAAGGGAGAAACTTTCTATCAGAAAAAGTCTTGTTCTCAAATTTCATTGTGCTATGACATGTTGTGTTGCATCAATGCCAAGGAGAGAGGTTGTTGGATATAATTGACTAATTGTGTGTTGTCTTTGATGTCACACAAATGTCATATCAGTTGTTAGTTAGTGCTTACTAATCTCACTTGGTCAACAAGATAATTTTCCTTATCTATCGGGCATTTCTAAAGATTACTCTACGAAGGCATTGTCTACCAAGCTCACTCGGGCATCAAAAGAAATTATGGCAGAAAGTAATGTTAATTGAGTTCTCATGGTTAACAAAGGATAGTTGGTTAGAGTTAGTATTAATCAAGTTCACTCAGTTGCCAAAGGATTTGTGTAGAGTTTACAGTGTTAACCAATCTTCTATTGGTTAACATAGGAAATCATTTCAGGACCAGTGTTTACTGAGCTAGGTTGACTATCGAAGGATTTTGTTGATATGGGATATGAAGTTTTATTATTTCAAGTATTGATTCTAGCCAATTATGGTAATAGTTCTTGGTTATTATAATTTGTATTGACCTAACTTGAAAATTTGAACGATATAAATATAAGGTCAAGTTGTGATTTTCAGTAGTATGCAAGTGTATTGATTGATTGAGAAGGAAAGTGTGTGAGTGAACTTGAAAGATGGTTAGATATCCTTGTGGAGCAGCAAAGTAATATTCAATTAGGAAGGATCTAGTATGAAGCAGAACAAAGATCTATAATAAAAAATTTAGTTGAATCACAATTAGGTCATTTCATTGTTACTTTCTCACCATTGTAGTAGTGATCTAAAATCTCTTCACAGAGTTGGTTTAATAGCCAATTGTAAATCCTCTAATAGGGTGATAGTTCCATTGAATTTTTTTAAAGACCTCTTACAAGGCCACTCCTAACAAGGTGATTAAATCCTCTAACAAGGTCACACCCAATAGTTTATTTTTTAACCTTTAACCAGGTTAGCTCCTAACAGAGCTTACTTTCGAAGAGTAAAAAATAGTAACTAGTTACATTGGTAGTTTTTCCCATATTGGGTTTCCACATTAAATTTATTGTCTCTTGTGTTCATTTCTTTTCTCTCATGTTTGCAAATGATTACTATTGATGTTTAGATCTACTAAAGTAAAAGATACTTTGTACTTACCGAGTTACAACATTTTCAGTATGTTTACCAAGTGACAACAGTAATTAGTTTTGTTAGACATCTAAAGTTTGTGGATATATTTTGTGGTAATTGATTCACCCCCACCCCCCCATCTCAGTTACTCCATCTATATTTCCAATAGTAGATTGATGTTAACATAACATTTTATTAATCAAGGTTTTAATACACTATTATTTTCATCCACCTCTCTTTTACTCAGGCCTAGATATAACTTATTCTTTGTGATAACAACCCCAAAACTAACATGTAAACTAAGCAACAATAGTTATTAAGTGATTCTTCTTGACTTAAGACCATAATATTAATAATTAACTAGGTATGGTGTCTTGTAAATTTGACAACTAGTTGTTAACTTGACAAATATGGACTAAATACCTATTGTTATATGGTTTAACTAACTTAAGTAATATTTAATATGCTTAAAATCTTAGACTTATTAAATTGACCACTTACCCTACTAACTATATATTATCTTTTTATTGGTTATTTTGACTCCATTTATATTTTTCTGGTTTTAATACCCCAATTATATCAATATATGATATTACAAGAAAATATTCCAACCATCAACCCATGAAACTTACACAATGTCCCACCTAGGCCTTGTGACACATCTTGACAATTTTAAACCTATAAAAACAATCTAATTCCAAACATGTTATGATGGATCTATTGAACATAGTTACATCCTCAAAGGAATTTAATGGTCTTATTACAAAATCAAAGTGATCATGAATGGTCTTTATTAATATTTTATCTTCTAGGATCCTCCATGTGACCGCAATGTACGTTGAACTCTTGGTGCTTATGCACCACTTTATTATATAGGAAAGGAAATAAGAGAGAATTATAAGGTGTAGGTAATTTATCACCCACACAACATGAAATCACATGTCTAATAAAGGTGGATCATAAGCAAATGTGTAGTAAATAATGTCAAATACATGAAGGATGATAATGTGATATGTGTGCTAAAGGTAGATCTTAAAAATAAAGTGGAATGTGATAACAAGTATGACCACCTATAGTAGAATTTATCTTACATCATATACTAATATAGGTACATAGTCCTAGGTTTCTCTTATGAAAACTAATATAAAATTTATTATTTTAAGTAAGATTAAGTAACGTACAATCAATGAATATTTAGTTACACTATTAGTAACATAATTTGACATTAAACAATATTTTTTTGTCTAGAAAAAATCATTTGTATGTGCCCTAATATATGTCCATGAAGATAAACCATAAATATTTGTTGGCATTGAATTAGTTAGTATAGATTTAGATTTAGTATTAGTTAATAAATCTACACTCTATTTTTGTGGTTATATAGTTGCAAAACTACTTATAGAGTCTGTTTAATTGTATTCAAATAAGTTAGTATATAATAATTTAGTGTATGCTCTTTTGTTTGGTATCAAATTAGGTGCATAAGTTTTACAAAATAGTTTTGAGTAGGTGCATAAAATTTACAACATAATATGGGAAGAATATTATTTGTCTCCTTGAAAAGCGAATACTTGGTAGATTTGTCCATGAACAAAAGAGAGGACTTGATATATTTAATTTCAATAAGAGAATAAGGGGACAATTATTCTTTTTATGAGTGGGGGTGTGGATTTCATTTTTGATATATCAAGCTCTTGAGGAGGCATTAGGAACACTCAAAGGAGAAGCATAATTTATCTCATGTGTAAGCATATTAGTGGTATTTTTTTCCAAAATGCTTGTCAAGAAATTGGAAAAAATTAGAGGAGATACATAGCTTTAAAGGAAATGGATCTCACATTTAGCACTAGAGAAGGCATCAAACCCACTTACAGGAGATGTGTACTTTTGGAGGAAATGTGTCTTACTATGTAGATGATGTGGAAACACTAATTTTGGGCAAATAATTTTTAACTTTTTTAGTCAGGAGATGCACAAGTGTGGACAAATCAAATCAATATTTCTTGAGTGAGTGTTACTAAGGGATCCATTTATTTAGTTAGTTTGGTTTTTATTGAGTGTTTGAGGAGGACTGGTAAAGGTGCTTCATCAATGTCTACAAATCAACTTTCACTCTTATTTTAAATAATGTAACAAGGTGAGAAAGTTGGGAGTTTATATTAATTGGGTTTTTTTACCTTTATATTTAGTATTAATTAATAAAAATACACTATATTTTTTTGGTTATATAGTTACAAGTCTTCTTATTAATGAAATATTTAGGAAAGGTAAGATGTTGAGAGGGGGGTGAATCAATATCCTTTAAAACTTTTATACTCATACAAATTTGATTTTCCCTTATGATTTATGAACTTAGTAGAATGCATATTCACAAATTTAATATTGAAATTAAAGTAAACTTATCTATTCTACTTCATTATATGGAAATAAACATAAACCATAAAATCAAAACACATGACACAAAGATTTTGGTCAAATAGAAACCCTTGGTTAGAGGGGAAACTACACCATGGATGACACCAATAAATCCTTCACCACTGCAATAAGAGGTTTCCTTGTTAGGACTAAAAATGTTTGTCACTAATGGTGAATTGCTCTATTAGGAGTAATACAAAAACATTTGTAGGTGTCCACCTTTCTCAATGATTTTTGTAACACATCAATACAATTTTTGCATTTGGTTAAGCATTTTACAAATAATCTATTAGATCTATCCCACTAATGGATTTATCTACTATAATGGTGAGAAAAGGAATAGTAAACTTGAGCTAATTAAGTGAAACTTATTCTACTATCCATATCTCTCTTCTACTCAGCTATTTATCACCTCTTGTGGCTAATATATCTAATCCTTCCTTTGTTGATCCACATTACTATTCCCTGCACTAGATTTACCTTTTCATTCCTCTAGCATATCCCATCATCAACATAACTTCAATAATAGTCAACTTTAAACTATTCTAAGTAGGTACTTATATAGAAGTTTTTTTCCTCATTGATCTATCACCTACTTAGGGTTAGGAAAACTTTTAGAATATGCCATTGATCAAGATCAATGATCTAGATCCATCCTTATCATTTCATTTGTCTTCTTTATTTTATTGATTCATGTTCTCCCTTGGAGTCATCATTAGTCAAATATCTCTTCTCAATAAATTTAACTAAATATTCTTCTCACTCCTTCTAAATTTTTTTTCCATTTCATGGAATTGAAATGTATATATTTTAGTAACATTTTAAACTTTTAGGTTCTCCCTATGTAACTCAATAAATACTATGTTCATGCTTGGTAGATGTCTTGGATTGACAAAATTATTGGTTATTATTGGCTATCTTGATCAAATATTCACTTGGTGTAAATATATCTTCTTAGTATATATAGTTCTTGGTTGCAACTATCCCATACTTATATTTTTGTTCTACCTTGAACAAGTGAATATACTATGGCATGATAAGATGTCCACTGACTAATATCCTTTGTACTCACCAAATGACCTTTGCAAAAATGACAACATGATATGTCTACAATAGTAACATTCTCCCCCTTTGGCATTAGTGTCAAAAATCTCTCCATAATATTTCAAACTTTCCTTAGCAAAACTTTTAGTAGCTTTGCTTGAATATATACTTCCATTACATCATGTACTTTTCCTTGACAAATGATGTATTTTGATAAACCCTTTTCAAAATTCCTTTTGTATACAAAAATTAAACATTTGAATCCTTATATCTCCTATAACCTTATATCTCCTAAAATAACATATACTCTCCCTATTAACATGAATACATATACTATATACTCCCCCTATTTTGACACTTATGCCAAAATGATAAACTAAAAAATGAAAATTCTTAATAAATTACGCTTACAATTTTTCAAGAAATTGATTGTGAGTCTTCGTCAAAGTATGCATAGTTGAGTTCCTATTTGCTTTCAATGCTTTCAATATTTTCTTCTCCACTCCCACCTTTACTACAAGATCTAACATATTATCAACAATGGGTAGTCTAGTTATAAATATCAAATCCTTGGCCTTCTTAACGTGTATTTGCATATTTCAATACGAGGTAATAGAAAAGTTTGGATTTCTTTTACCTTAGATCTTTTATTTTCTTCTTGCACTATAAAATCATGCTAGACCCTTGTAAAATGTTTCACTCAAAAGTAGTAAACTTGACAAGACCTTAGGTCATCTGTTAATCCATCTGCACTTCTCTTCATATCATCTTCAATTTTGTGTAGTTTCTCTTTAATCTCTTGTGTGAGATGAGGAATATCACATAAATTTTGAAATAATACAATTAAATTTTGAAAAAGAGCTTTTATCTTAGTGAACCATAGTAGAAAGTTCCAATTATTCAATTGTAATAGTCTATTCCACCTTCTCCATCACCTTATGCTCAAAATTCTTATTTACATGCTCCATGATCTTCTCTTGTGCATCCACATCAATGACATTCACTTTTTAAACTAAGAATGCTAGTTGTTCCAATACAAGGGATTTCTCATCCAAAGTAGTAGTGGGAACAACCTCCAATAGAATTTCCTTAACTTCAATTAAAAATTATTTTTTCATGACTTCTTTGCACAACTTATCTTGCTATGCCTTACTAGTGCATAACTCTCCATATTCTCATAGTTCTTCTAGGTCAATTGTGCAGGGGTCCCAATCAAGTATGATAATAACTTCATTTAGAGTCACTAGATTGGTCTTGGTTTTATTCTTCTTCTACTTATTCTTATCTTTGGATGTTATTGTGTTTATTCTTAGTTATATCTTAGGTAGAATTGGAGTTTCCTTCTCCTAGTTTTTATTTTTAGGTTCATTATCTTACTTTTTCTCTCCTTCCTCATGTTCTTTTGTTTGGGAGCTGACTGTAAAATATTCTTAACTTCTGGCATGTTAGAATCATCCTCAAGTTGTCTCTATTTATCCTTATCTTATGACCTTGCAAAATATTATTGAGTTAGACTTGATTACCTTTCTCCTTCAATCCCTCACTTGGATGTTCTTGATATTGTGGCCTATAATATGCACTCATAGTAGAATTATCAGCTATGTTAACATTTGTGTCTCCATCATTTTTTGATGCACCATCATTACTACCATCTATTGTCTCTTGGTATCCTTGTTTTTCTCTCCCTAGTTTCTTTGACCTTGTTGATTATTATCTACATCCATTGAATTATTAGTAACAAAAGACTTTAAAGAATCATTAATATTAGTATCTACATCTTGTGGCTAAGATTGTGCCTTAGGCCTCTTATATGCCTTGATCTTTTTACTGCAAGTTCATATTATAGTATGTGTATAGTAGCTAAATCAGTGATTTTTATCATAAAATTTGGATTGATATCTATCAACACATGTTGATATTTATTCACTTCATCATCAATATATTCACTAATAAGATCTTCAATCATTATATTGTTAGCTATATCTTTCACAACATTATGTAAATCATCTACAATATCTTGAATAGAAATAGTTTCAAATTCATCTTCCTTATTATCTAATTTTATTTTTTGTGCTACCTCAATGTCCTCAACTTGTATGACCTCCTTGGGATACTTTACCTTGAAAACATGTCTCCATGTCTTTTCACCTTCCATATCAACTTCTCTCATTCTTCTAGTTAATTTTTTTTTTATGCCGTTTGCTTCTAAAAAAATAATTTTTGATATATCTTCACTATATTAGTCATTTTTGGCCCTTGGAAGTTTGGCATTACAATAGCTAAAATGTTCTCCCTTTTCTAGTGCTTGGTTTCTAAAGAATATCATCATATTGTAATGATTTTACTATACAATTCTTAAAGGATTATGTTCTCAATCTCAATAGGAGTATACTTAAAATTATACATCATACCAATTAATGCATCTTCAATCTTGAACCTATTTTCTTCATTTAATATGTGGTACTTAATATGAATAAATGCAAAAAGTCCTCTAGTATCCCTAAATGACTCTACAACCTCATCAATAATTTCAAATCTTTTACTTCTAGCCACTCTTAATTTGTTGATATCATATGATTTAGTTTTTTAGTATCCTCTTCCATAATTAATTCTCTTATACTCCTCTTTGTCTATTACCTTGAGGATCCTTTTTCATCCTTTCACTTCTAATATGTCTTAGTTTGTAATTGGGTGGGTTTGATTATCTTGGAAACTCATTTTCTCATAGGTGGGGTGGAAAGAGTGGCAACTCTAGTCCTAGCGCATGTAGCTTTTGGACTTAGTTATGTGGAAGGTTATTTTCTTTTCCCTTCTTATCCTCAGGTACAACTACTTCAAGCTATTTTACTCCAACCTCTTCTTCTTCATATTCTCCTTTTCCCTTGGTTAACATCAATATTGACTTCTTTTTAACTTCATTTCTCATGAGCTGTCTCTAGATTATCTATTATCATCCTATATTTTTTCTCAATCATCAAAGATAATGTTGGAATTATTTAGTATAAATGAGAGGGGGTAAATTATTTATCCAAGGCCTAGGTGCAGAAATAGAACTATTTAATTCTTAGTAGACCCATATCCATAAAACCTTATCATTCATGCATCCATTATATCATACAATACATAAAATTTGTAGGTTATTGTCCTAGGTGAATTTTTTTTTGTAGAAATGTAAATATGAAACAACATAAGAACATTCACTCAATTTGACACAAGGATTTTACGTGGAAACCCAAATTTGGAAAAACCACCTGTAACATACTACTAATTATCATGATTTTGAAGTGATACTCTATGAAAGGAAAACCTTGTTAAAGGTTAGAATATATATTGGTAAATGTGACCTAGTTGAGGGATTTTAATCACCATATTAGGTGTAAGTGTTGTTAGAGGACTTTAGACAATTCCATTAGAATGTCACCCAACTAAAGAATTTACAAATGAATGTTAGGTTAACCTTAATTCAAAGGATTTACCTTAGACTGATACAATGATTAGAAAGTAATAGTAAGGCTTGATTTGATAACAAATTACAACTTACTTTTAGATTATAGATCTCTATTCTAGTCCTCCATTTTGCTTGGGTTTCACATACTTCAACTCTAATAGCTTGTTCACCCTTCAAGCATTCATACTCTCAAGCCTTCTTGCTTTGCATGCCAACTGCAATAACTTATGTTTGGCCACTGAATGAAACATCACCCTAGATTCCTTGTCTTCCTTAGGTTCTCACACATGAAAACCTTTTCTTTTGACCTATTATCTTTATAAATAGACAACTAAGATCTTTTGCTGCCTAAAGATAATCTTCCATTTTAGGATTAGGTACGATACAATGAATCTACCCACTTTTCCATTTGGTTCCTCTAGAAACTTCTTCTACAATGTTTGTTGAGTTCACCTCAAAATAGTTTACCTAGAATTCTATGCCACCAACTCATCATTTTTATCTTCCACATACTTCACATAATTCAAGAAAACAAAATAGTCAGCTTAGATTTGTCAAACCTTTGATTTAACACTATTTGTTGTCACTCGACAACTATACTATTTAGTCACTTGACCAACACTAGTTCACTTGGAAAACACTAAAGGTTACTAATTCTCAACACCAAATAGACTTTACTCAACATATACTAATAATCACTTGGCTTGGACTGATTTTCATCTTTGCTCGACACCTCTTATTTTTCACTTGGCTTTCTTTTATTTCTGCTCGACTTGCACTAGCTTCTCGGCAAGGCTTAGAAGAAACTTAACTTGAATAATATTTCATTCAAAAATTAAGTAGACAAAAATTATACTATAGTATTAATGTCTTACTTGGTCTTATTGCTTCTTTTACATACCAAATAACTCAACCTTTCTCTAGATGCTATTCTTATCTCCTCTTTTCAAATCCTCTTTATCAATTAACTAAATGATAGCTTTTAGGCCAAATTTTTTTTTTCTCACTAGCAAATAGTAGGTTTGACATCATGGAAAAAATAATTATTTTTCCATTATAGGTTTTTCTCTTCAAAACAATCTTATATCAACAATCTCCCTCTTTGGCATTGATGGCAAACCAATATCACCAAAAATACTAAAAAGAAAATAGAACTTTGAAATCTCTCCCTCTATCAATATAACATATGTCCTTCCTCTATGTATGGTAATGTAGCCTTTATGGAATCTTCTTTCTTATACCTCCCTCTTTAGAGCATCTCTCCCTTTTTTCTAATATTCAGGTATCTATCTCTCTCTACTCCATTATTATATCTCCCTTAGTATTTCTCCCTCTTACTAGGTGTTTGTATTTCTCCCTCTATCTCTATCTAGTCATTTCTCTCTCTTTGACAACAATGCCAATGAATTTTCATCTCTATATGTAGATGTAATCAATTCTAGAGTCTCCCTATATCATCTTTCATGTGACTATAAATCTTTTAATTCAACTACTTCATTGCTTTAGGTAAGTCCTAAAGTAATATCCACTACATCAAGTTGTAAGGTACACCATTTAGCTTAGTTGATGTAGTGCACTACTTCTGATTGTTAAGTATCTTTGGATTGGGGTGCACCCCTAGTTTACCTCTTAGATACTCATGAGCATCCTTAGGTAAAGCTTTTGTGAATATATCACCTATTTTTCTTTTGTATTCACATATTTCCATCATCACTTGTTTGTCCTCAACTAACTTTCTCAAGTAATGATACTTGATTGCAATGTGCTTAATTTTTTTTGCATCACAGGGTTCTTTGATGTATTTAGAGCACTTATATTATAACAATAAAGTACCATAGGTTTAGTGATTTTATTCTTCATACCATTTAGTAGCTATTTGATCAATACAACATTTGTACAATTTATGACATCAGCCACATATTCAGCTTCAATAGTAGATTGAGATATGTAATTTTGTTTCTTGTTGGTCGAGAAAACCAACCTCTTTCCTAAGGAAAATGTTCCACCATTTGTTCTCTTTCTATCATCAATGTTTCTAGTCCAATCAACATTTGTGTAGGCTCTCAACTCAATTTTTTTATTTTTCTTGTAGTATATACCATATTTTTCTATTCCTTTCACATATCTCATAATTCTCTTAACAACCATCAAATTATTTTCCTTAGTATTTGTAGAGAATCTTGCAAGAGTACAAACAAATAATGCAATTTTAAGTCTGCTTTGTAATACATATTACAATTTTCCAATCATACACATGTACAATGTTTGATTCACATTAGTTAAAAAATCATTGTTTGACAACTTGTGTCTAGTCAGCACAGGTGTGCTAACTAGTCTGGAATCTTCCAATCCAAAAGTTTTCATTATTTCCTTCACATACATAGACTAAGTGATGCATATACCATATTTTATCTGATATACTTGCAACCCAACAAAGAACTTGATCTCTTCAAACATAGACATCTCAAATTATTTCTTCATTTCATTTGCAAATGACTTACATAATGTATCTTAACCTCAAAATATGATATCATCCACACAAAAAATAGCTAGTAAAATACCTTTAGCTCCTTCTATTTTCAACTATATATTGTTTCTATAATTAGTCTTCTCAAAACCAATATTCACAAGATAATTGTGAAGCCTTTCATACTATGCTCTTGGGGCTTGCTTTAGAGCATATAAATCTTTGTGTAGTCTACATACCCTATTCTTGTTGTTAGCATCAACAAATCCTTTTGTCTAACATACCATTCATAAATGTTTACTTCACATCCATTTGATAAACTTTGAAATCTTTGTATGTAATGTAAGCCAACAATTTTCTTACTCTTTCAATCTTGCAATAGGGGAAAATGTTTCTTCATAGTCCATTCCTTCTTCTTGCACATAACCCTTGCAAAAAAATCTTGCCTTATTCCTTGTGACTTCACCATTTTCATCTACGTTGTTTCTATACACCTACTTGATTTCAATCATATTCTTGTCCTCTAGTTAGGAAACTAGAGTCCATGTCTTGTTCTTCTTAACCTTCTCAATATTTTCTTTCATGGCTTTATTTTAGTACTCATTTTCTAAGGCATCTTTCACTATCTTAGGCTCATGCATGCTCAAAAAACATGTATCACTTCTTAGCCTTTTTGTTATCATTGGTCTAACATTTTTGTCTCCAATCATTTGTTTAGTAGGTTGATGTCTCTTCACATAGTTTGGAAATCTTGGTTTTGATTTTCTTTCCTCATTAGGCCTATCAACTTTAAAATCACTATGTACTTCTCTATTTTTTAATTTAACATCTCTTTCATGTACACTTATCTCAAAATTAGAATGTACCTTAGCTTCTTTCTACAACTTGGCTCTTGACTATATATCAGTTCTTGAATGCATATTGACATTAATTATATATGATTTGATATTCACTGACACTTGATGTTGGTTTGCAACTTGGTTACAAAATCTACATCAAAAGACATACCTTCATAGAAGTATTCAAATGATTTTTATTGTTCAGGTTCTTTCATAGGCTCAACCTCATGTACCCTGGTATATTCATCAAACTTCACATTTACACTTTCCACAACTTTGATAGTGTTAGTATTTAAACATTTATAATCTTTAATTCTTATGTAATAGCCAAGGAATATACCTTTTTCACTTTTAGCATCTAATTTTCCATTCCTGAAATCCTTAAGAATGTAGCACTTGCTTCCAAATATCTTAAAATATTTTACAGTTGGTGAGTATCCATACCATAGTTCAAAAGGTGTTGAATGAGTACCTTTCTTGACTTGCACATGGTTCAAGGTATAGATAGTTGTACTTACAACCTCTCTCTAGTATTTCAAAGCAACATTCTTTTCCATCATGAGTGTCCTAGTACAGTCCGTTACAGATCTATTCCTCCTTTTAGCAATTCCATTTTGTGGAGGGGTCCTGGGTGGAAAAGTATGTCTTTTTATTCCTTTGTCATTATAGAACATCTCAAACTCATTTTATGTAAATTCTCCATCTTTGTCAGATCTTAGACATTTCAAGAGTTTTCTTGTCTCCTTTAACATTTGGAAAGCATCATATTTATGTTTTAGAAACATAACTATCATCATCCTAGAATAATCATCAAAAAATGAGATAATGTACTTGTCAACTTTGTATCTTATTACATCAATTAGTCCACACAAACCAATATGAACAATCTCCAAAATTTCTTTAAAGGTGTGATTCTTACTTTTAAAGCTAAATTTTGTCTTTTTTCGTGACTAACATTGTTTGCATATCACATATTAAGGTTTCTTTAGTTTATGCAAACCTCTGATTCTTTTCATGTTACTACTACTTACTAAATTATCAAAGTTAACAAGACATAACCTCTTGTGCCATAACCACACATCATCAAATTCTAAAATAAGACAAATAGTATCATTCATATCAAGATAGAATAGATTATCTCTAGTCTAATCACCTTTACCAATTAGTTTCCCATCAGTGTCATAGATATTTGCTGTATTTTTATCAAAATCAACTTTGTAACTTGAACTATTTAGTTGTGATACACTCAAAAAATTATAGGTCCTTCTACATAACAAGCATTGTCACTTATGATCTTTTATGTGAGTTTGATAGATCCTTTTCCTTTTATCAGACAGAGTGTATCATTACCAAACCTTACACTATTTTCGTAATAATAATTAAGGGTAATGAACTTACATTTATCTATAGTTGTTTCATCATCATTAGAATCATCCTTCATTACAACATACACCTTTTCATCATCATGGTCATCAAATCCATCTCTAGTTTCCTCTTCAACAATGTAGAAAGACTTCATGCCTTTATCTTTGTAATCTTTTTTGTCCTCACCTCTTGTAATTTTGTATTTATCTCCACCTCTATTTTTCTTCTTCTCTATAAATCTAGTAGCAATATGACCAACCTCATTGCAATTAAAACACATGATAGGTAACTTATCTTTGAATTTTCTTTCCTCTATGAAATATCCTTGCTAGTAATTCTTCAAGTAGTTCTACATCTTCCTCATCTATATCATTGTCACTAGAAACATATCTACAATGAAATAACTTGCACAATAGAAGAAGTAATATGAAATATTATATAAATACTAGATAACAACTGAGACTAATAGGCCACTTCAAGGGGGCAACCTCCAAATATATAAAATGAGAACACACTTCACAATATGATGTTGAAATAAGACTCACAACCTGCTATATATACCTAATTATGCTTAGGTTGAGTATTAACAACCCTACATAACACCTTAGCTGACCTACCTACCTAAATAATAATATAATAATGATAACATGACTTAATTAAGGATTAAAATAGTCATGAGTTGACTATTCATAACCTTATATACACCAACATTAAGGGCATAGCATGCCCCTTTTCTTGAAATAATAATTGTCCTCAATGCTAACCAACTATGGATTCTTTTAAATGAACTCTTTATCTTCCCATGTGGCCTATTTAGCTAGTAAGTTCTTCCATTAGATGAGATACTGAATCAGGATTTTGTTCCTCAACTTCTTCATATATGTCTGAAGAATGTACTCTAGTTCCAAAATTATTCTTCCTTCTTCATCAAGTTCTAATAGTACTATTTGAGTAGGAATATTATGCCCAATTAACTTCTTCAAACAAGAAACATGAAATATTGGATGTATCTTTGTTATTGGTGGCAACTCAAGCTTATAGGAAATATTGCCAATCTTTTGCATGGTTTGGTATGGTCCATTCTTGGAGATAACTTATTATTCTTTTTTTGTTTCTTCATTGAAATTTTTTTATAAGGCTACAATCTCAAGAAGACCTACTCCCCAATGTCAAAATTTCTTTTACTACAATGTTGGTTTTCTTTTTTCTTTTTAAAAAAAAATTCTATGCCATAGCTAAGTTCTCCTTGAGTCCTGAAAGTACCTGTTGTTGATGAAGCAAGTGGTCCTCTACTGCCTAAACTCTTGGTGACACCTTTAATTATGATGTGATGGAAGAAGGATGATATCCATAAAGTGCCAAAAATGAAGAATTTTTGATGAGCTATGAAAAGAATTTTTGTACCACAACTCTACAAGAGGTAGTCAATATACTCATTGAGATTGTTTTTCTAAAGTGAAACAACTTAGATATCCTTTCAAACATTTTTTAACAACCTCAGTTTACCTATTTGATTGAGGATGGTATGAAGACCTATGAGCCTATTGTGTACCCAAACATGAGAATAAATATTTCCAAAAGTGACTTGTAAAGAGAGGATCATGATCACTAACAATAACCCTAGGTGTACCATGTAGCTTTTGGATATTTTCCAAAAAAAATTTTCCACTATACTTGCTATAAAAGGCTGTGACAATGCAATGAAATGTGCATATTTAGTGAGGCAATCAACTAATACCATGATGACATTATGAACGTTAGATTTGGGAAGGCTTGTGATGAAGTCCATGGATACATCTTTGTAATGTTGGCTAGGAATAGATAAAGGCTGCAAGAGATGTGGTGTCTTAATTGCTTCTCCTTAATTTCTTTGACAAACGAAACATTCAAACACAAATTTTTGAACATCACCTTTTAGCCCTTCCAAAAGAAAATCTTGTTTGACTTGATGACATGTCTTCAAAAATCTTGAATGGCCACCAACTGGGGACTTATGTAGTTCTTTGAGAATCTAGTGTTTAAGAGTGGAATTATTACATATATACAAGATCTATTTATACCAAAGAATACCCCCTTTAAACAAAACTTATCTAAACTACTAGGGTTTCTTTTTATTTTCTGGATGAGATCACTTTTTGCAACATCATTTTGCCACTCTTCTTTGGATTCTACCATCCAATTTTCTTGTAATATTGAAAGGGAACACAATAAGGCTTCATCTTTTTCATCCTTCCTAGAAAGTGCATTGGCCACAATATTTTTTGTCTCTTTCTTGTATACAATTTCAAAGTCATATCCCAACATTTAAGTGAGCCATTTTTTTTCTCTTCTAATGATAGTCTTTGTTCCAAAAAATATTTTAGGCTATCCTAATCTGTCTTAACCTTGAAGTGTTGACCCATTAAATATGACCTCCATTTTTTAACTGCACAAAGGATTGCTAACATTTCCTCCTCATAAATAGGTTTGAGTTAATTTTTACCTTTTAATTGATGACTCTCTAAAGAAATTGGTCAACCTTCTTACATGAGAATTGCTCCTCTCCCATTTCTAGAAGTATCACATTCCACAATGAATTCCTTTGTGAAGTATGGAGTTGCAAGCACTTGATTTGTACACGTAGCCTTCTTCAATTTCTCAAATGATACACTAGCAGATCCATTCCAATGAAAATAATTCTTCTTCAATAGAGTGGTAAAGTGTGCTGCCATATGACCATAGTTCTTCACAAATCTTCTGTAGTATCCTATCAATCCCAAGAAACCCCTCAGCTTCTTAATAGTATTTGGAATAGACAATTCCATGATAACCCTAATTTTGTTAGGGTCCACCTTTACTCCTTCATGTAAAACTATGTGTCCCAAATACTCCACCTCCTTAAGAACAAAAGAACACTTGGATGGCTTAGCATAGAGTTAATGATCTTCAATTATTTGTAATCCTTGACCTACATGCTACAAATATTCTTCCCAAGTCTTTCTATAAATTAATATATCATCAAAAAATAATAACACAAACTTTCTCAAGAACTTCTTAAAAATGGAATTCATCAAACTTTGGAATGTGGATGGTGCATTGGTAAGAACAAATGACATCACCAAAATTTCATAATAACTCTCATGAATTTGAAATGTTGTCTTACAAATATCTTCCTCCTGAATCTAGATTTGGTGATAACCTAATCAAAGACATCACTTGGTAAAATACATAACTCCATTTAATTAATCTAGAAGATCATCGATGCTTGGAATAGGAAACATATCTTTAATGATGTACTTGTTGAGCACTCTATAATCTGGACACATGCACCAAGTTTCATCCTTCTTCCACACCATTACAATAGGTGAGGAGTAAGAAATTTTTCTATGCCTAATAATTCTTGGATCTAGCATTTCACTAATAATTTTTTATATCTCACTTTTTTGTATTGTGGGTACCTATAAGGCCTATTGTTTAGTGGCTGACTCCTTGAACTAGTTGTATGGCATGATCATGATCCCTCTTAGGAGGAAGTCCTTTGGGCATATCTCCAAGAATCACTGAGTGATGATCAATTATTGTTTATAAATCTAGATGAGCAAGAGAATTAGATTGAAGGACTCCTAATGAACATATATGGGCCACAAATCCATCTACACCTTTCTTAAGAAACTTTTGCATTTGATGAGAGCTTACTAGTTGTAGGGATTTTACCTTCAATCCCTTTAGTTCCACTACTTTCCTTTTGATTGAAATCGCATGAATAGTTCTTGGTATTTCATCTCAATTGTTCCCAATGTAGTAAGAAATTATACTCCCAAAACAATATCCACTGCACCCATGGATATCACATACATTGGGGTATCAAGTTGATAATATCCCATGGATAATTTGATACTATAAAACTTCCAAAATAACTAACTGTTCCACCATCTACAATAAAAACCTAAAGCTCAAGGGCCAGATATGTAAAACAATTTAGAATATTTATCAACTTTTTGTTGATGAAATTATGAGTACTACTTGATTCGATCAAATCTATTACTTTCTGCTTCTTTAAGAAACTCACTATCTTCAGAGTTTGTGGTGCACTAAAAATTGAAAGTGAATGAAATGAAATGAGTGGTTGATAATCATCTGATTCCTCACCTAACTCCCTATCCTCCTCTAATATGGACTCATCATCTTCCTCTTCACTTGGACCTTTAGTATAGAATAATTTATTTTCACTACATTTATGTCATTAACTATATTTGCTATCACAATTGAAACAAAACCCTTTTTCTCTTTTCTCCTCATTTTTTTGTCAGTCAACCTAGTAGGTTGAGGAAGAGAAGTTTTTAAATATCCTTTTTATCTTATCACATTAGCCCCTTAATTTATAGGAATCAAGAACTTCTCCTCTTCCCTATGTGCCAATATAAAAGACTCATTTATTGAGCAGGGACAAAACATGCGTACCTCATGTTGAATGTCATCCTTGAGACCACCCAAGAATAAATCATTCAAGTTCTAATCTATAATTCTATCCACTCTTAAGGATAGATTTTGGAATTTTTGAATATAATCCTTAACTATTCCTATTTTTTGATGCTTACTAAGTTGGCTAAAGAAGTTTTTTGTCCAACTATTGCTATATTATGCTTGGCATTCTTCTATAAAAATTGACCATGATATAGTGAGATCCTTTTTTCTCCTATGAGTACAAAGACAACAATACCAAATGAATTGATCTAGTTCTAGATATAAGGAAGCCATCATGATCTTTTATCCATATGGGATTTGATGCTTCAAAAAAGTTCTCCATTTTATTTATCCATGTTAGAGGATCCTTTCCATCAAATTTGTGCATATCCACCTATGGAAAAAAATTCCTAGATCCCATAGGATTAATAAAATTTGTGTCACTATTAGTCAACTTGAAGGTTTCACCTTGATTTCTTGAGATCTCCTTCCTTGTTTCATTCATATAGGTTCTTAACATGCTTTGTATATTTGATATATTTCCTTGTAGGTCACACATATCCCTCTTAACCTCTTCCTTAAACTTACTAAGTTCCTCATTGGGATTACTACCCTCTGTTGCTTCCTTATCTTGATCAAAGGATTTCCCTAGTGTGGTAGCATTCTTTTTGCTTCTTGTTGAAGGACTCATCATGATGGAAATCAATATTTCACACAAATGAAATTTAAATTCTTAGATTTGTTTATTTATTTTTTATTGTAACTTACTAGGGCCAAGATACTCGTACTCAAAAAAAATCCCAAAGAAAATTTGTTGCCTTGAGAAATAATTTTCCTAATTTTGCAATATATTGCTTAACTTTTTTCAATTTCTCCAAGCTTTGAAATTTAAGATCCTCTATTATGTATTCAAAAGCCCAATTCACCAGGATGTGAGATATATGAAGATCACAATAAATTGTGTAGAAATAGTAATTCTAAAATAATTTTCTCAAATTTGATCCAATTTCTCTAAAATTTGGCCTATACCTTCTTTAATATAGTCTTCCAAAACACTTTAAAATTATTTGAAAAATTCGCTAAAATCTAAAAGTTATGCTCTTCCCAAAATCACCTCAATGTTGAGAACTTGCCTCTATGGTGCCTAGATCATGCTCTGATACCACTTGTAATGAAATAAATTGCACAATGGAAGAAATTATATGAAACAATGTATAAATACTTGATAATAACTAAGAGTAATCAGACACTTTGAGGGGGCAACCTCCAAATATCTCCAATGAGAATGCACTTCACAATATGATGTTGAAATAAGAGTCACAAACTTTTATATATACCTAATTATGCTTAGGCTAAATAGACACAACCCTACATAACACCTAGGTAGACCTACCTACCTAAATAATAATATAATAATTATAACATGACTTAATTAAGGATAAAGATAGCCACAAGTTGACTATTCATAACCATATATACACGAATATTAAGGGCGTAGCAATATTTGAGCTTTTTCTTCTTCTCTTTAGGTTCTTTTAATGATAGTTTACCTTTCAAAGAAGATTCAACATTCTCAAATTTGAAATTATCAAAACTAGAGAGGTCAAAGGCAGTGAGTCTACCTATCAATCCTTCAAGGGTCACATCATTACCTAGTGTGTACCTCAGTTCTTGTATTGTAGAGATTCTAATAACATAGATGAACAATAAGGTTCTCAGTATTTTTCTAATCATAGTCTCATATTCAATCTTACTAGTTGCTCCTCTAATAGCATTGACTACTTCTTTTACTTTGGCACAACATTCAACTATATTCTCACCTTCTTACATTCTCATATCATCAAACTTACTTCTAAGACTTTCAGATTTGGCTCTCAGTACATTTTTGTCTCCTCCATAGATCTTTTCTATAGAATCCCACATCCTTTTAGTAGTATCACATTCCTTGATGTCATCAAACTTAGTATAGCTTAGGGTAGAAGCAATCTCCAACATTTCTTGATTATTTTATTTCTTCTTTTTTAGATCCTTGATAGTTACAACTCCAATAGGGTCAACATGCTCAATGGTGATGGTAGATTGTGTATGGTGTCCAAGACCTCCTAGGTGTAGCTTCATTAGACTTTGGCATGAAGGAAAGTTATCCTTCTTAAGCTTGGGTACCTCTCTTTTGGACAACTTGATCTTTGTCTTCTAGTACATTCAAACTAGTCCTCTTAAGCACCATGTCTCTGATGCCAATTGTTGGAATTTTTAAAAATAATTGAGAGGAGTTGAATTAATTATCTAAGGTGTATATGTACAAATAAAACTTTTCAATGCTTAGTAGACCCATATCCATAAAAATGATCATGCATGCATACATTAGATCATACAATACATACACTTTATAGGATATTGTCCTAGGTCAAAAGAACTTTGTAGAAATGTAAACATGAAACAACATAAGAAAATTCACTCAATTTGATACAAGGATTTTATGTAGAAACCCAATTTGGGAAAAACCACCAGCAACATGCTACTAATTCTCACTCTTTTGAAGTGATATCCTATGAAAGGCTAACCCTATTAAAGGTTACAATACAAATTGTAAGTGTGACTTGGTTAAAGGATTTCAATCCCTTGTTAGGAGTGAGCCTTGTTAGAGGACTTTAGACCATTCCGTTAGAATGTCACCTAGTTAAATGATTTATAAATTTTTATTAGGTCAACCTTAATCCAAAGGATATAACCTAAATGAATACAATGATTAGAAAATAACAATAAGACTTGATCTCATAATAAATTACAACTCACTTAGAGATTATAGATCTCTATTTTAATTTTCCATTCTTCTTGTATTTTACACACTTCAACTTTGATAGCTTGTTCACCCTTCAAGCATTCATACTCTTAAGTCTTCTTCTTTTGTATGTCAACTATGGTCACTTTTGTTTTACTATTAAATGAAGCAATACCCTAGACTCCTCATCTTCCTTAGGTTCTCATACATTACAACCTTTTCTTGTAACCAGTTATCTCTATAAATAGAGAATTAAGATCTTTTACCACTTCACTACAATTGTCCATTTTAGGGTTAGGTAGGATACAATGAATCTACCCACTTTTCCATTTGATTCGTCTAGAAAATTCTTCTACAATCTTCCATGAATTTTCCTCAAAATGGTTTAACTTGAATTCTATGCCACCAATGCATCATAGTTATCTTCCACACACTTCAAAAAATTCAAGAAACCAAAATAGTTGGCTCAGCTTTGTCAAATCTTTGATTTAACACTATTTTCTATGACTCAACAACTATACTATTCAGTCACTCAGCCAACACTAGTTCACTTAGAAAACACTAAAGTTTACTGATGCTCGAAACCAACTAAACTTTACTCGACATATATTAAAAATTTCTTGGCTACCTCTTATTTTTCACTTGGCTTTCATTGATTTCTGCTTGGGATGCACTGACTGCTTGACAAGGCTTAGCAGGCACTTTTCTTACTTGATCTTCTTCTAATCTTAACTTGAATAAGCTTTCATTCCAAACTTAAGTAGATAAACAATACACTATAGTATCAATTTCTTACTTGGTCTTAGGCTTCCTTTACATACCAAATAAAACCAATCTTTCTCTAGGTGCTATTGTTATCTCCTCTTTAAAATCCTCTTCATCAATCAAGTAAATGATAGCTTTCATAATGTTGGGGTTTGAAACTATTGAACAAAAAAATAGTCAATACCAAAAAGATAACACTCATATAACCTAAAGATTAGCCAATTCTTGTTAACAATTACATAAGTAAACCATTTGGACCCAACTTCAACAAATCCAAGGATGGTTTCCTACTCTTTAGGCTCTGCGAAACCAAGGTGGGTATACCTAGGGATGATTCAAATGAAAACTATTGTATGAAAAATATCTTAGTTTCATTTTGATTCTCATCTCTTATCCTTAGGAACAGACATAGTTTACTAATTTCTCTAATGATTTCAAGTTTATATGCATCCCTCATAAGTAGATCTATCATAATTCTCCTAGAGTTTACAAGTATTTCTGGAAATAGTAGGTACCTAAGACTCAAAAATTAAATGCAAACATGTCATGACCAGCATTATAACCTTGAACAATATGGAATGAAAATGACTTTGAAAATATAATTGTTTTGACATGTAGAAGTAGAATTTACTCTCAACCATCTTTGATTTATATGACTAGTGCCTTATCCATGGGAGCAAAGAGTCAACTATTGGTAGGAGATCTTATTCAATTAACTTGTAATTGAATTTATCAACTGTAATCACCTATTTTCATTCTTATGAGATATCCTTTTCATAAACTCATGAATTCTACTAATTTACTAAAGCATTCACATAATCCCTTGAATTAAAAGTAATAATAAACTAATATACAACCCATCTAGACTGCATTCAATCAAATGAACCTTCTTCAAATGATCTCAAAATTAATAAACTCATGAAATGGAGACAGAAAATGGTGACACAGATCTAGTTTAAATAGCCTTTTGAATTATCCTTTTTCTAACTAATACAAGAACCAATAGAAACTCAATGAAGAACCCATGAATTCATACTGATACTATCATTTCTATTTGTCATTAGAAAAGTACATAACTGGAAGTAAACTCAAAAATAACTACACATGACTGGACTAACTGTACTTTCCTTGAAAGTTAAAAAATTTACAAGTATTTAGACCATTTCTCTAGCCTTGGGATCTCACTTATATAATGTGAGATGCAACAAGATTCAGGCATAGAGAATTGATAGCTTTCTTTTACAAAGAATATTTACATACACCTATCACAAAAAGAAATAACTGTGTGTAACAGAAAGATTTATACACCCAAAATTCTTTTGTGGGTCCCTTTCTATCACATCATTTGGAAAGACAAGAGTACCATGATCTAATTATTTTATGATTCTAAATCCTCAAATTAAGTGGCTATCAAGCTTGAAAGTGATGAATCATCTTCACTTACCTACAAACTTACTTTAACCCAAGGATTCTCCTTGTCTTCATCATCAACTATAAGGGTGATAGTTACCTTAGCATCATCTTTTGCCTTGTCACCTTCTACCATCTACTCTATAGACATGAATCTATTCTTCCATTAATTATAGGTAGTGTCATTAGGCCAATGAAAATTTAGGACCTCCCTATGTATAGTTATTAAAGAATTTACAACTCCCTCTATATCAACAAGATCTTTTTTGATGGCAATAGAGAATAACTGTACCTTTACCAGCTCCTCATTAGTCATTGCCTATAACAAGTGGCTAGCTTCATTTATGATTTTATTCATCCTCTCACAAAATATCTCATCCAAATCCTTTTTCCATTCTTCCTTTTCCTTTACTTTATTAATAGTCTTTAAAGCACAAGGAAACAAATCAATTTTTTTAACAATATACTTAGAAAAACAAATTGTTAACCTCTTTTGAAAATAATCTCATTTGTCATCAAACCATTGAAATTTATTTAACAAATCAAAAATATTTTCAGTTTGATGACAAGACAATTGGATGATAGATATACACATTGTAGTGATATCATTATTCCTTTCTGTCCACTTCTGCACAAGGGGTCTGAATTTAAATTTATGTCTCTTTAATTCATCCTTGAGAGCTACAATCCCTTCCAATAGGTCAAAAAATGATGGCCATTTAATTCTATCCACTAAATACATTACAACCTGCCTCAACTTTTCTTCATATTGATTATTTAATTCTACATGCAGTGCATACAACTTATTCTTCTCCTCTTCAAAATCCTCTTTAGTGTAGAACTGAGGCCTTTCTGGGGTGCCTGGGATCTCAATAATAGGAGTTGACATAAAAGGTTCAATGGGTGGCCATGGTGGGTATGCAATTTTGGATCTATTGGACTCTCCCACTTTTCTTTTCCCAAATATCTTCTCCATTTGAGCTATTTGGTTTTCTAATGATTGTATCTGCATACCCCTTTCCTTATATGCCTTCAAAAATTCTTCAAATCTAGCATTGAGTTGTGCAAATTTATCCTCTTCTTGGCTAGACATCACACTACCAAATTTCAACATTTCTGAAGCTATTCCAATTATTTTCTTGCTACCAACCTCACCAGCCCTAAATACTGTTAATGCACTAGTATGTTTTGTAGTAGAAATTTCTTGCATTCTAGTCTTGTCCCCTTTCTCAATTGACCAAATAACTAGGGCTTGGTGATCATCACTAAATCTAACTCCTCTATGAGCCTATAATACCTCTTATTCTATTTTGTACTGAACATCATTTTCTTTCCTTATTTAATAAAAAACCATGGCATTAACTATATCAGACTTTTGCAAAATAAGGACTCCTAACTATTTGATTATTTTCCATCTGGCTTTAGGTGTAAATTAAGAAAAATCATTCAAAAACTTAGATTTTACTTCTTCTTTGATAATAGAGTCTATTTTATCAAGTTGCTTTGCCTTTATCTATTCACATGTCCTTCCAAAATTTCCTATGTTTAATCTCAACAAAAATTGTGTAAAGGCCCTAGACTTCACAATTTTTTTTTATCATTAATAAACATTTTAGAAGCTTGGGAAACTATAGGATCTATCTCCTTACTTTAGTAATCAACAATAGTGACATCCAAGGAACGTGCAAGAGGTTCTTGTGGTTCTCCAATATCTAGGTCTGTGGTAGTAACAATAATATCACCCTCTCCACCAATTTGTCAAGGATGATTCATCATCTATTCAGATTGGGGTTTGGCTTGGGGAGTATTGTTCTACATGAGAGGAAGACCCTTGCTCCAACTTTTGCCTCTTTGGGGCACTGGCTATAGATGGACTTTTTGGTCTTGGCCTTCACTAAAAAGGAGCCTATTGTACACTCTACACCATCACATAACCTACCCTTTTCTGCAAAGGATACTGTCAAGGAGCCACTATGTTTTTGCTATTTATCCTCCTCTATATCTTTGTAGCCCTATCTAGATATTTCTTGACATATGCAACCTTCTTTTCATTTTATATTTGTATGATTATAGAAAAATTGTTCATCAATGCTTGCATCTTGGCTCCCTAATATTTCTTATCTTTTAGAGGATCATAATTGGAGTCAAAAGCATTGATGAATTCCAGAGTCTTACTAAAAACTATCCATTTTTCTTTTCTTAATTCTTGTTCCTATAAAGAGAAAATATTTCTTATAACATCCTCAAGGAAATATACTTGTTGAACCATGCAGGAAGCTTTTGTCCTCTCTCTTAAGAGATCATAGAATCCTTCAGGGTGAATAAATCTTGCATGGGACTTTGCCATGTTGTATCTATCCAAGAAAAAATTGAGGTTTTTCCATCCTTTCCTCACAAAGAAAAAGTCATGCACTACAATAACAACTAGAAAGAAAGTAGCTTTCTTTGGCAAATCACTCTTATTAATGGTCCCTATCTCACATAAAAACTCTGTTATCCCTATTTTTAGGGGCACATGGAATGGTAGCACATGAGGGTTTCCCAAGAAGCCATATACTCTTATTACTATTGAAACATTTTATGCTATTATAACCCCAAATTATGGCTAAGCAGTAGTCCTTTTGCATGGTCCTTGGCTTTGACCAATTCTAGCAGCGCTTGTGGAATCCTAGGGCTGTCTTCTCTCAAGAGAAATCTAGTATTTGATGCAAAATATCTATCAAACCTTACAAAACTAGCATCTCTAGCCTCTAAAGTCATGTAAACACTCCACAATTGGACTGGATTCTTCTCTCCATCTTTGGTTACTTCCAGCTCCATGTCTTTAGAGAAATAAGTGACTCCCTTAAATAGACACACATACATGAGGAATGAGTACCAACAAAATGGTTTTCTTACGTTCCCTTGAGATATCCCTATCAAACCATTGTGAATTTCTCATGCAAGGAAGGTGGAAAATCAAGAATAGTGCTCATCCCGAATTGTAGAGTCTGAGCAATAATAAGGACAATTGAGCCTGGGATTTGTTCTACTTCATCAATCCCAAAAATCTTGTAGAGAGAGAAGTATAATGCTTGAGAATTGAGATTAAAATGTCTCCTCAATAATGGCTCTGGGGTACTGGCAATAATTACAGATAATGTACCAATCTTGGCAGCATGTTCTTGCAGTGGCCCTATCCTTAAGTAAATCCTTTGTGCATTGTACCTTTCTTGAAGGTCATCCATATCAATTATTTCATGCACAATGTGGTTAGGGTTGAGGTTGAAAACCTCACTAATTAGTTTAGGGAAAACCCTAAAAAAATTTACTCCAGCATGATTCTTTACCCATCCCATAATAGGATCATACTTCTTGATCAGATCAGTCAGTAGATCACTATCAAAGAAAACTATAAGGACTACTAATTTTCCAATGTCAAATTTCTAGACATTGCTCATGGAGGTATCTAATTTTCATTCTGAGAACCACTTTTTAAACAATTCTAAACCTCTCATAGATACCTTAGCATCTCTTACCCAATTTTCCCTATTATAGAAACCCTTAGCTATAGCTACCCTAGGGTTCTTAGGAATGAGCTCCCTTCCTTTAGTTATTTCATTCACTGATAAGGGAAACTATTCAAGGAAATCATCATGCACTACCCTTTTTAGGTAATCAGTTTGGCCAGAGAATTCCTTTTGTGGAGGCATTTTATAAGATTTAAAATTGTACCACACCAAATTCTTACTATTTAAAACTTTTAGAGCACTTACCTACAAAATTTTGCTTCTTTCTATGAAATTTTTGCTATAATTCACTGGTTTTCTATGCAAAATTTAGTGCCCTAACCCCAAAAGTTCTCTGCACTTTGATAACCTTTTGCAATTCTATGGTTCAATAATGATGAGATTGTGAATTATATTCGAGCATTGAACCATAGATAAAAAATGTGGCCACATGTCACATTATCCGTTCTTGCATCTTGAAATTATAGGCAAGCACCATCCATTGATCAAAACAAGATCAACGATCACACAAATTTATAATTGAATAAGGCCTAGTCAGTTGTACTTGTCCAATAGAAAGTCTTTATGAAAATTTGTGCCTCTTGAAAAACTTCCATGCAAGAAGGTCCTATTTTTACTTCTATGAAAGTGGTCTCTGACATCACACTTGCCACGTGTCAGGCTGGTACCTTCCCACATTGTTTAACCTGTGAGCATTTTCATAAAGCGAGCAAGCACCAATCATTGATCCTGGAAAGATCAACAATGACATAGCTCAAACCTTTTAAATATTCTGATATGGAAATACTGACATCACCATAGACATGTGTTCGCATGGTGCATTGCCACTTTTCTTAAACTTCCATCAAGTTCCTAATGCGGGCAAGCACCCTTAGTCAATCAAATCAAGATCGACGATAGGCTTGAATCTTTGTCCTTTGTGGTCCAATCACCCATTCTGACTAATGAAATAAGTCCTTATAATCTAGCTCATCTAATAAATATCACTACTATATTAACTATTAAAACCTCCATACCTATGACATCATCACTTCTAGCATGGTGTGACATAGCATTCTCCCTAGATCCTGACTAGCCCAACTGGCATTACACATTAGCTTTTCCTTACAGCCTGGCACAACATATCACATATCTTTCATGCTTGGTCCCACCTTGCTATGTGTCATCATAACACTTTCCCACATTATTTAAAAATCGAGCAACTTCATAATGTGGGTAAGTGATGACCATGGATCTTACACAGATCAACAATAATGGATTCTTGCACCTTGTCAACACTGAATCAGATGTAAAGACCAATGAGAAACTTCCTTTTAGTCCAGTTCATCTAAAAACTACCATGGAGTGTATATCATTATTATCCTCTAAAAAGGTAGGCCCATGATGTCAGATTGTGCTACATGTCTCATTGGCACTTCCCTACATTATTTAATCCTTGTGTATCTTCTAATTGTGAGAAAGTGCTAGCCTTTGACCTAAAATAGATAAATGGTGCATAAAATTGAAGATAAAGTAATACATTCATTTAAATGCTCAACCAATGATATTGTGGGATTTTTAGAACATGCACTAATGGTACTGATAGGTCTACAAGAAAGGTTCTGACCAATTCTAACAAGTCATTATCTTTGCGGTGCATTGATATTCTAACATAAGAAAGGGCTACGTGGTGCAAAGGAACTTGCCCACAATATTTCAAAACCTTGCACTTCAATGATGTAGGAAAGTGCCCTTCATCGATTTTACCAAGATCGATGGTGGGTCAAAAAGTGTTGTAGTTAGGATTTTAAATAATATATTCGCACAAACTACAATAAAAAAGTAAGGATATAAAAGGTTTAACAAAATTATGAAGTCATCCTTGCATTATTTTTTAAACTTGGGGTAAAATTTCCTACCTAAAATCAGTTTTGAAATATTATTTTTGAAGGTTTTCAAAACTAGGGTAAAATAAGATAAAGCATTAGAGTTTTTTACACACTTAGGGTTTTTCAATGATTGTGTTGATGACAAACCTTGAGAATTTGATAGAATTCAAACAACACAGAAACCAAGACATGAACTAGGGAAACCTAAGAATTTGAAAAATTATAAGGAATGAAACCCTAATCTACAAGATACAATGTCTTAAATGACTTTTCACTAAAAATTTTAAAATTTCTCTGCACTGTGAAAAATCAGACCAATAGTGGCTCTGTCTAGGGATGATAGTGTTGGATACAATTGTTCAATTGTGTGTTATCTTTGATATTACACAAATGTCATATCATTCATTAGACAGAGTCTACTAAGCTTAGAAGGTTAGCAAAGAAAATTATAGAGTCTACTAAGCATTTTTGGTGGTTACACTATGAAGACAGTTTCTACCGAGCTCACTAGGGCATTGAAGGCTTCTGTGGCAGAGATAAGTTTCTACTGAGCTAGCAAGGTCAGAAAAGGAAAGTTAGTTCTTACTGCGTTCACTTGGTCTCCAAAGGATTTTACAAAGTTTGCAGTGTTTACCGAGCTTGACTTGGTTAACACTGAAAATCATTTTTGGAGCAATGTTTACCGAGCAAGGTCAGCCAACAAAGGATTGCATTATTTTGGGAAATAAAGTTTATTTGTTTAATGCAATACTTATAGCTGACTAATGTATGGTTTATCGGTAAATGTAACTTGTAATGAGCCAACTTGAAAATTTGAAATGTATAAATAGAAGGTCAAGTTGTGGATTCTAATTGTAATGAACGAGTATACAAAATGAGTTGATTATGTAAAGAGGAAGTATAATTGAATTTTGAAGAAGGATCAAATATCCTTGAGGAGAAGAAATTTTTTATTCGATTAGTGAGGATCTATTGAAGCAAAGTAGAGATCTGTATTAGCAAAGTTTAGTTGCATCTCATTCAGGTCACTTATTGTTACTTTCTCACCATTGTAGCAGTAATTCCTAAATCTCTTAATAGAGTTGGTCTAACAGCCATTTTTTAAATCCTCTAAAAAGGTGGATAGTTCTATTGAATTTTTCTAAAGTCCTATAGCAAGGCCACTCCTAGCAGGTTGATTAAGTCCTCTAATAGGGTCACACCTAGCAATGTGATTTGTAACCTTTAATAGGGTTGGCTCCTAATAGGGCTCACTTCAAAAGAGTGAAAATTGGTAGCTAGTTATGTGGTGGTTTTTCCCATATTGGAATTCCACGTTAAATTTGGTGTCTCTTGTGTTCATGTTATTTACTTTTTCTTGCATGTAAATAATTGTGAATGCTTAAAGATCAGTAGCAAGTTAATCTACCGAGTTACAACATTTATCTGTGTGGCTACTAAGTGAGAGTGGTAACTAGTTATTCAAGACATCTAAGAAATCAGTGGATTGGTTTTTGTGGTAACTGATTCACCCCCCCGCTCAGTTACTCCATCTATATTTCCAACAGATAGACTACTTGAGTCTATGCAAGAATTCAGAATCTTTGGAAGAGCAGACCACATACTTGGTACAAGAATGACAACTTCTTCAGAGAGCACATAATAGAACAATAGAATAGGGAGCCAGTCTATACAAGGATATTTACAAGGATCTATAAAATATACAAAATGTACAAAAACACAAGGAAACCTAAATCTACTGTTCATGGAAAACATATGCTTGTAAGAAAAGTACCTCTTCAAGAATTGTCCATGAACTAGCAATTCAAGAATATCTCCAGTCAAATCCTTCAGAAAATATGAATCTTCTCCATTTGTATCACAAATGTTATATGGGCCAAGCCAGATTAGGTAAAATTTACCATGCTTTCCTTTATCTTCCATTCTAGCATTCCACATCAATACCATGTCACTTATTTCAAATTTCCTCACAATGGCTCTTTGGTCATATAAGTGCTTCATTTGTGATTGTACCTTGGAATTCTAAACATAAGACTCTCTCCTTGCTTCTTCTAGTTGTAAAATGTCATCCATTCTGAGTTGCATCTCATCAATGATATCATCTTCATATAGTTGAACAAATTTATACATATCCTTCAAGTTATTCTATGGAAGTCTAGCCTATATACCATAAATCAAATCAAATGGAGCACATCCAATGGCCTTTTTCACAGTAACCCTGTTAGCCCACAGAGCTAATGGAAAATTTAAATCCCAAGCCTTCTTGTTTTCTCCCAAAATCCTCTTAATGATTTTCAATATACTTTTATTACTTGATTCTTCCTAATCATTTCCTTGAGGATGATAGGGTGATGATGTGTACTCTATAATGCCATACTTCTTACAATTTTTTTTATATTCCTCAGATTTGAAACACATAGCATTATCAATTACAATTTTCTGTGGGCACCCAAACCTGGTCACAATATTATTTAAGATGAAATTAATCACTACTCTATTTGTTGTATGCTTAGTAGGGATTGCTTCAACCCATTTAGTAAAGTAATCAATAGAAACTAGGATCCAAGAATGTCCACCACTAGATTTATTTGAGATCTCACCTATGAAATAAATTCCCCATTATTGAAATGGTGCATGTATTTCAATAGGTCTTAATGGTAAATTCGCAAAAAAATTAACTTTCCACTAAACCTTTGACAAGCATCACAAACCTTTACAAACTCATGAGCATCTCTAAAAAGTGTTGGCCACCAAAAACCAGCCCTTAGAACTTTATGAGTAGTGGTTTTAGCCATATAATGACCACCACATACACTTTCATGCATATCTTTCAAAATCCTTTTAGATTCAATCTCATCTACACACTTCAAAAGTACCCCTTCCATATTTCTCCACCATAATTGTCCTTCGACTATAACATACCTTATGGCCTATAGCTTCAAAGATCTTTTCTATTTTTCTATTAATTTTGATGGAGATTTCATGTTTTGTAAATAATAAATCACATCTCTGTAACAGTCAAAGGTATACATATCACAAAGATTATCCCTGCAACTATCATCAAGTTGATTAATTTGGTTAGCCTCTAAATTGGCTTCTGTCATCAATTTGGCCAAACCTTGACCCCTAACCAATTTGGTAATCTAAATATCAATGTTAAAATCTTGTATCCTATTAATCTATCTACATCTCCTACTGCATCTACATCTCCTACCAAATACCTCTTGTTGCGAAAAAATATCCTTCATAGCAGCAATAGTAACAAAAGTAATGATAGTGGCTCCCATTAAGTAACATCTAAAAGCTTTTACCCCTTTCACCAATGCATATGCCTATTTTTCTTTTATATGATACTCAGGTTCTATTGGTTGCAAAGACTTTCTAAAGAATGCAATGGGTTGCTCATAACCCTCCTCATTTTTTTGTAACAATGTTGCAACTGTAGACTAATTACACCACTTTAGTAATCCTATTTAGTTATCTCTAAAGGCATCATTAATTAAATTCTTATTTAATTAATCCTTTGCCATCCCCTAGCTGATTAATTTAATTAATCATCTATAGTCCTAATTGATAAATCAAATAACCTATTATTTATCAATTAAATCCTTTTCTTCTATCTAATTCCAAAATCTCCATTTATCAAATAAATCTATTTGATAAATAAAACTCTCAAATCTAATAAGCCCCTAACTTATCCCTAAACCCTCTTTTTAGCCTAATCCACCCCATCCACCCATACTAACCAAGCTTAGCTAATAACTCACCCACCCTCATGAATGCCATCCACTTGAAAATCTCTTTAAACATCCCTAATCTAATACCAAACCAAGCCTAATCCACCCCCTAACCTTGTCACATTCCCTAAGTAAGCTTAATACTTTCCTAAGCCAAGCAAAGTCAACAATCTCAACTCCCTCCAAAATATCCCAACCACCAAGCCATGAATGCTCTTATAAAGGCCATAAAGACTCTTACAAGCCCATTCATTGCTCTTACAAGCATAATGAAGGGTCTTTATGAAGATATTATCCCTTGAGCCTCCTTTGTTGACTCATCCATCCCCTTGCCTCCATCCACTCATCCTGTGACATGTGTCGCTCCTTGGTTGGTGCTAAACAAGCACAATGCATGTGCTCCCCTTTGAGTGCATCCTAGCCCTCCTTAAGCTTTCATCTCTCCTTGCATCTTAACCCTCCATCCCTCAAGCCCATAGCCTATAAATTGAATCCCCTCCCAAGCCATTTCATCACAATCCTTGAGCTAAAGTTATAATGCCATTTTGAGAGCAAGTTTTATATCAAAGCCATTCACCCAAGCCAAAATCCATCAAGAACACCATTGAAGCTAGTTTGAGAAGCTTTGAGCATACATACCAAATCTAAGCAAATAGAATCATCCCTAAATCAAGTGACCATCCTCATTGGGAGAGCCATTCCATGGCTCATATTCTCATTTGAGGGTTTCACTTTGTCTCTCATATATGTTATGGTTTTTATGCTAGTTAATACTTTGTTCTCTTAATAGATTAGTATTTCTTGCTAACATATTGTCTCATATACAGCAACAATAGTGTGAAATGAGGAAAAGTAAAATATATGCATTGGTTTATCATAATTTGGAGCTTTGAGAATAGGGGCATCTTTAATAGCTTGCTTAATCTTTTGGAATGCAATACTAGGTTCACCATCCCATTTTATCTTAGATCCTTTCTTTAGCATCCTTGATATAGGCTTACTAATCTCTGCAAAATTAGTCACAAATCTCCTAAGAAAGTTGATTTGTCCAAAGAATGACTAAATGCCTTTAACATTTTTGGGTTTCTGAATCTTGTCTATTGCTTCTACCCTTTCAGGGTCACCTCACTCCATGCTTACCAACTCAACCTCACTCCATGCTTACCAAATAGGTGTCCTAACAATTTTCCTTTAGTAATACCAAAATTTAATTTCCTTGGATTCAAAGAGATACCATATTTAAGAGCTCTAATAAATACCTTTTCCAGATGTATGCAATGATCATTCTCATCATTGGAATAAATAGTGAGGTCATCCTAATACACAACCAAAAATTTATCAATAATATCAACAAAAGCCACATCCATAGCCCTTTGGAAAGTAGCCCCAACATTAGTAAGCCCAAAAGGCATCTTGACATAAACATAAGTACCCCATGGAGTAATAAAAGTAGTCTTGAACTATTTTGATTCTTTAACAACCACTTGATTGTAACCTAAAAATCCATCCATTATAGACATAAGATCAGAACTAGTGACCCTTTGCAACATAGCTTCCATATTTGGCAATCCATAATTATCCTTTAATGAAGATATATTAAGATTTCTGAAGTCAACACATAACCTTATGTCTCCATTTTTCTTCCTAATAGGCACTAGATTGGATACCCAAGAGGAATGTCTGATAGGCTTTATGATCCCAACATCTCTTAACTTGACCAATTCCTCTTGTATTTTGGGAGCCAAAGTAGGATTTATTGGCCTTTGTTTTTGTCTAAAAGGCTTGGCATCTGATTTCAAAGGGATTTCATGCTGAAACAAATCTTCTCTATAAGCCTTTAAGTCATCATACGACCATGTAAACACATGTCTATACTTCCTTAGTAGCTCTATCAAATCTTTCCTTATTTTAGGAGGCAATTTCTTATGAATATATACCTTTTTAGGTGTTTCCTCCATTCCCAAATTTACCTCCTCTAGATCCTTGACATTATATTCACTAGTATTCATTTGTGAGCTATCTTGGTTGTCAAAAATAGTTTCTAAAACTACTAAACCCTTTGGAATTTTATTTGTCTTTATTGTACAACTTCTTGCCCAAAAAAAAATCCTTTCCACTTATATTTTCTACATAAGGTGCACAATTAATTTCTTGTCCTGACAACATATTCTTATAGTTCAAAAATCTTAGAATATCCTTATCATCTTCAAACACTTGCCAATTCTAGATATTATCAGGAATAGAGGGTCTAGTTTGAGTTTCAACTTTGGATATGCCAATAAATGTAACACCATCAGTTTTCATTGCTATATTTGCTAACAAGTCTTCCATTTTTTTGTTAGTCCTATCTTTCCAAAATATACCAAATGCAGTGAAACATTCAATCATATCCCATACAACATTTCTGTATTGTTTTAATCTTTTATTTTTTGACACATAAGCATTTCTTACTTGGGATACAACCAATTCAGAATCTCCTCTAACATGTAAACATTTTATCCCATGCTTATGAGCTTGTCTAAGGCTTAATAGTAAAGCCTCATATTCTGATATATTGTTGGTACAAGGGAAACTTAAAGTAAAAGAGAATTTGTATGTTACCCCTGTTGGAGATATCAACAAAATATGTAGACCTACTCCATCTTTGCAGCAAGCACCATGAAAGAACATGGTTCATAAATCTCCTTTATCTATTTTTTTATTAGCTTCTACTTCCATCTGAGATTTATGCTTACCCTTCTTCAAAGTTAGAACTTCTTCTCTAAATGCATTGACATCTGTATCCACAAAGTTTGTCATATCATCCTCAATATCTTCTTCTATCTTATATCTACTCTTTGGTTCTCTATTTATTTTTACCAAATTGCCATCAATGTTAAAAGTAGCAAATGATATATCACATTGCAAACTTCTTCCCATGGTAGCACTCCATTTTTTGGATGATAACATACCCTACTAAGGTGGAATATCAACAACCAACACACTCATAGTAAGTTCTTTGTCTAGATAGACTATCAGTCTATAGGGTAAGGCATTAATAATACCTATGACTATCACTTCTCTTTTATCCATGGCACAACATCTTCCCTGATTGGTAGCAACTTTCAAACCTAGTTCCTTTATTATTTAAAAAGGCATTACAATATTGGAAGCACCAAAATCAATCATGTAATTTTTTAATGTTTTACCATTTACTATGATACAAAAGAAAAATGTCTCAACACTTCCCAAACATTCATTAATAGAGCTATCCAAAAACATCTAAGGAATTTGAGACACAACTACTTTAGCTTATTTGTCTTTTATCTTTTCTTTGCTTCCCTATGTGGGATCATGAATATCATTGCAATCTTGTTTTCTCCTTACATCAGTATTTCCTAATCATGCTATGGCTTTAGTTTAGTGTTGAGGGATCCTTAATAATTCAGACAAAGGAACTTTAATAGTGATCTGTGATAGAACATTAAGTATATCTATAGAAGAATATGAGGGATTATCAATAGTCATATCTTTCTTCTCATGATGTTTATCAGAAGTACCTTGATAATTCTTGTCATTTATAGTGATCACTTTTGATACCTTCTCATCTAATTTCTTGGGAAAATTATTTGAGAGTTCTAACTCCTTAGGATTTCCTCTTTTCTTTGGTTCCCATTTTTTACTAGAAATCTTGACCTTCATAGTAGGAATCTCTTTAGGCTTTACAACTTCCTTTTTCTTAGCGTTAGCTTTCTTGATAAATATACTAGCCACCTTACTATTATTAGCATTCTGAGCCATATGTCTAGTTTGTACTTGAGCTATCATGCTAGCAGTAATCTAATCAACCTCTTCTCTGGAAAGTTTCCTTAGTATCAGCTCCTCTCTTGTAGACACCATATTACATACATTGTCCTCAACATCACTCTCCTCATCAGAAAATACTTGTTGCATATGACTTTGAAATTGTCTTTGCTCAACTACATCTCTATCATGATCATCACTATAATAATGCTCATAATGTGACTCAAACATATTACATCCTACACCACCACTAATTTTTTTCATATTCTTGATTTTCTTCTACCTCAGTTTGATTTCTAGAAAATGACAAAGCTACTGCACAATACTTAGGAGCATGAGGTAATTGACAAACAAAATAGCATGTGGGTTCAATAGTGAGTTTAGGGTCATCTAACATATTTATGGAATTTTGGATAAAGGATCAGGGGTAACCTTGTTACTGGTGTTCTTAGGAGGAGGAACATTGGGCTGACCATCCTTCCAAGTAGTGTTATAAGGGAAAATTTGTAATCTATTCTATCTACCAAAGTTGGATTGATAAGGAGCCTTATTTTCAATGGGGTTCCTATCATTTTTTTCCTAAGGAAGATTCAAACCTTTTATAGCATTCAAAACTTGACTCATCTCACTAGGCTCCTACTTTTTTCCTCTTGTAGATTTGTGCTCTTATTTTCTATTTCCCTTACTCCCAAATAACCTAGGATAATCTCTTTTGTTCTCCAATCTTCCTGAAATACTCAAATTATTTTCTATATTGATAGCAATTCTAAAGGCATCTTTTAAAGTCCTAGGCTCCTTATCCCTAAGTTGATATGCCTTTTTACCATCAAAGGCATTCAGATAAGTAATCATAAATACCTTATCATCAACTCACATAGCTTGCATTATCTTATACATCCTTTTCTAGAACCTAGTGTTGAAGTTAGTAATAGATTCATTATGCAACTTCTTAATATTATTGAACTCACTTAGAATATAACTTGTGTTTTTTTATCACCATATTGTTCCTTAAAACAATATTCAATGTCCTTCCAGTCTGTAGTGGATGATTCAATGAGCCTCTTGAACCATTCTCTAGCATCTTTAGTTAATGACTAAACAAATAACTTCATGATAACATCTTCAACCTCAACCTCATAATCACTCATCATGTTAAGAAAATTCCTCAAGTGATCCTCACAAGTGATAGCATTATTTCTAGCAAACTTGGGTAATCTTTTCCTCATTTCCTGTGGGATAGGGTTAGGGAAACTAGGAATAACTTGGGTAGCCTTCTAAATAAATAGGTCTTATTTGTAAATCAACCTTAGAAGCATTTACAACATTTTGTTCATTATTGTTAAAATAATTACTAGTATTGGCATTTGCAGTGGATTTATTAAGATCCATTTTCTATGATGAAGAAGACAAGAAAGAAGTAGACAATTTAGCAGTATTCTGACTTGTAATATTTATTCTATCATTATCTTTAGGAGAAAATACAAATTGCTTCCTAGCATTTTCTAGAAACTTAATCTTTTTATTCATCTTAGCTATGGCTACTTCATTCTCTGCAATTTCCAATTTCTTAGCCAAAGCATCCTTCTCTTTCTTTCTTTTTTCTAACTCAAAATCAAAAAGTGACAAAGAATCATGGATTTGGATGGGCTTTGTTGGCTCATTTATCTTAATACTAACTTCCTTTTGTTTTCCCTTATCTTGGACACCAACAACATGTTCTACATCTCATTTAACCTCTAGGGTCTTATAGTTCTTGATCTGTTGTATCACAGGACCCTCTTGGTTTAGATCTTGATTCTTTAGTAGTTTTTGCTCTTGTAATTTAAGCTGTTCAACTTAACCCACAATTTTAAGCTGCCAAGCACTGGCTGCTATCTCATTTTTCTTTTTCAAAGTAGCAATCCTCCTAAGTAATTCTTTCTTTTCCTCATAACCTTTCATGATATTTTCCTCCCTTTCCTTTTTAAATTTCCTATCAATAGCCTCTTGCTTAGTGAGCTGCATTTTCAACATTTCATTCTCATCAACGTCAGGAATAGTAAACTCAAAACCAGAGGTCTTCTCATCATTAAAACATTCAGGCTCTAAATGTTTTGGTCTTCCCCTTTTAGGAGAGTAATATGACATGAAGGGGTTTGTGCTATGTTGGAAAATATTGTTACTAGTCCTATCCTCCAGAATAAGTGTCTTTGGTTGCACAACTTTTTCTTGACCTATCATTTCAGGAATATTATAGAAATCATCATTAGGTAAACCAGGATGAGATCTAGGACCCTTGTAGAAAGGTTCCTTTTTAGTAGCAGAAAGGTAGGTGCTATTTTCTCTTTCCATTTCCTCCTAGGATTAATTTCCCTTCTGCATTTGGGCTCCTTTCAAAGCCCAGTTTTTTTCCTCTAGGAGGAAGATTAGTCTGCAATTTAATAGCTGGGTTTTTCTTCACATTTGCTCATGTGTTTTTTACACTTCCCATGATCTAACATGTCCTTAAATTTGACACCTAGGGAAAAGTAATGTAATAATCTTGTTGTCCTTCACAAAATATCATGGGATTATCATGAAAGAAATGGACAGATAGAATGCAACCAACCAAAATTTGTTTTGGGATTGTAACTCTTTCTTAGTGGATAAGACACCTTTGCAAGGACCGTAGATGTCAGTGTACACTTGTGGTGTGGGGTTTTCTTCTTTTTCTTTATAAATTCTCAAGGTTTGTCACTAGAAAAGTCCACTAAAACCACATGTAACTTCCAAAGGATCTAACAATATTAATACTGACACTTTTCCCTAGTGTAGTTGCCATTTTGTTGGGGTTTGAAACTACTGAACAACAAAATACTCAATACCAAAAAGATAACACTCATATAACCTAAAGATTAGCCAATTCCTATTAAAAAATACATAAGTAAACCATTTAGACCCAACTTCAACAAAACCAAGGATGGTTTCCTACTCTTTAAGCTCTGCAAAACCAAGGTGGGTATACCTAGGGATGAGTCAAATGTAGGCTGTTGTATGAAAATTATCTTAGTTTCATTCTAATTCTCATCTCTTATCCTTAGGCACATACATAGTTTAACAATTTCTTTAATGCTTTCAAGTTTATATGCATCCCTTGTAAGCAGATCTGGTCATAATTCTCCTAGAGTTTACAAGTATTTCTAGAAATAGCAGCTACCTAAGACTTAGAAATTAAATGCAAATGAGTGGTGACCAGCATTATAACCTTAAAAAAAATGGAATGAAAACAACTTTGAAAATATAATTGTTTTGACATGTAGAAGTAGAATTTACTCTCAACCATCTTTGATTTATATGACTAGTGCCTTATCCATGGGAGCCAAGAGTCAACTATTGGTAGGAGATTTTGTTCAATTAACTTGTAATTGAATTTATCAACTGTAACCACCTATTTCTATTCTTATGAGATATCATTTTCATAAACTCATGAATTTTAGTGATTTACTGAAGCATTTACATAATCCATTGAATTAAAAGCAAAAAAAAACCAATATACAACCCATCTAGACTACATTCAATCAGATCAACCTTATTCAAATGATCTCAAAATTAATAAACTCATGAAATGGAGACAGAAAATGGTGACACAAATCTAGTGTAAATACCCTTTTGTATTATCCTTTTGTTGAGTAATACAAGAACCAATAGAAACTCAATGAAGAACCCATGGATTCATATTGATACTGTCATTTCTACTTGTCATTAGAAAAGTACATAATTGGAAGTACACTCAAAAATAACTACATATGACTAGACTGACTATACTTTCCTTGAAAGTTGAAAAATATACAACTATTTGGACCCTTTCTCTAGCCCTAGGATCTCACTTATATAATGTTAGATGCAATAAGCTTTAGGCATAGAGAACTAACAACTATCTTTTACAAAGAATATTTACATACACCTATCACAAAAAGACAAAACTTTGAGTAATAGAAAGATTTATACACCAAAAATTCTTTTGTGGGTCCTTTTCTATTACATCATTTGGAAAGACAAGAGTACTATGATCTAATTCTTTTATGATTTTGAATCCTTGTAGTAAGTGGCTATCAAACTTGAAAGTGATGAATCATCATTAGTTACCTGGAAACTTACTTTAACCTAAGGATTCTCCTTTTCTTCATCATCAGCTATAAGGGTGATAGACATGACTATATGCTTCCATTTATTATAGGCAGTGTCATTAGGCCAATCAAAATTTAGGACCTCCCTATGTATAGTTATTAAAGAATTTGCAACTGCCTCTATATCAACATGTTCTTTTCTAATGGCATTATAGAATAACTATACCTATACAAGCTCCTCATTAGTCATTGCCCATAACAAATGGCCACTTTTATTTATGATTTTATTCATCCTCTCACAAAATATCTCATCCAACTCCTTTTTCCATTCTTCCTTTTCATTTACTTTATCAATAGTCTTTAAAGCACAAGGAAACAAATCAAACTTTTCAGCGATATACTTAGATCAAAAAATTGTTAACCTCTTCTAAAAAGAATCTCATTTTTCATCAAAACCTTGAAATTTATTTTAAAAATAAAAAATATTTTCAATTTGATGACAAGACAACTAGATGATAGATATACACATTGTAGAGATATCATTATTCCTTTCTATCCACTTCTACCTAAGGGGTCTAAATTTAACTTCACCTCTCTTTAATTAATCCTTGATGGCCGCAATCCCTTCCAATAGGTCAAAAAATGATGTCCATTCAATTGTGTCCACTAAATACATTACACCCTACCTCAACTTTTCTTCATACTGATTATTTAATTCTACATGCACTGCATACAATTTGTTCTTCTGCTCTTCAAAATTCTCTGTAGTGTAGACCTAAGGCCTTTCCCGGGTCGCTAGTATCTCAATAATAAGAGTTGACTTAAAAGGTTCAATGGGTGGTCATGGGGGCTATGCAATTCTGGATCTACTAGACTCTCCCACTTTTCTTTTCCCATGTATCTACATATGCTTTTCCTCATATGCTTTCAAAACTTCTTCAAATCTAGCATTGAGTTGTGCAAATTTATTCTCTTCCTAGCTAGACACAACACTACCAAATTTTAACATTTCTAAAGCCATTCCAATTATTTGCTTGTTGCCAACCACACCAGCCCTGAAAACTATTAATGCACTAGTATGTTCTGTAGTATAAATTTCCTACATTATGGTCTTGTCCCTTTTCTCAATTGACCAAATAACTAGGGCTTGGTGATCATCACTAAATTTGACTCCTCTATGAGCCTGGAATACCTATTCTTCAGTTTTATACTGAACATGTTTTTCTTTCCTTATTGAATAAAAAACCATGGCATTAACTATATCCCACTCTAGTAAAATAAGGACTCCTAATTGTTTAATTATTTTCCTTCTAGCCTCAGGAGTAAATTGAGAAAAATCATTCAAAAACTTAGATTTTACTTCTTCTTTGATAATAGAGTCTAGTTTATTAGGTTACTCTACCTTTAACTTTTCACATGTCCTTTTAAAATTTTCTATGTTTAATCTCCACAAAATTTGTGCAAAGGCTCTAGACTTCACAAAATTGTCATCATTAATAAACCTTTCAAAAGCTTGGGCAACTATAGGATCTCTCTCCTTACCTTGGTAATCAGCAATAGTGAGATCCAAGGAAGGTGCAAGAGGTTCTTGTGGTTCTCTAATCTCTAGGTCTATGGTAGTAACAATTATATGCCCCTCTCCACCAATTTGTCTAAGCTGCTCCTACAAAGATGCTTCATCATCTATTCAGATTAGGGTATGGCCTAGGGAGTATTGTTCTACATGAGAGGAAGACCCTTGCTCCAACCTTTGCCTCTTTGGGGCACTAGCTACAGATGGACTTTCTAGTCTTAGCCTTTCTTGAAGGGGAGCCTGTTGTACACTCTGCACCATCACATAGCCTACCCGTTTCTACAAAGTAGACTATCTAGGAGCCACTATGTTTCTGTTGTTTATCCTCCTTTATATCTTTGTAGCCCTGTCTGGATATGTCTTGACATATGCAACCTTCTTTTCATTCATTGTTTGTATTATTATAGAAAAATAGTTCATTAATTCTTGCATCTTGGCTCCCCAATATTTCTTATGTTTTAGAGGATCATAATTAGAGTCAAAAGCATTGATGAATTCTAGAGTCTTAATAAAAATTAACCATTTTTCTTTTCTTGATTCCTATTCCTGTAAAGAGGAAATATTTCTTATAACATCCTTAGGGAAATATACTTTTTGCACCATGTGAGCAATTTTTGTCCTCTCTCTTAAGAGATCATAGAATCCTTTAGGGTCAATAAATCTCACATGGGACTCTTCCATGTTGTATCTATCCAAGAAAAAAATGAGGTGTTTCCATCCTTTCCTCACAAAGACAAAGTCCTGCACTATAGTAGCAATTGGAAAGAAAGTACCTTTCTTTGGAAAATATCTCTCATCAATGATCCCTGTCTGCCATAACAACTTTGTTATCCCTATTTTCAGAGGCACATGGAATGGTAGCACATGAGGGTTTCCCAAGAAGCCATATACTCTTATTACTATTGAAACATTATAGGACATTATGTCCCCCAAATTATGGCCAAGCAGTAGTCCTTTTGCATGGTCCTTGGGTTTGACCAATTCTAGTAGTGCTTGTGGAATCCTAAGGCTATCTCCTCTCAAGAGAAATCCAAGCTTTGATGCAAAATATCTATCAAACCTTACAAAATTGGCATCTCTAGCCTCTAAATTCATGTCAACACTCCACAATTGGACTGGATTCTTCTCTCTATCTTTGGTTACTTCCAGCTCCATGCCCTTAGAGAAATAAGTGACTCCCTTAAACAAACACACATACATGAGCAATGAGTACCAAAAAAATGGTTTGTTTACTTTCCCTTGAGATATCCCTATCAAACCATTGTGAATTTCTCATGCAAGGAATGTGGAAAAATCAAGAATAGTGCTCATCTCAAATTGTAGAGCCAAAGCCATAATAAGGACAATTGAGCCTAGGATTTTTTCCACTTCATCCATCCCAAAAATATTGTAGAGAGAGAAGTATAATGCTTGAGTCTTGAGATTAAAATGTCTCGTCAATAATGGCTCTAGGGTACTGGCATTAATTACAGACAATGTACCAATCTTGGCAGCATGTTCTTGTAGTGGCCCTATCCTTAAATAAATCCTTTGTGCATTGTACCTTGCTTGAAGGTCATCCATATCAATGATTTCATGCATAGTGTGGTCAGGGTTGAGGTTGAAAGCCTCACTAATTAGTTTAGGGAAAACCTTAAAAAGATTTACTCCAGCATGATTCTTCACCCATCCCATAATAGGATCATACTTCTTGGATAGATTAGTCAGTAGATCACTATCAATTAAAATTGTAGGGACTACTAATTTTCCAATGTCAAGTTCCTAGACATTGCTCATGGGGGTATCTAATTTTTGTTTTGAGAACCAGTTCTTAAACAATTCTAAACCTCCCATAGATACCTGGGCATCTCTTACCCAATTTTCCCTATCATAGAAACCCTCAACTACAACTATCCTAGGGTTCTTAGGAATGAGCTCTCTTCCTTTAGTTATTTCATTCACTAATAGGAGAAATTATTCAAGGAAATCATCATGCACTGCCCTCTTTAGGTAATTAGTTTTCCCAAAGAATTCCTTTTGTGGAAGCATTTTCTAAGATTTAAAATTTTACCACACCAAATTCTTACTATCTAGAAGTTTTAGAGAACTTACTCACAAAATTCTGCTTCTTTCTATGAAATTTTTGCTGTAATTCACTAGATTTCTCTACAAAATTATGTGCCCTAACTTTGGAAATTCTCTATGCTCTGATAACCTTTTGCAATTTTGTGGTTCAATAATTGTGAGATCATGAATTATATTCAAGCTTTGAAATCACATGAACAAACTCTAAACCATATTAACTTCCAATTTCCATTATTCTCAAGTTGTATCCAAATTTAAATCTTATCTGTCAATTTCACTAGATCAAATAGCTTTAATTCAAGAAAGAAATGAGATTTATAGCTTTAAAAACATGGCCATGTGTTACATTACCACTTACCTCCATTCCCTAAATTTCTTACATCATGAAATTTTGAGCAAGTGCCATTTGTTGATCAAAACAAGATCAATGATCACACAAATTTATAATTGAATAAGGCCTAGTTAGCTGTAGTTGTCCAATAGAAAGTCTTTATGCAAATTCGTGCCTCTTGACAAACTTCCATGCAAGCGGGTCCCATATTTACTTCTAAGAAAGTGGTCTCTGACTTCACACTTGCCACACATCAGGCTGGCACTTTCTCGAATTGATTAACCTATGAACATTTTCATAAAGTAGGCAAGCACCAACTGTTGATCCTGGAAAGATCAGCGGTGACACAACTTGAACCTTTTAAACATTTTGAGATGGGGATACCAACATCACCATAGATCAAATCAAGATCAATGGTAGGTTTGAATATTTGTCCTCTGTGGTCCAATCACCCATTCTGACCAATGAAATAAGTCATTTTAATCCAGCTCATATGACAAGTCTAACTACCATATTAACTATTAAAACCTTTGTACCTATGACATCATCACTTCTAGCATGGCATGACTCAACATTCTTCCCAAATCCTGATTGGCCCAACTGGCATTACACAAAAATTTTTCCTTATAGCCTAGTGCAACATAGTACATATCTTTCATGCTTGGTCCCACCTTGCTACGTGTCATGATAGTGCTTTCTCACATTATTTAAAAATTGAGCAACTTTATAATGTGGGTAAGCTCTGACCATGGATCTTACACAGATCAATGATAATGGATTCTTATGCCCTGTCAACACTAAATTATATGCAAAGACCAATAACAAACTTCATTTTAGTCCAGCTCATTTGACAACTACGATAAAGTGTATATCATTATTATCCTCTAAAAAGGTAGGCCCATGATGTCAGACTATGCTACGTATATCGTTGGCACTTCCCCACATTATTTAATCCTCGTGCATCTTCTAATTGTGGGAAAGAACTAGCCTTTGATCTAAAATAGATCAACAATGCATAAAATTGAAGATAAAGCAATACATTCATTTAAATGCTCAACCAATGATATTGTGGGCTTTTTAGAATGTGCACTAATGGTACTGACATGTCTACGAGAAAGGTTTTGACCAATTTTGACAAGTCATTATCTTTCTAGCGCATTGATATTCTAATGTAAGCAAGGGGTATGTGGTCCAAAGGTGCTTGCCCTCAATATTTAAAAACCTTACACTTCAATGATGCAGGAAAGTGCCCTCCGTTGATCTGACCAAGATCGACGATGGGTCAAAAGGGTGTTGTAGTTAGGATTTTAAATAATATATTCATACAAACAATAATAAAAAAGTAAGCATATAAAAGGTTTAACAAAATTATGAAGTCATCCTTGTGTAATTTTTGAAAATAAGGGTAAAATGTCCTGCCTAAAATCAGTTTTGAAATATTATTTTTGAAGGTTTTCAAAACTAGGGTAAAATAAGATAAGGCATTAAGGTTATTTATACACTTCATGTTTTCCAATGATTGTGCTGATGACAAACCTTGAGAATTTGATAGAATTCAAACAACACAAAAACTAGTACATGAACTAGGGCAACCTAAGAATTTGAAAAATGATAAGGAATGAAACCCTAATTTGTAGGATACAATGTCTTAAATGATTTTTCACTAAAATTTTCAAAATTTCTCTGAACTGTGAAAAATAAAACCAACACATACCAAAAAGTAGTTGTCTCACCAACAGATAGCAGTTTTCACATCATTGACAAGATAATAATTTTTCCATTATATGTTCTTCTCTTCAAAACAATCTTATATCAACAATTAATATATCAAGTTTTATTCTCTTCTTAGATTGTTCATATGTACCAAAGGGCCTATCCATCTTATTAATAAGCTCATTTAACAATGCTTCAATGGCCTTGATGGCTCGGCCAATGTCAATTTCATAGTCTATATATTCTAACCATACAACTCTTAGTTTAACAACATAGATTAATGTGGTGTTGGTGGCAGCAAGAAAATAAATATCATATATATATTTTTCAACTAATTGTGGGGGTATTTTGAACCTCTAATTTAGTCTTTCCTAAAATTAATTAAAATATCTAGACATTACACTCTCAATAATTTTACCCAAATTATCAATACATCTATTTATTTGATAATTAAAAGGCTTATTTACATCCCAAATTTTATTTCCAATAGTAGGGAAATAGTTTTGCAAATAGAAGAAAATACATACCAATAGAGAACTATATTTGTAGGTGTTAGTCTTTGCAACCCAAATTCTTTTCATGTTATCATCAAATTGTCTTAGCAGTAGCTATTAGATAACTAAGAAGGGGGAAGAATATGTTATTTATAGTTATCCTACAACCCTTTCAAACACTTTAGGAAAAATTCAACATCATAAAAATCAATAGAAAATACTCAAAAATATCATCCAACTTATGGGTTAACTCTTTCCATCAATTTACTTCAAATTGTCAACTTACTTTTCTTTGCATAATTGAGGACTAGTAAAATAACTTAGCTATAACCATGCATTTAATTAGTTATCATCAAGTTGCAATAATATGTAAAATAATTTAAAATATCTTGCAACACAAATAAAATTCACTCATTTGACACCAAGACTTTAATGTGGAAACCCTTATAAAGGGGAAACCCACCTAGGACTCACAACCCAAAAATTGTCACTCTTTTGTAGTGAGCTTAGCTTAGAACCAACTTTGTTAGAGGTTACATACACATTGTTAATGGGACCTTGTTAAGAAATTTTAACCAAAAGATCATCTAGACCTTATGACTCCTTGATCTTATCTAAAGAGTGGCCTCCTATAAAGGACTTACAAACATCCCTAATTGATGTTACCATATAGGATTTCAAAGAAATTTCAGGTCCACTTAGTTTTATGAGATTTTATGCTATAGAAAGAAATAGTAGAATTTTTTTTTCAAATATAGAAACTACATTTTCTTGTTAAGATATATTTTATTTTCCCTTTCTCCTTCCAATCTCTTGCTCAACTGATTCACACCTTCACTTTCACCAACTCTTCTCATCTCTTTTCCTTCTCTCTACTTAGTTCACATTTCTTTATTCTTTTTCTCAATACTTTTCCTTCATAAAAATAGCAACATCATCACTAGCATAATAAAAATAATCAACCCCCAAAATCTATCTTGAACATATCCTTAAAGAGCATTCTTAGAGCTTCTAGATGATTCCATCTATTGTCAAATCACAATTGTCGATCTCAGATTTAATGTACTTAATATAGAAAATAGAACTTTATATGGAACTTTTTTCTCATCCTTATCCTTCTTTAATGTCCATAATAACATATTTATTAAATTTTACCTATCATAGATCTTGTAACAAACTTTAACTATAACCTTTGAATGTCTCTAATACTCATAATTTCCACTATAAGTCTGCCTTGGATTCTCATTCAACAAACTTGTTCTTCTAAATGTTACTCCAAAAACATAACATTTCACTCAAGAAATATATTACTTGATGGATACAAAAATTTCTTTGGTAATAGTTATTTTTCTTCTTACTTTTCCAAATTGATTGGTCAACACTGTAGTCAGTCAGTCAATACATTCTTCCTTATTAACCTTCTCACTTTGTTAATCTTGTGTAGTTCAATACTTTATAATATTACATGATTATAAAATAATCAAACCAACATTATATTATCACTATCCAAATCATTCAAGTACCCATTGAATACCATACTTATCAATTCTATCTTCAACAAACTTTCTTCGAATCTTGTTCATCAATCTAATGATATGGCACTCTATTGAGGTAGCGTAATGTTTAGCCAACTAAAAATTGACATCAATGAAAACATAACAATTGATATGACTATCTTCTAGTATATATATTAATAGTATTTCTCAATTACATTATCAATTTGGTCTAACAATCCCCCTATTGGCATTGATAGAAACACCCAACATATTATATTACATTAAAAAATATTACATAAGATAATCAAATGTATTCATTGTCAACACTACAAATTTTTAGTTCTTTGGATTTATCTGTAAGATCTCTATAACTCAGTTTGTATAAATAATAGTCTTCAGTAACAACAACAATCTTTTTCAACATATCTCCCCCTTAGGATATGATCTCAGCTTGTTCAATATTCTTTTTTATTTCTTCATCTATCTTCATAGGAAGTCTTCTTCCTTTTATTTCTTCCTCCCCCTTTGATTATCTTTTCCTTCATATTCTCCTTCTTCAGAAGGTTCTCCCCCTTTGAAAACAATGGCAAAGGTCATTATAAATTTTAATCTAAAATTGATTAAACCTTGTAGTTATCCTTTTTTGAATGTTTGAATAACTTGGGGGGGGGGGGGGGGGGGGGGGAAGAGGGACCAGTTATCCAAGGCCTAGATCTACCAATTGAACAAAATAAAACTTAAACTACTTCAAATCTTATCATTCATTAGCTCAACCTCTATAGTAAACTTTCTATAACATTAACTAGTAGTATAGTATCTTAAGTATAACATATTTGCAAAATGTAAACATTAACAATAAATCACCACAAATAACATCCACACAAGTTTGACACTAGGATTTAATGTGGAAACCCAATTTGGAAAAAAACCACTAGTAATATGTCACTAATATTTTCACACTTATGAGATGAGATCTATTAGGAGCCAACCCTCTTAAAGGATATAAAAGACACTATTAAATGTGATCTTGTTAAAGTATTTAATCACCCTGTTTGGAGTGACCTTGTTAGAGACTTTAGAATATTCTATTAGAATGCCACCTTGATTAAATGATTTATATATGACTATTAGATCAACCTTAAATAAAGGATTTCAACACTGATACAATTTTTAGATAGTAACAATAGGCTTTTAAATGATAAATACAACTCACTTTGCAATTTCAGATCTTAGTTCAACTCAAATACTGATCTATTGACTGGCCTTCATTGTCATCTTAGTTTCTAATTCACTTGGAAATCCTTGAATAAATTAGCCTCCACCTCTTCAACTCTTCTCATCCTTCTGGTTAAGTTTTCCAATAAATAGTATCAAGAACTACTCCAACCTTACTAGGTTATCCCTTGTACCTCTTTAAATAAGTAATTTCAATCTTTTGCCACATAAACATTACTGTAAATCTTAGAGTTTGGTTAGATTCATCGAATCCTTCCAACATTTTATCTCCTTTTTTTGTTCTAGAAATGTTTCCTTGAATTCTTCCATAAAAACATGCAAACACAATTTCCCTCAATTTAAACATATTAGGTCATCTGTCCTTATCTTAAACATGCCTTACATATCCCAAGAAATCAACTCTATTGGCTATAAATTATAATTTCTCATAAATTGTTAAAATGTTATTCCTTGACCAACACTATGTTCTGACACTCGGTCATCATGAGATTACTATACCACTAATAATTTCTTGTTTGGCACATATACTTTCACTAGGTCAATATTATTTCTCAATTAACTCTATTTCTTTTTAGTACATAGTGTGGCTCAGTCAAAACTAGAATGACTTGATATGTACTGCAAGTTCCTTAATCATCTACTCTATTGCTCGGTCAAGCCTATGTATTTTTCCAATCTTTGACCACTTTACTAAGGATTTAGTACACCTTTCTTTTCTATTTGTAGCATGATTAAATAATCACTTTATCTTGTCAAAGTCTAACTAATATAGTTTCTATTGTAGGTTCTTCTCATAACTCAAACTTTTCTCTAGGTTCTTTTGTTGTGACCAACTTCTCAATTCCTCTTCATCAACCAAATATATATGACACTCAAATCAAATAGAATATTGTCTTATCAATAAGATCTAATATTAATGAAAACATAACAATTCTTCCAATTTTAGTTTTCAACAATCCTTAAAACTTTAGGATGCTCCTAAAGAGTTAACTCTATGCATCAAATCCATAATAATATTACAATTCATCCATGAATTGGTCCAACATGCATCTTCACTTAGTGAATTTTGGATAGGGAGAGGAACTCCAATTTAGCTCTTAGATATTCAAAATAATCCTTAGGTAGTGGTTTGGTAAAAATATCTTCTATTCAGTCCTTTAAATTTACATATTCAAGCCTTACTTATTTCTCTTGTATGTTTCCCACAAGTAGTCATACTTGATTGATATGTGTTTTGTTTTTGCATGCATAACTAGAATTTAAAAAAATATTTATTGTACTAGTATTATCATAATAAATAGTAATAGGCTTGGTTATTTTCTCTTGTGATGCGAGGAGAGTCAAAAAGATAGGGCCAAAGGCACACCTAACTACCCAACCACTTTGCTAAGTAAACACAATGGAAGAAAACAAAAAAAAGAACAACACCAAAAGAGAAGGAACAAAAAAAAAAACTTTATTAATTCATCAAGTTGTCAACATATATGCTCAACTATGAGGCCTTCCCAATTATGGCCAAAATGGTTTACAAAATTTCAGACATAGAATTCTCACAGATCATTCATTATAACTCTTCTAAATCCCTTGACTTCACAATAACCTCAACATACCCAACCTAAATCTATAAACCCCTAATTTATAGTTGCCTAAATATCTTGTAGAAAATTCTAGATCATTACAAAATAGAATGCTAGACTCAAAATAGAATGCATACATCCCAAAACAAGATCCTTACATTAAATAATGATCCAAATTGATTACATAATTCAGCTCAAACTAAGAAACAATCACAAAAAAACTCAGTCAAAGAAGGAATTGAGCATCAAAAAAATTAGGTTTACTTGACACATGAAGGAGTACTTAGTTACTAAAGCACTCAATCAATATTGAATAACTTAGTGAACACTAAACAACTTAGGCCACAATAAAATCAATTGCAACTATAGCTTGACAATGATTAAAACTCAGCACAAACAAGAAGAATGAACAAATATGGGAAGGATATCAAAGAAACTTAGTATGCTCTTTCATTAGACAACTGAGATTGAAAAAAAAAAATTGTTTGAATCATGCAATTGTCTCAACCTAAGCTAAATTAAACTTAGATTGAGAGACCCTTGTAGCATCTTCAACTGGTCTATTCTTCCACCTCACCAAATATTTATAGTAATATTTTCCTCAAATTCGCTGATCCAATATCTATTCAACTTCTTCAAATCTTCTTCTTAGGATAATCATCTTGTATAAAAACTTTATTATTTGGCTCATGATTCCTATGTAAATCATAAACATTGAATATAGGAGATATATCCATGTCATTAGATAGCTCAACTTCATAAGAATTGCCACTGTTAGACTTCCTTGAAACTCTACAAGGACCAAACTTCTTCATTTTCAGCAAGTTGTTTGTTCCACTAGGAAATCTACCCTTCTACAAATGAACTATCAGCTCTTCACCATCTTCAAAAACATGATGTCTCCTAGACTTATCAATATTCTCCTTATACTTACGATTACTTTTTTGCAACCTCAACCTTACTTCCTCATGTAAAAACTTCATAAAACCAACAAATTCTTCCCCTTCAACATTTCTCTTCTTCTCACCAAAAACATCCCTCAAATCTGATATACCTCTAGGTTGCATTTTAGTAACAATCTGAAAATGTGTTTTTCTAGTACTCCTATTCAAATAATTTTTATATGGAAACTTAGCTTGTTCGAAATCCATACCCCAATTACTTTCCTTATCTCCAACTAAACATCTCAATAGATTACCCAAGCTTCTATTCATAACCTTTGTCTATCCATTTATCTATTGATGGAATGCAAAACTAAAATTTAACTTAGAATCTACCTTCTTCTACAAACTGCTCCAAAAGTAACCAAAAATCTCACTATCTTGACTAGAGATAATACTTCTCGATAATCCATCCAATCTAACAATCTCTTTGAGTAAAATCTCAACAACATGCACACCATCTAATGTCTTTTTACATGCTTTAAAATGAGCTATCTTAGAAAATCTATCCATGACAACAAATATGGAATCATACCCTCTTTCTTAGGTATTCCAATAATCAAATCCATACCGATGCCACTCCAAGGCTTCTTGGGACTATAAATAGGTGAATACAATCTAGTATTCTGACTTACTCTTTTTGTGACTTGACAATATCCATAACTCCTTAAAAAATTCTAAACATCCTTATACATCTCTGGTCAATAATACTTATCCTTAAGAAAAATCAATGTCTTATCAATTCCAAAATTTCAAGCCAATCTACCACAATAATTTTCCTTAATCAAATTAACTCCCATAGAACTTCTTGGTATAGACAAGTTTTGAATTCATTTGAACAACATACCTTCTTGAATGAAAAATTCATCATACTTACTCAGTTGATCTAGTAGATTTGGTTCTTTGCACTCTCTCCATGCCTCAAAAGAATTAGGTTCAGCATAAAAATCCTTCATCTCATCAAAAGAAAGAACTTCAACCTTTATCTTAGTCAAGAAAGAATGTATTCTACTTAATGCATCTATAACTCAGTTAGTAACTCCACTTTTATGCTATATTACAAATGTGAAACTTTGCAAATATTCAACTCACTTCATATGTCTTTGACTCAACTCATGTTGACTTCCCAAATACTGGAAATCTTTATGATCTATATACAACACAAACTCCTTAGGAATCAAATAATGTCTCCATTTATTCAAGTCTTGAAAAAGAAAATAGAACTCTTGATCATACAAATAATATTTCCTTTTAGAATCATTCATCTTCTCATTAAAGGAAGCAATGGGTTTACCTTCTTGACTCAATACAACTCCTATTACACTACCACTTGCATCACACTTAACTTGAAATATCTTATTGAAATCAAGAAAATCTAATATAGGTAATACAATTTTTTTTTGTTTCAAAGTATCAAAACTCTTGTTAGCTCCATGTGTCCACTTAAAATCCTTTTTATCTCCTCTCATAGTCTCTATCATAACATTACAAAAAAATCTAAACTTCCTTATAAAATTTTCATATAAACTAGCTAAACCATGAAATGATATTACCTCTCCCACACTCTTAGGTGTAGGCCACTCCAAGATTTCTTTAACCTTTTCAAGATCCATTCTTAAACCATTAGCCAAAATTAGAAATACCAAATATACAATCTCTTCTTCAATAAAGGAATAATTCTTCAAATTAATTAGTAGATTCTCCTCTTTTAACTTCATAACACTTTTCTAATATGTTCAAGATGATCTTCCTTAGTCTTACTCAATATCATAATATCATCCAAGTAAATAGTCACAAACTTACCCAAAATTATCTTTATAACTCAATTTATCAACTACATGAAAGCACCAAGTGCATTAGTCAAACAAAAAGGCATTTCCAATCACTCATACAAACCATTTTTCATATTGAAAGATGTCATCCATTCATTACCTTCTCCAATTCTAATATGATAATAACTACTCTTCAAATAAATCTTGATAAATATTTTGCTCCACTCAAAAAATCCATTATATTATCTATTCTTGACATAGGAAACCTATACTTCACTAATATCTTGTTGGTAGCTTTGAAATTAATACACATTCTCCATTTTCCATTCTTCTTAGATGCTAATATAGTAGGTACACCACATGGACTCAAGGTTTCTCTGATCAAACTTTTTTGTAAAAAATCCTACACTTTTCTGTTAAGTTCTTCATTCCCTGTAGGTATCAATCTATATGGTGCTTTATTTGGAAAGCTATCTCCTGAGATGAAATCTATACAATGACTGATACTTCTTACCAGTGGAAAACCATCAAGTATATATTTTACAACAATCTCCCTTTATGCATTCAACAAGCTTTCAATTTCAATTGGTACTCAACTAAAAGTATCAGTTTCTATTGTCACTCAGCCTCTACTATCATTTTTCACCCAATCATTACTACCGCAACTTAGCCCCTTAGGAATGATAGAAAAATAGACTTGGTTCCTTTTTTTTGTCCTTTTCAAATTATTTCCCATTGATCATACAAACTCTAATAGTAGTATAATTTACTTTATTAGGAACTTCAATCAAATGCATGAATGCTTTTGTAACTTCATTCACCCAAAGTGTATATTGACTCAATCTACTATCATGTAAAATATGTTTATTATATTGCCAATGTCTACCCAACATGATATGACAACAATCCATAGGCATAATATTAGAAATAACTTCATCAAAATAGTTTCCAATCTTAAATTTCACAATAGATTATTCACTTACCAACAACTTATTCGCATCCTTGATCAATGAACCATGATAGGATTTAGGGTATTTCAATATCTACAACTTCAATTTTTTAACCAGCTCCTCCGATGAAAATTTTTTTAAACTACCACTCTCAACAACCACTTTGCAATAGTTTCCTTCCGTCTTACATATGGTTTTGAAAAGACTTCTCTTTAGTATAGGTTCCTCATCAGCTATCTTATTACACAAAAATATCCTTACCATCAGGTTTTCTCCAACCTTAGGTCCACTTGGTGAACCCTCAGGATCCCCTTGAACCATTGTATTTCTATTACCTTGTTCATTTTTACTAGAGTGTCTACACTTAAAGGATCCATGTCCTTCTTTACCACATCTAAAAAAATTACCATGAAAAGCACCTCAAGAATAAGCATTTCCTTGCCCTGTGTAAGAACTAGTACCTCCTTGATAAGAATTACCCCATTTCCACTCAATATTTTCCTTCTTATTAGTTTTCCATTCAAATTTTCCCTTATCTGGCATAATTTTTTTAGATCTACCACATTCTCCATAACATCTACCTTTGCCTCTTTGGAATCTACTACCTCTACCTCTATGTCTTTGCTCATGCTTCTTTATCAAGTTTTGCTAATCTTTTAAGGCATATTGGTATGCTTCTTCCACACTTTCCAATTCCACATAACTTATTTCATCTTGATTTCTAGATCTCAAGCCATTTAGGTGTCTTGCAACTTTCTCAATATCATCATCCACATGTCTAGATCTAATGTCTAATCAATAGAATTCCTTTGGGTACTCCTTCACAGTCATGTCTTTTTGTCTCAAATTCTACATCTTTCTCAACAATATAACTTGGTAATCAGTAGGAAGGAACTTCTTCTTCACCTTGTTCATGATTTTCAACCAAGTCCTAATCTCAATAATCTTTCTTCATCTTGATCTTCCTCAAGTTAAAACCACCCTTATTGCAACCCCATTTTCAAATGGTGTTGCAAGAAGGGTGGGTTTAACCATGGAGGGAACTCCATAGTTAAACACACTTGAGCTAGAGTAGTATTGGGATGTGTAACCTCCAAAGAAGTCTTGATGCTTCATGTCTATGAGCATAACCTAGATTCAATGAGTGTTAAGTGATCCATTTATTCTTATGAGTTATGGATTCATGTGTGAATCACTACTAATGATGTATGTTTCAATGAGTTTGACTCAAAAACTACATAGTTAAATCCTAATAGCAATATCAAAGTTTGATTTTTTGCAGAAAATATCTTCAACTTATTATAATTACTCTTCTCATTCTCCAGCTAGTGCGCAACAATATCTCAAATGCCAGATAGATGGAAACTCATTCCATATCTCCATAATGAGAATTTCTCCATGTTCATCCTTGGTACCTCTCTTTTATACATCTTTTATCTTTAGCTTAAGTACCTTTAAACTTCTTTCTCCAAGCACTATGCTACAATACCAATTCCTAGATAACTGGGGGGAGGGGGGTAAATTAGTTATGTATAGTTATCCTAAAATACCTTAAAACACTTTAATATGAATTCAAATTCATAAGTATCAATACAAAAAACTTGGTGATCTCATCCAACTTATCAATTAACTCCTTTAACCAATTTACTTCAAACTATTAACTTATTTTTCTTTGTAGAATCATGTATGTATTGAATAACTTAGTTATAACCTTGCATTTACTTATTTATTACTGATTTATAGTAACATGTAGAACAATTTATAACCATGAAAAGGGAAAAACCACCTAGGACCAAAAACCCAAAGATATGCACTATTCTAAAGTGAGCTCGGCTAAGAGTCAATCTTGTGACAAGTTACATACACATTGTTAATGTGACCTTGTTAGATAGTTTTAACCAAAATATCATCTAGACCTTATCACTCATTGATCATGTCAAAAGAGTAGCTTTGTCTAAATGACTTACAAACATTACTTATCAATGTTACCATATAGGATTCCACAAACTGGTTAGGTCCACTTGCTATTTTGGTATTTTCTACTACAATGGCTAGAAAGTAACAATAGAAATGATCTTTTAAATATAGAAACTACCTTTTCTTATTTAGATCTCTATTCTTTTCTCTTTCTCCTTCCAATCTCTCACTCAACTAATTCCCACCTTCACTTGTCAATTTTTTCTTTAACATACTTTCTTCAAATCCTCGTTGTCAATAAAATCCTTTTCATAAATCTAATGATATGACACTCTAACGAGTTAGCATAATGTCTTGCCAACTAAGACTTGACATTAATAAAAAAATAACAACTGATATGATTATCTTGCACACATTTATGACATTATCAATTACATTATCAGTTGGGGCTAATAGTATCTCAGCAAGGTCTAACTTCAAGCCCCTTTTCACAATTTCATATGCTAAATCAACAAGACAACAAAGTACACTATCTAGCCAACTAGATTGTTATATCTTATATGCTAAAACATATGTTCCAAATTTTATATCTAGATTGGTTATCATTTCTACCTTTAGACCTCTTCCATCCTATAGTACATTGATATGGTCTACAATTTATTTTCTTTATGTGATCCTAATTTCTTTGGCCTTCTTAATGATTGGGCATCTATTGACTATATTGATGACATCTTTAGTTATGTTGATAGCCTAATAAAAAACCATTATATAATTATGCACTCTTCTTAGTACAATCTAAATCCACTATGTCTTGAGGACCTTTAAGATGTGAAGAGTATGTGCCAAACCCTTTGTTTTTAAATTCTTGTATTCATCTTTGAGTTTTCCATTCACACATAGTTGGTTGTAGTTTTTTTTGTAATTTATAGTCACCAACTTCTCCAATTTTTCAATGCACAACTATCACAAATGAACAAAATCCTTAGGAGTATTGATGATAATGCTCCAAATTCATCAATTTGGTCTACAACTTTAAGGTATAGTTTGTATCTAGGATCCTCAAATTAAAAATAAATTTCACTTTGCTAAACTTTGTGGCCTTTACAAATGCAGAGAATGCCATTGTTGAAAATATGAGAACTAGAGTTTCAGTAAACTCTTTTACAACTACCTCACTTAACTCACCTCTTCTACCAAATTTACTTGCACATTGAAAATCCTAGTTAAATTCATAAATTTAACCTTCAAATTCAATAGTGCACACAAATAGCTCAAATTTGCATAAATATCTCTCTAGACACATAAATAAAAGGTGAATAATGAATAGTTTGAGCCCTAATTTATAGGTAAATTTATGTTAGGTGTTATATAAAGCATAATAAATGCTCCTTAATATGAATTCAATCTTCACACTAACTTGTCAATCTCTACTTGGTTTCCATGTGATGCTCAATCAAGAAATATAAAACACACCAACTTGATCTACTCAGTGATCATGTCAACTACTTCACATGTTTGGTTACCTCTCTTCTTATATTGATAGTTCTACTCAGTATAACTCACTAAATTAACTAACTTCCAATATCACATAATTTTTCTTGTTACATATTGCACTATAATGATATCAAATTCCTTTCAACATTACAAGGAACTAAAGAAAGATATGTGAAATCGAATATAGTTCCAATACCTTATCACATGATTTAGTTGGTGGTGGAGGACTCACCTAATCTATTTGATAAGGTGACATTGACTATAAAATTTTATGTTTCATTTTTTGTTGTCTTCTTTTTTCAAGTCTTTCCCATGTGATTATGAATCTCATTAACACAAACTTTTCTCTTTTGTTTGGTGTCTTCTTCTTTAGGCGTAGATGCTTGGCATCTACACTCTCTACTTAAATGACCTACCTTTTGACAATGAAAATATGAATTTATAATATTCCTCTAGTTGTAAGGGCTTCCTCCAAAGTAAAATATCATATAGTTGGCTGCAATATGACCATTTCTTCCATATGTAGTGTAGGTAATCCTTGTTTTGTAGTCCTAATTAATTTTATTACCTTTCTTTTTTGATACTGAGTTGGAATTTTTTTATGATCTTCGATCTTGTGGATTGTATCCAAACTTATCACATGTACAAAAATATCGACTAAACTCATTTTTTGTAGTGGAAAAATCAAGATTTGATCCACATTCATAAGTTCAATGACCATACTTATGGCACTTTTAACAATAACCATCAAATTTAGGTGTAATAGAAGTCTTACCAACCTTGTTCTTGAAAATATTATTTGTGTGTCTATGTATTCCAAAGTGATAGAATGTAGGCTTCTTTGGCTTGGAATTTTCATATACATTCATTTTTTCAAATTTTTACATGACTCTCCTAGCTTAGTTGTAGAGTGATCTATAAGCATACTCCAACAATGTCTCTTGGTCTTCTTTGTCCTCTCATTTGTTCATCCTATTTCCTCATGTTTTCTTCTAATATCTTCAACTTTTTATTTATGTTCTTCTCAATTTTTAGTTCATTCTTTACATTTTCATTCTCATATTTGAACTCAATAATTTCTTCTCTATTTCTACCAATTTCATGATTTGTACTGAGTAGCTGATTTACCATATCATAGTGGTTCTAGGTCAATCCAATGATTTCATCATCATTTACATCTAGTCTTGTAGTGATCAGTCTCTTATCATTTTCAATCATTCCTTTCTCATCCTTATCTTGTCCCTTCTATTTTAATATCTCACACATCCTTATAGATTATACTTATTGTTCTCTTTTAAATGATTTAATCTACTGAATAACATTTGGGCTCTTCTCCATTAGATCTAATATTTTTGTTTCGTATTCATAAATTTTTTTTCCATCTGATAGTTCCTCAATAACTTCTTGATATGTTTTTTAGATAGTTAATGCACTAATTCCTTTCTTCTATTCAGTGATTTCTTAAACTTTTCTTTCATTTCATTTATTTCACCTAGGGTCATCCTTAGTTCTAGCTTCTAATTCTCAATAGTCTTACCAAGCCTATAGCTTTCCATATCTGAGATTATTCCTATAAGGAGGAAAACCCATTAAAAAGAGAACTATCTTTTATATCAACTATTTCAACTATTTCAATATTTGAAAAATATAAGATATTGATATGGGGTAAATCAACACCTTTAAAACTTGTATACTCCTTGAAATTTTTAGAAAGTAAAGTCCACCAAGATAACTGAGATGGTTTTTTTTTTTTTTTTTGGGGGGGGGGGGGGGGGGAGTGAATCAGTTATCCAATTATTAAAATATTTATCAAACTTATTAATCCTTAACCATGCAAGAAATAACCAACAGCCATAAGAAGATACACATACACATACGCATACGCATATGCATATGCATACACATACACATACACATACACATACACATACACATACACATACACATACACATACACATACACATACACATACATACACACACACACACACACACACACACACAGATACACATACACATATACATACACATACATAATAACACTAGATTTGTTAACTAGGGAATTCCTTGATCAAAGGGAAAACCCCCATGGGGATGGTACCCACAAAATGATGTGCTAATGCAAAAGTTATTTTTAAGAACATGGAATATATTAGGAGACAATAAAGTACATTGAGTACATATCAATCTATATTAGGAGACTTTGAATCCATGTTAGGAGACTTCAACCTTGTTATGAGTTATAGAAGGAAACTAAACCCATTATCCAAACAACTTCAAGGGTAAGACCACTAAACTCACCATCCAAATGATCTCTATATTATTGCTTACAAAATAATGAAAATGAATGATCTCAAACTCCTCTATGCACTTGACTCAACCAAACCTCTTTTTGATCTCAATACAGATCACCAACTTTGCATCCAATAATCCCTTGGATCACTTACTCTAATTTACAAAGTACTTCACATATCACACAATTACTACTTAAAAATTGACATATTATGTCAAGGAAAATAAATTTCTTCTATAGAATATTCACCAAACAATTCCTTGAGTCAACCTTGAGGCTTTCCCAATTAAATATAATAAGACCTCATTAAGATATTACAATTCAATACATCTTTTCACAATTACAAAACACTGTTAGCTCATAGTCTTTACAACTTCTCAAACATGAGATTTTTGACCTTGGACACTTTGTTACATCATTATTAGGTTGTCTACTATCACTATCTAAATTTACTAATCATGATTCTATCTCTACTAAGAGATATAACCCAAACATAAAAAGCCACTTATTAGGTACTTTGTCTCCACACCATCCTCTCTAATTCTTCAATAACTCTCACATCTCTTCAAATATTTTCCCACATGCTTTTCCACATAATCATGACATAATTTAAAATATATCTTTAACTATGCTTGACCTCATCATCAATACAAAGTTTGTACAACCTCATTCTCTATTTTCTACTCTACCACTCTTTTCAAAGAAAATACTATGTTGATATCAATGACAAACATAGTCATGAATGCAATGTGTCAATCATGCTAACCATCTCTTCAATGCTTAGAATAATCCCCTAAAGGAATACCATTAGATTTCATGCTTACAATCTTTTTCTTCAGCATTAATGGCAACATAGATGAAAAACATCTAAGTTCCTAGAATACCAAATCCAACTCTATTATTGTTGTTGTTCTCTCTCTTTTTAAATACTCTTCACCAATAAAATTTGAAACACACAGCAACACTTTTTTGTCTATGCTTCCTCATTCTTAGGATTGACATTAGTTGTTCACACACTAACTCATAGGAACAACTCTCCATTCTTATCTATTTTACATGGATGAAAATTAATTTTTCACACTTTGGTCCCATTAATATTATTAAATCATTCTATCCATGAAAAATTATCCCCTACACATACATCCTCCACATACTACTAGAAGATGTTTTTCATGTGATGATCTTCCATGTTGATATCAATGATAAAAGCTTCATTATGACAATCATCTACTCCAATTTTTCAATCACCTCAAGTGTCTAAAAATATTGTTCTATAGCAACTACCAAGAGTCCTTGACTCTTCTCAAAACATATACTACCCCATGCATGGAGCATCAATATTCACTTTAGAATAAAAATAGTGCTCTTTACCACTAGACGTATGTACTCTCTACATCATCTACTAAGAAGTAGGTAGGGGAACAACCTCAAGCATACCTCACAAATAATCAAATATAGATCTGTAGAAAAAGATAAAATAAAGATTTCTATAATCTACTCTTTTGTACTAAAAAATTCTAGTCTGGTTTCTTTCTTTGCAAATTCTCTCAAAACATGATACTTAATGGGTATACACTTAGTCTTACAATACAACACAAGATTCTTAGATAGACTTACTAAACTTGTGTTATCACAATTTATAATATCATGTTTTGGAAACTCTATCCTAATAATGTTTATCATCTACTTCATCCATATGATATGATTGTGATTTTTTGTCTCTATGAGATATAATCTTCTTTCTTTCTTACTCAAGAAACCAATCTTTCTCCAAGGAAAAATGCTCCACACTGGTGCTCTTTATATCATTGATACTACCTACCTAATCCACATCAGTATATGCATACAAAGTAAAATCACTTGAGCTATCATACCATAAACTAGAATTAGGTGTACCCTTCAAATATATGAATATTCTATTTACTACTACATAGTAGGTTCTCTAGGATCTGCTTGAAATCTTGCTACTTTACTAGCTACATTTTCTATATCTAGTGTGGTGTGAGTCAGATATTGCAAACCTCCAATCATGGATCTATATTTCTTCAACTGAAATGTAGGTCTCATCTTTTCTAGATAACTTGTGACTAGTTACAATAGGTGTACCAATAGGCTTAGAAATTTCCAAGCCAAATCTTTTCAAAAAGTCTTTCAAGTACTTATTTTGTGATAGGAAGATATCATCATTATTTTGCACAATCTATAGACCTAAGAAATATTTCATTTCACTAATCATACTCATCTAAAATTCAATCTTCATCTCATTAGAATTTTTTTTCACTTGCTTCATCATTTCCTCCAAAGATTATGTCATCCAAAAATATCACAAAAATTAACAATCAATTTTCAATTTATTTTAGATACAAATTTATATCTATCACACCTTTAGAACATCCTAACTTTGCCAAATACTTGTCCAATCTTGCATACTAGGATCTAAGTGCTTGCTTTAGGCCATACAATTATTTCTATAATCTACATACCATGTCCTTTTATTTTGTCAATGGAAATCATTCAAGCTACTCTATGTAGACTTCTTCAAGTTCTCCATTCAAAAATATTGATGTTACATCCATATGATACACTTTAAACTTCTTAAATGCTACATAAGACAAAAATATTGTTACTACTTCAATTTTTGAAACATGGGTAAATGTATCTTCATAATCTATACCTTCTTGTTGTGAATATCCATTTTATACAATTTTTTTTTAATTTCTCACAAGCTTACTTTGTTCATTCATCTTGTTTCTAAAAAACCATTCAGTTCCTATAACATTCTTGTCTTTGTGTCTAGGATCCAATTCTTGTGTCTCATTCTTGACAATCTGATGTAGTTCTTCCTTTATTGCTTGAATACAATGATTATCCTTGCATGCCTTATCTACACTCTTTGGTTTATTTTGAGAAATTTAACACAATTCTTCATGTACTCTATTTCTTGTCATAACTCCTTTGTAGGGTGATTCTTTGTCAAACTCTTGTTAGGTGTAGGCATTACTCTCTCAAATCTTACTTGTTCTCTAGGTTCAATAACTTTAGCATAATTATGCAAATTATAGTTAGTCTTAGAGAAAACTTCAACATTTTCTATAACAAGTTTAGGATTAACTTCTTCTTCATCCTTAGTCAATTCAAGCTCATCATCTTCATCATCACTATAAATATTAAATAATCCTTCCATGCTTTAAATTTTTTATCATCATTAAAAAGGAAATAACTTCTAGTTTTCCATACTCTCTTAGTACATTTGGATGAAAAATTACCAATTTCTTTACATGTCCAAAAAAAAAAAAATCATACCATTTGACACTCTTTTCTTAAGCAATGATATTCCTTCTTCAATGTTCTTATCTTCTTTAGATTTGAATCTATCTTCATTTATATTTGTATTCTTTGATAAATTAGATCTATTTTTTTCATGCAACAAAAAGATTCTGGATATGGAAACTCAGTCTTCTTCTCTATATAATTCTGATATCTCACTAAGAAACTCCAACTTCTGAATATCAAAATAAACTCCATAAAAACAAGGAATTTCTTTTCTAAAATGACTCACCATTGATCTTCTTAAGCTATTAAGCTATTAAATATGAGATAGAAATATAAGAAGAGATACATACACAATAACACTAGATTTGTTAACTAGGGAAACCCTTGATCAGATGGAAAAACCTAGTGGGGTTGGTACTATTGAGCTATCATTATGCACGATGCTAAATGATAGGAATTCTTTCAAATTCCTCTCTTGAAAAGTTGACCTTGTGAGTCAACTCCAAGGTTTTGAGTGATCTTGTGACCTACTAGAATCCACTCAAATGAACATAAATGTTTTTGTTCATGAGGAGGCCTTTGCTAGTTCATTTTTTATTTTGGATGAGATGTAGAATCTGTTTGCTGTTTCAAAATAAACACAAAAAAGCACTATGTTTTTGTATTTTTTATTTTTTTGATGAATGCAATATTACAATATAGCTAGTAAGAATTCCTATTCTAAGAAGGGGGTTAGTAAGGAAAATAACAAGAACTTTAAAGCAAATAATGTGAAAGTAAAATCCTAATGGACATAAGCTACAAAAATGACATGTCTGGGAGTTAAGCTTTCAAAGAAATCGATGGGTAACCAATGAAATAAGGAGTAGTGCTTCTTTGATTCCATTGATGCAATTGTTGATGAAAAAATTAATAATTGTATGATATTTCACTCCTCATCAAATCGAAAGGCCATGGAAAGCACGCTCATGCAAGATAAAAAGTTATGCAGGTACAATTTGATGATCTCTTCTCGAGCTAGATAGATCAATTTTTTTTTATCAAACTATAGAAAACACTAGAATTAATAAATCACACAGCTAGAAATATCCCAATAACCTTTTGGTTCAATCACAATTCTATGAACATACATTCACAAAACAATGACACATTTAAGCAAGAATCACTACACTCCAAATGCGAGCACTAAAAGCATAATATTATTGCAAAATAATGACAACGCCAATCACATATTACAATGGAGTATTTATAAGAAATCATCTCCTCAAATTGTGTTGAGAGTGAGAGATATCTTCATGCAATAATATGCTTTTAAATTAATAAAACAAACTAATAATATACTAACTAACAATCTAATTGGTGCTTAGTAGGACTCCATCCATTTTATATTTATTAATTAGATGCATGAGACTTTACATGTCAAAGAACAAAGAATTTATGAGAGGAGAAAGAATAAGAAAGCTTTCAGTCAAAGTAGAAGCATCCAGAAGTGTCAAAAATGGAAGTTGATCCTTCACCAGGTGTCTATTGGAGTAAACTATTGTCAAAATACAATTTTGATGCATGGAAAGCTCTATTTTTAGAACTAGCAATTAACTATTAGTACACCTCTAGAAACACACACCAGATCCACTTGCATAGTTGTGCACTTGTGAACCTATGCAATTGTCTAGCTATGTACCTCAAAAGGTCCAAAATCTTAAAATTTTACTATGTGTCAAAACTAAAATTTTGGCTTCTAGGTTTTGTTGCCCTTCATACCAAAGCTATGTCTAGATTTTTTCCCTTGAATTTCCCAATAATCTTAGAAATTTAGATGCATCAAGAAGATCTTAAGTATCATACAAATCTTTGGCCTTTTGTTTGTAGTTGTCTACTTCAGTACGAGTATCAGCAAAATCCCCAAGTTTTGTATCCAACTCTAGCAAGGCTTCCTCTATTCTGAATGCCTACCTAATGTCATCCTCATTAGAAGCTTCTTCAATAATCTTCTGGAACTTTTCTACTACTATCTCCATGAGCATTAATATCTCCCATTCACCATCCTCAAAAATTTTGAGACACGCATTGCTATAATGCTTCTCTGCCTCCAAAATCTACTCTTAGGCTTGGTCCTTGAGCTGATGGATCTCCACATGTAATGTTTCCATTAATTTATTACTATCTACTATCTTCTCAATCCAATCATCAATTAGATCTAACTCTTCTTCTATATATACATCTACCAAAATCCTATACCTCCACCCTTTTATAGCCTATAATACCTCTAAATACTTACTTCATGCCTACACTTCATCCATTATATTGAAATTGTTTTTCAAAATTGCTACCATCTTGTCTACATTTTCTTGCATAGCATGTAGTAACTTCAAATTTTCTCAGATGATTAAGATACCCTTTTCCTCAAAACTTTCTTGCCACTGCTAATAGGCTTTCAAAAATGGATCCAGATGTATACCTCCCCCTTCTTTGAGTGTAACATTTAGAGTCTCCTCAGGGTGATTGGGATACAAGAGACCAACAACTTTGGTTAAATAACCTCTTAGGATTTCATTTTTCCTACAAAGTGTTATGAGTTTGACCCCTTCTTTCTCTAAACTCTTGAAAACCTCGTTTATTCGCATAAAGACCATCAATCTGGTAGTATCCAATTTAGACTTCTCGAGCATGACCTCTCTGATCTGGTAATTTTGTAGGCCTAAGTTTTCTACATCTACATCAAGAGGAGGGATAGCCACTTGAGAAAATAAATCCTAATTTTGTGTACTTTTGATGAATGCCAAGGCTCTTGCTTCCTTGGATCAGGACTTAGGTTTTCTCAGAACCTTGGCCAACTCGATCATATCGTCTTCATTGACACTGAACTATGGCTTCTTATTTTTTATCATCCTCAACTACCTTAGAACTTGTTCTACTAAAGGCCCACCTATTGAGGATGAAGGAGTGTGTTTAGCTACCTCCTTTCCCTTATCACTCATCTTAGGAGTTCTTTCCCTCTGTGGAGCCTATAGTTTGCACCTCAGTGTCTTGGGGGGCTTGCTAAGGATATTCAATCATTCACCCCTCTTTAGAGACCTCATCAATTGCCATTTTCTATGGCTCTTCCTCTTGTGAAGGCTCCTCTTGAACCTATTCTTCTTCAAAACTTGGAGGTGGAGGAGTAACAAAGCCTTTATCCACCTCTGTGACTTGTACTAGGGATGGAGGAGTACGAAAAAGACGTTGTGATTTTGGTGGAATCTATCTCAAGTCTCCCTATTGGGGCTCACTTGTTAGGGTATCCCTAATGTTATCCCCAACTAACTCCATTCCTATGGGCATGAAGTCAAAATATGACATTTTAAATACATCATCACCCCCTACATCTTGCTTATCCACCCATTGTTGTACTTCATCATTTGAAGTAATTATTTCCAAAGGTTCTTCTAGGCCTAATGGTGGTGTCATAGTGGAACTTCTTCTACTTTCTCATTATGTGGCTCTTGCTAGCCATGTTCTTCTTTGCAATGGAACACCTTCGTCCTCATCTTCCTCTTCTTCTTATTCTCCCTCAAGAAAGGTTTTGGAATAGATGGGAAAGGAACCATCCTTCTAATCACCCTTTTTCTTTTCTTAATAGGGGTCTTGATCTTTGTTTGCTTCTTAGGGGCCAAAGGGGATGTTTTTTATGTTTGTAAATGAGTAGAGACTTCTTGGGTTTCACCCTTTATTTGGCTGGGCATAGCTAGTTTCACTTGAGGGTCTAGCTAGACTTGGGATGCTCCAGTGTGCTCAAGCCCTTGCAAATTTTCTTTTCATTGCTACAGAGGTGCCAAAATTTAACCCTCTTCTAGTTTGGCTATTTGAGGAGAACTCCTCTTTGGAGAACTCCTCTTTCTTTTTCCCTTTCCTTTATTCTCTAGAGGGTGATAGTATCCAACTGGTCTATCTATTTGGTATACCATTTTGGGCCTTATGGGTGAATAAGCTACAAAGGTAGGTATAGTGACCTTCTTCCCTCTTCCTTTGTTTGGGTAGGCTTGTGCATTATAAATTATAGTCTCAAGTATTGGATCAAATTGAAAAGGTTTCTTGATACAATCCTATGTCATCTTAATGGCATGCCTTGCCCAATGATTAATGGCATCATTCTCTTCCCTGTCAACTTTAGTGTTCATTATTGGCCTATCTCCAATTTTATTTGTGTTGAATAGAGGGTCAAGAAACTCCTCTGAGTCTTACTAAAATATCTCCTCAGGACTGTTTATATTTAGAGCCTTTTCTACTGAATACAAAGTCATCTTGCAATAATCCTTGATTTAGACATGGTAGTCATTTTTTGCATTCATCCAATGATCTTTAATGGTTTCTTCATGCTGAAATTCCTTGCTTGCTAGATTCTGGACTTTATCGATATTATCAAAGCACGATCTTGGAGAATTGCACTCCTCTAGGGGATATTGATCCCATTTCCATTTAACAGAAGGAATATCCTACTTCCAATTTAATTGATAAGAATCAATGATCAAAGGCCATGTCTAACATGGTCTACACTATTTTTTGACTCTATCATATGCAGATTCAATTTGTCATGCAATCTCCAAAAGAACAAGTCTATCACTAAGATATCTTGGGAGCTTCGTTGAATTGATAGTGGCACTAACCACCTTTAGGTTTGCAAATATTTTAAACTAAATTTAATAAGCCCCAAGTGCTATTATCTACACCACTACATCATCAAATAATCTTTTTGCATAATTTCCCTCTACGAATCAGATGATAGCATATATGAATGCATCATTCACAATTTTGTATTCCTTACTCTGCTCTGAGAGTTTCCTTCGTATCAACTAAGGGTAGATGATATATGGCCAAGAATTAGGTTTTTGCATGCTACCTCTCTTGTACAATCTAGGATAGTTTGGCACCCTTGTAGCTAAAAGATACACAAAATATAAAGTCATATAGAACTTTTGTTTGTCCTTAACTGTCTCCAATTGTTCACACAGATTCTCACTTAGTGTGGTGGCCTAGTCAAGTGGCATCCTTGTCATCTTGATAGTCTTAATGTAAGTTTATCATGAAGACATTTAGGTGTCCAACCATAGGCAGACCCATTACTCTACTCAAAAGAATGATGGAATATCCAATGTTTTCTTTCATGTACCCCCTTATCATATCCACCTTTCCAGTTACCTTCCCTAGAGAAGTCTTCTCAATAAGATAAGAGGATAAGATAATTGCAATAGCCTCATTTAGGTGTTTTCTATACCACCTTTCCACTACCTCATAGGAGAATATAATGAATTGATCCACCCTCAGGAGATGGAATACCCTTTCAATGTTATCAATTCAAAGGTCAAGGAAAACTTCTCTAATCACACTCTTCACCACCCTCTCCTCAAGAACAAAGTGTTGTGCAAGTGTCATTATGAGCTCTAAGGATTGTATTGATGTTGGATGTGAAGCTACATTCACCAACCCTAATTGGAATAAGGCAAAAATCATAGTTGATCTCTTAGCAGTTTTGTTGCAAATCCTTAGGAACTCCCCCAAATTAGTGTGTCCCAAGTTTGTATCCCTGATCTCTGTATAATCATCTTAGAATCTTGATTTTGATGGCATGCTTTAGAATTTGAATGCAAAAGGCTTTGGTTCCATTTTCTTTCCTAATGAAGATGCCATTATATTTGCACAAAAGAGGAAGAACATCCATTAGTCTTTATCAAATTATAATTTTATAAAGCAAAATTTGTTGAAAAACACAAAAACACTCATTTTTTCAATCTCTTAAAACACAAAAGTAAGTGCACCAAGCACACTAGGAAGGGATGCCTAGTGTAATTATTGGATTTTCCCTGAAATTTTTTGAAAATAATAGGTGTGCACTAGTACACCTAGTTAGGTGCACTAGTGTGCATCTATTATTTTTAGGTTTTACAAAATTTTTAGTTAAATTGGGGTGCCCACCTATTCACCTAGATATGAGCACTAGTACACACCTCACTTTAGAGGATGATTCTTTATTTTCAATGAGAATGGATGTGCATCAATGCACTCAGGTAGGTGCATTGATGCACACCCATTTTGGGCATTTTGCTTTAAGTTTAGTTTTCTTAGTTTTTTTGGTTTTCACATATGTGGGGTGGGGGCAATGCACAATAGCACACCCAAGGAGGTGTACTAATGCACACCCTCTTATTTTTCTTTAAATTGTATTTGGGGGGTGCACAATAGTGCACCAAGTTAGGTGCATGGTTGTGTATGCCTTACAAGTTTTGTGTTTGTTTTTTGTCAATTTTTTCTACTTTATGAAGAAGGAGGTGCATAGTAGCACACCTAATTAGGTGCATTTTTGTGCACCAAACCCTTACATTTTTTTTAAGGAGGAGAAGTAAGTGAGTTTAGCACACCTCATTAGGTGCATAAGTGTAGGTAGACTCGATAGATACAAGGGGTTGTGGAGCTTGTGAATAAAGGAGCTGTGGAAAAGAGATGAGAAAATGCTCAGTGAGAGACAAGACACAAAGAAAATAGAAAATGGACCCTCCCCTCATTTATAGGAAACATGGCTGGGCACAGCTATGGTGGTGTGCAACTCCTCAGCCGTGTGAGTATGCAAAAGAGAGTCTCTTTTATAACCTTTTTGGCATTCTAGCGCACCTCTAGGAGTGTGCCTAGTGTGCCAAAATTAATTTTTACTTATTTTCTTAAATTTATCAAATTCTTGATATTTAGGTTTTAACAAAAGGACCCTAACATGATTATGGGGACTAGGGAAGACCTAAAAAAATGGCCCATAATTTAGACTAGGACTCTAAAAGGCCAAAAATAATAAATAGGGGGGTCCCCATTTCCACAAGAAAATACGACATGTGTTGTTGAACCACAATAAATAGAACTGACAAAAGGAAGAAATGATAAAAGAATTTCTTCATTAGTGAACATTCTTTTGATGTGTATCTAACACAAACTAAATCCTGAACATGCTAAGCAAATTTTGAATGACTTTAGTCAAAACTTTAGGATCCAAAACCTTCAAGCTCAGTATGTGTCTAGTCTATTCATTTCTTCAAAATATCAAGATGTAATTAATCAAAATCTTTAGACAACTTAGAAACAATCTTCCACCCCTTTCGGCTCATCCATCAAGAATCTTCAAGAAGGTCATTTATCAATCTTTTGCTTGACCAAATGAGAGAATCAGTTCAAGAGCTCTTAGTAGGCTATCACTTTTCTTTTAATTTTTTTGGAAAATCATTTTGAATAATTACTCCATATAATTCATAATGTCACTATTTGATGAAGTAATGTTTTGGTAAAAGATACTTCATTTCCAAAGTGTATATTTTTGTCACTTTAGATCATTTTAGAATCCTTCAGTCTTAAAACTATTTTTTCTTTATATTTTCTTCTTTCTTTTTTCCTTTTTCTTCCTCGATTTTCATTTAAATTTTTTGTATCCTAACTATGCTTAGACTATATAGCTAGGACATCAGTGTCATTTCTTGGATTCAATCCTTTGTGAACATCCCTTGCATTCCTCTTTTAGATCTTTTTAGAAACTCTCACACCAAACAATGATCTCAATAATCCTTTGAGAAGACCTTTTCTATTTGAACTAGTAGGGTTTGGACTATCTCTTGCTATCTTCAACCTTAACTTGACAACACCTAAGTCAATCAATCTTTAAATTTGCAAAATGTCAAGAACTTTTTGACTTAGAATCCTAAATTCAAGGCTGAAAGCCCCCCTATTTCTGCAAGCAACATCCATTCTTCAGTTGGTATAAGACACATAGTCATCCAAATTTTTTGACAAAGAAGTACCTCTTCCTAAAATTAGACCCAAAAGAGTAGTTGGTAAAATATCTCAAGATAAAATCTTGAGTGCACCTTACCCCCTTGTACATGTGACTGAAAGCAAACACACAACTGAAAGAAAACACTCTTGCAAAAAATAAACACACTTGCGGAAATAAAATCTAACTAATTTTTTTTTGGTTCTTCTAGGCTTCAAAATAATGTTTTAGAAATTTCCCATTGACTAGTAATGGAAGAAATTCCCTTGTAAGGAACTGAGCCTAAAAGTATTTTCTTTGAGAATTTTTGCAATTTGATAAGGGCTAGTCCACAAGCATTGAAACTTGGTATGGCTGCCCAACTTTTTTTTTTGCCTTATCCCAAAGTAGAAAAAGGTCAAAAATTCTAAAGGATTTTATCATGGATCTCTTATTGAACTATATCTTCATGATAGCTTGATGTTTAGCCATGTGCTCCAATGCAACTATCCATTTCTCATCCATCTCTAGAAGATTCATCAATCTAATTTTTACTTTATTTGCATCTTTAACATACCCACTCATGAATTTCAAAATAGGAATCCTGATGTTAAGCGAGAACACAAAATCTTGTCTATAGACAAGCAAATATGGAGAAGTCCCCAAAGCATTCTTGACCTTTACTCGATTTTTCCATAGAGCATACTTGAGTTGCATATGCCAATCTCTAGGGTTTTCCTTCAATAATCATCTTATTACTATGATCAAATTATTGTTCATAGACTTGGCTGCCCCATTTCATTGTGGTTAATAATTTGAAGAGAACTTGATGATAACCTAATTTTCAAATGCCCACTAACTCAAGAATATTGATATGAAAGTATATCCATTATCAAACACTAGGGTGAATGACATGCTAAATCTAGCGACAATATGTTCTTCCAAGAAGTCCTTCAAACTTTAGTAGTGCAATTGCTAAAGGTTTTTGCTTCTACGCATTGCATACAATAATCAGTGGCTATGAGAATATAAGTGTGTCTAGTTGATGATGGTAGATTGACTTGACCAATGAAATCTAGCCCCCACTTTTCCAAGGGGAATACCTCATACATTGGTTGTAATGACATTACCAAGTGTCTTTCTCTATTGGCACTGGTTTGATAGATATGACATGAATGTACATGCTGAAAAGTATCTTTGAATATTGTGGGCCAAAAATAACCTGATCTTAAAATCAAATGAGCAGTTGCTTTTGCTGAACCATGTCTTGTACCATAATTATCGTGGAACTGTTCCAAAACTTCCTTTACTTATTCACGTCCTAAGCACTTTAGGTAGATTCCATCATAGTTCCTTTTGTATAACTTCCTATCATGAAGTATGTAGGATTCACACTTCATTTTAAGTCCCCTATGCTATGAACTATTCATCCAACTAGGGCACTGATTTTGTAGAAGATAGTAAACAATATCCTTGTACCAAACATTTGTTACTACACCTTGGTCGATATCAACCTTAGATACTATCATCTTTTCTTGATCTTGCGCATTTTTTTCACTGTCAAACCTAAATTTCCTTTCATCCCCAACCTAGTCATCAACTATCATTCTTGACAATCCTTGACCTCTAACTAACTTCATAGGATATATTTCTAAATCAAATTCTTGAAGTATTGCCATCCATTTCCCTCATCTTTCACTGAGTTCATTTTGCATCAATAATGTCTTTACTGCTAGACTAGGAATAATTGAATACACCTTGCTTCTCAAAATATAATGAAAAAAATTCTTTATTTCTTTAATTAATACAAAAGACTATTTATCAAGGTTGGAATAATTCAACTTGACATTTCTCAGGGGCCAAATCATAAAATAAATAGGCCTTTCATCTTCCTTTTCTTTCTTTTGTGTTAGAATCCCAGCACATGAATGTTCTGAGGCAAAGGAATAAATCTTGAAGCTAATTCATAATTAGGACTTACTAGCACTAGGGTTATAGAAATGGTTGCTTTGATATCCTTAAATGATTTCTTCATTTCTGGACCCTATTCTGTCTTAGCCCCCTTTTTGAGTAAATCATTAAGGGGCCAGACTATCTCAATGAATCCACTTATGAATTTTCATACAAAATTTATCCTCCCAAAGAAAGATTTGAGTTCTTTTCTATTTTGAGGAGATGATAGTTTTAGAATAGCTTCAACTCTATTAGGATCAATGGAGATTCCAACTTTAGAGATAACACATCCCATGAGTTTTCCTTTAGTGAACCCGAATGAGCATCTCTTGTGATTGAGAGATATGTCATACTTACAACATCTATTGAATACCTACCTGAAATCAGCAATGTGAGTACTTTGATCCTTTGAGAAGACTATTAAATCATCCATATAGATAACTATACACTTGTTTATCGATCCCTTAAAAGCTTCATCCATAGCTCGTTGAAACATAGCATTTTCTTGTGAGAAAAAGTTCCCCATTTAGTTGTAAAAGTTGTCTTTAGTCAATCTTCTTCATTAACCATCACTTGATTATATCCTGAATATCCATCCAAGAAAGACATCATCTTTGAACCATTTACAATTTGCAACACCTCATCTAGTGAGGGTAAAGGATAATTGTCCTTTTTAGATGCTAACTTTAAGTTACAAAAATCAATGCAAAGATGAATCTCTCTAGTCTTCTTCCTTTCTAGAACCAAATTAGCCACCCATGTAGAATGGCAGATGGGGAATATGATCTTGGCATCCAATAACCTCTTAACTTCTTTCTTTATCAAGGGTTTAGTGATAGGATTTAAAGGTCTTTGTCTCTACCGAAAAGGGTTGAAACTTGGTTTCAGTGGGATGTTATGTGTGATAATCTTTGGATCATATGTTTTTAGTTCTTCATAGCTCCAAGAATTAATATCTTTATACTCAGTAAGAACTTTGAGCATGTCTTCCCTTTCTTGTGCATTACACACTTTTCCTATTTGTACCATCTTTGGATTTTTCTTAGTACCCAAGTTGTACAAATCACATTCCTTGATTCGCTTTTCTTGGGTCATCCTTCTATTAATTGTTGATTTATCATGATCAAAAATACATTCTAATTCAACCATCCCTTTTGGAATAGTATTGGTTTTCAAATTAAGAATCCCATCTTTGTCTTCAAACTCATCACATTCAGGTTTCTCATCTGATGTATCATCAATTTCTTGTCCTTAAAAATGGCCATTGCACATGATAAATTCAAGTATATGTTGATCATCCTGGAAGACCTAAAATTTTGTAATATTTTCAAGAATGGATGGAGTGGCAACTAATTCTATAGAAAAAATTTTCAATTTTGTTCTCTCAACCAGTTGTAATGCACTTGCTAAAATGGTGAGAACATATTTTACCATGTTTTTCCTTCTTGGAATAGACTTTATATTCAAGGCCTTAAAATCATCCATTAAATCCCATACTCCTTTTTTGTATGCAAGAAACCTCTTATCATTACAAGAATATAATGATTTCACTTGTCAAATAACTAACTGAGAATCTCCCTTTATTATGAGTGTTGCAATCCTTTTCTCCAATGCGAAAAGAAGTCCTTAGGTCAATGCTTCATATTCTACAATATTATTAATATATTTGAATTGTAGTTGGTATGTTGCATAGAAAGACTTACCTTTTGGGTTAAAAAACTCGATACCTACATCGGCTCCCAATTTTCTTTTGGAACCATTGAAGAAAAGTGTCCAGATCAGATCTTCCTTAGGTTTCCAAGTCTTGTGCTTATTTATCCTTAGCTTCTCTTTCACTTGAGCCTTGAAGGATTGTTTCTTAGGAACCCATTGTAATTTTTTGTGAGCTAGACTTGATGATTCTTGGTTATGAATTCTTGATAAAGGAGGTGTGTACTTTTCTTGTTTGTCTTGAATTTCCCTTATTAGTTCTATAATTTCTTCAACTTTAGGTAGAGGACAAACAACCACTAAAATCCATCCTTGACCTTTCACATATCATCTTCTCCTCTAACCTTTGATCATTCCTAGGGGAGGAGAAGATAAACCTCCACCATCTAAAGAAGTGTTACTATATGACACATTTATATCTTTGATTTCCTATTCAACCATTTGCACCAGTTCAAATAAGTTTATGGGAGTTTGATTTTATATAGTTTCCTCTTCTAGAGTCTTATTATTCTTTTCTTCCACCATGTGCATCAATACCTTTCCAACTACTTCTTCACATGATGAGCATTCAAATTTAGAGTGACTAACTTTATGCAATTGGTAAAATCCAAGAAGGAGCAAGATACTAGGATCAAATTCCTCTCCTAAACATTTTAAATTAGCCACCATACTATCTATGAATTGTGTCATGATTTCATCCTTTGGGATTGGTATCTTAAGTTCTTTATCCTAATCATTTGATATTTTGGTGGAAATTGTATTAAATGCAATCATTTTGTAGGATTCTAGATCCAATTATAAGAATGCTATTTCATTCAAGGCATTATATTTTGTAATCATCATTTTCAATTTTGGTTCTAAATCTATCTTAATCTAATTGTTCAACCCCATCCATGGCAACCATAACTGAGTGAAATTTGTAAAAATCATCCTCTTAGACATTTCATCCATTCCCTGCTCATAAGTAATCCATGTTTTCGAGATATCAACCACATGTATATTAATGATATCTTGAATTCGAGGATCGACTATCAATTGTATCCGAACATCTTTCAATACACTAATAAATTTCATCTCTATTTTATCCAACTATAACATTACTCAATTGGAAGGTTGAGGATTGACTCCTAACCTTTGTGCTATTGATAGTGGCATGACATTACAAGAGGCTTCTGAATCAACAATGCAATTGTGAAGATTTTTTCCAAATATTCTGACACTTAGCAAAAATAGAGGCACATCAACCTTGTCTTTAAACATAGTGGGCATCACCTTTGTAGCATTCACCTATTGGGATACTGTGTTTTTAGGGACAACATTTATATTATGGGTTTCCTTTGTATGATCCAGAGTTTTCATCAGTTCTTCACACTATTGTGGAAAGTTTTGCAACATGTCAAGCATGGATATGTTGGCTTTTGTTCATTTCAAATCTTCTCCAACAGTGTACTTTTTAGGAGACCAAGCAAGATTTTTCAATATTATTGGTATATTTACTTGGTTTAGATTTTGTTGTCCCCCATATGGTGGCTTGATTGGTGCTAGATTATTAATCACTTTTGGATTGGGAGGAGTTAGCTTAGTGCTAGAGGAATTCCATCAATCAAAGGTTCTTTTCCACTCCTCAGATTGTACATATTACAATTTTCATTATGAAAAGCAAACATCTCATCACATTGAAGGACAAGTTCTTGGCTAAATGGAAATGAGAATTCTTTGTTGGTCGACTGTCCTAACTATGTATTCTATGTAGAATTATGAGATTCTAGTAGCATAGCATCAAACTACATAGGAGAAGCATTTTTTCTTGTTTATGAACTTTGAGCCATCTCTTGATTTCCATCACAGTATGAACCATCATTGTAAGATGCATTTTGACCATTGTCATACTAGTTTATATCTACATGTTGAACATTTTTGTTATTATTTGTCATAATGCTTCCATTATTTGGACTGTGTTCCATTGTTATTTTTGTCTTTGGAAGCCATTATTTTGGTCAAGATGATTGAAATTGTTTGCTCCATTGGTATTTCAAATATTGGGGTTATTCTCACTATAGTTCCTATAGTTTTGTCCTTGTGATAACCTCAAACAAGTCACTTCATTATTTATCTATGACACAATATTTTTCATTTGTCCAAATTTAGAAGTAAAATTGTTGTCTACCTTAGTAGAAGTAGCTACTTTTTGTTCAAAGAATGCAGCGTTTGGTAGTTGATATCCCAAATATATTAGAACAGATTTTTGTGGAATGGATGCCTACTATAATGGGACTAGATTCATAGGAACAAACTAGCTAGGCATTGTGGATACTTTGACATGATATGTTGTTATTGTTGTGATAGCTTGAGCTCGAAACATTAGTCTTCCTCCATATGGATTGGCTTGTTTAGTGAAGGTCATTGCTTCAGAGAAGACCCTTTCCAATGTATCAATGTTTGTTGGAGGAGTATTCTTAGAAATATAGTAGTAAGAGGATCCAGAGCATTTAGATAAATTTGGATAGTAGCTTCAATTGGTATATTTTATGATGATTTGAGTTTGTGATATGCCATATGAAAGTGATGATTAAAGCATGAAACCGTCTCAATTGGGTCCTTTTTTATTGATATGAATTGTTGATGTAACACTGTTGGATTCACAAATGTTTTAAATTGTTTCAAATTTTTTTTTTCAAAGGTATCCCTATCTCCAATGCATCCATGTGGCAAATTAACATACCAATTAAAAGCAACTCTTCCCAAAGAGTAGCGAAATAAATGAAGAACCACATCTTCATTGGCAATCTATTTTCCACTACAAATTTCTTTAAATAATTTGGTGTGATCTTTAGCAGTTCATGTTTCTCTATAAATGAACCTTGGGAAAAAATTCTTCATATTTTTAGGTAGATCATGGAGTGGGCCTCTCAAGTTGAGTAGTAAATCTATAGCATTTGCAAAAAAGGCCATTGGAGGATTTGGCAGACCTAAAGGTGGTTGTTGCGGAGGTGGAATAGTTGGAGGATTTGGTGGTCCACCAGGTGGTTATTATGGGGGTGGAGTTGAAGAAGATGATGAAATGTTGAATGATAATTATCAAATTTGAGGTATTCCTTTATCACTATGTATTTTACAAAAGTGGGGAAGCTCAATGAATTCCTATTCCCTTGGTGAAGACCTAAAAGCTCACTGAAATGGTGATTTTGGATTTGAATCCTCTAGTTTGCATCAACTCTAGAAAAACCACACCTTTGTAGAAGTACACTCTCTCACAAATTATGTGCACCACAGAATTTAGTGAAGTTGTTCACTTGCATACCTATGCATTTACACACCTGCTCAATAGTGCACTTCCACACTTGAATTTCCAAAAAACTCAAAAGAAATTCTGAACTTATAAAAAGTGTAGAATTTTGAGAAGACACCGAATTTTAAAACTTTGACAAATTTTTCCTCTTTTCCAAAAATCAAAAAGTGTTCCCTCCTTCTAGTGCTACTTCTGTTGAGCTATCATTATGAACAATGCTAAATGACAGTAATTCTTTTGCCTCTAAAACTTTTACATGGTACCAAAGTAGCTATTGAGCCCTTAATCATTGTGAGTTCAGGCATTTCCTCCCTTGAAAAGTTGATCTTGTTAATCAACTCCAAGTTTCTGGGTGATCTTATGACCTATTGGAATCCACCCAATCAAAGATTAATGTTTTTGTTCATGAGGAGGCCTTTGCTAGCTCATTTTTTATTTTTAATGAGATGTAGAATCTATTTGCTATTTCAAAATAAACACAAAAAATGAACTATGTTTTTACATTTTTCTATTCTTTTGATGAATGCAATCTAACAATGCAACTAGTATGAATATCTATTCTAACAATGGGGATAGTAAAGTAAATAAAAACAACTTTAAAGAAAATAACATGAAAATAAAATCCTAATGGAAATAAGCTAGGGAAACAACATGTCTGCAAGTTAAGCTTTTAAAGAAATCAGTGGGTAACCAATGAAAGAAAAAGAAGTGCTTCCTTGATTCCACTGATGCAAACAGTGGTGAGAAAATTAATAACTTTATGATATTTCACTCCTCATCAGATCACATTGCCACAAAAAGTGTGCTCATGCAAGACAAGAGGTTATATAGGTACAATTTGGTGATTTCTTCTCGAGCTAGATACATCAACAGAATTTGTCAAACTATAGCAAACACCAAAATTAATAAATCACACAATCAGAAATAATGCAATAAAATTTTGGCTCAATCACAATTCCATGAACATATATTCACAAAAAAATGACACATTTAGGTAAGAATTAGTACACTCCAAATGCGAGCACCAAAAGCATAATATTATTGCAAAATAAAAATAGTCCCAATTACATATTACAATGGAGTATTTTTAAGAAATCATCTTCTCCAATTGTGTTGAGAGTGAGAGATATCTTCATGCAATAATATACTTTAAAATTAATTAAACAAACTGATTATATACAAATAATTAATCAAATACATGAGCCTTTATATGTCAAAGAACAAAGAATTTATGAGAGAAAGAATAAGAAATCCTTAAGTTGAAGTAGTAGTGTCTAGAAGTGTCAAAAATGGAAGTTGATCCTTCACTAGGCATTTGTCAAACTTAAACTACTGTCAAAATGCATTTTCAATGAGTGGAAAGCTCTATTTTTGGAACTAGCAGTTAACTATCGGTGCCCCTCTAGAAATGCACACTAGCTCCATTTGCATAGCTGTGCACCTATGGACCTACACAACTACAGAATTGCACACCTCAAAAGGTCCAAAATCTCAAAATTTTACTGAGTGTCAAAACTAAAATTCTAGCTTCTAGGTTTTGTTGCCCTTCATACTAGAGCTATGTTTGGATGTTTTCCCTTGAATTTCCCAATAATATTTGTAATTTTAGCCTCATCTAGAAGATCCGAAGCATCATACTTTTCTTTGACTTTTTGTTTGTAGTTGTCTACTTCAATATGGGTATCAACAAAATCCTTAAGTTTTGTATCAAACTCTAGCAAGGCTTCCTCTATTTTTAGTGCCTACCTGATGTCATCCTCATTAGAAGCTTCTTCAAAAATATTGTAGAAGTCTTCTACTTCTACCTCTACAGGCATTAATTTCTCTTGTTCATCATCCTCAAAAATTTCTAGACACACATTGCTATAATGCTTCTCTACCTTCAAAATCTACTCTCCAGCTTGGTCCTTGAGCCGATGGATCTATGCATATAATGTTTCCATTACTTTATTATATCTACTATCCTCCCAATCCAATCATCAATTAGATCTAAATCTTCTATTGTATATACATCTACAAAAATTGTATACCTCTAGCCTTTTATAGCTTGTAATGCCTATAAATCTTTACTCCATTCCTGTACTTCATCCATTATACTAAAATCCTATTTCCGAATGTCTACCATCTTGTCTACATTTTCTTGCATAGCATGTAGTAAATTCAGATTTCCTCAGATGATTAAGAAACCCTTTTCCTCAAAACTTTCTTGCCATTACTGAAACGCTTTCAAAATGGATCTAGATGTATAGCTCCCTCTTCTTTGAGTGCAACATTTAGAGTATCCTCAAGGTGATTGGGATCCAAGGGACCAAAAAATTTAGCTAAATATCCTCTTAGGATTTCATTTTTCCTACGAAGTGTTCTAAGTGTGGCCCCTTCTTGCTTTAAACTCTTGAAAACCTCCTTTATTCCCATAGTGAACATCAATCTGGAAGTATCCAATGTGGGTTTCCCGAGCATGACCTATTTGATCTGGTAATCTTTTGGGCCTAAGCTTTCTACATCTACATCAGGAGGAGGGATAGCCACTTGAGAAAATAAATGCTGATTTCAAGTACTATTGATCAATGCCAAGGCTCTATCTTCCTCAGATAGGGACTCAAGTTTTCTCAGAACCTCAGCTAACTCGATCATATCCTCTTCATCGACATTGAACTATGGCTTCTTATTTCTCATTATTTCCTTTCTTAACCACCTTGGAACTCATTCTACTAAAGGCCTACCTCTTGAGGATGAAGGAGTGTGTTTAGCTACCTCCTTTCCCTTATCACTCCTCTTAGGAGTTCTTTCCCATTGTGAAGGCTCTCCTTCTATGGTCTTTATTTCCATGGAGCCTATATTTTACACCTCAGTGTCTTGGGAAGCTTGCTCAGGATATTTAACCATTCATCCCTCTTTAGACACTTCATTAATTGCCATTTTCTATGGCTCTTCGTCTCATGAAGGCTCCTTTTGAACCTTTTCTTCTTTGGAACTTGGAGGTGGAGGAGTAACAGAGCCTTTATCCACCACTGTGACTTGTATTGAGAATGGAGGAGTAAGATCAAGACCTTGTGATTCTAGCAGCATCTGCATCCAGTCTCCTTGTTGGGGCTCACCTATTAGGGTATCCCTGATCTTATCCACAATTAACTTCATTGCTACAAGAATGCAGTTAAAATCTAACATTTTGAATACATCATCACCCCCTACATCCTACTCATCCACCCATTATTGTACTTCATCCTTTGAAGTAGTTATTTCCAAAGGTTCTTTCATGACTAATGGCAGTGTCACAGTGGAACTTCTTCTTGTTTCCAATTATATGGCTCTTGCTATACATGTTCTTCTTTGTAATGGAACATCTTCCTCCTCATCTTCCTCTTCTTCTTTTTCTCCCTCACGAATGGGTTCTAGGATAGATGGGAAAGGAACCATCCTTCTAATCAACCTTTTCCTTTTCTTAATAGGGGTCTTGATCTTTGTTCACTTCTTAGAGTCTGAAGGGGATGCTTCTTCTATTTGTGAAGGAGGAGAGACTTCTTTGGTTTTACCCTCTATTTGGCTAGATGCAACTAGTGGCACTTGAGGGTTTGGCTAGAGTTGGGAAGCTCTAGTGTTCTCAGGCCCTTGCACATTTTCTTGTTGTTGCTATAGAGGCACCAAAATTTAACTCTCTTCTAGTTTGGCTCTTCGAGAGAACTCTTTCTTTTTCCCTTTCCTTTCTTCTCTGAAGGGTGATTGTATCCAACTTTTCTATCTAGTTGGTATACTATTTTGGGCCTTATGGTCGACTGAGCTACAAAGGTAGGGATAGTGACATTCTTCCCTCTTCTTTTGATTGGGTAGGCTTATGCATGAAAAATTATAGTCTCAGATATTGGACCAAGTTGAAAAGATTTCTTGATCCAATCCTACATCATCTTAATGACATTCCTTTCCTAATGATTAATGTCATCATTCTCTTCCCTTTCAACCTCAGCTTTCATTATGGGCCTTTCTCCAATTTTATCTATATTGAATAGAGGGTTGAGCAACTCCCTTGAGTCCTGCTAAAATACCTCCTCAGGAATGTTTATATTTAGAGCCTTTTCTATCAAATATAAAGTCATCCTACAATAATCCCTAATGCAAACATCATAGTCATTTGTTGCATTCATCCAATGATCTTAATTGGCTTCTTCATGCTGAAATTCCTTGCCTGCCAGACTTTGGACTTTCCTAATATTATCAAAGAATGACCTTATTGTTCCCATTTCCATTCAAAAGAAGGAATATCCTACTTCTTCTTTACTTGATAAGGTCTAGTAATCAGAGGCCATATTCAACATGGTCTACACTCTCTATCATATGTCAATTCAATTTGTCATACAATCTCCAAAAGAACAAGTCTATCACTAGGATATGTTGGGAGCTTCTTTGGATTGACAGTGGCATGAACTACCCTTAGGTATGTAAATGTTTTAAAATGAATGTAATAAGCCTTAAGTGTTGTTATCTATGCCATTGCATCATCAAATAATTTTTTTGTATAATCTACCTCTATAAATCAAATGATAGCAAATACGAATGCATCATTCATGATTCTATATTCCTTACTTTGCTCCGAGAGTTTCTTCCTTACTAGCTAAGGATAGATGATATATGGCCAAGCATTAGGTTCTTGCATGCTACCTCTCTTGTACAATCTAGGATAGTTCACCACCCTTGCAGCTAAAAGATACACCAAATATGAAGTCATATAAAAATTATTTTTGTCCTTAACTATCTCCAATTGTTCACATAGATTCTCAATTAGTGTGGTGGCCTAGTCAAGTGGCATCCTTTCCATCTTGATACTCTCAATGAAGTTTATCATGAAATTTTTTAGGTGTATAGCCATAGGTAGACCCATTACGCTACTCAAAAAAATGATAGAATATCTAATATCTTCTTTCATGTACCCCCTTGTCATATCCACCTTTCCGGTTACCTTCCCTAGAGGAGTCTTCTCAATAAGATAAGAGGAATAGATAATATCAGTAGCCTCATTTAGGTGTTCTTTGTACCACTTTTTCATTGCCTCATAGGTGAGTTTGATGAATTGATCTACCCTCAAAAGATGGAATACCCTTTTAATGTTATAAGGTTGAAGGTCAAGGACAACTTCTCCAGTCACACTCTTCATCACCCTTTCCTCAAGATAAAAGTGTTGTGCAAGTATTATTATGAGCTTTGATTATTGTACTAATTTTGAGTCTAAAGCTTCATTCACCAACCCTAATCGTATTAAGGAAAAAATCATAGCCAATCACTCAGTGGGTTTGTTGTAAATCCTTAAGAAGTCCCCCAATTCAGTGTGTCCCAAGTCTGTATCCTTAATCTTTGATTAATCATCTTTGAACCTTGATTTCCATGGCACACCTTGGAATTTGAACACAATAGGCTTTGGTGCCATTTTCTCACCTGATGAAGATGCCATTATATCTGCATAGAAGAGAAAGAATGTCCATTAGTCTTTATCGAATCAGAATTTTAGAAAGCAAAATTTGACTCATTTTTTCAAACTCGATGCAAAATTAAGTGCACCAAGCACACTAGGAAGGTATGCCTAGTGTGTTTATTGGATTTTCTATGAAATATTTTGAAGATAAAAGGTGCACACTAGCACACCTAGTTAGGTGTGCTAGTGCACACCTATTATTGTTTAGGTTTTACAACATTTTAAGTTAAATTGGGGTGCACACCTATGCACCTAGACAAGTACACTAGTACACACCTTGCTTTGGAGGATGATTCTTTGTTTTCAATGAGAATGAGTGCGCATTAGTACACCTGGGTAGGTGTGATGCGCACCCATTTTGGGTGTTTTGCTTTGAGTTTAGTTTTCTTAAATTTTTTTGTTTTCCCATATGTGTGGGGGTGCACACTAGCGTACCCAAGGAGGTGTGCTAATGTGCACCCTCTTATTTTACTTTAAATTATATTTGGGGGTTGCACAGTATGCACCAAGTTAGGTGCACTACTATGCACCCCTTACAAGTTTTGTGTTTATTTTTTGTCAAAGTTTATGGCTTTATGAAGAGGGAGGTGCATAGTAGTGCACCTGATTAGGTGACAGCTGCACACCACAACCCTACATTTTTTCTTTTAAGAGAAAAAGCAAGTGGGCTTAGTGTACCTCATTAGGTGTGGAAGTGTAAGAAGACTCAATGGATATAAGGGGCTATGGAGCTCATGAATAAAGGATTTGTGGCAAAGAGATGAGGAAATGCTCAGCAAGAGGAAAAAAACAAAGTAAAAAGAAAAAGGACCCCTCCCCTCATTTATAGGCAATATGGTTGGGCACAAGTATAGGGTTGCACAGCTATGTAGCTCTTCAACTATGTAACTACACAAAAGAGTGTCTCTTTTATAACCTTTTGTAATTCTAGTGCACCTCTAGGATCTTGTCTAGCATGCCAAAATCAATTTTTACTAATTTCCTTAAATTTCTCAAATTATTGATCTTTAGATTTTATCGACAAGACCCTAACATGATTATGGGGACTAGGGAAGACCTAAAAAAATGACCTGGAGTCTGGACTAGGACTCTAAAAAGACAAACAATAAATAGGGGGGTCCCCATTTCCACAAGGAAATGGGGCATGTGTTGTGGAACCACAACAGGTACCCACAAAATTATGTACTAATTTAAAATTTCCTTACAAGAGGATGGAATTTTTTAGGATACAATGAAATAAATTCAGTACATATCAATTACTTTTAAGAGACTTTGAATCTTTATTAGGAGATTCCAATTCTGTTAGGAGTTGTAGAGGGTAGATGGACCCACTGTCTAAACAATTAAAAGGGAAAGACCACTTAACTCCTTGTCTAATTGATCTTTCTATTATTCTTTGAAGAATGATCTCAACCTCCTCTAATCTCTTGATTGGACCAAACCTCTTTTAGATCTCAATAATAGATCACCAACTTTCCATCTAATAATCCCTTGGATTGCTAACTCACATTTACCAAGTACTTCACATATCACACAATTCCTAATTGAAAATCCACACATTGTCAAAGGAAAATAACTTTATTTATTACAATATTCTCAAAATAATTTTTTGAGTCATCCTTGAGGCTTTCCCAATTAATCATAATAGGACCTCATGAAGATATCACAATTCATTACATATTTTCACAATTATAAAATATTGTCATCTTATATCCTTTATAGATTCTTAGACATGCAACCTCTAACCTTTTGTACTCACTAAAATCATCATCAAGCTATCTTCTATTACTATCTAACTTCACTCATCAAGATTCTATCCCTGTTAAGACATATAATCAAAACATCAAAAAATACTTATCAGGTACTTTGTTACACATTGTCATCTATAATTCTTGAGTAACTATTGCATTTATTTGACTCTCTACTTATGGACTAGTCCACTTCATCAAGACACAATGTAGAACATATCCTTAACTTTCTTTGACCTCATTATCAATACATAGTCTCTATGAACTCATTCTCTATTTGCTACCTTGCTAGTCTTTGCAGAAACAATATTATATTGATATCAATGAAAAAATAGACATGAATGCCATGTGTCAATCATGCTAAACATCTCTTCAATGCTTAGGATACTCCCCCATGTAATATTGTCAGTATTCATGTTAACACAAATATGATTTTCCCTTATGATTTATGAACTTGGTAGACATGCATATTCATAATTTCAATAATAAAATGAAAGTAAACTCATCTATTCTACTTCATCATATGCTTATACACATAAGCCATAAAAATATAACACATGAAATAAATATATAGGTTACATAGAAACCCTTGGTTAGAGAGAAAATCGTGTTTGTGGGAATGATACCCGCAAATAATTCACTACTCCATTAAGAGGTTTCCTTTTTGGGGATACAAATGTTTTTCAATTCTAGTAATGTACATTATTAGGAGTAATACAAAAGGATTTGTAAGAATCTACCTTTCTCAAGGATTTTTCAACACTCATACAATGTGTGCAATTGGTTAACACATTAAACTATTTTCTACAATGGTGAAAATATAATAGTAAACTAGATCTGATTGAGTGCAACTTACTTTGTTGTTCAAATCTCTATTCTAATTAAATCTTTATCATCTCTTATGAGTGGTATTTCTAATCCTTCCTTTTCTACTGCATGATAATCTTCTCTATAGTAGATTCACATCTTCATTCCTCTAGTATATCCCCTCATGAATATAATTTGAACAAAATCTAACTTTAAACTCCTCGAAGAAGGTCCTTATATAGAGAAAAAAAACTCCTCTTTGATCCATGACCTAATTCGAGCAAGGGATAATTTTGGAATATGCCATTGATTAAGATCAACAATCTAAATCTATCCTTATCATCACATTTGTCTTCTTTTATTTTATTAGTTCATGTTCTACCTTGGACTCATCATTAGTCAAAACTATCTTCACAATAAAATTTTCCAAATATTGTTCTCAATTCTTCTAAACAACTTTTCCATTTAGTGGAATTGAAATATATATATTTCAATATCATTTTAAACTTTTAGGTTCTTCCTCTATAACTCGATAAACACAATGTTCATGCTTGGTAGATGTGTTGGAATTCAATGACAACATGTTCATTTATGTTCTTTTCTCAGTTAAGTCTTTTCTTAGTGTGTATATATATAGTGATTGGTTTGTTTTGCCTTGACTCAGTAAATATTCTATGGCATGGTAAAAGTGTTGACCAAACAATACCATGTGTACTTACTAAAATTTCTATAGAGTAAGATTTATATTGACAATTTAATTATATACAAATAATTTAATATACATCAATTTAGTATATTCTTTTTCAATTTGAAAATGTTAAATATTTTCATTAGCACTTAAGGAATGGATTTCTTTCTCTATTTAGGTTTCTATATCTACATCCACATTATTAACATTAATTGGACTGATTTCATTTTCAATTTTATTCCTCTATCTTTAGAAATATTATTATTGTCATTTAGTATTTGATTTTCACTTTTTATTTCTCCATCTTCAAAAATATTATTAATATCATTCATTGAGTACATCCTTTATTAAAATCACTAAATTCTATATTAGAAAAATAATATGTGGTTGTGAAGATGTACCAGCTCTATAAACAATTGGATTAGATGATACAATTAGATTTTCTTCCTTTTTATTGTTGGAATTCTTTAGAATAATTGGTGGGGAGGTATTAATTAGTTATTCAAGGTCTAGATGTATAAATAAAACCTTTCTTATCTTAGTGAACCCATAAAAAAATTATCATCATGCATGCATCCATAAGATTATGCAATCACTTAAAAACTTGAAGGTTTTTGTCAAATCAATTTGTAGAAATGTAAACATAAAACATAACAGATTCAACAAAAAATTTGACACAATGATTTACATGGAAACCCAATTTTGGAAAACCACCAATAACATGCTACTCTTTTCACTCTTCTGAAGTGATGCCTTATGAAAGGCCAACTCTTTTAAAGGTTACAATACACACTATTAAATATGACCCTGTTAAAGGATTTCAATCACATTGTTAGGAGTGAGCCTTGTTAGAGGACTTTAGACCATTCACTTGGAATATCACCTAGTTAAAGGATTTACAAATGATTGTTAGGTCAATTTTAATCCAAAGGATTTAACCTAGAATGATACAATTATTAGAAAGGACTAGTAAGGCTTGATTTGATAACAATTGCAACTTCCTTTGTAGATAACAAATCTCTATTTTAGTCCTTTATTCTACTTGGATTTCACATTTTTTAGCTCTAATAGCTTGTTCGCCCTACAAGCATTCATAACCTTAATCGTTCTTGCTTAACATGTCAATGCAGACTTTTCACTTAGGTCACTTGATGAAGCAATATCCTTGAATCCTTGTCTTCCTTAGGTTCTCACACATGAAAACCCTTTCTTTTTGACCAATCATCCCTATAAATAGAAAATTGATATATTTTTCCATTCATTCTTCATCATCCAATTTAGGGTTAGGATATATTAGGTAGGATTCAATTAATCTACCCATCATTCCATATCACTTCTAGAAACATCTCCTCTAATACTCTTTGAATTCACCTCAAAATGGTTTACCATGAATTTTGTGCCACCAAATTATCAATCTTATCTTCCACCTAATTCACACAATCTAAGAAAAAAGTGTGTCAACTCAAATCCATTGAATTTATGATCCTTCTATTAATGCTAGCACTCAACATTAACTTGCTTCTAATGCTTAGTACATCCTACAACATCCTCTGTAAAGTCACTTGGCATGACTTAAAGTTTACTAATGCTAATAAACTTTACTTAGCATCCAATATTTTTCTTGACATGCACTAAAATGAACTTTTACTCAGCTTCAACTAAATTTTTGGTCAACACCTACTATCTATTTGGTCAAACATGGAAAATAAACTTTCTTTAACTTGTTCTTCTAAACTTTCTTGATGTAACTAACCTTGGCAACCTTAAGTAGAATATTAGTGCACTATGATATCATTATCTTAGCTAATTCTTGTACTCCTTTGTATATCATAACTCAACCTTTCCTCTAGGTGCTATTGTTACCTATTTTGATTGAATCCTCTTCATCAATCAAATAGGTAACATTATTTAAATCATATAAGCAATTGTATTACTAGAAAAAAGAAGGTTTGACATCAATGAAAAAAAATGAATGAAACACATTTATCATACTTGTATCAATCTAATTTCAGCAATCTGCCTCTTTGGCATTGATGGAAAACCAAACTGATTAATCAAATTGCCTATGTTAAAACACTAGTTTATCTCTTAGATATGCATGAGCATCCTTAGGTAATGCTTTTATGAAGATATCAACATTTTCTTTTTTTGTGTTAACATATTCCATCTTCACCTCTTTATCTTGAATTAATTCTCTCAAGTAATGATACTTGATTGCAATGTGCTTAGTCTTTGTGTGCATTACAAGATTCTTTGATATATTTATAGCACTTGTATTATCACAATAAAGTATCACTAGTTTAGTAATCTCTTCCTTCATACCTTTGAGTAGCTTTTTTTATCCATACAATGTTTGTACAATTTACAACAACCATGACATATTTAGGTTCAAAAGTAGATTGTTGATGAAGGCACAACCCAAGAAAAAATGAACATAATAGAAAAAGGGGAATATTATTATCATAAGTGATATGATATTACATTTAGTACAATGAAAATAAAATTAATGACGTGCCCTAGGGGCTTTCAACGTTCTTTGATTCTGAAGAAAGAAAACCCTCCTCATAGTACCTTCTCCCAGACTCCAACAAAACTACATTTACAATACCAAAAATGGCTTTAAGTAACCTAAATTAGGTTTAGGGTTAGGAATAAATTCTAGAATATTCCATTTGACATCTACCACCAAAATAAAAGGTTCTACAAAACATGTCTGAACTAAGTCTAAAAATAGAAGGATCCAAAAATGGTAGTCCAACTTCCAAAAGGCATAACTTTTGATCTGGGACTCCAATTGACAAATTGATTACATTTTTGAAAATCTCTCCAAGTTCTCTATATCCTTATGGACTAGCTATGCTTTTCATCCATTTTTCAAGCTTGTACAAGGCTATTTAGTGCCTCAAATCTGACTTTGAAGTGCTCTTAGGGGGTCTCTAGGAAACTTATAATTGTAATAACTTTCAAATCATAAGACCTTTTGACCTAATTTTTTTATGGAGTGCTTTAAATTATAGGTATAATCATTCCTCTAACTTACACCCTCTAACTCAGAATAATTATGGCCCAATTACACAATAACCTATTTTTACATTGGCACATATCCCAAGGTGCTCAAAAACTCTAACCCAAAAAAATAATAGTGGAACTATGAGAATTGGAATCTATATTTGACCCAAATAGGTATCCAAAAATAAAGACACATTAAACATTAACCATATTTTTGGGTGGTACAAGATTTCCCTTACACCACTGGATGCTCATGCATTAGACACCTAGGGTAGATTAAAAAGTGACCCTATCACTTTATAGCTAGTAGAGGAAAATTGAAATGGGAAACCTCTATTTTAGATATCAAAGTTGAATCTTCCATTGGTCATTCTTTCCACTTTACTAGGTATTCTTCACACTATCTATTTCTGGTACTCTGACCCACATGACTATCCAAAATTTCTTCAATCTCTTCCTTCTCAGAAGTAGGAATTGGACATGGCTCCAACACCAAATCCTCCTCTATACCATTATTGTGATATTATATTAAGCATGCAATATTAAAAATAAGAGAAATGTGAATCCCATCTAGCAACTCCACCTCATATGCATTTCTTGAATCATGTTTTTTCAAAATTTTGCAAGGACCAAATTTCTTCATCTTTAGCATGTTATAGCTACCCACTGGAAATCATTCCTTTCTCAAGTATACCATTACCAAATCCCAAACTTGGAACTCCTTAGGTCTCCTCTTTTGATCTACTCTACCCTTATACTATAGGTTCATCTTGGTAATATGTGCATGTACCTCCTCATGTAGGTTCTTGACATGTTCAACAAAGTTTTCTACATTTTCACTTGTCCTTTCTCCTTGCTCCATCTTTCTTAGCTCTAGTGTAGTCCTTGGACTAATCCCATACATAATTTGGAATGGAGATCTACCAGTACTCTTATTCACAAAATTTTTGTAAGTAACTTCTGCTTGTAGTAGAATCAAATCCCATCCCCCAGGCTTATCTCCTTCTAAACACCTTAGTAAATTGCCTAGACTTCTATTCACTACTTCTGTTTGTCCATCAGTGTATGGATGATGTGTAGAATTGAACTTCAATTATATCTTCAACTTCTTCCAAAAATTCCTCTAGAAATGCCCAAAAAATTTAGTATCTATGTCAGAAACAATACTTTTTGGGAGACCATGTAGCCTCACCACTTCTTTGAAAATAAGTTTGCAATATGCATTGTATCATGAGTCTTGTGGCATGGAATGAAGTGTTCCATCTTGGAGAACCTATCAACCACCATAAATTGTCCAAACTTCTATTCACTACTTCTATTTTTCCATTAGTCTATGGATGATGTGCAAAACTAAGCTTCAATTCTATCTTCAACTTCTTCCACAAAGTTCTCTAGAAATACCACAAAAAAATTAGTATCTCTATCAGAAAAAAATACTTTTTGGGAGACCATGTAGCCTCACCACTCCTCTGAAAAAAAATTTGAAATATGTACTTCATCATGAGTCTTCTGGAATAGAATAAAGTGTTCAATCCTAGAGAACCTATCAACTACCACAAATAAAAAGTCATTACCCCTTTGTATCCTTTGCAATCCAAGAACAAAATCCATACTTATGTCTTCCTAAGGCTTCAATGGAATAGGAAATGGCTAATAAAGTCCATTATTTTAATTAAATCCTTTGGTTTTTTGATAGACTTGGCAACTCTATAAAAACTTCTTCACATCCTATGATAGTTAAGGCCAAAAGTAATGTTCACTAATGGGTATGTGCAGGATCATGGTCAACCAAACTATGACCTTAAGTGGGAGTGAAAAACTAGCAAATTAGGATTATGCCAGCTTGCCACATAATTTTAAATTAGTTCTACACTTTATATCAAAAATTTGTAACAAAATAATCTATAGAAAATTGAATGTAGTTTCTAAACTACTAGGCCTTATCTAGAGAAAAAAATATTTGATTGGTCAAAAGTTTGGATTTTAATGTAGTACTACAAATATTTTAGGGTGAAAATAAAAAGTAGGTGTATGTCTGACCACCTTAATTAAAATCAAATGATAATATTTTTAAATATAATTATAAATATAAAAAGTAGACTCATTCCCATATGTGACACATATTTTTGGATATTTTTATTCTAAATAAATAATTAAATATAAATTTTCTACTATAAGTTTTCTAGAATAAAAAAGATTCCATGTCTAACCACCTTTACTAATTGAAAACTTTACCAAATCAATTTTTTTTCCTTATTCTAGGTGAAGCATAGAATGTGATGCAACTTTTAGATTTCAAAAATGTTATATCATTTGAAAGTTATAGCTTTTTTTCAATCAATCTATCAATCAACACATTACAATCATCTCCATAAAAAATTAACTAATAAATACTTATCGAACTCAAAATTTGACAGCCATTATATCAATGGAATCTTGAGAGTCTTATAAAAAAATCCTTTTTGTTTTATTGAATTTTGATGAAAATAATATTATCAAATGGCTACTTGAAGTCTAAATGGCATTTAAACCCTTCTCAAACATGTTTTTGGAGTTGACCAAATAGGTTTGGTAAATACCAAGCCTAACAAGGTGCTTGATTTCAAATCGGGTATACCCGATATGAAATTAGGTACCTAAAAAGTCCCAATTTTCCAATTTCCAAAACTTTGGAGGGAAACCACCCACAATGGAAATTTTGGAGGGAAATCCCCCATATTAGAGGGAAACAAAAATTTGGGGAGTGTGGGCACTATTATTATTATAACTAAATATAATATAGTAATATATTTGATAAATATTGTTATTATTAAATATATATAGTAATATTATATGATTTTTATTATTATTATAGATAATAATATATATGGTTATTATTATTATTAAATATAATATAGTAATATATGTGATTGTTATTGTTATATAATCTAGTAATATATTATTATTATATTATAATATATAGTATTATATTATTATTAAATATAATATTCTACTTAAATGCAAAAAAAGGGGTCATAGGTTAACCTAAGACCCCTCTCGACACATTTCATGACAACATGTCCCTAGGGGCCATAGGGCTCCTAGGGACCCATTGGGAATGTCCTAAAATGCATCAAGAACCTATGACTCCTTTCAACACATTAGAACCAACCAAATGGGTGTTGTCATGAAATGGTCAAGAGGGGTCATAGGTTAACCTTTGAACCCTTTCGACACATTGGAACAAACCAAATGGGTCACTAGGGGCCCTAGGGCCCCTAGGGATATATTTTGTCATGAAATGTATCGAGAGACATCATAGGTTACCCTATGACTCCTTTCAATACATTGAAACCAAACAAATGGGTCCCTAGGGCCCCCTAGGGACATATGTTGTCATGAAATACATTGAGAGTGGTCATAGGTAAACCTATTACCCCTTTTGATGCATTCAAATCAACCAAATACATCCCTAGGGGTCCTAGGGCCCCTAGAGACATATATTATCATGAAATGTGTCAAGAGGAGTCATAGGTTAACCTATGAACCCTTTCGATGCATTGGAATTAACCAAATGGGTCGCTAGGGGTCCTAGGGCCCCTAGGGACATATATTGTCATAAAATGTGTAAAGAGGAGTCATAGGTTAACCTATGACCCCTTTCAATGCATTCAAACCAACCAAATGTGTCCCTAGGGGTCCTAGGGCCCCTAGGGACATATTTTTTCATGAAATGCATCGAGAGGGGTCATAGGAACCTATGACCCTTTACAATGCATTGGAACCAACCAAATGGGACCTTAGGGGTCCTAGGGTCCCTAGGAACATATGCTGTCATGAAATACATCGAGAGATAACCTATGACCCCTTTTGACACAATGGAACATATGTCATCATGAAATGCATTGGGAGGGGTCATAGGTTAACCTATGAGCCCTTTTGATGCATTCAAACAAACTAAATGTGTCCCTACGGGTCCTAGGGCCCCTAGAGACATATGTTATCATTAAATGTGTTGAAAGGGGTCATAGGTTAACCTATGACTCCTTTTGGCACATTCAAACCAACCAAATGGGTCCCTGGGGGTCCTAGGGCCCCTAGGGACATATGTTGTCATGGAATGTGTTTAGAGCAGTCATAGGTTAATCTATGACCCCTTTTGATGCATTAGAACCAACAAAATGGGTCCCTAGGGGTATTAGGGCCCTTAGGGACATATGTTGTCATGAAATGGGTTGAGAGGGGTCATAGGTTAACCTATGACCTCTTTTGATGCATTCAAACCAACCAAATGGGTGTTGTCATGAAATACGTCGAGAGGGGTCATAGGTTAACCTATGACCCCTTTTGACACATTTGAACCAACCAAATGCATCCCTAGGGTTCCTAGGGAAACTAGAGACATATGTAATCATGAAATACATTGAGAGGGGTCATAGGTTAACCTATGACCTATTTTGATGCATTAGAACCAACCAAATGGGTCCCTAGGGGTCTTAGGGCCCCTACAGACATATGTTGTCAAGAAATGCATCGAGAGGGGTCATAGGTTAACCTATGACACCTTTCAATGTATTCAAATAAAGAAAATGTAGTCCTATGGGTCCTAGGGCCCCTAGGGACATACATTGTCATTAAATGCATCGAGAGGGGTCATAGGTTAGAGGGTTCATAGGTTAACCTATGACCCCTTTCAATGCATGGGAATAGCAAATGGGTCCCTAGGGGTTGTAGGGCCCCTAGGGACATACGTTGTCATGAAATGTGTAGAGTGGGGTCATGAATTAACTTATGACCCCTTTCAACACATTCTAACCAATGAAATGGGTTCCTATGGGCTCTAGGGCCCCTATGGACATATGTTGTCATGAAATGTGTTGATAAGCATCATAGGTTAACTTATGACCCCTAGGGCCCCTAAGGACATACATTGCCATGAAATGTGTAGAGAGGGGTCATGAATTAACTTATGACCCCTTTCAACACATTCTAACCATGAAATAGGTTCTTATGGGCCTTAGGGCCCCTATGGACATATGTTTTCATGAAATATTTCGAGAGGGGTCATAGGTTTACTTATGACCCCTTTTAATGCATTCAAACCAAAAAATGTGTCCCTAGGGATCCCAAGGCCCCTAGAGACATATGTTGTCATGAAATGTGTTGAGAGGGGTCATTGGTTAACCTATGACCCCTTTTGATGGATTGGCCCCTAAGGACATACGTTGTCATGAAATACATTGAGAGGAGTCATAGGTTAACCTATGACCTATTTTAACACATTGTAACCAACCAAATGGGTCCCTAGGGGCCCTAGGGACATATGTTGTTATAAAATACATCGAGAGGGGTCATAGGTTAACCTATGTCCTTTTTCAATGCATTTGAACCAACCAAATTGGATTGAAGCCCTAAGGACCCTAGGTACATATTTTATCATGAAATATGTCACCTTTTAACACATTTGAACCAACCAAATGTGTCCCTAGGGGTCCTAGTGCCCCTAGGGACATATGTTGTCATGAAATGCATCGACAAGGGTCATAGGTTAACCTATGACCTCTTTCAATGCATTGGAACCAACCAAATGGATCCCTAGGGGCCCTAGGGCTCATAGGGACATATGTTTTCATGAAATACATTAAGAGGGGTCATAGGTTACATTCAAACCAACCAAATGGGTCCCTAGGGCCCTTAGGAACATATATTGTTATGAGATGCATGCAGAGGGGTCGTAATTTAACTTATGACTCATTTCGACCCATTAGAACTAACCAAATGAGTCCTAGGGGCCTTAGGCCTATAGGGACATATGTTGTCATGAAACATGTTGAGAGGTTCCTAGGTTAACCTATGACCCCTTCTGACACATTAGAACAAACCAAATGGGTCATAAGGGCCCTACCGCCCCTAGGGACATATGTTGTCATGAAATGTGTCAAGAGGGGTCATAGGTTAACCTATGTCCCCTTTTGATGCGTTAGAACCAATAAATGGGTCCCTAGGGGCCCTAGGGCTATCTACCTTATATTTGACTATTTTTGTTTGTGAGACTGCTAATACAAAAATAATTCCTAGGGACATATGTTGTCATGAAATGCATTGAGAGGGGTCATAGGTTAACCTATGATCCCTTTCAATGCATTTGACAAACCAAATGGATCTCGTAAGGTCCTAGGGCCGCTAGGGACATATGTTGTCATGAGATGTGTTGAGATAGGTCATAGGTTAACCTATGACCCCTTTCGATGTATTCAAACCAACTAAATAGGTATAGGTTAACCTATGACCCCTTTCGATGCATTCAAACTAACCAAATTGGTCCCTCAGGGTCCTAGGGCCCCTAAGGACATATGTTGTCATATGACCAATTTGACTGGTTTCAATGCATCAAGAGGGGTCATAGGTTAACCTATAACCCCTATCAATGCATTGAAACCAGTCAAATTGGTCATATGTTGTCATGAAATGCATCAAGAGGGGTCATAGGTTTGATGCATTTGAACCAACCAAATCAATCTCTAGGGGTCCTAGGGCCCCTATTGACATATGTTGTCATGAAATGCATCTAACCTATGACCCCTTTTGAGGCATTCAAACCAACCGAATGGATCATAAGTAATAATAATAATAACAATAGAAAAATATATATTATTATACTATATTTAATATTTATAGTAAAAATCATAATAATGTAATATAATAATCATATATATTAATATCTTATATTTATATGTCATAATAAAAATAATAACATTAATAACATATATTACTATATTATATTTAATAATAATAGTAAAAATCATAATAATATAATATAATAATCATATATGATAATAATTGTATACAATAATCATATATAATAATCAAATTTGTTCACATTGCCCACAAAATTTGTTCACTTCCCTCCAAAATTTGGTAATCAATTTAGGGTATGTGATCTCATATCGAGTATCCGATTTGATATCACATAGCCGATATGAGATTGGGTACCTAAAATACTGGCATGTTGTTCCCAACATATTCCCTATCACTGCAGACTCGACATTCACTTTTTTTGCAAGCCATTTTCATGGATTTGGAGAAAACTAACTTTTTGGGGCTCATACAGTCAAAAAAGTTTTGATAATATATGATTAGCTATCCAATATTTTTTTCTGAATTGGAATTAGTAGTCGTTGAAAGGCTAAATGCAAAAGGAAGGTATCAAATGAAGATATTGCAACATATAGGGAAAGGGACAAACTAAATCATCAAAGGAAAAGATAAAGTATGTTAAATGTGAGTCAAGTTGACAATGTATTGATCGAAGGTGAAATGATAGAGTCGGATAATTAATATGTGTAGTTGGAGAATGAAAATATACCTGTTGAATACAATAATGCTAGGATTGAAAATTTAGAGAAAGAAAATTTGGAGAATAAAATGCTACCAAGTCATAATGTAAATTGCATGATTGACCATGTCAAAAATGACAATACATAGAAACCTTACATATCTCCTAATTATAATTGACATGAAGGTTCTAGAACACCAAAATGGATAATTGAAATTAATGAAAGAATTATTACCAATTTGAAAGGGAAAAAAATAGAAAGAACCGTTCAGTTATGGGCTTCAAGACTGTATAAGATGTTTTTTGACAACAAGACAGTGGTGGAGAAATGTCAACTTTTTATGCACTTATTAAAGATGCAAAAGATGAGACCTATGCTTTCCAAATTGAAGATTCATGTCAATAAGAAATTGGAAAGAAATGCCATTATTGTGAAGAATCTTCTCAATGCTCTCAATAGCATTAGGAAAAATAATAGGGAGAAGGATAAAAGAGTTGCTTAAAGGGTTATTACAACCTCTTTGGTATGTCATAATTTGAGAAAGGGTAGATAAATGAGATAAACTTGTATTGACTTAAACCTAAATCGTACTACTTTGAGAAGAGCACTTAGTAGATAAGAGAGAATTGATGATCCTCTTCAAAATAAAATATAAATTTTTGGTGGGAGACTTCCACATTTTCATAAGAAGCTATATGATAATGTGAAGGAAGAAATTATGAAATTTTGGCACTCTAGCTCAAGTGTATCAACCAATGCTAAAGATGTGTTAAAGTTGAGAATTGGCATCAAAGACCACACACTACATCCTAAACTTTATTTTGAGGTAAGTCAAACTATGTTGTTCAAACAATTTAGAAAAAGTCATCCACAAAGGGCTTTTGAATCTTTGAAGCCATTTTATTGTGTGCCACTTAAAATTTGAAATACATGTTGCTGCAAATGTTACGTCTACTTTTTTATGCACAATGAACTATTACACTCCATCTATTCTACTTTGCATAGTAAAGAAATGTTGGAGAATTGTGGTGCTACTGGTCTTCCAAAATCATCAAGAGACTTGCTAGATCAATTTTTATGTCATAGAGTTGATGGTTGTTTCTTTTATAAAAATGATTGCTTATATGAGAAGTGTTCATAATGTCATGTCTTATCCAAGTTTTATACATGTTTCCATGAGGAGTGCAAACAAGATCTTGAGAAGAAAATAGTAAAAAAATGTTATGTGAAATGGTGAAATACACATTGAAGAGTAGGGGCGAGGGCTCTAGATGTGAATTGGTTGCAAAAGAAATTAGTGTGGCTAGTTTTATTTTAGATTTCAAGAAAAATCTTTTCTACAAGTATGCAAGACATAGTTGTAGGTCTCATTAGTTGGATCAACAATTTAGAATGTGTATGGAGACTTTTCCTATTGGCACTATTATATAAGTTGTTAACTTTGGTGAGAACTATACATTGCAACCTCAAAATGAGACATAATCTCAGTATTACAACTCCATTCAGAAAATTATTTTTGTCCATATAACATATAGACATGCCCCTGATGGTGTGGAAGATAATTAGAAGATTATTAGACAGTACTATTTTTATATGAGTGATGATAGATCTCACTCTCACAAGTTTGTGAAACATTATTTTGAGAATTATTTTGATTTCTTATAGGAGCATGCAATTGCTTTGGATAGGCATATCATTTGGTTAGATAATTGTATAGGTCAATTCAAGAATGCTTCCATGTTTTATTGGTTGTGTAGGATGCATGTAGAGAGGGGGTGCCTTATATTTGGAGTTCTTTTGAGTCTAGCCATGGGAAAGGGGAACATGATGGAGCAGGGGCATGTGTGAAGAAAGCTCTAGTTAAGGAACAATTGAAGATTTTAGGAGTAGAGCTTCTTGATCCTTGTAGCATTTTTGATTGGTGTAGTTCAACATTATCACAGGGGGGGAATCTTGTTTAAGTAGTATACAGGTTCTTTTGGTTGGTTGAGGAAGCATCCATAGGTGATTGATCAGATTGTGCTACAGTGAGAGAATCATAAAAAATACATTCATTTCAGAGCTCTAATTATAGTACATGGACCATTTGGACATGATAGCTAGCTTTATTTGTCCAAGTTGTTTTTAGTGTGATTCGGATCACAATGAGTCAAGTGATTGAGTGAACACATGGGCTACACATTATCTTACTCCATTGTCTATCATACCCTCTATTAGAAATGATGACATGGAAATGTTACTTGAGCATAACCATCTATTAGATCTTCTTCAGCTAGGATATGTCTTTGATTTGGTTAGACCATAGGAAAATGATGAGAAATCAGATTATTAGTTAGCATGTTGTGTAAGAGGTAAACAAAAGCTTTCACAAATGATCATAGATGATTATGGATTCACATATCCTATTGGTTTAGTGGTTGTTGCTGGAATAGGTTACAGACATACATGCTTAGAAGGAATGGAATTCCTACATTCAAAGACTATCAAAAGCACAAAATAATTCTCATATATTCACATCTCATTATAGAAACAAATGTAAATTTTTTGAAGCATCAAGGAAGATGAAAAGTAAAAGAACTTTTTACTTTTACTAATGCTGATCATGAAGCCCTATTGGAGACTGTCAAACAGAGAGAGGACCCTATTGGAACACTCGACTAGGTATATTACTTCTTATGTTATTTTGTGCATAATTATTTGGTGAACCAAAGATTATCTTTTTTAATACAATAAGGTACTAATTTTTTTATGATATTGGGATGTAGGTGCATCATGGAGAGTATCCATACATGAAGATAAAAAACTAAATAAGGAGTAGAATGAAGAAAAATCTATTCTATTTTTTACAATACTTTTATTAAAACTAAGATTTTTGATACTACAATTTTTGGTAGTTGTGTATTGATGTAATAATGATGAAACACTTGAGATATTGTAAATGTAAACTTGTTGATTTAATGTAAGAAACAAAGATGATTTTACTTAATGCAATTTACATGGAGGGGCCTAAAAAATGATGATTTTAATACATACTAGAACCAAACTTGCATTGTGCCCAATGCCAAAAAATTGAGGGAGGTAAAAAAATAACATTTTTGCTTAATAATAACCCTATTGACACCCTTTTTATAGCCATAGAGAGCCTCCACATATGTAACCTCCCTATACTGAAGAGTCTCCAAGTTGCTCTAAGTGCATGTTGAGGTCAATCTTCTGAGTGTCTTAACTTGGAGCTCCTAGGAGGTATCAATGAAATGTTGAATGCTATATGATGATCATGGTGAGGCCTACAATAACCTATCTCATTTTTGAGATATCACATTCTATTTGGATTTGGCACAATGACCTCCCTCAATGTCAAAACTCGTAGTGTGCCTCAGTTCATAGGTGCATTACAACATAACTTTGAAACTACTAATCTTGGCATTGAATCATCAGTGCCATTAGCTTCCAATGTGTGAGTGAACCCTAGTGACACCCTTGTTTTGGCCATAAAGAACCTCTATCATCTGTGGCTACCCCGTACCATAGAGTCTCCAAGGTGCTCTAGGTATGTTTCGAGGCCGATCTTCTGAGGGTCATAACTTGAAGCTCGTGAGGTCTATCAATAAAATTTCAAATGTTACATGATGGTTATTTTTATCCCTAAAATAATCTATCTCATTTTCAAGAGATCACATTCTATTTGGATTTGGCACAATGACCTCGCTCAATGCCAAAACTCACAGTGTGCCTCAGTTCATAGGTGCATCACAACGTAACTTTGAAACTACTGATCTTGGCATTGAATTGTTAGTGCCATTAACTCTAAATGGGTAGGTGAACCCTAGTGACATCCTTTCTCTATCCATAGAGAGCCTCCATCATCTGCAACCACCCCGCACCAAAGAGTCTCCAAGGTGCTCTAAGTGCATATCGAGGTTGATATTTTGAGGGTTGTAACTCAGAGCTTGTGAGGGCTATTGATGAAACATCAAATGCTACATGATAGTCATGCTAAGTCCTAAAATAAGTTATTTCATTTTTTAGAGATCACCTTCTGTTGGGATTCGGCACAACAATCTCGCTTAATGCCAAAACTTGCAGTGTGCCTTAGTTCATAGGTGCATTACAACATAACTTTAAAACCACTGATCTTTGCATCGAATCATCAGTTCCATTAGCTCTAGATGGGTGGGTGAACCCTAATGACACCCTTTTTCTAGCCCCAACAAGCCTCCATCATCTGCGGCCACCTCGTACCGAAGAGTCTCCAAGGTGCTCTAAGTGCATATTAAGGCCGATCTTTTGAGGGTCATAACTAAGAGCTCGTGAGGGCTATCAATGAAATGTTGAAAGATAGATGATGGCCATGCTAAGGCCTAAAATAACCTATCTCATTTTCAAGAGATCACATTCTGTTTGGATTTTGCACAACAATCTCGCTTGATGCCATAACTTGTAGTGTGCCTCAATTCATAAGTACATCACAGTGTAACTTCGAAACTGCTAATCTTGGCATCAAAACATCAATTCCATTAGCTTGGGATGGGTGGGTGGACCATAGTGACACCCTTGTTCTAGCCACAAAGAGTGTCCATCATTTGCGGCTACCCCATATTGAAGAGTCTCCAATGTGCTCTAAGTGTGTGTCAAGGTTGATCTTTTGAGGGTCATAACTTAGAGCTTGCAAGGGCTATTGATGAAATTTCAAATGGTACATGACGGTTATGTTGAGGCCTAAAATAAACTATCTCATTTTTGAGAGATCACATTTTGTTTGGATTTGGCATAGCGATCTCACTTGATGCCAAAACTCACAATGTGCCTCAGTTCATAGGTACATCATAGTGTCAATTTGAAACCACTAATCTTGGCATCAAATCATTAGTGCCACTAGCTCTAGATGGGTGGGTTGACCCTAGTGACACCCTTGTTCTAGCCATAGAGAGCCTCCATCATTCACGAATACCTCATATCGAAGAGTCTCCAAGGTGCTCTAAGTGCATATCGATGTCAATATTTTAAGGGTTGTAACTCAGAGCTTGTGAGGGCTATCAATGAAATGTTGAATGCTATATGACGATTAGGCCAAGGTATAAAATAACTTATATCATTTTTAAGTGATCACATTTTGTTTAGATTTGGTACAATGATCTCGCTTGATGCCAAAACTCACAGTGTGGCTCAATTCATAGGTACATCATAGCATAACTTTGAAACTCCTAAACTTGGCATCAAATTGTCAGTGCCATTAACTTTGGATGGGTAGGTGAACCCTACTGACACCCTCTTTTCAACTATAGAGAGCTTCCATTATCCATGGCCACCCTAGTGTAGGAGCACTTAGGTAGTCTAGTTTGTACCTAGGGCTTCTTTCTTGTCATTTTGGCTTGTAGTTATGTTAGCCACATCACTAGTGGTTTAGTAACACCTATTAGGTCCTTAGGTAAGGTTAACTTAGTTTCTAAGTGAGTTTTTGCTGCTAGGTTGCTGTTATGTCTATAAGTTGCTCAATAGGGTTTAGGTTGACCAAAGTGGTAGAAAAGTTGACCAATGGTCAAAAACCATCTTGAAATGTCTAAATCAACCTAATAGGATGCCTTACCAATTTTGGTGAGCTAATCTAATTAAGAAATTTAAGTTATAGAAAAAATTGCTCAAAATTGCAAAAGTTGCAAAATTACTCATCTAATTAAGAATTTTAAGTTATAGCAAAAATTGCTTAAAATTACAAAAGTTGCAAAATTGTAATTTTGTGACTTTTGCAAATTTATCTTGCAAAGTTGAAAATGAGTGCAAAGAGTTAGTTAGGGGTTTGAGCATGATGATACAAGGTTAGAAACACCTATATAACGCGTGGAATGACCTTGCTATGACTGCGATTCTAATGTGCTAACAACAACATCTAGTTGAAATTTGTTTGAGATATTGATTTTTAGTTATTGTAGAGCTGTTGGTCGATCCAAACTCATACATGTCAATATCATGATGTTGATGGAAGTCTTGAATCTTTCTTGCATTGTCAAAATGTCATGTGGGCTTAGTAAGCAAAATGTGTAGTAAAGTCTCATAATAGCACTTGTTTTCATTTTTCTTTGTAAAGTTGATGTACTAGGGTGAAGGAGGTGGATTGTAGAGATTATTTCAAATTAAACAATGCATCAAAATTTGATAGTAAAGGATGTTACAATTTCATTCACAAATTATTGCATTTGAATTGAATATAAAAAACATGATCAAAATGAATGATATTATATAAGCATGAACAATACACATGATCCACGATAAATTGAAAAATACTATACTAAATTAATATGTATATCATTGTGCACATAAATAACAAAAATATATATCAAAATACATTTATCCATTGAGAAATTATACAAATATATATCAAAGTTCATGTATGCATAGACAAATTACATGAATATATATCAAAATACATAGATTCATATACAAAATGTGGTTAATCATGCCATTAGAATGTGTATAATATCAATGTTTCTATAAATAATGTGGCATATGCCATCTCAAAATTTCTCATGATGCATCCTACAAATAAAATACTATTCTAGGCTACTGGTGGATCATCAAAATGTAGCCTCTCCATTGCACTAGGTAGATTGGATGCCTCCTACATAAACAAAAAAGGAAAACCCAAAGTTAGACTACTAAATTTATATGATTCTTTGTATCTAACATTGAACTACTCAAATTCATAATTATCTTTTTTTAATGAAGATTTATAGTATTAAACTTTTATCATAAATACCTCTCTTGTTGACCTCCTATGTCAATCAGGAGTCCTATCATATGTCCTTCGCAATGCTCGAACCTCGTTGATTGTGGCTTGTGTATGTTCAATTATGTTTGTCAGTTGAATCTACAACTTAAACTATAACATTATAATTCATAGCATGCTAAATTTATAACATATAATCAAGAATTCAAACTACAACTTACCTATGTTGACTCCTCCTTAGGATATAATGGTTGAATCATCAAAAATACAAAACTCTACTATCCAACCTCCTATGCACTAGGTGTTTCATATGAGATACAAAATACTATTTGTTAATATCACAAAAATCAATTTTAAATTTATTTATGAAAATAATAAAAATAAAAAATAAATTATGCTTATACATACAATGGGGCTCTTAGTGCAAATCAAAATGCCAGAGTGTCTATGACATGGAATCTACATGGACTCATCACCAGTAGCCACACCCTATGCAATAAATAATGTAATTAAATTTTATTACCACAAACTTTTTACAAGAATGCATCAATATTTAATCAAATGGAAAGCACCTAATTACATTTCCCTTATCAATGGGTCTTGCCTCATCCCTCACAATCTATCCCCCACTGACAAGTGATACCTACAATAAAAAAGAAAGATTAGAAACCATATATGCTACAATATCAAATGGAAAAAATAATGAGAACATAATATAATGTACCATAGTGTCTCATGGAAAAATGAAATAGCTAAGAGCATGATGCCATCAACCTATTTGAGCTCCCCTAAGTCATCGACTAAACATGAATGAAGGTCACATACATGTATAAGTCAATATGGGTTAAAAATTAAAATTACTCTATTATCAAGATTAACTTTAAATGGCATATGTTGTAACAAAAAAAATGTATACACATATGGACATAGAAGGAGTCCATTCCTTTGCATGCCCCTCCTCTCTCATGTCAGGGTGTGTAGCCTTTGTATGCGTGTTTGGTGTATCCTCATCAAATACAAACTCGTACTCAAAAAGGTCACCTATGGGACCCAAATAAATATTCTTTCATATTATGCAAGTATGGGGCACACAAACATGCGATGAGCTCATCGACAATGAACTCGCACTAGCATCATCAACACAGGGAAGTAGCACTAACCTAGCCTAAGATATCAATAGGCTACTCAATCTATGGATGGATCTAATAGTCTAAGAGCTAGCCTCTGCAATGATATTAGGATGCTACACTTGAGGAGGGGGGGAGACATCAGTAGGGGGACAAAAGTGCCAGCTTTCTTCCACTAGAAAAAGGGTCTATCCTAAGGAGCTCATCCTCCTACACCCATGTTGGGCTTTATGCTCCAATAGTTCACCTTGAGGCCTAACACAAATTCTGCATACAATTTTCTAAGGAAATAAAATGTCACCTCTAAATTATTGTGTGGAGGGATGTCAAAAACCATCCACCAATGATGCCAAAAATTCACACAAATAGCCTCATTTGTGCACCATTTAATTCATAGTTTGGGCTTTGTGTCTTCAACTTGTTTACTAGTGTTTGGGTCCACAAAAAGGACAACCAAATCATCTTTACTTATATTTAGGGCCATAACTTCATCATAGTCAACCCATCATCAAATGTGGCATGCATTTCATCATGCCAATGAAGAGAAGCATTTTGTTAATTGGTAAGTGTTTAAATATTATCCACTATGGTGCTTAACATGGATACCATAGGAGAAAATGTGGGAACAGTATTATATGTGGTTTGCAAAGCCCTCGATTTGCGAGATTTATAAATATCAAATATTTGATTTGAGGAGGGTTTTGAGGTTGTACGGGATCGTTTGGTGGATGGTTTTGAGGGGGCACTAGATTGTTTGGTGGAGGGTTACAAGGAACATTATTTCTTTCCTTAGTATCATCATTTTAGTTAGCCATACCTATTAATTTTCAAAACATAAAAACAACCTAAATTTCAACAATTTCTATTAAAAAAACCTAATTTTTAACAAGTTCAATTAAAAATAACTAATTTATAATAAGATTCATTCAAAACATTATTTTAAAAAAAAATACTTACTAATATCATATACCCATTCCAAGATTAGATACTAGAAAGAGGGAGCTCTCAAACAACAAAAAATGCAATGTGAGAACGACAATCAATTTTTCTTTTCAAATCAGTGTTATAGGTATTGGGTATCTGATATGAAATTAGATACCCAAAAAGACTTGGTCCTAACTTTTTAGCTTTGGTATTAGGATGGGTGGAAAAAAGTCAGCGGATTTTGAAAAACTCTTAGACATTTTTAAACTCTATTTTTTTCACATTGCTACTTTTTGGCACACCATGATTGTGCACATACCCTAATAATGGAAATGATCTTATCTTGACCAAAGTGTCCTGCCATCCCTCCACATGTTTCTCCTTGATCAAGTTCTCCCTCATAGAACTCCCTCGAATACACAATTGACTTCCTTTAATAAACATACCATCCTAGATCATGTAATCTAGCCACTTGGTCTTGTCTAGAGTAACAGGTTCTTTACAAGCCTTCCAAGCCTATACAAAGTTAGGATCCTTAGGGTACAAATTCTTGAGTTCATCAAACTCAACCACTTCAACCTACATTTCTATTAGCAATAACTATCTCCTACTTAATGCATCTGTGACCTTCCACTTCTATGTTTTAATACAAATGAATAACTTTGCATGAACTCTACCCATTTCAAATATCTTTGATTCAATTTACCTTGATAAATTGGATATTGCAATGCCTGATGACTAGTATATAAGACAAATTCTTCTGGCAATAAACAATGCCTCCATTTCTTTAAGGCTTAAACTATTACATAAAAATCTTGATAATAAAAAGAATACTTCTTTGCATCACTCAATTTTTCACTAAAATAGGCAATAGGCTTACCTTCTTGGCTCAAAATAGACCCAATAACACTATCACTAGCATTGGAATCCACCTACAACACTTTTTTGAAATCAAGAAGTGCCAACATAGGTTGCTCTATCACCTTCTTCATCAAAAATTCCAAACTCCTTGCAGCTCCTATAGTCCACTTGAACTCTTTCTATCCCCCCTCATTGTTTTATTTAAGGGTGCACATATACTACTAAAATTCCTATTGAACTTCCTATAAAAACTAGCCAGACCATGGAATGACCTCACCTCGGTGGTAGACCTTGGAGTAGCCATTCTAAGATGACCTTCACCTTCTCTAGGTCCATTTTGAGAGCTTCAACTGATACAATAAACCACAAATAGACTGCAATAAATGTTCATCCAAAGACTTACTGAAAATAAAACTATCATCCAAATAGACAATAACAATTTTTTCCAAAAAATTCTTATAGTACCTCTTTCATAAGTCACATAAAGGTGCTTGGTGCATTGGTCATTCTAAAGGGCATGACTAACCACTCATATAGACCCTCCTTGGTCTTGAATGTAGTATTCCACTCATCTCCATCTTGTATCCATATTTGGTGATAGCCACTCTTGGGATCTATTGTTGTGAAGTACCATGCCCCACTCAAGAATTCCATAAGATCATCCATTTTTGGCAAAGGAAACTGGTACTTGATGGTTATTTTATTTATAGCCTAAGAGTTTATACACATTCTCCACTCTCCATCCTTCTTTGGTCCCAACACTATAGGTACTTCACATGGACATAGGCTCTCTCAAATTAAACCTTTCCTCAATAGCTCTTGAACTCATCTATTTATCTCCTCAATCTCAGTAGGAGTCATCCTATGAGCAACCTTGTTAGGAATACTAGCTCCAGGAACTAAATCTATTTGATGATTAATTTTCCTTATTGGTGGAAACCCTTCTATAATATTATCAAAGATGACATCTCCATACTCACTTAATAGAACCAAAACTTCAAGTGGAATTTTACTACTACCTTCCTTATCCTTTCTAGGGATCAAAGAATAACACATATACTGATGTTTCATGTAATCTAGAAATATTCTTCCATCAACAAGACATACCCTAGCACTATTTCATACATTTTCATCCTCCTTTATCAAGGGCTTTAATTTGTGGTGAACTCCATGCTTTGTTAGAGAGTATGTATTTGTATGATCATCATGTATAGAATGCTTATCAAACTGCCATGACCTTCCCAACAATAAATGATAGACATCCATTGGGATGATGTAACAAAGAGCCTTGTCATGGTAGCTCCCAATCTTGAACTTTACCAAATATTGCTCACTAACTAGAACCTTATGATCATACTACACCTAAGAAATTTGATAGGGATGGGGGTGTTTTTCCCTCTTCAGCTTTGGCTTTGAGACCATGTCCTCTAACACCAAGTTGTTAGTGCTTCCACCATCAACAATCACATCACAACATTTACCCTCACACTTGCACCTACTACAAAAGAAACTCCTCCTTTGTCCAAGTTTAATCTCACCACTCAGCAAGACCCTTTCATTAACCAAAACCTCTCCACTTTTTTCATCCTCTGAATGTGATGACTATGCATCATCATCCACATGAATAACCCTTGCCTGACCATCAGCTCTCCTATCCATCCTTGGCATAGAGGGCATTCATTGGCACAATGACCTTATTCATTGCAATGGAAATAGGTACCACAAAAGCCTCCTTTTCCTAAATCTTTTCCATCTCCTCTACCTCTTCCTCTCTAATCTCTAAAGTTTTGATCATGGAAGTGGTTGAAACTATCATTCCTTTGGTTTTGATTGGTACCCCCATCTTCATTTTTCTCCTAGTTCTCATTTCCCCCTCTCAATAACCTACCACCAAACCTTCCTTATTGATTACACCCTCTTTTCCTTCCATCAAACTTTTTTTAAAACTTCTCCTCAACTCACAAGGTAAAATGGTATGCTCCTTCAATGTTGGTCATTCTAACCAAACTTAACTCCTCCTAAATTCTAGATCTTAACCCATTGAGGTAATGGGAAACCTCTCTTTATTTTCTTTCACATGCCCTTCCCTAATAAGGACTTGGTAAAAATCCTCTGTGTTCTTGGATAGATTTCATCACTTTCTTTAACCCTTGCATCTTCTTGAATGAATCAAGCTCATAATCAACAGGAATGAATTGCTTCTTTGGTCTATGCACTATGCGATCCAATCTTGTGATTTTCTCCTTTCTTCTATTTCTTTCCAACTGAATTTCTTGCCACTAGATTTTGGCATGGCCTTTTATTTTGGCCTTCACAAACTTAACCCTATCAGGGCCCCTAATATCCTCATACTCAAAATATTCCTCTAGCTCATTGATCTAGTCAATCAACTTATCGAAGTTTAGATTTCCCAAAAATATGCTGATATCAATTTTAGGTGTTTTTACTAGCTTGGCAATTTCCCTAAAAAGCTTTTCCTCCACTTGGTTTAGGACTTCTCTATCTCCTTCCCCTTCCTACACAATATTTCCTTCTTCTTCATTTTCCTCCTCACTTTCATCACCTACGACAATATTCATCCCTCTACTGATCTCATCTTGCAATGCTTGAACTTGTCTTTAGAGGGCTATAACCTTAGGAGGAACAACTCTAGCCTTTCCACCATGATCACTTCATGGAGGCATCTTCTCTCTATATCAAAATCCATAACCACACAGTCCTAGTGCAAATTGCCTCACAATCAGTGCTCTATCTATACACTCAGGAAAACTAGATCTGATATGACTTGATGAAGGCATAACCCAAGGAAAAATGAGAACAAAAGAAAAATAGTAATATTTTAATTAGAAGTGATATGCTCTTACATTCAATACAATGAAAATAGCCTCAATGACGTGCCTTGGGGGTGTACAAAACTATCTAATTTTGGAGAAAAAAACCCTCCTCATAGTACCTTCTATCAAACTCCACCAAAATTGTGTTTACAATGTTAGAAATGACCTTAAGTAACCTAAATTAGGTTTAAGGTTAGGAATAAATTCTACAATATTCCATTTTGTTAGAGTAAATAATTAATTATTAATTATTTATTCTATTGCTTAAGCTTACTTAGGTCATGCATTTATTTAATATTTCATATTTAATGCATGTAGTGGTTAGTTGGTGACAACACGAGAGTTTGTTCCCTTCTAGTTGTCACACTTATCTTCCAGCTTGTTCTACAAGCTTCCATGAGCTCTTTATATTCGGGCTCTCTCTCATTGTAATATATCTTCACATAATTTCTTATTGTAAATACATTTCTTATTGTGTTTGCATTTTTGGCTCTCATGTCCGTTTAGGGTTTCGCCCATGCTCCATGCTCCTCCCCTTCTATGGCTTCTCTTTGACAGGTTCGCATGCAGGTGATCTTGGCGTCTTCGGAGTTGGCTTTCCTCAACTCCAACATGGTATCAGAGCCTTCCTGCTGCAGCTTCGTTGAAGAAATTTTGAAGCCGTGATTTGAAGTCACAAACCCTAGTTTGTTTGTGGAATTTTTCTTCAAATCAGGGGATCAGCATTTTTTCGGAGCACTTTCAGCCCAAACGGACATCACCATTGGATCCGAAAGGCCGTTTGCAGTCAGGATTCATATAAAGCTTTTCGTTTTTGGAGACAGGGCAATTTTGGCAATTTTTTGAGGCTTCTAGGGTCGCTGCCGTACGGATCGTACAGACGCAGGGCATAAAAATTTTAAAAAAAATATTTCTGGCAGCGCTGCCACCGCGCCACCTTCGCGCTGCCCGCAGCGGCCGTAGCAGGTAGCGCTGCCCGCGCTCCGCCGCTGCCCGGCCGCCTCCTGGCCGCCGCCCTCCACCGGCGGCCCCTCTCCAGCCCGCCGCCCGTCCGCTGCCCTCCGCCGGCGGCTCCTCCCGGCTTTGCCGCCCCTGCGGCCACCTCCGCCAGTTCCGCCGCCTCCGCCCGCTCTGCGCCACATCTGCAGGGTTTGCTGACTCAGCACCAGCAGGGGTGACACGTGGCTTGGGCGCCACGTGGCACCTTGCCACGTGGACCCGCCATGTCACCCCTGCCACGTCAGCACTGCCACGTGGCAATGCCACGTGGCACTCTTTTTTTGCTGCGATGGCCTCCAAGCCATCAAATTTAATCGGCTGACTTGCTGACGTCAGCACTGCATCAGCCCTTGCATGCACCTCTCCCAATTGTTTTTGGACCTACTTGTGGTTTTTTGGCCATAACTCTTGCATACGGAGGTATTTTTCCGATCTGAAAGAAGCACCGGAAAGATGGTTCCGAGACGGAGATTTTGGTGTAGGTATTTTTAGGTTTTGATGCTTTTTTATTGCCTGTTTTTTCAGTTAAAGTCTGAAGTCCTCTTTTTGACTCCGGCATGCATATCTTTTGCGTCCCATGCCTGTTTTTTGAAAACTTTATATTTTTGGAAAGCTGGTTCTGTGTTCTTTTCAGAAATATAGTCCTTTTTCTTTTTTTTTGGCCTCTGCTCTTTCTATCATAGTTTTGGCATTTTTGCTCTATGGTTGATATTTTGAGTGTTTTAGGCCTGAGGATCATTTTCCTGGCATGGTTTGCTTTCTTTTCGGCTGTAATTTCTCTTGGTTCAGCTCTTTTTCATTTTTGATCATTGTAGCTATCTTTTTGAAGCATTTTTCATTTTCGCACTGAGATAAATTGTCACTTTTGTATTTCGGGAGTCATGAACATTGTTTTGAGTCAGGTGTACTTGCACTATTTCATAAAGCACCATGGGGGGGATTATTTGTTTGCTGTTTTAGGCATTCTCCCTTTGTCAAGTGAGTGTCCCTTCCACGACATTAGCCCCATGCAGAGTCAATTAGACTGTGTCTTTATCGGTGTCTGTACTTCTTTTCCTCTTTCCTCGTTCTTGGTTCGTTTGCAGGAGATTTTGGCTCACCTTCTCAGTTGCCTGTCATCACACCCCGTCTGCATTAAGGGGGGGTTATGCTGTGTTCTAATGCATCTATGGTTCGATGGTTCGATAGTGTGAACTATGTATTCAGTGGTTGATCCTACATACAAGGCGATTGTAGTGGCTGGCTACCTATGCATTTCGGTGAGATGGATCATCTACCATATAGACATGCTCGGCTCGTGCCTTCTTCTTCCATGGAGGTTTCTTCAGATCAGCAGTTTGACAGATTTGTGACTTCTTCATGCTTCAGTGATGCTGCTTCTTCATGATCACTCTTTGTTCCTGTTTTAGGAGACTTCTTCAGCTCTTCACTGGGTTCTTACCTCTTTTTGGGGGAGGGTTTTTCCCATGTGGTTTTCTCTCTTTCCTCGCTTACAGGGGTTGCATTCTTCTTGCATTGTACTTGGGTACCTAACATGGCCTCGTTGCTGGGACCCATTATGCATTTCGTCTTAGCTTTGTGAGCTTAAGGCATTTCCCTAAGTTGCACTTAAGGGGGGGTGTTAGAGTAAATAATTAATTATTAATTATTTATTCTATTGCTTAAGCTTACTTAGGTCATGCATTTATTTAATATTTCATATTTAATGCATGTAGTGGTTAGTTGGTGACAACACGGGAGTTTGTTCCCTTCTAGTTGTCACACTTATCTTCCAGCTTGTTCTACAAGCTTCCATGAGCTCTTTATATTCGGGCTCTCTCTCATTGTAATATATATTCACATAATTTCTTATTGTAAATACATTTCTTATTGTGTTTGCATTTTTGGCTCTCATGTCCGTTTAGGGTTTCGCCCATGCTCCATGCTCCTCCCCTTCTATGGCTTCTCTTTGACAGGTTCGCATGCAGGTGATCTTGGCGTCTTCGGAGTTGGATTTCCTCAACTCCAACACATTTGGCATCCACCACCAAAATATAAGTTTTAGAAAACATGTCAGAAGTTAGTGTAAAATTAGAAGAATCCAAAAATGGTAGTCCAACTTTTGGAAGGCATAACTTTTCATTTAGGATTCTGATTGACAAACTATTTACAATTTTGGAAAGTTCTTCTAGAACTCTATAGCCCTATGGATTAGCTATCCTCATCCCCCATTTTTTGGGCCCATACAAGGCCATTTAGTGCCTCAAATCTAACTTTGAAGCAATCTTAGGGGGTCTCCAGGCAACTTAGATCTGTAATAACTTTCAAGCTGCAAGGCCTTTTGACCCGATTATTTCTCTGGAGTGCTTTAAATTACAAGTATAATCATACCTCTAATTTACACACTCTAACTCATCATAATTGTGGTTTAATTAAAAAATAACCTATTTTCTACATTGATATTTATGCCAAGGTACTCAAAAAATCTAACCCAGAAAACCAATAGTGAAACTATGAGAGTTGGAATCTCCATTTGACTCAAATGGGTATTCAAAAATAAACATAGATTAAATAGAAACTAGCACTAAGCATATTTTTGGGTGATACAAGATTTCTTTTATACCATTGGATGCTCTTGCATCAATTGTGAAATGCAATTTTGTTTCTTGCTAGTCCATGTAACCAACCTCTTGCCTAAAACCAATTCTCCTCCACTAGTGCCTTTTCCATCATCAATATTTATAGCCCAATTACCATCAATATGGGATTTTAATTTTAATTTCTCATTTTTCTTATAGTATCGACCATATTCCTCTGTTCCTTTTAGATATCTCATTATTCTCTTTACAACCATCAAATGATTCTCCCTAGGATGGGCAAGGAATATTGCAACTATCCCTATAGATAATGAAATATCAGGTCTACTATGCACTACATATTGTAAATTTCCAATCATAGACCTGTATAATATTTGATTCGCCTTAGTTGAATCATCATTCTTTGACAATTAATGTCCTATCAAAATAGGTGTACTTACTAGTTTGGAATCTTCCAATCCAAAAAAATCAATATCTCCTTGACATACTGTGCCTGAGTGATGTATATACCATATTTCATCTGATGTACTTGCAAACCCATTAAGAACTTGATCTCTCAAAATATAGACATCTTGAATTCCTACTTCAAAGCCTTACATAAAGCCTCTTGACTTCCAAATGTGATATCATCAACAAAAAATTTGGATAACATGATGCCTTTTCCTTTCTTTGTCTTTATGTATAGATTTTTGTTATCATTAGTCCTTTCAAATCTAATCTTCACCAGATAAATGAAGTCTCTCATACTATGCCCTTGGTGTTTGTTTCAAACCATATAGAGCTTCGTGTAGTCTACATATCATATTTTTATTGTTATCATAAACAAATCCTTCTAGTTGTTCTATGTAAAATTCTTTCTCTAATATGCCATTTAGAAATGTAGATTTGACATCCATTTTATAAACTTTAAAACCTTTGTATGTAGAATAGGAAAAAAGATTTCTCACTCCTTCCAATCTAGCAATAGGAGCAAACATTTCTCCATAATCAATTCCTTCTTCTTGTGAATATCCTTTGTAGACTAATATTGCCTTGTTCCTTGTGACTTCACCATTTTCATCTAGATTGTTTCTATACTTCCACTTTTTACCAATCACATTTTTGACTTCTGTTCTAGAAACTAGAGTCCATGTCTTTTTTTCCTCAATTTGTTCAATATCTTCTTCCATGGCTTTATTCCAGTCCACATCTTCTAAGGCATATTTTACTAATTTGGGTTCTTTCATACTTAGCAAACATGCATCATTTCTTAATTTGTTCCTTGTCATTGGTCTAGCATCTTTATCTTCAATGATTTATGTAGTAGGATGATGTCTCTTGACATATTTGGATGATCTTAGTTCAACTCTAGTTTCTTCATTTTGTCTCACAACTTTAGAGTCACTATGTACATCTCTGTTAGGTAGTTCAACATCCCTCTCATGTACACTAATGCTAAAATTAGCATGTGGCTCAACTTTATTTTGTAACTTTGCATCTGAATGTAGCCTAGTTCTTGAATGCAACTTGACATTCATAGTATGTGACTCAACAGTCACTAAAACTTGCTATTGGTTTGTAGCTTGATTTTCAGCATCTTCTTTAGTAAGCATACCTTAATAAAAGTATACAAATGATTTTTATTATTTTGATTCCTTCTTATGTTCAGCCTCATATACTTCTACATATTCATCAAATCTCACATTTGCACTTTCAATGAGTTTGTTAGTGTTAGTATTTGAACACTTATAAGCTTTACTTCTTGTGGAACAACCTAGGAATATACCTTCTTCATTCTTTGTATCTAGTTTACCATTTCTAAAATATTTGAGAATAAAGCATTTTCTTCCAAATACCTTAAAATATTTTACATTAGGTGAGTATCCATACCATAGTTCAAGGTATATATAGCTATACTTATAGCTTCTCTCCAATATTTCAAAAAAACCATATTTCTCCATCATGAGTGTACTAAAATAGTCCATTATAGACTTGTTCCTTCTTTCAGTAATTCCATTTTATGGAGGTATTTTGGAGTAGATGTCTGTATTTTGATTTCTCTATCATTACAAAACATCTCAAACTCATTTGATATAACTTCTCCTCCTCTATTAGATCTCAAATATTTTAGAATTTTACCTATTTCTTCTCAATTCTTTCTAAGTACCACTTAAACATTTGGGAATAATTATATTTCTATTTTAAAAACATAATTTTCATCATTCTAGAATAATCACCAACAAGTAGCATAATGTACTTATCTCCTTTATATCTTTACACTTCAATTTTCTCACACAAGTTAGTATGCAAATCTCTAGTATTCCTTTAGAGGTATGGGTTTTAATCTTAAAACTTGACTGTCATTTTTCCTAATTGACATTGTTTGTACATTATATTATTATGCTTCTTCAACTTAGGAAAACCTCTAACTTTTATCATGATATTGATACTAACCAAGTTATCAAAATTAACATGACATAGTCTGTTGTGCCATAGCCACACATCATCAAATTTTACAATTAGACAAGTAGCATCCTCTATATCAAGGTAGAATAGATTACTCCTAGTTTGATCACCCTTTCCAATCAATTTTCCATTAGTATCATATATCTTAGCAATTTTATTTTCAAACTCAACCTTACATCTTGAATTATTCAATTGTGACACACTCAACAGATTGTATTTAAGTCCTTCAACATAGTTTGCATTATCACATAAAATCTTTTCTATGAGTTTGATAGAACCCTTTCCTTTTATCAAGCATGGTGCATCATGACCAAATCTTACACTATTTTCATCATAAAAATTCAAGGTAATGAACTTACTTTTATCTCCAATCATGTGATGTGAACATCCACTATCAATGATCCATCTATCATTCTTGTTCACATAAGAAATAAGTGTAGTTGCCTATTAGAATTGGTAATCTTTCCTTGGTTGTATTTATTAAATGGGATAAACCAAGGTATCCATTATATTGTTTGTCCTCTAGTCCACATGTGAGGACAAGTCTATTTAGTAATTTCTTTATTAAGAAAAATAGTTATTCCTCAAGAAGATTATGACACTTGTTATGCACACACTTATGAATGTGGCAATCATTCACATGGGAGTTACAAATAACTCCTCTTCTCATCTCTTTATAAGATATGCTTCTCTCTCATTCTATATCACAAAATCATGATGTAGTTCATGTAATGAGCCCTATGCTTCCACATTATCTCCTTCTCTCACTCTCTCTTCATTCTTAGGCATTTGCCTCATTCATATAATTTACAAGGGGTTTTCTTTTCTTTCCCCTTTCAAAATCCTTGTCTCATCTATGTGTTGATCTTGGAAAGCCTATCATAAAGTATGGTAATTATGTTCATCACAAACTCTCTTGGATTAAATTATAATTCTTTATTTTTAGTTCATTTCAATTTTATTATTTCTAACATGGTATCAAAGCTTACTAATCCTTGTTTTGAGTTTGTATGAAGGTTACCATGTTGGAGGCTCTTGTTGGGAGATTTTTTTTAGTTTTCTTAATCCTTTTGTAGCTTTCTTTATGCTCCCTTTTTATTATCTAACATATTTTCCTTTCTCTTGCTTTGGATGGTTTACCGCCAAAACAGAGAGAAATATTGCTCTATTTGCATTATTCATTGTAAATCACTTATTTCTCTTTAGTATGCTTTTACATGGAATTAGTTATTGCATTAGTCTAATTTATTTGCACTGCAATCTTTTCTGAATACTATCTATTTACATATTCTAACATCAAATATGTCTTTGCAATATTTTAAAAAAATTTAAAATTTATTTGTGAGACTTCACTCTATCTACCTTTAGGAGTTTAAAAAAAAATCAAATCCATCGTTTTGCTTCAAATAAAAAAAAGTACATCATATGTTTTTTTCTTCCTTCTCTTTCTATCATAGATAAACCTAAGCTCTATGCAATCCTAACCCCTACATTTTTTTTTTCATTTTAACTTTAATTTTTTACTACGTTACACTTGATTTGTAGAACCTATAGATTCTACTACAACTCCTATATTATCATCCCCTAAAGAGATCCTCATTTGAGGAGCAACCCTTCGACTCTCATAGTATTGGACCACCACTAAGATTACATCAAATAATGCATATGGCCTAGCCACCATATCTATTGGCAGTAGCCTTGCAATATGAATAATTTCTCATTCAAAATACATATGATTCCTTAGCCACAAACCTATCCTCATAGTATCTAAAATGGTTATTCGTACCATATCCTCATCAAACTTCTTGATGGGAATAATTCCTCCCACCTATGCCTTTGATCCATGCAACAAATAACCACTGATTGCTTCATCCAATATGACCACATTCACAAATGATGGATTTATGCAGATCTCCTAAATCTTCATCAACATCCCGTACTCAGGTAACATATCATATATGTTTGAGTACAATATGGACAATACTTGAGTTTGATAGATAGGGTGTAGTGCCCTTGTCCTCAACACCCCATCTTCTATTATGCACCTTATTGCATGCTCCACCTCTCCAGGCATTGCTTGAAATAGTTTGTCGAAATCTCCCCTTAGGTATGTTGATTCTAGAGGAAAATTCCATGTTAAAATGAGAATCTTCACTTGTAAATTTAATACCTTATAATCCATATTTTTAAAGTTCCCTGCATTTCATATGAAAACATGTCTTAGTATATTTAAAAATATAAAAATATAAAAATGAGAAAATCAAACAACTTCAATTTTTCTTATTTATTACATTTAAAGAAAATAAAAACATTGGATAACTAATTTGAAAAGTTGATTAAACTATATATATACTTGAAGTATTTGTTTCCTTATAATTTTGGAAGATCATTTGATGTGTTTTGATTAAGGGGGAAGAAATCCATTTTTTTTCTCAATATTTTTTTGAGATCAAATCAATCAAGATTCTTTATTAAAAGAATATATTTACCTCTAATGTGAAAATCTGCAAGAAACTTTCTAGTAGTATCATATTTTTTGAAGGCTATATTTTTAGATATGAGGATGAACTAAGTCTTTTTACAACTATGCATTTTTAATGGTGTGATGAAATAACTTAAACATTACATTGATATTACAGCTGATTTTTCTGAGCTTTTTCAATATATTGTGGAAAGGCTATCTATATTACTACTATTTATAATGTGAAAAAATATGTCCACTTGAAGTTTTACGCTTGCTAATTTGTGAGACATTTTTTATGATCTTTTTGCTTTATGAGAGAGATGATTACAATAGGAAAGATAGCTCTTATGATTTACCCATTGTTGATGACAAATTGGTATTTAGACTTGACAAGAGTTTAGCCAAATCACTATTAAAAGTTCAACAATTTGTTCAATAAATCAATAGATATTAGTCATTCTGCATCAACATTCAAATAACATCAGATATAAAAAGAACATTCAACTTGCTTCACATAGTTGATTTCATAGAACTAGTAACAATAATGAAAGCCCAAACTTCTTATGCTACTTCAAACCACTTATCCTTAGGTAGACGTCTGTCTTCTCACCCTTTCAATTCATCGGTTGAATGTCTCCTATGGCTGCTACTTATTATAATTCACAAGAATATGGAATCTTCTTCATCATCATTCCAATCCAAGTTGACCACCCAATGCATGTTGTTTGGTTCTTTGGCTAACTTGCACCATTTTATTATAGGGCAGCACTGTAACACTTTTTTTGTTTTATTTTCTGTTCATTTTGTTTGCCATTCATTTCCCATCATTAGATGGAGTTGTAATGTCTGCCATGTATTTGGCCAAATAGGCTTGCATGTCTGTCAAAACTGCAGAAGTAGATATTTTACTAATTTTTTGGTTGCTCAATTTATCATTATTATTCTTTGTAATGTTAGCCTAAACAACTAAAACACTGCATTATTCTACATTGTTACTTATTTCTTGTGTTTGCTAGTTCTTTGCATTTCATTAGTTATCAAGTCCCATTGCTATCAGTACATTCCCTCCTTCCTTGTACTTCTTTAAGCATCTTAACTTCAAACAAACTTTATGATTCACCAGTCTAATATAGAAAAATTTCCACTATTAATGACAATTTATGCTAAGTGTTTTGAAGACACTACCCATGTAAGTTTTTTGCTCCTTGCTGTCATTTATTTTTGCATTTGGCTCTCCCTTGGTCTATATATGCTCTTTTTTCCTTCAATGGTATTCCTCTGTCTGTTATTTTTCTTTGTCAACGAGCTTGTATTTGGTATTGTTTTCATTCATTATTCTCTTCTGTGTTTTCCTATTCTTTTCCCAAGTGTTATCTTAAAAGAACTTTTTATCTACAGCTTGTGCCATCTTTCATCTTATCTGTTAGAGGCATTTCTTTTCTTTTCTTTGGTATGTAACATTTATCCTGTCATCCCCCCCCCCCCCCGCCCCCTTCTCATGGTGCTTTGATCCATGCAACAAATAACCACTAATTTCTTCATCCAATATGACCACATTCACAAATGATGGATTTATGTAGATCTCTTGAATCTTCATCAACATCCTGTACTCAGGTAACATATCATATATGTTTGAGTATAATATGGACAATAATTGATTTTGATAGATAGGGTGTAGTGCCTTTGGCCTCAACACCCCATCTTCTATTATGCACCTTATTGCATGCTCCACCTCTTCAGGCATTGCTTGAAATAGTTTGTCAAAATCTCCCCTCAGGTATGTTGATTCTAGAGGAAATTCCCATGTTAAAATGGGAATCTTCACTTGTAAATTTAATACCTTATGATCCATATTTTTTAAGTTCCCTGCATTCCATATAAAAACGTGTCTTAGTATATTTAAAAATATAAAAATATAAAAATGAGAAACTCAAACAACTTCAATTTTTCTTATTTATTACATTTAAAGAAAATAAAAACATTGGATAACTAATTCAAAAAGTTGATTAAACTATATATATACTTGAAGTATTTGTTTCCTTATAATTTTGGAAGATCATTTAATCTATTTTGATTAAGGGGGAAGAAATCCATTTTTTTTCTTAATATTTCTTTGAGATCAAATCAATCAAGATTCTTTATTAAAAGAATATATTCACCTCTAATGTGAAAATCTGCAAGAAACTTTCTAGTAGTATCATATTTTTTGAAGGCTATATTTTTAGATATGAGGATGAACTAAGTCTTTTTACAACTATGCATTTTTAATGGTGTCATGAAATAACTTAAACATTACCTTGATATTATGGCTGATTTTTTTGAGTTTTTTCAATATATTGTGGAAAGGCTATCTATATTACTACTATTTATAATGTGAAAACAATATGTCCACTTGAAGTTTTACGCTTGCTAATTTGTGAGACATTTTTTATGATCTTTTCTTTTTATGAGAGAGATGATTACAATAGGGTAGATAGCACTTATGTTTTACCCATTGTTGACGACAAATTGGTATTTAGACTTGACAAGAGTTTAGCCAAATCACTATTAAAAGTTCAACAATCTGTTCAATAAATCAATAGATATTAGTCATTCTACATCAACATTCAAATAACATCAGATATAAAAAGAACATTCAACTTGCTTCACATAGTTGATTTCATATAACTAGTAACAATAACGGAAGCCCAAATTGCTTATGCTACTTCAAACCACTTATCCTTAGGTAGACATCTATCTTCTCACCCTTTCAATTCATGTGTTGAATGTCTCCTATGGTTGCTACTTATTATAATTCAAAAGAATATGGAATCTTCTTCATCATCATTCCAATCCAAGTTGACCACCCAATGCATGTTGTTTGGTTCTTTGGCTAACCTGCACCATCTTATTATAGGGCCGCACTGTAACACTTTCTTTTTTTGTTATTTTTTGTTTGCATTCTTTTTGTTTGCCATTCATTTCCCATAATTATATGGAGTTGTAATGTCTCCCATGTATTTGGCCAAATAGGCTTGCTTGTCTATCAAAACTGCAGAAGCAAATATTTTACTAATTTTTTGGTTGCTCGATTTATCATTATTATTCTTTGTAATGTTAGCCTAAACAACTAAAACACTGCATTATTCTACATTGTTACTTATTTCCTATGTTTACTAGTTCTTTGCATTTCATTAGTTATCAAGTCCCATTGCTATCAGTACGTCCCCTCGTTCCTTGTACTTCTTTAAGCATCTTAACTTCAAACAAACTTTATGATTCACCATTCTAATATACAAAAATTTCCACTATTAATGACAATTTATGCCAAGTGTTTTGAAGACACTACCCATGTAAGTTTTTTGCTCCTCGCTGTCATTTATTATTGCATTTGGCTCTCCCTTGGTCTATATATGCTCTTTTTTCCTTCAATGGTATTCCTCTGTCTGTTATTTTTCTTTTCCAGTAAGCTTGTATTTGGCATTATTTTCTTTCATTATTCTCTTCTGTATTTTCCTATTCTTTTTCCCAATTGTTATCTTAAAAGAACTTTTTATCTAACAACTAGTACCATCTTTCATCTTATCTGTTAGAGGCATTTCATTTCTTTTCTTTGGTATGTAACATTTATCTTGTCATTTCCCCCCCCCTCTCATGGTGCTTTGCATGGGCTATTACTTCCAGCATATAATTATACCTTTGCTATTTTTGTTTGACTCTCTTTGGTTGCAGTTTTGTGAGCTTTTTTTTGTCTTACCTTATTATTATTCTCTAATGTCACCATCATTTTAAAAAAAAGGTTTTAAAAATAACTACCATCATTCTTTTAGAACCACGTGTTTTTCTCTTATGAATAACTAAGTTTAAAGTAGGTTTGTCTTTTTCAAGTCACGTGAAACCTTCTTATAATAAAGAATTAAATATTTTTTAATTAAACCTTTAAATACTTTATTTTTGGAAACCTTTATTTTACAAAAAAATAAATTTTAGTTATTCAAAATTTTGAAATATTATTAATATTTTAAAACAGATCTTATATAGAAATTTGAAATATTTCTATTATTTTTTGAAAATTAAAATTTGAACTTTAAAATATATTGCTTAAATTAAAAGTTTAAATGTTGGTGGACCTCCCATATATATATATATATATATATATATATATATATATATATATATATTACAAACACTAAGAGTGTATTCTTTTTTTACTCTTATCAAAAACTCAAATAAGAGGCTTTTATTTGAACAAAAAATGTTATTGATAATATTTCTTTTATGAAGATTACTTTTATGAAATTACAATATCCTCTATTAAGTAAATCTATATTTTTTAATAGCAAGAAAATGCATTATTTTTAAAATCTTATGATATTGTGACATTCTCATATTTCTGATATTCTCATTATTTTGATATTATGATATTTTGTCTTTTCTTTGGAAGAACTCCACAACTGAAAAAGGTAATTATGTTTATTTTCTTTAATTTATCCTATGCATTTCATATACATTATCACTGGACAATCTTAACAAACTTTTTTAAAACATATTTGTCCTAAGATGAGAGCATAGATAATGTTTTAAGGCCTTGAAGTAATTATTTCAACTTGATACCATTTGATAGCACTTTACTACAACATTATGTTCCATCAACAATTTACCTTTCATGTGGGTTAGATGTGACCCTATTCTTTATGTTTTTTAATAATTGCAATTGTGTGATTTCTTACTATTATATTTTTAGATATATTTATTTAAGTATATATGGGTGCACACATATATACCCAGATAAATATATAATTTTTTCATAACTATTGATATATACTTTCAAAAAATGAATTCAGTATTCATGTTTACCCTTGATGGAATTTTCTACCTAATATCTATATATTGTTTTTGATCTTCCTTGGATCTCTGCATTTACCTCAATTCTATTTGGATTATGAGTTATCTTACACATTTGCCTTCATTGTGATCTATTGATTTTCACATAGTTGCAATTTTATGCTTTTATAGCATCGCTCTATGCCCATGTTGGTACTTTATGGTTTTATACCATTGATTTGCATGATTTATATGATATTTCTTTTTGAGTTGCATAGGAAGCCAATTTTTGAAGGTTAACTATGTAGGTTGCCTCAGTATAACTGATACATAGTTTTCTTATCTAGCCCATGGAGTATCCCTCCATCTTATATTGGTGTGCACTCATTTTATATGGAGTTTATCTCCATTTGGTTCTATTTGTTCTAATTTGAAAGGATGATATTTTATATGGAGTTTCTCTCCATTTGGTTCTATCTATTCCACTTTGAAAGGATAATATCTTTATGGAGTTTCCCTTCATTTGGTTCTATTGGTTCCACTTTGAAAGATTGATATTTATATGGAGTTTCCCTCCATTTTATTATATATGCTCTACCTTGAAAGATTGATATTTATATGGAGTTTCCCTCCATTTGATTCTATATGCTCTACTTTGAAAGGTTGATATTTATGGAGTTTCCCTCCATGTTGTTCCATTTTGTTCCTCAATGAAGAGGATGTAATTATTGGAGTTTTCCCTCCAAATTCAAATGATTTGATCCAATTTGAAGGAAATATGTTGTTAAATCCTCATAATCCATTCCTTATTAATATCTTAACAAAAATCATGATAATACTAATTTGACCAGCATGTCTCTCCTTATACTTTATTTTCATATATTAATGTGATAATGATCTGCATACTTCATTGCTTCAATCATGAATCATGCACATTGTGGAGGGACACCCCCATTAACTTGCAATAGGATGATTCATTAAGTCGATTGTCTATATCCACATGATTGATGCAATGTTGATGCAAGTATCATTAGTTGGCCTTGTCTATGGTCATTAGTACATTAGTATAATATGCTTTTCATGAGAACATTGATCAAACTTTTTTTGGCTTATTGATAATATTTTGAGCATATATTTTATCTTGATACCAGGTTATGTCCATTGCTTTGTGATAACATTTTTTATTGTTTCTCTATTAGAGTTTTCTTATCCTTATTCAAAAGGATTTCTAATTTGAATATAAGATGAAATACTTCTTGTGGATATTTGTCTTGTTTCTTGTGTCTATGTTTTTTTAGGTAATCAATCCAGGCACATATAAGACAATATTATTTGGTGTATTTTAATCACCTATCCACTTCTCTCTTGGCTCTACGAAGATCTACCTGCACTCACAAGAGACCTTATTTTTGCATAATTGAAGACATTGTCAAAGTTCTAGTTGTTGCTATTTAGAATTTCATTGCAAAAATTTGGGTTTAATACCCTTTGATGTAATTTCCCCAAGTAAGATTAAAGGGGGGTGTTAGAATTGGTAATCTTTCCTTGGTTGTATTTATTAAATGGGATAAACCAATGTATCCCTTATGTTGTTTGTCCTCTCGTCCACATGTGAGGACAAGTCTATTTTGTAATTCCTTTATTAAGGGAAATAGTTATTCCTCCTTAAGAGGATTATGACACTTGTTATGCACACACTTATGAATGTGGCAATCATTCACATGGGAGTTACAAATAACTTCTCTTCTCATCTCTTTATAAGAGATCCTTCTCTCTCATTCTATATCACAAAATCATGATGTAGTTCATGTAATGAGCCCTATGGCTCCACATTAGCTCCTTCTCTCTCTCTCTCTCTCTCTCTCTCTCTCTCTCTCTCTCTCTCTCTCTCTCTCTCTCTCTCTTCATTCTTAGGCATTTCCCTCATTCATATAATTTACAAGGGTTTTTCTTTGCTTTCCCCTTTCAAAATCCTTGTCTCATCTATGTGTTGATCTTGGAAAGCCTGTCATAAAGTATGGTAATTATGTTCATCACAAACTCTCTTGGATTCAATTATAATTCTTAATTTTTAGTTCATTTCGATTTTATTATTTCTAACATTTCCTCATCTTCAATTGATTTTTCCTTCACTATGACATACACCACTTCATAATCATGTCCATTAGATTTATCTGTTGTTTCCTCTTCAGTAATGTTGCTTGACTTCTTGCCTTGTCTTTGTAATCCTTGTTGTCTTTATCTGTTCTACTTTTATACTTGTCACTACCTCTATAATTCTTCTTTGGACATCTAGCAGCAATACGACCAACTTCATTTCAATTGGAACAAATGATAGGTAATTTACCTTTAAAATTGTGTTTACCTTTGTGAAATCTTCTTGTCAATAGTGCTTAAAGTTTATCTACATCCTCCTCATCTATATCATTGTAACTAGACACATATTTTTTCTTTTTCTTCTTCTTCTTCTTCTTCACATCAATTTCCTTCAATGACAACTTATCTTTGAAAGAAGATTCAATGTTTTCAAGTCTCTAATTATCAAAGTTAGATAACTCAAAATAAGTGAGCCTACCTACCATACCTTCAAGAGATAGAGTATTCCCTAGTATACATCTCAGTTCTTGTATTGCAAAAACTCTAATAGCATATATAGGCAATACTGTTCTTAAAAATTTTCTTATTATAGTATCATCATCTATTATACAAATAGCTCCTCTTATTGCATTAACAAGATATTTTATCCTTGAGCAATATTGAAAAATATTTTCACCTTCTTGCATTCTCATATCATTAAACTTACCTCTAAGACTTTCATCTTTGGCCCTTAGAACATTGATATCTCCTCCATACATGGTGGTTAAAGCATCTGACATTTTCTTTGCACTATCAAGACTTTTGATATTATCAAATTTAGCATAGCTTAGGGTAGATCCAATCTCCAACATTGCTTGGTTGTGTTCTTTCTTCTTATTCATATCCTTAGTAGTTAGGGCTCCAATAAGATCACCATGCTAAGTAGTAATGGTAGATTTTACATGATCTCCAAGTCCTCCAAGGGGTATCCTAGCTTCATCAAACTTTATCATACAAGAAAGTTATCTCTATTGAGCTTGAGTTCATCTCTTTTTGACATCTCAATCTTTGTGCTCCTAGTACCTTCAAACTATTCCTCTTAAGAAGATGGCTCTGATACCAATTGTTGAAATTTTTTAGAATAACTGAGGTGGGGGGAAGAATTAGTTATCAAAGGTCTAGATGTATAAATAAAACTTTTGACAACTTAGTGAACCCAAAAAACATGTATCATCTTGCATGCATCCATACAATTATGCAATCACTTAAAAACTTGTAGGTTACTATCAAATAAATTTACAAAATTATAAACATAAAACATAATAGATTCAACAAGAAATTTGACACAATGATTTATGTGGAAACCCAATCTTGGAAAAACCACTAGTAACATACTTCTTTCTTTCACTCTTCAAAATTGATTCCCTATAAAAGGCCAACTCTATTAAAGGTTACAATACAGACTGTTAAATGTGACCCTATTAAGGATTTCAATCACCCCATTGGGAGTGAGCCTTGTTAGAGGAATTTAGACCATTCACTTGGAATGTCACCTGGTTAATGATTGTTAGGTCAACCTTAATCTAAAGGATTTATCCTAGATTGATACAATTATTAGAGAGTAATAGTAAGGCTTGACCTGATAACAACTTACAACTTCATTTGTAGATAACATATCTATGTTTTAGTCCTCTATTCAATTTGGCTTTCACACTTTTTAGCTCTGATAGATTGTTCATCCTTCAACCATTCATACCCTTAAGCCTTATTTCTTAACATACCAATGCAGACGCTTCACTTATGTTACTTGATGAAGTAATACCCTTGACTCCTTGTCTTCCTTAGGTTCTCACACATGACTATCCTTACTTCTGACTAACCATCCTTATAAATAGAGAATTAAGATCTTTTGCCATTCATTCTTCATCAACCAATTTAAGGTTAGGATATACTAGGTAGGATTCAATGAATCTACCCCTCATTTCATATCACTTCTAGAAAATTCTTCTTCAATCCTCTTTGAATTTGCCTCAAAATGATTTACCATGAATTATATGCCACTAGCTCATAAATCTTATCTTCCAACTAGTTCACACAATCCAAGAAAACAAAATTTTTGGCTTAGATCCATCAAATTCGTGATCTTTCTATTAATGTTGGTACTTGATATTAACTTTATTCTAATGCTTGGCACATACTACGTTGCTCGGCATCCTTTGTAAAATCACTCAGCACGAACTAAAGTTTATTGATGCTCGACACCAACTAAACTTTACTTGGCATCCACTTTTTTTCTTGGCATACACTAAAATGAACTTCTACTAAGCTATAACTGATTTTTTTCTTGAATTTAACTATATTTTCTTGACACCTACTATCCATTTGGTCAAGCTTGGTAGAAAAACTTTGTTTAACTTGTTCTTCTGAAATTGCTCAGTGTAGCCAACCTTAGCAACCTTAAGTATATTATCAATGCACTATGATATCATTATCTTACCTAATTCTTGAAATCCTTTGTATATCATAACTCAACCTTTCCTCTAGGTGTTATTGTTACATTTTTTGATCAAATCATCTTTATCAATTAGATAGGTAATAGCACTTAAATCATATAAGTAGTTGTCTTACCAAAAAAAGGTACGTTTGACATCAGTGACAAAACAATGATTGAAACACATTTCTCATACTTGTATGAATATTATTTCAACATTTATTTACTTCTTTGACATCTTCATCTATCAGGATGTCCTCAATGCACCCTCTTTTGACATAGCTATAGAGCATGATGCTCCAACATTATATAGCTATCAAATTTGTTCACTTCTTTTTATTTTTTATTCTTTCTCCTCTATTTTTATTTCATCCTCATCAAATGTCATAATCTTCCTTTACCTCTTTCTACATTGCTTCCCATATTTAGCCAACTTAAAAATACCCAAAGATTTGCCAAAATTTGAATTTAAATAACTCTAGAAGTATGTAAAAATCCAAAAAAAGATGAGAATGTGGAATATTTGACTAATGAAAATAGTTGTAAGAATTTTCCTTAGGGAAAAATTCACCCAAGATCAAGAGGCTCAAACACTAGCACAAAAATGGACCAAAGTATGATCAATATATCAATAGTGAGAATGCTCTCTATTGTATAATGCACACTAGGAGCGACTATATATAAAGGCCTCTAAGATGCATCTAGAATGTCTCTAGAATGAACTAGGATATAAGCATGACAACTAAGCACACATCCTCCATTGTGCATGAATGTGCATGCATCAATGAGAGGATAAGTATGACAAGGTGTATCTCATGTAGAGATGTTTTAGATAACATGTGCTTAAATTAGATGCTAACTCCTATGTTGTAGACACCATGTGCATAAAAGAGTTGGTAGCTCCTATGTTGTCAACATGACAACTCATATGAGTATGCATACTCCTAGGTGACTAAGTAATAAATAATAAAATAATGCATTAACCTAAGTAAACTTAAGTAAAGTGTAAATACTGAATACTTATTTACACCAACACCCCCCCTTAAGTGCAACTTAGGGGAATGCAACTTACAAAATGCATGATGGGTCCCGGCTATGAGGCCATGTTAGGTACCCATGTACAAAAGTAATGCTCTACATATAATGTGATGCAATGCAATCTCTCATAAAGTAGAGAAAGAGGGAGAAACTCATGGGAAAAGTCCTCCTCCAAAAAGAGAGATAAGTACAATAAAGAAGATGAGAGAGAAGAAGACCTCAAATGAGGAAAAGATCCATCCTAGAAGAAAGAAGAGAGAAGTCAAGGGACTCCCATTTCTACAATATCCTAGACCCCTAAGAGATCTCACAAATGAATAAACTTGACCTCAGTGAAGGGTTTGATTAAGATATTTGTGACTTTCTTTGTTGTAGGACAATACTGTAATGCAATGATCTACTCATGTATCAACTCTTTGATGTAGTGCATCTAAACCTCAATATGTTTAGTCTACTAATGCTGAACTATATGTTTAGAGATCTCAATAGCACTATGATTGTCACAATGTGTGATTGTAGGTTTAGGTAGATCAAATCCAAACTTTTCCAAGATGTTTTCTAACTAAAAAGCCTTTGTAGCTACATTGATAGCTCCTCGATACTCAACCTTAGTTGAAGAGAGAGTGATATTATTTTCTTTCTTACTCTAAAAAAAAATGGGACTAGAACCAAGGTGAAACATGTAACCTAAAGTAGACTTGCTAAAATCTAGATCCCCTGCATAGTCTGAGTCTGTATATCCAACCAGTCAAAGTCTTGTACCTACTATATAGTGTATCCAATGTATATGTGTACCCTATATGTAGTGAAAGATGTACTTGGAAGCCTTCCAATGAAGCTCATGTGGCTCTTGCACAAAGTGAGAAACCATGCCAACTACAAAATCTATGTCTAGGTGTGTATATGTCAAGTAGATGAGACTCCCAACTATGTATACAATATAACATCAACAAGTGGAGTGGTACACTTGGCCTCTAACTTGACACTTGAATGAAAGGGAGTAGGAGCAGGCTTGCAATCAATCATGTGAAATTGAGAAAGCAATTCAAGAGCATACTTGGATTGAGAAAGTGTGATCCCTACTGAAGACTGTGTTATCTCAATACCAAGGAAGTAATGTAGTAAACCTAAGTTTGTCATAGAGAATGTGTCTTGCAAAGAGGTCTTGACACTAGCAATGATGGATGAAGTACTTCCTATAATGATCAAGTCATATACATAAAGCATGAATATCAAGCGTGAGTCACCCCTTTAAAGAATGCAAACATTCAAATTAGAATGACAGCTGGTGAATCCTGCTGAGAGTAGGAAGGAATCCATCTTGGCATACGAAGTGTGAGGAGTCTACTTAAGATGATAGATAGACTTATTCAATCTATAAACCATAGTGGAATCCTATATTAACCACTATGGCTGCTCCATATAAATCTCCTCATGAAGATCATCATTCAAAAAAGAACTCTTTACATCCATCTGATGTATAACCCAACCATGAGCTGCAATAATAGCTAGTGTCAAGCAAATGGAGTTCATCTTGCCGACTAGTGCAAAAGTCTTAGTATAGTCAAAACTAGGTATTGATCTTAGATTGGTTTTGACAATTAAGTGTCAACACACTTAAGATATTTACTAAGTTCATGTTGAGCTAGTAATACATGCCAAGTATAATATGTATAGATTCCAAATTTCAATGAATGCCAAGTCAATCATGTGTCAAGTCACTCAAGTGTCGAGCAAATAGACCATGCTGATTGATACAAGTGCCGAGTGAATAGTTGATGCCAAGAAAGTTCAAGTTTTGAGCATCAATATTATCAAGTGCTGAGCAACACAAAATGGATATAGATATTTGTGATGGCACAAAAAACTATGTAAACTATTTTTATGCCAACTTTTGGATAGATCTCAAAGCTTTAAAAGACAAAATCAATTCTATTTGGTTTCCCTATGCAATCAATATGAAACCAATTAGAAAATTGGAAATGTTAAGAGACAAAATTCATAGATTTATACCTAACCCTAAGCCACCAAAGTCTTTATTAGGAAGATTAAGGCCCATAATTCAAAGAGGATGTGAGCAAAGAATAGTGGAAACAAAAGAGGTGAATTGATTAAAAAGCATTCAAGGTGACTTAGAAGGGTGGAAGAATTGTAGAATCAGTTTGTAGAATAGAGGATCAAGAATAAAACATTTACATATCATATTATAAAGGATCAAGATGGACATAATTGAGATCTAAAATCAGCAATACAAGATTGTAAGTTGTCAGATCAAACATTCTATTGTTACTTTTTAACAACTATATCAGTAGGATGAAATCCTTTGGACTAAAGTTGACTTAATAGTCATTGTGAAATCCTTTAATAGGGTGACATTCCAAGTAAATATTCAGAAATCCTTTAAACATGTACACTTCTAGCAAGGTGTGAAATCCTTTAATAGGGTGGGACTTAAGAGTCTATTGTAAGCCTTTAATATGGCATGCCTTTCATTGGGTAGATCACGTTTCATGGTCAAACTTTGTAACCTTAACAAGTTGCACTTTATTTCTGTAGTAGTAAAAGTTGTGGGTGTCATGCACACCTCAATTTTACCTTCTCATTTGGAGAGTTTCTAGGTAATCATATATGGTGTCAAGTGTTTATGTGGATGCATTTATTTTATGTGTTATTTCAATATGTTAATTCATGCATTGTTTGAAGATTAAAAGTTTTATTGGTTAAATATTAGTATTTCTGATTCACCCACCCCCCCCCCCCCCCATCAGAGGTATATGTTTCCTATTTGTAATTCCACAATTGGTATTAGAGCTAAGTTCTCATTAGGAGAAGCCTTATAACTTAGAGAAAAGATCTTGAGATGGAGATCTAAAAACTAGGAAAGATTATAGAGAACCAAGGAATTGAGACCTAGCTCATTCTACATCTACTAAAAGAAGCTAGGGAGGAATTAAGGAAATCCTTAAAGAGAAGGAAATATATTTCCATTAAGGAAATATATTTCCATTGCAGAAAAGTATACATAGTACAAAGAAATTGACACCACCAAGTTCTTTGTTAATGGAGATTCAAATGATTTTGATGTAGCAATAGTAGATCTAATGGAGAAGAACAAAGCACAAGAAAAGGAAATCATAAAGCTCAAGATTGAGCAAGAAATGCAAGCCATGATGCTATGTGAATTAACTGAACAAAAGAAAAGAGCCATAGAAGACAAGGTTGCGATTGAAGTAGACAAGAGAAACCTAGCAAATAGACTAGAAGAGAAGTCAACTGAGCTTGCTAGAATATCCAACATGTAATTGGATACCCTAATTTAGATGATGAATAATCATCATGAGTTGAATGTCAAAGACATTGAGATCACCACACAAAGTTGTAGAATGAACAACTGCAAAGTTATTTAAGAAGAGAAAGAGAGATTGCTGAAAGCTTCAACAAGCGAAATGAATCCATCAAGTACTTTGAGCAACTAATAAAATCTCCAAGATCCAACCATGAAACTATAGGGCTAGGCTATACCAACACTAAATAAGGAGAATCATCCAAGACTTCTAAAGACAGAAATGACAAAGGTAAGAACTCCAAACCCACTTGTCATTTTTGCAGTAAGAAAGGACATACTACTAATGTGTGTAGAAGCAAGAATGCAAATCAGCATGATAAACCTAAAAACATGGGTCACTATCATAAGTCCAAAAAGAAAGGTCATCAAGAACATGAATGCAAGAAAAGAACCATGCATACACCAATATTTGAAGGTTACTACTACAACTATTAGAACTATGGACATAGAGCATTTGAGTGCAGTTCCAAATCAATGTGGGTATCAAACAAGTCAGCCAAAGAAAGAAGTCATGGACATTTCTATAATTGGGATTAGAATACTAGACAAAACTATCATTATTGTCAAGAGTATGGACACATCCATGAGAATCACATAAGAACACTTTCAGTGGTAACTACAATAGATGGTTAAATTTGAAGATTGGTCACATTAGAAAGGATTTCCAAACATGGTCCAAAGCACCCAATTTTGAGTTCAACAAAGGAAAAGGGAAAGTAGACGTTGAACACATTAGAGGAGAGATGAACAAAACATGGAGAAAAGAGATGGAAGCAACACATCAAATGTAGGGTTAACTTCACCTAACAAGTCAAGTGGTCACACCTCATCAAACTAAGAAAAAAGAGTTATGTGGGACTGATATTTAAATGCTTTATCATACATTAGTTCCAAGAGAAGTTAGTGATGAAAAGAATAGGTTATCATGAACAAAGATGCAAGTTAATGATGAAAATCCAAGGGTAAATCTTCAAGTTTTCACATTACTGCTGAGTGTGAAAAGTCCTCTTCAAATGCCTAGTAAAATACTAGTTAGTGTCGAGTTGTTAACCAAAGCTAGTTGTAGCTAAGTCAGTAGTAGTTATCGAGTAAGAAAAATGTCAATAGCTACTGAGTGAGGCTAAGATCTCTATAGATGCTGAGTAAAACAGAAATCGTACTAAAGTTGAGTTTACAATTGTACATGCACCATACAATTAATATGATGTTTTGAAAGGTATAAGGTGAAATTTCACCCATTTTTTGTCATTAAAAATTTAGAGCAAGAGTGAGTAGAGTGAAGAAGTGATTCAAAAGCCATATCAAAGTAGTTCCATGGATTCTAGCAAAGATCAAGCATCAATTTGTTGATCTTAAAGGTATTCTTCATGTGCCAAGTTAAGCAGTTTCAATTTATTAAACCCTAGTTCAAAAAATGGCCTCTAGTTCAAAGAATGTAAATGAGAAAGAAAATTTTGAAGTCCAATTAGTTAGCAATGAAGTTAAAAAACCTAATTTTAAGGCTATACCATAGATTGCTTACAAGCAAGACCCATCAGGCACACTATCTATGATTCTGTCTAAGGTTGTAATGGTCCAAGATGTGAGGAAGCACTATAATTGCAAGGTAGGAGGCATTAGAGATATAGAAATAAAACAAGGATATGAACAATTATGTGAATATGGGCTGTTGAAGGAAGAATTTAAAATTGTAGAGAGAAAGGGTTTAACCTATGCCCTAGAATTCCCCACCATTTTCAAAACCAAGTGAATTAAAATAGTTCTTAACAAAAATCATGATGGATGTCTATGGTTAGAAGGAGAGCCTATTAAAACATGAAGAGAATTGTACATAGGGTTACTAGTTACCCAACCCTAGATCAGCCACAAGAAATTGAGGAGTGACTCCAAAGAGGTGATTGAGAAAAATACAAGAGCTAAGTGGAACAAGCGTGGAATGACCATTGACACTATCACAAATCCACTTCTTTATTTTTTCATTAGGTTCATTTCACATAAATTCTATTAGTCAAGTAGACTAAATAGTGTTCCTTGCATATTTGTAGATGTGGGTTACAAGATTTTCAAGAAAGATCGCACTTATGATCTTGCAAAACTTCAAATGCAATAGATAATGGATAATCTAGGAGCCTTAAGAAAGTCAAAGAGTGATTAATGTAAGTTTAGTTCAATACTAGTATGTATATTTTTCTATGTACAAAATGAGTTCCCATCTTTTGGAAAATTAGGATGGAAGATGAATAGGTCAGTTGTTGTGCAAATCAATGAGTATATTGAACAAATGGGAGAAAACTTTGAGTCAGTAATGACTAGCTATTTTGAAAACTTTAAGAAGTCCATGAAACAGAGGTTAAGAATTCTTGTTTCCCTAGTAGAGAAACACTACAATGACACTTGTTTCCTTCTAGACATTTACTATACTTACATCCTAGCTGCAATACCTAGACTTAGATGGTTAAGGCCTCTAGGATATAAAATCAATATTGATGAAGCCTAAGTTGCTATCATTGCACTCCTTGCTGAAGAAGTTGATAAAAGTGCCAAAATTTTTGGTAATTATGATGTTGTGAAATCAAAGGTTGAGGTGGAACTAAAGACAACCTCAACTTTGAAAAAAGAAAGAAAAAATGGTGAGGAAACTAAAGGCTAAGTTTGGAGAAGGTGCAGGAGATGATGATGATGAAGATGAAGAGGAAGAAAAAGTGCAAGGTCAAGAACCTCTTGCTTTAACCCAAGGCATGGGTGAAGATCAGGAAAAAGAAGGTGTTGAGGAAGAATAAGACAAGGAAGCACTAGCAAAGAATGAACCAAAGAAGAGGAAGGCTGAGGAACAACCTATAGCAAAACCTAAAGCAAAAAGGGCTACCAAACCTAGTATAATAAAGCTAGTTGCTCCAACAATGAGGGCTAGTACAAGGGAAACTACTTGAAAAGCCAAGGAACAAGAAAAAGAGAAAACAAAGGCTACTAAATAAAAGGGTCTAGTGTAGAAGAAAACAAGAAGTAAATGCATAGCACAACTAGAGATAGATGATGAGAAGACACAATTTGAGGAAACAAGTCAATTTAGAGTAGTAAGTCATGCTCCTAAATCTGATCTTGAAAACATTTATGATAATGTTAGGGATAATGCAGATCTGACAGGATTGAAAAACATTGAATTTGGAAAATTTGATGGAGAAGACCAAAATATGATAGAAGAATCAATCTATGCCATGATGGAAAAATTCAAGAACATTCTTCTTGAATTGGATAGTACAATGCCAAAGGAATTATATATAATTTTTGAGAACAAGTGGCATTATTGTTTGAACCTTGAGAAGGAAATAAGGGAATCAACATTACCTCAAGTAATGTTGGAGTTAACAAGGTAAAAAATTACCAAGGAAAACAAGAAGTATGGTAATCAATTTTCACCCAAATATGGAGCTTTGAGCATTCTATAGAACAAGATTAAAGATGTTGTCAAGAAATCCACCTAAATGTGGAAATTAATATATGAATTGACAATTGTCAAAGGAGTAGAAGATCCCTTTAAGGGATCAAATAATGACGAAGAGGTTGAGGAAAAGGAATAAGAAACAAAAAAAGAAAAGGAAGACACCACTATGGAGGAGACACCAAGGAAGATAGATGAAATGACAACAAATGATGAGCAACAAGCAGAATAGAGTGTGCAAGACACAAAACTACCATCCATGAGCCCTCCACATGATACAAGCACAGATAGGCCTACAAAAAACATAATAGTGAAAGATGTTTCTGATAGCTTAGCTCAAAACATCAATCCTCTTATTGTAGAAGACCTAAAAAAGATACTTGACCAATCCACATTGCAAGCAAGATTGTGTGAGAACCCTGTGTTGGTCATTGTGGATGAGCTTTAGAAAGTAGTAGCTAACATAACAAGGGATAAGGTGAGTACACAAGAACCACCTTTTGCCATTCCTACAACTATTAGTTCTCAACCATTAATACAATCAGATGATAAATCTACAAAGGTTGACACTACTATAAAAGTTGATATAGTTGATACAACTCAGACAAATAAAGTAAAGGAGCCTACAAAAGAATAGACAGGATAGACAGATGTTTTTGTACTTAATGCACAAACACAAGGTACACCACATTTAATTGTAATTGATCAAGGTAGATTTGATGAAGACAAGGACATACCAAATGAAAAGGATAAAGAAGCCATGCAAACATTGTTAAACTTACCAACATCTAGCACTCCTACTAAACTCCTTGGCCAAACACTGATGGAATACCATTGCAAATTTCAGCACTAGGCTCCAGCTCATCCAAGGTTGCCAAGGTATTTAACTATGATGATGCACTTTTAGATGAAGAAATAGTGATATCTAAATATTTCTATGCAACCATGACATTAGAATAGATAAATATAATGCAAGAAGCATTGGAGAGAAAGAAGTATCAAGAAATACTCAAGAAAGAGTACAAACAGAGGCAAGCACTATAGGAGATCAAAGACATCTTTTTAGATGCTTTTAGCTTGCAAACACCTAATGAATCTAATCCTATACTACAAAAACTATCAAGAATTGTTGAATAGGTGAATAATGAAGACCAAGAAACAAATGATAAACTTATAAAATGGTCTGAATTTTTTTTTAAGGGAAAGTCAATGAGAAAATATTTAGTGATATAACACTAGCACAAGTTGAATTGGCTACCAAAATTGAAAAAGTGAAGAAGGTACTTAAGAACATATTCTTATTGTACACAAAATTGTGTGATCCCACACTCTTTACACAAGAAATGAGCTATAGGATTCTGAGTCTGGAAAGAAACTTGAAGATATCAGGTATGCAATTACCCCAAAACCCAGCTCAGAGTGAGAAACATTTTCATTCAGTGCTTCATACACAAAATCAACTAGCTATGTTAACAACAAAAGAGGCTAACATAAGATCCAAGTTGATTAATATACAAACATCCCTTACCCCTCATATGGAAATACTCCAAAAGGAACTAGCCTATTTAGAAACAGTGTTAAAGAAAGATCCCAATCTTTCAACATTAGATAGACTAGTTCACCTTGTAGTCTAAAGACAACCAGCCAAATAAAGTCCTTAGATGTTGCATTAGATAATTGGGATGTTGCTTTGAAGATTATCATGGAGGTCCACAAGAAATTTTTTGACAAACATATAATCAGTGTATAGACCCTTTGACATGAGTGTCAAAAAGGGGGATATAATAAAGAGTAAAGGGGAAGACAAATGTGCAAGGGGAGATAAAGAGTAAGTGGGAGATGACCTAAAAGGTGGAGATAAAACAAAGGGGGAGAAAATAGAAAAAGGACAGTTTATAAAGAGTATTAGCCTTTCTTTTGAAGATAAAGAGTATTAGCAAGAGGCAAATCTACTTAGAGAAGAGATGAGATTTTTGATATAGAATAGGCACATTAACTCAGGGGAGTTACAAAATTTTAAGGTATATAGTCTCTTATAGAAATTTTGAAACATTTTTGAAGTTTTTTATATATGCCAAACTATGAATGTATTATACTCGAGGAAGATTAGATTTTTTATGTATAGTTAAGTATTTTTGAAACTCATGTGAAAGGGGGAGATTTTTGATCTTAGATTGGTTTTGACAATTGAGTGTCAACACACTTAAGATATTTACTAAGTTCATGCTGAGCTAGTAATACATGCTGAGAATAATATGTGTAGATGTTGAGTTGTTGTCTCTACCTGAAATGAGAGGTATAAAAGGTTGAGATAAGAACATCATTTGAGGATAAATAGAAGGATGAAGAAAAAGTGGAGCATAAGGAGGTATTAAGGGGAAAGAAGGGGTTGGATCTAGAGAACCAAACTAGAACCTAGCCTCAAATAGGGGAGTCCACACTCATGTGCCAAGTCACTCAAGTGCTGAGAAAATAGACCATGCCAAGTGATTCAAGTGCTGAGTGAACAGTTGATGTCAAGCAAGTTCAAGTGCCAAGCCAAACAAAATTATAGTAAGTGTTGAGCATCAATATTATCAAGTGTCCAGTAACAAAAAATGGACATAGATGTTTGTGATGGTACAAACAACTATGTGAACCATTTTTATGCCAACATTTTGATAGATCTCAAAGCTTATAAGATCGAATCTATTTGGTTTTTTATGCAATCAAAATGGAACCAATCAAAAAATTGGAAAGGTTAAGAGGCAAAATGCATTAATCTTAGCCATAGAATCATACCTAAGCCTAAGCCACCAAAGTCTTTATAAGGAAGATGAAGGCCCATAATTTAGAGAGGATGTGAGAAAATAATAGAGGAAAGAAAAGGGGTGAATTGATTAGAAATCATTCAAGGTGACTTAGAAGGGTGGAAGAATTGTAGAATCAGTTTGTAGAACAAAGGATTGAGAATACAACATTTATATATCAGATCAAAAAGGATAAAGATGGACAAAATCGAGATCTAAAATCAACAATAAAAGATTATAAGTTGTTAGATCAAACATTCTACTATTTCTTTCTAACAATTGTATCAGTAGGATGAAATCCTTTGGACTAAGGTTGACTTAACTGTCATTGTGAAATCCTTTAATAGGGTGACATTCCAAGTGAATGTTCAAAAATTGTTCAAATAGGTACACTTCTAGCAGGGTGTGAAAACGTTTAATAGGGCGGGCCTTAAAAATCTCTTGTAAGCCTTTAACAGGGTAGGCCTTTCATAGGGCAAATTGTGTTTCATGGTCAAACTTTGTAACCTTAACAAGTTAGACTTTATTGCTATAGTAGTAAAAGTTGTGGGTGTCATCCCCACCCCAGTTTTACCTTCCCATTTGAAGGGTTTCTGAGTAATCATATTTGGTGTCAAGTGTTTATGTGGATGCATTTTCTTTACATGTTATTCAAATATGTATATGCATGCATTGTTTGAAGATTAAAAGTTTTATTGGTTAAAGATTAGTACTTCTGATTCACCCCCCCCCCCCCCCCCCCCCACCACCACAAAAGTATATGTTTCCCATTAGTGATTCTAACACTAGGAAACTATGAAAAACCTTTGGCAACTAGTCTAGCCTTATGCTATCCATACTTCCATCTACTGCAAATTTGGTTTGATAGATCCACTTACACCGAACCAACTTTTTTCATTTAGGAAGGAGAATTAAGTCCCAAGTGTTATTTTTCATCAAAGATTTATATTCTTCCTCCATGGCCTTTTCCCATTTAGGAATCCCTAATGCTTCCTTAAATGACTTTGGATCTGAAGCAATGGCAATATAAGCATGTGGAAATTATTTGTGTTGTGACCTTGTCCTCCAAGTATCTAGAGGATTCACCACCATTGAACTTACTAAATCAATGGTTTGATGTGCCCATCAAGGTTTAGTGGAAGAAGAAGGAATGTCTTCAATTTTTTGTGGACCTTGCAAAGGTGGTGTCCTACAAGTTAAAGTTGAAGGAATCAAATCTTCCTAGTCACTATCATCACTATTACCACTTTCCAAAAAGGAGGAAGAAGGAGGAGTTGAAGAAGACAAACTTGAACAAGTTTCTTCAAAGTGAACACTCCTCTCAAAAAATATTTCATGTATCTCTAGATCCATGAGTTTGTATGCCTTAAGATGGTTAGGATATCCAACAAATATACAAAGTTTTATTTGAGGTTCTAATGCCTTTTGCTTTTGTGGAGGTATCCTTGCCCATGTTGGACAACCAAAAACTTTAAAATGCTTTACACTTGGTTTTCTACCACACCAAACCTCAAAAGGGGTAATCCCATCTAAGGCATTATGGGGACTTCTATTTAGGATGTAACTGGCACAACACATGGCTTTTGCCTAAAACACTTGATCTAAAGACTTATGTTGAAACATCCAAGTGGTCATCTCCTTAAGGATTCTATTCTTCCTTTCAGAAACACCATTCTAGTGTGGCGTATGCAACTAAATGTTGAAGGTCAATACCCTCATGAGTGTAAAAGTCTATAAGCCTAGAGTTGACATATTCCCTACCATTATCTGTTCGCAGAATCTTGATGGCTTTCCCTAATTTTTTCTCAACTTGAGCTTTAAAGGTGATAAACATATCAAATACTTCACTCTTATGAGCAATAAAGAAAACTCAAGTGTAGCATGTAAAGTCATCAATAAAGGTGAGAACATAGCGAGCCTTACCAAAAGATGGTATTGGAAATGGGCCAGCTACATCATTGTGAACCAATTCAAGAACAATAGTAGCCTTTCAAGACATCCCCTTGTCATATTGCTCTTTGGGATGCTTTCTTGCTTCACAACTTGGACATACACCCTTTGAATACTTGACTTGAGGTAGACCAATGACAATATCCTTGTTGCTTAGTTGTTGAAGTTAGCGATAACTAAGATGCCCAAATCTCTCATGCCATAGTTTACTTTGTGAATTTGAATGAGTTAACAAGGCAAGAGAATTGGAATTAGACACAAAATGAGAATAAGAATAAAGTCTTGTCTCATGATTAGCCTTTCCAATCACCACCATAAAATCATCTTTGAGATTTTTCACCACAACTATATCAAGAAGGAATTCCACTTTGTTGACACATCCATAGTGTGTTATCTGGTAGATGGAGAGAAGGTTGGTGCTAAGGTTAGGAACATGAAGAACATCCTTAAAGATGCCATTGTCCAACTCAACATTCCCTTTCCCTTCAACTTCCACTTGAGTGTCATTGCCCACATAGATGTAAGGGACATTAGATGGTTTCAAAGAGAAAAAATGTTCCCTTGAAGCATCCATATGATATGTAGCTTCTAAATTAAGAACCCATTCTATAGCATTATTTGTACTTGCTACCAAAGCTTGTCCCTTACCCTTTGAAGTGGTTGAAGATCACTTATCCTTATAGGCATTTGGCACATCAATTTTGTGTTTCTGCATTAGGTTTACCAATTCATGAATCTTCTTATCCTCACACTTATGTTTATCATTACCATTCTTCTTACAATAGGCACAATTTTTCTTCTCCCTTTTGTTGGGTTTGTTCCCTTTTTTATTATTTTTGGAAAAAGACTTGCTTTGTTGTGAGGAAGATTTTTGAGTGGAAGAAGATTGATGAGAGGAAGATTGTTTTTAGAGGAGGATTATTGTGTGCCATCTTGTGGCTTAGTCTTCCACTACTTTTTCTTCTTGTTGGAAGTTTTACCACTTGACTTCCCTTCATTAGCTATCAAGGCTTTGGTCTTGGAAGATTGGAGAATTACCATGCTCACTAAATTTTCATGTTCTAAGACCAACACATCTAAAAATTTCTTGAATGAAGGCTTAGTTAGGAACTACCCATCATTAATTTGTGAGTATTATAACTAGAAACAAATAAAACATATTTAGATGGAAGATGAGTCATGATATGGTTGATCATATTTCCATCCTTGATGGGTTCACCACAATCCTTAAGTTGTGCGTTATACATGTCTACATGGGTGAGCTAATCTTTGATGGTGTCAAAATTCCTAGGATCAAACTTCATAAGTTTGTCCTCAATGGTGTAGGCCATATCTTCATCAATGGTCCCATACAATGCTTCAAGTTTAGCCCAGACTTCTATCAGATTGGTAAGTTTCCTAACGTGATATTTGATGGGATCTGAGATATTCTTGAGCAATGTTCCTAGGGCCATTTTGTAACGCTTCACCAAGAGATCCAAAAGAATTAACCTAAAGTTTTACTAAGTTTTCCAAACATTTTTTTTTTTTTAAAACAAGAAAGTATAACATACACATCAAACACATAGTAGCGGAAGCAATAACATGTAATCATCAACAAACATACATAACATGTTACATTCCTTAAGGATCCCAAGACGTTGAGTCACATTTAAATTTAATTAATCTAAGTTTAACAACTACCACATCCACATGAAAGAATAATTATAAAGTCCAATGTCCATCTAATATACATTTGTTCCGAATGCCTCTTGGCAAATTAATTTAGAATGCTCAATCATCCATTGTACATGTCACAGGGTATGAAAGGCTAAAAGAATATACATAAATAGAAATAAAGATACATCATCCTCCAAAAATCCATGATACAAAGTACAGTAAAATAAATGAAACCATATACTATACATGATACATCCATCCATCATAAAAGATATAAACATCCAACATGAAATACAACTATCCATCTATCATAAAACACAACTAATTTAAGTGCGTGGTTCCTCCCAACCATCAATAGCATCATTAGACCATCATGGGTCCTAGCCATCCCCCACGCATAACATCCCAAGTCATCAAAGAGATCATCGGTACTATCATAATAGGGATGTCACACCTAAACATTCTACAACATATGCATAAAGAAATCTAACATGCCAATCATCAATATAAGGAAATACACTAGTAAATAACATCAGCTAATCATGATAAACAAGCATCCCAAGAAGCTCCAGCCACGGTAGCAATGGATGGATCTCAAATGGTAAGAGTGAAAAAGCACTACCACCTGACCGTGTGGAACCTAAATGGTCCACTCCCACTGCGCTAAGGAGATAGTCTCAAGTCCCAAATAGGATATCAAATCACATAGTCACAAGTACTCTCTAAGTCCAGGAAATCCTAAGAGTATACTAACTCAAAGGTTCAAACACATAGATCGACATCTAGACCCAGAGGCACCACAAAGACACGTAGGAAACCTACTATGGAAGCTAGAAAGTGTCATTGCACAAATCACATTGGAAGTTACCCGAGCAATCCCCTAGGAATCTCGAGTCCCCTATGTTCCTGTGACCACTAGTATCCTCTCGTACTGACAAGGCATACTACGAAATGCAAGGTCACAACCAAGCATTATCTCTACCCCATCCTAGTCTATACTAGCACTCAAGGCATGGGAGAGAACATACAATTATCTTATTAGGTTCATTTTAATCCCCATTTAGTGTAAATGTTATAACTTATTAAAACAACTTACAATGGGTTTCTCTAGGCAGCCTCTTAGGGCTCCGACCCCCATTGCAAGCCACTTCCCGACACTACACATAGATAACCTACCCTAGGCTCATGAAATCTCAAATCAAAGAATCATAATACAATCACCTCAGTCCTATACAAGCGACTGAAAAACATCATAAAAGATAAGCCACAATAATTACATCAATTCTTCATGAGCAACTGATAAGCATCAAATAATAATCATATGATCACAACAGTTCTATATCAGCAACTGAAGGCATCAATGATAAATTAAAATATCCATCGGTTCTCCAATGAGCAACCGAAAAGTATCCCACAATAAATCACAATACTGATTGAAGACTCCAAAATGGTCAAGTCAAAACATGTCACCACATGACATCATCAAGAACATAACAAACACTTCAGTCCTCTCAAACCGACTAGAAAGTAATCCAAGTATAACTGATTGGTGACTCAAAAATGGTTATCAAATATAACTGATCGAGACTCAAAAATGGTTAAGTTAGGTATCTCAAATACATACACCTCAGCTTCACACAAGGAAACTGGAAAGCAATAACAAATAGTAAATACATCCATCATAGAGCATACTATCACATTACCTTGGTTGGTTTGAAAAGATCGAGAACAAATCATCAGAACCTCACATTCACAAACCCCTGAGCCTCTGGTAACGAACTAGGACTGGTCAAGCTAATACAACCCCAAGAACCCCAAAACACAAACAACATACATAAAACAGAACATAGGTATCAAGTTTTGGTTTGATTGATAATATACTATTGAGTTAATGTAATGTTTCAGTTTTAGGTTCAAGGTATGATTCAAGTTCAAAATATTTCTAGATAACCCTACAAGTTGACACAATCACTTGTTCGAATGAAACTAGAATTACCCTCCCATCATGTTTTAAATCAATAATATAATTCTACATTTTATTTTATTTTCAAATAATATCCATCATTAATTAACTTTAATTAAACTAATTTTAATTAAATTAATTAATAATTATTGATCAAAATGCTTATATTAATATTTTCATTAATTATCAATTTATTAATATTTGACCAAAAATTATTAATAAATTAATAATTACAAAAACTATATTAAAATGCATCGTTATTTAAATTAACAACTAATAATAAAAACTATTAATAAATATTATTAAATAATAATAAGATTTACTTATTAATAAAGTACTATTAATTAATAATAAATTTAAATTTAAAATCTATTAATACAAATTATTAAATAATAATAAAGTTTATAAATAAATCATACTAATTAAAAAGTTATATTATATAACTTTTTAAAATATTAATAATACGTAAGCTTATAAATTTTAAAAAGAAACTTTAAACATATTTTAATTAATAAAAGTTTATAAAAACTTTTAAAGTATCTTAAATTATTAATAAAAGTTTGTATAAAATTAAATGTATCTTACAAAGAAATTTATTAACAGACTTTTAAAACACATGCCCTTAATTAGAATAGGCTGCCAGTTTAAACCTTGTTGTGCAGCTTTTCCAAAATAAGCCGCCAGCTCTTAATTTCAACGTACGACCACCTTAATACCCCATCGCAGGTACCTCTACAATTTTGTAGGGCGGTACAGGCGCCGTCGACTTTAATGAGACATGTTGGGGGAGGTAAGAGATAAATGGGGATGTAATAGATTTAAATTTTTATTTTTATTTTTGAAAAATTTGTTTTAATTTATTTAAGATTTTAAAAAAAATTCTCCAATGAATAAGACATGAATTTTATGTATAATAAAATTTATTTTATTTAAATTGTGATAAAACATTACCACTTTATAATCATTTAAATATATAGATATATATTTTAATTTTATTATTATTATTTTTTAAATAATATTTATAATATTGGCCGGATAGAAAAATTATGCTTAACCATTTAGATTTCTAATTTAAATTCTTTTATACTCAATACCCTCCCCGGTTTAAAATAATAAATTCTTTATTCTACGCAACGCGAATCTTGATTTATTTTCTAATCTTCACGTATACAGAAGGTATTGACATACATTTAACAATTACAATATTGAAATGTTCAAGTATCCACCACAGAGAAATTTGAATTCACAATCCACAGGCACAAAGAAGACAGGAAAGGTAAATTGCATAATTAATTAGTGATTCAAAACACAAGACCCTACCTCAACCTGATGCTAACACTCAACCACCTAGAGGATTTTGCGAGAGAATTCGCTCCTATTCAAGAATTTCTCTCTAACAATTTTTCCAAAATTTTCCTTCAATAATTTGCTTCTCAATTCGCGTCCAAAATTCATCTTCAAATTCTTCTCTAAAACTCGTCTCCAAATTTTTTGTTCCCAAATCTCCAAAATTCATGTCTAAAACTCGTGTCCAAAAATTCATGTCATCAAAATGAACCTTCAATTGTTAATAAGGAGTTCTCTTTCCTTAAATTGAGAAACTAACTGTGAGTTCACCCGAGAGAACTCTGTGCTAACAAGACTCAACTCTAAAATTAGCTTTTATTAATCTTTGTTTTATCTTTTCATGCACATTGAGTGGATTATTAAATAACTTTATTTAATATTCCACTTGACTTCTATTTTAATCTTTATTACTTTTAAACTCATGCGCACTTTATGAAATTAAAATAACATTATTATATTTACTTATTAATTTCTTTTTATTTTTAACTCATGCTCGCATCATGCGATCTAGAAACTTTAATAATTTAATATATTTCAACTTTTAATTTATTTAAGAAACTTAATTGATAAAATATTTAATTAATTTAAATAACAATAATATTTAGCATTTATTTAAAAATGTACTCTAAATATATTATTATTAAATTAAATAAATATTATCATGTTCTAAATTTATCTTTAAACTTTTATCTCCAATTTTAATTCTTTTTATTTAATTAATTTCTCAATTAATTAAATATTAAAAATATCATATTAAAATTTTCCATTAAATTAAGTCATTAATTAATCTTTTAATTAAACTTAATTAATAGAAAAATACACCAAAGACTCATAAAGACAACATACAAAAAATCCAACATAACAAAACACATACTAAAGAAACAAAGGGTTATAATCACGGAATAACATCATTTGATGCATTCAGAGGGTACATAACTCAGATACTTGTCCTAATTATTAATTAGAACAATTGGCTAGAGGGTTTAGGATTTGGACTTAAGAGTTTATCTCCCCTCTCTTACCATGGAGATAATGCGATAGGGTACGCTCATCCTGGCAATTCAGGGAAGTCGATACCTGGTACCTGCAACCTGCATAAAATCCACACATGTACAGACACAATATTCTAAGCTAAACAGACAATGGCAGGAAGTGGTGCATTGTGTAGATCTCGACTAGCAGGTGACTATGACTCCCTTCCTTAACCACATCAGAAACGCCATACATAAAGAAAAAAAACATGCACACCATACACATGCAAGTATGGGGTAAGTATTCATAAGAAAACATGTACAATAACCATGTAACTAATCATCATCAATAACTGCAAACACTGTGATAATCATCATGCATACATGAAATATAGAGTACTAAGTAATCTCATCATATAATAAACTGAATGTGAAACAATAACTGATAAATTCAAAGTAATGCTACTAATCATAAGCGTAAAATTGGCCTAAAAGAGTTCAACAATGATAATAGAAATGTGAACTAAGGGCAGGCACTACACATTTCTTGTTTGGATTCCTAGTCTTCTTTTTGAGCCTTATCAACATCAGTAGGAGGCTTCTTTGTTACACTAGTTACATAATGTAACAAACCTCTTTCTACCAATGGTTCCTTTATGTTTTCTTTCCAAGTAGCATAATTATATGGAGTTCACTTTAAAAAAGAACCCATAATGCAAGAGCACAACAATTTTGAAGCAATACAATACAAAATAGCATCTATTTCTAAGAGTGGTATTTTTGTCCACACAAGCCTATAATCTGATTGAAAATCTAGAAAGTAGATGAAAAAATATGCACTTTCAAAAAAATGGAACCTATTTTGGAGTCCACATGAGCCTGTATGGAACATTCAAAGTTGCAAAATCTAGGATTGGATAGTTACAATCACCAAAAATGCTGTTGCTGATAAATTTGTGCACCAAAACCAAAAAGGAATAGCACCACTTAAAAGCTCAAGAAATTCTACTAAAAAAAAAGAATTACACCTAATTTAGAGTTTGGATGACTAAGTTATGGCCTCTTAAAGTCAAACTGTCAAATCAAAACTAAATTTGGAGAGGGGTTTGGAGAGGAAAACACGAGGTTAAATTTAATGACCAAACAACCATCACAGTAGTTCAAATTTATTTTTGAATGATGGTCGAATGACCATCAATTTTAATACAGTGAAATGATGAAGTCAACAGAAAATCAATCCCCTTGGTGACATGGTAGTAATGTCACGATGATGTTAGCATTGTATGAGAGTGTATGGCCTATGATGACATGTCTTCTAGCTAATGTGTTTGCTTAGATGTGTAGGGACATGTGTCACTAAGGCTACTACTGAGGTGTCATTTGAAGCTAGGGTCTACTGACATGGACATGTGGCCAAATCTTTGAATTTCACATGTGGCCAAATCTGAAAATGATCATACCGTACTTGCAATCAGACCTTTGAGTGTCAATTTACAAAAAAAAAATGGCCTCAAAATCAACTATGGCCCAGCATAGGAGAATTTATAGTCAATTTTCTCTAAATTGATGCATTGGACATAATGGCAAGATCCTCTTTGGCTCTAGATGGTCCCAATGACTGCAGATGCTCTAGATTTGAATTAGGTCCCTTTGAGAGATGAAGCAACAAGCTCTCCAATGGCTATGTAAAGAGAATCTCCCTCAACTCTGATACCATGAAGCTAAATAGTAAATACTTATTTACAACAACACCCTCCCTTAAGTGCAACTAAGGGGAATGCAATTAAGATCACAAATGTATGATGGATCCCAACTATGAGGCCATGTTATGTACCCATGTACAAAAGCAATGCTCTAAGATGAACTCCAAATTCTATTTTGATTTGATAGTCCAACTTTGAGAGGCCATAACTTAGTTATTCAAACTCTAAATCAGTTGCAATATTTTTTTTTGTTTTTTTGGGTAGAATTTCTTGAACTTTTTAGTGGTGTTGATATTTTCTAGTTTTGGTGCACAGATTTGTAAGAAATGGCATTTTTTGGTACTGTATTTTGCAACTTCAAACACTTCGTAGGGCTCATCTGGATGCCAAAATAGGTTCCATTTTTTTGAAAGTGCATATTTTTAAATCTAATTTCTAGATCTATAATCAGATTATAGACTTATGTGGATAAAAATACCACTTTTATAAATAGTTCCTATTTTGCATTGTATTGCTTTAAAATTGTTGTATTTATGAACTACATTGTAAAGTTCCAGATTTTAACTCCAAAAGGAGGTTGTAAATAGCAAAATCAGAAGCCCACCTTGTCTATTTTGACAACTGACCTATTGTAAATGCAACTTCAAACACTCCATATATGACAACTCAGTTGACTACGCATACTCCTGGGTAATAGTAAGAAATAGTTGTTTTTTGGTGACTGTACTTATCCAATCTTGCATTTTGCAACTTCAAACACTCTGTACGGACTCATTTGGACACCAAAATAGGTTCCATTTTTTTTGAAAGTGCATATTTTTTCATCCACTTTCTAGATTTGAAATTAGATTATAGACGTGTGTGGATAAAAATACAACTTTTATAAATAGGTCCTATTTTGCATTGTATTGCTTCAAAATTGTTGTATTTTTGAACTACATTGTAAAGTTTCAGTTTTGAACTCCTAAAGGAGGTTGTAAACAAAAAAATTAGAAGACCACCTTGTCCATTTTGACAAGCGACCTATTGTAAATGCAACTTCAAACACTCCGTACATGACAACTCAAATGACTATGCATACTCCTAGGTGACTAACTAATAAAAAATAAAATAATGCACTAACCTAAGTAAACTTAAGTAAAGTGTAAATAGTGAATACTTATTTACACCAACAATAATCAGTACTCAAACATTTTATTTTCTATTGTACATTAGTTGAGAATGGTCAAATAATCATCACACTCCATCCTTTGTGGACTAAATTCGATAGATGGTTCAAGTATATTGGAAATGAGCCTCTATTATTCAAAGCAAATGTTTCTTATTCTAAAATTTGAATGCATTACAAAATCCTACAGTTATGAATGAATGGGTACATGTTTATGACATGAGTATTTATTTTATCAAAATTCAAATTTTAAATTAGACACTTTCTCTCTCCACAATTTTTTGGGTTAGGATAGGCTGTTTATATCTTAGATAAAAAATAATGACTAAGTCATTGTAAGCCAAATATTTTTCTTTGCCATTATTTTTTATAAGGTCTTCTCATTTGAATTATTTTATGAAACAAAAATCCATTGAAATTCTTAGTATGCAAAATTAATTTTCTTTTTTTAAGGATTTGATGAAATTTAATTTATTTGTCTAATTTATTAATCAAACTAGTACATAAAATTCAAATAAAAAGTTTGTCCAATTTTAATTTTTATCTTATTTGTTTATAGAGTTTCTTAAAACAATTATATGACATTAATCTATAAAGTTACATCTATTTAAAAAAAAGCTTTGGTCAATTTATGGTGGCTATGTATCAACCATTCTTAAACATCACACACTAAGGAGAAAATAAAGCTTAGAAAAAACAAGTCAACTATGACTATTTAACACTTTTAGTATTGGAATGAAGCTTACTGTGTGATATTTAAGTCGTCTGCTATGTAGTATAGGTCTCCAAAATAGACTTTAACGTCAATAGATAATTAATAAAAAATATTTAATTAAATATATATATGCATATCAATCTTTGATAAGTTAATTGTTTTTTCTAAAATGGTTTAGATAAATACTTTTTCTTAGGTAAAGATATGTTAGCCATGTGCATATATGCTATGGTTTTGAACCAAACATTTTGAAAAGGTATTTTTTAAACATGCTTATTAAATTTAATTTCTACTATGTAGATAGTGGAATGACTTACATAGTTAATAGGTAGACTTCAAGAACTAAGATTCTTACTAGAAAAGTTTTATGAGATAAATTCTTTAAATTATTCAAAATTCTATGTCAATCGAGAGAAATTTTGAGAATCAAGGAATAAAACCTTCCACTTATTGTTAAAATCTAGGACTCAACTTGTTATAGGAACTCTCAACCTCAATCTTTATGTTGAAGCTCCAATAGTTAGTGAAACTTTGTAAAGATTCAACTAAAGTTCCATCAACTTATAAATTTCATGCGACAAGTGATATGAAGGTGCCATCAACATTTCATCTTGACCTAAATGATGATGCTATAAAATATGAATCAAATATTTCTTCTATGAGTGATGATTTCCTATAAATTGATCCAAATCTCTTGAGGTTTTCATATTTAATGTGCAAGATGCTACACAATTATTATTCTCTAACATAGGTTGAAATTGTTAGAATTCTTTTAGAATAACTGAGAGGGTGGGTGAATCAGTTATCCAAGGTCTAAATGCCCTAATAATACTTTTTCTCAAATTATAGTGAGCCCATAAACTTTTCATCCATCCAAGCTTAAATCAATCATCTTAGCAAGTTACAGCCAATCAATATGCTTGGATAAAACATGCAAGATAAACACATGACACAGTGATTTACGTGGAAACCCAATTTGGGAAAAACCACTGGTAAGATGCTATTTAATTCTCACTCTTCTAAAGTGATGCCCTATTAAAAGCCTACCCTATTAAAGGCTTACAACACACTATTAAATGTGACCTTGTTAGAGGATTTCACCATACTGTTAGGAATGGGCCTGGTCAAAGGACTTTAGAACATTCACTTGGAATGTCACCCTATTAAAGGATTTACAACATGGCTATTGAACCAACCTAAGTCCATAGGATTTAAAATAACTATTACAATTGCTAAAGAGTAACAATAATGGCTTTTTGATCTGATACAACTTACAACATATTTTGCAGATTATAGATCACACTTCAGTTCAATCCTTTGCTTTGCTTTTAATCACTTCAGTTCTGATAGCTTGTCATCTCAAGCTTCGTCTCCTTGAGTCTTCTTACTCATTATACCAATGCAACCATATCTGTGGTCATCTATTGAAGCAGAGTAACTGTGCTCTCTTACTCCTTAGCAGCTCCTTCAGTACTCTATGCTTTCATGCTTGACCTCCTCTCTCTTTTTTCATGACCTTATGACTCCTTAAATAGAAATCTGGAGTCCCTTTCCTGCTCAATTCTTCCTCTCCAATTTTAGGGTTTCAAGTAGATTAGGTAGGATACAATGTATCTACCCATATCTTGCTCTTATCTAGAAACTTCTTCTAGAGTCCAATTGTATTCTCCAAAAATGTTTTACATGGTGTTCTGTGCCACCAGCTCATCATTCTTATCTTCTATTTGATTCATAGAATTCTAGATAATAACCTTGTCAGCCCAGATCTGGCGAATCTTCGATCTTTGGAATAATGCAGAAACTCAGCATTATTATTTTACTAATTCTCTACACCTCTGTGTTACTCGGCACTTGTATTTTCTCGGCACCTAATCTTCACTCAGCATCTATTCTTTACTCGGCATTTGATCTCTACTCAGCATTTGATTGTTACTCAGCATCTGAAGATCACTCGGCATCTTATTGTTACTCAACACATACTGAAGTTGAACTTTTCTTGGCTTCAATTAGGAATCTGTTTGGCACTAACTAGCTTGCTCGGCTCTCTCTCTAATAAACTTAGTTAGGCTTTACAAATGACTTAGTTAAAATCTTACATCTTTGATGTGTTTTAGTGTGCTCATTTTCTGTGTCTTAGAGTATATCATCAATACACTAGTTCATCAATGGCTTAGCTGATCCTTATACCTCATTCCATCATCATAACTTCAACCTTTCTCTAGGTATTCTAGTTACATCTTTATTGATTGCCTCCTCCTTGTCAATAAACCAATTGATAGTATTTGGATCACTAAAGCAATTGTCAGTCCTGCAAGTAGTAAGTTTGACATCAATGAAAAAACAATGATTGAGAACATTCTTTGCCAATTCCATTACTTTTTATGTATGATCTTTTCAATCATTTCCAACAATCTCCCTCTTTGGCATTGATGGCGAACCAAACTGATCAATTGATCAACTTAGTTGCCACCAAAATTTATATACATTTTCTGCTTCTTTCTATTTCTTCCTCTTGACTACTGCATCTGCATCCTTACTACTGATCTCATATCTTTTAGTTTCTCCATAAATCTCCCTCTTTCATGTATATTTCCCTCTTGCTTTGTATTGATCAGTTTCTTCATATATTTCCCTCTTTGACATAAATGCCAAAGATGTAACATCTTTAACATGCGAAATATAAGCTTTGCATCTCATGTTTTCTCCCTTTGTCACCATGCTTGTGACTGATTTGGAGTTTTCTGCTCCTGCTATCATCCTCTGCATCATTCTTCAGGTATTTCAATGATTTGTTCCTATTGATGTAGGGTAGCTTCCTTGTTGCTTTAAACTGCTTGAGTTAGGGGCATTACACCCAACTTGCCTCTAAGATATTCATAAGCATCCTTGGGCAATGGTTTGGTGAAGATATCTACAGTTTGTTCCTTTGTGTGAATGTACTCCAACTTCACTTGTTTGTCTTCTACCAATTCTTTGACATAGTGATACTTGATTGCAATATGCTCACTTTTTGCATGCATAACTGGATTCTTGGATATGTTTATAGCACTTGTATTATCACAATACAATATCACAGGTTTGGTTACCTCTTCTTTCATTCCTTTCAATAGATGTGTGAGCCACACAATGTTTGTGCAATTGACTGTTGCTGTCACATATTCTGATTCTGCAGTGGACTGGGATGTGCATGTTTGTTTCTTGCTAGTCTAAGTAACTAGCCTTTTACCTAAAAAAAATGCACCTCCACTTGTGCTTTTTCTGTTATCAATGTTGCCTGCCCAATCTACATCTATATATGCATTGAGCTCAAAATTCTCATTCTTTTTGTAATATAGACCAAAGTTATTAGTTCCTTTAAGATACCTCATTATTCTTTTTACTGCTATGAGATGATTTTCTTTGAGATTAGTAGAGAATCTAGCCACTATTCCAACTGCTAATGCTATGTCTGTTCTGCTATGTACAACATATTGTAGTTTTCCAATCATAGATCTATACATTGTTTGATTGACTTCAGCTAATACATCATTTTTGGATAGCTTATTTTCTATTGCCATTGGTGTGCTGACTAGTTTGGATTCCTTCAATCCAAACATTTTAAGTATCTCTTTGATGTACTTTGATTGTGTCACAAATATACCATGTTTTAGTTGATGTACTTGCAAACCAACAAAATAATTTGATCTCTCCAAACATAGACATCTCAAACTCATGTTTCATTTTGTCAGCAAAACCTTTGCAAATCACTTCCTTTCCTCCAAAAACTATGTCATCCACAAAGATTTCAGATACAATAATATCCTTACCTTCTTTTGATTTGATGTACATATTACTGTTATCATCAATTCTTTCAAATCCTATCTGCACTAGATACTTGTGAAGTCTCGCATACCATGCTCTGGGTGCTTGTTTCAGACCATAGAGTGCTTTATGTAGTTTACAAACCATTTCCCTATTGTTCTTATCAACAAATCCCTCTAGTTGTTCAATATAGACTTCCTCTTCCAATATTCTATTTAGAAAAATAAATTTTACATCCATTTGATAGACTCTAAAACTTTTATATGCAGCATATGCAAGTAAAGTTCTTACTCCTTCCATTCTAGCAATATGGGTGAATGTTTCTCCATAGTCTAATCCTTCTTCTTGAGCATAACCCTTGCATACTAGTCTAGCTTTGTTTCTACTAACCTCACCATTCTCATCTAGCTTGTTTTTGAATACCTACTTGGTGCCAATCACATTTTTGTCAACTAGTCTGGGAACCAAACTTGATGCAGGAGCATCTTTCATGGGAAAATTATTGAAAAAAAAAAAATTTGAAAAAAAAAAATCTAGAGGAGAGAGAAAGTGACAAAAATTAGAGGAGAAATAATAAAAAAATAAAAAGGGGAAAAAAAGAGAAAATAAAGGAAAAGGGATTTCTATTTTCAAGGTGCATAGGTGGCATAATAGAAAAAATAAAAAATAAATGGTTATCATTCCATTTATCGAGGTGTGTGGGAAGAATTCTAGAAAATTATGAATATTGTAAAAAGTTGTGGATATTGTAGAAGGTTATGGAAGTTGTAGAAGGTTGTGGATATTGTGTAGGAGGAATTCTAGAAGGTTGTGGGTAAGCCATGCATGGGGTGGTAAGTGCCTATTTAAGCAAGGCATATGAGCATTTCTAATCAAGCTCAAGAAGAAGGTGAAAGCTGGAGGAGTAAAAGCTTGAGAAGGAAAACCTTGAGAAGTGGAAGCTCCAGAAGGAGAAGCTCAAGAAGTAGAAGATTTGGAAGGAAAGCTTGGAAAGGTGAAAGTTGTGGAAGGTGAAGCTTGGAAAGCTTGGAAGGCTTCAAGGTGTGAAAGAGAAGGAGGAAGTGAAGAGTGAGTTTTCCTGAGTCTGTGGATAGAGTGCCGAATGTGAGGCAGTTTACAACAGGATTATGGTGGAGTTGTGAGTGTAGACAGAGCATCAAATGTGAGGCAGTTTATGCTTGGATCTTGGATAAAGTTGGAGAAGAGCTAGTGACTACGGTTTAGAAACAAGGAGGTTGCTTGGCAGCTTGCGAGCACAAGTTGAGATCTTAGAGGTTTCTACCAGAGTGTGGATCTGGACTAGCTTGGGTTTGGATTGGATCTTGAGAGATCTTGGAGAAATGTTATTGTAATTGCTATTGGATTTTCAAGTATAATAAAATTGTCTTCATATTGTTGCATTCTTGGTTGTGAGTTGGTAAGGGTGGTGTGGCCCTTCATTAGTGGTATCAGAGCAGACCTTCATCAGTGGTATCAGAGCGTACCTACATTAGTGGTATCAGAGCAGGAGTTCTTGAGTGTACAAGCAGATCATTGAAGTGTGAGGTAGTTTGTACCAGGACCTTGGTTAGGTGAAGTTTATTAGAGCAGGAGTTCATGAGTGTACAAGCAGATCGTCGAAGTGTGAGGCAGTTTATACCAGGACCTTGGTTGGGTAAAGTTTATTATAGTGGGAGTTCCTAAGCATGTAAATAGATCGTCAAAGCTGAGGTAGTTTGCACTAGGAGCTTGGGAGGACATGCAGATTGATCGATTGATGTGGAGATGGAAGACTAAACTTGTTAAGGCAGGATTGTGGAAACTAGTAGATTGCAAATCCATTGTCCTAGACTTGTGATGTGGTTCCTGATTGTTTGTGGGAGGTGGCATGTTGCAATCTAACTTACAAATAATTTGGTTGTCACAATGAGCGTGGGAAGGATTTGTTGTAGAGGGTTTATGAAGATCTTGGGAGATGGCTCCAAGAGGATTGGACCCTAAGATGATTGCAAAAATCCATGATATAGTGGAGAGGAATTTTTCTAAGATGATTTCTCAGTTGGATGCTAAATTGGTTGATCAAGCTAAGAAGGTCAAGGTGGAAGAGGATGGTTTTGCTGATCAGTTTGTGGAGCTTGATGCAGAACCTCCAGAGCAACTAGAGGTTGTTGCTGAAGATATTCCTAACATTGTTGATGTTGGGACAGAGGTTGGTTTTCATGATGAAATGGTTGAGTCTGACATGGAGACTATATAGAATTTGGTCATGGATGATCTAGTTGATGTTGGTGGTGACTTGTATGTTGTAGAGCACTTGGTCGTGGATGATCCAGTTGTTGTTGGAGGTGAGTTATGTATTGCAGAGCATCTTATTGTGAGCAATGATATTGCTAGTTTGGCATGTATTGATGGAGATCTACATGTTGGTGTTGATATGGAGTTTGTTGTTGCTAATGCGAGGTTTGTTGCTACTGGTGTGGATTCACTAGTTGTTGATGTGAATGAGGGTTTGTTGATTAAGAATTATGTTTAGTTTGTTCCTGGGAGTGAGTATGCTAATTAGATGGTTGAGATTCTGGTGTTTGATAGAGTAATGCAGATGTGGAAGATTTGCATGGTGGTTTTGTTGTCCCTGTTGAGGTAGAAACCTTTGGTGACAATGAAGATGGTTGTAGACCTTTCTTTTTGGCATTAAAGTGTGGGACACACTTTTCTATCTACCGGGGGGGTCTGATTCAAGAGCATCTTTCATGGGAAAAATTATTGAAAAAAAAAAAATTGAAAAAGATTTTTGGAAAAAAAAAAATTGAAAATTTTTTTTGGAGGAGAGAGAAAGTGATGAAAATAAGAGGAGAAATAATTAAAAAAATAAAAAGGGGAAAAAAGGAGAAAAAAAAGGAAAAGGGATTTCTATTTTTGAGGTGCATAGGTGGCATAATAGAAAAAATAAAAAATAAATGGTTGTCATTCCATTTATCGAGGTGTGTGGGAAGAATTCTAGAAAGTTATGAATATTGTAGAAAGTTGTGGATATTGTAGAAGGTTATGGAAGTTGTAGAAGGTTGTGGATATTGTGTAGGAGGAATTCTAAAAGGTTGTGGATAAGCCATGCATGGGGTGGTAAGTGCCTATTTAAGCAAGGCATATGAACATTTCTAATCAAGCTCAAGAAGAAGGTGAAAGCTCAAGGAGTAAAAGCTTGAGAAGTGGAAGCTTGAGAAGGAGAAGCTCGGGAAGTAGAAGCTTTGGAAGGAAAGCTTGGAAAGGTGAAAGTTGTGGAAGGTGAAGCTTGGAAAGCTTGTAAGGCTTCAAAGTGTGAAAGAGAAGGAGGAAGTGAAGAGTGAGTTTTCCTGAGTTTGTGGACAGAGCACCGAATGTGAGGTAGTTTACAATAGGATTATGGTGGAGTTGTGAGTGTAGACAGAGCGTCGAATGTGAGGCAGTTTACACTTGGATCTTGGATAAATTTGGAGAAGAGCTAGTGATTGCGGTTTAGAAACAAGGAGGTCACTTGGTGGCTTGTGAGCACAAGTTGAGATCTCAGAGATTTCTACCAGAGTTTGGATCTAGACTAGCTTGGGTTTGGATTGGATCTTGAGAGATCTTGGAGAAATGTTATTGTAATTGCTACTGGATTTTCAAGTATAATAAAATTGGCTTCATATTGTTGCATTCTTGGTTGTGAGTTGGTAAGGGTGGTGTGGCCCTTCATTAGTAGTATCAGAGTAGACCTTCATCAGTGGTATCAGAGCGTACCTACATTAAAACTCTAGGTTTTGTCCTTCTTTATTTGATCAATCTCTTCTTCCATAGCTTTATACCAGTCATCATCTTGTAATGCACCATATATTGTCTTAGGTTCAAATTTGCTGATCAGACATGATTCATGTCTTAGTCTATTCCTTGTCATTGGTCTTGCATCTTTGTCACCAATTATCTATTTAGTAGGGTAATTTCTTTTTACATATTAGGATAATCTTGGTTCTATCCTTGTTTCCATGTTTGATCTTTCAGATTTAGGGTCACTATGCACTGAGTTGTCAGGTTGTTCTTCATCTCTTTCATGTGTACTAATTTCAGGATCAAATTGTGCATTTTCTTTATTCTGCAACTCCGCTTCTGAATGTAACTCGACATTCACTGGTTGTGACTAGGCTAAAACTAAAACTTGTTGTTGAATCCCAGTTTGATTGATAGCATCCTTGTCAATAGGCATTCCTTCATAGGAATACACAAAGGTTCTGTAGTCATCCATTCCCTTTGGTTCTTTAGCTTGGAATTTTGTATGCTCATCAAAATTTACATTTGCACTTTCCATAATTTTGTTAGTGTTAGTACTCAAACACTTATATGCTTTACTTCTAGTGGAGTAATCAAAGAATATGCCTTCATCACATTTTGCATCAAATTTTCCATTTCTAGCATCTTTAAGGATAAAGCATTTGCAACCAAATACTTTGAAATGTTTTACATTTTGTTGAGTGACCATACCATAATTCAAAAGGTGTTGCACTAGTACCTTTCTTGACTTGTACTCGATTCAATGTATGAATAGCTACACTTACCACTTCTCTCTAGTATTTTAGAGCAACAATCTTTTCCATCATTAATGTTCTAGCACAGCTAATCACATATCTATTTCTTCTTTTAGAAATTCCATTCTATGGGGGAGTTCCAGGAGCTGACATTTGTCTCTTGATTCCTTTGTCATTACAAAATATCTCAAATATATTTGATGTGAATTCACCACCTCTGTCTGATCTCAGGCATTTCAAATTCTTTCCTATTTCCTTTTCAACTCTAGCTACATACCACTTAAACATTTGAAAAGCATCAAATTTTTACTTTAAGAACATAACAGTCATCATCCTGGAATAGTCATCAACAAACAACATTATATATTTATCTCCTTTGTAGCTTTGTACTTCCATTGGACCACATAAGTCAGTATGAACTAACTCAAGTACTTCTTTAGATGTATAAATTTTACTTTTGAAACTTGACTTTGTCATCTTTCCTAGCTGACATTGTTTGCACATGATATTGTTAGGCTTCTTCAATTTAGGTAAACCTCTGACTTTCTTTATTTTACTGATATTGACCAAATTGTCAAAGTTGACATGACATAGCCTTCTATGCAATAACCATTCATCATCAAATTTTGCAACAAAACAAGAAACATCATCCATATCAAGGTAAAATAGATTACTTCTTGTTTGATCTCCTTTTATTATCAATTTACCATCAGTGTTATAGATTTTTGCAGTTTTGTTTCCAAATTCTACTTTGCATCCTACATTGCCTAACTATGAGCACTCAGTAGATTGTAGTTTAATCCTTCAACATAGTATGTATTATCACATGAAATTTGTTCTATAAGCTTAATGGAGCCTTTTCCTTTTATTTGACATGGAGCATCATTACCAAATCTAACACTATTTCCATCATACTGAATAAAGTTAACAAACTTACTTTTGTCTCCTATCATGTGATGTGAGCATCCACTATCTATGATCCATCTGTCATTTTTGTTCATACATGTTACTAGTGTTGTAGGCTCTTCTTCATCAGACTGGTCCTTCATGGCCACATAAACAACTTCATCATCATTATTATCATAATTCTCTTCAACAATATAGAACTTCTTTCCTTTGTCTTTGTAATCTCTCTTATCATCTTCTCTTCTGTATTTGTACTTGTTGCCTTCCTTGTAATCCTTTTTCTGTGTACACCTTGCATCAATATGTCCTACTTCATTGCAATTAGAACAAATGATAGGCATCTTACCTTTGAATTTTCCTTTGCCTCTGTGAAATCTTCTAGCTAGCAATGCTTCCAATTGTTCCACATCTTCCTTGTCAGTGCTACTGTCACCGGATACATATTTCATTTTTCTTCCTTTCTTTGATTTCACCTGTTTAGCATCTTTCAGTGATAGCTTGGCCTTGAAAGCAGATTCAACATTCTCAGATTTTTTGTTGTCAAAGTTAGATAACTCAAATGCAGTGAGTCTACCTACTATACCTTCAAAACTTAGATTGTTTCTTGGTACACATCTTAGTTCTTGTATTGCTGATACTCTAATAGCATAGATAGGGAGCAAGGTTCTTAAGAACTTACTATTAACAGTATCTTTATCCAATTGACCACTTAAACATCTTATTGCACTTACCACTTCCTTTATTCTAGTGCCATACTGAGCAACATTCTCACTTTCCTCCATTTTCATATCATCAAACTTTCCTCTGAGGCTTTCTCTTTTTGCTCTTTGGACATTCAAGTCTCCTCCATAAATGTTTGATAGGGCTTTCCACATCTTAAATGTAGTGTCACATCCTTTGATATCATCGAATTCAGCATAGTTGAGTGCAGAAGCAATCTCCAACATTGTCTGATTGAGTTCCTGTTTGTTTTCCAAATCTTCTGTAGTAAGAGTACTAGTTGGATCAACATGTTCAACAACAAATGAATTTTGGGCATAATCTCCTATAGATCCAAGATGTAGCTTCATCAAACTTTGCCATGCAACAAAATTGTCTTTGTTGAGCTTGGGGACCTCTCTCTTAGGCATTTTGATCTTTTCTGCTTCTAGTCCCTTTAAACTAAATCAGCAGTAAAGCTCTGATACCAATTGTTAGAATTCTTTTAGAATAACTGAGAGGGGGGGTGAATCAGTTATCCAAGGTCTAAAAGCTCTAATAATACTTTTTCTCAAATTATAGTGAGCCCATAAACTTTTCATCCATCCAATCTTAAATCAATCATCTTAGCAAGTCATAGCAGATCAATATGCAAGGATAAAAAATGCAAGATCAAGACATGACACAGTGATTTACGTGGAAACCCAATTTGGGAAAAACCACTAGTAACATGCTACTTAATTCTCACTCTTCTAAAGTGATGCCCTGTTAAAAGCCTGCCCTATTAAAGGCTTACAACACACTGTTAAATGTGATCTTGTTAGAGGATTTCACCATACTGTTAGGAATGGGCCTGGTCAAAGGACTTTAGAACATTCACTTGGAATGTCACCCTATTAAAGGATTTACAACATGGCTATTGAACCAACCTAAGTCCATAGGATTTAAACTAACTGTTACAATTGCTAGAGAGTAACAATAATGGCTTTTTGATCTGATACAACTTACAACATATTTTGCAAATGACAGATCACACTTCACTTCAATCCTTTGCTTGGCTTTTAATCACTTCAGTTCTGATATCTTGTCATCTCAAGCTTCGTCTCCTTGAGTCTTCTTACTCATTATACCAATGCAACCATATCTGTGGTCATCTGTTGAAGCAGACTAACTGTGCTTTCTTACTCCTTAACACCTCCTTCAGTACTCTATGCTTTCATGCTTGACCTCCTCTCTCTTTTTTCGTGACCTTATGACTCCTTAAATAGAAATATGGAGTCCCTTTCCCTCTCAATTCTTCCTCTCCAATTTTAGGGTTTCAGGTAGATTAGGTAGGATATAATGTATCTACCCATATCTTGCTCTTATTTAGAAACTTCGTCTAGAATTCAGTTGTATTCACCAAAAATGTTTTACATGGTGTTCTGTGCCACTAGCTCATTATTCTTATCTTCTATTTGATTCATAGAATTCTAGATAACAACCTTGTCAGCCCAGATCTGGCAAATCTTTGAACTTTGAAATAATGCAGCAACTCGGCATTATTGTTTTACTGATGCTTGGCACCTCTGTGTTACTCGACACTTGTATCTGCTCGACACTTGATCTTCGCTCGGCATCTGTTCTTTACTCAGCATCTAATCTGTACTCAGCATTTGATTGTTACTCGACATCTGAAGATCACTCGACATCTAATTGTTACTTGGCACATACTGAAGTTGAACTTTTCTCGACTTCAATTAGGAATCTGTTCGGAACTAACTAGCTTGCTCAGATCTCTCTCTAATAAACTTAGTTAGGCTTTACAAATGACTTAGCTAAAACCTTACATCTTTGATGTGTTTTAGTGTGCCCATTCTCTATGTCTTAGAGTATGTCATCAATATACTAGTTCATTAATAGCTTAGCTTATCCTTGTACTTCATTCCATTATCATAACTTCAACCTTTCTCTAGGTGTTCTAGTTACATCTTTATTGATTGCCTCCTCCTTGTCAATCAACCAATTGATAGTATTTGGATCACTAAAGCAATTGTCATTCCTACAAGTAGTAAGTTTGACATCAATGACAAAACAATGATTGAGAACATTCTTTGCCAGTTCCATTACTTTTTATGTATGATCTTTTCAATCATTTCCACTAGAAATAATATTATATGGTGCATTATAGGAAGGCTTCTTAGGATGACATTGCATCATCAATTCTTAGTAACAATCTATTATTTGATAGTTACTCCTAGTTTGAAATTGTTCACTTCACTCTACTCAATAGTTTGACAAAATCTTCAACCTTTTGATTTTTGATAAACATCCAACATTTATATAACTACCTAGAAAATTTTATTAGAAAGATTTTTTCATATAGTTCTAATAATGGTTATCATAAGTCAACTATGCATTTGTGGAAAATTACTAAAAAAATAAGATCACAATGTCTTCAAATAAAATTTCCACATTCTTATGTTTAGACTCACATATCATATCACCACATATTTAAAATAAGTATAATCAATTGTTCCATTTTCTTCAAATGACAAAATAATCTTTACATGACAAACAAATTTACTGACTCTCAACTAATGTCTAGTATTCTAGCCAAATACTATAAAAGGTTAAAATCTAGTTTTTAATTTCTTTAACTAAAACAAGCCTAATGACCAAATATAATGTGAAGCACAACTTTGTGCTATGTTCATCCATCCATAGTGTGAAACACAACTTTGTGTTATGTTCATCCATCCATAATCACATCTCATACTTTAATCTGATCATTAATTTCATATCTTAACAAAATCTACGACATTAATATAGTGATAATCAACTCAGCAGCTAATTGAGAGTCGCACATGACTCTCTACTTCACACCATTCTCAATGTTTGATTTGTGATGTTCATTAATTACCATATGTGTCCCGATCTAATCGAAACTTGAGCAATGTTTGTAGATATCCTCATGGTTAGAGTTTTAGCATTTATATTTTAAGAATCACTCTAAAAGTTAAACCACATTTTCCTACTCGACCCATGGCTAGAAAGGATATAAACTATAGGAATAACGAACGATTCTAGGATAGTCAATCCTTTCTTGACGTGCACCCTCTCACAACCTCATCCCCCTTCCACAACCTCACCCCCCTCCAAGTATATCATAACAATAAACTGATAATCTTTGACATAGACATCTAATTAATGAAAACTAAGTGCTAACATCCAGCGCCTGGCCCCATTTCCACCACTTTGTTGACATTCAACTATATCTGTCTGACCAGTTTAGTGGAAAATGCTTGAATCAGCATGAATACATCACAAAAATTTGAGTTGGAAAACAATGTAGCATTATATTGCAAAATTATAGAATACAAAATCGGCCATTAGAGATAAGAAAATGTGACGGGTAAACACCGCCAAACTAGGTCACATTTAAGTTCCCTAAATGAAGAAACGCAGAGAGATATTCTCCAATGAGAAAGGAAGAATTAACATTAATTCATCTTTAATTTAACTTACTTTTAGAATAGTTTATCAAATTCAATGTTATGTCATGCTTAGGTTAAGACATCAACCCTGGATCTTGACTCGTAGTGATGTATATTGTCAAATACAAGAAAATGACATTTACCTGATATTGCTGACTTTCGGACAATGTATTCTAGTCCTCAAAAACCAATTAGACTTTCGTCGTTCGACTAGAAATCTGAAAACTTTACAAGTTAGTTTAAACAAATGTATATTGACTTGAAAGGGACACTCAAGTTATCTTTCTTGTCTATTCGTTGATAGTGAGAAATTCAAACTAAGCAGCTCAGCAGCTCAACAAACATGTCCAGTAGGCTTATCAGCAGTTCAGAAAGTCCTCGAATTATTATATAGGGAAGGGAATAATATATGATTTTGTGTTCAACAGCTTCATTTAGTATTGACCTGCAAAATAGCAATCTGGGAATTAGTCAAAGACCTAGCAATCTAAGGATAGAATAGTTGATGTTAAACCTTAGAAGATTGTGATAACATGTTTTGGTAATAGGCTACATTGCTATTCAGGCTACATTGCTATTCAGGCCGACTGAACAAAGAGTTAAGGGAAAGGGTATAAAGGAAGAAATTTTTGGATATGTAAATATATACATGATTATTCATGGCATGATTGTGTTGTGTGATGTTTGTTTATGATGATATGTAATTTGTTTGATGGTTAGAGTAGAACAACAGTATATGGGCATGATCGGATGCAAAGAACACATAAGGACTAATCATATATTGAAGATATTAGTATAGTCAGATTTTTGGTAAATATGGTTACTACTTGTGATAGTTGTATATTATTGTAAGAATTGTAAGTTCATTTTGTAATACAACTACTAATAGGGTTGAGACCAGTGACAAGGTCAAGTTCTCTAACAAGGAAAAATACACTATATTAGTACACTAGAATTCTAACAGGGTCAAAACCTTTTGTAAGGTACTTTTTATTAGCAGATCATTTTGTGGGTACCATACCCATAAATTTTTTCCTTTGGCCAGGGATTTCCTAGCTAAGAAAATATAGTGTTAAGAGTTTTTTTGTGGGATGTTCATTATTGATATTAAATTTTATTATTTATGCATGTATATGGTTTATTGCTAAAATTATAGTTGGAGTATAATGTTGGAATATTGATTCACCCTACCTTTAGTATTCCCTATTTCTAATAATTGGCATCAAAGCTCAATTAATTAGAAGAATTCTAATAGCTTGAGGAAGATCACTATGGATTCAAAAGATATGCAAAGAATCAATGAAACAACTCTTGAAGAATAGGATCAAGCTAATGATTAAAGAGATAGATTGAAAACTAAGCTTAAAGAAATACACAATTTCATTAAGAAACCTAAAAGATCATATTGAAAATTTAATATATAAGAGTAAAGAACTAATAGATCGAGAATGGATTCAAACTCAATTGTCAAGATAAAGAAGAAGAATAAAATACTAAAGCATGAAACCAATATCACATCACTAATGATGAGTATGACGTCAGATGAGCAAAAATAATAAACATATCTAATTTTTGAAATCACAAATTTGAAGTCACAACTTATTAAGGTAACATCTAGACTTTAAGACACAAAGTTAAGGAATACATAATTTGAGAAGTACGCTGACATTATGAAAGGAGAGCTCGATCAACCTAATCTACATCTTGAGAAACTATATTCAATAATTGATAAACTTAGTGAGCAATTGATGACATAAAAAATAGAGGTTATATGATGGGAATTAGCTACATTGAATCATCTAAAGAATCAGAGATAACAATTAAGCATGAGTACAAGGCTAATTAATCATCAGATCAGATCAACCAACCTATAGATAAGATTGAACAACCTAGAGATTAGATAAAATAATTCGAAGGCATATGCTATACATAAAACAAGTATGGACACATGAAGGACTAGAGAGGTAATATGGATACTAAACCATTTATTAGAAATTATTTCAATTGCTTTATGTATGGAAATAAATCTCATAAATGTAATAATCCTAATCAAAGATCTAGTGATAGAACAAATTAAAGAGCTAACATGATAGCAAGATGAACTTTGGGAACAAATATTGTTATTAATAATGAAGTTATGTGCTAAAAATGCAACAACATCTAGGACATATTGCTAGAGATTGTAGATCTTACAAGTTAACTAGTTTGGACCAAAGTATGGAAATGCAATAATTACATGTCATTTTAAAAACAATTTGGGATGTACAACTAGATTATGTAGATTTAATAAATTTATGAACACTGCAAGAACACCTAATGTATGGTGGAAGAAGAAATGATAACGTTAACACGATACAATATGAGAACATTAACAAGACATCTGTGAGAGAAGGACGTCTTGTGAACACCAAGGTATGGAAGGAAAAGGGACATGATTACACAAAAAATAAGGTATATGAAGATCCTAGTGCTAAACCTTCTACTTTATCCTAAATAGCTATCACCACTATATTGGGAGCACTTTACTAGTAAACTATTAGACACAAAATTTTAGGAATTAAGGTATGTGAGGTTAGCTATATGTATTTTAGATATTCTAGATGCTAAATCTTAGTTCGTAGATGTTAATGTGAAGAAAATGAAGCTAACTATGAAATTTGGTGTATTCTATGAGTTTTATTAGTTTTCTTACTTTCTTGATATGAATTTATTACTAAAGATCCTTTGCAAAAATTTAAGGGAAAAATTAGGTTTATTCTTCATCATTTCAAAAAATTAATTGAGAAGAGAGTCTAGACTATGATAGCAAGATAATTTGGCAAGCATTTGTAGAATTATCAATTAATGCCCTAGTGTGAGTGTAAAAAGATATTTACCCATTGCAAAGTAATTACAATTGCTTAATTATAGTTACTATTTAGGATAGAAGGTCATGGATAAACCATAGATATATAATGTCAAGGGAAGTCCATGTGATAAGTTCAAGAAACATCCTTATATATCAATGGAAGATGACCCTAGTGGTGAATCTTTACAAACCCTAGAAGGCGACTTATATGTAGAGGATATTAGGACTTATATTAATTTTAAGATAGAGGTTACTAGGAATGAGGATATGAGAACTAAGTGGATAATATTTACAATGACAAAAAAATATTGAAAACTAAGTTATATTCTATAATTTTTTTATTATGAAGAATTTAAGGAGTGGGAATGGACTAGGATAGTTTTGAGTATGATACATGATCAAATGATATGGATAAGAGCCACACCCATCATGACTACCAAGAATCTAGTATACTTAGTAAGAGGACTTGAAAATTGTAGTTCTATACTAGTAACTACTAAATTTATCAAAAAAGAGGTAGAGAAGAATAGTGAAACTAAGTTTGATAATAGTGCTATGAAATAAACTAGTCTGAGAACCGTTGCCAAAATACTTGGATACAAGATGCACTATAATACAAGACCTAATTAGGTTTCAGAAATGGTAATTGAAATAAAATACAAGGTGGTCATTGAAAAATAGAACTTTTATAATAAAGAGATCTTTAGGAAGAAATTGTTTGAAAATATAAGAAGAATCAATCATAATAAACACCAAACATTCATATTTGGATCACTAATTGAACACATATTATTCCATGTTATGCACAAGTTTCCTAATATGTACCCACATTCATGGACTAATGACATATGTGTTATGGACCTAATCACACAATGCTTTCATATATGGTATATAGGAGACATAACATGAGACCTATTTGTTATGTTCAAGGAATTTTAGAAGGAGAAGAAAGAAAGGTTTATGATCCCTATGATAACACTGAAGAAATATGTAAAAATAATTTTCTTCATGGTAGAAACAAATTATACATGCTTAAAGGAAATAGAAAAAAGAGAGGTTTTCATTTGTCCTATGGGATATAAAGTAGATGAGAATACATTGATAGATTATGTAGATGTCATTCTTGCATTACCCAAGGATAAGAATTGTGAGACATAGGGAACCTACTAAGAGAAATTTTGTTAGGTCAAAGAGAAGTTATATAGTGGGAGATGGAAAATAAACATTAAGAAAATAGTTTAGAGGATCTCTATGGAGGAAGGCATTACTAAAGAAGAATGACAAGAGATAAAGAATGAAAGTAATGTTCCTACAAGAACTAAGCTTGAAGGATCAATGAATAGATAGGTTAAGGATCCTATTAAAGAGTATACATGTACACAAAACATTACAAATGTGGATATTACTAAAGTAGAAGTCACCAATATTTTTTGTAGTGCACCCAAAAGGTCATAAGGTAACTACCTAGAATGAAGTCATAACCAAAGAAAAAAAGTGAACTTTAGAGTACACCAGGGTAGAAGGAAAAGGCACAAGGCTCTAGCCCCAAGAAAACAAAGGTTGTAGAAAGAAGGAAGGAAACAAGTGTAAAGAAAATAGAAAAAGATGATGAAACACATGAAGATCAAATAGAACCCAATGTTGGAGAGGAATCAGAGGAACCTAAAATTAACATAAAAGTAGAAAAGAATAAATAAAAAACTAAACATAAGACTATCATAGATAGAATTGAGCATGATGGTAAAATTGACTAATTGCATAAGTATTAATAGATATATAAGGAAGAACAAAAATATATGATAGAAACATCCATCAAGTATGTGCTAAATTTTACAAGGAACTTATTAGAGATCAAGTGTAGCATCCTTAATCACTTATTAGACAAACTTCAAGTAAAGAGTTTGAGATCTCTTGATGAAGATGAGAAAATGAGATAAGATAAAGTAGGAGAGATCTAGGCACTCATTTCTATTGGAATTCTTTAGAATAACTGAGAATAGGGGTGAATTAGTTATCCAAGGTCTAGATGTCCAAATACAAAATTTCAATGCTTAATAGACCCATATCCATAAAAACTTATCATGCATGCATCCATCAACTCATACAATACTTAAACTTTGTACGTTACTGTCCTAGGTCAAAACAACTTTGCAAAAATGTAAACATGAAACAACATAAGAACATTCATACAATTTGACAAAAGGATTTTATGTCGAAACCCAATTTGGGAAAAACCACTAGTAACATGCTACTAATTCTCACTCTTTTGAAGTGATTCCCTATAAAAATCCAACCCTATTAAAGGTTACAATCCACACTGTTAAATGTGACCCAGTTAAAGGATTTCAATCACCTTTTTAGGAGTGAGCCTTGTAAGAGGAATTTAGACCATTCCATTAGAATGTCACCCAATTAAAAGATTTACAAATGACTGTTAGGTCAACCTTATCCGAAGGATTTATCCTAGACTGATATAATGATTATAAAGTAATAGTAAGGCTTGATCTGATAATAAATTACAACTCACTTACAAATTATAGATCTCTATTTTTGTCCTCCATTATGCTTGGCATTCATACTCTTTAGCTCTGATAGCTTTTTCACCCTTCAAGAATTCATAATCTTAAGCCTTCTTTCTTTGCATGCCAATTGCAGACACCTCTATTCAACCACTAAATGAAGTAATACCCTAGACTCCTTGTCTTCCTTGGGTTCTCACACATGACAAAATTTTCTTCTGACTAGCTACCTCTATAAATAGATAACTTAGATCTTTTACTACTTAACCAAAATCATCTATTTTAGGGTTAGGTAGGATTAGGTAGGATACAATGAATCTACCCACTTTTCTATTTGGTTCATCTAGAAATTTCTTCTACAATCTTCCTTGATTTTTCTTCAAAATGATTTACCTTGAATTTTGTGCCACCAACTCATCATATTTATCTTTCACACACTTTAAATAATTCAAGAAATCAAATTAGTTGGCTAAAATTCATCATATCTTCAATTTAATATTGTTTGTTGACACTCGACATCTATACTATTTTGTCACTCGACCAACACTAGGTCACTCAACAAATACTAAAGTTTATTGATGCTCTGCACCAACTAAAATTTACTTGACATATACTAACAATCACTTGGCTTGCACTATTTCTCATCTTTTCTCGACACCTCTTTTTTTCACTCGGCTTCAACTAATTTCTGCTTGACTTGCCATTGACTACTCAGAAAGGCTTGGTAGACAAATTTCTTACTTGATCTTCTTTCAGTCTTAGCTTGAGTAATCTTTCATTTTAGAATTTAAGTAGATAAATAATACAATATAGTATCAATATCTTACTTGGTCTTAGTTCTTCTTTCTCATACCAAATAATGCAACCTTTCTCTAGGTGCTATTATTATCTCCTCTTTTCAATTCCACTTCATCAATCAACTAAATGATAGCTTTCAAACCAAAAAGCAATTATCTCACCGCTAGGTAGCAAGTTTGACATCATTGAAAAAATAATGTTTTTTTTATTACAGGTTCTTCTCTTCAAAAAAATCTTATATCAACATTTTCATATAATGATATGAAGGAACTATTGGACAATTTTAAACATAAATTATGGAATAAGATGACATTGGTAAAGCTAATGGTTGGCATGCATGATGAAGTAGCAGTAGAGACAAAGAAGGAAGTAATTGAATACTAAATAATCCAATTCTAAAGAATTCAAAGAGAAAGTCAATATGAATAATCATTGATGAGGGTATGCGTAGGATCATGGTGTGCCAAAAAGTGGCAATCTAAAAAATATGTTATTTTAAAATGTCTCAAAGCATTTCAAAATCTATTCCAACTTCTTTCCACCCATTTTGATACCAAATGAAAAAAAAAAAAAATCTTTATAAGGCTACTATATCTTTTGATACCAACCCTACATGGTTAACTTCAAAAATGTCTTGAAAATGTGTTTTTGGCCTGTTGTTGTGTAGTTTTTACTTCAAACATGTAATCAATTGACAAACGTTTTAGGAATAAAGTTTGATGAAATGAAAAGGGTTTCTTAAGAATGCTCTTATCTTTCCATAAATGTAAGGTTTTTTAAATTACAAGTTTTGTAAGTAATTAATATTTATTTTCTAATGGAGTTATGTATAAAATGTTGATTGACACACTACTTGTAAAACAACTATAAATTTCAAATAGTACAACATTTTGTTGATATGTGATTATTTTGAAGTGAAGAACCTGTAATCAAACAATTATTATTTTTTCAATGATGTCAAACCTACTACCTATTGGCAAGAAAATTTCTTTTTGGTTTAAAAGCTATCATTTAGTTGATCAATGAAGAGGATTTGAAAAGTAGATATAACAATACCACCTAGAGAGAGGTTGAGTTTTTTGGTATGTAAAAGAAGCACTAAGACCAAGTAAGACATTGATACTATAGTGTATTAGTTATCTACTTAAAGTCTAAAATGAAAGACTACTCAAGTTAAGACTAGAAGAAGATCAAGTAAGAAAAGTGTCTACCAAGCCTTACCAAGCAGTTAGTGCAAGACAAGTAGAAATTAGTAGAACCTAAGTGAAAAATAAGAGGTACCAAGAAAAGATGAAAAATAGTGCAAGTCGAGTGATTGTTAGTATATGCCGAGTAAAGTTTAGTTGATTCTGAGCATCAATAAACTTTAGTGTTTTCCAAGTAAACTAGTGTTGGCCAAGTGATAACAAATAGTGTTAAATCGAAGATTTGATGAATCTGAGCTGACTATTTTGATTTCTTGAATTATGTGAAGCATGTGGAAGATAACTATGATGAGCTAGTGGTATAAAATCCAAGGTAAACCATTTTTTGATGAATACAAGGAAGATTGTAGAAGAAGTTTCTAGAGGAACCAAATAGAAAAGTGGGTAGATTCATTATATCATATCTAATCCTACCTAACCCTAAAATAGATGATTGTGGTTAAGTGACAAAAGATTTGAATTCTCTATTTATAGTGATAGCTAGTCAGAAGATAAGGTTGTCATGTGTGAGAATCTAAGGAAGACAAGGAGTCTACGGTATTGCTTCATTCAGTGGTTGGATAAAGGTGAGTGTAGTTGGCATGAAAAGAAACAAGGATTAAGAGTATGAATGTTTGAAGGGTGAAAAAGCTATCAAAGCTGAAGCGTGTGAAAGCTAAGTAGAATGGAGGACTAAAACAAAGATCTATAACCTGCAAGTGAGTTGTAATTTGTTATTAGATCAAGCCTTACTATTACTTTCTAATCATTGTATCAGTCAAGGGTAAATCCTTTGGATTAAGGTTGACCTAACAGTCATTTGTAAATCCTTTAACTAGGTTACATTCTAATAATGGTCTAAATTCCTCTAACAAGGCTCACTCCTAGCAGGGTGATTGAAATCCTCTTACAAGGTCACTTTTAATAATGTGTATTGTAATATTTTAATAGGGTTGGCCTTTCACAAGTCATCACTTCAGAAGAGTGAGAATTGGTAGCATGTTACTAGAAGTTTTTTCCCAAATTGGGTTTCCTCATAAAATCCTTATGTCAAGTTGTGTGATTGTTCTTATAGTGTTTCATGTTTACATTTTTGCAAAGATGTTTTGACCTAGGGTAGTAACCTACAAAGTTTAAGTATTGTATGATCTAATGGATGCATGCATGACAAGGTTTTATGGATATGGGTCTACTAAGCATTGAAATTTTTTATGTGTACATCTAGACGTTGGATAATTGATTCACCCCCCCCCTCTTAGTTATTCTAAAGAATTCCAACAATTGGTATCAGAGCCATAGTGCTTAAGTGGACTACTTTGAAGGTACTAGAAGGAAAATATCAAGATGTCCAAAAGAGAGGTACATATTCTTAACAAGGAGAATTTCCTTGCATGGAAAAGTTTGGCGAAGCTACACCCAGGAGGTCTTGGAGACCATGCACAATCTACCATCATCACTGAGCATGTTGATCCTATTGGACCTCTAACTATCTAAAAAAGAGGAAAGAATATAATAAAGCTATATTAGAGATTTCATCTACCTTAAGAGATTGCATCAAACCTAAAGAATGCAACAATTCTAAGAAATTGAATCTACCTTAAGTTACAGTAGTTTTGATGACAACAAGGAATGTGATACTGCTAAGAAGATGTGGGATGTAATAGAAAAGATCTATGGAGGAGAAAAAATGTACTAATAGCCAAAACTGAAAGTCTAAGAGGTAAGTTTGATGATATGAGAATGCAAGAAGGTGAGAATATAGTTTCATATTGTGCTAGAGTAAAAGAAGTAGTTAATGCTATTAGAGAAGCAACTAGTAAGATTGAAGATGATACTATAATAAAAAAGTACTAAGAACCCTATTGTCCATCTATGCTATTAGAGTCTCTTCCATACAAGAACTAAGGTGCACACCTGGCGATGATTTGAAGGATTGATAGGTAGACTCACTACCTTTGAACTCTCCAATTTTGATTATTTCAAATAGGAGAATGTTGAATCTTCTTTCAAAGATAAACTATCATTAAAAGAATCTAAAGAGAAGAAGAAAAATGTGAAATATGTTTCTAATGATAGTGATATAGATGAGGAGGATGTAGAACAACTTGAAGTACTACTAGCAAGGAGATTTCATAGAGGCAGAGAAAAATTTAAAGGTAAGTTACCTATCATGTGTTTTAATTGCAATGAGGTTGGTCATATTGTTGCTAGATTTCCAAAGAAGAAGAACAATAGAAGTGGAGAAAAATATAGAAGTAAAAGAAATGAGGACAACAAAGATTATAAAGACAAACGAAAGAAGTCTTCTACATTGCTGAAGAGGAAACCAAAGATTGATCTAATGACCATGATGATGAAGTGATGTATGTTGTAATGAAGGACGATTCTGATGAGGATGAGACAACTACACTAGTATCTTATGTGAACAAGAGTGAAAGATGGATCATTGATAGTGGATGTTCACATCACATGACTATAGATAAAAGTCCATTACCCTTGATTATTATGATGGAAATAGTGTAAGGTTTTGTAATGATGCACCCTATTTGATAAAAGGAAAAGGATCAATCAAACTCATAGAAAAGATCATGTGTGACAATGCTTATTATGTAGAAGAACTTAACTATAACTTGTTGAGTGTGTGACAATTGAATAGTCCAGGTTGCAAAGTTGAGTTTGACAATGAGATAGCAAAAATCTATGAAACTAATTGAAACTAATTGGGAAAGGTGATTAGACTAGATGTAATCTATCTTATCTTGATATGAATGATGCTACTTGTCTTGTTGTAGAATTTGATGATGTGTGGTTATGGTACAAGACTTTATGTCATGTTAACTTAGATAACTTAGTGAGTATTAGTAACATGAAAAGATTTAGAGGTTTTCCTAGACTAAAGAAACCTAAAAATATGATTTATAGACAATGTTAGTTAGGAAAGATGACAAAATATAGTTTTAAAAGTAAGACTCGCCCCTCTAAAGAAATTATGAAAATTGTTCACACTGATTGTGTAGACCAATTGATGTGCAAAGCTACAAAGGTGACATGTGCATTATCCTATTAGTTAATGATAATTCTAGGATGATGGCATTTATGTTTCTAAAATAGAAATATGATGCTTTTCAAATGTTTAAGTGGTACTTAGCTAGAGTTGAAAAGGAGATAGGAAATAGATTCAAATGTATGAGATGTAACAGAGGTGGAGAATTTACATCAAATGTGTTTGAGATGTTGTGTAATGATAAAGGAATCAAGAGCCAAACTTTTGCACCTAGGACCCCTCCACAAAATGGAATTGCTGAAAGGAGGAAAAAATCTATAATGGACTAAGCTAGAACACTCATGATGGGGAATAATGTTTCTTTGAAATACTAGAAAGAAGTTGTAAGTACAATTATCTATACCTTGAATCGTGTACAAGTCAAGAAAGGAACTCATTCAATAGCTTTTGAATTGTGGTATGGACACTCACCCAATGTAAAATATTTTAAGGTATTTAGTAGCAAGTACTACATTCTTAAGGATTTTAGGAATGGTAAATTAGATGTTGAAAGTGAAGAAGGTATATTCCATGGCTATTCCAAAAGAAGTAAAGCTTATAAGTGTTGAAATACTAACACTAACAAAGCTTTGGAAAGCACAAATGTGAAGTTTGATGAATATATAGAGGTACATGAAGTTAATCCTATGAATGAACTTGAAGAGTATAAATCATTTGTATACTTTTATGAAGGTATGACTGCAGAAGAAGATGTTGTAAACCAACTCAGAAATAAACGATAAGTTTTAGTGATTTCCAAGTCACATACAATGAATGCCAAGTTGCATTTAGGAATTGAGTTATAGCTAGGACCCCAGTTACAGATAGAAGCTAAGGCACATTCTAATTTTGAGATAAGTGTACATGAAAGAGATGTTGAGTTACCTAATAGAGAAGTACATAGTGTTTCTAAAGTTGATAGACCTATTGAAGAAAGAAGAGTAGAACCAAGATTGTCAAAATATGTCAAAAGACATCACCCTACTAATCAAATTATTGGAGATAAAGATGCTAGACCAATGACAAGAAATATGATGAGAAGTGATACAAGTTTGTTGAGCATGCATGAGCCTAAGATAGTAAAAAATTCCTTAGAAAATGAGAACTAGAGTAAAGCCATGAGAGAAGAGATTGATTGGACTGAGAAGAATAATACATGGACTCTAGTTCCTAGACCAAAGGACAAGAATGTGGTTGGAACCAAGTGGGTGTATAGAAATAAGTTAGATAAAAATGGTGAAGTCATAAGGAACAAGGAAAGATTAGTTTTCAAAGGGTATGCACAAGAAGAAGGAATAGAGTACGTAGAAATAGTTTCCCTTGTTACAAAATTGGAAGGAGTAAGAACTTTTCTTTCTTACTCTACATGAAAAGGTTTCAAAGTTTATCAAATGGATGTGAAGCCAACATTTTTGATGGTGTATTAGAAGAAGAGATTTAGATAGAACATCGAGAAGGATTTGTTGATACTAACAACAAGAACATGGTATGTAGACTACACAAAGCTTTATATGGCTTCAAGAAAGCCCCAAGAGCATGGTATGAAATACTTCACAATTATCTTGTGAAGATTGGTGGGTCAAAGCATAGATCTGTGTCACCATTTGTGATACCAAAACCTATTTTGGTCAAATTTAATTTCTCTATCAAAACTCAATTTTTTTCAAAAACTAAAAACACCCTTTATAGATCTCAGATTCAATATCATTATTATATAAATTTTTGAGTGTTTTGATTAGTTATAATATGTTATAATCTCAAAGTATTATAAGTCGATATTTCAACATTTCAGAAGATGCTCCCTCAAAAAAGGAAAAAATATAGTAAATCATATCAAAAAAATTAAAAAATTAAATTTATCTCTAGAGGAGAGAATCCTCTTCATGAATATGTATTTTTTTTCAAGAAGGTATAGATTTGATAGGAAAGTTTTGACGGGAGGAAAAAATTGTTGGATTCTAATAAGGTTGAACTTGAGTACTTATAACAAAGAAAATATACATCAAATTTTTTTTTTTTTCGTGCACTAGCTATACATGTCATATATAAGATATTTTCAAATCAAAACAAAAAAAGATGATTTGCATATACTTGTTTGACGGGAACTACACCTTGTATTTTTTACAGTTAAAAAAGGGACTTCAAAATAAAATAAAATGAATAAATTCCTACTCAAAAAAATTATAAAAAATTATAGGCATAAAATTCATCCAATTCTACACATTTCATTAGTTTACATCATCTTCATATTTTAAACACAAATACCATTTTTTTTGTCACTAATGTTGAACTGTCACATTCTGATATCACGTTTCTTTATAAAAGGTGACACAGGTTTGTGCTTTTACCCTAGTTTTGAGAAGAGTGATGATAACATCAATATGTACTTGAAGACAAAAGGAGGTAAAGGTATTTTACTAGCTGAAATTTTTGTTGATGATATCATATTTGGAGGTTAAGACACATTATGTAAGGCATTTGCAAATGAAATGAAGAAATAATTTAAGATTTCTATGTTTGGAGAGATACAAGTTCTTTGTTGGGTTGCAAGTCTATTAGATAAAATATGGTATATACATCACTTAGTCTAAGTATGTGAAGGAAATATTGAAAACTTTTGGATTGGAAGATTCAAAACTAGTTAGGACACCTATGGTTATAAGACACAAACTGTCAAAGAATGACAATTGTGCTAATGTGAATCAAACATTATACAAGTCTATGATTGGAAAGTTGCAATATGTACTACATAGAAAACATAACTTTGCATTAGTTGTTGGGATTATTGCAATATTTTTTGCAAATCCTAAGGAGAATCATTTGATAACTGTTAAGAGAATTATGAGATATCTAAAAGAAATAAAAGACTATGGCCTATATTACATGAAAAATGAAAAATTTGAGTTGAGAGACTATACAAATGTTGATTGTGCTGGAAATATTGATGATAGAAAGAGTATAACTAGTGGAGCATTTTTCTTAGGAAAGGGTTTGATCACATGGACCAACAAGAAACAAAATTTCATATCTCAATCCACTACAGAAGATGAATATGTGGTTTCTAGAGTAAATTGTACAATTGTAGTATGGATCAAATAGTTACTCAAAGGTATAAAGGAGGAAATCACTAAACCTATGATACTTAACTGTAATGATACAAGTGCTATAAACATATCAAAGAACTATGATATTACTACTAGGATTTGAGTGTTTGATTTTGAGTCAAACTCATTGAACCATGTTTCATGAGTAGTGATTCAACATGAATCCATCTCTTAGAAGAATAAATGGAACACTTAGCACTCATTAGATCTAGGTGATGCTCACAAGGGTGAAGCATCGAGACTTCCCAAGAGGTCACCCATCCTAGTGCTACTCTAGCCTAAGCATGCTTAAATACAAAGTTTCCTCCATGGTTAAACCCCAAGCTTGCAACCCCATTTTCAAAACCTTCACCAAGTGTTGTGCCTTATGAACCATTTGGTAGAAAACCCCTTAAGCTAATAAATTGATAAGTAGGATATAATTTCCACAGCAAGTCAATTTCTGATATTGCTATTAGGATTTAACTGTGTGATTTTGAGTCAAACTCATTAGCCCATGTTTTATGAGTAGTGATTCAAAATGAATCCATCTCTCATGAGAATAAATGGAACACTTAGCACTCATTGGATCTAGGTGATGATGACAGGGGTAAAGCATCGGGCTTATCAATTGATGAGTTTAAGGGGCTTTACAATGAATGGTTCATAAGGCACAACACTTGCTGAAGGTTTTGCAAATGGGGTTGCAAGCTTTTTGTTTAACCATGGATTGAACTCCATAGTTAAGCATGCTTAAGATGGAGTAGTATTGGGATGGGTGACCACCTAGGAAGTCCTAGTGCTTCACCCCTATGAGCATCAGCTAGATCCAATGAGTACTGAGCATTCCATTTATTCTCATGAGAGATGGATTCATGTTTAATCACTACTCATGAAACGTGGGTCAATCAATTTGACTCAAAGTCACACAGTTAAATCTTGATAGCAATATCACAAATTGACTTGTTGCTAAAATTATCTCCTACTTATTTATATCAAAGAACCCTATGATGCACTTAAAGACTAAGAACATTACAATCAAGTATTGTTACTTGAGAGAGTTAGTTCAAGACAAAGAAGTGAAGATGGAATATGTGAATACAAAAGAAAAATAGCTAATATATTCACAAAAGATTTCCCTAAGGATGCACATGAATATCTTAGAGGTAAACTAGGGGTGATACCCTTATCCAAAGCTACTTAAGAAGCATCAATAGTGCCCTGCATCAACTAAGCTGGATGTTGTATCTTAAAAATTGATGTAATGGATATTACTTTAGGAGCTGAATTAGAAGACTTACAGTCACATTAAAGGTGATAGAGGGACATAACTAAATTGATTATATCTACATACATAGATGAAAAGTCTTTAACATTATTGTCAAAGAAGGAGAAATGACAAAGAGATATAGAACAAAGACATATACCTAGTAAGAGCGAGAAATTACCTATAAGAGTTGAGTAGAGAGAGATAGAATACCTGAATATCAAAAAGAAGGAGAGATACTCTAAAGAGGGAGATATAAGAAAGAGGGAGCAATAAAGGAACTGTAAAAAGCTAACATTATCCTATATAGAGGAAGGACATATACTACACTGATGGAGGGAGAAATTATTTCAAATATTTATTTTCTTTTTGGTATTATTTTTGGTATTAGTTCTCCATCAGTGCCAAAGAGGAAGATTGTTGATATGAGATTTTCTTGAAGTGAAGAACTTTTAATGGAACAATAATTATTTTTCCAATTCTATCAAACTTGCTACCTACTAGTGAGACAATTGCTTTTTGGTCTGAAAGTTGTCATTTGGTTGATTGATGAAGAGGATTTGAAAAGAGGAGATAATGTAGTACATTTTGACTCATTTTTCAATGAAAATTGGTCAAATTTTTGACCCAACTTGGTCAAATTTTTGACCAATTGTTGTGTTGCTATTTTTTTAATCAAAATTTCAACCAACACTTATATGTGTCAGAAGTTTGAGACCAATCATTTTGCTGAAAATGACTTCCGTTGGTGTGAGGACCTTTGGTCAAAATTTTGACTAATCTTGGTTGAGATTCCCACAAAACATTGGTTGAAAGTTTGACCAATGCTAGCCCTTGATCGACTAGCATGGCAAACCCATGACCAATGAATTGGTCAAAATTTCCACCAAAGTTTGGTTGCAACTTTGACCAATGCTGGTCCTTGATCGACCACCATGCCAAACCCACAACCAATGCATTGGTCAAAATTTGACCAAACTTTGGTGGAAATGTTGACCTAGATTGGTCAAAATTTTGATCAAGATGATTTGTTTTAAAAAACATTTTAGTGGAAGACTAATATTCAAAGTAATCATCGACAAAAGCCTGGTTAGTGATTCATTTGGTTATTTATCTTCAAGTCTTTGGTGGGTCTACCACCACCTTGAGATGGTATTTTATAGGCCTATATTGATGGCACTACAAGTGGCTATGGATGGATTAGGTTTTTTGATATTTTCTACATATACAAGTAGAAATGTGATTGTACCTTGATCATTTCCCTTTCATATGCTTGCAAATCAAGCCACTTCAACTAGGGAATATAATCCCCAATATTAACACACCCATGATACACAAAAGACTCCTTGATTTCCTTGGAAATAATCTCCTTTGAGACCTTGGACTTCTCTCCAAAATACTTCTCATTAATGATCATAGACATGAGTGTCTTGAAGTTCAAGAAGGAGAAGAACCTCTTCATGTTAACACTATTTTGCAGTTGAACCTACTCAAGCAAATAAGTGAATCCTTTGTGAAGTTGTTGGGATCTCTTGGGAGAAAAAAATTTGATTATCTTGGGTTTAAGAAGCTCAAGAACAAAAATCCTTTGAGAAATTGTCTAGAAGGGGACATATGTAGCCCAAGAAACCATTGAATAATACAATATGAAGAAGAACAAAGTGAGAAAAATTGTGCAGCAGAAGTACACATTCCAACACCTCAAAAAACCATCACCATTCCCTATGTCACCTTAGGGTGAGGGGACTTTTGGGGCTTTTGAGAATGAGGGGACAATTATACTATATAGAAAGGACACGAAAAACTTTAGAATTCTTAAAAGAATCAAAATCTAAAATCTACTAGATGTCATTACTGTTGTAAACCAGGTCTTATGAAGTTCTACAAAAATTAGTTGGACAATGACCCTAAAAAATATAAAATTAACATGTGAAGAAGCCCTACCACACCATCTAATATTAAGGGTTGTCCCTAGGTTGGAAGTTGGAAGATTGAATGTAGGAATTTCAAAGGAGTGCAAAAGAATTTGAAGAGTGATTACTTGATAGGTGAGGATCACTAAAGAAGGGAAATAGAGGATCCATTTCTCTTGAGTTAGGGTCAGATAAAGAGTCCTAAGAGGTTTAAGAAGAAGCATGAAGAGTCCTATAGGAGATCAAGACATTGAGTTAGGGATTATCCCCATCAAATATGCTAATGTGATCAGTTGGGTCAACAATTGTCACTATCCACTAACATGATACAATCAAATATTATATACCAAAACATTGCATTTACAAATATAATAGAATAAATAAAGTCCTCACTAGAAGGGTCTAGTATGTTTTAATAACATAGTCTATAGTGATGGAAAATAGACAAGTATTACAAATTTTGATCCTCTTTAGACATACCACCTCGCCGGGTTTTTTGGCTCCTCATGATTGTAATTTTCTTATAAGCTCATTAAACTATGATTGTTACATATTGATGCATTTTCCTTTGGACTTTCCCATTACCCACAATAATATGGTCCCTAGGGATCCTAGGACCCTTAGGGACATATTAGAATCATTCATATTGGTTGAAGGGGGTCATATGGTGACCTATGACCCCGTTCAACCCATTACATGATGACATATGTCCCTAGGGGTCCTAGGACCCCTAGGGACATATTAGAATCGTTCATATGGGTTGAAGGGGTTCATAGGCTGACCTATGACCCCTTTCAACCCATTACATGATGACATATGTCCCTAAGGGTCCTAGGACCCCTAAGTACATATTAGAATCCTTCTTATGTGTTGGAGAGGGTCATAGGTCACCCTATGACCCCCTTCGACACATTCCATGGTGACATAGTGAGGGGGACACAACCCAAGAAAAGAATGGACACAACAGAAGAAGGGAAAATTGTATTAACTGAAAAATAAGCTAGTACATTCAGTATAGAGAAAATAAACTTCAAAACATGCCCTAAGGGCTTACAATAGCATAAATGTGGAGATAATATCTCCTATCAGTACCTCCTCTCAAACTCCACTCCCAACTGCCTTTTACAATGCCAAAAATATCCTTAAATAGACCCCGGAGGGTTAAGGACTAGGAGTACATTCTAGAAAGTGCTAGTAGGCATCCACCGACCAAATAGAAGTTTCCAGAAGCTACGTTAGAAGTAGGTACAAATCTAGAAGAATCTAGAAATGATAACTAAACTTTCAGGAGGCATAACTTTTGAACCGTAGCTTCGATTGATGAACCATTTACATTTTCGAAAAGCTCTCGAAGTGCTCTATAACCCTATAGAGGAGCTTTACTCGTTCCCCATTTTTTGGCCCTTTTTGAGGTCATTTAATCCCCCTAACCTGACTCTAAAGCATTCTTAGGAGGTCTCCAAACTTCGAAAAATTGTAATAACTTTCAAACCGTGGGGCCTTTTGACCTAATTCTTTTTCTGGAATGCTCTACATTACAATTACATTCATCTGGACAATTTACACCTTCTAGTTCACCAAAATGATGGCCCAATTATATGCTCCTATTTTTTTGGGATTTTCTAGCACACTGATAGTGGAACTGTGAGAGTTGGAACCTTTATTTGACCCAAATGGGTGTCCAAAAATGAAAACACATGAAACATAAACTAAGTCTAAGTACATTTTTTTGGGTGACATAGGATTGCCCTTATACCTCTGGATGCTCCTTCATCAAACACCCAGGGTAGATTGAAAAGTGAACCTGTCACTTTATGAATGGTAGAGGAAATCCCAAATGGGAAACCTCAGCTGCTGAAATCCAAGTTGAGTCCTTGATCGGTCGTCTTTTCCATTTGACCAAATACTCTTCATACTGCCTGTTTCTGGTACTCCTACGCACACGATGATCTAGAATGTCTTCTATCTCCTCCTTCTTAGAAGCAGGAATTGGACATGGCTCTAACACCAGCTCCTCATCTGCACCATCATCATGATACTCTGTTAAATCTGCAATGTTGAAAATGCGAGAAATGTGAATACCATCTGGCAGCTCCACTTCATATGCATTTCCTGAGTCATGTTTCTTCAAAATTTTGCAGGGGCCAAATTTCTTCATTTTCAGCTTGTTGTAAGTACCAGTTGGAAATCTTTCTTTTCGTAAGTGCACCATGACTAGATCCCCTACTTGGAATTCCTTATGTCTTCTCCTTTGATCAGCCCTAGCTTTATACTCTTGATTCATCTTAGTAATGTGTGCCTGAACCTCCTCATGTAGATGCTTGATATGTTCAACAAATTCTTCCACTTCAGCACTTGTCCTCTCCCCTTGCTCTATCTTCCTCAATTCTGGTGTAGTCCTTGGGCTATTCCCGTATACAATTTGGAATGGTGATTTTCTAGTACTCCTATTTATAGAGTTATTGTAAGCAAATTCTGCTTTTGGTAGAATCAAATCCCATCCCTTGGGCTTATCCCCAACTAAACATCTCAGCAAATTGCCCAGACTTCTGTTCACCACTTCTATTTGTCCGTCAGTCTGTGGGTCATGCGTGGAACTAAATTTTAGATCTATTCTCAACTTCTTCCACAATGTCCTCCAGAAATACCCCACAAATTTAGTATCTCTATCAGAAACTATACTCCTTGGAAGACCATGTAGTCTTACCACCTCTTTGAAAAACAAGTCTGCAATATGGACAACATCATGAGTTTTGTGGCATGGAATGAAATGTGCCATTTTGGAGAACCTATCAACCACCACGAATATTGATTCATTACCCCTTTGTGTCCTTGGTAATCCAAGAACAAAATCCATACTTATGTCCTCCCATGGCCTTGATGGAATAGGCATTGGCTGATATAGGCCAGTATTGTGACTAAACCCATTGGCAACTTGACAAACTTGGCAACTCTGTACAAACTTCTTCACATCCTGTGAAATTTGAGGCCAAAAATAATGTTCTCTAAGAATGGCAATGGTCTTATCTCAACCAAAATGTCCTGCCATCCCTCCACTGTGTTTCTCCTTAATCAGATTTTCCCTCATGGAACTCCTTGGAATGCACAATTGACTACCTTTGAACAACATGCCATCCTAAATCAAATAGTCTAACCACTTTGTTCTATCTAGAGCAATAGGTTCTTTACAAGCTTTCCATGCTTCAGCAAAATTAGGATCCTCGAGGTACAAATTCTTGAGTTCATCAAACCCAACTACTTCAACCTGCATTACTGTAAGCAACAACTATCTCCTACTTAGTGCATCTGCAACCCTGTTAGATTTTCCACTTCTATGCTTCAACACAAATGTATAACTCTGCAAGAACTCTACCCACTTCATATGCCTCTGATTCAATTTACCTTGGCTATTTAGGTACTGTAATGCCTGATGATCAGTATACAAAAAAAATTTCTTTGGCAATAAATAATGCCTCCATTTCTTTAAGGCCTAAACTATTGCATAGAACTCTTGATCATAAACATAATACTTCTTCTTTGCATCATTCAATTTTTCACTAAAATATGCAATAGGCTTACCTTCTTGGCTTAATATAGCCCCAATAGCATTGCCACTGGCATCACAATCCACTTGGAAAACCTTTCTAAAATCTGGAAGTGCCAACACAGGTTGTTCTGTTACCTTCTTCTTCAGTAATTCAAACCTTCTCGCAGCTACTGCAGTCCATTTGAACTCTTTTCTATCCCCTCTTATTGTATTAGTTAGGGGTGCACATATGCCATTGAAATTCTTAATAAACTTCCTGTAAAAACTAACAAGACCATGAAATGATCTTACCTCAGTAGTAGACCTTGGAGTAGGCCATTCCAAGATGGTTTTTACTTTCTCTAGATCCATTTTGAGACCTTCAGGTGATATAAAAAACCTCAAATAGACTAACTCCCTTTTTGCAAAGATACACTTCTTTAGATTAATTAATAGTTTCTCTTCCCTTAGCCTTTCAAGGACACTACGAATATGCAATAAATGTTCTTCCAAAGTCTTGCTGAAAATTAAAATATCATCCAAATAAACAATAACAAATTTTCCCAAGAACTTCTTAAGTACCTCATTCATGAGCTGCATGAAGGTGCTTGGGGCATTCGTCAATCCAAAGGGCATGACTAACCACTCATAAAGACCATCCTTGGTCTTGAAGGCTATTTTCCACTCATCTCCTTCTTGAATCTATATCTGATGATAGCCACTCTTGAGATCTATCTTTGTGAAGTACCGAGCTCCACTCAAGCAGTCCATAAGATCATCCATCCTTGGCAAAGGAAATCGGTACTTGATGGTTATCCTATTTATAGCTCAAGAATCTGTACACATCCTCCACTCTCCATCCTTCTTTGGTGCGAGTACTACAGGTACTGCACATGGACTACGGCTCTCTCAAATCAAGCCCTTCCTCAATAGCTCCTGAACCTATCTATTTAGCTCCTCTGTTTCAGCAGGAGTCATCCTGTGAGTAGCCTTATTAGGCAAACTAGCTCCTGGAATCAGATCTATCTGATGACTGATTTGCCTTACTGGTGGCCATCCATCTAGAACATTATCAGAGATAATATCTCCAAATTCCCCTAGTAAATCTAAAACTTCAAGTGGTATTTCACTACTACCTTCTTTATCTTTCCTAGGAATCAAAGCATAGCACATATGTTGATGTTTCATGCCATCTAAAAACTTCCTTTCATCAACAAGACAAATCCTAGCACTGCTACATACCTTTTCACCTTCCTTTTTCATGGGCTTCAATTTGTGGCAAACTCCATCTTTTTTCAGAGAGTACATTTTTGCATGTCCATCATGTACATGCATGTCTATCAAACTACCATGGTCTACCCAACAATAGATGCCAAACATCCATCAAAATAACATCACAGAGAACTTCATCATGGTAACTCCCAATTTTGAATTTCACTAAACATTGTTCACTTACTAGGACCTTATGATCATCTTTTACCCAAGCAATCTGATAGGGCTGGGGATGTTTCTCCCTCTTGAGCTTCAGCTTAGAGACCATCTCTTTTGATACCAAGATATCAGTGCTACCACCATCAATGATCACGTCACAACATTTATCCTCACACTTGCATCTAGTATGGAACAAACTCCTCCGTTGTCCTGGTTCAATCTCACCACTTAGTAGGACTCTTTCATTTACCAAGGTCTCTCCTCTTTCTGCATCCTCTGAATGTGATGATTGTGCATCCTCATCAACATGAGCAACCCTAGCTTGGCCCTCAGCTCTCCTATTTGTCCTTCCTTGTCATTGAGGGCATTCAAAGGCACGATGACCTTCTTCATTGCAATGGAAACAAGTACCATGGAAGCCACCTCTTCCTTGTCCATGTCCTCTTCCTCTTCCTCTCTGATTTCCAAAGTCTTGATCATGGGAGTGGTTGAAACCCTCATTCCTCTAGTTCCTGCTAGTACCCACATCTTCATTTTTCTTTTGGGTTTCATTGCGGCCTCCAGATGATCTACTGCTTCCCCTTCCTCCTTGACCACGCCCTCTTTGTCTTCCTTCAAACCTTTTATTTAGCTTCTCTTCAACTCGTAGGGCAAACTGGTATGCCTCTTCAACACTGGTCATTCTTACCGGACTTAATTCCTCTTAGATGCTAGGTCGTAACCCACTGATATAACAAGCAACCTTCTCCTTATTTACTTCTGCATGCCCCGCTCTAATCAAGAGTCGATAAAATTCCTCTGTATATTCTTGGACTAATATTCCTACTTGCTTTAACCCATGCATCTTCTTAAACAAATCAAGCTCGTAGTCCATAGGAATGAACTGCTTTTTCAATTTGTCCACCATGCAATCCCATCTTGTGATCTTCTCCTTTCCTCTTCTGTTTCTTTCTAATTGGACCTCTTGCCACTAGATTTTGGCATGGCCTTTTAGTTTGGCTTTTGCAAACTTAACCCTATCTGGGTCCCTGATATCCTCATACTCAAAGTATTCTTCCAGTTCATTGATCCAATCGATCAACTCATCTGGTTTCAAATTTCCTGAAAATACACCCACTTCAATTGTGGGTCTTTTCCCAAACTTAGTAATGGCCCTAAAAAGCCTTTCCTCTGCATGATTTAGAACTTTTTCGTCAAATTCCCCTTCTGGTCCAATTTCATCTTCGTCATTGTCATCTTCACTTTCATCACCTGCGGCCACAATTGTTCCTCTACGGAGCTCTACGGAGCTCCTCCTGCAATGCTTGTACCTGCCTTTGGAGGGCTCTAACCTCCTCAGGATTAATAGCTCTGGCCCTTCTACCACGCTCTCTTCGTGGAGGCATCTTCTAACTCGAACCCACAACCACATAGTCCTAGTGTAAACTGCCTCACAGTCAGTGCTCTGTCTACACACTCAGGAAAACCAGCTTTGATACCACTTGATGGGGACACAACCCAAGAACAGAATGGACACAACAGAAGAAGGGAAAATTGTATTAACTAAAAAATAAGCTAGTACATTTAGTACAGAGAAAATAAACTTCAAAACATTCCCTAAGGGCTTACAATAGCATAAATGTGGAGATAATTTCTCCTATCAGTACCTCCTCTCAAACTCCACTCCCAACTACCTTTTACAATGCTAGAAATCTCCTTAAATAGACCCCGGAGGGTTAAGGACTAGGAGTACATTCTAGAAAGTGCTAGTAGGAATCCACCGACCAAATAGAAGTTTCTAGAAGCTGCATTAGAAGTCGGTGCAAATCTAGAAGAATCCAGAAACAGTAACCAAACTTTTGGGAGGCATAACTTTTGAACCGTAGCTCCGATTGATGAACCGTTTACATTTTTAGAAAGCTCTCAAAGTGTTCTATAGCCCTATGGATGAGCTTAGCTTGTCCCACATTTTTTGGCCCTTTTTGAGGTCATTTAATGCCCCTAACCTGACTTTGAAGTATTCTTAGGAGGTCTCCAAAATTCGAAAAAATGCAATAACTTTCAAACTATGGGGCATTTTGACCTGATTCTTTTTTTGGAATGCTCTACATTACAATTACATTCATCTAGCCAATTCACACCTTCTAGTTCACCAAAATGATGACCCAATTACATGCTTCTATTTTTTCAAGATTTTTTAGTACACTGATAGTGGAACTGTGAGAGTTGGAACCTTTATTTGACCCAAATGGGTGTCCAAAAATGAAAACACATGAAACAGAAACTAAGTCTAAGTACATTTTTTTGGATGACACAGGATTGCCCTTATACCTCTGGATGCTCCTGCATCACGTAGACATATTGAAATCGTTCTTATGGGTCAAAGGGGGTCATAGGGTGTCCTATGATCCCCTTTGACACATTCCATGATGATATACATCCTTAAGGGTCCTAGGACCCATAGGTACATATTAGAGTCATTCTTATGTGTTGAAGGGGGTCATTGGGTGACCAATGACCCCCTTCAACCCATTACATGATGACATATGTCCCTAGTGGTCCTAGGACCCCTAGGGACATATTAGAATCATTCATATGGGTTGAATGGGGTCATAGGGTCACCCTATGACCCCTTTTGACCCATTACATGATGACTTATGTCCCTAGGGGTGCTAGGACCCCTAGGGACATTTTAGAATCATTCATATGGGTTGAAGGGGGTCATAGGGTGACCTATGACCCTTTTCGACCCATTACATGATGACATATGTCACTAGGGGTCCTAGGACCCCTAGGGACATATTAGAATTGTTCTTATGTGTCGAAGGGGGTCATAGGGTGACCTATGACCCGCTTCAACAAATTCCATGATGACACATGTTCCTAGGGGTCCTAGGACCCCTAGAGAAATATTAGAATCATTGTTATGGGTCGAAGGGGTTCATAACGTGACCTATGATCCCCTTCGACACATTCCATGATGACATATGTCCTTAGGGGCGCTAGGACCCCTAGGGACATATTAGAATCATTCATATGGGTCAAAGAGAGTCATAGATATTCGACCCATTATATGATGACATATGTCCCTAAGGGTCCTAGTACCCCTAAGGACATATTAGCATCATTTATATGGGTCAAACCTGTTTGACCCATTACATGATGACATATGTCCCTAGGGGTCCTAGGACCTGTAAGGACATATTAGAATCATTCTTATGTGTTGAAGGGGGTCATAGGGTGACCTATGACTTGCTTCGACACATTCCATGATGACATATGACCCTGGGGGTCCTAGGACCCCTAGGGACATATTAGAAACATTTTTATGGGTTGAAGGGGGTCATAGGGTGACCTATGACCCCCTTTGGCACATTCCATGATGACATATGTCCCTAGGAGTCCTAGGACCCCCAGGGACATATTAGAATCATTCATATGTGTCGAAGGGGGTCATAGGGTGACCTATGACCCCCATGATGACATATGTCCCTAGGGGCCCTAGGACCCCTAGGGACATATTAGAATCATTCTTATGGGTCGAAGGGGATCAGCCTTTGACACATTCCATGATGACATATGTCCCTAGGGGTCCTAGGACCCATAGGGACATATTGGAATCATTGTTATGGGTCAAAGGGGGTGATAAGGTGACCTATGACCTCCTTCGACACATTCCATGACATCATATGTCCCTAGGGATCATATTAGAATCGTGTTTATGGGTTGAAAGGGGTTATAAGGTCACCTATGACCCCCTTCGATAGATTCCATGACAACATATCCTTAGGGGACATATTAGAATCATTCTTATGTGTCAGAGGGGGCCATAGGGTGACCTATGACCCCCTTTGACCCATTACATGACGATATATGTCCCTATGGGTGCTAGGACCCATAGGGAGATATTAGAATCATTCATATGGGTCAAATGACCAATTCCATGATGACTTATGTCCCTAGGGGTCCTAGGATCCCTAGGGACATACTAGAATCATTCTTATGTGCTGAAGTGGGTCATAAGGTGATCTATGACCCCCTTGGAACATTCCACAATAAAATATGTCCCTGATGGGTCTTAGGATCCCTAGGGACATATTATAATCATTCATATGGTTTGAAGGGGGTCATAGGGTGACCTGTCATGCCCTTCGACCCATTCTATGATGAAATATGTCCCTAGCAGTCCTAGGACCCCTAGGGACATACTATGATTGTTCTTATGTGTTAAAGGGGGTCATAGGGTGACCTATGATCCCCTTCGACACATTCCATGACATATGACCCACTTCGATCCATTACATGGCGACATATGTCCCTAGGGGTCCTAAGACCCTTAGGGACATATTAGAATCATTCATATGGGTTGAAGGGGGTCATAGGTCACCTTATGACCCCCTTCGACACATTCCATGACTTTATATGTCCCTAGGGGTCCTAGGACCCCTAGGGACATATTAGAATCATTCTTGTGGGTCGAGGAGGTGACACATATGTCCCTAGGGCTCCTAGGACCCCTAAGGACATATTAGAATTATTCTTATGTGTCGAAGGGGGTCATAGGGTGACCTATGATTTTCTTTGACCTATTACATGATCACATATGTCACTAGGGGGGACCCCTAGGGACATATTAGAATCATTCATATGGGTCAAAGGAGGTAATAGCCAGTTCAACCCATTACATGACGAAATATGTCCCTAGGGACATATTAGAATCATTCATATGGATTGAAGATCCATTACATGATGAAATATGTCCTTAGGGGTCCTAGGACCCCTAGGGACATATTAGAACTGAAGGGGGACATAGGGATGAAATATTGTATATTTTAATATAATAATAATATATTATTAGATTATATAACAATAATAATCATATATGTTACTAGATTATAGATTTAATAATAATAATAACCATATATATTATTATATATAATAATTTAGTCATATAATACTACTATATATATATATTTAATAATAATAATCATACATATTACTATTATGTAATAATAATTATAATAATATATAATAATAATATTAATGTCCACACTTTCCTAAAATAAAATTTCCTCTAAAACTGTCTAAAGTTTCCCTCTTAAATTTATTCTTTTTAAATTTGTGTCCCTCCCAATTTAAAAATGAAAATAATCCCCCTTTTGAAATTTCCCTCCAAATAGGAGTCTAAAATTGTCAGGGCTGATCAGATATCCGATTTGAAATTGGATATCCAGTTAGGCCTGGTATTTACCAAGCCTATTCGGTCAACCCAAAAAAGTGTTTGAGAAGGGTTTCAGTGACACTTAGACTTCGGGTAGCCATCTGACAATCTTATTTTGATCAAAATTGAATGAAACGAAAAGAGTTTTTTAATATCACTCTTGAGATTCCATCAATATAATTGCTGTCAAATTTTGAGTTCGATAAGTATTTATTAGTTAATTTTCAATGAAAATTATTGTAAAGTGCTATTGACATATTGATTGAAAAATAGCTATAACTTCCAAACGGTATAACATTTTTTAAATCTAAAAATTGTGTCACATTCTATGCTTTGCCTAGTATAAGAAATTAAAAAAAAATAAAAAAATTGATAAAATTTTCTATTAGTTAAGGTGGTCAGACACGGGATTTTTTTTTTGTCCAAAATTTTTTTGGTAGAAAATTCATTTTTAATTGTTTATTTGGAATAAAAATACCCAAAAATATGCATCACATCCAAGCATGAGTCTACTTTTTATATCTATAATTATATTAAAAAAAATTATCATTTGATTTTGATTAAGGTGGTTAAACATATATCTACTTTTTATTTTTGCCCTGAAATTTTCGTATTACTGCATTAAAATCCAAACTTTTGACCAATTTTTTTTTTTTTTTTGTAGATAAAGCCTAGTAGTTTAAAAACTATATTCAATTTCCTACATATTATTTTCTTACAACTTTTTTATATAAAGTCCATAACCACTTTAAAATTATGTGTCAAGTTGACATAACCCTGATTTGCTGATTTTTCACTGCCACTTAAGGCCATAGTTTGGTACACCATGATCTTGAACATACCCTCTTTTAACTTTCTTTCCATATTTAGCCTATGGACTAGTCTTTTTACTCTTTCATTTCCTTATTTTTTAATTCTTCTTCTTATTTCTTTGTAGTGTTGTCATTATTTATTAGTCCTCTTGGTTTCTGTGCCCCTCCTTTCCCCTCCTTTTATGGCTTCTTGAAGATACTTGGTCTCCATAATTCCTATTCTTGCACTCTCTCATCTTGATGATGGATCACGTAATGTGATCCAAAATGTTGATGCTTAAAAAAACTCACACAATCTAATCTAGAAACATTGCTTTCATATAATATATTATGATAACCAATAATGTCATACATGACCAAACATATCATATATTAAGCAATAATGTCATGCATCAAATATATGTGATACATCAAATATAAAATGTCATATATATAAAAAATGTATGTAGAATATGTCCACTGACATAAAATCCAAGATATATGTGCACTAATTTCTATACATGTGTGTCTATCCCTATATCTCATGAGGGGAAGGAAACAAATACCTAGTGGTCATTAGTCATTTTTTGGAGGGAGATGAAGGGGATGATGGGGTCTTCCTCATATGCTTACTCACCCTCTTGTTTAGGCTCTTCTCTAATTGGAGCTGATAGAAACAAAGTAGATATGAATCAATAATTATTATACATTGAAATCAAATATATGTACACACAAAAAAATTAATTATTTTCTTACCGCCATCAAATAGTCACTCTATATGTCCACCTCTAAGGCTCGTGGATGATCGAGTGCAATAAGGCCCTAAAATAATTTAATCAATATAATCACTTATAAATAAAATTTTTAATTTCAATACTAACTATTATAAACAACTAAAATTAAGAAAATTCTTTCATACATTGATCAATAGCTCTGAACTAGCCATCACAACAACAACTCAACAATCAATGGACTAGCGAAGATGAGGAGTCTTAGATGTCAACAACTTCATGTCATATAATAAAATTAACATATAACATGAAACATGTAACAAATATAATCAAATGAATTAAATTAACTTGAAACAAATGTACTTTTATAAAGCTCATATCATGCCTAGGCTCAGAGTCTCTTATGAGTATTGATGGTCTAGTAGAGAATTGATGCACATGGATAATTTTATTTTGTCAATCCTTCATATTATTACTTAATAAATATATGTATTAATTTAAATGATTAAATCAATACATACCTCTCCACTCATTGATAGGACATAAAATGGGGCCATGGAATCTAGACTAGGGCCATCAACACTCTTACCTTGAATTTTGAATAATGTTAAGACATACTAATCAATTAGTCATTCACCATACATACGAAATGTGATCAAATTAGTTTATTATAATTATAATTTACCTATGTGTCAATGCCAAATGTGTCACTCGGGAACTCATCAGTGACTAGCCCATCATCCATACTATCTCCAACATGATTGCAAAATGTGCATAAAGATCCACATGATGTGCACATGTGACTGCAATGCAAAGAAGACTCCTCAACTAATGAACTAGCACAATAAATGAGGGTCTATGTCAAAGCATTGATAGTCCCTAGAGTATTTGTCTCTACATGTTCCTTCACAATTGAAGAAATAATAACATGCTCAACCTGTGGCTTGACAATAGGCATCCTAACTACATTAGGGTCACAGCATGGCCTAGGCCTATCAAATGATGACCGCCCACCTCTACATTAAGATTCTAACATATCAAACTAATTGGGGATCTCCCCAAGGATAAATTTACAATACAATTTCTTTAAGATAACATTGGAACCTCATGATTATTGTAGGGAGATCCATCAAATAAAATCCACCATCTATCCAAAAAGATATTTCTAATATCATCATGTATGCACCAATGGATGGGAAACATTTTAGTTGTATGTTTAATAGTGTCTTGTTCTCTAGGCTTTTTAAACAATGCACAAATGTTACCTTTTGCTATTTCCTTTTTTCTTACATCTTTATAGGATAATTTTTTTGCATAATATCTTCTTTGTTCTTCCCTCTTAACATGCCAAATATCTAACTAACCACTAATAGATGCTACATGGGTCATAATTGACTCAAGGGAGGATGCCAATTGTGCTCTCATAGGATTGGTTTTTCCACAAGCTTTCAACCTACCAATGATTGCTTTTAATTCATTTTTCCCTCTTTCTATTTCATTCATTATGTTTTCTTGAGTGCCAGGAGGAGGTCTTTCAATTGGTGGAGGTTGCAGAATTTCTTGCTCTTCTTGTGGAGGGTTGTGAATTTCATCTTGTAGAGAGTTTTTATTTGGATCTTGTGGAGACTTTTCATTTTGATTTTGTTAATTAGGCTGGGGATTTGGCAGTTGATTATTCACATTTCCTAATAAAAAACCAGTTACATTCTAAATAAATAAAAATATTTAAAGAAAAACTAAAAAAACCTACAAAAAAATGTAAAAACTTACAAAAATATGTAAAAAAAGAGTAGAAAACATACTACATGATCCCGATTTTGATCTCTAGTGGCAAGGAGGCATTTTGAGGAGATGGGTGAGAAAATTCTTCAAGTTTTACAACCCATGTGCTCACCATTAAGGAGAAATATTGCAACAACAAAAATAAATGAAATGGGCTGCAGGTTTGCAATGCATCTGATAAAATTTGCACTTTTGAAAAGGCTTGGATGCACACTTTTAGAATTAAAAAAATTTGTTTTGTGTGTCATGTTTTTGGCACCACAACTTGGTACACTTACCCTTGTCTCATTACATCTTGCACTATGATGATATAAATGTTAGAAATGCTTTAGAATAATTGAGAAGGTTGGGGGGGAGGGGTCGTGGTGTGGGGGGTGAATTAGTTATTCAAGGTCCAAATGTCCTATTCAAACTTTTCACTAAGTATAGCGAGCCCATTCAATCATACATTCATCCAAGTTTTAACGTTTCTAACCAACAAGTTACTATAAATCAACATGCAAGCATACCACATAAGAAATCAATACATAACATAGTGATTTATGTGGAAACCCAATTTGGGAAAAACCAACAGTAACATGCTACTGAATTCTCACTCTTTTGAAGTGATGCCCTGTGAAAGGCCTGCCCTATTAATGGCTTACAACACACTATTAAATGTGACCTTATTAGAGAAGTGGGTTTGGTTAGAGGACTTTAGAACATTCACTTGGAATGTCACCTTGTTAAAGGATTTACAAATGGCTATTAAAATAATTTAAGTCCATAGGATTTTCATATCTAATACAATTGCCAAAGAGTATTAGAAAAATCTTTGACCTAACTAGAACATACAACTTAACTTGCAGATCTCAGATCACTTCTTAGCTCATACCATTGCCTAGCCTTTAATCTTTGCAACTCTGATAGCTTGCCCTCCTTTCAAGCTTAGTCTCCATTACTCTCCATGCTCAATGTACTAGTGAAATCATCTCTTCTTGACCACCTATAGAAGTAGATCCTCTGTGCTCTTCCTTCTTCTAGATGCCTTCTTCTTGACACCCTTCTAACTACTTCACAATTTGGCTCTTTTACAGTAGCAACATTAGTAACATTTGCTTCTTAGTCTATGACTCCTTAAATAAAAGTCTTGGAGTTCTTTTTCTACTCAATTCTTTATTTATTTTGGTTTCTATTCATATGGATTACATAGGATTCATTGTATCTAACCCATATTTTGTTTCCTCTAAAAACTTCTTGAATAGTCCTTTTGAATTCACCTAAAAATGGTTTACATAGAATTCTATGTCACCAGCTCATCATCCTTATCTTCCAACTAGTTCACAAAATTCAAGGTAACCACTTTGTCAGCTTAGATTTAGAGAATCTTTGTTATTTAAAACAATGTAGTAGCTTGGCACTATTGAAATACTAGTGCTCGACATCGACACATACTATGTTACTCGACATCAACTATGTTTTTCTTGATGCTTGGCATTTGAAGATCACTTGACACCAACTAAAATTTTCTGATGTTGGACACCTGAACTTTACTTGGCACATGAAGATCACTCGGCACACACTAGAATTATCTATTACTCGGCTCCAGCTGAGTGTTTTCTTAGCTTCAACTAACTTTCTCAACATTCACTAATGATCTTAGTTTAAGCCTTGCAGTCAACCTTGTTAGAACTTGTTCCTTCAATGTTTCTAAGTTTGACCAACCTTTGTATCTTTGGGTATGTTATCAATACATCATTTAACCATTGCCTTAACTGATCCTTGCACTTCATTACAACATCATAACTCAACCTTTCCCTTAGGTGCTCTTGTTACATCTTGTTGATCAAATCCTCTTCATCAATCAACTAAGTGATAGTACTTGGATCTTACAAGAAAATGTCATTCCTATAAATAGAAAGTTTGACATCAATGACAAAACAATGATTGAAAATAACAATCTTCCTTCTTTACAACAATCTCCCTCTTTCACCAATTAGCTTTTCAATCAAATTTCCAACAATCTCCCTCTTTGGCATTGATGGAAAACTAAATTGATGAACCATTAGACTAAACTATTCAGCCATATGCTAACTGGGTTAGAATAGTAAGTCAAATGTCAAAAAGTAATTATGTTACCATCAGTGTTTATATCTCCCTCTCTTGATCTACTATCCTAATTCCTTCACTTCTACATTTTCCTCTTAGCTATTGTATCATCTTCTTTTGTTTTCTCCCTCTATATGTATTGCTCTTCTTCTATTATTGTCTATTCTGATCAACTTCTTCATCATCCCCTTCAATCTTCATTTGATCAATTTCTGCCTTACACTAATACATTTGGTACCAAATTGCAACGGCAGTGCCATTGCAGTTTTCCCATCACAACCTTGTCGTCGTCGCAATTGTGACGATCTACCATCGCAATTGTGACAACGACAAGGTTGTGATGAAAAAACTGCAATGGCATTGCCGTTGCAATTTGGTACCAAATGTATTAGTGTTAACTCCCTCTTTCTTCATTCTTTATCTTCTCAATAGTTGTTGATCAATTTTTTGCTATTTCTACCTCTTTGACAACAATGTGAAAGGTATATTAGCATCTTACCATGCAAGTGTAGCATGTGTAGATTCATTTAATTTCTCCCTCTATCACCTTGCTTGTGACTGATTTGGAACTTCAACACTTCTACTACTTTAGGCATGAATCCTAAAGTAAACATCCTCTACATTCTTGCTTTTTCTTCAAGTAGCCTTGGCTAGGGGTATCACCCCTAACTTACCTCTAGGATACTCAAAAGCATATTTAGGTAGTGCTTTTGTGAAGTTGTCAACAATTTGTTCTTTTGAGCTAACATATTTCATCTTCACTTATTTGTCTTCCACCAATTCTCTTACATAGTGATACTTGGTTGCAATGTGCTTGGTTTTAGCATGCATTTCAGGATTCTTTGATATGTTGATTGCACTTGTATTATCACAATAAAGTATCATAGGCTAAGTTACCTCTTCTTTCATACCTTGCAACAAATATTTTATCCATACAATATTGGTGCAATTTATAGTAGCTACAACAAATTCAACTTCTATAGTGGAATGTGAGGTACAATTTTTCTTTTTGTTGGTCCATGTAATCAACCTTTTTCCCAAGAAAAGTGCTCCTCCACTGGTGCTTTTTCTATCATCAATGTTACATCCCCAATATACATCAGTGTAGGCTTTTAGTTTAATTTTTTCACTCCTCTTATAATACAAACCAAAGTCATTAGTTCCTTTTAGGTACCTCAGTATTCTCTTTACTACCATTAGGTGATTTTCTCTTGGATTTGCAAAAAATCTTGCCACTATTCCAATAGCTAATGGAATGTCTGGCCTACTATGTACAACATATTGTAGCTTTTCAATCATTGACCTATGCAATGTCTGGCCTACTATGTACAAAATATTGTAGTTAACATGACACAACCTTTTATGCCACAACCATATATCATCAAGTCTAACAACAAGACATGTTGCATCTTCCATATCTAGGTAAAATAGATTACTCCTAGTTTATTCACCTTTTCCTATTAGATTTCTATTAGTGTCATAGATCTTGGTAGTTTGTTTCCAAACTCTAGTTTGCAACCTACATTTCCTAACTGTGACACACTCAACAAGTTGTAGTTCAATCCTTCAACTTAGTATGCATTATCACATGAAATTTTCTCTGTGAGTTTAATAGAGCCATTTCTTTTGATTTGACATGGAGCATCATTACCAAATCTAACACTATTTCCATCATATTGAGTAAAGTTAATGAACTTACTTTTATCTCCTGTCATGTGATGTGAGCATCCACTGTCTATGATCCACTTGTCACTCTTGTTCACATAGGTAACCAATGTTGTTGCTTCATCTTCATCTTTATCTGATTCATCCTTCATGGCCACATAGACTACTTCATCATCATTCACATCAGAATATTCTTCAACAATGTAGCATCTCTTTCCCTTTTCCTTGTAGTCTTTGCTATCATCCTCTCTCTTGTTCTTGTACTTGTTTCCTTCTTTGTAGTTCTTCTTCTGTGTACATCTTGGAGCAATATGACCTACTTCATTGCAATTGAAATATATGATAGGGAGCTTACCTTTGAATTTTCCTTTGCCTCTATGCAATCTCCTAGCTAGTAGTGCTTATAACTCTTCCACATCTTCCTCATCTATGCTACTATGACTAGATGCATGTTTTCCCTTTCTTCTCTTCCTGCTTGATGTCTCTTCCTCAGTGTCTTTTATTGTCATCTCGGCCTCAAAAGTAGATTCAAGGTTCTCAAGTTTGTAGTTATCAAAATTGGACAATTCAAATGCAATAAGTCTTCCCACTATTCCTTCAAAGGTTAGTGTGTTTCCTTGTACACACCTTAGCTCTTGAATGGATGAAACTCTAATAGCATAAATAGAGAGTAGAGTTCTTAAGTATTTGCTGATGACAATTTTTTCTTCCAATTGACCATCTAGACTTCTTATTGCACTTCTTTTATTCTTGTAGCATATTGAGCAACATTTTCACCTTCTTCCATTTTCATGTCATCAAACTTTCTTCTTAGGCTTTCTCTCCATTCTCTCTAGATATTTTGATCTCCTTCATAGATATCTAATAAGGCTTTTGACATCTTGAATGTAGTGTCACAATTTTTGATGTCATCATATTCTGCATAACTAAGTGCAGAGGCAATCTCTAGCATTACTTGATTGTGCTCCTTCCTTTTGTTCAAATCATCTGCAGTAAGAGGTCCTACTAGATTTACATGTTCTTTTTCAGTTGAGTTTTGTGCATAATCACCTATTGATCCAAGGTGAAATTTCATTAGACTCTTTCATGTAGAAAATTTGTCTTTATTGAGCTTGGGAACTTCTCTTTTGGAAATCTTGATCTTCCTACTTCTAGTACCTTAAAACTAAATCAATAGATGACTCTGATACCAATTGTTAGAAATGCTTTAGAATAACTTTGGGGGGGGGGAGGGTGAGGGGGGGGTGAATCAGTTATTCAAGGTCCAAATGTCCTATTCAAACTTTTCACTAAGTATAGTGAGCCCATTCAATCATACATACATCCAAACTTTAACTTTTTTAACCAACAAATTACTATAAATCAACATGCAAGCATACCACATAAGAAATCAACACATAACATAGTGATCTACATGAAAACACAATTTTGGAAAAACCACCAGTAACATGCTACTCAATTCTTACTCTTCTAAAGTGATGCTTTATGGAAGGCCTACCCTGTTAAAGGCTTACAACACACTATTAAATGTGACCTTGTTAGAGGATTTAACCACACTATTACAAGTGGGCCTGGTTAGAGGACTTTAGAACATTCACTTGGAATGCCACCCTGTTAAAGGATTTACAAATGGCTATTAAACCAACCTAAGTCCATAGGATTTTCATATCTAATACAATTTCTAGAGAGTATTAGCAAAATCTTTGACCTGACTACAACATAAAACTTAACTTGTAGATCTCGGATCACTTCTCAGCTCATACCATTGCCTAGCCTTTAATCTATGCAACTTTGACAACATTCCCTCCTTTCAAGCTTAGTCTCCTTGAGTCTCCATGCTTAATGTACTAGTGCAATCATCTCTTCTTGACCACTTGTAGAAGCATAGCCTCTATGCTCTTCTTCTAGATGCCTTCTTCTTGACACCCTTATAGCTACTTCTTAATTTGGCTCTTTTGCAATAGTAGCATTAGCAACATTTTCTTTTTGGTTTGTGACTCCTTAAATAAAAGTCTTGGAGTTCTTTTCCCACTTGATTCTTCCTTTCTTTTGGTTTCAATTCGTATGGATTAGGTAGGATTCATTGTATCTAACCCATATTTTGTTTCTTCTAGAAACTTCTTGAATAATCCTCTTGAATTCACCTAAAAATGGTTTACATAGAATTCTATGCCACCAACTCATCATCCTTATCTTCCAACTAGTTTAAAAAATTCAAGGTGACAACTTTGTTGGCTCAGATTTGGAAAATCTTCATTATTTAAAATAATATAGTAGCTCAGTACTATTGAAATATTGGTTCTTGACACATACTATGTTACTTAGCATCAACTATATTTTTCTTGATGTTTGGCATCTGAAGATCACTTGACACCAACTACGATTTTTTGATGCTCGGCACTTGAACTTTACTTGGCATTTGAAGATCACTTGGCATACACTACAATTTCCTATTACTTAGCTCCAACTAAGATTTTTCTTGGCTTTAGCTAACTTTCTTGGCACCCACTAATGATCTTAGTTCAAGCATTGTAGTCAACTTTGTTACAACTTGTTCCTTCAATGTTTCTAAGTGTGACTAACCTTTGTATCTTTGGGTATGTCATCAATACATCATTTGACCATTGTCTTAACTGATTCTTGCACTTCATTACAACATCATAACTCAACCTTTCCTTGAGGTGCTCTTGTTACATCTTGTTGATCAAATCCTCTTCATCAATAAACTAAGTGATAGTACTTGGATCTTATAAGCAAATGTCATTCCTACAAATAGCAGGTTTGACATCAATGACAAAACAATGATTGAAAACAACAATCTTTCTTCTTTGCAACAATTTGCCTCTTTCACCAATAAGCTTTTCAATCAAATTTTCAACAATAAAATTCATTTCAACATTACAAGGAATTGATGCAAGATATGAAAAATCTAATACAGTTCCAATACCTTATTGTATGATTTAGTTGGTGGTGGAGGACTCTCCTAATCTATTCGATGAGGTGCCATTGACTATAAAATTTGATGTTTCATTTTTTATTGTCTGCTTTTTCCAAGTCTTTCCCATGTGATTATGAATCTCAATAACATAAAATTTTCTCTTTGATTTGATGTCTTCTTCTTTAGGTGTGGATGCTCAGTACCTACACTCTCTACTTAACTGACCTACCTTGTGACAATGAAAATAAACATTACTAGTATTCCTCTAGTTGCAAGGGCCCCCTCCAAAGTAAAATCTCATATAGTTGGCTGCAATATGACCATTTCTTCCACAACCAGTGTAGGTAATCCTTATTTTATAGTCCCAATTAATTGTATTACCTTTCTTTGTTGATATGGAGTTGGAATTTTTTTATGATCTCCAATCTTGTGACTTGTAATCAAACTTATCACATGTATAAAAATATTGATTGAACTCATTTTTTGTAGGGGACTAATTAATATTGGATCTACATTCATAAGATCAATGACCATACTTATGACACTTTTAACAATAACCATCAAATTTAGGTGTGACAGTAGTCTTGCTAACCTTGCTTCTACAAACATTATCCACATGTCTAGGTATTTCAAAGTGGTAGAATGTAGGCTTATTTTGCTTGGAATTTTCATAGACATTCCTTTTTTCAACTTTCTTAGATTACTCTCCTAGCTCAGTTATAGAGTGATCTATAAAGCCTAGTGCAACAACGTCTCTTGGTCTTCTTTGTCCTCTCATTTGTTCATCCTGTTCCCTCATGCTTTCTTCTAATCTTTTTAGCTTTTGATTTATGCTCTTCTCAATGTTTAGTTTATTCTTTAATTTTCATTCTCAAATTTAAACTCAATAATTTCTTCCATCTTTCTACCAATTTCATGGTTTGTAACAAGTAACTGATTTACCATAGCATAGTGGTTTTGGGTCAATCTAATGATTTCATCATCTTTTGCATCTAGTCTTGTAGTGATTAGTCTCTTATCATCTTCAATAATTCCTTACTCATCCTTATCTTGTCTCTCATATTTTAATATCTCACACATCCTTATAGATTATACTTCTTGTTCTCTTTTCAATGATTTAATTCACTCAATAACATTTGGGCTCTTCTCCATCTGATTTGATATTTTAGTTTTGTATTCATAAATAAATATTTCTATTAGATAGTTCCTCAATAGCTTCTTGATATGTTTTTTTAGATAGATGATGTGCTAGTTCATTCCTTCTACTCAATGATTTTTTAAAATTTTCTCTCATTTCATTGGTTTCACTTAGGGTCATTCTTAGTTCTAGCTTCTGATTCTTAACAATCTTACCAAGCCTATAGAATTCCATATCTGAGATCATTCTAAGGTGGAAAACCCATTAACAAGAGAACTATCTTTGATATCAATTGTTTCAATATTTGGAAAAGGTAGGATTTTGATAGGGGGTGAATCAACATCCTTTAAAACTTTTAGACTCCTTCAAATTGTTAGAAAGTAAAGTCTACCAAGATAATTGAGAAGGTGGGGGGGGGGGGGTTTAATCAGTTATCCAGTTATTAAAATATTTATCAAACTTATTATTCCTTAAACATGCAAGAAATATAACCAAAAACCATATGAAGATACACATACAAAATAACACTAGATTTGTTAACTAGGGAATTCCTTAATTAGAGGGAAAAACCCAATGGGGATGGTACCCAAAAAACAATATACTAATGTAAAATTTATTTGTAAAAGATGGACTCTGTTAAGAGCTAATGAAATACATTGAGCACATATTAGTCCATATTAGGAGGCTTTGAATCCATGTTAGGATATTTCAACCTTGTTATGAGTTATAGAAGGCAGATGAACCAACTATCCAAACAACTTCAAGGGCAGGACCACCAAACTCACCATCCAAATGATCTCTATGTTCTTCCTTACAGAATATAAAAATGAATGATCTCAAACTCCTCTATCCACTTGACTCAACCAAACATTTTTCTGATCTCAATATAGATCACCAACTTCACATCCAGTAATCCCTTGGATTGTTTACTCAAATTTACCAAGTACTTCACATATCACATGATTATTACTTGAAAATCCACACATAATCTCAAGGAAAATAAATTTCCTTTATACCATATTCTCAAAACAATTCCTTCAGTCAACCTTTAGGATTTCCCAATTAATTATAATAGGACCTTGTTAAGATATTATAATTCACCACATTTTTTCACAATTACCAAACACAATTGGCTCACAGTCTTTAAAACTTGTCACACACGTAACCTCTAAGCTTGCACACTTTGTTACATCATCATTAGGTTTTCTAGTGTCACTATCTAACTTTACTCATCTTGATTCTATCCCTATTAAGAGATAAAATCCAAACATCAAAAACCACATATTAGGTACTTTGTCTACACACCATCCTCTCTAATTCTTGAATAACTCCCACATGTCTTCAAATCTCTAGTCACATACTTTTCCACTTAATCAAGACATAATTTAAAACATATACTTAACTACACTTGATCTCATCATCAATACAAAGTCCATACAACCTCGTTCTCTATCTTCTACTTTGCCCATCTTTTAAAAAACAATACTATATTGATATCAATGACAAACATAGTCCTGAATGCAATATTTTCAATCATGCTAACTATCTCTTCAATGCTTAGAATAATCCCCCAAATGAATATCATCAGATTTCATGTGAACAATCTTTCCCTTCGGTACTAATGACAACATAGATGAAAAAAATCTAAGTTGCTAGAATGCCAAATTAAACTCTATTGTTGCTATTGTTGTTCTATTTCTTTTTAAATCCTCTTCATTAATCAAATCTAAAACTCACACGAACACTTTTTTGTCTATGCTTCCTTATTCTTAGGATTGACATTAGTTGTTCACACTCTAACTCATAAGAACAACTCTTCATTCTTATCTATTTTACATGGATGAAAATTAATTGTTCACACCTCTCCCCCATTAATATAATTAAAACATTCTATCCATGAACAATCATTCCCTATACATACATCTTCCACATACTGCTAGAAGATGTATTTCATGTGATGATCTCTCCCATTGACATCATTGATAAAGGCTTCATTATGTCAATCATCTACTCCAAGTTTTGAATCACCTCAAGTGTCCAAAAATACTATTCTATACCAACTACCAAGAGTCCTTGAGAACTCTTCTCAATAAAGATACTTCCCAATACATGGAGCATCAATATTCACTCTAGAATAATAATGGTGCTCTTTACCACTAGACTGATGCACTCTCTGCATCATCTACTAAGAAGTCTAGGTAAGGGCATAAACCCAAGTGTACATCATAAATACTCAAATGTATCCTTAAGAAAAGGCTTCATAAATATTTCTATAATCTACTCTTTTGTACTAAAAAATTCTAGTTTGGCTTCTTTCTTTGCAAAATTCTCTCAAAACATGATACTTAATGGATATACACTCAATCTTAGAATGAAACACAAGATTTTTAGACATACTTACTATGCTTGTGTTAGATCACAATTTATAATAACATGGTTTGAAAGATCTATCCTAATGTCCTTTATCATATACTTCATCCATATAATATAATTATGATTATTTGTTACTGATACATAGTCTACTTTTTCTATACTCTATGAGATACAATCTTCTTTCTTTCTTACTCAAGAAACTAGTCTTCCTCTAAGGAAAGATGCTCCACCACTAGTGCTCTTTCTATCATTGATACTGCCTACCCAATCCACATCAATATATGGACACTATAAAGGAAAATCACTTGATCTATCATACGATAAACTAGAATTAGGTGTACCCTTCAAATATATGAATATTCTCTTTACTACTACAAGGTGGGTTCTCTAGGATCTACTTGAAATCATACTACTTTACCAACTCCATTTTTTTTTATCTACTCTAGTGTGAGTCAGATATAGAAAACCTCCAATCATGGATTTGTACTTCTTTAGCTCAACTATAGGTCTCATCTTTGCTAGATAACTTGTGACTAGTTAGCATAGGTGTAACAACAGGTTTAGAACTTTCCAAGACAATTCTTTTCAAAAAGTCTTTCAAATACTTAGTCTGTGATAGGAAGATACCATCACTATTTTGCACAAGCTATAGACCTAAGAAATATTTCATCTCACCAACCATACTCATCTCAAATTCAATCTTCATCTCATTAGAAAATCTATCACTTGCTTCATCATTTCCTCTAAAGATTATGTCATCCACAAATATCACAAAAATCAACAATCAATTTTCAATTTCTTTCAACTACAAAATTCTATCTATCATACCTTTATCAAATCCAAACTTTGCCAAATACATGTCCAATCTTGCATATTAGGTTCTAGGTGCTTGCATTAGGCCATACAATGATTTTTCTAATCTACATACCATGTCCTTTTCTTTTGTCAATGGAAATCCTTTAGTCTACTCTATGTAGATTTCTTCATCAAGTTCTCCATTCAAAAATACTGACTTTACATCCATATGATACACTTTTAAACTTCTTACATGTTGTATAAACCAATAATATTCTTACTTCAATTCTGGCAACATGGGTAAATGTATCTTCATAATCTATACATTCTTTTTGTGAATAGTTTTTGTATACAAATCTTGCTTTATTTCTCACAAGCTCACCTTGTTCATTAATCTTGTTTCTAAAAACCCATTTAGTTCCTTTAACATTCTTGTCTTTACGTCTAGGAACTAATTCCCATGTCTCATTCTGGACAATCTAATGTAGTTCTTCCTTCATTTCTGGAATCCAATGATCATCCTTGCATGCCTCATCTACTATAGTCTTTGGTTTAATTTGAGAAAGTAAACACAATTCTTCATGTACTCTATTTATTGTCATAACTATTTTTTCTTTACTTCCAATAATTTGATTAGTAGGGTTTTTCTCTATCAAATTCCTTATAGGTGTAGGCATTATTGTCTCAAATCTTACTTCTTCTCTAGGTTCAACAACTTTAACATAATTCTACAAATTATAGTTAGTCTCAAAGAAAACTTCAACATTTTCTATAACAGGTTTAGGATTAACTTCTTCTTCATCCTCAATCAAATCAAGCTCATCATCTTCATCATCACTATAAATATTGAATAATATTTCTATACTTTCTTTAAATATTTAATCATCATTAAAAAGGAAATCATTTCTATTCTTCCTTACTCTCATAGTACATTTGGACAAAAAATGACCAAATTCTTTACATTTCCGAAAAACAAAAAAAATCATACCATTTGGCTCTCTTTTCATAAGCATTGATATTCCTTCTTCAATCTTCTTACCTTCTTTAGATCTAGATCTATCTTCATTTGTACTTGCACTTTTTGATAAATTAGATCTATTCTTTTGCATGCAACAAAAAAAATCTAAGTCTAGAAACTCAATCTTTTTCTCTATACATAATTCTAATATCTCACTAAGAAGCTCCTTCTTGTTTATATCAAAATCAACTCCATTAACCTTGGGAATTTATTTTCTAAATTGACTCACCATTGATCTCCTTAAACTATTAACCTTTTTCTTTAAGGACTTGAAACTCTAATACTAATTATTAGAAAGTATAGTCCACAGAGATAACAAAGAGGCTGGGGGAGGGGTTGAATCAGTTATCCAACCATTAAACATTTATCAACCTTATTAATCCTTAACCATTGAAGAAATATAACCAACAACTATAAAAAGAGACACATACACGATAACACCAAATTTGCTAACTAGGAAAATCCTTGATAAGAGGGAAAAACTTAGTTGGTATGGTACCCACAAAATTATGTACTAATATAAAAGTCCCTTACAAGAGGATGAACTTGGTTAGGAGACAATAAAATACATTCATTACATATCAATCCCTTTTAAGAGATTTTGAATCTCTATTAGGAGATTCCAACCCTATTAGGAGTTGTAGAAGGAAGATGGACCCACTGTCTAAACAACTCTAGGGGCAAGACAACTAAATTCCATGTCCAATTGATCTTTGTATTATTCCTTGAAGAATAATAGAAATGAAATATCTTGACCTCCTATATTCTCTTGACTAGACCAAACCTTGTTTAGATCTCAATACCAGATCACCAACTTTCCATCTATAAGAATTTGCCTAAGGGAAAAATTCACCCAGGAACTAAGAACTCAAACACAAGCACACAGTAGACCAAAGAGAGAGAGAGAGAGAGAGAGAGAGAGAGAGTATGATCAAAATAACAATGTATTCATAAACTGGTTCATAAGAGTACACTAGGAGTGCCTGTATATAAAGGCCTTTGAGATACATCTAGAATGCCTCATAATCAACACCATGATGTGTCATACAACCAAGCACATGACAACCAGATATGGGTCATCCTCCATTAAGCACGGAAGTAAGTGTGGTGATGAGAGGATAAGCCTACAAGGGTGTGACATGAAAAGCAATTTTGTAGACACCATGTGCTTAAATAGAGTTGCATACTCTTGTGTTGCCTACATGACAACTCAAAAGGTGTGCAAACTCTCAAGTGTCTCACAAATAAAAATAATAAAATAATGCAAAATAATAAAATAATGCATCAACTTAAGTTAACTTAAGTAAGTGTAATAAGTAAATACTATGAACTAAGAATTTGCCTAAGGGAAAAATTCACCCATGTAAGAATTTTCTTAAGGCCAAAATTCACCCAGGAACTAAGAACTCAAACACAAGTACACAGTAGACCAAAAATGGATATGATCAGTTAATCAAAGTATGTCCAAATACATTGCTCTGTTTAGAATGTGATGTCCAACACACTAGGAGTGCCTGTATATAAAGGCCTCTTAGGAAGCACCTAGAATGTCTCTAGAAACAACTAGAAGATAAGACAACTAAGCACCTTATCCAACATTCTAGATGAATGGATAAGAATGACAAAGTGTCATATGTGTGTAGAAGATTCCTATGTTGTAGACAACATGTGCTTAAAAGAGGTGCAGACCCCTATGATGTCATCAAGATAACTCACAAGAGTGCACAAACTCCTAAGTGTCTCACAAATAAAATAATGCAAATTAAATAAATATTGCATTAACCTAAGTAAACTTAAGTAAGTGTAATAAGTAAATACTTATTTACACCAACACCCCCCCTTAAGTGCAACTTAGGGGAATTCCCTTAAGCTTACGAACTAGGATGAAGATGCATAATGGGTCTCAGCTACTAGGCCATGTTAGGTACCCATGTACATAATGAAGTTGTAAATCTCTCATAAAGCAGGGAAAGAGGGAAAACCTCATGGCAAAAACCCTCCCCCAAAAAGAAAGATAAAGAGAGATGCATGGATGGATGGAGTAATCAAGACCCCCCCATTACAACGTACATCTAGTATATACATAAGAGAATAAGAGAAGGAAGAGAGAAAGAATAGGCTCCCCCCCAAAGGAAGAATGCCAACAAGTGAAAGATGCTTCGATGAAGAAGCTACTCCATGAATGCAGAAAGGTGTTCCTCCCCTTAGGAAGAAAAATTTCCAAAGGTACACTCCTAAAGATGTATGGTGGTCTTGAAACTTGCTCAATTATCCCTATACAAATGTTGAAGTTCACCCCTTCCAACTGTGCTAAAAAGAATGAATGCAGATCTGACAAGGATGTCTATTGAACCTGTTCCATTGAACCATCTGTCTCCTCAACTGACAAAGAGACCTCCACTAATTGTTGTTCATAAGGATCCACAATCATACCAACCTATTCAGATTGATCATGTAGAGAATGGACATGAGGGTCAGAGTGAGCCCTCGTAACAAATGTAGAAGAATCATCATCAATGAGAAGATGTAAATTCTCAAGTCTATCTCCCAATTCAAGTGAAGCTGGAGCTGGAAGATGAGATGTACCATGCTGTGTTGGACCTTTCACTATGGCAATGTAAGCATGTGGACTGGATTTATGTGACCTCTCACTGCAACTATTGATAGAACCCCACGTGTTTGAACCTGTTGAAGCACTATCACTGGTGTCACTATCAGTTTCCACTATGTATGATGTGAGGAGAGGAGTAGAGGACAAGCTGGGAGAAATTTCCCTAAAATGATCATCCTTCTCCACAAAGATCTCATGTGTCTCTAGACCCATTAGTTTGTAAGCCTTAACATTGTTTTCATAACTAATAAAGGTACAAGGCCTAGGTGTCAGTGCCTTGCAAATCTTGGAAGAAAGGTTTTCCCATGTTGGACAACCAAAGACTCTAAGGTGACTCACAACTGGTTTTCTACCACACCATGCCTCAAAAGGAGTCTTTCCATCTAAGGCTGGATGAGGAGACCTGTTAAGTATGTGAGTAGCACTGCTAATGGTTTCAACTTCAAGTGTAAGATCAAGAGACTTGGCCTTAATCATGCAACTTTCCATGGTCTTGAGAGTCCTAATCCTCATAGCTACAACATCTATCTTATGCAGACTGAATGCTGTTGAGTTCTGAAGATCAATCCCCTCAATTCTACAAAAGTTCTTAAGTCTTCTATCAACATATATGTTCTCATTGTCCACCCTTAGTACTTTAATGGATTTCCTTGACTTGTGTTCAACATGAGTCTTGAAGTCTTGAAGCTTATGAACCAATTCATTCTTATGATGAAGGAAAAAGACCCAAGTGAATCTTGAAAAGTCATCAACAAATGTGAGTATGTAGTGACCTTGGCTGACTAAAGTCATTGCAAAGGGTCTTGCTAATACCATGTGAACTAGCTAAAGAAAAACTGGAGTTTGAGAAGACTTTCCTTTATCATACTTCTCCTTGAGATTCATATCCACTGAACAAGATGATCATTCTCCCTTAGAAAAGCTGATATTAAGTAGCCCTTTGACCATGCATTTTGAGCAAAGTTGCTGAAGAGAGTGGAAGTCAAGGTGACCAAACCACTCATGCCATAAGTTGTTTGAAGTAGAGTGAGTTAACAAGGCTTGGGAAGGACTCTTAGGCACAAAATAGGAGAAGGAATAAAGCCTCTTGTCATCAGTGACTTTCCCCACTGCTACTAATGAATCATCTCTAAGACTTCACACCATCACTAAATCGAGAAGGAACTCAACCTTATGACCATCTCCAAGGTGAGTGATTTGGTAAACTGATAGGAGATTAGAGCTTAGATTTGGAACATAGAGAACATCTTTGAATTCCCCATCTTCCATTTCCACATGTCCTTTCCCTTCAACTTCCATCTTAGCATCATTTCCCACGAAGATGTGTGGTACCTTTGACTGCTTCAATGAAGAAAAGTCTTCCCTTGAAGAACCCATATGGTAAGAGGCACCTAAGTCAAGTATCCATTTCGAAGAAGAATTTGAGTTTTCCATAAGTGCTTGACCTTTACCTTTTGAAGAGGTAGGAGTAGAATCCTTGGAAGTACCTAGCACTTGAATCTTGTTCTTCTTGAGTAGATTTTCTAACTCATCGATTCATTTTGTTTTTCAATGATGCTCGTCATGATTTGGCTTTTTGTAGTATGCACAAAAGAGTTTGTCCTTCTTTTCATTAATTCCTTTCTTGTTTGAAGAAGAACTACCTTGTTTAGAGGAGGATTGTTGTGTCTCAGATTGTATTTTCTACTTCCACTACTTCTTCTTATTGTTGCTTTTTCCCCCTTGAGTTGTTTATTAAAACTTGAAACAAAGTTGGCGTACTCAGAAGATAGCTTCTTTAGGATGTGATGAATTAACCTTTCATCCTTCATGGGATTTCCAAAATCTTTTAGAAGTTCACTATACTCATTGACTTTGATGATATAATCTTGAATTGTGTCATAATTCTTAGGATCCAAGAGAAGTAGATCATCCTCAATCTGAAATCCCTTTTCTTCATCCACTTTACCATACAACTGTTCAAGTTTACCCCAAGCTTCCTTAGATTTTGAACAATTTTTAATGTAAAAGAGAAGATTCCCATGTACACAACTTCTAATTACACCTAAAGCCTATCGGTCTTGAATTTTCCAATCAATGAGTTATTTAGCATCAATAGGTTTGGTAATTGTACCATCAACATACAAACTATATCCTTTTTCCATTAATCTACTCCATGCAATATCTTTCCATGTAGAATAGTTGCATGAAGTTAGAGGAGGACATTTAAAACCTATGATGCAGAAATGAAAAGAGCACAATAGAGGGACACAAGAAATAGTACCCCCCCCCCTTTTCACTCAATCAAAAGAACCCCCAAAAGAGATGTTGTTGGCACTTTATAAGTAGTGCGTTTACAATGGGCCACTTGTCAAAATGAACAAAGTGGACTTTCTGATTTTGCTTTTACAACTACCTTATAAGGCTGAAATCTGTCACTTAAGCACTGTAGCTTAGATTTACAAAAACTTTGAAAAAGAATCAAAGCTTTACAATGCCAAAGAAGACCTAATTTTGAAAGTGAAAAATTGGTCCACACAAACCTAGAATCTGACTTCAGATCTAGAAAGTAGACAAACAAAATGCACTTTCAAAAAAAATAGAACCTGATTTGGAGTCTGGATGAGCCCGTACCAAGCATTTTAAGTGGCAAAATTTGAGATTTTGGAGTTGAAGAAAAAATCAGAAACATAGATCTCAAATCACTTGCACCAATGTGTAGATCACGAAATCCTACCCCAAAACAAAAAAAATTGCTCGCAAAAAGGAGTCCGTAAGAGGAAGATATCACTGTTTGAAAATCGCTGCTGCTATTATTTTTTCTGAATCGCCATTGTGCCTCCAAAAAACAAATGGCTCTAGATTTTGCCTCAGATGTCCGATTTGGATGAAACAAAATTTGATCTAGGGGTTTTTGGACCTTTTGAATGTGATGCAAATATCAAATTTGCACCAACAAGCTTTAATATTCACTTGCAAAAAATCTCTCCTATGGCCCTTTGGCCGAAATTTTTTCAGAAAATAATGTAGATCCAAAAAAATAGCAGAGATGTAGATGAAAAAAATGTAGATCTAAAAATTAAATGTGCAGATCTGAAATGATCATACCAATTTTGCAAATCGGTCCTTTAGGTGCCGGTTTGTAAAAAGAATTTGCCTCACAATTGACTTTGGCCTCAGGTAGGTAGCTTTGTAGCCGATTTTTACCAATTCAGCATTTTGGATGTAATGGTGAGGTCAGATTTGGCTCTAGATGCTCCCAATTTCTGTAGTACTCTAGATTTGGGCTGAGGTGATGAAGCAAGCATGGTCTCGAATGGCTATGTGATGAGAAAGTCTCCAAGTTGCTCTAATACCATGTAAGAATTTCCCTAAGGGAAAAATTCACCTAGGAACTAAGAACTCAAACACAAGCACACAATAGACCAAAGAGAGAGAGATTATGACTAGAATAACAATGTATTCAATAATTGGTTCATAAGAGTACACTAGGAGTGCCTGTATATAAAGGCCTCTGAGATACATCTAGAATGCCTCATAATCAGCACTATGATGTGTCATACAACCAAGCACATGTCCACTAGATATGGGTTATCCTCCATTAAGCATGGAAGTAAGTGAGGTGATGAGAGGACAAGCCTACAAGGGTGTGACATGCAAAATAGTGTTGTAGACACCATGTGCTTAAATAGAGTTGCATACTCCTATGTTGTCTACATGACAAGTCAAAAGGTGTGCAAACTCCCAAGTGTCTCACAAATAAAAATAATAAAATAATGCAAAATAATAAACTAATGCATTAACCTAAGTAAACTTAAGTAAGTGTAATAAGTAAATACTTATTTACACCGACACCATCCAATAATCGCTCAGATCACGTACTCACATATACCAAGTACTTCACATATCACACAATTACTAATTGAAAATCCACACATCATCACAAGGAAAATAAGTTTCTTTAATACCATATTCTCAAAATAATTTCTTGAGTCAATAGGTTGAGGCTTTCCAAATGAATTATAATAGGACCTCATTAAGATATTACAATTCATTACATCTTTTCACAATTATAAAATACTGTTAGCTCATAGTCTTTATAACTTCTCATACATGAAACCTCTAACCTTGTGCACTCACTGACATCATCATCAGGATATCTACTATCACTATCTAACTTCACTCATCATGATTCTATTCCTATTAAGAGACACAATCAAAACATCAAAAACTACTTATCAGGTACTTTGTCTACATATTGCCCTCTGTAATTCTTGAATAACTCTTGCATTTATTTGACTCTTTATTTATGCACTAGTCCACTTCATCAAGACACAATGTAGAACATATCCTTAACTTCCATTGACCTCAAAATCAATACACAATCTATATGACCTCATTCTCTATTTGCTACTTTGCTAGTTTTTACAGAAATAATACTATGTTGACATCAATGACAATTTACATAGTCACGAATGTCCTATGTCAACCATGCTAAACATCTCTTCAATGCTTAGGATACTCCCCCAATGTAATATCATTAGTATTCACGCTAATACAAATATGATTTTCCCTTATGATTTATGAACTTGGTAGACATGCATATTCATAATATCAATACTAAAATGAAAGTAAATTCATCTATTTTAATTCATCATATGCACATACACATAAACCATAAAAATATAACACATGAAATAAAGATTTAGGTCACGTAGAAACCCTTAGTTAGAGGGAAAATTGCAGTGGGGATGACACCCACAAATAATTCACTACTCCAATGAGAGGTTTCCTTGTTAGGGATACAAATGTTTTTCAGTTCTAGTAATCTACTTTATTAGGAGTACTACAAAAGGGTTTGTAAGAATATACCTTTCCCAAGGATTTTGCAAAACTTATACAATGTGTGCAATTGGTTAAGATATTTAAAAATAGATGATTAGGTCTACCCTATTAAAGCATTTATTTTCTATAATGGTGAGAATATAATAGTAAACTAGATCTAATTGACTACAACTTACTTTGTTGTTTAGATCTTTATTCTGCTTAGCTCTTTATCATCTCTTGTGAGTGATATTTATAATCCTTCCTTTTCTACTGCATGGTAATCTTCTTTGTAGTAGATTCACCTCTTCATCCCTCTAGCATATTCCCTCATGAATATAACTTCAACAAAAACTGACTTTAAACTTGTCTAAGAAGATCCTTATATAGAAAAAAAATTCCTCTTTGATCCATGAGCTTATTAGTGTAAGGGATAATTTTGGAAAAAGCCATTGATCAATATCAACAATCTAGATCCATCCTTATCATCACATTTGTCTTCTTTTATTTTATTAGTTCATGTTCTACCTTGGAATCATCATTAGTCAAATCTCTCTTCACAATAAATCTTTTCAAATATTCTTCTCAATTCTTCTAAACAACTTTTCAATTTAGTGGAATTGAAATATATATATTTCAATATCATTTAAAACTTTTAGGTTCTTCCTGTGTAATTCGATAAACACTATGTTCATGATTGGTAGATGTGTTGGAATTCAATGACAACATGTTCATTTATGTTTTTTTCCCCAGTTAAGTCTTTTTTAATGTACATATATATTTACCATATATATAGTAATTGGTTTCTTTTGCCTTGACTAGTAAACATTCTATGGCATGGTAATAGTGTTGACCAATCAATATCATGTGTACTCACTATTGACCTTTTGCACTAATGACAACATTAGATGTCTATAGGAGTAAGATTTATATAGACAATTTAATTATATTCAAATGATTTAATATATATCTATTTAGTATATGCTCTTTCAATTTGAAAATGTTAATTATTTCCATTAGCACTTAAAGAAGGGGTTTCTTTCTCTATTCAGGTTTCTATATCTACATCCACATTATTAACATTAATTGGACTAATTTCATTTTCAATTTTATTCCTCTATCTTCAAAAATATTATTATTTCCATTTAGTATTTGATTTTCACTTTTTATTTCTTCATCTTTAAAAATATTACTAATATCATTCATTGAGTAAAACCTTTCTTTACATCACTAAATTCTATATTACCAAAAAAAATGTGGTTGTGAAGATGTACCTCTATAAACAATTGGATCAGATGACACACGTAGAGTTTCTTCCTTTTTTTTTTACTTCTTTGACATCTTCATCTGTCATGATGTCCTCAATTTATCCTCTTTTTGAAATAGCTATAGAACTCGATGCTCCAACATTATTTAGCTCTCAAATTTGTTCATTTCTTTTTATTTTTCATTCTTCCTCCTCTATTTTTATTTTATCCTCATCAAATGTCATAATGTTGCTTTACCTCTTTCTACATTGCTTCCCTTATTTAGCCAACTTAAAAATACCCCAATATTTGCCAAAATTTGAATTTAAATAACACTAGACGTATGTTAAAATCCACAAAAAGATGAGAATCTGGAATATTTGACTAATGAAAATAATCATTACTCAAAGATTTGATTTTCTACTGCACATTAGTTGAGAATGGTCAAATAATCATCACACTCCATCCTTTGTTGACTAAATTTGATAGATAGTTCAAATATATTAGAAATGAGCATCTGTTATTCAAAACAAATGTTTCTTATTCTAAAATTTGAGTGCATTACAAAATCCTACAGTTATGAATGAAATGAGTACATGTTTATGAGATGAGCATTTATTTTATAAAAATTCAAATTTTAAATTAGATACTTCCTCTCTCCACAATTTTTTGGGTTAGGACAGGCTTGGTGGGACCATGCCTATATCTTAGATAAAAATAATAATGAATAAGCAATTGAAACCAAAATATTTTTCCTTGCCATTATTTTATAAGATCTTCTCATTTGAATTATTTTATGAAACAAAAGTCCATTGAAATTCTTAATATGAAAAATTACAAAAATATAATTTTTTGAGGATTTGATGAAATTTAATTTATTTGTCTAATTTATTAATCAAACTAGTACATAAAATTCAAATAGAAAGTTCATCAAATATTTAATTTTATATTATTTGTTTATAGAGTTTCTTAAAAAAATTATAAGACATTGATCTACAAACTACCATCTATTTAAAAAAAGCTTGGGTCAATTTATTGTGGTTATGTACTGGCCACTCTTAAACATCACACACTAAGGAGAAAATTAAGCTTGGAAAAAATAAGTCAACTATGACTATTTAGCACTTTTAAAGTATTGGAATGAAGCTTAGAGTGATGTTTAAGCTGTCCGCTATGTACCATAGGTCTCCAAAATAGACTTTAAGGTCAACAAATAATTAATAAAAATGTTTAATTAAATATATATGACTATCAATCTTTGATAAATTAATTGATTTTTTCTAAAATGGTTTAGATAAATACTTTTACTTAGGTAAAGATATGTTGGCCACGTGCATATATGGGATGGTCTTGAATCAAATATTTTGAAAATGTACATTTTAAACATGTTTATTAAAATTAATTTCTACAATGTGGATATTGGAATGAATTACATAGTTAAAAGGTAGATTCTAAGAACTAAGTTTCCTACTAGAAAAGTTTTTTGAGACAAATTCTTTAAATTCTTCAAAATTCTATGTCAATTGAGAGAAAATTTGAGAATCAAGGGAAAAAATCTTCCAGTTTTTGTTCAAATCTGGGACTCAACTTGTTATAGGGACTCTTAACCTCAATCTTTATGTTGAAGCTCCAAGAGTTAGTGAAACTTTGTAAAGATTCTTGACTAAAGTTCCATTAACTTAGATACATTTCATGCAACAAGTAATATGAAGGTGCCATCAATATTTCATCTTGACTTGAATGATGATGCTCTAAAAAATGAATCAAATATTTCTTCTATGAGTGATGATTTCCTATAAATTGATCCAATCCTCTTGAAGTTTCCATAGTTAATGCACAAGATGCTACATAGTTATTATTCTCTACCATAAGTTGAAGCAATATTATATGGTGCATTATAGGAAGGCTTCTACTAATTGAAATATTAAAAAAAAAATTTCTTAAATGCAAGACAACCTTTCAACCTAGGATGACCTTGCATCATCAATTCTTAGTAACAATCTATTATTTGATAGTTACACTAGTTTGAAATTGTTCACTTCACTCTACTCAATAGTTTGACAAAATCTTCCTTTTGATTTTTGATGGACATCCAACATTTATATGACTACCTAGAAAATTTTACTACAATTTTTTTTTTTTTTCATATAGTTCTAATAATGGTTATCATAAGTCAACTGTGCATTTGTGGGTGATTACTAAACAAATTAGATCACAATGTCTTCAAATAAAATTTCCACATTCCTATTTTTAGACTCACATATCATAGCACCACATATTTAAAATGATGATAATCAATTGTTACATTTTCTTCAAATGACAAAATAATCTTTGACACAGAAAACAAAATTATTGACTCTCAACTAATGTCTAGTATTCTAGCCACATATTATAAAAGGTTAAAATCTAGTTTTTAATTTGTTTAACTAAAAGAAGCCTCATGACCAAATATAGCGTGAAGCGTGCTATGTTCATCCATCCATAATACATTAGACTATATTGTTCTACGACTAACCACAACTCATACTTTAATCCGATCAATAATTTCATATCTTAACAAAAATCTAAGACATTAATATAGGGAACGGCTTAAACATCATACACTAAGCTTAATTCCTAGACTAAAAGTGTTAAATAGTCAAAGTTGACTTAATATAGTGATAGTCAACTCACTAGCTAATTGAGAGTTGCAAATGGCTCTCTACTTCACACCATTCTCAACGTCTGATTTGTGATGTACATTAATTACCATATATGTCTCGATCTAATGGAAAGTTGAGTCATGTTTGTAGATATCAAGAGAGATATTATCCAATCAGAAAGGAAGAATTAACATGAATTCATCTTCAATTCAACATATTTTTAGAATAATTTAACAAATTCAATGTTAGGTCATGCTTAGGTTAAGGCATCAACCCTGGACCTTGACTCGTAGTGATGTATATTATCAAATACAAGAAAATGACATTTAACTGATATTACTGACTTTCGGACAATGTATTCGAATCCTCAAAAACCAATTAGACTTTCCTCGTTCGACTAAAAGTCTGAAAAGTTTACAAGTTAATTTAAACAAATGTATATTGACTTCAATGGGACACTCAAGTTATCTTTCTTGTCTATTCGTTGATAATGAGAAATTCAAACTAAGCAGCTCAGCAGCTCAACAAACAGGTCTTGTGGGCTTACCAGTAGTTCAGAAACTCCTCAAATTAATATATAGGGAAAGGAATAATATATGATTTTGTGTTCAACAGCTTCATTGAGAATTGACCTGCAAAATAACAATCTGGGAATGATACGAAAAGTGTTTCACTGTTGCTCTCTAATACCCCGTTCAAATGTTATTTTATAACACTGTGCAACTTGCGTGTCTTAGACACTATGTTTAAGTATTCTACATATTAATGGTTAAATTACAAATAGTGAAAATGACAATTACATTTTTATTATTATCTAATACAATAAATAATTGTCTCATATTATTTTAACATATCCAATTCTGATGTAATCATTTTATCTAATTTGATGATATTTGAAAATATTGATTTTCAGATAATCAAAATAATATTTTATGGATGAAAGGAAGATAAATATTTAATCTTTTTTATAAGATAAATACTTGATATTTTCTATGTAGATCAGTTATATAGTCATTTGAACTTTAAACTAGATCATATTCGAGCGGCTTAACCCACACACTCGAACCATTGACTAATAGTGGCTAAGAGTGGGTCCAAACACTCTTAACCAATAGCATGAGACCAATGCATAACAGTGGCCCCGAGCTATTGGCTAAGAATGGCTGGGCCCACTCCTAGCCACTATTAGTCAATGGTTCCCATGTGCCGGTAAGTAGTTTAAGTATTTATATTTTTTCATTAAAATATTAAAACCTATGAAGTTATAATTATAGTTGAATATACAATGATGTTAAATTGTCAACTTAAAATTAAATAATATATTTTATAACAGCAACTATGTAATTATAATAGCTATACAAGTATTATTGATAATAATAATTATAAAAAATATGATAATTATACATGTAATAATAAATACTATAAGAATTTGCCTTAGGGCAGAATTCACCCAAGACCAAAGAACTCAAACACAAGCATAATAGTAGACCAAAAAGAGTATAATCAGAGTGATGATATATTCATTCAATATTTTATAAAAGTACACTAGGAGTGCCTGCATATAAATGCCTTTGGAAAGCTTCTAGAATGTATAGAAGTCAACAACATGATAATTCATACAACCAGGCACATGTCCACCAGATATGTGTTATTCTCCATTAAACATAGGAGTAAGGGCACTGATGAGAGGATAAGACTACAATGGTGTAGCGCACAAAATAATGTTGTAGACAACATGTGCTAAATTAAGAGTCTGAATAAGTGTGTTGTCTACATGACAACTCAGTTAATTATGCAAACTCCAATGTTGTAGACACCATGTGTTGAAGTAGAGTTGTTGACTCTAGTGTTGTCAACATGACAACTCATAAGAGTACGAAAGCTCCTAAGTGCCTCACCTAAATAAATAATAAAATAATTCAATATAATAAAATTATGTATCAACTTAAGTATACTTAAGTAAAGTGTAAATAGTAAATACTTATTTACACCAACACCCACCTTTAAGTGCAACTTAGGAGAATGCACTTAAGCTTATGAAAGCTAAGAATGAAATGCTTGATGGGTCCTGGCTACTAGGCCATGTTAAGTACCCATGTACATAATGAAATGAAATCTCTCATAAAGCCAAAAAAAGAGGGAAAACTTCATGGGAAAAACCCTCCCCCAAAAAGAAAGATGAAAAAACTAGATGCATAAATGGATGGAGAAATCAAGACCCCCCCATTATGACATACATCAAGTATATACAATAGAGAAATGTAAGAAAAACATTATCCCAAAAGAGGAAAAGGTCCCCCCTACAAGATAGAAGAAGAAGAGAGAGAAGGTAGTCTCCTTGCCCCAAATGAAGAGTGTCAATTAGTGATAGCTACTCCGATGTAGAAGTTGATCCAAGACTGTTAAATAGTGTTCCTCCCCTTTGGAAGAAACAATACCCTAGGTATGTGTGAGATGCTTCCACTATGTGTGGAAAGAATCCTGATGATCATTGATGTCTCTGAAACTTGCTCAACTGTCTCTGTCAAGGATGAATGTAAAACCTATCCCAAAGAATCTATTGTTTCCTTGAATGATAAAGAGACCTTCTACAACTATTGTACATAAGTATCCACAATCACATCAACCTATGAAGATCAATCATGTAGAGAATGGACATGAGGGTCAAAGTGAGCCCTTGGAACAACTGAAGAAGGATCTTCTCAATCAAAGAGAAGATGTATCTCATCAATAATGTCTTCCAAATATGTTATATATGACTCCAAGAACAAACCTCAAATATTTTCCAAGAAGTCATCCCATGTTGTTGGAGTTGGAAGACTAGGTGTACCCTACTATGCTAGACCTATCATTGTGGCAATATATGCATGTGAAATATGCTGATGACATGACCTCTTGTTGCAACTATCAATAGAACCCCACGTATCTAAATCTTTTAAAGCACTATCACTAGTGTCACTATCAGTTATCACAATGTATAATGTGTGGAGAAGATTAGAGGATAAGTTGGGTGAACTTTTCGCAAACTGAACATCCTTCTTCACAAAGATCTCATGTGTCTCAAGATCCATAAGTTTGTATGCCTTCACATTGTCTTCATATCCAATAAAAGTACAAGGCCTAGGTGGTGGTGTCTTGCATTCCCTGGAAGATATGTTTGCCCATGCTAGACAACTGAAGAATCTGAAGTGTGTCACTATTGGTTTTCTGCCACACCATGCCTCAAAAGGATTTTTTCCATGTAAAGCAGGATGAGGAGACCTATTCAATATGTGATTTGCACTACTGATTGCTTCCACTCCAAGTGATGGATCAAGAGGCTTGGCTTGTATCATGTAACTTGCCATTGACTTAAGAGTTCATATCCTCAATGTTGCAACATCTGTCTTGTGCAAACTAAATGTTGGTAGATTATGAAGATCAATACCCTCAAGTTTGCAAAAGTCTTTAAGTATTTGTTTACATATCTTCTTTCATTGTCCATCCTTAGAACTTTGATTGATTTTCTTGATTTCTGTTCAACATGAGTCTTGAAGGCCAAAAACTTGTCCAACACTTCACTCTTGTGATGAAGAAAGTAGACCCAAGTATATTGTGATGATAGGTATAGTCACCAAAAGACAATTTCTAACAAATCCATGCACCAAAATTAGAAAAGAGCTACACCATTAAAAATCTTAGGAAATACTACCCAAATAAAAAAAATCACAGCTAATTTGAAGTTCGGATGACTAAGATATGGCCTCCCAAAGTCGACTTGCAAAATCAAAAATATATTTGGAGAGGGGTTGTATTAGCAAATATAGGGGTTAAATTTGATTGTCATACAACCATCATAGTAGTTCTATTTTACCTCTAGATGATGGTCAAACAATCATCAAATTTAGGCTCATGAACTGATAACATCAGTATACCCGAGCATTGTGATGATGTCAGAATGACATCAACATGTACAAAATTGTATAAACTATATGGAATTTGTAGATGTGGAAGGCTTGTGTATCATAGTATGGACTGTGCCATTTTACACTAACTAGGCTGATATCAGTGTGCCATGTGTCATCGATTTTGGAGGGTATAACTTCTTAGCTAGCAATCTATGTGGTAGGTTAGCCACTTGTCAGGTGTGATAGCTATTAGGGTATGTGTCCTGTGTTGCGTCACTGCATGGCAAGATTCTGTTGAGTCCATGTGGGTGGGCATCAAAGTCCAATCATTCTGGAGGAATACAAATGGTGGTAGGAAATATAATTTGTAGTTGCCAATTTTTTTTATCAGGGAGTAGGTTTGGAACTTGTTTACTATAGCTACCAGATGTCTCTATAGTCACTGAAAAAAATTTTCTAACGCCACAATATAGGGCATTGCCAACAGGCTTTTGTGGGTGCCAGAATAAATTTGCAAGTGTTAGATTTCCCCACTTTAATCCCACATCGATGGGAAGTGGAAACACGACATTGTTTAAATAGCCTTTGTCGCAAACTATATAGAAAATCATGGTTGGTGTATTGGATGTTGGTCGCTTGCCAGTGGGAATTTGTGAATGTTGTTTGGTGTAGAGTGATTGTCAGATTCAGAATTCTATGCACAAAAAATTGTATAGCACCAAATAAATGGAACTGTCAGATTTAAAAGAATATTTTTTGGAATATTCTCTATAGGGCCAGGGTTTCATTGCCCGATTCTACAAAAGAATATTTCTCTACAAGCCCGATTGGGTGAAAAAAATATTTGAAAATACCCACAAATCAAAAAAATATAGAGAATAAATTAAATTCAGATTTGAAATAATTGAAATGTGTAGATCAAATAGATCATACCCAAGTTTGCAAATTTTTAGTTGATTTTCACTGAATTGATGTTTTGGATGCAATGGTGAGGTCCATTTTGGCTCTAGAAACTCCCAATTCCTATGGATTCTTTGAATTCGGGTCAAGGTGCTAAAGCATGAATGGTCTCAAATGGCTAAGTGTAGAGAATCTCCTCTTGAGCTCTGATACCATATAAGAATTTACCTTAGGGAGGAATTCACCCAAGACCAAACAAGTCAAACACAAGAACAACAATAGACCAAAAAGAGTATGATCAGAATGATAATATATTCATTTAATATTTCATAAAAGTACACTACAAGTGCCTTTATATAAAGCCCTCTAGAAAGCTTTTAGAATGCATAGAAGTTAGCAACATGATAAGTCATACAACTAGGCACATGCCCACTAGATATGGGTTATCCTCCATTAAGCATAGGAGTAAGTGTGATGATGAGAGGATAAGCCTATAATGGTGTAGCATGCAAAATAATGTTCTAGACAACATGTACTAAATTAGAAGTGTGAATAATTGTGTTTTCTACACGACAACTTAGTTAATTATGCACACTCCAGTGTTGTAGACACCATGTACTGAATTAGAGTTGCTTACTTCAGTGTTGTCAAAATGACAACTCATAGGAGTACACAAAATCCTAAGTGTCTTACCTAAATAAATAATAAAATAATGCATTAACCTAAGTAAACTTAAGTAAAGTGTAAATAGTAAATATTTATTTACACCGACAAATACATAATAATATTTTTTATAATATGAAGTATTAACAATCTCTATGATTACTCATAGTAATTATTCTATTAGTTATTGTTCTAATTAAGTGGGATAGAGTTTAAACCCTTAACAAAAATCTAACAATAAGTTCTAAGAATGGAGGAAATGGTTCATGAGTCATGAACAAAACTAAAACAACTAAAACCAAAACAAGAAAACAAACATAAATGGGAAAAAAAGACTAAAAGATTCAACTAAAACCTAGCCACTTCAAACCACAACCACAAAAATTGAACCACCAAACCCCAATCACAAACTAGCTAGAACATTGAACCAACAAGACCATCAATGACACAACACCCTAGAACCCCAATCATCAGAACCAAAAAGGATCCAAACAGAAAAACCCCAACACAACCTACTACTTTTGCAACTCTTTAAGCTTATCCATGAAAGAGGGTTGTTTGGTAGGATGGGAAGAAGCACCACTTGATTTTGTGCCCTATATAGTAGCCAATTACATAGCTTCATTTTTTTAATGAATTTCCTATTAGTAATTTGGTTAAGGAATGTAGTTGGGTGTTGTCATCAATCTAGAAACATTTGCATATGGTTAAGGTCACTTGTTTCGAAGATATAGTTTGTATATTATCGTATGAAGAAATTGACTAAGTATAATAGAGGAGAAGAGGCAATAAAAAAACAACTTTCATCAGCAAGTTTTATTGGAAGCATATATATATAAGGCCATAATTTTGGGACATGATAGAGTAGAGAGTATATATGATGTACTTAAGTTTGATAATATTTATATGCTAGTTGGAACATGTTTTGGATGGAAAATTGAATGGATTTTGTTTTATCACAAAGACATAGTAGATTAGATAGAATGGATATTTTGGCTAAGGAATTTAGCTAGCTTATCAATTCAAAGACTTGGAAATATAGGGATGACATAGTTGATGTTAACCCTTAGAAGATTTTGATAACATGTTTTGGAAACATGCTACATTGTTATTTAGGTTAGATGAACAAAGAGTTAAGGGAAAGGGTATAAAGGAAGAAATTTTTGGATATGTAAATATATACATGATTATTCATTGTATGATTGTATCTTGTGATCATTGTTTAAGATTATATGAAATTTTTTTGATAGTTAGAGTAGAACTAAGGTATATGGGAATGATTAGATGCAAGAAAGACATAAGGATTAATCATATAATGAAGATATTAGTATTGTCAGGGTTTTGGTAAATATTGTTACTACTTGTGATAGTTGTCTATTGTTGTAATATTTGTAAGATAATTTGGTAATACAACTACTAATAGAGTTGAGACGTCTAACAATGTCAAGGTTGCTAACAAGGAAATATACAGTATATTATTTTACTAGAATTCTAATAGGGTCAAAACCTTTTACAAGTACTTTTTATTAGTGGATCATTTTGTGGGTACCATCTCCATCAAAGTTTCCCTTTGCATGAGGTTTTTCTAGCTAAGAAATTATGGTGTTATGAGTTTCTTTGTAGGATGTACATTATTGATATTCATTTTTATTATTTATCCATGTATATGGTTTAATGTTAAAATCCATAGTTGGAAAATAATGTTGGAATATTGATTCACCCTGCTTTCAGTATTCCATATTTCTAATAATTGGCAACATAGCTCGGTTACTTAGAATAATTCTAATAGCTTGAGGAAGATTACTATGGGTTCAAAAGATATGCAAATAAACTATGAAACAACTCTTGAAGAATACAATCAAGCTTATAATGATTAAAGAGATAGATTGAAAACTAAGCTTAAAGATGTATATGATTTCATTAAGAAACTTGAAAGATTAGATTGAAAATTAAAGATATAAGAGGAAAGAGCTAATAGATCAAGACAAGGATTCAAATTCAACTATCAAGATAAAGAAAGAGATTGAAATATTGAAGCATGAACTCAATATCACATAATTAAATATGAGTATGATGTTAGATGAGAAAAAAGAGTAAACATATCTAATTTTTCAAATAAAAAATTTGAATTCATAACTTATCAAGGTAACATCTAAACTTTAAGACACAAAATTAGAGAATATATAATTTGAGAAGTACAATGACATTATGCAAGGAGAACTCATTCAACCCAATCTACATCTTGAGAAGCTATATTCAAGAAATGATAAACTTAGTGAGCAGTTAATGACACAAAAAGTAGAGGTTATATGATAGGAATTAGCTACATTGAATCATCTAAAGAATCAAATATAATAATTAATCATGATTAAAAACCTAATTAGTTGTCAAATCAGATCAACCAACCTATAGATAATATTTAACAACCTAGAGATTAGATAAAATCACTAGAAGGAATATGTTATACATAAAACAAGTATGTACACATGAAGAGGGATTGGAGAGGTAATATGGATACTATGTTGAAAATACAAATGGGAAATGTATACTTCTCGGGTGGGGGGGAATAAGAAGTACTAGTCTTTAACCAATAAAACTTTTAACTTAAAACAATACATGCATGAGCATATTGAAATAACCTGTAAATTAAATGCATCCACATAAACACTTGACACCAGATATGATTACCTAGAAACCCTCCAATGAGAAGGTAAATCTAGGGTGGGGATGACACCCACAATTCTTCACTACTCCAACAATAAAGTTTAGTTGTTAAGGTTATATAGTTTGACCATTTTCATGATCTGCCCTATGAAAGGCCTGCCTTGTTAAAGGCTTACAAAAGATTGTTAGATCCCACCCTGTTAAAGGATTTTAACACCCTGCTAAAAGTGTGTCTAGCTAAAGGACTTTAGAAAACTCACTTGGAATGTCACCTTGTTAAAGGATTTTACAATGACTGTTAAATCAACCTTAGTCCAAAAGATTTCACCGTGCTGATACAGTTGTTAGAAAGTAATAGTAGAATGTTTGATCTGATACACTTACAAATTTTTTCTAGTTGATTTCAAATCATAGTTCTATCCATCTTGGTCCTCTTGATCAGTTATATCAATGCCGTATAGTTTTCTCCTCTATTCTACAAATTGATTCTACAATTCTTTCACACTTCTATGTCACCTTGGACAATCCACCCCTTTCACTTCCTTCAAATATTTTCTCACACCACATCCTTATTCATACTAAATTATGGGGCTTCCTCTCCCTTTAAAAAGACTTTTGTGGCTTAGGTTTAGGTATGAATCTACGATTGAGATTCATTCATTTTTCTCACTCAATTCCTTCAATTTTCTGATTGGTTGTATGTTGATCACATAGGGAATCCAAATAGATTCAATCTTATCTTCAAAGATTCAAAATCTATCCATAAGTCAACTTTAAAATGGTTTACATAGTTGTTTGTGCCATCACAAACAACGAGGTCCATTACGTGTTACTCAACACTTGATAATACTAATGCTCGACACTAACTATAATTCTGTCTTGCTTAGCACTTGAACTTTCTTGGCATCAACTATTCACTTAGCACTTGAATTTCTTGGCACATGAGTGACTCGACACTCATTGCAAGTTGAAATCTACACATATTATACTCAGCATGTGTTACTAGTTTGGCATGAACTTAGTAAATGTCTTAAGTGCATTGACACTCAATTGTCAAAACCAATCTAAGTATATTTGCTTCATACTGATACTCTTTGTCTTTAAAATTGTTGACACTATGTTTCTATCTGATATAATCTATTTTTTCCTTAGCTAGTTGCTCCCCTTTGTTTGATCTCCCCCTTCATTCTTTTATTATCTCCCCCTTTCATATTTGTCTCCCTCTTTTTTGTTTCTCGCCCTTTTTGATGTTGATGTCAAAGGGTCTATACATTGATTTTATATTTGTCCAAAAAGTTCTTGTGGACTTCCATGATGATCTTCAAAGAAACATCCCAGTTGTCTAATGCAACATCTAAGGATTTGATCTGGATGGTTGTCTCTACTGCAAGGTGAACTAAATCATCCAATGTTGAAAGATTGGGGTCTTTCTTTAACACTATTTTTTGCATAGGCTAGTTCTTTCTAAAGTATTTCCATATGGGGGGTAAGGGATGCTTGTATATTAATGAACTTGGCTCTTATGCTAGCCTCTTTTGTTATTAATACAACTAGTTGATTTTGTGTATGAAGCACTAAATGAAAGTGCTTCTCACCTTGAGTTGGATTTTGAGGTAGTTGCATACTTGAAATATTCAAATTCCTTTCCAAAGTCAAAATCCTATGGCTCATTTCTTGTGTGAAGAGTGTGGGGTTACACAATTTTGTGTACAATGAGAATATGTTCTCAAGTACCTTCTTCACTTTCTCAATTTTATTAGCCAACTCAACTTGTGATAATGCTATCTCACTAGATATCTTCACATTGGATTTTCTTTGAAATTTCCTTTCAAACCATTCTATGAGGTTAACATTGGTTTCCTAGTCTTCATTTGTCACCTATTCAACAATCTCTGATAGTTGTTCTAATATAGGTTTGATTCGTCGAGTGTTTGCAAGCTGAAAGCATCTAAAAGGATGCCTTTGATCTCTCAAAGTGCTCGCCTCTATTTATACTCCTTCCTAAGTATCTCTTGGTTCTTCTTTCTTTCTAATGCCTCTTGCATGATATTAATCTACTCTAAGTTCGTGGTTGCATAATCATATTTTGGTATCACTATTTCCTCATCTAATAGTGCATCATCATGGTGTAATACCTTATCAACCTTTGTTGAGCTGGAGCTTGGTGCTGAAATTTTCAATGGTATTGCATTAGTGCTCATCCTCTGAAGGACTTTAGTAGAAGTGCCAGTTGTTGGTAAGTTTACCAATGTTTGTATGGCTTCTTGCTCCTTCTCCTTGGGTATGTCCTTCTCTTCATTAGATCTACCTTGATCAATTATGATCAATTATGGTGCACCTTGTGTTTGTGAAATAGTTATAGAAACATATGTTTGTCCTACTTGTTCTCTTGTAGGCTCCTTTGCTTTTGTAGTCTAAACTTCATCAACTTTTGCAATAGTGTCAACCTTTGAAGATTTGTCCTCTATTTGTATTAATGGTTGAATGCTAGTAGCTATAGGGATGGTAGTAGGTGGTTCTTGTGTGTTCACCTTTTCCTTTGTTATGTCATCTACAACCTTTTGTAGTTCATCCACACTGACCAATACATGATTTTCACATAGCCTTGCCTATAATGTGGATTGGTCTAGTATCTTTTTCAAATCTTTTGCAGTTAATGGATTGATGTTTTGAGGTGATTTCTTAGGAACATCTTTCACTATTATAGTCTCTACAGTTGTGTGTGTGTCATGCAGAGGGTTCATGGTTGGCACTTGTGAGTCTTCCACACTCTGTTCTACTTGCTACTCCTCAGCTATTGCCACCTCATCTTTATTTTGTTCTGTCTCCTCCACTATAGTGTCTTCTTTCTCTTTTTCTATTTCTTCCTCCTTTTCCTCACCTTCTTCTTCATTATTCCTTCCCTCAAAGGGATCTACTTCTCCTTCCATTACAATTGTTAATCCATATATTAATCTCCACATTTGTGTGTACTTCTTCACAACATCTTCAATTTTATTCTATAAAATGGTAAATTCCCTATACTTTGGTACAAATCTGCTACCATATTTCTTATTGGATTTGGTTATTTGTCCTTTTGAAAATTCTAGCATCACTTATGCCAATGTAGATTCTCTTATTTATTTCTTAATATTTAGGCAATAGCGTCATTTATTCTCAACAATTGTATATAAATCTTTGGGCATTGTATTATCAAATTTTAGAGGGGTATTCTTGAATTTTTCCATCATGGCATATACAAATTCTTCAACCATATTTTGGTCTTCTCTACTCAATTTAAAAAATTCAATATTTCTCAAACTAGTCAAATTTGCATTATCTCTAACATTATCACAAATATTTTCAAGATCAAATTTGGGAGCATGACTTACCATTCTAAATTGGCTTGTGTCCTCTAACTCTATATTCTCATCATTTGACTCTAGTTCCACTACATATTTTCTTCTCAGTTTCTTCTACACAGGACCAATCTACTTAGTTGCCTTGGTTTTCTCTTTTTCTTGTTCCTTGGCCTTTTGAGTGGTTGCCCTTGTAGTGGCTCTAGTTGCTAGAGCTATAGGCTTTGTTGCACCAGGCTTTGCAATCTTCTATGCCTTAGGTTGCGCAACAAGCCAAGTCTTTTCTTTTCTCTTCTTTGCTTGAGGCTTGGCTAGTGCTTCCTTAGCATCATCTCCCTTAGCACCTTCTTCTTCCTGATCCTCACCCATTCCTTGGGTCAAAGCAAGAGGTCCTTGACCTTTTACCTCTTCTTCCTCTTCTTCTTCATCATCATCTTCTCTTTCATTACCTTCTACATCTTCCCCAAACTTAGCTTTTAGCTTCTTCACCATTTTTTCCTTTATCTTAAAAGTTGATGTTGTCTTTAATTCCATTTCTACCTTTGATTTAACATCATAGTTACCAAAAAATTTAGTATTTTTATCAACTTCTTTTGTAAGAAGTGTAGTGATAGTAGTTGAAGCTTCATCAGTGTTTATTTCATAACCTAGAGGCCTTAATCATCTAACTCTCAGTACTACACCCTAGATAAAAGTATAATCAATGTCTACTAAAAATAAAATATCATCATAATATTTCTCAACTAGGGAAATAGGAATTCTCAACCTCTATTTCATGGACTACTTGAAATCTTCAAAATAACTAGTCATTATTGACTCAAAATTCTCTCCCATTTGTTCAATATACTCATTGATTTGTATATCAACTAATCTATTGGTCTTCCATCCTAGTCTACCAAAAGATGGGAATTCATTTTGAACATAGAAAAATATACAAATCAGTATGGAACCAAGCTTGCATTGAGCACTTTTATATTTCCTTATTGCTCCTAGGTTTTCAATTATTTGCTACAAGATCATAGGTGTGATCTTTGTTGACTATCTTGTAGCCTACATCAACTACTATACATGGAACACTATTTAGTCAGCTTAATTGATATAATTTATGTGATATGACTCTAATTGCAAATTCAAGAAGTTGATCTATGATAGTGTCAATAGTCATTCCTTACTTATTCCACTTAGCTCCTGTATTTCTCTCAATCACCTCTTTAGAGTCGCTCCTCAAAGTTTTGGGCCAATCTAGGGTTGAGTATCTAGTAACCCTATGTACAATTCTCTTTGAAATTTTGATTTTTCCACCTTCCATCCATAGACAACCATCATGTATTCTACTTAGGACAATTTAGATGCATTCTATTTTGAAGACAATTGGAAAATCTAGGGCATGAGTTAAGCCCTTCCTCTCTACAATTTTGAATTCCTCCAATACCCCATTTTTAGATAATTTGTCATATTCTTGTCAAATCTCCATGTCCCCAATCCCTCCTACCTTGTAATTTTAACAATTCCTCATATCTTGAACCATAACAACCCTAGGCAGAATAACAGATAACACAACTGCTGGATCATTCTTGTATGCAACTTCTAGTATTGCCTTGCAATTTGGTTGTTTGACCTTGTTGCTAACTAATTAAACTTCAAAAGGTTCCTTCTCCTTTACATTCTTTGAATTGGAGGCCATTTTTCAAGCTAGGGTTTAACAAATATGAAAAGTGCATAACTTGGCAGATGAAGAATACCTTAAAAATCAATGAACTAACGCTCGATCTCCACTATGATCCATGCAAATGCTTCTCTCTTTCTTGTCAATCACTTCTTCACTCTGCTCACTATTGCTTTATGTTTGTAATGATGAAGATTATGCAAATTCACTCTTATACCCTATCAAAATATAACATTTATTGCATGGTAATGTAAAACTATAAACTCAACTTCATTGCAATTTTTGTTTCACTTGGCATTCATTGGTTTCATCATCACTCGATAGCTATAAGAATTACCCTTACTCGAAACTAATAGAAATTTCCTTTACTAGGAAACTACTATTGGCTTAACTTTAACTAACTTTAGTTGATAACTCAGCACATATTAGTACTTTACTCAGGAATTGAAGAGGACTTTTCACACTTGGCAGTAATGCGATAACTTAAATATTTAATCATGGAATTTACTTCTTATCTTGTATCCTTTTTCATGCTAATACGTCTATTTCAATACTAATTTCTTTTGGAACTGATGTATGATAAAATATTTTAAAGTATCACTCTCACATACCTCCTTTTTCTTAGTTTGATGAGATGTGATCACTTGACCTATCAAGTGAAGTGATCCCTTCATTTGATGTGTTGCATCCATCTTTCTTCTTCCATGTTTTGTTCATCTCTCCTCTAATGTGTTCAACATCTACCTTGCCTTTTCCTTTGTTGAACTTTGAGTTAGGTTCCCTTGTCCTTGTTGGGAAGTGCTTGCTAATATGGCCAGTCCTCAAATAGCTAAAGCATGTAGTTTGACACAACCATCTGTTGTAGTTACCATTGAAGTGTGTTCTTATACAATTCTTAGGGTTATGTCCATTTTCTTGACAATAATGACAACTATGTCTTGTATTCTAATCCCAAATAGAGGAATTTTAATAGCTTCTTCCCTTTATTTCCTTGTTTGATGACCATGTGGACTTGGATCTACATTCAAAGCCTCTATGTCCAAACTTCTAACAATTGTAGCAGTGTCCTTCAAATTTTGGTGCATGCATGGTTCTGGTTTTGCATTCATATACTTGATGACTTTGTTTGTTACACTTGTGACAATGAGTCATGTTCTTAGACTTAGCATTCTAACTACCATTCTTTTTCTTGCAAACATTAGTTGTATGTCCCTTCTTACCTTAATGATGACAAGTAGGTTTAGAATTATTACCTTTATTGTTTCTTTCCTTAGTAGCTTTGGATGATTCTCCTTCTTCAGTGCTTATGTAGCCTAATCTTGATGTGTCTCTACTAGATCTAGGGGACTTCAGTAGTTGCTCAAAGTACTTAATGGCTTCATTTGGCTTATTGAAAATTTCAACAAAATCCTTTTCTCTTTTTACGTCATTCTGTAGTTTTTCATTCTGCAACTATATTTCAATGTCCTTGACATTCAACTCATGATGAGAATTCATCATTTGGCTTAGGGTATCTAATTGCATGTTTGAGATCTTGGATAGCTCTGCTGACTTCTCTTCCAATCTATTTGCCAAAATTCTTTTGTCTTCTTCAATCACGGCCTTGTTTTCTACAGCTTTCTTCTTTTGTTCATTCAACTCACATAGTAGTATAGCTTGTGATTCTTGTTCCAACTTGAGATTTCTGATTTCCTCAACTTGTGATCTATTCTTTTCCATGAGATCTATAATTGCTGCATCAAATTCATAGGAGTTACCATCTGCAAATAATTTTGTGGTTTCAATCTCTTTGTATTGTGTTTCATTTTCTTCCATAGAAATCTCTTTCCTTCTCTTTAGCGAACTTCTCAAAGCATCTCTAGCTTCATTTAGTTGTTGTAGTAAGAGATGTATCTCAATCTCCTAATTTTCAATGGTCTTTCCCAACTTGTAAACTTCCATTTGAAGATCTTTTCTCCAAGTTGTAAGGCTTCTCCTAATGAGAACTTAGCTCTGATACCAATTGTTGGAAATACAAATGGGAAATGTATATATTTGAGGGTGGAGGGGGATCAAAAGTACAAGTCTTTAACTAATAAAACTTTTAACTTAAAAAAATACATGCATGAACATATTGAAATAAAATTTAAAGTAAATGCATCCACATAAACACTTGACACTAGATATGATTACCTAGAAACCCTCCAATGAGAAGGAAAAATTGGGGTGGGGATGAGACCCACAATTCTTTACTACTATAGCAATAAAGTTCACCTGTTAAGGTTACATAGTTTGACCATTTTCATGATCTACCCTGTGAAAGGCCTATCCTACTAAAGGCTTACAAAGGATTGTTAGATCCCAACTTGTTAAAGGACTTTAACACCCTAATAAAAGTGTGCTTGGTTAAAGGACTTTAGAAAACTCACTTGTAATACCACCTTGTTAAAGGATTTTTCAATGACTGTTAAATCAATCTTAGTCCAAAGGATTTCACCCTACTAATATAGTTTTTAGAAAGTAACAGTAGAATGTTTGATCTAATATACTTACAAATTTTTCCTTGCTAGTTTTAGATCATAGTTTTGTCCATCTTGATCCTCTTGATTAGTTATATCAATGTTGTATAGTTTTCTCCTCTAATCTACAAACTAATTCTATAATTCTTTCACACTTCTAAGTCACTTTAGACAATCCATTGCTTTCACTTCCTTCAAATCTTCACTTGCATCACTTCCTTATCCATACTGAATTATGGGGCTTCCTCTCCCTTTAAAAAGACTTTGGTGGCTTTGGGTTAGGTATGAATCTATGATTGAGATTCATTCATTTTTTTCACTCAATTCCTTCCATTTTTCTAATTGGTTGCATGTTGATTGCATAGGGAATCCAAATAGATTTGATCTTATCTTCAAAGCTTCAAGATCTATCCATAAGTTGGATTAAAAATGGTTTACATAGTTGTTTTTTCCATCACAAACAACTAGGTCCATTCTATGTTACTCGGCACTTGATAATACTGATGCTCGACCCTAACTATAATTCTATCATGCTCGAAACTTGAACTTGCTCAGCATCAACTGTTCACTCGGTACTCGTTGTAAGTCAGAATCTATACATATTATACTTAGCATGTGTTACTACTTTGTCATGAACTTAGTAAATATCTTAATTGTGTTGACACTCAATTGTCAAAACCAATCTAAGATCAACATACTAAACCATTTATTGGACATTATTTCAATTGCTTTCTTTATGGACATAAGTCTCATAAATGTAAGAAGTCTAATCAAAGATCTAGTGATAGAAAAAATTAAAGAGATAACATGATGGTAAGAGGACCATTGAGAATGAATAATGTTGTTAATAATGATGTTATGTGCTAAAATAGTAACAACATCTAGGACACATTGCCAGAGATTATAGATTGCAAGTTCACTAGTTTGGTCCAAAGTATGATAATGAAATAATTAGATGTCATATTTGAAACAATTTGAGACATACAACTAGATTATATAAATTTAATAAATTTTTGAACACTACAAGAACACCTAATGTGAAAAGGAAAAAATATGGTGGAAAAAGAAATGATAATGTTAACATGACACAATATGAGAACATTGACAAGACATTTGTGAGAGAAGGAAGTCTCATGAACACAAGGTATGGAAGAAAAATGTACATGATTATCTAAAGAGAAGACAAATTCAAATTCTAGCACTAAACCTTCTACTTTATCCTAAATAGATATCATATCTATAACAGGAGCACTTTACAAGTAAACTATTAGACCAAAAAAATTAGGAGTTAAGGTATGTGAGGTTAGCTAGATGTATTTAAGATATTCTAGATACTAAATCTTATTTCATAGATGTTAATGTGAAGATCCTTAAGATCAATATGAAATTTGGTGTATTTTGTGAGTTTCATTAGCTTTTGGTACTTTCACTATATGCACTTATTTCTAAAGAGTTTTTACAAAAAATTAAGGAAAAAACTAGGGTTATTCTTCATTATTTGAGAAACTTAACTGAGAAGAAAGACTAGAGTGTGATAGCAAGGTAATTATAAGAGATAATTTGTAGAATTATCATTTGATGCCCTAGTGTGAGTGTAAAAAAGGTATTTGACCATTGTGAATTAATTACAACTACTTAATTATAGTAATTTTTTAGGATAGAAGGTCATAGATAAACCATAGATATATAATGTCAAGGGAAGTCCATGTTATAAGTTCAAGAAACATCCTTATATATGAATGGAAGATTACCCTACTACTGAATTTTAACAAACCTTAGAAGGTGACTTATATGTAGAGGTCATTAAGGCTTATATTAATTGTAAGATAGAGGTTATTGGGAATGTTGATATGAGAACTAAGTTGGATAAGATTTAGAATGATGAAAAGAGCTTACAACTAAGTTTTACTATTTAGTCAACTTGAACATTTTACAATATTTTGATTATGAAGAATTTGAGGAGCAGGGATGGATTAAGATAGTTCTAAATAGGATACATGATCAAATGATATGGATAAGAGGCACACCCATCATTATTACTAAGAAGCTATTATAATTAGTAAGAGTACTTGAAAATGCTAGCACTATAGTAATAGCTAAAAAATTGATTAAAAAGGAGGTAGAGAAGAATAGTGAAACTAAGTTTGATAAGAGTTCTATGAAATTAACTAGCATTAGAATCATTGCTAAAATACTTTGAGACAAGATGAACTACAGTACAAGACCTAATTACATTTCAGAAATGGTAATCCAAATAACAAATAAGATGGTCATTGGAAAAGAGAACTTTTACAAGATATATTTAGGAGAAACAATTTTGATTTAGATATAGAACAACACAATCAACTCAAGGGAAGTTATTGAATTTCAAGGTATGACTAATGAGTCATAAGCTTTTACAAAATTTTGAAGTTTTGATGTTTTGTATGTAAGTGGATATTATCTAAGTTATGCTTGAAGGTTATTTATGCATGATCAAGTATTTTCCCACTCATGTTAAAGGGGGATATTTTTAATCTCAATTTGGTTTTGTCATATGAGTGACAATATACTTAAGTCATTTACTTAGTTCATGTTGAACAAGTAATACATGTTGAGCATAAGTTGTCAAATAGTTTATGTCGAGTGATAGATATTTAGTATGAGCCAAGTAACTAGTAAGTTTTGAGTCACTCAAGTGCCATGCATATACTATGTTCCAAGATATTTGAAAATGCTAAGTGATTAGTTGATGTCGAGCATCAGAGACTTCAAGTGCCGAGTTACATAGTTTGGATGTAGTTGTTTGTAATGGCACAAACTTCTTTATAAACCATTTTTGGGTCAACATAAAGATTATTTTATCATCTTTGATGATAAGGATGAATCTTAATTATGAATCCCTATGCATTACATGCATCCAATCAAAAAAAGGGAAGGATCTAGTGACTATATGGGTGAATCACTATTGTTGATTTATACCTAGCCCTAAGTCACCTAGGTATTCTTAAGGAGGACAAACCTTAAACTTTATAAGAATTCTTAAGGATAATTAAAGAGAACTTGCATGTGAAAATAGAGAATTCATGGTGATTAAGGTGTTATGATTTGAGTTACATTGCAGAATCAGTTAAAGGAAAGCAAAGGAAAGGAATTAGAAGACATCAGAAATACATTTGATCAAGAAGGATCAAGTACACATTAATATAGAGGTGATCTAACATCAAGCAATAGAGTGCTAATTGAAGAATCATTGCTGAGACACTCTAATAGGTAAATGATTGGTATCTAATGACGGGCCACACCACCTGTACCAAATCACAACCAAAAATGCAACAATATGGAGATAGAGAGATGAAAAAAATGCTTCATAAAGCATCCATTAATACTTGAAATCCATTAGAAGAGATTACATTTTAAGAGCTTACAACGCAAGAACTTCTATTTCTCAAACTTCCTTACAAGAGATTACATACAAAGAGCTTCTACTTGAAGAGCTTCTATTTCTCCAACTTACACTTGAAGAGCTTACACTTGAAGAACTTCTACTTGAAGAGCTTCTACTTGAAGAGCTTTAATTCAAGAGCTCACACCTTGAGAGCTTGATTACAAATGAACATAAGCCTTCCTTAAATAGGCACTTACCACCCAAGGCATGATTTATCCACAACATTCTAGAATATCCACAACCTTCTACAATATTCACAACCTTCTAGAATTTCCACCTAAATACAACTAAGCACCCAACACATATTAAATACATGATTTAAGGAGCTTTCCACAAACTTCTAAAATGCCACCTACACACCTTGATTAATGGAATAACAACTATTTTTATTATTTTTCTATTTACGCCACCTATGCACCTTGAAAATAGAAATTCGTCTTTTCTCTTTTTCCCTTTTTTATTATTTTCCTTCCATTTTTCGTCACTTTCTCTCTCCTCCACAATTTTTTTTTTTTTCCATTTTTTTTTTTCTAATAATTTAATTTTCCCATGCAAGATGCTCCTACATCAGACTCCCTTGGTAGATAGAAAAGTGTGTCCCACACTTTGATGTCAAAAGAGAGATATAGAACCATCTTCATCTTCACCACAAGCTTCCACCTCAATAGGGACAAGAAAACCAACATGCAAATCTTCCACATTTTTTTTTGCTAATGCATGATGCTCCTGCATCCGACTCCCATGGTAGGAAAAATTTTGTGAATATGGATTCACAAAATGAAGTAGCCATTATTGACTAATTTTTTTTTTTCCTCTTCCTCCAACACATAGATGGAACAAGTATCCGATGTTGAAATTTCTCCTTTGCAATGAACTCTATCCAAGTATAAATCTCATCCTCATCCAATCTTGTTGAATTAATCACATAAACCCAGCAACACCATACCAATCTTCCTTTGCATACCACACATGACTAATAAGATCCTCGTGCAAACCATCATCAATATCTTTTAAACTCATATCAAAGACAACATCCCATGATTCATAAAAATTTACCTATTTGACATCTTCATCTTCACTTGCCTCTTTTATGTCATCAAAAATGTACGTAACTACTCCACTTGCTTGATCTCCAATGAAGGCACTATACTCTTCCTCCATTGTTTTAGTCTTCCAACTACCTTCATCTACTTTTGGCATACAAATTTGGTTATCTTCGTTCTCTTCCTCTTCTCTTTCATCTTCTTCAACTTTTGGTTTGCAAATAATTTCCTCTGCATCCTCTTTCTCTTCTTTTGTACCACATGTCTCATAATCCACTAGATCTTCTTTCTTTTTCGCATCCAAGGAATTATCAACATCCCTTTTCTGGTGATGCGCTCTTTGTTTCTGCAACTCAGCTTCTAATTCATTCACTTGCTTTTGCAAATCCAAAAATATTTCTTCTTGCATTCTCCTTCTAAATCTCTCAAGTCTAGGAATCCTCAGAATCCATCCAATAACAAAAGTCATCTTCTTCTTTCTCTTCTCCATAATAAGGTCTTTAGAAGAAAAATCTAGTGCAACACAAAAACCTTGTGCAAATTGCCTCACAGTTAGTGATCTGTCTACACAAGCAAGAACTTTTTGACAAACTTCACCCAACTCAAGGTCCTGGTGAAAACTACCTCATGTTCGGCGATTTGTCCGCATGCTCAAGAACTCCCGCTCTGATACCACTGACATAGTACTGCTCTGCTACCACTAACAAAGGTATTCTCTAATACCACTGATGAAGGGCCACACCACTCTTACCAACTCACAACCAAAAATGCAACAATATGGAGATAGAGAGATGAAAAAAATACTTCATAAAGCATCCATTAATACTTGAAATCCATTAGAAAAGATTACATTTGAAGAGCTTACAATGCAAGAACTTTTATTTCCGAAACTTCCTTACAAGAGATTACATACAAAGAGCTTCTACTTGAAGAGCTTCTATTTCTCCAACTTACACTTGAAGAGCTTACACTTGAAGAACTTCTCCTTGAAGAGCTTCTACTTGAAGAGCTTCGCTTCAAGAGCTCACACCTTGAGAGCTTGATTACAAATGAACATAAGCCTTCTTTAAATAGGCACTTACCACCCAAGGCATGATTTATCCACAACATTATAGAATATCCACAACCTTCTACAATATCCACAACCTTCTAGAATTTTTACCTAAATACAACTAAGCACCCAACAAATATTAAATACATGATATAAGGAGCTTTCCACAAACTTCTAAAATGCCACCTACACACCTTGATTAATGGAATAACAAATATTTTTATTATTTTTCTATTTACGCCACCTATGCACCTTGAAAATAGAAATTTCTCTTTTCTCTTTTTCCCTTTTTTATTATTTTCCTTCCATTTTCGTCACTTTCTCTCTCCTCCACAATTTGTATTTTTTTTTTTCCTTTTTTTTTCTAATAATTTAATTTTCCCATGCAAGATGCTCCTGCATCAGTGAAAATGTCTTAACTGAGCACTCCTAATAGGCTATTGTAAATCCTTTAATAGGGTGCTTACTTCATTGTAAGTTTAAGTCCTCTCACTAGGCACAATTTTAGAAGGGTGTTTAAATCCTTTAAGGGTGTGATCTAAAAATCTTGTAAGCCTTTAACAAGGCATGAATTCCATAGGGTAGATCATGTCTCATGATCAAAACAATGTAACCTTTATTGAATACACTTTATTACTATAGTAGTGAAGATTTGTGGGTGTCATCCCCACCCCAATTTTACCTTCTCCTTGGTTGGTTTCTGGGTAACCAAATATCTTGTGTCATACATGTGTTGAGTATTTTACTTTCATACTATGGATGTATATGCTTAATTTTGTATTTCAGTTTATATGCATAGATTGTGAGATGGATGTTTGGTGAATAGTTTTTGAGGTTGAAATTTTTAAATGTTGATTCAACCCAACCCCCCTCCCCCCTCTCAAAGTTTACTTCCCTATCGTATTTTCAACAATAAGATGGTAATTGAAAAAGAATTTTTTTATAGTAGAGATATCTTTAGGAAATAATTTTTTGGAAACATAAGAAGAATCAAGCATGACAAACACCAACCATTCTGATTTGCATCACTAATTGTGCACATATTCTTCCATGTTAAGCATAAGTTTCCTAATATGTACCCACATTCAATAAACTAATGAAATATGTGTTATGGACCCAATCACATAACACTACCATATATATTACATAGGAGACATAACATTAGACCTATATGGTATGTTTAAGGGATTTCAAACAGGGAAGAAGAAAAGGTATCTAATCCCTAGGATAGCGATTAAGAAATATGCAGAAATAATTTTCTTCATGGTAGAAACAAATTATACATACATGGAGGTAGTAGAACCAAGAGAGGTTTTCATTTTTTCTATGGGATATGAAATAGATGACCATACATTGTGTTGGTATCTCTAACTATTGTTGTCTATTAGTGTCAAACAATTAGTCATTTACTACGCAGAGTCAAACGACCATCATTGTGATCAAGCTACTCTATATAGGTTGAGTCATGTACATAAGCATGCATGTACTAAGATTTTCAGGAGCTGAAAAAATATGTGGATGCCAAGTACTTCTATTCAAGTTGATTTCAATAGTTACTAAGAAGTTCAAGCATATACGTGTCAAGTTACATAGTAGATACCAAGAATAGTATAGATCAAGCATTAAGAACATGTTGAGAATTAGAGGCAATAAGTGTCATTCAATGAAAAAAAATTGAGGTAAACCATTTTCAAGCTGACATGGAAGCAACATTTAATATTTGTAGAGGTTTTTATAGAGAATTTTACATGTTTTATGATGTGGATCATAGATCCCTATGTTCTATAACTAATGATTCAAATAAAGAGGCAAAAGATTGAAGCATCTAGAAAAATATTTATGGAATTATTTAAATAGAGAATATTTTAACCTAGATGAAGTGTGAGAGAAAAGAGTGAAGAATTAAATGAGCTATGATGTAACAAATGATATATGTGAATAGTTAGGTGAAGGATTGATGAGGGCATGACCCAAGACAAAATGAACACAATAGGAAAAAGGAAATATTATTATCAGAAGTGACATGATATTACATTTAGTACAATGAAAACATAATCAATGATGTGCCTTAGGGGTTTACAATGTTGTTTGATTCTAGAGAAAAAATCCTCCTTATAGTACCTTCTCCCAAACTCTACCAAAACAGCATTTACAATGCTACAAATGACCTTAAGGAACTTGAATTAGGTTTAGGTTTAGGAATACATTTTATAATATTCCATTTGACATCCACCACAAACAAAAAAAGGCTCTAGAAAATATGTCAAAAGTTTGTGTAAAATTAGAAGAATCTAGAAATGGTAGTCCAACTTCCGAGAGGCATAACTTTTGATTTGGAACTTTGATTGATGAACTATTTACATTTTAGGAAAGCCCTCCAAGAACTCTATAGCCCTATGGACTAGCTATGCTTATCCCTCATTTTCAATCCTATAAAAGTCTATCTAGTGCCTTAAATCTAACTTTGAACTACTCTTAAGGGTCTATAAGCAACTTAGAATTGCAATAATTTTTAAACCATAAAGTCTTTTGACCTAATTTTTATTTTGTAGAGTGCTTTAAATTACAAGATAATCATCCCTCAAAATTACACCCTCTAACCCATCATAAGTATGGCTCAATTACAAATTAACATATATTTTACATTTGCATATATCCTAAGGTGCTCAAAAACTCTAACCTTGAAACTAATAGTGGAACTATGAGAGTTGGAATCTCTATTCAACCCAAATGGGTATCAAAAAATAAAGACACTTTAAATAGAAATTAAAACTAAGCATATTTTTGGGTGATACAGTATTGTCCTTATACCATTGGATGCTCCTGCATCAGACACCCAGGGTAGATTGAAAAGTGACCCCGTCACTTCATATCTAGTAGAGGAAAACCCAAATGGGCAACCTCCACTATGAATATTCAAGTTGAATCTTCACTGGTCATCCATTCCACTTTACTAGGTATTCTTCATATTGCATATTTGTGGTACTCTAGGCCACTTGACTATCCAGAATTTGTTCAATCTCTTCCTTCTGAGAAGTAGGAATTGGGCATTGCTCTAACATCATTTCCTTCTTTGCACCATCATCATGTTATTCTATTAATTCTACAATATTTAAAATAGGAGAAATGTGAATCCCATCTAGCAACTCCACCTCATATGCATTTCCTCAATCATGTTTCTTCAAAATTTTGAAGGGACAAAATTGCTTCATCTTTAGACTATTGTAGGTACCCACTAGAAATCATTCCTTCCTCAAGTATACCATAACTAGATCCCCAAATTGGAACTCTTAGGTCTCCTCTTTTTCTCTACTTTACCCTTATACTATAGGTTCATCTTGGTAATATGTGCACGTACCCCTTCATGGATGTTCTTGACATGTTCAGCAATGTCTTTTACATCACCACTTATTCTCTCTCCTTGCTCCATCTTCCTTCTCTCTAGTATAGTCCTTAGACTACTCCCATAAACAATATGGAATGGAGATCTACCAGTACTTCTATTCACATAATTGTTGTAATCAATTTTTTCTTGTGGTAGAATCAAATCCCATCCTTTGGGCTTATCTCCTACTAATTATCTTAGCAAATTTCCTAGACTTTCAGTCACTACTTCTATTTTTCTATCACCCTGTAGATGATATGTAGAACTAAACTTCAATTATATGTTCAACTTCTTCCACAAAGTCCTCTAGAAATACCCAACAAATTTAGTATCTCTATCAAAAAACATACTTTTTGGGAGACCCTGTAGCCTCATGACTTCTCTAAAAAATAAATTTGCAATATACACTGCATCAAGAGTCTTGTGGCATAGAATGAAGTGTTCCATCTTGGAGAATCTATCAACCACCACAAATACAGAGTCATTACCACTTTGTTTCATTGGCAATCCAAGAAAAAAATCCATACTTATGTCCTCCCAAGGCTTTGATGGAAGAAGAAATGGCTGATAAAGTACAATATTTTGACTAAATCCTTTGGCTATTTGACATACTTGACAACTCTGGACAAACTTCTTCACATCTTGTGATAGTTGAGGCCAAAAGTAATGTTCACTAATAATAGAAATGGTCTTATCTTGACCAAGTGTCCTTCCATCCCTCCATTGTGTTTCTCCTTGATCAAGTTCTCCCTAATGGAACTCCTTGGAATACACAATTGACTTCCTTTAAACAACATATCATCCTAGATCATATAATCTAGCCACTTGGTCCTATCTAGAGTAACATGTTCTTTACAAGCCTTCCAAGCCTCTGCAAAGTTAGGATCCTCAGGGTACATATTCTTGAGTTCATCAAACCCAACTACTTCAACTTGCATTTCTATTAGCAACAATTGACTCCTACTTAATGCTTTTGCAACCCTCTTAGACCTTTCATTTCTATGTTTCAATATAAATGTATAGCTTTGCATGAACTCTACCTATTTAAAATGTTTCTAATTCAATTTACCTTGGCTATTCAAGTATTGCAATGCCTGATCATCAATATATAAGACAAATTCTTTTGACAAAAAATAATGCCTCCATTTCTTTAAGGCCTAAACTATTGCATAGAACTCCTAATCATAAATAGAATACTTCTGCTTTGCATCATTCAAATTTTCACTAAAATAGGAAATAGGCTTACCTTCTTGCCTCAACACAGGCCTAATAAAACTATCACTAGCATAACAATCCACCTAGAAAACTTTGTTGAAATCAAGAAGTCTTAATGTAGGTTGCTTTGTCACCTTCTTCAACAATTCAAAACTCCTTCCAGCTCCTGTAGTCCACTTGAACTCTTTTCTATCTCCCCTCATTGTTTCAATTAGGGGTGTACATATACTACTAAAATTCCTAATGAACTCGCTATAAAAACTAGCCAGACCATATTATGACCTCACCTTAGTGGTAAACCTTGAAGTAGGCCATTCCAAGATGACCTTCACCTTCTTTGGGTCCATTTTGAGACCTTCAACTGATACACCAACACCAAATAAACTAACTCACTTTTGACAAAGATACACTTCTTCAAATTAATCAACAATTTCTCTTCCCTCACCTCATGTGAGAATGTACTTCCTTGCATGATTCTCGCATGAGGAAGCGCTCCACTACACGTGAGGAAGCACTTACCTTCAACCCAAAACTAGTGTGGGATCTCAGACGGAAAATACGGGGTGTTTCCCTCAATTTTTAGGGATCAATTTTTGGGGTTTCTAGTACCCTTTTGGATGCCTTAAATTACCTTGCTTTGTCAGATTTTAGATTTGAATTTTTGTTGATGTTTTGGCTTTTTTTTCCTATTGTGTGTTGTGTTAGTTTGGGTAGTGGCATTAGGAGATCTATTGGTTGTTGAGATGGTGGTTAAGACTTCAGTTGTGATCTTTGTGATCCATGTATGTTGTTGTCTTGTGCACTTACACTTGTAAGAGAAAATATCTTGGCTTGTATTTCACCCTTTTTCCAATGATCTCTAGGTAGGGCATTACACCTCAACCTTTCTAGGACACTACAAATGTACAATAAATGTTCATCCAAAGACTTACTGAGAATCAAAATATCATCCAAATAGACAATACAAATTTTTTTTTAAAAAAAATTATTTAGTACCTCATTCATAAGCCACATGAAGGTGCTTGGCACATTGATCATTCCAAAGGGCATGACTAACCACTTGTATAGACCATCCTTGGTCTTGAATGTAGTCTTCCACTCATCTCCCTCTCGTATCTATATCTGGTCATAGCCAATCTTGAGATCTATCTTTGTGAAATATTAAGTTCCACTCAAGCATTCCATAATATCATCCATCCTTGGCAAAGGAAACTAGTACTTGATAGTTATTTTATTTATTTCTCGAGAATATATACACATTCTCCACTCTCCATCCTTCTTTGATGCTAACACTATAGGTACTACACATAGACTCAGGCTCTCTCAAATTAAACCTTTCCTTAATAACTCCTAAACTTGTCTATTCAGCTCCTTAGTCTTAGTAGGTGTCATCCTATGAGCAGCCTTGTTAGGAAAACTAGCTCTAGGGACTAAATATATTTGATGATTGATTTGCCTTATTGGCGAGAACTCTTCTGGAACATTATCATAGATAATATCTCTATACTCACTAATAGACCTCAAACTTCAAGTGGAACTTCACTACTACTTTGCTTATCATTTCTAGGAATTAACGCATAACACATATGCTGATGTTCCTTGCCATCCTAAAATTTTCTTCCATCAACAAGATATACCCTAGCACTATTGCATACCTTTTCACTCTACTTTATCAAGGGCTTCAATTTGTGGAAAACTCTATCCTTTGTTAGAGAGTATGTATTTGCATGACCATAATGTATAGCATACCTATGAAACTACCACAACCTTCCCAAAAACAAATGGTAGACATACATTGGGATGATGTCACAGAGAGCCTTGTCATGGTATCTCCCAATCTTGAACTTTACTAAATATTGCTCACTAACTAGAACCTTAAGATCATCCTGCACTAAAGAAATCTAATAGGGATGGGGTTGTTTAACCCTCTTGAGCTTTAGCTTTGAGACCATCTCCTTTGACACCAAGTTTTTAGTGCTCTAACTATCAACAATCACATCACAACATTTACCCTCACACTTGCACCTAGTATGAAATAGACTCCTCCTTTCTTTAGGTTCAATCTCACCACTTAGCAAGACCTTTTCATTAACTAGAATCTCTCCTCTTTCTACATCCTCTAAATGTAATTACTATGCATCATCATCCACATGAGCAACACTTGCTTGACCATCAACTCTCCTATCTGTCCTTCCTTGGGTTTAAGGGCATTTGTAGCATGATGACCTTCTTCATTGTAATGAAAATAGGTACCATAGAAGCCTTCTCTTCGTAAAAATTGTCCATTTCCTCTACCTCTTCCTCTTTGATCTCCAAAATTTTGATCATGAGAGTAGTTGAAGCCCTCATTCCTCTGGTTTTGATTGGTACCCACATATTCTTTTTTCTTCTAGTTCTCATTTTTGCCTCCGAATGACCTACCACACCCCTTGCTCCTTGATTGCATCCTCTTTGGCTTCCATCAATTTTTTTGTTTAACTTCTCCTCAAATTGCAAGGAAAACTAGTATGCCTCTTCAATACTAATCATTCTAACTAGACTTAACTCCTCCTAAATGGTTGGTCTTAACCCATTAAGGTAATGAGAAACATTCTCCTTGTTTGCTTCCACATGCCCTATCCTAATAAGGACTTGATAAAACTCCTCTGTGTATTCCTGGATAGATTTTATCACTTTCTTTAACCCTTCCATCTTCTTGAACAACTAAGCTTGTAATCAACAAGAATGAACTACTTTTTTAGTTCGTCCACCATGCAATCCCATCTTTTGATTTTCTCCTTTCCTCTTCTATTTCTTTCCAACTAAATCTCTTGCCACCAAATTTTGTCATGGATTTTCATTTTGGCTTTCACAAACCTAACCCTATCAAGGTCCCTGATATCCTCATGCTTAAAATATTCCTCTAGCTCATTGACCTAGTTGATCAACTCATCTGGGTTTAGATTTCCTGAATACATGCTGACATCAATTTTAGGTCTTTTTCCCAGCTTGGCAATGACCCTAAAAATATTCTCCTCTACCTAGTTTAGGAATTCTGCTTCTCCTTCTACATCCTGCACAATATTTCCTTCTTCTTCATTTTCCAACTCACTTTTGTCACCTATGGAAATATCCATCCCTCTACGGATCTCCTCTCACAATGCCTAAACTTGTCTCTAGAAGGCTCTCACCTCAAGAGGAACAACTCTGGCCCTTCCACCACGCTCACTTCATGGAGACATCTTCTCACTATATCAAAACCCATAGCCACATAGTCTTGGTGCAAACTACCTTACAGTTGTCTCTCTATCTATACACTTAGGAAAACCCACTTGGATACCACTTAATGAGGGCACAACCCAAGACAATATAAAGACAATAGGAAAATGGGAATATTATTGTTAGAATTGATATTCTATTACATTAATTAAAATGAAAATAGACTTAATGAAATGCCTTAGGGATTTACAATGTTGTCTAATTTTGGAGAAAACACCCTCCTCATAGTACCTTCTCCCAAACTCTACCAAAATTGCATTTACAATGCTAAAAATGACCTTAAGGAACCTGAATTAGGTTTAAGGTTAGGAATAAATTTTAGAATATTCCATTTGGCATCCACCACCAAAATAAAAGGTTCTAGAAAACATGTTAGAATTCAGTGTAAAATTAAAATAATCCAGAAATGGTTGTCCAACTTCGGGGAGGCATAAGTTTTGATCCAGGACTTCAATTAACAAAATGTTTACATTTTTGGAAAGCTCTCTAGGTGCTCTATATCCCTATGGACCAGCTATGCTCATCCCCCATTTTTTGGGCCCATAAGAGGCCTTTTAGTGGCTCAAATCTAACTTTGAAGTGCTCTTAGTTGTCTCTAGGCAACTTAAAACTACAATAACTGTCAAACCGTAAAGCCTTTTGACATTTTTTTTTTGGACTGGTTTAAATTATAAGTATAATCATCCATCAAAATTACACACTCTAACTCCTCATAATTATGGCCCAATTACAAAATAACCTATTTTTAACATTGGCATGTATCCCAAGGCACTCAAAAACTCTAACCTAGAAAACCAATAGTGGAACTATGAGACTTGGAATCTCTATTTGACCCAAATGGGTATCTAGAAATAAAGAAACTTTCAATAGAAGGTAACATGAAGCATATTTTTGGGTGATACAAGATTGCCCTTACACCACTAGATGCTCATACATCAAGGATCGAGATAAGATAAAGAAGACAGGTAGAGAAGTGTTCTATTATTTTATAGTAGAGAAAGTGACCTAATTAGTATAGTAAAGGGGAAGAAATGCTTTATCACATTAGAGAGAGGATCAGTTTGTAAAGATGAGACTTGAAATCAACTTATAGAGAAAATTGAGACTCAAGTACTGAATCAATTCTAGTCAACTTGAGTGAGGGTAAATCTTTTAATAGAGCAATCTTGATATATCTATGTAAATCTCCTCATAGAGTCCTTACTTTTTTGTAAGTGTTAAATGATGTAACAAGGTCAAACTTAACAATCTCAAAATATTTTAACAAGGCAAACCCCTCATAGGGTAGATCATATATTATGGTCAAACATTATAACCCTAACAAGTTAACTTTATTATTACAGTAATGAAGCTTTGTGGATGTCATCCTGATCCAAGTTTTACCTTCACCTTGGAGGGTTTCCAAGGTAAAAAATATTATGTTATGTGTTAATTTTCATGCTTGTAATAGATTAGATCTACATGTTACAAAAACTTTACTTTTACAAGTTTTGCATGCATAAGACAACTGGTGAATGTGTGAATGAGTTTTTGAAAAGTAAAAGTATTTAAGATTCTAATTCAACACCCTTGTTAGTATCTTGTTATCTTGTTTATACTTCCATCACTCAAAAATTGGTATCAGAGAAACTGGTTCACTTAGAGAAGCTTAATCACTTGGGGATTGGATCTTCAAGATGAAGGCTTATAAATTAGACAAGGTTATTGAATATTAGGTGATTGACATCCAAATCATGCTGTAGAAACTTGAGAAAGAAAGACAAGATATGAAGAAATCCTTAAAAAGAAGAAAGGAATTGGCAATCCAAGACAAATAATTTTCCTACAAAGAAGCTAAGATTGAAGGATTGTTTGAACCAATCAAACCAAATGACAAAGTATCTACAAATCTACTTGAAAAGAATAATCTCCTAAAAGAAAAAAAAAAAAAAAGAACTTAAAAGGGAATTGTTGGAAATATAAGAGGAGTAACTAAGAGGGGAGGGGTGAATTAGTTACTACTAAAAAAAATCCTAGAACCCTTATATGTCAATACGAAAATGCAAACTGAAAACTAAATACTGCTTAAGCTCAGTAACATATAAAGTTTAGATGTTATCTATGATTACCATTACTTTAACTTATTTGCAAACACACAAAAGAAAATAGCATTAACACATTTGACACCAGGATTTAGTATAGAAACCTAATTTGGGAAAAACCACCAATTGTAACTAGCTATTGCTTTTAGTTTTCTAAAGTGAGCCCTATTAAGAGCCAACCCTATTAAAGGTTACAAAACACACTATTAAGTGTGACCCTATTAGAGGATTTAATCACCCTATTAGGAGTGACCTTGTTAGAGTTCTTTAGAAAATTCAATAGAATTGCCACCTTTTTAGAGGATTTGTATATAGCTATTAAGCTCACTTTGTTAAGAGATTTAGATCACTGCTATAATGGTTAGAGAGTAACAATGAGATGACCTGATTTGAATGCAACTTAATTGCTGATTATGGATCTCTATTCTAGCTTGTACTTGATCCTTCCTCATCGAATATAACTTTTCTTCTCCACAAGGATACTCTTCTTATCCTTCAAATTCTCTTCCTCTTCTCATCATTAAATCTTTAATAACATCTTTATTCTTGCACATTCACACTTTGAAATCACAACTTGACCTTATACTTATATCTTTCACTTTGTCAAGTCAGCTGAAATATAACTTAGAATAATTAATATTCACCACCTCAGTCGGCTGGAATCAATAGATAAATCAGTTAAGCTTAATATTCCAAAATTAGAAAATTCTTCTTTAGCTAACTTAGCTCAGTAGATACTATCTCAAAAGCAATTTATTTTGTTAACCAGCAGAAGCACAGTGCAAAAACCCTTTGGCAACCCAATGATCTCAGTTAGCACTAGTTCCATCCAACTTTCCTTCATTAATTAAGTGAGCTTGGTTAACACTCATCATTTTCATACTTTCCTTCAACGCCCAAGTGAACTTGGTAGATACTACCTTCTAAACTAGGAAATCACAAGAATGCTTGGTAGACATAGAAAATTGTCTTCACTACCCGAATGAGCTTGGAATATACTGACTGGTAATGATATGAAATTTGTGTAACATCAAAGAAAATACATAATTAATCAATTTCATCAAAAAATCTCCCTCCTTGGCATTGATGGCAACACAACATGTCATAGCACAATGAAATTCTGGAGACTTGAGAACTCCCTCTATCAGTATGAGCTCTTCCTTTTACTAGATTCTTTCTCTAGCTTCAACAAATTCTATCAAGTTCATTCCAAATTTTCTCCCTCTTACAACAAGGTTCTGCCTCTTTAGTTCTTTAGTTCCTTACTTTATTCTAGTTCCAAAAATTTCTCAAAGATATGATAGTAAACTTCTCCCTCTTTGACAACACACGCCAAAGACAACAATTCTATAAATACCAATGTACCTTAAGTATTGATTCATCTACAATATACCCTTGCCAATTTTGCACCAACTGATTGATCTTCAACTTAGCTTTTTGTTGATCCATCACTAATCTTTATTTAGTAAGCTTCAGATAGGGGAATGACCCCTAGATTACCTCTTAGATTCATAAATGCATCCTTAGGTAATGGCTTGGTAAATATGTCTACAATTCGTTCCTTTATATTAACATATTCCAATTTGAATTCTTTCTCTTGTAGTAACTTTCTCAAGAAGTGATATTTTATAGCAATGTGTTTTGTTTTGGTATGCATCACTTGATTCTTTGATATGTCGATTGCACTAGTGTTATCATAGTATATGACTATTGGATCGTTGACCTCTATCTTCATTCCTTCCAACAATTGTTTGAACCAAACAATGCTAGAACAAATAACTATTACTACCACATATTCTACCTATGCTGTGGATTGAGATGAACAATTTTTCTTCTTTCTTGTCCAAGACACTAGTCTTTTACCAAGAAAAAACACTCCACCACTAGTGCTTTTTCTGTCATCAATACTTCCTACCCAATCAGAATTAGTGAATACCTTCAAGTCCAAATTGCCTCTAATTTTATACCATAAGCCATAGTCTTTAGTACCTTTCATATATCTCATGATTCTCTTGATTTTTATCATGTGATTTTTCTTAAGATTTTCTAAGAATTTTTCCACTATTCCAATTGTTAGAGAAATATTAGGCCTTGTGTGTACTACATACTACAATTTTCCAATCATTGATCTGTATGTGGTTTGGTCTACTTCTTTGGAATCATCATTTTTGGAGACATTATGTCTAGTAGACATAGGTGTTCCAACTGGTCATGGATCTTCAATTCCAAACTTCTTTAGTATTTCCTTGATATAATTATATTGAGTGATGTAGATACCATTTTTGTTCTGTTGTATCTATAATCCAACAAAGAATTTTATCTCACCAAACATGGACATCTCAAATTCTTTATGCATTTCTTCTAAAAATTATTTGCACAAGTCATCATTTCCTATAAATAGTGCATCATCAACAAATATTTCTACCAACACAATCTTCATGTTTGGTCCTTCCTCGATATACAAACTACTATTATCATTTGTTCTTTGAAAGCCAATTTATACCAAGTAATTATGAATTCTTTCATACCAAGCTCTGGGAGCTTGCTTGAGACCATATAATGCTTTGTGTAACTTGCAAACCATGTCTCTTTTGTTAGGATCTATAAAACCTTCTGGTTGTTCAATTTAGACTTCCTTATCAAGAATTCCATTCAAGAATGTAGATTTAACATCCATTTGATATACTTCAAATACTCTATGTGTTGCATATGCTAGTAAAGTTCTAACACCTAGTCTTACTACAAGAGAAAAAGTCTCACCATAATCAATACCTTCTTCTTGAGAATAGCGTTTTCACACTAATCTTGCTTTGTTTCTTAAAACTTTTCCATCTTCATTCATGTTATTTCTGAATATCCACTTTGTACCAATTACATTCTTATCCTTGGGTCTAGGAACAAGAGTCCAAGTTTTGTTCTCCTCTATCTGTTCTATCTCTTCATTCATTACTTCAATCCAACTTTTATTTTCTAGAGCATCCTCAAAACTTCTAGGTTCAAATTCAACAAGTGAACATGTACATTTCAATTTTCTTCTTGTCATTGTTCCACCATATTTTTCTCTAATGATCTAATCAGGTGCATGATGCCCTTTGACATATCTTGCTAACATAGGTTCTTTGGGTTTTGAAAGAGTTCCACTGTCTTCACTATGAACTTTAGTTTTAAGCTCAATTCCTTCTATCTGTGACTCAGGTCCTTTAGACTCATTTTGAACTAGCTTGGTAGCCTCTATCTATGACTCAGGTCCTTCAGATTGTAACTCGAGTTGCACTGTCTACAACTCGATAATTGTTGGAGATTTTGGGGACTCAAGAGATGAAGCCTCCTTTCTTTTAGATAGATTTGGTAGGGTATTAGGTTCATATTAAAAAATCTTTCTATAATCTTCTAGCTCCTTATTGCTTTCTTCTTCACACTTTTCTGCAAACTTGTCAATTCTAACATGTGCACTTTCTATTATTTTATGAGTAGAAAAATTCAAACATTTGTATACTTTAATTCTATAGGAGTATTCTATAAATATTCCTTCATCACCTTTTACATCAAATTTTCCTTTTCTAGATTCTTTCAAAATATAGTTCATTTGCTGCCAAACACTTTTAAGTAACTTACATTAGGTTTTGAGCAATACCATAGTTGATAAGTTTTGCTTGAATAATTCTTCAAGTGTACTCTATTCAAGGTATGAACTAAAATTCTAATAGCTTCCTTCTAGTATTTGAGAGCAACTTTCTTTTCAATCATCAGGGTTCTTGTACAATCCATGATAGATTTGTTTCTTCTTTTAGCTATACCATTATGCTATGGTGTACCAGGTGTTGATAGTTATCTTTAAATTCCTCTTTCAATGTAGAAATTATTGAATTCATTAGAGATGGATTCACCACCTCTATCTGATCTCAAACATTTCAACCTCTTTCTAATTTCCTTTTTCTACTCTTGCCAAATACCACTTGAATTTTTGAAAGGCTTCTGATTTTTCTTTTAGATACATTATAGTCATCATTCTAGAATAGTCATCAACAAAAAGAATGAAATTTTTTTCTCCACTATAACCTTCTATTTCAATAGGTCCGCATAAGTATGTATGAACAATTTCCAAGACTTCTTTTAATTGATAGTTTTTTCTTTTGAAACTAGTCTATCTCATCTTACCAATTTGGAAATTCTTAAAAAGACCCATATCAGGCTTCTTCAAACTAGGAATACCTCTTACTCTTCTATGTTTGCTTATCTTAACTAGATTGTCAAAGTTTATATGAAATAGCCTTTTGTGCCATATCCAATTTTCTTCTACTTGAGCAATAAAATATGAACAATCATTGAGATCAAGATAAAACAGACTACCTTTTATTTGCTTGCCAGATCCAACCAGATTTCCATTTGCATCTAGTAGTTTGGCCTGTCCATTCATGAATTCTACCTCAAATCCAATTTTATTCAATTGTGCCACAATTAGTAGATTATAATTTAGTCCATCAACCCAATAAACATTGTCACATACAAGTTCTTTAGTCAATGAAATACATCCTTTTCCTTTTATGTTACAAGGTTCATTGTTTCCATGTGCTCAAATTTTGGTTTGTCTCCAGTCATATGATGTGAATAGTGACTGTCAATAATCCATATATCATTTTTTATAACATGAGAGATAAGTTCCATCTTATCTCCTTCATCATCAAATTCATCTTTTATAATAATATATACCATTTCATCTTCACTATTATTAGAATCCTTAGCTATAAAACAAGATTTCTTACCTTTGTCCTTGTAGTTCTTGTAGTTCTTGGAATCCTTCTTGGCTTTGTGCTTTTTCTTTTCTTTTCATCTTTGATTTCCTTATTTGGACACCTAACAAAAACGTGACCAACTTCTTCATAAGAAAAGTAGATCAGAGGAAATTTACCTTTGTATTTTCCTCTACCTTTGGAATACTTCCTTGCAAGTAGGACTTAAATAACTACAAGATCACTGTCTAAACTTTCTTCTAATTTTCCTTCGTCTTCACTTCTTGATTGAATAGACTTTGATTTCTTACTCTTTTCTTTGACTGAGAGTTTGGCTTTAAAAGTAGATTCAATAACCTTTGAACTAGGAACATAGTTATCAAAGTTATTAAACTCAAAAGCTATCAATCTTCCAACTAGAGAATCCAAAGATATTTTATTACTTGGATCACATCTCATTTCTTGAATAATAGATATTCTAATTACATAAATAGGAAGAAGAGTTATAATTACATTTCTTACAACTATTTTCTCTTCAATGTCTCCTCCAGATGCTTTGATTACACTTACACTTGCTTTGATCCTTTCTACATATTTTACAATGTTCTCATCTTCTCTAATTTTGATTTGATCAAAATGACCTCTAAGACTTTCAGCCTTATCCCTTCTTAGATTTTCATCTCCTCCATATATATATTTTAGTTTAATCCACATCTCATGAATTCTCTTGCATCTTTGACTTCATCAAATTCAACATAACTAAGAGCAGATGCAATATCAATCATCATGATATTATGATTCTTCATTTTAGAAATCTCTTCAATAGATAATGTTCTAGTAGGATTCGTGTATTTAGTATCAATATTATTGCATCTTGAGTCATTGATGGTAGCCAAGTGTAACCTCATAAGTCTTTGTAATGCTACAAAATTGAATTTGTTTAGCTTGGGGATTTCTCTTTTGTAAGACATATTGATCTTTAGCTTAGGTCCTTGAAACCTTCTCTCCAAGAACCAAAATCTTTGATACCAATTGTTGAAAATATAAGAGGAGTAATTAAGAGGGGAGGGGTGAACTAGTTACTACTAAAACAAATCCTAGATCACTTAGATGTCAATACAAAAATGAAAACTAAAAACTGAATAATGCTCAAGCTCGATAACATTTAAACTTTAGACTTTATTTATGATTTGTTGACATTAATTCAAGTTTATTATTAGTGACAACACTTATTCAGATTTTTTATGGCTACCAAGCTCTTTGAATAGTCTATAGTGTTTTCCATGCAATTCAATAGCCATCAAGCTTTACAATTCCTACTAAACATCCCAGTGGTTACCAAGCTTCACAATTTCTACCGAGTTAGTAATTCATTAGAAATGAAGATGGTATTAACTGAGCTATGTGATGATCAATTTTTATCGAGTTCAGGTATGGCAAATGTGTAATTTAGTTTCTACCAAGTTACACAGTATCTACTGAGTCGCCAGTGTAGACCAAGTTTGAGACTACTCTGAGATGATTAATATGGACCAAGCCTATACTTCTACTGAATGTATGATGATGCTGAGTAATGACAGTGGACACTATGTATCAAAACTTCAACAAGTTAGTCTTTAGAACCCAAGAGTCTTAATTTGAGCTGACTTTGTTATATTGGTGTTAACTTGTATATTGCCCAACTTTGTAGTTTTGTAAAATTGGATTGATATATATATATATATATATATATATATATATATATATGTATATGTATATATATATATATGTATATGTATATGTATATATATATATATGTATATACATATATATACATATACATATATATACATATACATATATATACAATATATATATACATATATACATATATATATATATACATATATATATACATATATATATATACATATATATACATATATATATATACATATATATATACATATATATATATACATATATATACATATATATATATACATATATATATATATATATGTATATATATATGTAATGTATTGTATCATATCTAGTGTGTGGAAAAGGAATGAATAGATGAATGTATATATGCATACAAATGTGAATTAGTAGCAAAGTATATTGTAAGACCATATCAAAAAAGGAGTAGCAAAGTCATAACTACCAAATAAAGGTGATCAGTAATTTAAAGAATTACTATCAACAAATTAGTTATAAGCTAGAGATTAGCTGCTTCATTCTAATAGGTGAACTAGTTCAAATTCTCTAACAAGGTAGACTTAACCATCTTTTGTCAAATCTCTTTACCAAGTGCATACTCCATTGTATGTTTGAAAATACTCTAACAAGGTGTACATAGTAATCCTAATTGCTCCTAATAGGGTAGATCATGAGAAGTGATCATTGTAAGCCTTAATAGGCCAACTTTATGCTATAGTATTGAATTTTTGTGGGTATCATCCCCACCCTAGTTTACCTTCTATTTAGAAAGTTTTTGGGTCACCAAATTATTGTGTTCATGTGCCATGAATGTTTTTAGTTTCTTATACATGTAGTTAGATTTGATTTATTGAATTAAATGGTTATTGGATTATTACAATTAAGATCAGGATTTGATAAAAGTTTCAAAGTCACTGATTCACCCCTCTCCTCTCAATAACTTAGCATAGTCTTGAGTATTTCCAACAATTGGTATCAGAGCATTTATGGTTCTCAAGATAAAGCTTAATAGTTCGAGCAAAGATCAAGGACAATGGAGATATTCAGACTTGACAAGACAATTGACAATGAAAAGCTAGATCTAGAAATGGTCATTGTGCAACTCAAGAAAGCTAAGAAGCAACTTTCCCAATCCTTGAAAAGAAAAAAAGAACTTGCAAATCAGATGAATGATCACTAGTACATTGAAGAGAAGATTGAAGACCTTTTCCCCTCAAGTAGCTCAGATGAAGAAAATGATGCAATCAAAGAACTCTTAGAGAAAAATGGTTCCCTGCAAGAAGAAATAAGAAAGCTCAAAAGAGAACAAGAAATTCAGTCAATAAGGCTATGTGAAATCTTGGAACAAAGGAACAAGATGAAAGAAGAAATGGATGGAAGAAATAATGAGATCTATAACCAATCCATTCAACATGAAAATCTTATAGATCAAATCCCCAATGAAAATGAAGAAATTGTGAATCAAAGACAGATAAATGAAAGATTAAGGAATGATCTAAATTTAGAAAGACAAATCAATTAGAGAATCAAAAGTGAGTTGAGATTTGAAAAGAAAATCAGTAAAAGATTGAAAAATGACCTAAACATTGAAAAGAAAATCAATGAAAGAATGATGAAATCCCAAGTAGAAATAATCAATTGAATGAGCAGAATCTCTATAAACAAAAGGGTAAAGTAAGAATTGGATAAAAAGAAGAAGGTGAACCCTCTCAACAAGGTGCTCAAAGGAATCAAAGACCTACTTGCAATCACTATGGTAAGATAGGTCATACATCAAAAAAATGTTGGAGTAATGGTAAAGAAAAATTAATAGTAAATGTTACAATTGTAATCAGCATGGTCACAAGGCTAATGAATGTAAAGAGAAACCAAAATTTGAAGGCAAGTGTCACAAGTGCAAGAAACAAGATCACAAGGCATGAGACTATAGAACCAAGACATTCAATCTAGTAGAGCAAATTGTGAAAGCAATATTTGGTCGGGACTACAACACCTAGTGCAAATGTCATTACTGTGGAGAGTATGGACACATTGGCATGAACTATGTTAAACATCACACAAGGAAAAGAGATACCACCATAATATGTTTCACTTGTACAAAACTTGGTCATCTAGCCAAGAATTGCATAAATATAGGTAGAACTGAAGATGAAAAGAAAGTTAAGGTAGACACCATCAAAAAAAAAATGAGGGAGCAATGGATTCCTAAATCCATTGAAGAAGAAAGTCCAAGAAATGATGGTCATGTCACTCAAGAAGTGGGTGACTCCACCATTTCCAACTAAGTTCTTAAGCGAAAATTGGAACTGCATTACCATGATCACATCTAAATAGTTCCAAAATTAAAAGAAAGAAAAGATCCAAATTAGTATTTTAGATACAAAGGGATGATAGAATATCAACATTAGTTATCGTTGAGTTACTTTTTTTACTGAGTAAATTTTGGTCATGGACTCTACCAAGCTAAGTCAGGAGTAACTAGTCATATGTGTTTGGTTACCAAGTTATGAAGCATTTACTGAGCAATCCAAATAGATAGTGGATGACAAGTTCTCACATACTAATGCATACTATCATACATAATGATAATTTTATATCGAGCATTAATGGGGAAATGTTATCAAAAGGGAAAGAGATAGAATTCATTTTTCATCAAAAATTTTAAAAGTGTTATTGTGATCAAATGAATTATAGAGTGATCAAGTGATTTCGAGTAGAATTTGAAATAAAAAAATTCAAAAATTTCCTTCACCTACTGAGTAGCTGTGGTAGCATCAAGCAGTACCATCAAGGCAAAGAAAGGGTTAGAAATGTTGGTCCAAAGAGTTGAATGGAAACCACCAAATTTCAAACTCGTATCAACAATTATAGATTCCCTCAATCCAAATGGAGTACAATTGCAAATCCCTCCTAAGGTACTACTCATTAAAAATATTCGTACTCATTTTAAGTGTGTAATTCAAGAAATTGGAACCCAAGAAATTAATGATGCCCTAGTGAATTGTGTGTGAATGATATTCCTAAACCCGAACATAAACACTTGGAAGATAAGGGTTTAACCCACATTCCCTACTTGCCCTAGAGTTTCCAAATCAAATGGACTAGATACATCCTAAGCTAAGTTCACAATGGTTAGTTATGGCTTGAGCAACTAGTTTTGATCACTAAGAAGATGATTCATCATATCATCAGTCTTCTCATGCTTTCCAAAGCTAAAGCTACTAAAACCATAGGTCAGGAAGAGTTGCAGAAGAAAACCCTAGCCAAGTGGGACAATAGAGGCATGAAGATTAGTTGTGTAATAGATGCAAAACTAAAATTTGGCATACATGTGATAGCTCACAAGATCTACAATTCTAGTCATCTAAATAGTGTGTCATGTGAAGTAGTAGACTTGGCATTCGAAGTCGTGAAGAACAATCTGTCATTTGATCTTGCAGATTTGTTGTTGAAACAATATAGAAAAAACATGGAAACTATAAAGACATCCAAGAACAATCCTTGTAAATTTGATTCATTGTTGACATGCTTATTTTTCTATGTTCAAAAGTTTTCCCTTCTAAAGGTACAGTGGTATGGAGAAAGGATGTGCCAGTTTTGTATTAGATTAACGAATATATTGCACAAATGAGTGAGAATTTTGTTAGCATCATGGATAACTACTTTGATGTCTTCAAGGAGAAAATGAATAACAAATTTATGATTCCTAGGAAATTGGTTGAAGATTACAAAGATGATGTTTGTTTCATGGTAGACAGTGACAAAGTCTACATTTAGGTAGTAAAACAAAGACTTGTATGGGTAAAACTTCTTACCTATGAGGTGAACATTGATGAATAAAAAGACATAATTGAAGCCTTGATAAATGAACCTATTCATCCAAGGACACCATAATTTGGAACATATGATGAGGCTAAGGTAAGGATAGAGCTTGAAATCAAGCTTCCACATGCAATTAACAAAGGTAAGAAGAGAATAGAAAAACTTAAATTCAACACACCTCTTTTGTTGATAGAGGGAAAGGGAGAAGATGATGATGATGATGTAGAAGATGAAGATAAGTTAGAAAAGGAAGAAAAACTAGTAAAGAAGAAAGGCAAGGTGATCATCACCAAGCCATCCACTACAATGTTTACCAAGAGATCAAGAAAGAAAGGTAGTGAAGTTGTATTTAGCAAGCCACCTCTCACCTTCCAAGAAAAACTAAAAAAAATGGAAGAAGGTGTAGGCATAACCAACTTCAAATCTCTAAAGTATGAGACTAGGATAGAGGCTAAGAAGAAGTAGATTGAAGAATTGGTGCTAACCAAGATGGGAGAATGGAAGTATTCCCCTAATTAGATAGCCTCCCAGATTTCTAATGATCTATTAGAGAGATTGAAGCCAAGATGGGACTCAACCATGCAAAAAACAAAATATATCTATGAACAAACCTTGAGGTAGTTGTTACCAAGCATTACCAATGCTGAAGTAAAAGAGTCTATGAAGAAAAATGAAGAAAAGATGACTCTTAGATTCAATACTTTTTTAATCCTCTTAAAAGATATAGAGCATGTAGTCAAGAATGCTACATGCATGTGGAAGAATATTTATCATTTGCATAAATAGAGTGACTCTCCAATAGAAGTCAAGGATGATGACAATGATGATGAGGAAGAAGGAACAAACTTTGAGACAATACATTTTGACAATGAAGAAGTTGAAGAAGATAAAGAGGAAGAAGCCACTAAGGAAGTCAAAGAAGATGATGATGAGACTGATCCTATGAAGATAGTAGAAACATTCATTGCCTCACTTCCTCATTCTCCAAGAATATCAACAGCTACATCAAGTTTGGAGACAACTTCAGCAAGTTTGATTGTGACCACAACAGATATATCAAATGTCCAGTCACTTATTGCTCCCTCATAGCTCAACATATCAACAATGGAAGTGTCTACCACTTCATCTACTGAGCTACAATCTCCCTCTTTTTTAGTTTCTAAGTTAGGTTCATCGGCATTGAGTACAACATGTTCTAGGATTTTGTGTTCTTCAGCAGTAAGTATTGTTTTGACTTCTACAATTTTGGATTCTACAATTTTTTTTCTATAGCTTTGGATACTTCTGTAAGTATATCTATTTTGGATTCAGTAAACATACTAGTTAGTATTCCATCTATTAGTACTATATTAGTTTTTATTGCTAGTCTTGCTATCTCTACTATTGTTTCCATTTTGGATTCTAAGGCATTATGTACAAAGGCAATTAAACCTAAGGCTCAACCAAGAAAAAGACTTTTGAGTGGAAAGGAGATAGAGGAGGAAATTAATCTAGATGAGGAGATTGAGATTCCAAAGTGGGATTTTGATAATGCCACTGCAGATCAAATGCAAATAGCTAGTAAACTCCTCCAAAAGAAGGTGAAATAGAAGAAATTAAGAGAGGAAAGAGACAGGGAATATAAAATCATAGAAAGTTCTAAGAATATTTTAACTAAGATAATAGGTGTTGAAGTTGATAATTCTCAACAAATTTTGTCTCAATTAGAAAAAGTAGTCCAAAATTTTAATGAGGACTCTAGTGGTCAAGACAAATTGATTGAGAAAGAAGAGAAGAAATTTGATAACAAAGTGCTTGAGCACATTGCTCAACAAATTGTCATTCAAAAAGTGGAGCTTTCCTCAATTTTGACTAATCTTGAAAACTCTTGTACAAATGTAACATCACATTTTGGAAAATTATGTAATGTTACCGAGTTCACAAAGGAAATAAAGAGAAAATTGACAAAGATTTATGAAGATCTAAAGGCTAGTGCACAACATTTACAACATGACCCTAGTACAAGCTCTGCACATCATATAAAAATTAGATTCTTGTCAAATATGTAGGCAAAGTTGTTGAGAGAAGAAGCAAGGATCCATTCTTCACTAATAGACATACAAAATATGATCCTTCCCATCATGGACACAATGCAAAAACACATTGTTTACTCAAAAACATTGATCCATGACAACAATTTTTCAATTGTGGATCACATGATAGAACTCTTTGTAGAAGTCCAAGTTGCTCTACATACATGCAATGTTTTGCAAGAAAATTGGGATAAGACTTTAGCACTCATACTTAAGGTACAATATGAGTTTCTTTCGTATATTGGTGTCACTATGTAAATAAGTTTTGAATAAATCTTTGGCATTATTGTCAAAAAGGGGGAGAGGCAGTGTGTATATATGAAAAATAGTATTAATATTGTATGGGGGAGAATCATGCAGAAGAAAGGAAAGTATATTGTATGTGCTTACAAAGACAAATTTTAAAAAATCTCAAAAATAGTACCAAGCCAGTATCACACTATGATGTATATAAGTTTTGGTTGATAAGTGTTTTTGTCATTAACGCCAAAGGGGGAGATTGTTGACATTAAGTCAAGTTTGTTATTAGTGACAACACTTATTCAGATTTTGTATGGCTTCCAAGATCATTGAATAGTCTACAGTGTTTTCCATGTAATTCAGTAGCCATCGAGGCTTACAATTCCTATCAAACATCCCAATGGTTACCAAGCTTTGCAATTTCTATTGAGTCAATCATTCATGAGAAGTGAAGATAGTAGTAATCATGCTATGTGATGATCAATATTTACCAAGTTTAGGTATGCTAAATGTGTAATTCTGTTTCTACCAAGTTACACAGTATCTACCAAGTTGCTAGTGTAGACTAAGTTTGAGACTACTTTGAGATGATTAATATGGACTGAGCCTCTACTTCTACTAAATGCATGATGATGCTGAGTAATGATAGTGGACATCATATATCAGAACTTCACCAAGTCAGTCTTTAGAACCTGAGTGTCTTCATTTGAGCTAACTTTGATATATTGGTGTTAACTTGTATATTGGCCGACTTTGTAGTTTTGTAAAATTGGATTGATATATACATATAGATATATATGTAATGTATTGTATCATATCTAGTGTGTGGAAAAGGGATGAATAGATGAATGTATGTATGCATATGAATGTGAATCAATAGAAAATTATATTGTAATGCCATATCAGAAAAGGAGCAACAAAGTCATATCTATCACATAAAGGTGATCAGTACTTCAAAGAATTTCTATTAGCAAATCAGTTGTAAGCTAGAGATCAGCTACTTCATTCTAATAGGTGAACTAGTTCAAATCCTCTAACAAGGTAGACTTAACTTTCTTTTGTTAGGTTTGACCCTATTAGAGGATTTAATCACCCTATTAAGAGTGGCCTTGTTAGAGGTCTTTAGACAATTCAATAGAACTATTGGGACTCAAAATTGCCTTCCCAATTTTGAGTATCATTGAGAAATTGAGCCCTATAAATACTTTTTAATGCCTATGTACCTGGCTATCCATTTGAGCCCGCTAAGGTATTTAATGTTTTTAACACCCTACATTCAACCTGTCTAAGAATTCCATGAAGAAAAATTGAGATTCCAAGCCATTTTGTGAAGTCTCATTTTGAGCTAGTTTCAAATCTGGATTTTTTCCCTAAGTGTCAAACATCGACAGGAGGCCATGTTTGTGATTGAATATCTCACACCCAAAAAAATTTTGTGATTCACTACTTTGGGAGTGTCTACTGTCCATACCCAAGAACCTATGTGTCATATTTTGAGTCATTCTGAGTCTGTTTGACTAGGTTTTGAATTCCTCAAAGTTGGTCATTTAATGTTGTCATGCTGATGTACATTGCTCATAATTCTGGGAAGCCCTGTTTGACGAGTTGTAACTTTGACCCAGTTGACCAAAATGCTAAAATTATTTTTGTGTTGCATTGTAGACATCAAGGATTTGTTATGTTTCAAGTTTCATCCAATGATGAATCCATTTGACTAGTTTTCAAACGCAATTCCAAACACAATTTATAAAGTTTTATTAGTGTCAACATTTGCAGATTGATTAGTACCCCTATTCATGGTGTTATAACTTTAGACCTGTGATTGGTAAGATTGAATGGATTGTTCCACTGTGTTATACTCTAAAAATACTCCAAGTCTGTTAGTTTGCAAGTCATGACAAATCCGTATGCACACTTTTCCAAGTCAATTCCATTTACAAAAAATGCTTCCTACCATTATTTCAATCTGCAAAATCCAAGTAGCCTACTTTGACCACTCACCATTTGCACCCTATTATTCATCATGAGCCTAGATCATAGATCCATATTTTCCTCATCACAGAGAACCAATGCCCCAGTTTTCGTCTTCCCAAGTGTCCATTTGCCCAGTTTTTAAAGCCAAATTCGAACCTAGTTTAGTGTTTTCTGACTTGTTTAGTGCAAGTAGTTTTGAAAGGTCAACTTTGACAATGAATATATTTTGACCTCAGATTTTTCATAAGACGAGATTCAACATAGTACAAGAGTGCTGAACAGAGAATTTATGTTCCAATTTTTAGAGCCCGATCAAGTGTTCTAGTCAATTTTTAAAGCCAGTCAAAGGACCTCTTGGCACCAAGTTGATAGTTTGTAGAGAATGATGAAATGAGTTTTAATTAGCAGTTTAGTGACAGATTTATATTTGGACATCTATCAGATGATTAATGGATCAATTGGGTAGTGCAATTATTTGGAAACAAATTTTTTTTAGCCAGACCCACTCTGGAGCGCGACTAAATTCACCAGATTATGGAAAGGGTGAAATCTAATGTCAATCTAGTGAATACAATTTTAAAGGTTATTTTGGCATACACAAAATCTATGTTATTTGTTGGAGGAAATAATGATTTTAGAGTTTGGTCTATCAATCAAAAGACATTTCAAAATATAGGATCATGCTTATTCTTTTGTACACATATTGGATTGCTACTCATTGACAAATTCTAGACAAGTTGATGGAATAGCAAAGCTCAACTCTTTGAAAGTGTAAAACTCAATATGGTTGAAAAAACCTAATAAGGTTGATAAAGCCATTTTCCTTATATATAATCTTCAAGACATTAGAATGTAGCTCTGAAGATTGAATCAGTTATTCAAAGGCTAATTAGGCTCTTCTATTTTGAAGATGAAAGGAGAAATCATATTTGATAAGCCAATCAGAGATAAACTGAAGCCACACCTCCTTATATAGAAGTTGCAAGTGATGCAAATGAGTTGGAGATTGCTTCGACAAAGGCTTTAATGCCAAACAAGACTTTGATCATCACACCAGTGAATGGGGCATGGATAGACCCAAATAGTTTAATTGGCAAAGCATCTCACACATTGAAAATGGAAAGATCTATCTTAAGTCTTCTAAACATGTGTAAGCACAAACAAAAGGAGAAGCCCCATGTGGATGTCAAGAAGTAGATGCAGGAGCTTAGGAGAAGGGGCATTTTTCCTTGGCACAAGTTTCTCACATAAGAAGCCTTGCGCCATCCAAAACGGAAGATTCCAAGGTGTGAGTGAAAGGTATTAAGAGATGCAAGTATTGTCTTGAAGCTAAGGAAAAAATGCATGAGAAAGGAATAGGGAATCAATCTCCAGCATGTGGGTAACATCATGTGGAAGATCCTTCCTCCAATGGCTAAACTCTCCAAGGAGGCCAAGGAGACCATGCGAGAATCTATTTTCGAGTTTGTTAGCTTTGTCACTTCAGAGGCTTCTCAAAAGTGTCAAAACAAGAACAAGAAGACACTCACTAGTGAAGATTTGATATGGGCAATGGTTTCTCTTGGCTTGGAAGATTATGCTCAAGCTCTAGAAAGTTTTCTTTAGAGATATAGAAGAAGTAAGGTTGAGATGAACCTTTTCACAGAACATGCATTCTTAGATCACTCCTCTTCTGAAAACAACCGAACGGATGCAAGAGAAGACCCACAATAATACAATTTGCATATCTCTGGATTGTTATGTGAGGGAACAACTAGATGTAATGAATAGTAGTATTCTATGAAAGGAAAGCTCAGGTGACTATTGCAAGAAAAAAATAGGGCATCCACATGAATGAAGGTAGGACACCACGATGAAAGGGAAAATAAGTATCAATTTAATTCCCATGTGTGAATGAGAAGGAAGTTGACCAGTGAATAGGGAAACTCCACACACACCTAATCAGAAAGTGCCAGTGAGCAGGGGAGGAACCCATCATGAAGCCGTAGGGGTAAGATCAGGTAAAGAGCAATCAAAACCACCATCAACAAGAAGTCCATGCCAAACTAAGGAAGCCCACGATAAGGGAAAGATACAAAGGAGATAGCCAACAAAATCTAAAGCTGCAGAGCATGTAAGAAATCATGCTTGTGCAGGAGAAGCACGCATAGAGTAAGCTACCCCATAGGGAACAGAGAAATCCACTGCTAAAAAGGAAGAGACAGCTTTGGTTTCAAAGTGCCATGAAGGGAAGCTTCACCATGTCCCACATTAGAGTCCAAGGTGCCTAGCTTGGAGAAGAGAGTCTGTGTGTGAAAGAAAACATGAAGTCGATGTATAAGCAAGACAAAAGCCACCGCTAGCTGTAAAAGAAATCCTACACCCAAAGGGAAAACATCAGTGGGTGAGAAATTTTTGAGTGATTTAAATATAAATCCACTCCTATCATAAGTTGTCTACAAGACAAGGCCTTTTGAGAGGTTGCAATGTATGTGTGGGGCCCTTGTGGTCGATTTGGATGTGGATGCTCAGTTGGCACCAATAAGGAAGTTTAATTTTGAATGAAGGTCTGCATGTGACAATGTGGCACTGACACACAAGATTGTGCCACATGGAACATCCCGTGGTTAGTGCATTCCCACATTAATAAGGTGTGTGAAGGATAAGCAATGTGAGAATGTGCCCAGGCACCACATGATAGTGGTCCCGGGGCACATTCCAAGGTGGTGATATAGAACAAGTCCAAATAAGAAGCACTCAGATCATGCCATGTGGTAGATCAAGTAGTTGGCGCAATCCCACAAAAGAAAGATGTTCATCGATTAAATAATGTGGGATTGCAGGATGGTGACATGTGGCGGGAGTCTCAGTGGCACTGACGTGGCATCTGATGAATAGTGGTCGATGAATTAGAGGCTGCCACATGGCAGAAAAGGCTTGGTCAATAGGGGCCCAAGATGGAGCCATCAGATCTCTCCACGTGGCAAGCAGGTGAGCACCACATGGTGATGAGGTGGTAGGATAGCCAATTAGAGACTGCCACATGGAAAAAGGTCGATCAAAGCTTGTTGACCTAGATTGAAGGAGAGGGAAAATATGAAATATTTGAAAAGATAAATTTTTTAATATATTCTCTCAAAAATGCACATTCAAGTATTTTAATTTCAAAAGGATAATATTCTAAAGTTCAAACATTAGAATATTCTAAATTTTTGCAAAATTGAAGTGTAGACCAGACACTTATAGCAGGGGACTATTTTTCAAATTGACTTTTAGGGGGTTTCCCATACGAAAAATATGCACTCCAATATACCATTGAAATTGGCAAAAGATTAACTATCCATTTCTGAAGTCAGTTTGTGCACAAGTGCTCACCAGTTTGAGCTATAAGCCAAATTGTAAAATTCGAGGCATTCTCAACAGAATAGGAAAAACTCATCATTGATCATCAAAATTGGTTAAAGGATAGATATTAAGGCTTGGTGAGATGTGAAATTGAAGAAAATCAATTCTGTGATGTTTCTTGGTTACTAAAGGTCATATAACTAATTTCTCACTTTTTACTTTGAGTTCAAATGTGACATCAAAAATTAGTTATATTTTTTTACCAAATATCTGATATTCTTTATGCTTATAAGAGCCAGAATCATGGGGATTTGATTTTTAGTTACAGAGAGAAGGTAGAGAGAGGCTTTTGATCTTCTTAGAAAGGAATTCAGAGGGGACAGTTGTCAGTTGCAGATTTAATCCAAGAATTTCCTTCTTGATATTTATTTCTTTCTTCTTCTCTTTTGTGGGGTTGGATTTTTGGAAAGTTCTCTAGAATGAAGATAGTTAGTAGAACTGGCCCTAGAATTTATGAATTCTAAATGGAAGACTTGGGATGTACTAGTTCCAGACCACGAAGCTTTTTCTTTGGCTATGATATCCCCTTCCCATCCCATTAGTTTCTCATTCCCACCATTTTCTCTCTTGTATGATAGCATATCTTATTGTATAGTCTGGTTTATTAGGTGATTTTTGAGTTAATTTCAGTTTAAATCTTGTCTCCATTCTTAGTGAGTTGTAATGTTTTATGATCTTTGAACAAAGAGCCTAGGTCATAGGTGCAATCCCTTAAGGCTATATGTTGTTTCATTGTTGCTTGTAATTCAAGCAATTATGTAAATGCTTTAGAGATTCAAGATGGTTGCAAATTTAATGAGGAGGATATCAGCTAAGAATGAGATTTAAGTTGAACATTGATGTTTATTTACAAGGTGAATGGATAGATCATATATTTGAATATATAAATAAGTATCAGATACCCAAAATGCATGAGGGAGATTCATTAATTGTCCAATGGATTAGGCATTGATTAGCTACATGATCATTAGTTTGTTGTCCATACTTGGTTTTCATCCACTTTCCCCACCCACATAAAATCAAAATCAAATTCAAATCTTCTTTACATTTTATGTTGAAGAGCTAGAATAGTTTAACCCTCACTCGGCTTATGAGATTCATAGCTTTGCATTTAGCTACTGTAGATTTGTGTCATTTCATGAGTCATTAGGAAAAATAAGGGTAAAATCTGCTTAATAGATTCAAGGATATGTTTTTGCACTAGTATGGTATCATTTAAATCTAAGGTCTACCCACCTAGGTTTAGTAGAGCCTGAAGTAGAAGAAGGGTCATGCCTTATAGGTGGCCTATTGTCAGAAATGACATGTTGAAAATGGCATTTATCTATCCTTAGATATGTCAGTTTCTCAGTGGGATAATTGAAAACTCTCTAGCATTTTCAAACACCAACAAGAACTACCACCTTGTTAGAGGATTTGCAAATAGTTGTTAAGCCCACTCTATTAAGGGATTTAGATCACTGCTACAATGGTTAAAGAGTAACAATGAAATGACCTAATTTGAATACAATTTAATTACTAATTACAAATCTCTATTCTTGCTTGTACTTGATCCTTCCTAATCAAATATAGTTTTTCTGCTCCACAAGGATATTCTCCTTATCCTTAAAATTTGCTTCCTCTTCTCATCATTAAATCTTCAATCACATCTTCATACTTGCACATCCACACTTTGAAATCACAACTTGACCTTATAATTATATCTTTCACCTTATGAAGTCAGCTCAAATTCAACTTGGAATAATTAATATGCATTACCTTAGTCGACTAGAATCAATAGATAAATTAATTAAGCTTAATATGCCAAAATAAGAAAATCCTTTGTTAGCCAACCCAGCTCGGTAGAAACTAATTTAGAAATGATTACCCTTGTTAACCAACAAAAGCTTGGTTGACACTGCAAACTCATGAAAATCCTTCGGTAACCAAGTAAGCTTGGTTAGTATTGGTTCCATCCAACTTTTCTTCATTAACTGAGTGAGCTCAGTTAACACTCATCTTCTGCATACTTTCCTTGGATGCCCGAGTGAACTCAGTAGACATTGGCTTCTGAACTAGGCATTCACAAGAACACTCACTAGACATAGAAAACTATCTTCACTGCTCGAGTGAGCTTGGCATATATTGATGGATAATGATATGAAATCTGTGTAACATCAAAGATAATACACAATTAATAAATTGTATCCAATAGGAACATGAAATCCAATATGTAAGACTATGTGAAATTGTGAAGCAAAAGAAGAAATATGAAGAAGATAAAATGGTAATGGCTAATAGACTTGAAGAAAGGATATCACATGTGCAAAATCCCAAAAACACTCAAATGGACATGATGAATCAATTGATGCTTTCAAATCAAACATTAAATCAAATGAATGTAGAAATAACTAATCTCAAATCATTAGACATGCCGAACAATAAACTAAAGATTGAGAAAGAACTTATGGAAAGATTCATCAAACCAAATGATGCAATAAAATACTTTGAATAACTTATGAAGTCATTCAATAGTGTTGATGGCTTAGGACATACATGCACCAAGCAAGGAAAATCATCTAGGAATGGAGAACTAAGGAATGCAAAATCAAAGGGAGAACCAACACACTATCACTATGGAAAACTTGATCATACTATAAAAAAATTTCAAAGTAAACATGTTATGCAAAATCCTAAGCCCAAATTTATTGGTTACTATTTTTACGAGAAGAAACAAGGACATCAAATACATGAGTGTAGGTCAAGAATTAGAAATGCGCCTGCTACACCTAGATTTTAAGGGTATTGTAATCTGATGGATGGATCTAGACCAATTGCAGTATTGAATACTTAAATAAAATCAAATTAGTGGAAGTCTTAATACATTTAACATAAATGAAATTAAGCATCACAAACTCAAAAGCTTGAGGTGAAATAAATAGAATTGAGAGAGAGAGAGAAGAAGATAGAAAGTGCAAAAAAAGTTTGATTTTGAAATTCGCCACAAATGTGACTATGTCTCTAGGTCAGCTCCAATAGAGTATGACCAATCCAATTAATCTCCAGAGATCAATTACAAATATGCACCAAAGAAGACGATTTCTTCTAGCACTTTGATAGCATAACAATACTCTGAAGTATGAAAATGGCTCCAAAAAATCTCCTAGAAAAATCTCCCTATTCCTTTAAAAAAAACTTCACCAAGAGCAATTCCTCTCAAGTCTCCCTTAATTTCTGTTTTTCCAAATGACATCCTACCCCCCTTTTTATACAAAATAATTTGCCTAAATTGGCTCAAAACCAATTAAGGGTATAAAACAAAACATCCCCTTCGAATAACCCCCTTTTTCATTTTTACATTTTGGCATTTATATAATTTTAGGGGTTAATGTTGTTAAAAATAACAAATAAATCTATTTTAAGGGGGCTCCACTGTTTGATACAGGTTAAATAACACATCTGTCATGCATTTAACAAGCCACATTAGTGGTGTATTGGCACATAGCTATTTTAGGGGCGGCCAGGTCGAGGGTTCAACTCCCACCTATGCATCTTTTCAAATAGATTTGGTGGCATTCATAGTTTAAATAGAAAATCTATTACAAAGTTGTTAGATGCTCCATGTGGTCTAGTGGTAAGGAGGTAAAGTAGGGAATGAGAGGTTGAGGGTTCAAACCTCCTCAACAAATTTTTAAACCACCAAATTTGAGCTTGAGGTGCCATGTGGCACTATTTTATTTGCTCATATTTTTGACATGTGTCATCACTTGAGTTGCTGATATCATGATGATGTCATCACTATTACATTTTGCCTCCAAAATTCAAACGGTCATAACTTTCACATATGAAGTACATTTTTGACGAAACAAACTCCATTGGAAAGCTCTCATCATGCTCTTCATTTTTAAATCCATTGTTGACCACTTTTGAGATGGTTTGATTTTGCCCCTTATCTAGCCCTCTGGTCTACCTATTGACCAAAACTTTGACTGAGCATAACTTGCACAAATAGACTCATTTTTGCTCCATTCAAGTTGCATTAGAATCAGGACGCTAAGATCTTTTTGATGGTGCAAAAATCTAGAGATAGAATTACCCTATTGGACAAATTAGAGGTAGAATTATGCACCTAAGAATACATGTTCCAAGTATCACACATTTGAACATTTAAATAAGACTGATAGAACTCAAGTATCATCAAAAAGTTATATAAAATACAAAGGTAAAAATAAAGTGGACATTGAAAAAGTAAAGAAGGAGATGAATCAAACATGGAAAAAGAAAAAAATAAGATGGAAATAGTGGAGCAAACGGAGTTGAGGTCACCCAATCCAATGGAGAAGGTGATCATGTCATCTCAAACTAACAAAAAGAGTTATGTATGGAACTGTATATTTAATTGATATATCATATAGCAGTTCATAAATGAAATATGCCAAAGTTCATATTTTTCATATGTAAAGATGCATGAGAATAGATTTTTGAAAGAACTAGTACAAAAGAGTTATCTATACAGTCAGTGTTAGACATTAGTAAAATTGTCTATGTTGACCAAGCATTGGAACATGAACTAAGTACTTTAGAAGTAAACTGGTGTATAGGCTAAGTTAGATGGTAGAAGCTTAGTTAGATGGAAGATTCTAAGCTTTATAGTAAAGACCTAGTTTGAAGGCACCAATGTCAATCAAGTTAGTTGGCTTCCACCTACCTAAGTAAAACAATATTAATGGAGATCCTCAATTGACCAAAAGAAGGTATATATCAAAATTTGAAGACATTATTTCATACCTTGCATACATATTTCAAGAGCATAGAGAAAATTTGGTGATTTGGAAATTAGAAAAGAGATTCAAGAATGATTTGGAGAAAATTTGAGATGAGAAGATTAATCGGGTGAAGATTTGAGCTATACAAATTAATTCATAGGAAAAAAAAGTTTTCAAACCCTAACAATGAGAAGATGACATCTTTAACTACCACTAGAATGAGCCAAGAGGTTAGTAGAACTCAATTGGTGAAGAATGATGCTTGTCTTGCACCAAAGTTTTGTGCTATTCTAGAAATTGCAATAAAAATGAGATTCAATAGGTGTGCTATCCTTGATACCACCCAAAGTTATTATGATTCATGACATGTAAGGATTTTTTGTATGTGTAGGATTGAAGAAGTAGGACATTATAAATAAGAGAAGCATAAGATAAGTTATGTAATGAAGGAATGTTGAAGGATGAATTCATTGTTGATGAAACAAAAGGGTTAAATCATGCCCTAGAATTTCCAAGGAATTTCAAGATTGAATGGGTCAAAATTACTCTAAGAAGGATCCATGATATGAAGTTTTGGTTACAAAATGGACCCTTATAGATCAAAAAGAAAATAATTCATAAGGTTACAGGCCATCAAACCCTATGCAAGAAGAAATACATACGATGCCTGAGTTGAGAGGAAATTGAGGCAAACATAAAGGCTTGTCCATCCCAATTTTTTTTGATCTATTAATCATTTTTTTACTGATGGTAATAGCTCACAAATTTAACTAGTTGAGAAGAATGAATAGTGTACCATGTATGGTAGTGGATAATGCATGTAAAATACTAATGAAAGATCATGAATATGATCTTGCCAAGCTTCAAAGACTACAATTTGCAGAAAATCTAGTATCCATCATGAAAGAAAAGAATTCAATGTGTAAGTTTGGGTTCCTTATTATATATATTTTATCTTATATACCTAAATATTTTTCTAGCATTGGAAACATTGTTTATGAAATAGGGAGGTTGATGGGAACTAAAACCAAAGGCACACCTAGCTACCAATGCCACTTGCAAGAGTAAATATAGTGGAAACACAACATCGAGAACAACAACCAAAGGAGATAGAAGTGAAAAATACATATTGATTCATCAAATTAGCCACATGCATGCTTGACTATGAGGCCTTTTGGGTTATAACCAATAATAAAACTCAAAATTTGATCTTTAATGATGATCTTCATATTCTAACTCTTGCAGACAAAACTATCCTTAACTCTCTAACTCCTACTTCATCCTAAAAATTGATCCTAGACCTCTTTAAATACTAGTGCAGCCATAGGTTGACCTATCATAGAAATTAAATCCTACATTAAATGCATGTAGAACCACAAGTTGGCTAGCATCAATTATTAAAAATAAATACCAAAATTAAATAAGTGCAAAGTTGGCCCAAATTGGAATTAGACACAAACAACTTGGTTGAAGAAGGACAAAGAAAAATATTGTCACTCCACAATACTTGGTGTATGCTAGAACTTGACACCAATAAGAACTTGACACTAATAAGAACTTGACATCAATAAGAATTCAACTCTAATAGGAACTTGGCACCAACAAGAACTTGACACATGCTAGGAACTTGGATATGCTTGGCACTACAACTTGGTCAACACTATGAATTCGAAAAACACTATGAGCTCGACAGCAATAGAGAAACATGAAAAACATGGATGATAGCAATGTAACCTAAGATGCTCCTACATCAAACAACTAGGGTTAAAAGAAATGATTCTCTTGAATCATGGACCTAGCACAACCCGAGATGAATCCTGTTGGATACAATTAAGTAATTGTGTATTGTCTTTGATATTACACAAATGTCATATCAGTTATCAGACAGAGTCTACCGAGTTCTATCAACCAGAAAAATAGTTTACAGAGTCTACCGAGCTTAGTTGGTCAGTAAAAGCCTTTTGCAGTGTATACCAAGCATTCCGGTATGTCACACGGTGAGTTAGTGTTAACCGAGTTCACTCGGTAAGCTAAGGAAAGTTTAGTTCTTACCGAGATCACTCGGGTATCAAAGGACCAGAAAATAAGTTTAGTTTAGTTTAGTTTGTATATCAAGGAAGGACAAGAAAATAAGATTGTCCTGGCAAAAATATTTGTAGATGATACTATTTTTACAGGGAATGATGATCTTTGCAAAGAATTTTCAGAACAAATGAGCAAGGAATTTGAAATGTCAATGTTCAGTGAAATCAAATTCTTTGTGGGACTTCAAATTCAACAGAACAAGAATGGCATCTACATCACTCAAGCAAAATATATCAAAGAGATATTGAAAAAGTTTGGTATGGAAGATTGTAAACCAGTTGGAACTCCCATGTGTACTGGACTAAAACTTACCAAAGAAGATGATTCAAAGGAAATAGATCAGACATTGTACAGATCTATAATTGGAAAGTTGCAATATGTAGTTCATACTAGGCCAGATATTGCTCTTGCAGTTGGAATTGTGGCAAGATTCTCAGCCAAACCAAGAGAAAATCACATGATGGCAATCAAGAGAATAATGAGATATCTGAAAGGAACTGAAGATTATGGATTGTGGTATAAACTTGGAGGAAACCTAGACTTAAAAGTGTTTACTGATGCTGATTGGGCAGGAAACCTTGACGACAGAAAAAGCACAAGTGGAGGTGCATTCTTTCTTGGAAAGAGGTTGGTTTCTTGGATAAGCAAAAAGAAAAACTGTACAGCTCAATCAACAGCAAAGGCAGAGTATGTTGCTGCAGCAGTAAACTGTTCTAATATTGTTTGGTTCAAGCAATTGCTACAAGGCATGAAGATGGAAATCAAGGAACCAGTCGTCATGTTTTGTGATAACACAAGTGCAATCAATATATCTAAAAATCCAGTAATGCATTCTAAGACTAAGAACATTGCAATCAAGTATCACTTTGTCAAAGAATTGGTGCAGGACAAGGAAATCAGATTGGAATATGTACATACAAAGGAACAGATTGCTGACATATTCACAAAGCCTTTACCTAAGGATGCATTTTTGTATCTCAGAGGTAAGTTAGGGGTTATTCCCCTATCTGAAGTTCACTAAAATAAGTTTTAGTGATGCATCAGCTCTTACAAAATTGAACAATCATCAGTTGATGCAGCAAATCAAGGAAATATTGCATATGAATCAGTACTAAAGGTACAATGAAATTCATTTGAAATTAGATGGTCTTTGGCATGTGTTGTCAAAGAGGGAGAGTTTTACTATCATATCTTTTCCGAAATCCAAAATTTGATTAAGTAATTTCTTCACAGAGGGAGATTACTGTAAGAGGGAGAGTTCTCTATCTTAGAGGGAGAATTGTTAATTGTGTTGTGTTGTAGTAGACTTGCTTTCAAATTTCATTTCTGCTATGACATGTTGTGTTGCCACCAATGCCAAAGAGGGAGATTGTTGGATACAATTAAGTAATTGTGTATTGTCTTTGATGTTACACAAATGTCATATCAGCTATCAGACAGAGTCTACCGAGTTCTATCAACCAAGAAAATAGTTTACAGAGTCTACCGAGCTCAGTTGGTCAGTAAAAGCCTTTTGCAGTGTATACCGAGCATTCTGGTATGTCACACGGTGAGTTAGTGTTAACCGAGTTCACTCGGTAAGCTAAGGAAAGTTTAGTTCTTACCAAGATCACTCGGGTATCAAAGGATTTTGTAACGAACGGTTAGTGTTAACCGAGTTCGCACGGTAAGAAGGAAAGCTGATTTTTCACCGAGCTCACTCGATAGTCGAAGATAGCTTTTACCGAGTCCAGTCGATTTCCAAAGGAAGTGGCAGGATTACCGAATTTCTCGATAATTGTAGTTCTTACCGAGTTCTGCTGGTTAACACAGGAAGGAAGTTTTGTTCTGTATTGATCGAGCAGCGTCGGCCAGTGATTTTTTTTTGTTTTTTTGTTCAAGCCGACTTTAGAATATGTTTAGTCAAGTTGGTTGGGCAAGCCGACTTTGAAATTATTTTAACAAGTTGGTTGGGCCGACCTGATATTATGAATAATATATAAAGAGGTGCTCAAGATGAAAAAAAAGTAGAGGAGAGAATGTATATATGGAAAGTGCAAGAAAGTGCAAGGAAGAGACTTGCTTGTGCCTAAGCAGAATTGAGCAGAGGAAAATCTTGGAGCTGCAGAGATATATTTGATCAGTAAGGATCTCGTGGAGCTAAACTGAGATCTGTATTCAGCAAGATAAGTTGCATGTATTTTTAGATCATTCATTGTTGCTTTCTAACCATTGTAACAGTGATTCCAAAATCTCCTAACAGAGTTGGTTTAACAGCCATTTCATAAATCCTTTATCAGGGTGGCAATTTAGTTGAATTGTTCAAAAGACCTCTTACAAGGCCACTCCTAACAGGGTGATTAAATCCTCTAACAGGGTCACACCTAACAGTGTGTTTTGTAACCTTTAATAGGGTTGGCTCCTAACAGGGCTCACTTCAAAAGAGTAAAAATTGGTGACTAGTTGCTGGTGGTTTTTCCCATATTGGGTTTCCACGTAAATCTGGTGTCTACTGTGTTAATGATTACTTTCTTTTGCATAGTCGCTTATTTCAGTAAATGCTTCATAAATTAACTAAACACCTATCAAGTTTTAAGCAGTGATTTTTGTAGCAGCAGCAACTAAGTTTAAGGAATCTTTGGGATTGTTTAAAAATGTTTTTGTGGTAACTGATTCACCCCTCCCCTCTTAGTTACACCATCTTCATTTTCCAACAATTGGTATCAGAGCTTTTGGTGCTTGCAGGAGAAGATTTCAAAGATCTAAGCCAAAGATCAAGATGTCTTATAAGAAGGAAATCCCAAGGCTTAACCGAAACAACTTCTCAGCATGGCAGGGATTAATGAGACTTCATCTAGCTTCCATTGGTGACACTGGTCTGAAATATCTTGATGAGAAATATGTAGAACCATCAGGTACATTATCAATCAATGACAATTTTATAAAGAAGACTCATAACATTATGATGATTGATGTTGCATCTGCCTTGAGTTATGAAGAGTTTGATGATGTGAAAGATTGCACTACTGCCTATGAAATGTGGGAAAGATTGAAAGAGATCTATGGTGGAGATGACAATGTCAGAAGAGCCAAAGCTGAAAGTCTGAGAGGAAAGTTCGATCAGATGAAAATGAAAGAAGATGAAAATATTACCAAATATGTTGAAAGAATTAAAGCATGTGTCAGTGCTATCAAAGCTTCTGGAGAAAGTATCAGTGAAGAGACAGTCATAAGTAAAGTTCTTAGAACTCTACTTCTAGTTTATGCCATCAGGGTATCAGCCATTCAAGAAAGAAGGTGTGAGGCCAATCACAAGATAAACCTAGAGGCCATAGTTGGAAGGTTGACAGCATTTGAATTAGATAATTTTGATAATTATGTTCTAGCTGCAAAGAACATTGAGTCTGCATTTGAAGCCAAGCTTTCACTAAAGGACAAAGGCAAAACGAAGAAGGAATCTCAGTCAGAAAGTGAAGATCAATCAGATCAGAGCTCTGACAGCAACCTTGAAGTAATTGAAGCCCTACTTGCAAAGAAATATTCAAGAGGAAGAGGTAAATACAGAGGTAAAGTACCCCTAATCTGCTTTTCATGTGAAGAAGTTGGTCATATTGCTGCAAGGTGTCCAAACAGGAAAGATAAAGATGAAAAGAAAGATAATAAATGGAACAGTAAGAAAGATTTCAAATCATTTAAGGATAAAAGTAAGAAATCATGTTTTATGGCTAAAGATTCTAATGATTCTAATGATGAAGAAGAGGATGAGATTGTTTACATTGCTGTAAAAGATGAATCTGACAATGAAGAAATGGCACTCATCTCTCACATAAGTAAGAATGATACATGGATCATTGATAGTGGCTACTCACATCATATGACTGGAGATAAAACAAAGTTTGATCAATTTGAAGAGTATGATGGTGGCAGTGTAAGATTTGGAAACAATGAACCTTGTTGCATCAAAGGAAAAGGAAGAATCACTCTAACCCAGGAACTTGTATGTGATAATGCTTATTGGGTAGAAGGACTAAAGCACAATTTATTGAGTGTGGCACAGTTACTCAACAATGGACTCAAAGTAGAATTCATCCAAGGCAAAGCAAGACTGCTGAACGGTAAAGGAAAGTTGATTGGATCTGGTATTCAAACTAAAGGTAACTTGTTTTATCTTGAACTTGATGAACATTCATGTTTTATTGTTCAAATAGAAGAGAGTTGGTTATGGCATAAAAGATTATGTCATGTGAATTTTGACAATCTGGTAAAGATAAGCAAATTCAAGAAAGTGAGAGGCATTCCTGATTTAAAGAAACCAGAGGTCGGTTTATGCAAGAATTGTCAAATTGGAAAGATGGGTAAGTCTAGTTTCAAAAGCAAAAATTATCAGTCTGAAGATTTATTAAAAATTGTGCATACTGACTTATGTGGACCTATTGAAACTAAAACCTATACTGGTGAAAAATATTTCATTCTTTTTGTTGATGATTATTCAAGAATGATGACCATCATGTACCTAAGGAACAAATCAGAAGCATTTGAAAAGTTCAAATGGTATTTGGCGAGAGTAGAAAAAGAAACAGAGAAAATATTGAAATGCCTAAGGTCAAACAGAGGTGGTGAATTTATTTCACATGAATTTAATAACTTTTGTATTGAAAGAGGAATCAAAAGATAGGTTTCAGCACCAGGTACACCTGAACAAAATGGCATAGCTGAAAGAAGGAACAGATCCATCATGGATTGTGCAAGAACCTTGATGATAGAAAAGAATGTTGCTATCAAATACTGGAAGGAGGCTATCAGTAAAGCAGTTCATACCTTAAACCGAGTACAATTAAAAAAGGACTCATTCAAAACTCCCTACGAAATATGGTATGGCTATAAACCCAATGTAAGTTATCTGAAAGTATTTGGAAGCAAATGTTATATCTTGAAAGAATCTAGAAAAAGAAAATTTGATGTAAAAGGTGATGAAGGTATATTTCTTGGATACTCATGTAAGAGTAAAGCATATAGATGCTTAAACTTATCTACTCACAAAGTCATAGAAAGTATACATGTGAAAGTTAATGAATTTGCAGAAAAGACTGAAGAAGAAAGCAGAAAAGAACCAAAAGATTACAAAAGATTCATCTTCAGTGATTCGGATATAATATCAACTGCATCTGAGAATCAGAAATCTTCTTCTACCGAGTCATCACTAACCGAGTTGTAGGAAACATCTACCGAGCCAACGTCTATCGAGTAAAAAAATATCGAGTTAGAGATTACCGAGCCTGAGGTAACCGAGCAAGTACATACCGTGCCAGTTGATACCGAGCTAGACCAAACCGAGCAAAGAGGAGAAATGCAAGAAGATAACAACAAAAATCATCCAAAAGAAAAAGAACTTGTTCTAGCCAAATATGTCAGGAGACATCATTCAGTAGATCAGATCATTGGAAATAAATCTGATGGAACCATCACAAGAAGTAAGTCGAAGGGTACTTGTTTACTTGCTGATTTTGAACCTAGAACTGTCAAAGATGCATTAGAAAATGATAATCGGATTGAAGCAATGAATGAAGAAATAGAGCAGATAGAGAAAAAAAAAACATGGACTCTTATACCCAGGCTTAAAGACAAAAATGTAATCGGTACAAAGTGGGTTTTCAGAAATAAGTTGGATGAAAATGGTAAAGTATCAAGAAAAAAAGCTAAATTAGTGTGCAAAGGATATTCTCAAGAAGAAGGCATAGATTATGGAGAAACTTTCGCTCCCGTTGCTAGATTGGAAGGTGTTAGAACCTTATTAGCATATGCTGCCTACAAAGGATTTAAAGTTTATCAGATGGATGTCAAGTCAGCATTTCTAAATGGTATACTAGATGAAGAGGTCTACATTAAACAACCTGAAGGTTTTATTGATCCAGATAAAAAGAACATGGTTTGCAAATTGCACAAGGCATTGTATGGTCAGAAACAAGCCCCTAGAGCATGGTATGAAAGATTGCATAGCTATCTTATTCAAATTGGATTTCAAAGAAATAATGATAACAGTAGTTTGTATATCAAGGACGAACTAGAAAATAAGATTGTCCTGGCAGAAATATTTGTAGATGATACTATTTTTACAGGGAATGATGATCTTTGCAAAGAATTTTCAGAACAAATGAGCAAGGAATTTGAAATGTCAATGTTCAGAGAAATCAAATTCTTTGTGGGACTTCAAATTCAGCAGAACAAGAATGGCATCTACATCACTCAAGCAAAATATATCAAAGAGATATTGAAAAATTTTGGTATGAAAGATTGTAAACCAGTTGGAACTCCCATGTGTACTGGACTAAAACTTACCAAAGAAGATGATTCAAAGGAAATAGATCAGACATTGTACAGATCTATAATTGGAAAGTTGCAATATGTAGTTCATACTAGGCTAGATATTGCTCTTGCAGTTGGAATTGTGGCAAGATTCTCAGCCAAATCAAGAGAAAATCACATGATGGCAATCAAAAGAATAATGAGATATCTGAAAGGAACTGAAGATTATGGATTATGGTATAAACTTGGAGGAAACCTAGACTTAAAAGTGTTTACTGATGCTGATTGGGCAGGAAACCTTGACAACAGAAAAAGCACAAGTGGAGGTGCATTCTTTTTTGGAAAGAGGTTGGTTTCTTGGATAAGCAAAAAGCAAAACTGTACAGCTCAATCAACAGCAGAGGCAGAGTATGTTGCTGCAGTAGTAAACTGTTCTAATATTGTTTGGTTCAAGCAATTGCTACAAGGCATGAAGATGGAAATCAAGGAACCAGTCGTCATGTTTTGTGATAACACAAGTGCAATCAATATATCTAAAAATCTAGTAATGCATTCTAAGACTAAGCACATTGCAATCAAGTATCACTTTGTTAGAGAATTGGTGCAGGACAAAGAAATCAGATTGGAATATGTACATACAAAGGAACAAATTGCTGACATATTCACAAAGCCTTTACCTAAGGATGCATTTTTGTATCTCAGAGGTAAGTTAGGGGTTATTCCCCTATCTGAAGTTCACTAAAATAAGTTTTAGTGATGCATCAGCTCTTACAAAATTGAACAATCATCAGTTGATGCAGCAAATCAAGGAAATATTGCATATGAATCAGTACTAAAGGTACAATGAAATTCATTTGAAATTAGATGGTCTTTGGCATGTGTTGTCAAAGAGGGAGAGTTATACTGTCATATCTTTTTCGAAATCCAAAATTTGATTAAGTAATTTCTTCACAGAGGGAGATTACTATAAGAGGGAGAGTTCTCTATCTTAGAGGGAGAATTGTTAATTGTGTTGTGTTGCAGTAGACTTGCTTTCAAATTTCATTTCTGCTATGACATGTTGTGTTGCCATCAATGCCAAAGAGGGAGATTGTTGGATACAATTAAGTAATTGTGTATTGTCTTTGATGTTACACAAATGTCATATCAGTTATCAGACAGAGTCTACCGAGTTCTATCAATCAGGAAAATAGTTTACAGAGTCTAGCGAGCTCAGTTGGTTAGTAAAAGCCTTTTGCAGTGTATACCGAGCATTCTGGTATGTCACACGGTGAGTTAGTGTTAACCGAGTTCACTCGGTAAGCTAAAGAAAGTTTAGTTCTTACTGAGATCACTCGGGTATCAAAGGATTTTGTAACGAACGGTTAGTGTTAACCGAGTTCGCACGGTAAGATAAGGAAAGCTGAGTTTTCACCGAGCTCACTCGGTAGTCGAAGACAGCTTTTACCGAGTCCAGTCGGTTTCCAAAGGAAGTGGCAAGATTACCGAATTTCCCGGTAATTATAGTTCTTACCGAGTTCTGCCGGTTAACACAGGAAGGAAGTTTTGTTCTGTATTGACCGAGCAGCGTCGGCCAGTGATTTTTTTTTGTTTTTTTGTTCAAGCCAACTTTAGAATATGTTTAGTCAAGTTGGTTGGGCAAGCCGACTTTGGAATTGTTTTAACAAGTTGGTTGGGCCGACCTGATATTATGAATAATATATAAAGAGGTGCTCAAGATGAAAAAAAAGTAGAGGAGAGAATGTATATACGGAAAGTGCAAGGAAGTGCAAGGAAGAGACTTGCTTGTGCCTAAGTAGAATTGAGCAGAGGGAAATCTTGGAGCTGCAGAGATATATTTGATCAGTAAGGATCTCGTGGAGCTAAACTGAGATCTGTATTCAGCAAGATAAGTTGTATGTATTTTCAGATCATTCATTGTTGCTTTCTAACCATTGTAACAATGATTCCAAAATCTCCTAACAGAGTTGGTTTAACAACCATTTCATAAATCCTTTAACAGGGTGGCAATTTAGTTGAATTGTTCAAAAGACCTCTTACAAGGCCACTCCTAACAGGGTGATTAAATCCTCTAACAGGGTCACACCTAACAGTATGTTTTTTAACCTTTAACAGGGTTGGCTCCTAACAGGGCTCACTTCAGAAGAGTGAAAATTGGTGACTAGTTGCTGGTGGTTTTTCCCATATTGGGTTTCCACATAAATCTGGTGTCTACTGTGTTAATGATTACTTTCTTTTGGATAGTCACTTATTTCAGTAAATGCTTCATAAATTAACTAAACACCTATCAAGTTTTAAGCAGTGATTTTTGTAGTAGCAGCAACTAAGTTTAAGGCATCTTTGGGATTGTTTAAAAATATTTTTGTGGTAACTAATTCACCCCTCTCCTCTCAGTTACACCATCTTCATTTTCCAACAATTGGTATAAGAGCTTTTGGTACTTGCAGGAGAAGATTTCAAAGATCTAAGCCAAAGATCAAGATGTCTTATAAGAGAGAAATCTCAAGGCTTAACCGAAACAACTTCTCAGCATGGCAGGGATTAATGAGACTTCATCTAGCTTCTATTGGTGACACTGGTCTGAAATATCTTGATGAGAAATATGTAGAACCATCAGGTACATTATCAGTCAATGACATTGCTATAAAGAAGACTCATAACATTATGATGATTGATGTTGCATCTGCCTTGAGTTATGAAGAGTTTGATGATGTCAAAGACTGCACTACTGCCTATGAAATGTGGGAAAGACTGAAAGAGATCTCTGGTGGAGATGACAATGTCAGAAGAGCCAAAGCTGAAAGTTTGAGAGGACAGTTCGATCAGATGAAAATGAAAGAAGATGAAAATATTGCCAAATATGTTGAAAGAATTAAAGCATGTGTCAGTGCTATCAAAGCTTCTTGAGGAAGTATCAGTGAAGAGACAGTCATAAGTAAAGTTCTTAGAACTCTACTTCTAGTTTATGCCATCAGGGTATCAGCCATTCAAGAAAGAAGGTGTGAGGCCAATCACAAGATAAACCTAGAGGCCATAGTTGGAAGGTTGACAGCATTTGAATTAGATAATTTTGATAATTATGTTCCAGCTGCAAAGAAAATTTAGTCTGCATTTGAAGCCAAGCTTTCACTCAAGGACAAAGGCAAAAAGAAGAAGGAATCTCAGTCAGAAAGTGAAGATCAATCAGATCAGAGCTCTGACAGCGACCTTGAAGTAATTGAAGCCCTACTTGCAAAGAAATATTCAAGAGGAAGAGGTAAATATAGAGGTAAAGTACCCCTAATCTGCTTTTCATGTGAAGAAGTCGGTCATATTGCTGTAGGGTGTCCAAACGAGAAAGATAAAGATGAAAAGAAAGATAATAAATGGAACAGTAAGAAAGATTTCAAATCATTTAAGGATAAAAGTAAGAAATCATGTTTTATGGCTAAAGATTCTAATGATTCTAATGATGAAGAAGAGGATGAGATTGTTTACATTGCTGTAAAAGATGAATCTGACAATGAAGAAATGGCACTCATCTCTCACATAAGTAAGAATGATACATGGATCATTGATAGTGGCTGCTCACATCATATGACTGGAGATAAAACAAAGTTTGATCAATTTGAAGAGTATGATGGTGGCAGTGTAAGATTTGAAAACAGTGAACCTTGTTGCATCAAAAGAAAAGGAAGAATCACTCTAACCCAAGAACTTGTATGTGATAATGCTTATTGGGTAGAAGGACTAAAGCACAATTTATTGAGTGTGGCACAGTTACTCAACAATGGACTCAAAGTAGAATTCATCTAAGGGAAAGCAAGACTGCTGAACGGTAAAGGAAAGCTGATTGGATCTGGTATTCAAACTAAAGGTAACTTGTTCTATCTTGAACTTGATAAACATTCATGTTTTATTGTTCAAATAGAAGAGAGTTGGTTATGGAATAAAAGATTATGTCATGTGAATTTTGACAATCTGGTAAAGATAAGCAAATTCAAGAAAGTGAGAGGCATTCCTGATTTAAAGAAACCAAAGGTCGGTTTATGCAAGAATTGTCAAATTGGAAAGATGGGTGAGTCTAGTTTTAAAAGAAAAAATTATCAATCTGAAGATTTATTAGAAATTGTGCATACTGACTTATGTGGACCTATTGAAACTGAAAGCTATACTAGTGAAAAATATTTCATTCTTTTTGTTGATGATTATTCAAGAATGATAACCATCATGTACCTAAGGAACAAATCAGAAGCATTTGAAAAGTTCAAATGGTATTTGGCAAGAGTAGAAAAAGAAACAGGGAAAAGATTGAAATGCCTAAGGTCAGACAGAGGTGGTGAATTTATTTCACATGAATTTAATAACTTTTGTATTGAAAGAGGAATCAAAAGATAGGTTTCAGCACCAGGTACACCTGAACAAAATGGCATAGCTGAAAGAAGGAACAGATCCATCATGGATTATGCAAGAACCTTGATGATAGAAAAGAATGTTGCTATCAAATACTGGAAGGAGGCTATCAGTACAACAATTCATACCTTAAACCGAGTACAGTTAAAAAAGGACTCATTCAAAACTCCCTACGAAATATGGTATGGCTATAAACCCAATGTAAGTTATTTGAAAGTATTTGGAAGCAAATGTTATATCTTGAAAGAATCTAGAAAAGGAAAATTTGATGTAAAAGGTGATGAAGGTATATTTCTTGGATACTCATGTAAGAGTAAAGCATATAGATGCTTAAACTTATCTACTCACAAAGTCATAGAAAGTATACATGTGAAAGTTGATGAATTTGCAAAAAAGACTAAAGAAGAAAGCAGAAAAGAACCAGAAGATTACAAAAGATTCATCTTCAGTGATTCGGATATAATATCAACTACATCTGAGAATCAGAAATCTTATTCTACCGAGTCATCACTAACCGAGTTGCAGGAAACATCTACCGAGCCAACATCTACCGAGCCAACGTCTACCGAGTCAGAAAATATCGAGTTAGAGATTACCGAGCCTGAGGTAACCGAGTAGATACATACCGTGCCAGTTGATACCGAGCCAGACCAAACCGAGCAAAGAGGAGAAATGCAAGAAGATAACGACAAAAATCATCCAAAAGAAAAAGAACCTGTTCTAGCCAAATATGTCAGGAGACATCATTCAGTAGATCAGATCATTGGAAATAAATCTGATGGAACCATCACAAGAAGTAAGTTGAAGGGTACTTGTTTACTTGCTGATTTTGAACCTAGAACTGTCAAAGATGCATTAGAAAATGATAATTGGATTGAAGCAATGAATGAAGAAATAGATCAGATAGAGAAAAAAAAAACATGGACTCTTATACCCAGGCCTAAAGACAAAAATGTAATCGGTACAAAGTGGGTTTTCAGAAATAAGTTGGATGAAAATGGTAAGGTATCAAGAAACAAAGCTAGATTAGTGTGCAAAGGATATTCTCAAGAAGAAGGCATAGATTATGAAGAAACTTTCGCTCCCATTGCTAGGTTGGAAGGTGTTAGAACCTTATTAGCATATGCTGCCTACAAAGGATTTAAAGTTTATTAGATGGATGTCAAGTCAGCATTTCTAAATGGTATACTGGATGAAGAGGTCTACATTGAACAACCTGAAGGTTTTATTGATCCAGATAAAAAGAACATGGTTTGCAAATTGCACAAGGCATTGTATGGTCTGAAACAAGCCCCTAGAGCATGGTATGCAAGATTGCATAGCTATCTTATTCAAATTGGATTTCAAATAAATAATGATAACAGTAGTTTGTAAATCAAGGAAGGACCAGAAAATAAGATTGTCCTGGCAGAAATATTTGTAGATGATACTATTTTTACATGGAATGATGATCTTTGCAAAGAATTTTCAGAACAAATGAGCAAGGAATTTGAAATGTCAATGTTCAGTGAAATCAAATTCTTTGTGGGACTTCAGATTCAGCAGAACAAGAATGGCATCTACATCACTCAAGCAAAATATATCAAAGAGATATTGAAAAAGTTTGGTATGGAAGATTGTAAACCAGTTGGAACTCCCATGTGTACTGGACTAAAACTTACCAAAGAAGATGATTCAAAGGAAATAGATCAGACATTGTACAGATCTATAATTGGAAAGTTGCAATATGTAGTTCATACTGGGCCAGATATTGCTCTTGTAGTTGGAATTGTGGCAAGATTCTCAGCCAAACCAAGAGAAAATCACATGATGGCAATCAAGAGAATAATGAGATATCTGAAAGGAACTGAAGATTATGGATTATGGTATAAACTTGGAGGAAACCTAGACTTAAAAGTGTTTATTGATGCTGATTGGGTAGGAAACCTTGACGACAGAAAAAGCACAAGTGGAGGTGCATTCTTTCTTGGAAAGAGGTTGGTTTCTTGGATAAGAAAAAAGAAAAACTATACAGCTCAATCAACAGTAGAGGCAGAGTATGTTGCTGCAGCAGTAAACTGTTCTAATATTGTTTGGTTCAAGTAATTGCTACAAGGCATGAAGATGGAAATCAAGGAACCAGTCGTCATGTTTTGTGATAACACAAGTGCAATCAATATATCTAAAAATCTAGTAATGCATTCTAAGACTAAGCACATTGCAATCAAGTATCACTTTGTCAGAGAATTGGTGCAGGACAAGGAAATCAGATTGGAATATGTACATACAAAGGAACAGATTGCTGACATATTCACGAAGCCTTTACCTAAGGATGCATTTTTGTATCTCAGAGGTAAGTTAGGGGTTATTCCCCTATCTAAAGTTCACTAAAAAAAGTTTTAGTGATGCATCGGCTCTTACAAAATTGAACAATCATCAGTTGATGCAGCAAATCAAAGAAATATTGCATATGAATCAGTACTAAAGGTACAATAAAATTCATTTGAAATTAGATGGTCTTTGGCATGTGTTGTCAAAGAGGGAGAGTTTTACTGTCATATCTTTTCCGAAATCCGAAATTTGATTAAGTAATTTCTTCACAGAGGGAGATTACTGTAAGAGGGAGAGTTCTCTATCTTAGAGGGAGAATTGTTAATTGTGTTGTGTTGCAGTAGACTTGCTTTCAAATTTCATTTCTGCTATGACATGTTGTGTTGCCATCAATGCCAAAGAGGGAGATTGTTGGATACAATTAAGTAATTGTGTATTGTCTTTGATGTTACACAAATGTCATATCAGTTATCAGACAGAGTCTACCGAGTTCTATCAACCAGAAAAATAGTTTACAGAGTCTACCGAACTCAGTTGGTTAGTAAAAGCCTTTTGCAGTATATACGGAGCATTCTGGTATGTCACACGGTGAGTTAGTGTTAACCGAGTTCACTCGGTAAGCTAAGGAAAGTTTAGTTCTTACCGAGATCACTCGGGCATCAAAGGATTTTGTAACGAACGGTTAGTGTTAACCGAGTTCGAACGGTAAGATAAGGAAAGCTGATTTTTCACTGAGCTCACTCGGTAGTCGAAGATAGCTTTTACCGAGTCCAGTCGATTTCCAAAGGAAGTGGCAGGATTACCGAATTTCTCGGTAATTGTAGTTCTTACCGAGTTCTGTCGGTTAACATAGGAAGGAAGTTTTGTTCTGTATTGACCGAGCAGCGTCGACCAGTGATTTTTTTTTGTTTTTTTGTTCAAGCCAACTTTAGAATATGTTTAGTCAAGTTGGTTGGGCAAGCCGACTTTGGAATTGTTTTAACAAGTTGGTTGGGCCGACCTGATATTATGAATAATATATAAAGAGGTGCTCAAGATGAAAAAAAAGTAGAGGAGAGAATGTATATACGGAAAGTGCAAGGAAGTGCAAGGAAGAGACTTGCTTGTGCCTAAGCAGAATTGAGCAGAGGGAAATCTTGGAGCTGCAGAGATATATTTGATCAGTAAGGATCTCGTGGAGCTAAACTGAGATCTGTATTCAGCAAGATAAGTTGCATGTGTTTTCAGATCATTCATTGTTGCTTTCTAACCATTGTAACAGTGATTCCAAAATCTCCTAACAGAGTTGGTTTAACAACCATTTCATAAATCCTTTAACAGGGTGGCAATTTAGTTGAATTGTTTAAAAGACCTCTTACAAGGCCACTCCTAACAGGGTGATTAAATCCTCTAACAGGGTCACACCTAACAGTGTGTTTTGTAACCTTTAACAGGGTTGGCTCCTAATAGGGCTCACTTCAGAAGAGTGAAAATTGGTGACTAGTTGCTGGTGGTTTTTCCCATATTGGGTTTCCACGTAAATCTGGTGTCTACTGTGTTAATGATTACTTTCTTTTGCATAGTCGCTTATTTCAGTAAATGCTTCATAAATTAACTAAACACCTATCAAGTTTTAAGCAGTGATTTTTGTAGTAGCAGCAACTAAGTTTAAGGCATCTTTGGGATTGTTTAAAAATGTTTTTGTGGTAACTGATTCACCCCTCCCCTCTCAGTTACACCATGTTCATTTTCAAACAGAATCCAACTTAGATTGAGAAATCCATGTAGCATCTTCAAATGGTCTATTCTTCCAATTCACCAAATACTCATATTAATATTTTCCTCTTGTTCTTTTACCAACTCTCTAATCAAATACTTATTCAACCTCTTTAATCTACTTCTTAGGATAATCATTTGATACAAAAACTTCATGATCTAACTCATGATACATATATAAATAAAAAACATTGAATATAGGAGATATATCCATGTCATCAGGTAACTTAACTTCATAAGCATTACCATTGTCAAATTTCCTCAAGTTCTTATAAGCTCAAAACTTCTTCATCCTTAGCTTACTGTATGTTCCACTAGGAAATCTACCTTTCTTCAAATGAACCATCACCTCATCACCAACTTTAAAATCATGATGTCTTCTTGACTTATCAACATTCTCCTTACATTTCTGATTACTTTGTTCCAAGCTCAACTTCAATTCCTTATGCAAAGAATCCATAAAATTAGTAAATTCTTTGCCTACATCACTTATCTTTCCTTCACCAAAAACATCCCTAATCTATGATATTCCTGTAGGCTACTTTCTAATAATAGTCCCAAAAGGTGTTTTCCCTATACTTCTATTCATAGAATTATTATATAGAAATTCAGCTTTTGCCAACACTAGCTCCTAATTATATGGTTTATCTTCAACTAAACATCTTAGAAAATTACCCAAGCTTCTAATTACAACCTTTTTCTATCCATCTGTCTATGGATGGAATGTAGAAGTAAACTTCAACTCAGTACCCATCCTTTTCCACAAAGTCCTCCAATAGTAATGAAAAAACTTACTATCTCTATAAGCAATAATACTTCTTGGTAATCCATGCAATCTAACAATTTCTTTGAAGAAAATTTTAGTAACATGCTCAACATTCGATGTCTTCTTTAATGGTATGAAATGAGCCATCTTATAAAATCTATCCACAACAAAAAATGTGGAATCATACCCCTTTTCTTTCTTAGGTAATCCAAGAACAAAATCCATACTAATGTCACTCCAAGGTTTCTCAGGAACAAAAATAGGTGTATACGAACCAATATTTTGACTTACTCCTTTTGTAACTTGAAAAAATCTCTTAATATCCTTATACATTTGTGGCTAATAATACTTGTCTTACAAAAAATTCAATGTATTATCAATTCCAAAATGTCCAACCAATCCACCACAATGCTTTTCCTTACTCAAATTCACTCTCATAGTACTTATTGGTATGCACAATTAAATTCCTTTGAATAATAACATACCTTCTTTAATGAAATAAACATCATACTTACTCATGTAATATGATAAATTTCATGTTATGCACTCTCTCCACACCTTTAAAAAATTAGGATTAGTATCATACAATACTTTCATCTCATCAAAATCAAGAACTTCAAATTTCATCTTGGTCAACAAAGAATTTTTTCTACTTAATGCATCAACAAATTGGTTAGTGACTCCACTCTTATGCTTAATAAAAAGTTTGGAACTCTACAAGTACTCAACCCACTTTAAATGTCTCTGATTAAATTTATGTTGACTTCTTGATCAGTATACAACACTAACTCCTTAGGGATCAAATAATGTCTCCACTTCTGCACGACTTGAATAATAGAATAAGACTCTTGATCATACATAGAATAGTTTCTTTTTAGCATCATTCAACTTCAAACTAAAGAAAGAAACAAGTTTATCTTTTTGATTCAATACAACTCCTATTGCACTATCACTTACATCACATTCAAATTGAAATACCTTATTGAAATAAGGAAAGGTCAATACAAGTAATTCAACAACCTTTTTTTTGAAAGTCTAAAAACTCTTATCATCTCCATGTGTCCATTTGAAATCCTTTTTGTATACCCTCATTTTCTTAGTCACAACATTACAAATAGAACTAAAATTCATTATAAACTTCTTGTAACAATGAGCCAAACCATGACATGATCTTACCTCATCCAAATTACTAGGTGTAGGCCATTCTAAAATTGCTTTAACCTTCTCAAGATCCATTCTCAAACCATTAGCTAAAATCCAAAATCCCAAATACACAACCTCCTCTTGCATAAAGGAACACTTTCTCAAGTTAATCATTAACTTCTCCTCTTTCTTCTACAACCCTTGTCTAACATGCTCAAGATGTTCCTCCTTAGTCTTACTAAATATTAGAATATCATCCAAATAAACAATCAAAAACTTACCGAAAAATCTCTTGAGAACCTCAGTCATCAACCTCATGAAAGTATAGGTGCATTAGTCAAACAAAAAGGAATTACCAACCATTCATACAAACCATCTTTTTTCTTGAAAGTAATCTTCCATTAATCACCTTCTTTGATTTGTGATAACCACTCTTCAAATCAATCTTGATAAAATACTTTTCTCCACTCAAATAGTCCATTATGTGATCCATCCTCAGCATAGGAAACCTATATTTCATTGTGATCTTGTTAATAGCTCTGGAATCGATACACATTCTTCACTCTCCATTCTTCTTAGGTGTGCAGTAGGTATAACACATGGAATCAAGCTTTCTCTAGTCAAAACTTTCTACAATAATTCATGCAATTGTCTATTAAATTCCTTATTCTTTATAGGTGTCAATCTATATAGTGCTTTATTTGGAAAAATAGCTCCAAGAATTAAATCCATACAATTACTGATACTTATTGCTGGTGGTAGACCATCAGATATATCTTCTACAATTATAATTTATACTCATTTAGAAAATTGGCAATTTCTTTTGGTACTCGGTCAATACTACCAGCTTCTGCTATCACTTGATTTCCTCTAGTTTTTACTTTGTCACAACTATTTTCTATCAATCCATTTCTATTGTTACAACTCAACCTCCTAGGAAGTATTGAAAAGTAGACAGGATTCTTCTTCACTTTTTTTTCAAATTACTTTCCATTAACCATGCAAATTCTTACAATAGTATAGTTAACCTCATCTAGACATTCAATCAAAGGAAACAATATTTTCTTTCTCTCATTCAACCAAAGAGTATATTGATTTAATCTTCCATCATGTATATCATATATATCATATTTCCAAGGTCTACCCAACAAAATATGACAATAGTCCATAGGCATAACATCACACAGAACTTCATCAAAATAATGTATAATCTTGAACTTCACAATGCATTGTTCACTTACCAATATCTTATGCTCATCTTTGATCCATGAAACATGATAGGTTTTAGGGTTCTTTAGCCTCTACAACTATAAATTTTTAATTAACTCTTCTGATCCCTAATTTGTAGAAATTCCATTATCAATCTTCACCTTGCAAAATTTTCCAACCTTCTTACATCTAGTCTTGAAAAGACTTCTCCTTAGGATAGGTTCCTCATCACTTTCCTTATTAGATAAGGTTCTTCTCACCATCAAATTTTCTCTAGCTTCGGGTCCACTTAATGAACCCTCAATGTCTCTTGGAAGCACAACATTTCTATTACCTTATTTATTCTCAGAGGATCTACACTCAAAGGCTCTATCCCCTTCTTTTCGACATCTAAAACAATTACCATGAAAAACACCTCTACAATAATAATTACCTCTTCCATGGTAAGAACTAGTACCTTCTAAGAAAGAACTAGCACCTTTCCACTTAGTCATGCCTTTTTCATCATTCTTCCATTCAGATTTTCCCTTATCATGAATTTAAGTGTTAGATCAACCATCTTCTCCATAAGATCTACCTTTATCTCTCTAGAATCTACCACCTCTACCTATTTGTCTTTGTTCATGATTGTTTGTCAAGATATCCTCACCTTTCAATTCATATTGATATGCTTCCTCCATACTTTCCAATTTTATAAAACTTATTTCATCTTGAATTCCAGAGCTCAATCCATTTAGGTGCCTTGCAATTTTCACCACATGTCTAGGTCTGATGTCTAGTGTATAGAATTCCTTGATATGGTCTATCATAGTAATTTCCCTTTGTTTCAACTTTTTTAATCTTTCTTAACAATCTAACTTGGTAATCACAAGGAAGAAACTTCATATTTACCTTGTTTACCATTTTCAACTAAGTCCTGATCTTCTTCTTTCTTCTCCTTTGCCTATCAGTTTTCAAATGGTCCCCACCATAGTGAGCCATGACCCTTCAACCTAGTAACTACAATGTTTACCTTCCTATTATTGGGAGTGTTTTCAAACACAAAGAAATTTTACATATTAGAGATCCATTCCAACAAAACATAATTTTCCAATTTTCTATCAAAATGACAAATTTATATAGTAGGCTTTGAATGTGCCATAAACAATACTCTCAATAATCTTTCCTCATATTGATCTTCTTTAAATTAAGGATTATGGTTTGGTGCTATTGCTTCATCATCATTCACATCATCAAGTCTTACTCCTCTCCTCTAGGCTATCTCCACAATATCTAATATGATTGCAATTTGTCTCAATATATCTAATATGGCATTATCAATATTTCCTCTACGAAAAGACATCTTTGCAATTAGGTTCTTGAAAGATTGTAACCCTCGGCAAGTTATGGGTCAAATCCTTAAATTTGTTACCCTATAACCAAATCAACTTAGGGTTCTACATGATTTAATCTCCACAAGGATGGACCTCAAGCTCTGATACCACTTGACACAAGGAGGCTCATGGGAACTAGGCCCAAAGACACACCAACTACCAAAGCCATCTACAAGAGTAAGAAAAGAGGAAACACAACATGGAGAGAAAAAACCAAAGGATATAGAAGAGAAAAATACTTATTAAGTCATCAAATTATCCACATACATGCCTGGTTGTGAGGCTTTTTGATTATGACCAATAATAAAACTCAAATTTTGATTTTTAATGATGAGATTCACATTCTAACCTTGATGTAGGGAGGTTGATGAAAACTAGGGCCAAAGGCAAACCAAGCTACAAAATCCACCTACAAGAGTAAAAACAATAGAAACACAACAAGGAGAACAACAACCAAAAGAGATAGAAGAGAAAAATACTTATTTATTCATCAAATTATCCACATACATGCTTGACTATGAGGCTTTCTAGGTTATGACCAATAATAAAATTCAAACCTTGATCTTTAATGATGATCTTCACATTCTTACTCTCTAGACTAAACTATCCCTAACTCTTTAACTTCTACTTGCTCCTAAAACTCGATCCTAGACTTCCTTAAGTACTAGTGTAGTGACAAGTTGGCTTATCATAGAAATTAAATCCTACATTAAATGCATGCATAGCCAAAATTTGGTTAACAATAATTATTAAAAACAAATACCAAAATTAAATACACTCAAAGTCAGCCCAAACTAGAACTAGACATAGAAAACTTAGTCAAAGAAGGAACAAGACAAATAATGTCACTTGAAAATGCTTGAGACATACTAGAAATTGATATCGACAGGAGGTCAACACTAACATGAACTCAGAACAAAAAAAAAACTCAACACTAATAAGTACTTGAAACTAATAGGAACTTGACACATACTAGGACTTTGACAATTCTAAGCACTATAACTCAGCCAACACTATGAAGTCGATATCAATAGAGAAACATGAAAAAAAATGCAAGATAGAAATGCAACGCAATATGCTCATGCTTTAGTTTGGGAACAAGAAAAACTAGTGATAAGACAAATAAGTGAATACATTACTCAATTAGGAGAAAATTTTGAGAACGTCACGAGTACTTATTTTGAGGAATTCAAGCAAAGAATGAAAGATGAGGATGAAAATATCTAAAGATTTGGTAACTAAGAATTACAATGATAATTATTTCCTTGTAGATATAGATAATATAATTTTATATGTAGTAAAGCCAAGGTAGACTTGTTTATAAGTTTTTGATTATGAAATTAATAGTGACTTACTGAATGCAAACATAGTTACATTATTGAAAGAATAAATAGACATTGATGTTGAATATTTTGGAAAATATGAGAAAGCTAAGGCTAGAAAACTATAAATATTAAGACAACATCTAAAGAGAAGAAAATAAAGAAAACAATTGAAGACCTAGAAGCAAAACTAGGCACCCTAGGAGAGGGTAAGGAGCCATTGTAGATTACACAAGGTCATGGAGAAGATGAAGAAAATGATAGTGTTGTTGAGGAAGAGGAAGAAGAAGAAGAAGGAGACAAGGGTAAAGCCCAAATTTTTTCCACTCCACCTAGTAAGAAGTCAAAAATAATTGAAGAGATGTTAGTGGTGACACCACTTTGTCCTCCACCTTCTAAGCCAAGGACTAGGATAGTTGCTAGTGTTGAGCAGGTTGCAAAAGAAGAGTAGTAGAGACTACTGAACCCAATGCATGTAAACCAAAGAGGAGATTGGTTAAAGTACCACCCATAGGGAAAACAAAATCTATTGATGAGGTATATGTAGATCTTAAAAGATCTTCGTGACTCTCCAGTTTTAGATTTGTAAAATATGACACAATGGATAATACCAATAGATCCAAAGTTGAGGAGGATATGATAGACATGAATGAAAATAAATAATTATTCCCAAATGAAATTGAGAAGAAAATACCCACAGATTTGTATGATAGACTAGAAAGAAGGTGGCAATAGGCAAAAGAAGAAGAGAAAAAGATAAGAACAAACACTTTCATTAGAGTTATGCCTAATTTATCTCAAGACTAGAGGGAATTTTTTTTGGAGAAATATAGGAGAATATTTTTTCCTAAGTATAGAATATTTCTAATTTTACACAATACAATAGAAGTTGTAACACATCAAGATGAATTACTTTGGAAAAGTATTTTTGGGTTGTCCACCAAAGTAATAGATACAAAGAAAGGAACTGAGAAACCATTGAAGATGATCATAGTAGTGGATAAAGTTTAGATGTACCAACTCTATAAAATATCATGTCCCTAGAACATACTGATACCCCTGACACCCTAGAATATCAGAAATCAAGGTTCATAGCTAAAGAGGTAGAAACAAAGATGAAGGACACAAGTCTAGATAGTCAAACTATGTTAGCACCTCACATTGAGGTATATAAAGAGATGAGTAGAGCTAAGCTAAGTGCAACCATTATTTTCTGGAGCACCAATGTACCAAATGAATGAGTGGTGAAACCCCCTCACCAACTCCCAAAGCAGTGTTGCGTAGTAGAATTCCTTCATTGAGAAAAGGAAAATTGACAATTGACACCTCACCAGATATTGAAGATAGTTTGGATGAAGTAATTGAAATGCCACAATTAGACTTGGAAAATCTTACATTGGAGTGGGCAATTTTTTACAATAAATTCTTGAGAAAGAAGAGCTAAGAAGTAAGAACAAACAAAAACATGTATTAAATGATGTTAAAAATATTATTGTTGATGCTTTTGATATGCAAAATTTTGATGGTGAGGCCCCAATTATTTCCTAGCTTGTAAATATTTTTTTTTTGGTGAAACATAATATTTATATTAATAGTAACTAGTTTAAAAATAGCTTATAGAGAAAAGAACCATAAAATAAAAACTTTGGTTATTGCCTAATACAAAAAGGATGTGAAAGAAGAATTACTGCATCTAGAGAGAGGATTTATAATCACTAATGAATCTTGTCCTTGTGATTTCCAAATCAAGAATATTGTAATTACAAAGAGCCCAATACACATGAATTTTAGAGACAAAACCAATAGCCAAGCCAAAAAATTTTATAAAAGTTTCCATCATTGATCTTCATCCAAAACTCCAATTGGGACCATGATATTAAAAAGCCATTTGATGCAAGTGTAATCTAAGATCCTAAAACACATATAATATCTCAAAAAAAGAAGTGAGATCCATAAAAGTAAAAACATGTGAAATTGTAGAGAAGCCATGATTTACTATCAAATAGTATATGAGAAGGGATCAACATCACGATAAACATATTCTATTGTCATAATATTAACCAAGTTTAAAAAATCAAGAAGGATAAGTGGGGAAAGTAAAGAGTTAATATAAACCCAATTAGTACTATTGAAAAAATAACTACTAGTGATATTGAATCCAATAAGAAATTAATGGATTGGTTAGCAAGAAAATTTGAGAATAAGGTTGTGGATAAATATTCCATAATAATTATTGAGAAGAAATTTTAGGTACAAGAGCATGTATAGAATATGATAGAACTTATACAAAGAGTACAACATTTTTCCAGATGTGCATATATTTAAAAAAGATATTTAGGGATAAATTCAATAGATTCATACTAAGATACATATATCTAGCAATATTATTTTGGAATTAGAAAATTCTAGTATATAACACTACAATAAGTTATTAAATGCTCAAGGAACATTGCCTAAGCTTCAAGTAGTTGACAACAACATGAGATCCAAATTGATCTCTATTCAAGAAATGTTGAAACCTCATTTGGACTTCATGCAAATGGAAATGCAATTAGCCCAAGATCTTATTAAAGAGTATCACAATCTCTCTATGGCTTGGTTACAGTTACAGAATTATATTTTTAGGCAACCAGAACCAGTTGGGATCATGCACTTTCTATGGTCACTCATGTTCATTAGACATTCATTAATAAATATGGTTTTCCTCCACCCATTCAATCCCAATAGCCATAACATAAGTGTCAAAAATAAGGGGGAATGTTTGTAATGTAGAGAAAGTAATAAAGGAGGAGTTGACATATGAATGATCAAAACAAAGATCAGAGAAAGAAATACAAAGAAAGTAATAAAGGAGGAGTTGACATATGAATGGGAAAAAAAATTCAAAGTTAAGAAGGTAAGCTAGGTATGACACTAAGATATCATACCATTTAGAGTCATGTGTATTTATACATTGCTCTTGTTGGAAATGGAAAGGAGTAATTGAGAGGGGAGGGGTTAATTATTTACAAAAAAACAAATCCAAAATTCCTTTAAGATGTCAACACAACATAAAATCAATAACTTGTTGTAACTCAGTTAACACTAAATATTTTGTTGTAACTTGGTTAACACTAAATATATTACTATCACTAAGTTAGTACCAAACATGTAGATCTTAAGATATTTAAATGTGATTAACCTTAATTCACTTAGTTGTAGAAACATAAAGAAAATAACATAAACACATGAGACACCAAGATTTAACATGGAAACCCAATTTGGGAAAACCACCAATTGAAACTTCACTATTTTTCACTCTTTTGAAGTGAGCCTAGTAAGGAGCCAATTTTGTTAAAGGTTACAAAACACACTGTTGGGCGTCACCCTATTAAAGGATTTAATTAACCCTATTATGAGTGGCCTTGTTAGAGGTCTTCAAACACTTCAATCTAGAAATGTCACCTTGTTAGAGGATTTACCATATAGCTGTTAGGCTAACTCTATTAGGAAATTTGAATCACTACTACAATTATTAGAGAGCAATAATTACTTGACCTTATTGTTGAAGAAACTATCTTTGCTGATTTAATATCTCTATTATGGCTTGATTAATTCACCCTCCTTGATTAGAATGTTCTTTGCAACTTGGTCAACTCAAATATTTTGTCCTCTTGCAGATATCCTTCCAATTCACTTCTGTAATTCATCTTCTCCAATCCATGCTCTATCTATTCAATCCTCAACTTGACCTTATACTTATATGAATAAACTTGTCAAGTTGTCTTGAATATACTTTTAATCAAACAATTTTCATCCCTTAAGTTAGCTTCAATTAACCAATAAATTTATCAAACATAATATATTGACAGTCAGCTAATACAAGATTGAGTACTTGGTCAAATTAGATTAACTCTTTGTTAACTGATCCAACACAGTTAATACTATTTTTTAACTAACTTTCCTTTGGTAATTGGGTGATCTTAGTTAACACATGATCCATGATATCTTTCCTTTGGTAATAGAACGAACTTAGTTGACATGAGATCTTCCTTTGATGCCTGGGTAAGCTCAGTATGAACTAACTCTAGACATGGTTATAACTAGAATGCTCGACATACATAGGAAATTATCTATAATTCCTAAGTGAGCTCAGAAAATATTGACTTGCTTGGTAAGGCTATGCATTTTGTGTAATATCAAAGACAACATATAATTGAATAATTATTTTCAATAATATTACTCTTTGGGATTCATGATGGTAACACAACATGTCATAATATGATGATATTTTTAGAGAAAAATAGAAGGATAATATCCTTAGTTTCATTCTAATTCTCATCCATGAGAACTCCCTCTATCAGTGAGTGTAGACACCTAAATCCTTTAGAAAATAAAGTATTTTTATTTTCTGAAAAAAAATTTGATGATATCATCATTTGTTAATTAATTATTTAGTTAATTAATTTATTTATTTTTGTGCCATTAAATCCCTTTGTCTTAATTAAAAATATTTAATTAAAGAATCCCTCCCAAAAATGTTTAAATCTTATTTAAACATTATTTCCTTATTTATTAATTATTTAATTAATAAATTGACTAAAAAATCTAAAATAAATTAAAAAATTATTTTTTGCCCAAAACTTGGCCAATTTCCTTAAGACCACTAACCTCTTCCAAAATCTTCTAATCCTTCTTTAATTTTGATTAAAGGCTAATCCCATCATTTCCTACCCCTAATCCCAACTCAAAATATGTAATTAAGATTACATATTAATCCTCATGTTTATTAAAAAAGTTTTAATAAATATCTCCTCAACCCAAACCCTTGAAATAAATAAAACTTTATTAATTTCCTAAAAATCGAATTTATCCTCATCCTGAGAAGTTCTAGACTCTTCTAGAAAGTCTTCATCCTCATCCTAGGAAGTTCTAGACTATTCTAGAAAGTCTTTATCCTCATCCAAAGTCTAGACTCTTCTAGAAGATGTCTTTAAACCTAATCCTATTCCCCTTCTAACCTTGTCACATTCCCTAAACATGGGTTAAGACTTACTAACCCAAGCCAAGTTAACAAATATCTCCTCCTTCACCCACCCTCATTAAATGCCATCCACTTGCCTATCCCTAAGCTAATCCTAAACCATAATAATCCATCCTCTAATCATTTGCACAATCCTAAGCAAGCTTAAAACCTTCCTAATCAAGCCCAAGTCAAAATTCCTCTCATCTCCCTCAAAATATCCCAACCATAAAACTTTATGAAGCCCACTAGGCCATAAATGACTCTTCCAAGCCCTTTCTTTGCTCTTACAAGCCATTATGAGGGTCTTTATGAAGATTTTATCCCTTGAGCCTCCTTTGTTGATTCATCCTTCCCCTTTCCTCCATCCTCTCACCCTATGACATGTGTCACTCTTTGATTGGCTGTAAGAAAGCACAATCCATGTGCTCTCCTCTCATGCAATTTGAACCCTCCATGAGCTTTTCCCCATCCTTGCATCTTAGCCCTCAATCCCTCAAGCCTCTTGCCTATAAATTGGATCCTTCCCCTTTGCAAAATAACATAATCCATGAAGTAAAGTCATAATGCCATTTTAAGAAGCCATTTTACATCAAAACCATACATTCACACCCAAATTCCAACTCTATATGAAGCCCTTTTTGAAGCATAAGCTTGAGCATACATCCTATCTATTTAGACAAAGCTACTCAACAAGAGAGCTTCTCATTGAGAGAGCCCATTAATGGCTCATATTCTCAATTGAGAGCTCATCTTAGTCTATCTTGAAGTTTATGAATTTTTTTTAGTTTGTAGAAGCTTTATTTAAATTTGGTTTCTATTAGCATACTAACATTTCTCATATACATTTTGGCACGCTCAGTGGGACCCCACATGGGTCATCTTCATTAGCTTTTTTAGTCAAGTTTTGAATGTCATTTGCTAATCTTGGCTAATTTTGCTTGTTTTTGTGATTGGTAGGATTGTATAAATTGGTATTTAGGTCCACATGAGCATGAAGAAGACAATGGAACTCATAGTCTATCTCATAGTGTTTGCATATTTTTGAAGCTTATAGGTGGAAAAAGCACTTGGAATTCTTCTTCCTCTTCTTGTCTAAATTCTTCTTATTCCATCTACTTCTTCTTCTTCTTCTTGTGGGAGATCTTGGCCATTTTTTTTTAAGGAAGCAAAATCATACACACTTCTTTTTAGTGCTTAAAATGAACCCCTAAATCATACTTAAATCCATTAAAAATTAAAAATTTTCAAAAAAAAAATCTTTTAACAAGTGAAACTAAACCAATCCAATCATTTGCATCCTTGCAACATCAAGGTTTTAGATGCATTCGTGCAAAGTTAGGAACACTTAATTTTTGGGAATTTAAAAAGAACTTCAAGTTTCCATTTCAAATGGTTCAAAATCAACACTAAGTGCACACTAAAATCTAAATCAAACTTAAAGGATCAATCAAGGATAAATGAACCTCATTTGCAAATATTTTAAAGTTCTTTTAAAAATCTCATGAAAACTAAGATTCCTAAATGGTTGCCAAAATTGTCCTAAAAGCTTTGTTATTTGTTCCAAAGAAATGTCTTGTTGCAAAATCTTGAATGTTTCCTAGGTTTTTCATGCATCAAAAAAATCTAGGAATATCATTTTTGGGCTTAAAACATGCAAACTAGAACACAAAATCTTGAATAAAAACCAAAGTCCAAAGAGTCATTTTCACTTTTGAGTCCAAAACAATCTTGAATGATCTAAGGTTAAAACAAAGCACTTCAAAGTTCTTAAAACAACACACAAAATCTCAATCTTGAATGCTCAAAGGAAAAAACTTGAATGTTTAATCACTTGTCTTTGAATGCATGTTGCTAAAATCACTCTTGAGTGCCATGGATTAAAATCAAGTTTGTTTTTTTATGAATGCATGATTAAAACAAAAAATCCAATCTTGAATGCAAAAAGTCAATTAATCATTACAATATCTCACACTTGATCTTTTGGGGGATAAAAAGAATCTACATTTTAGAAACTTTTTAAGTTATAAAAACAAATAAAGAAACTTTGAGTGAATTTGTTGTTGGACTCACCCTCTTTAATCACCCATCATTCTAACAATTGGTTGCAATATCAACACCATATATGGGGATGGGTCTACCTAAGAAGGTGTTAAGTGCTCCACAAAAATCAAATTTCACTCACTTGAGTTTTTATTGGTTTTTCTAAGATAGAAAATTTGTTGAATACACATTAGTCTCGCTAACACTTCATTTGGGCATAAAAATTGAACAAATTTTGATGTGGAGGGCCTCCGAGTGCGCGCTTGAAACTAAGTTTTACACATCTTTATATTGGGCTTAAAATAAACTCACACTCAATCTTGAATGCCTTAAAGAAAAATCATTCAATACTTGATGTGGAGGGTCTCCGGGCGCATGAGTTTACTTATGTTGACCCTAAATCTTCTTTGTGTATTCATTCTTCGATCGATTTTACTTTTGTTAATGCTTCAAGTTGGAATTGAACATTTGCATCCTAAACATGTGTGTTTGCAAGGTCTAGATCTGAAAAACTTAAGCGTCAGTTGGAAAAGAACTCTGTCTTTTAGCCCAAGATCATCCAAGTCTTCTCTCCCCTTGTTGTCTTTCGAGGCCATCTTGGGTGCATAAGATTAGGATCCAAAATATTGTCTTAGCTTTTAGGAGGCCTACTTAGGGATTTCATCACCCCTTGGGATGACCTCAACTCTAGCATTCTGGCAGAGTATAAAGATCGGGAGGTGAATCCAAAGACACCTCTCTTAGGATCAAAATTTTGTCACTCAGGCTAAGCCTCAAGGAACTTTATACCCTTGAGAAGTGAAAGAGGAGAAGTGGGTTACTGCTCCTCTCAGCTATGTGACATTATTTTGGTTTCATCTATGGATTTGGGGCTTATGTACCTTGGGTATATCGAGGACTCCCTAGCTAAACCAATTGTCAGCCTTGTAGAAAACCATCTAGGATGTTAATGTGTTTGAAGTGAAAAGATTGAAACATTTGTAGAATATACACACTCCTTGGTACACATATCACATTCTGAGAATCAAAAACTTCTATCTGGTTGTTCCTATCTATTGCTTGATCTTTTACTTGTTGAATGAATGTTTGCCAAACTTGATAAATCCTACCTTAGGGCACACTTAGCATAGTTAATACCCATTTCAAAAGTTGAACACATTGGAGAAAAACAACCAAAATCTCTCTAAGCCAAGCAAATTTAGGAATTTATGTCAGAACAACCCAAACCCAAATAGAAGTTTCACAAAGCCAAACTCAAGCCCTCTCAGGCATACCAAGAAATTGTAGCTAAGAAAAAAAAAGTAACACCAAGCCCTCGAATTGACAAACTCCACAAAGCAGAAGACAAAGCTATCGATGAAGCCCTTCACAATGCTTGGTTAGATCTCACTATGAAATTTAGCAAGCATCCAGGAGTTAACCCTGCTTATGCCTTACCAACTAGGCATGATTTCTATGATTAGGCCCCCTTGTTCCTCCACATCATCTTGCATAAGCTCCACTTTAGAGTCATCCTTGTAGGTAAGCCAACCACCCTTAGTCATCCCCTTAAGAATTTTAGCACCTCACCCATCTCATTTAGATCTTTGCCTTAGAACCAAACCAATCCCCTGAAACCTAGCTAGCATCCCAAAAGCCTAAACTTCACATCCAAGCCTTCAAAATTGTTGTCACCTTGCCAAAGTCTTCCATTCCTACCATCTTGCAAATCCACTAATCTCACCAAGGTTATCCCTTTGATAGAGCTTTTTCTAGGGATCTAGCTTTGTCACTTGTTATCCCTCAGCACCTTGAGCTAAAGGTTAGGATCCACAAGTGGTCAATCTCGTGTTTTTCCTAAAGGATCATCAGTCTATCCTTAAGTTGACACAATCACCACCAAGCTTGCACATAGGAAAGTAGACCTTTCATGATTTGGTGACATATCTTTGAAGTTAGAATCCCCAAACCAATCCTCCTTAGGTTTTTCATATAGCTTTGCCTCAAACCAGGAAATCATTTGCATAGAGAAGCCTTCCCCCTTGGCATCCATCAAAATTGTTGCATCTCATCCCTAGGAACATTTTCATGCCACCCGTCACTCGCTTAGCCAAGAAGAAGAAAGAAACAATGGAACCTTATCATTTGGATCAAATAGCATTTCTCTCCTTGAGAACTCAACCATCCTTCAACCCAAAGAACACTATACTATCAACTACTAATATTGAAGCTTTCATGAACCAACCAGGAAATGTAGTATTGGTGAATGCCATTATAGACAAGAACAAAGAAACAATCATGGCTAACTTTCAAAGGGACAATATAGGAGCCTTCAACTTTGGAAGACCTCCTCCCTTATCAGATCCATCTCACCTATTGTTTGGACAACTACCACTCCCAATAGGCTCTTATGATTCAGATTATCCTCAATATGTGCGAAAAGAAGAGCCTCAAGCCAATCCTTATGATCCAACATACCCAAACATACCAGCCTCCACTCAAGTTGAAATCTCCCTTCCACAAACCAATCCAACCACCACCACTCCACAATTGGTCCATACCACTCCATCCCAAACCCCCTTCACCCAAAACACCTCATCATTCACTCCCTTCAGTATTGCTATTGCTGCTCTCTAACCCAGCCTTCCAAATCCACCCATCTCCCAAATCATTGCTAGCATCTTTGGCCAACCTCAACAATATACAATCGGGATGCCACCCATGGGGCCAAGAAATCAACCTTTCATCACCCCTAGCTTGTTTACCTCAGCTCAAAGCACAATTCCATCATTTCCACTATGTCCTTGGAGCTTAGTGCCATTAGCCACAAATCCACAAGCTACTGCCCTCACTCCACAAAGAAATCAAACCCCACAAGCTACTACCAATATTCTGCCAAGCTCTCAAGTGACCCAAGCTCTTGCCAGCACTCTACCAAGCTTTCAAATCTAGCCACCAAGATATCAAACCCCATTAGTTCCATTCCCAAGCTTTCAATTCCCACCACCTCTACCACCAACTAATCCATTACCTCCTATTACTAACTATTTTTCTATGCCACTTCTAGGATGAAATCTACCACCACCAACCACCAATTACTTGGTCTCCTTTGCCATGATACCCTCCCAAATGGGGGCACAACCCACATATATTGGTCAAACTCCTCAAATCCCAAGTCAAGTTCCCCAAGCTCCCTGATCCTTTCTCCAAGCTTCACAACCATCTTATACCTTACCTCCACAAAGCAATCCATTTATCCCACAGCTAGCCTACGTCCCTCAAATTTTTTTTTTCATAAATCATCATGTTCAGTGAATAATGTACATCATATACAAAGATTCCTACTAGTACTATCTTCTCATCTAGTCCTTCCTCAATGTATAGGCTACTATTGTCATTTATCCTTTGAAAACCAATCTTTACCAAATGACTATGCAATCTTTCATACTAGGCTCTAGGGACTTGTTTGATACCATGTAAAGCTTTATGTAGTTTTTATACCATATCCATTTTGTTTGGATCTATGAAAAGTTTAGGCTGCTTGATGTAGACTTCTTCTTCTAGGATTCCATTCAAGAAAGTTGACTTTTCATCTATCTGATATACTTTGAATCCTTTATGTGTAGCATAAGAAAGTAGTTTTCTAAGACCTTCTAGTCTTGGAATAGGAGAAAAAGTCTCTCCATAATAAATACCTTCTTCTTGAGCACAACCTTTGTAAACTAATCTTGCCTTGTTTCTTGAAAGTTCTCCATTCTCATTAAACTTATGTCTAGGTACCCGTTTTGTGTCATTTACATTTTTGTCCTTGAATCTATGAATATGACTCCAAGTTTTGTTCCTTTCATTTTAATCAATATCTTTATTCATCGCCTCAGCCCAACTTTCATTTTCTAATGCACCATTAATAGTTCTAGGTTCAAACTCAGTAAGCAAGCATGTACCTTTTAATTTATTCCTTGTCATTATGCCTTTTTACTGATCTCCAATTAATTGTTTAGGTGCATGATGCCTTTTGAAATATCTAGCAAGTATAGGTTCCTTCTTTTTGAATTAACTTAGTTCACCATGCTCAAAATGATCTTCTAAATCATGCTTGGGTCCCACTATCTATGACTCAAGTCCTTCATATAGTGACTCAATTTCCACTTGTTGAAACTTAGGTCCTTTTGAATATGACTTGGGTCCTTTAGACTATGAGTTGGGTTGCACTAGCTACAACTTGGGTTGAAATAGAGATTTAGGGGACTTGGGTTGTGAAGATTGCTGATTTCCAATTGCATTTTCTTAAATCTTAGGTATTGTGTTAGGTTCATGGTAGGCAAAGTTTCTGTTGTTTCCAAGTTCTTTTCTACTTTGTTCTTCACTCTTTTCTAAAAACTCATAAATTTTCACATATTAACTTTCTATGACTATGTGAGCAGAAAGATTCAGATATTTATATGCTTTTCTCTTGTTGGTATCCCAAGAATATTCCTTCATGAGTTTTCAAATCAAATTTTCATTTCCTAGATTCTTTCAAGATATAAAATTTTCTTCCAAATACTTCAAAATAATGGACATTAGGTTTATAGCCATATAATAATTCATAAGGTGTTTGATCTGAGTCCTTCTTCAGTTGAACTTGGTTTAAGGTATGAAATGTTGTGCTAATTGCTTCCTTCCAGTATCTGATTGCAACATTTTTCTCTATATTCAGTGTTCTTGCACAATCCATAATGGATCTATTTCTTCTTTCTTCTATGCCATTTTTTTGAGGTGTACAAGGTACAGATACTTGTCTTTTGATTCTTCTTTCATTGCAAACTTCATTAGATTCATTTGAGATGAATTCTCCTCCTCTATCTGACCTTAGACACTCTAGTTTCTTTCCTATTTCTTTCTCCACTCTAGTCAGATACCACTTGGATTTTTGAAAGGCTTCAAATTTATCTTTTAGGACATAACTGTCACCATCCTAGAATAATCATCAACAAATAAAATAAATTACTTATCTCCAAAATAGATTTCTATGCCAATGGGTCCGCAAAGATCTATATGAACCAACTCTAGAACTTCTTCATAATGATAGTTCTTTCTTTTGAAACTTATCTTTCCCATCTTTCTAGTTTTACAATTTTTGCATATCCCCATATTAGGTTTCTTTAGTCTAGGAATATCTCTCACTCTTTTATTCTTGCTTATGTTGACCAAGTTATCAAAATTCACATGATAAAACCTTTTATGCCATAACCAACTTTCCTCTACTTGAGCTAGCAAACATTAACTTTTAGTTAGATCTAGATAGAATAGATTACCTTTAGTTTTATTTCTAGTCCCAACTAGATTTCCTTTCTCATCCAATAGCTTGGCCTTTCCATTCAAAAATTCTACCTTATATCCAATGTTGTTCAACTATACCACACTAAGTAGAGTGTGTTTCATTCCTTCAAACTAGTAAGAATTGCTACACCTAAGTTCATCATTAAATGTAATGCAACCTTTTCCTTTTACATAACATGCTTTAACATTTCCAAATCTGACACTCCCACCATTATAGTTCTCTAAGTGCTCAAATTTAGATTTATCACCTGTCATGTGGCGAGAACAACCACTATAAATATTCCATGTACCATTCTTTCTAATATGAGAAATGAGGGCCATCTTATCATTGTCATCATCTCATTCATATTTTATACTAATGTAAACCATTTCATCTTCATCACTACTATCAGAGTCTTTAGCCATGTAACCAGATTTCTTACATTTATCCTTGTAGTCTTTGTAGCTTTTAAATATTTTCTTTCCTTTGTATTTGTCATGCTTATTTTCTTCTTTCCCTTCTTTGTTTAGACACCTTGTAGCAATGTGACCAACTTCTTTACAAGAGAAATAGATTATAGGTATGCCTTTTTAATTCCCTTTTCCTTTTGGGAATCTTCTTGCAAGAGGGACTTTAATGATGTCAAGGTTATCATTAGAATATTTTCTTCATCTTCACTATCAAACCTTTTTATTTTATATTTTCCATCTTTCTTCTTGAATGATAGTTTATCTTAAGATGTAGACTCAATGGTACTAGAGTTAGGAATATAGTTATCAAACTTATCTAACTCAATGTCTATCAACTTTCCCACTAGTGCATCCAAATTTTTATCATTATTAGGATCACATCTCATCTCTTGAATAGTTGACACTCTAATTGCATAAATAGGAAGAATATTTCTAAATACCTTGCTAACTACTACCAAATCATCTATTTTCACTTCTAAGGCTCTAATTTCACTTACACTTGCTTTGATTCTTTCACTATACTGTGCAATGTTTTCATCTTCCCTCATCTTCATCTGATCAAATTGACCTCCTAGAATTTCTGAGTTAGCTCTCCTAACATTGTCATCTCCTCCATAGATATCTTTTAGCTTGTTCCACATTTCATGAGTAGTAGGACAATATTTTACTTCCTCAAATTCAACATAATTGAGGGTACTAGAGGCAATGTTATCATCATTATGTTGTGATTCTTCTTTTTCACAAATAAAGGTCCAATAGGTGCCACATATTTGTTATCTAGATATTTTAGGCCTATGTCTCCAATGGTTGCTAAATGTAGCTTCATGATTTCCTTCTATGCTTGGAAGTTATCTATGTTTAGTTTAGGAATCTCCCTACTATAAGACATCTTGATCTTTAGCTTAGGTCCTGGAAACCTTATCTATAAGCACCATATATTTTGATACCAATTTTTGGAAATTGAAAGGAGTAAATGAGAGGGGAGGGGTGAATTAGTTACAAAATAGATAAATCCAAAAGTCCCTTTGAGATGTCAAAACAACATAAGACCAATAACTTGATGTAACTTGGTCAACACTAAATATTCTAGTACAACTCATTTAACATTGAATATATGATCATTACTCAGTTAGCACTAAACATGCAGATCTTATGATATTTAAATTTGATTAACCTTAATTAAATTAATTGCATAAATATAAAGAAAATAACATAAACACATAAGACAAAGATTTAATGTGTAAACCAAACTTGGAAAAACCACTAGTTGTAACTAGTTACTATTTTTCACTCTTTTGAAGTGAGCCTTGTTAGGAGCCAACCCTATTAAAGGCTAGAAAATAAACTGTTAGGTGTGACCATATTAAAGGATTTGATTCAACCTATTAAGAGTAGCCTTGTTAGAGGTCTTCAGACACTTAAATTTAGAAATGCCACCTTATTAGAGGATTTACCAAATAGCTATTAGGCTAACTTTGTTAGAAGATTTGATTTATTGCTACAATTATTAGAGAATAATAATGACTTGACCTAATTTCTAATGCAACTATCTTTGTTGATTTCATATCTCTATTATGGCTTGATTACTTGATCCTCCTTGATTATAATGATCTTTGTAGCTTGATTAACTTGGATACTCTATCCTCTTGCATATATCCTTCCAATTTACTTCCTTAATTCATCTTCTTCAATCCATACTCACTCCATTCAATCCCCAACTTGACCTTATACTTATATGAATAAACTCATCAAGTTGGCTGGACAATACTTTTAATCAAGCAATTTTCATCCCTTAAGTCAACTTGAATTAACAAATAAATTTAACAAACATAATATTAATAGTCATCTAATACAATCGCTGATTGAGTACTTGATCAACTCAAAGAAACTCTTTATTAACCAATCCAACTCAATTAATATTGATTCTAAACTAACTTTCCTTTGATAACTAGGTGAACTTGGTTAACACAAGATTTATGCTAACTTTTCTTTAGTAATTGAGTGAAATCGGTTAACACAAGATTTTCCTTCTATCCCTGAGTGAGCTCGATAAGAACTAACTCTAAACTTGGTTATAACTATAATACTTGGCATACATAGGAAACTATCTTCAATTGGTAAACATCAACTTGCTTGGTAAGGTTTGATATTTTGTGTAACATCAAAGACAACTTATAGTTGAATACTTATTTTCAATAGTTCTTTCATTATTCATTTGGTATGAGTTACAATTTTTAAGTTTTACATTTTAGTAACTCATAAGACTTAGGGGGAGTACTCATATTAGATTGTATTTATAATGATGTTATCATGAAAAAATGTTTTTTCCTCTAATGTCAAAGGGGGATATTGTTGGTTTCTCTAACTATTATTGTCTTTTAGTCTCAAACACATAGTCGTTTACTAAGAAGAGTCAGATGGTCATCACTATGGCTAAGATACTCTATATAAGTTGAGTCATGTACATAAGTATGTATGTTCTAAGCCCTATAGGAGTTGAGAAAGTATGTGGAATCTAAGTACTTCTATACAAGCTCAGTTCAACACTTACAAATTTAAGCATATAACTTTCAAGTTATATAGTAAGTGTTGAGAAAAGTACATACCATGTAGCATGTTGAGTATCAGAGATAGTAAGTATTGAGAAATGTAGAGTTTACTTACAAGTTACAAATGACACAAAAGGAATATTTAATAATTGTAGAGGTTGTCACAAAGAATTTTACACATTTTATGATGTGGATAATAGATCCCTATGTTCTATAACTAACAATTTAGATGAAGAGGTAAAAGATGGAATTATCTAGAAAAATATTTATACAATTATTTAAATAAAGAATATTTTAAACTAGATGAAGTGTGAGAGAAAAAAAGTTAATAATTGAATGAGCTAATAATTGAATGAGCTACATTGTAACAGATGATATATGCAAATAGTTAAGTGAAGGAACAAGATAAGCTCAAGAATAAAAGTAGAAGTATTATGTTATTTCATAGCAGAGGAAGTGACCTAATCAATGCAATGAAGGGGAAGAAAATATTTGTTAAATTAGAGAGAGGATCAATTTTCAAATAGGAGACTTGAAATCATCTTATAGAGAAAACTGAGAGTTAGGTACTAAATCAGTTCTAGTCAACTTGAATTAGGGTAAATCTTTTGACAAAGTGGTCTTAATAGATCTATGTAAATCTCCTAATAGATTCCTTACTTTATTATAGTTGTTAAATCATTTAACAAGGTGAGGCCTAATAGTCTCAAAAGATTTTAATAGGGAAGACCCCTCAAAGGGTAGATCATATATTATGGCCAAACATTGTAACCCTAACAAGTTAACTTTATTACTACAGTAGTGAAGTTTTTGGGTGTCATCCTCACCCCAAGTTTACCTTCACCTTGGAGGATTTTTGGGTAACAAATTTTGTGTTTTGTGTTTATTTTCATGCATGTGATAGATTAGATCTACATGTTTCAACAAGTTGAATTTTACAAGTTTTACATGCATAAGAAAATTGTTAAATGTGTGAATGAATTTCTGAAAAGTGAAAGTATCTAAGATTTTGATTTACCCTCCCTCTTAGTATCTTGTTATCTTGTTTATTCTTTCATCAATCAACACATTGATAGATTACATAGATGTGATTCTTACATTACCAAAGGATAATAATTGTGAGAGATAGGGAACCTAGAAAGAGAATTTTTTTCAGCTCAAAGAGATGCATTGGAATTAGATACATTGGAAGTATAATAGAGGGTAGAAAATAAGAAAATTGTTTTTATTAGTGAGATACATTGATATTAAACACAAGGTTATATTTTTGGGATATGATACAATAGGGAGTATATATGATATATTTAAGTTCATTAATGTTTATATGATAATTGGTAGATGTTTTTGATGAAAAATTAGATTATAGTTTGTTATAATGGAGTCAGAGTGCATGAGACATAATGTATATTTTGGGTAAGGAATTGAATTGAATTCACAATTCAAGGGCTTGGAAATATAGGGATGATATCTTACATGTTACTACTTACTAAGAGGATTGTGATAACATGTTTTGGTAATGTTCTATATTATTGTCCAAACCAATTTTAAAAAAAGCTAAGACAAAGGGTATATTTAGGAAGAAACTTGTTGATATGTGAATATATACATGACTATGTTATGATATGAATATATTGTGTGTGATTTTTTAATAGTAATATGTGAAATATTTTATGGTTAGAGTAGGATAGAGTATATGGAAATGATCATATGCAAGGAACACACAAGCTAATCAAATACTGAAGATATCAGTATAGTTAGTGTTGTCTTTTTACAACAAACACCCCATTTCTCCTAGAAATGGGGACCCCCTAGTAAAAAATTTGTTTCCTAGGCCCCTAGTTTTGGGCCTGGGTCATTTTGGAACTCTTCCTAAGTTTGGATCAAGTCCTATTCTTTGATTGGACAAGTACAAGATGTCAGAACTAAGAAAAATAAGAAGATTTTAAGTATTTTAGTGCATAAATGCACACTAGTGCACATGCAAACCTATGCAAGGTGCATAGGTGCACTGAATGCACGAGTGCACACTTATCTCCCTTCGAAGATGTGCACCTACACACATGCATAGGTGGGCACCTCCAAAGGCTGGGAACTAGGTCAAAAATCAACACACCTAAGGAAAGGTACACATGTGTGTACCTTCCCAAGGTACACACTTGCACACTCCATAAAGGTGCACAAGTGTGCACCCTTCTTTTGCACATTTTAAGAGCTAAATTCCCCCATTGCACTTTCTTTGCATGTGCACAACTCACCATGGTGCACAAATGCATAGGTGTGCAACTACACTAAAATGACCATAAAACAACCATTAAGTGCACGTTGCACATCTGTAAGGGTGTGCTAGGTGTGTTATTTTGGATATCAGGGGTAAAAGGGGGATTAACTTATTTTTTCACTATTTTGAAGCATTTGGACTAGGTTTTTTCTTAATTGGGGTTTTTTTTGGGTTTGGTTTTCAACTCTCCAGACTAATGTTTCCTTCTTTGTTTAGGTAAAAAGGAATCCTTAACTTGTTGGGGTCATAACTTTTGACTAGAGCTTAGAATTCAAAATCGTTTACACCATTAGAAAGCAGAACTAAAAATCTAATTTCAGTCCCTAAAATAGCAAGCCTTCATCTATTTAATTTTAGGGACTAGTGAAAGTTTAAACTTGAAATTTTGAGTAGAAGACCTCCGAAAAATCCAATTAAAAATTCCTATAAAATCTTGTTTGAAAAATATGAAAAAGTTTTAAACATTTGATTTTTTTGGATAATCCAAATCACCCAATCTCTAATTGAGAAAGATTAGGCAATTAGTGAGAAGATGAAATCAAGGAGTAGACTTCACAATGCATGAAGGTATGCATAATATGAAGGTGCACATAACATTATGGTATTGCACATAACGTGCAAGTGCACAGATTATCATAGCATCTTCATTATCACCAGCAATAAAAATCTCACCTAAGCTAGTAATCTTCACCTTCAAATGAGTCACATGAAAGTTTTGATTCATGAATTTATACTGAAGATCAAAGATACAGAGGTTGGACACATGAACTAGAACAAGTACCTCATGTTATGAAACTATTAATGATAAGATTCAACACGTGTCATGGAATTTTTGATATAAGAAGCAGAAGGAGTTCAACTTTATGAAAATGTTTGGCTATAAAGAGGGTCCAAATCATCAAAAAAGGAAAAATAAGTACACTAGAGTGCTCCTAGACCTCATCTAAGAAAAACCCAAAATCTATTTTCAAAAATGCGAATTTAGATTTTTTGGCGAATTGAACACCTTGTAAAAATTTCACTAAGGTGTGCTTCTCCAAAGGTGCACAAGGTGCACTTCTTGAAAGGTGCATAGGAAGTATTTGAAGAAGTTAGAGGTGTACTGACAGTTAACTTCTAGTTCCAAATTTAGAGCTTTCCATGTACAAGAAACACATTCTGACGATAGTTCATCTCCTACAAACATCCAAAGAAGGTTGAGCTCTTACTTTTGGCATTTCTAGAGACTTCTACATCATTTAATGGCTTTCTTCTTCTTATTTTGTCATGGTTTCTTTTTTTTAAGAAATGTAAAGGCTCATTCACCCATTAAATGATATAAGAAAGGGTGGAGTCCTACTTTACATTAGCTAGAGAGTCAATTTGTACATAAATAGTTTTTTTTTATTAGTTTGAATCATATATTTGCATGAAGTAATCTCTCACTCTCAACAAAAATTGAGGAGAAGATTTCCTATAAATTTAGAAATGTAATATGTATTTTGGGCCATTATTTTGATGCAATAGTATATGCTATTGGTGCTCTCATTTAGAGTGGAATTATTCTTGCCTAAGTGTAATGGAGCCAATAGTTTTGTTGTGTTATTTTGATTGAGTGATCATTTAATTCTCATGTTTGCCACGTGTTTATGAATTTTGCTGGCATAATGAGTTGGAGAAGAGATCACCCTATTGTTCCTACATAGCTTCTCATCTCACATGAGCTCAATTTTTGTGGCCTTGCACTTTGATAAGAAGTGAAAGATCTTTTGGTTTTATTATGTTCCCATTGATGATTACATCAGTGGATTTGATGAAGTGTTGCTCCTATTCTCATTAGTTTCCTATCTAATCTTTTTGATGATTTAACTTGTAGATGTGTTGTTTCCATGGCTTATGTCTATTAGGGATTTATTTTTCAAGTTCTTTAATTAAACTTCTTGTTATCCTATCTTTGTTATTTTCTTTTACAAACACATGGTTAATCTAAGAATTCATATAGTTGCATAGTTAAAACTATATTCATTATAAAATACAAAAATACAAAAATATATTTCTTTTTTTGTGTTTACTCTTTTGAGATATCAAGTAGATTCAACATCTTATTTGAAATTGGTTAGAACTAGAAAAGACCTCCTCATGAACACTCAACTTTATCTTCTATTGAGATGATTCTAGTAGGTCACAAGACCACCCAAATCCTTGGATTTGATCCTAGATAAGCTTTTCAAGGGAGAAGTTTGAAAGGATTCTTGTTGTTAAGCATCTTGCAAAACATCTCAATAGTTAGATGTTTGGTAAAACTTTATACTACTTGTGATAGTTATAAATTATCATAAGAGCTATAAGATCATTTTATAATGCAAATCCTCACATAGTTGATTCCTCTAACAAGGACAAGTCCTATAAAAAGGATAGATACACTATCTGATTGTAATGGAATCCTAACATGGTCAAAACATTTTGCAATGTATGTGTCATTTTGTGGGTAGCATCCTTGCTGAGGTTTTCTCTTAGCTAGGGTTTCCCTAGTTAAAATAATATGGTGTAATGAGTTTCTACATGGGAGGTTCATTATTGCTATTCAATTTTTTTTATTTATGCATATATATGGTTTATTGCTAAAATCCACAATTGGGAAAAAAAGTATCAGAATACTAATTAACTCCCCTCTCATTATCTCCTATTTATAAAATTTCATACCTTCTTTTTATTTTGAGCTTCCTTTATTCAATTTTCTCCTTGATCCCTATGTTGGAATACTTTAGACTCTTTTGAGTATAGTTTTTCTTAGACACAAGCTCATTGAGTTGATCTCCCTATTTCTCTTGGGACTCCTTCATTGAACACAAAGCCATGATAGTCTCATACTTTCCTCTTTTGAGGGTATCATAGTGCATATATAAGAGATTTTCTCTTTTAACAAATTCCTACTTATGTAGCTTGTCCCTCATGTCTCCTCCAACCTCTCACCAAATTTTGTTTCATTTCCACTAGTCTAGTCCTCAACCTTTCTTTAAGCTTCAACCAAGGCTCCAAGTTTTTTAAATTTTTTTGTAAGCCCAATATGAAACTAGAATAACAACCACCTAGTAATTGTTTATTAACTATTTTAGCATACATATAGCTCATCTATGTAAATATAGGGTCTCCAAATCAATGGCTCCATCAAACATTCTAGCTAGAATGCTAGGCAATCCAAGCAAGGAACTTGTGGGTCTCTAGGATAACTAAGGTTAATGTCGAAGGAGGGGGGAAAAGAGAAGTATGTTGAAGTTAAGGGAAGGAAACTTTTCAATAAGTTAGGAGTCCAATTAGACTCAATTCTTGAAGAACATGGGCCTTAAGATAGTCATTAGAGACATCCATAGTTTCCTCAACCAGATCTTATTAGTCTACTTTAGTGTATTTAACTTTACAATTAGGAAGCACTCTAGTTCATGTTGGCCATTTTTACCCCCCATTCAGGCAATCACTAATAACCAATCTAAGAGATCCTCAATGGGCTAGATTCTTTGATGTGGGTTAACACACTTTTTGGTTGGGGTTAACATCTTGTGTTAACTCAGTCTCTTCATGATCCTAGTTGGCTTCATTCCTTCATTGACTAAGCTAGTTCAATTTTTTCTTTAATGTAGTTTTATTGTTTTCCTTCATTTTTCAAGTTGTAGGTTAACATACATTGTTTGTCAGGGTTAGCATTTCACATTAACAATTTTCTCTATTTTGGGGAGTGACTTTTCTTTCTTCCATGAAATTGTGAAATCGCTACTACCTCTTCAACCAACCATTCAAGAAATGTGCTAACCAATAGTTTTGTGCCACATGGAAAATTATTCTTGTGTTGGACTACTTTTAATTGAATGGTTCTCATATTTTCACATTGCTACCCTTTTCTCTTGCAAAGATATGATGGTTGTTGGATCTAGAAGAATCTTGTGAATATTTTAAGTGCATCTCATCTATCTATGATTATGAGGAAGATCTTGGATCTATGATTATGTTTTAATCACTTATTGAGGAGAATTATTGTAGCATCTGGGTCATCTATTTCAACAAAAATATCTACATCAATAGTTCACACCTTTTGGGGGAAAATCAGATTTATTCTATGTGGATCAAGTCTATAATCTTTGTGGTGGGTTAACATTGCATGTTATCCAAGCCCACATTTTTTGACAATGGTATGAATTGATTAGTTGCAGCCATGAAACATGACAAGGATTGCTCCTTTATTATGAAATGAAATTTGGGGCCTTGTTCCATGGCATTAACACATCTCCATGCTCTTTATTACATGTAATGATCAAATCTTTTGGATTTGATCTCTTATGATTGGATGTGTTGATTTTAGTTTCTTACTAGTACTTCTACAAAAAATTGTATTTCATGACCAAATTTAGTTTTGATATTCATTTATTTATGCTCTTTGCAACTCAACTCCATCTTGTGGGGTTCAAACTTCAAGTCTAAATCTAAGCTATGCCTAAACTCTTTAAAAGGTAGTTGTAAATATTTTCTAAGGGTTCTTCTCCATTTTTATTTTGCAGCAGCATTATGCTTTGCAATTCTTGTCTTTCATGAATTGAAAACTTAGCTTCTATCTCATCTTGCAATTCTAATAAATTGTGCATTTTTTTCCTTGTATGGATTATTTCTTGTTTATTCTTTCATGTTCACATATGATGTGTAGCTTGCTACTAAATGTTGTCATGTGAATTTGTTTCCTTGTGTCATTTCATTAGTTTTACCTTCATGTGAATTTTGGAAGAGTAGATTTGAGCCAAGACCTATGTATATAGGTGATTTATTCATGTTTTATATAGTTATAGATAGAGTTGTAACCATTATTTCTATCTGGTGCATCATCCCCCTTTCTCTTTAGCAATTTAATTTCATGCATTCCTTCTCCATTTTCCTCTTCAGTGGTAGTGTAGGTGCATCCTCATAGTAAGGTAGTCAGCCTTATCTAGAGATTCAACATCAGAGTGCAAGTCCCACACTTGGAGGTTGTTTACATATTACAATGGGTCACTTGAGGGTCGTACCTCAAGAAAGGGTGTAGACTTTTGTGTCAACGGTTACCAAAATAGATATTTCTCTAGGGATAATTTGAGGGTTCTATATATTCTTAACTAAGAAAAAATAAGGGGTAAATAAAAATTTATTAAGAATAAAAAATAGAGTAGGGGAATTTTAGGGCATAAGATCCCTATGAAAATCATACAACCAAAACACAAAAATTTGGTGGAGAGGTGGGCAACCCTTAAGCTTAGCTTTTTCAAAATAGAGAGAAAAGATAAAATCTAGAAATGAAAGTAGAACTTACAATTCCTCCTAAAATGTTAATGATCGGAAAAAAATGAGAGTGAAGGCATTTATACCTCACTTCAAAGGTAAATCACTTGATGAGGATTATTTCCACAATTTTCTAAATGTCCAAAAATAGCTCCATATTAAAACTTGATTGCAACCTTAGAATTTTCTCCCCTAGCTCCAAAAGCAATTTACATGATTTTTTGAAATAGATCTTGGTGTTGTGTGGGATTTTCATGTGTTTTATGCTTAGAGTAGTAACCACCATGATAGTCTCCAAGGTAATCAGAAATTGTACACAAACCATAATGACCTTCCCATTATCCCAAGAGATGCTAATTTAATAAGAAATGTAAGGATTATAACCTTTGATACCCTCTAAAAAGGTGGTCATGTGCCCCTATTCCATAATTTCCCAATCCTTAGGATACATTTTATAATCCTCACAATCATTTGGCTTAATTTCATATAGAATTCCTATTGGCATATAATAATGATTTTAGAGTCAAGTTTGTCATTGATATTTAGCAACTATATAGGCAAAGTCAAAGAACTACAGAGGTAATGATAATAAGTAAGTAGTTATATCTTATAATAAAATAAAACTATCATATTATGAAGAAGAGAGTTATTAGAAGCAAGGAAAATAGACTAATAGTTGTCTGATAACTAGATAGTTATTTGTAGAAGGGAAATGAGAAAGACTAATTGGAAGAAAGGAGTTAGTTATAAATAAAATAACAAGCTATTGAGGAACATAAAAGTCATTAGTTCAAGTAATTTATTTTATTGATAATAGAACAAATGAAACTTATCATGTTACAACTATATTTACTGGGTTCTTTTGAAGGTTAAATGACTTATATAAGAAGATGAGAGAATTAAAATGATGTATGGAGATCAATAATGAGGATTAAAGTGCGGATTACAAAGAGACTTTGAAAAACATTAGTACACCTTGGAAGTATTAAAAGATCATAATATAGGTCAATGAAAATGGTTTATGGATGATTCAAGAACAAGTTATGGGATTCTTAATTAGGTTAGAAAGATTGAGAAGGTATAATGAGTAAATAAGTGATAAAACAAAGTTGTGTGTGTGTGTGTGTGTGTGTGTGTGTGTGTGTGTGTGTGTGTGTGTGTGTGTGTGTGTGTGTGTGAGAGAGAGAGAGAGAGAGAGAGAGAGAGAGAGAGAGAGAGAGAGAGAGAGTAATGTTAACCCCAACTAATAATGTTGTTAATAAATGTGTAAGAGTAATATAAGTTGATATTAATTCATTTTTTTAGAACCATAATTAGTTACATATTATGCTAATTGAGTAGTTTGGAATATCATTTGATTGATGAAGAGGATTTGAAGAAATTATGATGAGTTAAAGTGTTAATAAGTATATGGTATTCAATCAACACTTGAATGATTTAGATTCTAATAGTATTTCTATACATGATCTTAAGAAATATATATACCAAAAATTTTAGTCATCAAATGAAGCAATAAAGTATTAATCAAGAAATTATAGTTTTCATTAAAAACCTAAGAAAGAATTGAAGCAATGTAGTATTAATGAAAAATTTTAGTGCTAACCAAGAGAATTATTGACCAAGAAGTTTGTAGAGCTCACTAAGAATGAATAGAAGAACAAGTTTCAAAAAAAAAAAAATCTGAGGCTAACATTTGATAAAAAAATAAGAATGATCGAGGAGCTTCAAGGATAATGATGAAGTTAGTTATCATATATATTGGAAGCATCAATGTTGATGATATTACTATGGGGGAGTATCATAGAAACATGATTAGATCATTATCATGATGATATGTTACATTTATGACTATGTTTTTCATTGATGTAAACATAGTAGTTTTCTGTGGTATCTAACATAACAACAATGGTAAAGATCAAGTTGGTAAGAACAAATCATTGATTATTTTCACTAGTGAGGTTAATGGGAGATACTACTAAGTTTCTAGCACATACATCTAACCTCAGGAGCAAATGATATTAAGTCTAGAAGAAGTTAGGTAAGTTTTGGTGAAGACTATTCTGAGATAGAGTTTATAGAAGCATGTTCTAGTAAATTTTTTATATCTCTTAGCAAGGTTGTTATTATAAGAAGCAGGGTTAAATGCATGTAGAAGAAATATTGGATAAGACATGGCTAAGCTCACTTGTCATAATATTAAACATGCATAAATATATTCAAGTTACCAGGCAACCAATTGATGTTATCACTAAAGTATAATGTGTTCTTAATGAGGTCCTATAATAATTAGTTGAGAATGTGTAATAGATGAGTTAGGGAATTATTTTATGTATTCACTATAAAGGAAGGATATTTTACTTTGTTATGTATGAAAGAAAGAATTAATTATGAAGAGTAGAATAGAAGAGAAACAAGTTAATTGTGAATATAATCAAAGCAGAGAGAAGTTGGAGAAAAATTCATTGTCAATGTTTTATTTAGAGATCCAAGGTTTGTGACCTAGTCTACAAGGTTTAAATGATAGAAGAAGGAATAGCCCTTCTTGTAAGAAGAGAAAAATATGGAAAAAAAAATTTAAATATTTGACTTGTAATGATTTTGGTCATTATGCATCTAAGTGTCCTAAAAGAGAGAAAAAGCATAAAGTTCAAACCTAGAAGATATAGAGATTGTTTGTATGCCAATGAAGAAGATGATTCTAATGAACAAGTAGTAAGTGCTAGATGATGAAATAGGATTTGTACCTATTAAAGAAGAAAGTCTAAAGAAAATGGTCTTGATATCATAGGTAGAAAAAAAAATTGATTGGATAATTGACAATGGTTATTCATATCATATGACTGGTGATATGAACAAGTTTGTTGACTTCAAACATTGTGATGGAGACATTATCAGAGTTGGAAATAATTCATCTTGTCATGTTAAAGGTATTGGATCTATAAATCTTGATGGTAAGACTAACACTAAGGATGCATATTTTGTTGATGGTTTGAAACAAAATCTTTTGAATGTTGGATAATTAGTGAATAAAGGTATCAATTGTAGTTCACAAAAAAGACATGCATGATCAAAGACAAAGATGAAAAGGTAATTGGAACAAGAACTAGATCTAGAGGTAATGTATTTTAGTTGAATCCCACTAAAATGACATGTTTGGTTGCTAAGGTAGATGATAGTTGGTTATGGCATAAGAGATTTTGTCACATAAAATTTGACAGCATTGTGAAAACTAGCAATATGTTTGTAGTTAGAGATTTTCCTAAGATTGTAAAGCCTACTAGCACAATTTTGAAGAAGTGTATATTGGAAAAGCATAATAGAGCTTCTTTCCCCAGCAAGAAGTTTACTACTACAACAAACTTGGAGATTATACACATAGATCTTAGTGGTCCTACAAAGACTAAAGGATTATATGGTGAAAGGTACTTCGTGACTATTTCTAATGATTTTTCTAGAATGATGTGGGTTGCATTTCTTAAAGAAAAATCTAACGCATTTGACAAGTACAAGATATTCAAGAATAGAGTTGAGAATGAATAAGGAATTAATATTAAATTTTTAAGATTAGATACATGAGGAGAATTTACTTCAAATGCGTTTAACATCTTTTGTGAAGCTAATGGAATCAAAAGACATTTTTTCACTCTGAGAGCCCTTGAATAAAATGGCATTGTAGACAAAAGAATTAGGTCAATAATAGAAGTAGCAGGAGCTATGTTAGCTGAGAATGATGTATCCAAGAAATTTTGGAGAGAAGTTGTGAATATAAAAGTCTACACTATGAACAGAGTACAAGTCAAGAAAGACACAAACAAGACCCCTTATGAACTATGGTTTGGTCACTCACCTAGAGTTAAGTATTTCATAATTTTTGGCAGCAAATGTTATATCAAAAGAGATGATGATGTTGGTAAATTTGATGCTAGAAGTGATGAAGGTATGTTTCTTGGTTATTCATTGAAAAGAAAAGCTTATAGATGTTATAATCTAAGAACTAAAACTATTGTTGAAAGTGCAAATGTAAGAATTGATGAGAAATTTAGGGTACAAGGAAGAATAGTTGACTACTATTTTGATGATGAGAATGTTGTTACTAAATAAAGGAATGATGAAGTATTCTTTGAGACTAACAATGATTTGCGAAATGAAGAAGAGCTAAGGCAACAATAAAGTTTAGAACCTAAAGTTGAGACAACTCCTACTTCTGGTAAGAATATGTCAAAGAATCGTCCACTATAGTAGATCATTGACAAAAAAGATAAAGGTGTGATGAAAAGAAGAAGAATCAATGAATAACTATGTCTAATATCTCAAGTAGAACCAAATAATGTAGATGAGGCATCCAAAGATGACTATTGGAAGCAAGCTATGAAAGAGGAATTGGTTTAGATAGTGAAGAATGAGACATGGGAATTGGTCCCTAGACCAGTGGACAAGAATATGATAGAAACAAAATGGGTATTTAGGAATAAGATGAATGAACAAGGTGAAAGTAAGATTGGTATGTAAAGGTTACTCATAGTAAGAAGGAATAGACTATGATGAAACCTATACTCTTATGGAAATAATTGAAGTAGTAAGGTTACTCTTAGCCTATCCAACACATAAGAAATTCAAAGTATATCAAATGGATATCAAGTCAGCATTTTTGAATGGAGATGTTGAAGAAGAGGTATACATAGAAAAACCTGAAGCTTTTCCTTAAATAGATGACAAGGACATGGTATGCATATTGAAGAAAGCATTGTATGGCTTAAAATAAGCACTTAGAACCTGGTATGCAAGGTTGGACAAGTATTTGACAAAACTTGGATTTAGCAAAGGTATGGCATGGAAGATAGTAATCTATACTGGAAAGAAATAAATGATGGATTGATTATTTTGGTAATATTTTTTGATGATATCATATTTAGAATTCCTAGGATTATAGATTGTGCAAGATAAAGAAGGAATCTTTATTTCTTAGACTAAGTATTTGAAAGATCTATTGAAATGGTTTGATGCAAACTAGTTGGAATGCTTATGATAGCTAGACACAAGTTATCTACAAAGGATGAGACTCCTACTGTCAAGCAAAAGAAGTACAGATCTATGATTTGAGGATTGCAATATCTAATTCACACAAGGCCGGATATAACAAGTGTAGTTGGAATTATTGCAAGATTTCAAGTTGATCTTGGAGAAGAACATTATGTAGCAATTAAAAGGATATTTAGATATTTGAAGGGAACACTAGAGTTCATATTGTGGTATGATAGATCTAATGATTTCACTTTGTATGCTTATATTGATGTTGATTAGGTAGGTACTATGGATGATAGAAAGAGCACCAGTAGTGGAGCACTTTTTCTTGGAGGAAGATTGGTCTCTTGTTTAAGCAAGAAGTAGGATTGTATCTTACAAAGTACACTAAAGGTAGAATATGTTGCAACAAAAAAAATTGTAATCAAGTTGTTTGGATTAACTAGATACTAAATGATATAAGGATAGAATTCATTAGACCTATTGTCATACATTGTGATAACACAAGAATAGTGAATATGTTAAAGAATCTAGTATTACATTCTAATACTAAGCACATTCCTATCAAATATCACATGTTGGGAGAGAAAGATGTAGAAAAGGAAATCAGATTGGAGTATGTAAGCACCAAAGAGAAGATTATAGATATTTTCTGCAAGCCTCTTCCTAAAGAGACTTTTGAGTATTTGTAATGTATGCTAGGGGTTATGCCCCTACCTACATCAGAGTAGATAATGTAAGGGTGTATTAGTCTAGTGTTATAGAGCACTATTATTTGTTTGGACTAAATGTTGATGCTTCCTATATGGAGCAGTATCTGTGATGGATAGAGTGATCTAAGACTCTTGATCGACATTGTTTTTAAATAGTATCTTTAGACACTTGAGTAGATCAGAGATAATTATTGCATAGATAGATGGTTTTTGAAACCTTTGACACTGATGTGAATGGGGGAGATATTACAACATGAAAAAAAATTTGATAGCTGAAGAAGTTATAGAGCACATTGAGGTATATTAATGGGTGATAATGATTAATGAAGAGGATTTGAAAAGAAAGGATAATAGTCTTTAACTATTGGTATTCTTGGAACTAGATGTTTTTCATCTATGTCTCAATCAATGCCAAAGGGGGAGATTGTTGGAAGCATGAATGCTAATGATAATCATATGGGGGAGTATTGTAGAAACATGATTAGATCATTATCATGATGACATGTTAAATTCATGATTTTTTTTCATTCATGTCAACATAGTAGTTTTCAATGCTATTTGATAGAAGAATAGTGGTAAAGATCAAGTTGGTTTAAATAGATTATTGAGTATTTTCACTAGCAAGGTAAACGGGAGATACTACTAAGTGTCTAGCATATGTAGCTAACCTTGAGAGAAAATGCTATTAAGTTTGGAAGAAGTTATGCAAGTTTTGGTGAAGACTATTTTGAGATAGAGTTAAAAGAAGCATATTTTGGTAAACTTGTTATATATCTTAGTAGGGTTGTTATTTTGGGAAGTAGGTTTAAACGTATGCAGAAGACATATTGGATATGACATGCCTAGGCTCACTTGTAATAATGTTACATGTGCAGAAAGATATTCAAGTTACAAGGAAGCATATTGATGTTATCGCTAAAGTATAATGTGTTCTTAATGAGGTCCTCTAATAATTAATTGAGGTGTAATAGCTGACCTAGGGACTTGTTTTATATATTTGGTATAAAGGAAGGACATTTTCCTTTTTTATGTATTAAAGAAAGAATTAAGCACAATGAGTAGAATAGAAGAGAAATAAGTTAGTTATGGAGATAAGTAGAGCAGAGTGAAGTTGGAGAAAAATTCATTACTGAGATTTTGTTTAGAGATCTAAGGTTTGATATTTGGATTAGAGGTTCTTGGTGTGGTCTAAAAGGTTTGATAGTGATTTTTCAAGTTGACAGGATAGAGGAAAGAGAATAAAGCACAGTGAAAACAATTATTTTGCAAGGAATACTTGAGAGATCAGTTGGACAGTGAATTTCAGTGGTCTTGCCTCAAAATTTGTTTGGACAGTGGGTCCTTCTACCTTCCACAACTCATAATAGGGTTGGTACAACTCTTAGGAGGGATGGAATCTCCTAACAGGGATTTAGAGTCTTCTATTTGGGACTCTTATGTACTTAATGTGTTTATAGACTCCTAACATGGGCCATCCTCTAACAAGGAATATACATATTAGTATATCTTTGTGGGCATCATTCCCATCAGGGTTTTCCCTCTAATCAAGGGTTTCCCTAGTTAAAAAATCTAGTTTAATTGTGTATGTGCATGTTTTTATGGTTGTTGTTTACTTTGGTTTCATGGTTAAGATTAATTAAGGTTGATAAATGTTTTAATTAGATAACTGATTCACACCCCCGCTCTCAATTATCTTGGTGGACTACTATTTCTAACAATATTAATGGTTGGAACAATTCAAAGAAGGTCTAATATAGGAGAATGAACAATTTTAAATAGAGCACAAAGTTTAAGGTACAAACATATTTATCAAGTATCAAGATTCATAGAATCTAAAACTGATGGATATCTATGATTGTAATCAATAGACAAAATCAATAAAAATTAGAAAATGCAAAAGTTTTCTATTTAAAGGGATGAATAAGATGTTTCTTTTTGTTGATCATTGCTAATTGTTGAAATTGTTCAAGAAGAAGAAGAAAAAAGGTGAATCAATTAGAATAGTAGTATGAAAATCAAGTAGCAGAAGTATTAAGTTAAAGTGTAAGTTCATGAATTAGTCAAAAAGTGATCAAAAGGAAAAGATAAAGAAAAGAAGAGACCTAAACAAGAAAGGTAGTGCTAAAACCTAATAGACCATTTCATTATCACTTTCTTACAATTGTAGAAATAAATTAACTTAACCAAGTGGACCTAAAAAATTCTTTCACATCCTATATTATAACAAGCCACTCTTTATAAATTTGAAGGAGTGATAAGGTCTAGATGATCTTTGGTGAAAACCCTCAAATAAGGTCACAATAGAAATGTCTATGTAACCTTTAACAAGGTCTAATCCTAGCATAACTCACCTTAAAAGAGGGAAAATATTTAGGTTTCCAGTTCCCAAGTGGTTTTTGTTGGAATTTTATTAGGAAGGTGAGATATTGTTGGGGGGGCAGGGTGGGGACAAGGGTGGTAGGGGGGTGAGGGGGGGAGGAGGGGTGGTGGTGGATCAAGATCGCTTAAACTTTTATCCTTCAAAGAAAATTAAACATAAGTGTATTCACCACTTCATCCATATCTAGATCATGAACAATATAAAATTAAACTTAAAATGTTGAAATAAATCTAACAATACATCACCACCAGTAGCTTAAAAGTAAGCACATAACACAAAAGATATTGGTTACCTAGAAACCTGCCAAGGTGAAGATAAAATTGGGGTGGAGATGACACCCACAACTGTTTACTAGTATAGTAACAAAGTTTTCCTATTAGGGATAAAAATGTGATCACTTCTAATGATATACCCTATGAGGGTCTACCCTATTAAGAGATTTACGAAATTATCAGGTCTAACTTGATTAAATGATTTAAAACTTAAAATTAAGTAAGCACTTTGTTAAGATATTTACTTAGGCATATTATGACCACTCTATTAAGAGATTTACCCTAATTCATTTTCTCAAATGTATCAGTGCCTAATTATTCAGTTTGCACTTACATTGCTGATTATAGATCTTTTCTTTCCACTCTATGATCTGATCTCCTATTTGATATATCTTTACTCTAATCTTCTCTACTTTAGTCGGTTTCTATACTCTACCACTTCACAACTTCACTTGCAACCTCCAAAACACAACTCATTAGCAAAAGAAATTAGAGAACTTCACATACATTGAGGAATAGTGTTTGGATATGCCTTAAAATAGATATATATAGATTCTTCTAGAATAAAATCAATGATCTAGAAGTTTCCCTTTTAGCCTCTTAATATTATTGATTAACTTTCCTTCATAGGGATTAGTGGTCCATGTCAAAATACGTAATGAACTTTCTAAAAAACTCTAAGATCATTAATTGTCATTTATTTGTTGGCTCAAAATGATTTACCTCAAAGTTTGTGTCATCCTAGACATTGTTTTTCAAATAGTGTTACTCAACACATACTATTTGTGATGCTTGGTCATAATTTTTCTACTTACTAACACTCTGTCTCAACTAGCTCAACTCCTTCTGCATGACTCAATATTAACTTACTCTACTTTACTTGACATTCACTTAGCTCAACTTGTATAGGAATACTTGGTGCCCATCGAATTTCATGAATCCTATAGAGCTCAATATATACAAGATTATATACAAGTATAGAAAATGCATAACTTGGCCTATCTAGAGTGACTCAATCACAATGATTACCATCCAACTCTATCTTCTATATGGATATATTTGACACTAATAGAAAAAGAAACTAGAGAGATCAAAAATCTCCTCCTTTGGCATTAGTGGAAAATACACTTTGTCATGATTACAATATTACAATATAATTAAAAAATGATAGTACTCCCCCTATGTCTATGACATGGTCCATTTATGACTATAATGTTTTTTACATCAAACTCATATACACATTACACATATTACATGACTCAAATAGTGTAATGTAGCTTTGTCATAACTTTGATCTATCTTCTATTGTCCATGTAGTCACTAAATGTTATCATTTCCATGTTCCTTCTTTCAAATATTTTTTTATACTCCTTTATTTTGTCACTCATGTCTACTATTGGGGTTGGGAGGATGGAATCAAAACATACTTATCAATAAATGGCTTGTGAGTTTGTATGATCATAGAAAGATCATGATCCCATGCAGTTCTAATTGATTCCAAGACTTTAATCTTGATCTCCAAATTTGCAACCAAGTCAATCAAAATATTAGTAGTGGAAAGATTATGATATGATTGTACTATTTCCTTTGTTAAAGCTAAATCATGTTGTATTTTTTGGAATTACAAGTGGGAAAAGTAAACTTCTGGGGGGGGTGAATCAATAGTTTAAACTTAGACCCATTAAAATTTCACTATATAGTCATCATATGCATTCAATATGTAAATTGAAATAACATGTAAAGCATATGCATCTAAATCATGTAAACATGTAATCAATCACACACATAACACCAGATATGATCACCCAGAAATCCACCAAGTGAGAAGGTAAAACTAGGGTAGGAATGACACCCACATATCTTCACTAGTGCAGTAGTAAAATGTATCCAATTAAGGGATAAAATGATTTGACCATGAATTATGGTCTGCCCTATGAAAGGTCTACCCTATTAAAGGCTTACAAATATTGTTAGGTCTCACCTTGTTAGAGGATTTCAACACCCTATTAGAAGTGTGCCTGGTTAGAGGACTTCAACTTATAATTAAGTAAGCACCCTATAAAAGGATTTCATAAAGTATGTTAGGACTACTTTGTTAAGAGATTTAACTAAAATCACATGTTAAAATGTCTTAGCATAGACCTTGTGATTGGCACTTTCTTGCTTGATAAAAGATCACCTCTACAACGTGTCTAATTGATCCTTCATGACTAGATGTCTCAATGATGTATCCTTTCTCTATCCTCTATTCTTCTCTAATTGATTTTGCAAATAATTCTATCTTCTAAGTCACCTTGAATGCTCTATAAACTATCTTGTTTTCTCCTCAAATTCATTCACTCCTATGTGAATAGTTTAGGTCTTTTTCCTCCTTAAGAAGACTCTAGTGGCTTAGGGTTAGGGATGAATCTACGACTAAGATTCATCCATTTTTGTTGCTTAAAAGTTCCCATTTTTTGATTGGCTACATGTAATTGCATAGGGAATCCAAATATAGAAATATCCTTATCTTTGAAAGATTTTAATATATCCTTAAGTTGTCGTAAAAATAATTTACATAGTTGTTTGTGCCATTACAAAAAAATATGTCAAAACTATTTCACTTGACATATGAAGTCACTAATGCTCAACATGCATTGCATTTCTACTTTTGAATAAACACCTACATTACTTGGCATCCACTGTTTACTTGGCTTCTGAATCACTTGGAATGGTCTATCTACTCGGCACTTGAGTGATTTGGCACATGAGTGACTTGGCTCTCATTGTAACTCGGCATGGTCTAATATTTACATGTTGTGCTTGGCATATATTATTAGTTTGACATGAACTAAATAAATGACTTAAGTGTGTTGACACTCACTTGTCAAAACCAATCTAAGATCAACAATCTCCCCTTTTGACATGAGTGTCAAAAACACTTGAATATACATAATCAATCTCAATCTTCTTGAGCATAACATATCCATGACTTAGCTTCTATACAAAACTTTAAGATTTCAAAATTCTGAAATAACCTATATACCTCAAAATTGAAAACTCCCCCTAAGTTAATGTGTCTAATTTGTATCCAAAATCTATGCTCTTCTCTGAGTTCAATGCATTGTATTTGATACTCTTTAATCTGATATGCTTTGTCATAAATGATATCTATATCTATTTACTGCTTTCCTCAAAAATGAATCTCCAAAAATGTATATTACCCCAATGATATAACTTTGCTATATGCTCCCCCTTTTTTCATAGTCCCCAAATATATTACTCATATTATATCTCTTTCTTTATTTTATTCTCCTCTATATTATATCTCCCCCATGGTATATTTCTCCTCCATGATATTTTCCCTCTATATTATATCTCCCCCTTTTTGACACTTATGTCAAATGGGTTATACATTTCTATTGTGTTTTTCCAAAAAGGATTTATGAACTTTCATTATGATCTTGAGGCTTGCATCCCCATTTTCATATGCAACATCCAATGACTTGATTTGGTTTGAAAGCTCAGAAGCAAGGTGTACTAGACCATCTAAGGTAGAAAGATTGGGGTCTTTCTTAAGTAGAGTCTTGACATAACCTAGTTCCTTTTGCAGTATCTCCACGTGTGGGCTAAGGGATGCCTATATACATTTCAATTTGGCTCTTATGCTATCCTCATGTACTATCAATGAAACTAATTGACTTTCTATTTGAAGCAATGTTCTAAACTACTTCTCACTTTGAGCTAGGTTTTGAGGTAGCTTAGTACTTGATATGTTTAGGTTTCTCTCCATAATCAAAATATGACTCCTAGTCTCTTGAGTAAAGAGTTTAGGATCACATAGCTTTGTGTATAATGAGATTATATTCTCAAGTACCTTCTTTACCTCTTGAACCTTAGTTTCAAATGCAACTTGAGTTAGTGCTATTTCACTAGATATTTTCTCATTCACCTTTCCTTGAAACTTTTTCTTAGACTATTCTAAAAGTTTCGCAGTAGTATCAAGGTCTTCATTACTAACATTTTCCACTATGTTTGTCAGTTGTTCTATCAACGGCTTGGTCTCTTTAGGATTTGGTAGAATAAATGCATCTAAAAAGATGTCTTTAATGTCTTGGAGTGCTTGTTTTTGCCTAAGTTCTCTCCTAAGAATTTCTTGATGCTTTTTCTTCTCTAAGGCTTGTTGTAGTATGCCTATTTGTTCCAATATCATGGTGTCATAGTCAAACTTTAGAATAAAAATTTCTTCATCAAGGCTTTTGTCACCATAGTGAATTACCTTATCAACCATTGATGTGCTAGGGTTTGGCACTAAGATTTGTAATGGAATGGCTTCTATGCTTGGCTTCTGAAGAACTTGTGTAGATGGAGTACCAGATGTTGGTAGAGTTACCAGTGCTTAAATGGCTTCCTATTCCTTAACCTTAGGTGTTTACTCATGCTCTTCATGCTTTCCCTAATCTATTACTATGACTTGAATAACACATTATTCTTGTTCTTTAGGTATAGATAAATCTATTTGTCCTATTTTATATTGTCCTATAGTATCTTTCCCTTCTGCCTACTTCTTCTTAATAGCATCATCTTTAAAACTTGTGTCAACCTTAGATGTATCTATTATTGTTTGAGCTGAGGGTTGTACATTAGTAATTGAAGCATGACAAAAGGTGGTTCTTGTGTATTCACCTTTTCCCTTGTGACCTCAATTACTACCTTTTTCAATTCTTCTATACTGACCAATACTAGATTTTCATAGAGTTTTTCTTGGAGTGTAGATTGGTCTAGAACCTTCTTTAGGTCTTTTAATGTAAGTGGATTGATGTTCTAAGCTGAAACATCAGAAACATCCTTAACAATTATAGGCTCAGTTGTTACACTTGTGTCATGAGGGGAATTGACACTCAACATTTGGGTGTCTTGCACACTCTATTCATCTTTTTGTTACTCACTTGTTGCCTTGTCATCATCTTTCTATTCTATCTCCATTCCAACTATATCATCTTTCTTGGCATCATCCTTACCCTCTGAAGGGTCTACTTCTCCTTGTTTCACAATGGTCAACCCATAGATAATTTTCCTTATTTGGATTGATTTCTTGATCACATATTCAATATTATTTTGAAGAATGCTAAAGGCTCTATATTTAGGTGTAAACTTAACTGCATATCTTTTAACAACCTTAGTAATTTGTCCCTTTGTTAAATCTAGCATCACTTGAGCTAATGTTTTTTCTTTGATCTATTTCTCCAAATTTAAACAATAATACCACTTTTTCTCAACAATATCATATAATCCTTTTGGTATTGTGTTGGCAAATTCTAGTGGAGTGTTCTTAAACTTAGACATCATGGCATGTAATGCCTCTTCCACTTGAATTTTATCTACTTTCCCAAGTTTATTAAAATAAATATTCTTTAATCTAGATAAATATGCATTTCTTTTGATGTTTTCACATAAATTTTCAAGATCAAATAGGGGATTATTATTTACTACTTTAAATTGGTTATTTTCATCTGATTTTTTCCTTTCTTCATCTAAATCTTGTTGTGCAACATATTTTCTTCTTCTTCTTTTCTACTCTTGGATATTTTGCTCTATTTTCTTTGTCTTTTACTTGGTTTTTTGAGTTGTAGCACATGTATTTTCTCTAGTGGTAGGAGCTATAGGCTTGGCTGAGCTAGGTTTGATAGTTTTCTTTGCCTTTGCCACTACTTGTTCCTTAGCCTTCCTCTTCTTTGGCTTGAAAAGAGTAGGTGCTTCCTCAACTTCTTCTCCCTTGACACCTTTAGTTTCCTCCTCTTCATCCTCTTCTTCTTCTTCTTCTTCTTCTTCTTCTTCCTCCTCTACTCCTCCAAATTTACATTTTAGCTTCTTGAGCAACTTATCTTTCTTCTTAAGTTTGGAGGCATTTTTCAATTCCATGGTAATCTTTGATTTTACCATCTCATAGTTGCCAAATATCTTTGCACTTTTATCTACTTCCTCTGCTAGGAGTGTTGTGATGGCCGCTAATGCTTCATCAACATTAATTTAATAGCCAAGTGGCCTTAACCATCTTACCCTTGCTATGGCATCTTGCACGAAGGTGTAATCAGCATCAAGAAGAAAACATATGTAATTATAATGTTGCTCAACCAATAAAACTAGTATCCTCATTCTTTCCTTCATTGATTTCTTAAAATATTCAAAATAACTTGTCATCAAGGTTTCAAAATTTTCTCCCATCTACTCAATAAACTCATTTATTTGCACTACAATTGACCTGTTTGTCTTCCATCCTACAGTATCAAAAGAGGGAAATGTATTCTACATATAAAAGAATATGCAAACTAGTATTGAACCAAATTTACATTGTGCACTCTTGGTTTTCCTAATAACTCCAAGATTTTCCATCAATTATTCTAATTGAAGCTCAACTAAATCATATGTATGATCTTTCTTCACAATCTTGTTGCCAACATCCATAGCTATGTAGGGTGCCCTACTCAATCTACTAGATTGATAGAATTTATGAGAGATTAACCTTACAAAAAAATTTAGCAATGGATCAGTGATGGTATCTATAGTCACACCTCTTTTATTCAAAAATACTCTAGTATTTTTCTCAATTACTTCCTTGGAGTCACTTCTGAGTGTCTTTGGTCGATATAGGGTTGGATAACTTGTTATCCTATGAATTATTCTCTTGGTGATCTTAATAGGTCTTCCTTCCAACCATAAAGAACAGTCATGGATTCTACTTGGAACAATTCTTATCCACTCAGTTTTAAACACATTCAAAAAATCTAGGGCTCATGTTAAACCATTTTTCTCAATGATTTTTTATTCCTCCTTCAGAGCATACATTCTCACACAATCTATTATATGCACCTCTCATCTCCATATCTCCTATACCTCCTATTTTGCAATTGTAACACTTCCTCAGATCTTGCACCATAATCACATTTGGAGAGATCATTGATAGTGCAGTAGAAGGATCTTGTTTATAGGCTATAATAGGAATGGTTTTAAATATGAGTTGTGTTGGTCTAATTTTTTCCAAAATAAAAATTTGTAAATTCTAGGTATAAAAATTAGAATAATTTATGTGTCTTTCTTGATAGGGTTTTTGTTTTCTATTATTCAAATTTTAAATTTTTACAAAATCTTATGAGAACCCTACTAAACCCTAAGCTTTATGCCCAGGTCTTGTGCTTTTTAAATTTTAATTGGGAACAAAGGTGTTTTGAATTTTGAATATTCCTTTGACATCCGTTTGAATTACCACTTTTCTAAGGCTTGTTAGGAAAATTGTTTGCATCGTCTGATCTCTATAAGATCTATGGTGGTCATTATGTCACACAGAGGAAATGCAAGATTTTTAACCCATGCAACATAGTGACTACCATGAATTGGAATGGCAATGTCATAAAGTTGAGAGTCGACATTGGAAATCTTCATTGTTTCAAAGTTTTGGTGATGTGATTGATGTTAGAGTTGTCAGTGTCAGAGAGGGGACCACTTGGAACAAGATGAAATCAACATCATCAAAAATTGGTTCCTTTTATGGGTTTCTATGTCATAATTGGAAAAAGAATGCACCCTATTAGTAAATATAGCAGCTTACTGGAGAATAGAAAGGACAACAAATTTTTGAAAAGGACAGTAACTATAAATTTTTTAGGTGATAATATGGTTGTGCTCTTTTATTACCTTGTCAAAAGCATTGATTATGGTAAGCATGATTGAAAAATAGATATCTTCCTGACACTAGATTTGCAACAGTATTCAGGAGGTCACTATGTCACAACTGGGAAAGTAAGGAATCATAGGAAATAGGTTTGTGGCAACACTTGGGGTGGGTCCCAAAATTCCTTTCATCAAAAATGAGTCACATAATCACCTTAAAATGCTAGCATCTTCAAAGAAACATGTGTGCACTAGAACTTTCAAGAACACAAGAGGTCACTATGCCATGACTGGAAAGTCCTTGCACCCTACTAGTAGTGACATAGTGCCTTGCCTAAAATAATGTAACACGATAGGGCTCAATCCTATCATATCACAAAAAGGATTAAAATATTGAATTCTTAGCCAACTTTCCAAGATGTTTCCAAGTCATATGTGATATGGACCCACACTCAAAAGGAAAGGGTAGATGGAAGTTTGTGGTCATTAGATCAAAGATTGATCAACGATTGTCACTTTGTCACTATGGAGAATTGCTTGCTTTTTACTCAATGTGACATGGTGACTAAGGTAAAGAACATGGGGATGCACCATAGTTAAATAAAAATTAATGCAGATTCCTCACCATCAGATCAAGCTCAAATCAATGGTCATTGCTATGAGGAGTTACTCACTCTTTGAGGGTAGTGACATAGCAACCAAAGGGAGCAAAGGAGGGACCCACCATAGTTTTATTGAACCATAAATCAAATGCTCATCATTAGATTGAAATGAAATCAATTTCAATTACTATGTCGCATAGACAACATGTTCACTTTTTATGCATAGTGATGTAGCGAAAGGGGCAACACGTGTCTACAAGAATGAGTGGGTCTAGTTTATAGCACCAACAACAAAAGGAAAAGCACATGTGGATGATTTTCATTGGATTGACTTCTAGTGTGGTGAGTGGAAAATGAGTCATTCCTAGTTTCACTCCTACATTGTCAGATTTTTTAAGATCAATGACATAGTTTAAAAATATGAATGTGGTGCCACTCTATTTCCCTTATAGTTCATTAATGAGGAATGAAAGTTTCTTGTGCAATTAGAAAACAGAGTATATTGCAGAAAGATTTTCCATTTTTCAACTTATGTGAAATTTTTGTAGGTCTCCAAAGAAGAACTCATTGAGAATTTGTGTTAGGCATGATCAAGCATGAAACAATTTTCCTTTTTTCACAAGACATCACATAATTATAGAGAAAGATAAGTAGAGAGTCAAGTAAGTTCATGCACTTCATACACTTCGAAGTAATCTATTTTTCTATAAATTGTATTTAGTATGCCTCCAAAGAAGGTTTTCTTTGGTTAGGAAGACAATTTGGCTAGGAATATCCATGATGATCTTCTTGAGTTACTACCCAAATCCACAAAGGTAAGTTAATCTCATTAAACCCTAGATTTAAAATTATAGATGGGTTATATGACAAGGGGAATTAAGTTAGTGATGCCAAAACTTCCCAAACAAGCGTTTCTTTGTTTAAAAAATAGTTTTCAGAAAGGAATTTATTTGCCCCAAATGCAAATATTTGGAACTTTGATTTGGGAAAGCTAGTGGTTCCTAGTGTCTTTATGGATTATGACCTCGTAGGGGCTATTGCAAAAATTTATGATCCATCAATAAGAGTAATGAGAAGAATTGACGAAAAGATTCTAATCAAAATTAGCCCTGAGGAAATTTGAGAGGTATTTGGCCTAGAGCCACTAAATGAATAGCATGTACCCATTGACCTACAAGAATTAGAAAAAGAATATTTATCAAAGAAGGATGCAATTAGGTAGGGTGCACTGAGGGCACATATAGGAAAAATTGGAACTTTTCCAGCAATCACAACATCCTCTATGGAACCTTGCAAAAGGGGGTATTTCAATATCCTAGGTTTGGAGGCATACATGACTCTGTGTAAAGTTTTTGGTGAAGATGAACATGATATTATGCCTATAAGTTTTATGTATACAATCATTCAAATTTCTTCTTTTGGTGTTGATGTTATTTTTTATTTTGCCTCCTAGTTAGTAGAAGAAATTCACATAAAGCTAGTTGGGGTTGCAAAAGGCAAGGTAGAGAAAACCTTTGGTCATTATTCTTTGCTGATGCACATGAATTTGTTTAAGGGAGGAACATATTTTGGTAAGGAGATGAAGTTGAACAGAGAATATGATGGAGAAGCACTGTCAGTTTACTTATGGAGTGAATATATGACATGGGATGCATAAAAAGCTAGTTTTGTAAGATTTGACAGGTACTTTGCTTCAAAATTGAGGTTCCTTTTATTAAGTGACAATCCCAAAGTGCCTAAGGCACTGGTAAGTCTTATCAGGCCCATGGATAATCCTATTGGCTTGAAAGTATCACATAATTGGGGGGCATTACCCCATACTCTGTTTCAACCATTTTTAGGATTTATGGTTTCAGATGAACTCCACATGTATTGCCCTCCCAAGTGCCATTAAAGGTAGGGGTAGCTGAGTTTTTGTGGCAACTAGGAGGATTGGAGGAAAATTATTTAGTGAAAAGGCAAAGAGGGTCAATTTTCCCATCTTGCACTGTAACTCACCAATTTGTGATCACAAAAGGTAGTTGGCTATCCAAAGGAGGAATTTTTATTACCTAGGTAGAATTAAATGAGGGAAACCCCTAGGAGCCTCCTATAACAAGCCTAGATTTGATAGTGGTAGATTATAAAGGAAGGGAACTAGACCCTATGATAGAGCAAGCTAGTCATCAATTTTTGTTAGATGGTAGTTTTGTTAAATCCAAAGCCTTCTACAAGTTTGGATGGAGAATAGACATAGGAAAGTATGCAGAAAGGTGCAATAAATTGAAGACTAATCATCCATAAATTGAGGATGCAGCCATTCAAACCCAAATAAAATATGAAATGATAAAATAATTTCAAAGTATAACCCCTGAAGAGGGGAGGCAGATGGTAAAAGCATCAAATATTATACTACTACCTAATTGGGATATAGCAGATGCTCTAGTTTTTATTTATTTTTCAAATAAATTGGACCTATAGGATCAAAATAAAAAGGAATTCATAGGTACTACATTTATTGAGGACCAAGCTGCTTTAGTCATTAAGTCAATCAAGAAAGGGTCTAGAACAATGTCTTTGCAATCAGATAGTACTGGGATGATTGGAAATATAATGGTTAAAAGGGTACCGGATACCTCCCATATAAAGGCTACACATATGAATGTTGGAACATCTCATTTTGTTCTAGCTACTACAAAGAAAGAAGAGAAGGAAATTTTTGAACTGTAGAGTAAATATGAGAGTTTTGGAGGCTTATAATAAAGAAGTTCAGAAAAGAATTGAACTTGAAAATAAGGTAATGGGTAGATCTTCCAGGCCAAGGATTACATATCCTCACCCACCAGTGAAACCTTTTGAATCCAACCCACTCATATAAATTCTAGATACTCCATAAAGGAAAAAATATTATACAACTGAAGATTTTGAAGAAGAAAAGAGAAAACTATGGGCAGTACATGTAGAGCTGAATGTGCAATATGAAGACAAATTGAGAAAGGCTCTCATGTATCTGGTTGATAAAATTGAATGGACATTTTTTTATGATCAATTAGAAAAAGTAATAAACATGTGGGATGAAATAAAAGCAAGTGATGAGGCCTTGACACCTATTGTTAATAAGTGGAGTAAGAGGAGAAAGGAAACCACATTGTTGTGATACTCTGTCATAAGGTCTTTACATGATTAGATTGAAATAACTTATGATCTTGCTCATGATCTCATAGAATTTGATGATAGGAGAGTTGAGCTACAAAGAAGAATTGTTAGCTATTTGGATAAGTACAAGAGTAAGAAATTTGTTTTATTCCCACTTGATTTAGATAAGAAAAATAAATTAAAAAATATAGATGATTGGACTAAAGAATTAGATGATCTATTCTGTTTAAGAATGAATGAAGACATAAATGAAAAATGACATGCATGGTGGGCAGCCAAAGAAAAAGAAATAGTGAAAGCCCAATTATTCTTTGATTCTTTAAAGAAAGATTTTGTTAGTATTGATAAAGAGGTAGAATATGTGATCAAAAAGAAAAGAGATAGTCTATAGTTTAACTGGCCAGATGAAAATCTCTTTGACAAGTGGATGGCTGATGTTTCTTCTAATGAGTATTGGAAGAGGTTGAGGGTGAAAATGATGAAATGAATCTAGATCAAGTACATATTATTGTTACACCCTCAAAAGATCAGAAGAGAGAAGAAGGCAAAGAAGGGCAACCATCTCATGTAGAAAGTACCTCAAGGGCTAGATGGATGATGTGGTAGAAATGAAACCAAATATAACTGTCACCTTGGTAGTACATGATGATGCAAGTGGAGATGCTAGGGTAGAGGTGAATTTGTAGGAATCAGAGCTTGATACATCATTGGTGAACTTGATAGCTACATATGCTGAGTACTCAAAATAACTAAAGGCCAATCATAGGACTTGTAGCATTCAAAAATGTAATAGAAGAGGGGCCTAACAAAAGAATAATTGGATGTATAAGTTTTTCTATTACACAACTTTTTGTCTTTTTCTGACATGTAAAGGTAAATATCTTTTGTCTAAGTTGACACCTATTAGTTCACTATGCCTGAAGCTTGTTGCATCTCACTCTATTTAAGTGAGATTCCAAGGCTAGATAATGGTCTAATTTTATTATCAATTTTGGTCTATACTAAATATGGCTCATTCTAGTTTATTAGTGCAAAACTTATGATGCATTTATTCTACAAATACTTGGGAATATATTGATGTTACAAGTGTCTAATGTCTTAGAGTCATTCTGAGTCTTATTACAATTGTATACAATTTTCAAACAAGATTAATACAAAGTTGAATTGTCCCTATATTTGTTCTTGCTGAATTTTGTCTTCATTGTTATTACCTAGTCATTCTGATGTTGTTTGAGCAAAGCTTGTCCAATTGAATGCAATTCACTTAGATTGTATGTCAATTCATTATTGCTATTGATTCAATGAATTAAGTAAATGCTCAAGTGAATTTGATAGGGTTGCTAAGGTAATAGGAAGGATGTATGTAAGAATGAATTCCTGTAAGAATTGTTGATAGTATTGGTTGTAATGAAATCAATTAGATATGTAAATTGAGGTAGACTTTGAATCCCAATGGATAAAGCACTGATCCAGTTAATCCGGTCTGTAGATAGAGAGATCATGAATAAGCACAAATTCTAAATCAAAATCATTTTCATTTTACCATTTGAAGAGTTTCAAAGAGGGTCAACACTCATTTACATCTATTCTCTAAGTCTTAGGTAGCTACTATTTTTAGAAATATTTTTAAACCTAAGGAGAATCGTGACCAAATCTGCTTATAAGGGATGTACATCATCTGTAAATGTCAAGGAATACATAAAATATGTATGTGTTAGAGATAGGAGATGAGAATCAAAATGAAACTAAAAGGTTTCTCATACAACAACATTCATTTGAATCATCCCCTAGGTATACCCACCTTAGTTCTGCAATGCCTAGAGAGTAGAAAACCAGTCTTGGTTTTGTTGAAGTTGGATCCAAGTAATATATAAATATAATTGTTAATGGGAAGTAGCTAGTTCCTAGATGTGTGAGTATTATTATCTTGATATTGAGCTTTTGTTGTTTAGTGGTTAAAAAAGACCAACAAAATGGTGACTCTACTAGGGAGTTGTTTAAAACATGTGTGAGAAGTACTGCAATTTCTTTGGTCATGTTGTGTATGTGTTTGTCAAATTATTTTAGTACTATTTGTGGTTGTGGTGGACTTGTTTTAGTGACAAAACTTGAGAATTTAAAAAGAAAAGGAAACCTAAATGCCATATGTGTACGCTGATGTAAACAACCCTTTCAAGTGTCTTATCTATCAAGCCAAAGTTGTAGTCTTATGATTTTTTTGATTGGTTCCTTTGTGTTTCATATATGTTTATATTATCTTGTGTCCTTTCCCTAAAGTCAAGAGTTTTTTTATTGTTACTTTTCCCTAAGAATAGGGTGACAACTTAGTCAAGTTTTTGGAGCTAGTACTTATTTGATAAATAGAAAATATGGATGATAAAAGGAAAAACACAAGAGCTTACACAAGATCCAATCCTAATGTACCAATGTATATTGACTTACCTCAAGGTGGTAGGAAGAACCTGAATAAGGAAAAGGCAAACCCAAACCCAATGTAGAAACCAAGAGGTAGTGTACCAGTTAATTCTCAATACCAACTAGTGGTAGGGCAAGAGTTTTCTTGACTCATCTCTAAATTAGAAACCCCAAGACCCTTAGGAGGAATATTCAGTACCCCATTACTAGATGAAAGAACCTATTAGGACAAGAATATGTCACCAGTAGGAAATACATCCCCTAGGGTAGACTTGATAGCCGAGATGAATCATAGGCTAGGATTCAAGAGTTCATTTGAAGATCCTTTTAATCCTAGAGTGGTCCCATACATGGAAACTAATCTTATAGATTTGGACAATCTTGTTGATTTAGAAGCCACTTTTATAGATCGTAAAGAAGTATGATCAAAGATAGGAGTTTTGAAGAAATGGGTTGCTAAGGAAGAAGCTAAACATGCTCATCTAGAAAAGGAAAGAGAGCAAGCCACCCTAGACACCATTGTTGAAATAGATAATTTTCTTAGAAGTATGTTTGGCTTAGAAGAACAAAATAAGAAGTTAGAAGAAAGAAATTCAATACTTCATGCTGATGTCTTCGGAGATGTAGATAGTTTGAGAGCCAAAGTTCAGGAACAATAAAAGCTTCTAAGCCAATGACAAGAACATGTTATTTTCCAAGTTCAACCATACAAGCCTATCCAAAATAACCAAGTAGAACCTACTATAAAATAGATAGATAAACGAAAAGGAAAATTTTTTGGAATCCAGATAAATGAGCCTTAGGTAGTAGCAAGTAAATTTTTAAACCCCCCTATCTCAAATTTAGATCTAGATCTAGAAAAGGCTAGGAAAGAGAAAGAAGATCTTGCAAAGGAACTCGAAAAGGGTTAGAATGAAGCCTAGGTTGCAAAAACTAGGAGAAAAATTCAGTTCATAAAGTCTAATTCTACATTGGCTCCATGGCCAAACTTATCCACCCTAGCTACAACCTTTTTACCTTCTTGTGGACTAGTAATTTCAAATTAGGGAATACCTCAATCTACTCCTACCTCATCATCAAGTCCTTGTCATCCAACCTTAACAATCTCAAAGTGTTATTCTAAACCAAGCCAATGTAGCAAGCACCTCAAATGTTGTTGGTCTTCAAAAGAAGCCTATCTACATGAAAAATATTGACAAATGTCATTTGTAGGTATTCCTTGTTCTCCACACCTTATATCATTTGATTTAAGAGACAAAGTTGTCAAGTTCTCTGGAAATAATGTTGTTATTGGTGAAGAGCACTTAAGAGTTTTCATAGATATGCTAAATGAATTTGAAGTTGAACATGAAGATGTGGTGATGAAGTTATTTTTTCATTCACTAACTAAAGATGAAAGGGATTGGTTTAGAAGATTGCCTGATGACAACATTAGTTCATGGAGTGATTTGGAAAAATTGTTTAAAGAATAATATGGAGATAATACTAATGTTGGTTTTATGTTGAATGATTTCAATAACATCAAGAAGAACCCTAATGATTCTACATTTAATTTCAATGTGAGATTACAAAAGGGAATGTGAAAATTGTTCTAGGTTAGGAGGTTAAATGAGGATGTTTATCTTACAACCTATTTTAATGCTTTTGATAGCAAGATGGCTTACCATTTGAGGGATAAAGATCTTAAAACTTTGAGAGATGCTTATAAGATTGCAGTAAATATTGAAAATAATAAGAAAGCATCTAGCAAGCTTGGTAGGAGAGATAACCCAAAGTTGTTCAATTACAAGAATAATAATAAGAAGGAAGTTGATAAAACTCTTGCATGTTAGAAACCTGAAGAACCCACAATAGGTCAGGTATTGGACTTGTTAAAAAAGATGAACCCAACTACTTTCAATACACATAAGCCTAATTTTGGTGAGAAAGCCACAATGAACAACAAAAAATTCAATAGACAAGCTAGAACGCAGAACTATCCTTATACCAGTCAATGGAAGGATGGAAAACCAATTCCTAACTGGGCCCAAAATTTAAAAGATAAGGGTACGCTAGATAATTTGCAAAGAAGATTTGTTAGGATGAATGATGATGTGCCATGGTGCATCATATTTCAATCACCTCGCTCTTCAAATTATTGTGTAGTTGCTCAATCATATGCTTCAAGTCAAAATGCACAAAATAAGGAGGAGGAAGAAGAAAAAAACCATGATGATGTAAACTATAATATGATCAACATTTGTGATGATTGTATGGATTCTAATTTAGAAGAAATTGAAAGTGATCTCACAAATAAGAGAGTTTCCTATTAGTTACATCATCAAAAAGTGTTCTCAGATGATGAAGGTTGTGATGAAGATTAGGTATGTGTTGCATCTTTTGAAGTTGGCCATGTAAACTTGAGAATGTTCTCTAAAGAGGAGATTGATTATATCACTGCAGAGATGATTTCCCAAGTGCATAGCAATTAAAATTTGAGAAACCAAATAGTTAATAATGATGTTGGAAGCCTTCTAGTATATTCATAAAGGATATTATATAGAAGATGAAAGATGAAAATAAGAAAGCCAATGTAGAGACAGTTAAAGTTAAAGACATCAAAATCAAGAAGTGGGAACCCAAGAAGAAGGTTCAATTTCAAATGAATGAGACAATAAAAGCAATTGTCCAAGAAAAGAAATCAGGATCTAACACTATCAAAATAATAATAATGCCTAATGTTCAAAAGGTTTCAACTCTAGGTATGCTTGTGAAGCCCACTATATTTGAGCATATTGATATGATATCCATGTTGTCACAAATTACTGTTAAAGTACCTTTATCTGAACTATTTATAATTGAAGAGCATAAAAGTAAAGCATTGTCATGGTTGGGAGGGATAGGAAATAATGACAATACTATAGAACAAAATATCATTCAGGAAACCCCATTGGTAGTAGAATATAATGGTATTATATCTCAAATTCCCTAAATGTTCTTGGATGATTCATTCGTAGCATATATAGAAGATATTGACCCCTCCTTTTCCAATTTGATTATAAAGGGAAAAACCCTAAAAAACTGCATGATAGATTCAAGAGCCTCTAACACCATCATGACTTTCAAAGTAATGGAAGCCCTAGGGTTGAAAGTAGACACTAAGCAAGGTAGATGTAGAGGTATGGATGCTAGAGAAGTTCCAGTTATAGGTACTCACATTGCTTTACCATTTAAAATAACTGCATACCTTGAGGTAGAATTGACTATGCCAGTCCTTGTAGTTCATATTCCTCCACATTATGGAATGTTGCTCTCTAGAAAATGGAGTGCTACTATGGGAGGCAGCCTACAATGTGACCTAAACTATACAACTTTTCACATAAGATATTAGGTTGTTAAAGTAGATAGAGAGTGAAGTGTCAGTCATATTTTGGGGGAAGAAATTGAGAAAGATTCTACTTATTTCTTAGACATGGGTGTGAATGCATTCAGAGCTGAGTTTATTATCCAAGAAGTTAAGAAATTTCCTACTATGATCAAGCATTAAGTTAAGTGTTGTATGGATTCACCAGTATTATGGACCATGTATTTTGATTGGGCTAGCTGTAAGAAAGGTTTGGGGGTAGGGGTGGTTTTCATTTCTCTTGAAAATAATACTTTTAGATACTCCTTCACCCCAAATTTTTCATGTACTAACAATATAGATGAATATGAACTTTTCTATTAGGATTGAAAGTTGCTACCCACCATGGAATTAAAAAATTGCATGCTATAGGTGATTCTAAATTGGTTATCTCACAGATAAGGGAAACATATGCCTCTAAAAATAAAATATCAAAATAGTATATAAATGCTCTCTAGGATCATATAGAATTCTTTGATGCATTCAATATTTCATGGAGAGATAGAACTCAAAATAAGATGGTTGATCTATTAGAAAATGTAGCAATTAAACCACAAGATGTATCATTTACATAAATTTCATAGATTGAGGTCCAAAATAGACCCTTAATACCTAACAATATCAAACATTGGCAAGTATTTGAAGATGACAAAGAAATTATAAATTTCTTGTTGAATAAAGATAAATACCTTGATCAAGAATTGGACTGTACTAATTTGGTTGAAACTATAGATGGTAAGGAAACATTTTTTGTTCAAGAGGTCATGCAACTAAAGAATAATAAAATACCTAAGGGTCTAGTTGTTTTAGAGAACAAGTTTGACAACCAAGATAGGGTAAGACCTAGGGCTACAAATTATAAACCTGAAGAGTTCAAATAAATAAACCTTGGAACTAATGAGGCCCCCAAGAAAGTTTATATTGGTCATAATTTTTTAGCTAAAATTAGAAAACTTTTGATTGACCTATTGAGAAAATATAGACATGTTTTTACATGGTCATATGATGACCTAAAGGCTTATAGAGAATATTTGTTTAAACATGTCATACCATTGAAGGATAAATGGAAAACCTTTTAGGTAGAAACAAAGACTAGTCAATCCCACTCTAGCCCCCAAAATGCAAGAGGAATTGATGAAATTAAGGGATGGAGGGATAATTAAACCTATTATACATTCCACTTGGGTCTCAAATCTAGTACCTATCAAGAAAAAGAATGGAGAAATAAAACTATGTGTGGATTTCAGAAATCTAAACATTGCTTCTCTAAAGGATAATTATAGGTTGCCAAACATGGAAGCTATGTTGCAGTAGGTAATTGGTTCTGAACTTATGTCTATGATGGATGGGTTCTTAGGGTAAAACTAGGTCTTGGTGAAAGAAGAAGAGCAATTTAAGACAACATTTACAACTCCATGGGGAGCTTATGTATATGTGAGCATGCCAATTGGACTAATTAATGTTGGTGCCACTTTTCAAAGGGCTATGGATGTAGCTTTCCATGAGTATATCAATAATTTTATGGTTGTATACCAAGATGACCTTACAAATTATTCCAAAAGGGCTGGAGACCATTGTAGACATTTGGAGAGAATTTTTATCAAAGCTTTGGAATGTGGGGTATCTTTAATCCCTAAGAAGTGTACATTTGGGGTAATTGAAGGCAAATTATTGGGACATACAGTATCAAAGGATGGAGTGAAAATAGATCCTGAAAGAGTGGTAGCTATTGATAAGGTGCTTAGGCAAAAGAATGTGAAGACAATACAATCTTTCTTTGGGCAAGTCAACTTTCTAAGGAGGTTTGTTACTAACTTTGCTAAGATTAGTAGACCTATTTCAAAAATTCTTAAGAAAGGAGCTACTATCAACTAGGATGGTGAACCTTCATAGGCATTTTAGGATATTAAAATTTTCATAAAGAATGCTCTAGTCCTTAGGACTCCAAATTACACAAAACCTATGCACATATTTTCTTTTGCATCTTCCCATAATATAGCTATAGTTTTGTTACAAAGGAATGCGGAAGGGTATGAACAACCTATTGCCTTCTTTAGTAAATTATTGCAACCTACTAAATTAAAGTATGAGATAAATGAGAAGCAAGCTTATGCTTTGGTTAAGGTTGTTAAGTATTTTAGGTGTTATTTGGTAGGAGCCATTGTCATGCATTTGTACCTAGTGCAACTATCAAGGACATATTTTCTCAACAAGAGGTCTCAAGTATGAGATGTAGATGGATCAATAGGATCCAAGAATTCAACATTGAAATTCAGATTACAAAACTGGTAAGAGGTCAAGGATTAGCTAAGTTAATGGGTCAAACTAACTTATATGCTAATCAGATTAATAAAATGACCGATGACTTGAAATTACACTTATGTGATATGGATCATTGTGAATGGTACACCAATGCCATCCATTATTTGCAACATATGGAAGCCCCTCCCCATTTGAATGAGAATGAAAAAAGAAGTACCAAGCTTCAAGACAATAGATATATTATTGTTAAGAATAGCTTATGGTGGAGAAATTTTGAAGGATTACTGCTAAAGTGTGTTGATTAGAATAAATCAATAGACATATTAAATGAGATGCATACTAGAGTTTGTGAAGGATATTATATGGCCAAGACCACTACACACAAAGTGATGAGAGCTGGATTTTGGTGGCCCTCTCTTTTTAAGGATGCTCAAGTAATGATTAGAAAATGTGATGCTTGCCAGAGATTTGCAGGCAAGCTAATTTTTTTAGGAAACACGCCATTAAAACTAGTGGAATTTCAAGCACCATTCCAACAATGGGGAATGGATTTTATAGGTGATATTTCTCCCAAGTCTAGTACTATTTATTCCTAGATACTAGTTTCTACTGATTACTTTACAAAATGGGTGGAGGCAATCCCTACCAAAAATGCAACTAGTAAATTTGTTAATAATTTCTTGCTAAATAACATTATTTCTAGATTTGGTTGTCCTCAAAAAATTACAATAGATAATGCAATGTGCTTTAGGTCTAAGGAGTTCATAATTTTTTTTTATAAGTATGGGATAACAAGATTAGCATCCTCTCCTTACCATCCACAAGGAAATGGATAGGCTGAGTCCACAAATAAGAGTTTATTGAAAATAATAAAGAGGACACTAGATGATAATAAGAAATCCTGGGATTCTAAACTACAATTAGTAGTATGGGCTGATAGGGTGACTGTGAAGAAAGCCATAGGAGTAGCACGCTTTAATATTGTGTATGGAATTCAGGCAAGGATGCCTTAGAATAACCTGGTAGGACTATATAATTACATCCAGTTGTATGATGAAGATGTTATTGATGATATGAAAGAAAAGTTGGATGATCTTGTAGGACTAGCAGAGACCAGGAGAGAAGCATATTGTAGGAATCAAAAGTCGAAACTATAGGTCAAGACATTATATGATAGAAGAATAGTGAGTAAGAAGTTTGAATCTAAAAATTTGGTCCTCCTATGAAATGCAAGAATTGAAAAAAAGGGAAAACATGGAAAATTTGACCCTATATGGTTGGGTCCCTATCTAATTGAAGCTTCATGGGGAGAAGATTCTTATTTGCTAAAGGATTTATCAGGAAATATTCTTGAACTACTAGTTCATGGATAGTTCTTGAAGAAGTATTTTTGCTAAAATGCTTATTTTATCCAAGAACAGTAGTTTTAGGTTTTCTATACATTCGTATATCCTTTGTTCTTTGTATAGTTTATTGTGCATAGTTTTATCCCTATTATTGTTGCTCTCTAAGAATTGTCAAGTTTTAAGAAAAATCAAGTATGTGGTCTACTTCTCCTAGAGATTCTAAACTCTCATTTGAATCTAGTGTTTTCAATGTTCCCATATAGAGCCACTATTGGTTTGATTTTTACAAAATTAAATTTTGTAAATTCTAGGTATAAAAATTGCAATAATTTTTATTTCTTTCCTACTAGGGTTTTGGTTTTCTATTGTTTAAATTTTAATTTTTTTTTTTAAAGTTATGAGAACCCTATTAAACACTAAGCTTTATGCCAGGTCTTGTTCTTTTTAAATTTTAAGTGGGCGTGAAGGTGTTTTGAATTTTGCATATTCCTTCGACATCCATTTGAATTACCACTTTTCTAGGGATTGTTAGCAAAATTGCTTGCATTATCCAATCTCTATAAGATCTATGGTGGTTGTTATGTCACATAGAGGAAATGTGAGGTTTTCAAACCATTCGATATAGTAACTACTGTGAATTGGAATGGCAATGTCGTAAAGTTGAGAGTCAGCACTAGAAATCTTGGTTGTTTCAAAGTTTTGGTGATGTGATTGATGTTAGAGTTGTCAGTGTTAGAGAGTGGACCACTTGGAACAAGTTGAAATTGGCATCACTAGAATTTGGTTTTTCTAATGGGTGACCATATTGTGACCGAAAAAAGAATCTACCTTGCCGATAGCAATATAGTGCCTTACCGGAGAATAGAAAGGATGGTAGATTTTTGAAAATGATGATGACCATAAAGTTCTTAGGTGATAATATGGTTGTACTCTTTTATTACCTTATAAAAAGCATTGATTATGGTAATCATGGTTGAAAAATAGATATCTTCCTGACACCAGATTTGTAACAAGATTCAAGAGGTCGCTATATCATGACCGAGAAAGTAAGGAATCCCGTTGGTAGTGACATAGTGCCTTGATGGGAAAAAGGTTTACAATAGGAATTAGAAGGGTGGGTCCCAACAATCCTTTCATTAGAAATGAGTCACGTAATTTCCTTGACATGCTGGCATCTTCAAAGAAACATGTGTGCATTGGAACTTTCAAGAACACAGGAGGTCACTATGTCATGACCGAAAAGTCCTTGCACCCTGTTGGTAGTGACATAGTGCCTTGCCTGAAAATATGGATCATGGTAGGGCCCAATCCTATGATGTCCCAAAAAGGATTAAAATATTTAATTCTTTGTCAACTTGTCAGTATGTTTCCAAGTCATACATGACATGGACCCACACTATAAAGGAAAGGGTAGATGGAAGTTTGTGATCATCAAATCAGAGATGGATCAACGATCGTCGCTTCATTGCTATGGAGAATTGCTCACTTTTTACTCAACATGACATGGTGACTAAGGTAAAGAATATGGTGACCCACCATAGTTAAATGAAAATTAATGTAGATTCCTTACCGTTAGATCAAGCTCAGATCAACAGTCATCGCTTCTTCGCTATGAGGAGTTAATCACTCTTTAAGGGTAGTGACATAGTGACCAAAGGGAGAAAATGAAGGACCCACCATAGTTTTATTGAACCATAAATCAAATGCTCATCATCACATAGAAATGAAATCAATGGATGTTTCTATCTCGCATAGACAACATGCTCACTTTTTATGAATAGCAATGTAGCGATTGGGTGACATGTGTCCTCGAGAACTAGTGGCTCCAATTTATAGTGCCACTAGTGAAGGAAAATCACATGTGGAGGATTTTAATTGGATTGACTTCTAGCATGGCAAGTGGAAAATGAGTCATTCCTATTTTCACTCTTGGATCATTGGATTTTTTAGGATCAATGACATAGTTTTAAAATCTAAATCTGGTGACATCTATTTCCCTTACAGTTCATTAATGAGGAATGAAAGCTTCTCGTGCGAGAAGAAAATAGAGATATTGTAGAATGATTTTCCATTTTTCATCTTACGCAAAAATTTTTTTAGGTCTCCAAAGAAGAAGTCATTGAGAATTTGTGCTGGGCATGATCAAACATGAAACAATTTCCCTTTGTTTGCAAGACATTGTAGAATTACAAAGAAAGATAAGCAACGAGTCAAGTAAGTTCATGTGCTTCATACTCTTCAAAGTAATATAGTTTTCTATAAATTGTATTTAGTATGCCTCTAAAGAAGGTTTTATCCAATTAGGAAGACTATCTAGCTAGGAATATCCATGATGATCTTCTTGAGCTACTACCCGAATCCACAAATGAAATTGTCAAAGTGAAAAAGTTAATCCCATTAAACCCTAGACTTAAAATTGTAGGTGGATTATAAAATAAATGGAATTGTGTTAGGGATGCTAAAACTTCCCAAATTGGGCTTTCTTTGTTCAAAAAATGGTTATAAAAAATGAATTTATTTGCCCCTCATGCAAATATCTGGAACTTTGATTTGAGAAAGCTAGTGGTTCCCAGTGTCTTTATGGATTATGACCTCTTAGAGTCTATTGCAAAAAATTATGATCCAGCAATCAAAGTAGTGAGAAGAATTGATGGCAAGATTTTGATCACAATCAACCCTAATGAAATTCGAAAGGTATTTGGCCTAGACCCACTGGCTGAATATCATGTACCCATTGACCTAAAATAATTAGAAAAAGAATATTTATCAAAGAAGGATGCAATTAGGTAGCGTGCACTGAGGGCTCATATAGGCAAAATTGGGACTTTTCTAGTAATCACAACATCCTCTAGGGAACCTTGCAAAAGGGGTTATTTCAATATCCAGGCTTTGGAGGCATATAGGACTCTGTGTAGAGTTTTTGGTGAAGATGAACATGATATTATGTCCATAAGTTTTATGTATATGATCATTCAAATTTCTTCTTTTGGTGTTGATGTTATTTTTTATTTTGGCTCCTATTTAGTAGAAGAAATTCACACAAGCCTGGTTGGGATTGCAAAAGAAAAGGTAGAGAAAACTTTTGGTCATTATTCTTTGTTGATGCATATGTTTTTGTTTAAGGGAGGAACACATTTTGGAAGGAGATTAAGTTGAATAGAGAATGGGATAGAGAAGCACTACCAGTTTAGTTATGGAGTGCAGATATGACATGGGATGCAGAAAAAGCTAGTTTTGTCAGATTTGATAGGTACTTTGTTTCAAAATTGAGGTGTCTTTTATTAAGTGACAATCCCAGAGTGCCTAAGGCACTAGTAAGTCTTATTAGGCCCATGGACAATCCTATTGGTTTGAAAGTATCCCATAACTTGGGGGACATTATCCCATACTCTATTTCAACCATTTTTAGGATTTATGGTTTTAAAGGAACTCCACATGTATTGCCCTACCAAGTGCCATTAAAGGTAGGGTTAGCTGAGTTTTTGTGGTAGCTAGGAGGATTGAAGGAAAATTATTGGGTGAAAAGGAAAAGAGGGTCAATTTTCCAAATTTTCACTATAACTCACCAATTTGTGTCACAAAAGGTGGTTGGCTATACCTCTATAAAATACTAGATCAGTATAAGATGGTTGTGTCTCATTCCAATTTTTGTGACATTAAGGGATTATATGACTTAGGTTTTAGGCACAGAGCCAAGCTTGGTAAAACAAAACATGAGCCATATTACCCTTAGGACATAATAAGAAATGAGTTCTCCTTGTAGGATCAAGAAACCAAGAAAGAAAAGTGGAGGGTTTTCTCAAGGGTTTTAGAGTTTATAAATTTTTTTGATGAAGATTATAGTCCTCTAGATAATGCCAGCATAGAGGCAGATAGGATCAATAAACTCATGATTATTTTTCCTGAAATAATGGAAACTATGAATGAGAAATTTTATTTTTTTATTAATACTTATCTAGGTAAGGCCAAAGAGGTCATCATGAGATTGGCATTCACTCCTAATGTAGGGGTACAAAAATTGATTGTTCAAAAAAAGTTAGGATATATTCTAATACAAAATAAGAAGGCCACTATGGATAAAGGTAAACAAATAATAGAATCCACTAGTGTTTATTTGGAAGAGAGATGTGATGAGCCCTCCCATAAGAGGTGAAAAATAATAAAAGATCAAGGTCCTCACTTGAGGAATATTCACCTACACAATCCCCTTTGTGGATAGAAGATGAGCAACTTACTGGAGAGAAAATTGAATAGTTGAGGTCCCATGAGGGAGTTTTTATTACCCAAGTAGAATTATATTAGGGAAACCCCTAGAAGCCTCCTATGCTAAGCCTAGATTTGACAGTGGTAGATTATAAAGGGAACTAGACCCTGTGATAGAGCAAGCTAGTCATCATTTTTTGTCAGATGATAGGTTTGTTAAATCTAGAGCCTTCTACCAATTTGCATGGAGAAAGAACATAGGAAAGTATGAAGAAAGGTGCAATAAATTGAAGAATTACCATACAAAAATCAAAGGTGCAGCCATTCAAACACAAATAAAAGATGAAATGATAAAATAATTTCAAAGTATAACCCCTAAAGAGGGGAGGTAGATGGTAAAAGCATCAAATATTTTATTGCTACCCAATTGCAATATAGAAAATGCTCTAGTTTCTAATTCTATTTCAAATAAATTAGACCTACAGGATCAAAACAAAAAGGAATTCATAGGTACTACATTCAGTGAGAACAAAGCTACTTTGGTCATTTGGTCAATTAGGAAAGGATCCAAAACAATGTCTTTGCAATTAGATAGTATTGGGATGATTGCCAATATGATTGTCAAAAGGGTAGCATATACCTCCCATGTAGAGGTTTCACATATGAAAGTTGGAACATCTCATTTATTTATGCTATTGCAAAGAAAGAAGAGAAGGCAATGTTCGAATTGTAGAGTAAATATGAGAGTTTTGGAGGCTTACAATAAAGAAGTTTACAAAAGAATTGAACTTGAAAATAAGGTAATGTGGAGATCTTCCAAGGCAAGGATTACATATCCTCACCCACCAGTGGAACCTTTTAAATGCACTATGCTCATAGAAATTCTAGATACTCCACAAAGGCCACAATATTATACAACTAAATATTTTGAAGAAGGAAACAGAAAACTATGGGCACTACATGTAGAGCTGAATGTGCAATATGAAGACAAACTAAGAAAGGCTCTCATGTATTTGGTTGATAAATTTGAATGGACATTATTTTATGATCAATTAGCAAAAGTAATAAACATGTGGGATGAAATAAAAGAAAGTGATGAGGCCTTGAGACCTATTGTTAATAAGTGAAGTAAGAGGAGAAAGGAAATCACATTCTTGTGCTACTCTATCATAAGGTCTTCACATGATTAGATTGAAACAACTTATAGTCTTGCTAATGATCTCACAAAATTTGATGATAGGAGAGTTAAGCTACAAAGAAGAATTGTTAGCTATTTGGATAAGTACAAGAGTAAGATTTTTTTTTTTATTCCCACTTACTTTCGATAAGAAAAATAAAGATGAATGGGCTAAAGAATTAGATGATCTATTCTATTTAAGAATGAATGAAGTCATAAGTGAAAAAGGAAATGCATGGTGGGCAGCCACAACAAAAGAAATAGTTAAAGCCCAATTATTATTTAATTCTTTGAAGCAAGATTTTGTTATTATTGATAAAGAGGTAGAATATGTGATAAAAAAACAAAGAGATATTCTACAATTTAACTAGCCAGATGACACTCTCTTTGACAAGTGCATGCCTAATGTTGCTTCTAATGAGTAGCTAAAAGAGGTTGAGGGTGATGATGATGAAATGAATCCAGATGAAGTATAGATTATTGATACACCCTCAAAAGATTAGAAGAGAGAAGAATAAAAAAAAGGGCAACCATCTCATGTGGAAAGTACCTTGGGGTAGATGGATGATGTGGCAAAAATGAAACCAAATATAACTGTCACCTTGGTAGTACATGATGATGCAAGTGGATATGCCAAGGTAGAGGTGAATTTTTAGGAATCAGATCTTGACACATCATTGGTGAACTTGATAGCTACATATATCAAGGACTCAAAATAACTAAAGGTCAATCATAGGACTTCTAGCACTTAAAAATGTAAGAGAAGAAGAGCCTACCAAAAGAATAATTTGATCTATAAGTTTCTTTATTGCACAATTTTTTTTACTCTTTGTGACAACTAAATGTAAATATCTTTTTTTCTAAGTTGACACCTATCAGTTGTCTATGCCTAAAGCTTGTTGCATCTCACTCTATTTAAGTGAGATTCCAAGGCTAGAGAAGGGTCCAATTTCATTGTCAATTTTGGTCTATACTGAATATAGCTCGATCTAGTTTATTAGTGCAAAATTCATGATGTATTTTTTCTACGAATACTTGGGAATATATTGATGTTATAGGGGTTTGAATTTTTTATTTAGAGTCATTCTAAGTCTTATTGCAATTGTATAAAACTTTCAAAGAAGATTAATACAAAGTTGAATTGTTCACATATCTGTTCTTGCTAAATTTTGTCTCCATTGTTATTACCTAGTCATTCTAATGTTGTGTGAGCAAAGCTTGTCCAATTGAATGCAATTCACTTAGATTGTATGCCAATTAATTATTTCTATTGATTCAATGAATTAAGTAAATGCTCTAGTGAATTTGATAGGGTTGCTAAGCTAATAGGAAGGATGTCTATAAGAATGAATTCTAGTAAGAATTGCTAATAGTATTGGTTGTAATGCAATCAATTAGATCTATAAATTAAAGTAGAATCTAAATCCCAATGGATAAAGCATTGATCCAAAAAATCTAGTCTGCAAATAAAGAGATCATGAATAAGCACAAATTCTAAAATCAAAATCTTTTTTATTTTACAATTTGAATAGTTTCAAAGAGGGTTAGCACTTGTTTACATCTAATCTCTGAGTCTTAGATAGCTACAATTTTTAGAAATGTTTGTAAACCTAAGGAGAATTATGAACAAATCTTCTTATAAGGGATGTATATCATTTGTAAATGTTAATGAATAGATAAACTATGTATATGTCAGAGATAGGAGATGAGAATCAAAATGAAACTAAAAGGATTCTCATACAAAATCATTCATTTGAATCATCCCTTAGGTATACCCACCTTGGTTTTGCAAAGTCTAGAGAGTAGAAAACCAGTCTTGGTTTCGTTGAAGTTGGATCTAAGTAATAGACATACATAATTGTTAATGGGAATTAGCTAGTTCCTAGATGTGTGAGTATTATTATCTTGGTATTGAGGTTTTGTTATTTAGTAGTTAAAAAAAAACCAATAGGTTGTTTGACATCGTTACTGACAAGCTAAACATTCAAAACTTCCTTCCCTTCATTTTTTTAGCTAGACACCATTTTGTCAAACTAGAGTTTATGCAAAAGTAAATTGCATAGCTCAGCTTATGATAAATACCTTGTAAAATCTATACATGTTGGTGTGATATTGTCACTAAAATCATTGCAAATTCTTTGAACAAATTTCTAAATCTCCTTCTACTCTGCTTCCTCTTGCTCAAATTTGAAATGATGAATGATGAGTAGAAATTGATCATATACCCTTCGAAAACCTTGTATTTGATGTTGAGTGCTTACACAACTATAATCTTAGCATCAACTAGTTTAGAATCGCTCGACATCTATTGATATTTCCATCACTCAGCAACTACTATGAGTTTGACATCAACTAGCTAGTTTGGCAGCTTGGCATCAACTAGCATTCAACTTAGCATACATGAGAAACATTTCATGCTCGACAACAACATGAAAATCTTAAAGTTTTAGCTTGAATTTTCAACAACATGTTGCATCTTTGTTCATGCTAATGTAGTCTTTTCAATACTATTTCTTTTGGAACTGATGTGTCATGCCCAAATCTTACAGGGAAAAAACACAACCAATTTTTTAAAAAAAAAGGTTAGCTAAAAGATAGCACATAAATGGACTTATACTATGTTATGAAAATTATATCAAACTATGGTGTGTTGGGAATATCAAAATTCATATCCTTCGAGAATATCAGAATGTTACTTTATTTAGTCATTGAGTTGGAGATAATTAATTCTAGTTGATGTGGGAGAACTTTGTTTCACTTAAGTTTTCAAGGGGGGCATTTAATTTACAAACATTTGTTGAAAATATAAACTATAACCTAATCTCTAGAAGATGTAATCATTTCAAATTCCACTTCCTATCCTTGTGATAAGACATTTTGAACACATACATGTGAAGCACAAATTCTTTGTCAATGTAGTTTGAAAAGTTGTGAATGTGTAGGAGTTTATGTTGTCTTGAATGTTCCAATTCCAAGTCATACAACCCTATCTTACTACATTATATATCCTCTTCTATTCTAGTTTAACATGACATATGTACAACTATTTTAGTGGACTTCTTAAATTTTATCCTCTATGAACTTCAACTCAATAGATGTCTTTTGATTAGGCTCTTTAAATCAATTTTCAATTATTTATTATTATTATAATTATGCCACATATAAATATCATCTTCAATCAACTTCTTCCTACTTGATTTAAGGATACTTTATGCTAATTAGAGGGATCATAATTTCATGTTCGAAATATATATATCTATATATATATATGTATGTATGTATGTATGTATGTATATATGTATGTATGTATGTATGTATGTATGTATGTATGTACATACATACATACATATATGTACATACATTCATACATACATAAATATACACACACACAGATATATATATATATATATATATATATATATATATATATATACATCAAAATGATGTACATATCGGTTAAGATTTTCACATGTCCTATCTTAAAATTACACATTACTCATTATATGCTAATTTCATGGGTTGCAATTTATGGAAGGAATAAGTATAATGACTTAACATAAATACATACATTATTTAACATATATGTATATAAGAATCCACATCATCACTTAAAATTAAGTATATTATTTATAAATAAAAATAATCAAATAATTATAATGTGATAAATTAGATAATTATAATAACATATTCGTTAACTCCAAATTCATATTACTACTAGTATCTCATAAGCAAAAGTGCTCCCCAAAATAGATCTACCTAATATACACAACTAGATGTTTAACTTGCTAACATCTGAATCCTACACATCTATTATTAACCTAATACTCTACACAATTATTTGACTTAACACTAAAAATCCTATCTTACTAACCCCTCCCTTTATCCTATACTATACATGACTAAACCTAACCTTGGGCTATCAAAATAGATTCCACCTCTGTCTAGGTGAGTTCCCATGGCATAGGTTCATGTGCTAATGTCCTACTCCCAATGTGAGGTGACATGGGTCCCATCACCCTCTTAGGCGCCTTGGTGAAGGAGATGAGTAGAATTTAAAAAAAACTTGACAAGTCACTATCCAAGGGATGAAGTACCAAAAGGCAAGGCCTAAGTGCACCAAATTTTGGAAGGAATGTATGGCACCTAGGTAGGAGGTTCTGCCTTAGGTTAGAGCAAGGCCATTATTACTTTTATGCCGCGCCCCCCTCAAAAAAAAAATCTAAGGAACATCTAGGTAGGGTGGGGGCTATTGCCCCTATCCTCCATTTTCTTTTATTAAATTTTGCTTTTATTTAATGGTAAAAAAATAAATGACCCTCCCTTTTACCTAGGGAACTGACGAGGTACTTTCTTCTTATTCTATTAAATTTTTCATGAGACTATATTTTTTTTGAAATTCATTATGCATGATTACATGACTTTCTAAATGTTGATATAATCTTACTTAAAAATTAGGATCTTACAAAATATTCCCTAGTAATATTTTATTAGACTGTAATGGGGGGGATTTATTTTCTTTCTTCATACATTTTCCAAAGGATGAAATATACTCACACAATAACTTTTTCCTCATGTATTTTTAAACTATGTCATCTAGGGATTTATTTCCTACCACCTCAACTATGAAGATAAGGTGTTTGGTTTTGGAGGTAAAGTTGATGTTATCATATCTTGAAATTTATTGTTTTTAAGCTAACAAGTTTTCAACATATCTATGTACAGAATTAATTACAATGTTCATTGCTATGACTTGGATTATAATGATATTTCTTTTCTTAGAAGATCTTTTGGATCATTTCATATGATCTATTTCAAAGGCATGTAACTCTTACTTTTATTATAACAATTAAAATCAAAAAATCTTGAAATGAAGACAATCAGATTAACAATGAATGTTCATAGGCTTGTTGATAAAACACAAAATTTTAATCAAGGAAAATTAGTTAATCTACATAACTTCAAATAAGTTTTCCCACAACATTGGGTGTTCTCCCACATGAATTGATCTTTTCCCTCCTACAGCACTATGATAGTGTTACAATACGTCACTTGCAAAAAAATCTACATTCAAACTTTCAAGTTTCACTTTACACATTTTACAACAATGGACAATGGAAAGTAAATCCCCTTTTCACATTTCATCAGCACAACAATGGAACTTAATGTTAGAAATGCTTTAGAATAACTTAGGGGGGGGGGGGTGGTGAATCAATTATTCAACGTCCAAATGTCCTATTCAAACTTTTCACTAAGTGTAGTGAGCCCATTTAACCATTCATTCATCCAAGCTTTACCTTTCTTATTCAACAAGTTACTATAAATCAACATGCAAGCATAACACATTAAAAGATCAACAAATAACATAGTGATCTATGTGGAAACTCAATTTGGGAAAAACCACCAGTAACATGCTACTCAATTCTCACTCTTTTGAAGTGATGCCCTATGAAAGGCTACAACACACTATTAAATGTGACCTGGTTAAAGGACTTAACCACCTTATTATAAGTGGGCCTAATTAGAGGACTTTTGAACATTCACTTGGAATGCCACCCTATTAAAGGATTTACAAATGGCTATTAAACCAACCCAAGTACATAGGATTTTCTCTTACCCTGACTGATACAATTTCTAGAGAGTTATAGAGAAAATCATCAAGCTTTCTCTCCTTGAGTCTCCATGCTCAATGTATGAGTGAAATCATCTCTCTCTGACCACTTATCAAAGTAGAGTCTTTGTACTCTATTCTTCCTTCTCCTAGATGTCTTCTCCTTAACACCCTTCTAACCACTTCACAATTTGGCACACCAATAGCTCTTGCTTCTTGGTCTGTGACTCCTTAAATAAAAATCTTGGAGTTTCCTTTCTCGCTCGATTCTTCCTTCCTTTAATTTCAATTTGTATGGATTAGGTAGGATTCATTGAATCTAATGCATATTTTATTTCCTCTAGAAACATCATGAAGAATCATCTTGAATTCTCTCAAAAATAGTTTACATAGAATTCTATGCCATTAGATCATCATCCTTATCCTCCAACTGATTAAATTCAACATAACAACTTTTTTGGCTTAGATTTGGTGAAACTTTGACTTTTAAAATGATGCAGTAGCTCGACACTATTGAAACTTTGATGCTCGACACATACTATGTTACTCAACATCAACTACATTTTTATTGATGCTCAACACCTAAAGTTCACTCAACATCTACTAAGATTTTCTGATGCTCGACACTAGTTACTTTTCTCAGTTTTGAACTTCACTCGGCACCTAAAGTTCACTTGGCACACACTAGATTTTTCATTTGCTTGGCTCCAACTAAAAATTTTCTTGACTTCAACTAGCTTGGTCGGCACCCACTGATGAACTTATTTTAGCTTTGTAGTCAACCTTATTACAACTTATTCCTCCAATGCTTCTAAGTATGTCCAGTCTCTATATCTTTAAGCATGTTATCAATACATCATTTAACCATTGTCTTAACTTATCCTTGCACTTCATTATGAAATCATAACTCAACCTTTCCCTTAGGTACTTTTGTTACATCTTGCTGATCAAATCCTCTTCATCAATCAACTAGGTGATAATAATTGGATCTTATAACAAATTTTCATTCCTACAAATAGCAGGTTTGACATCAATGACAAAAAAATGATTGAAAAAATTATGTTAACAAAAATCTCCTTGTTTGATCTTCAACAATGATCCTTTCAATTAGATTTCCAACACTTAATGTCATATCACATTTGGAGATGTCATGGAAGAGATTAATATCCTCATGGACACTTGATTCTTCAAAATTTTCTAAGGTTGAAAACCCTAATCCTCTTCAAATGGCTCTATACCTGCAAAACAACACAGAACTTGGAACCATGGAGGCTCACCTCCCATCCTAGGCTTCTATGAAGCCACCCACTGAGTAAGGGAAACAAGACTTAAATAGTATGCAAAACTTAATCTCACAATAGATTTACAAAACCCTCAAAGGTTTAACACAATGATTCACCATTAGAATCATGAAACAATGGGTTAAGGTGGGCTCTTCAAAGAGGAGAGTGCCATATCCATATACACATATACATTTGCAATTGAATAATGCCTCTTCAAGCCTATCGAATACATCCTCCTCATCACATCAATACACTTATACCTCCCATAATACAAATGCCTCTTCAAGGGCTATCAAACAAGGCATATGGATTCAATGGAGCCCATACTCCATGAAAACAAAACCCTCTCCGAGAGGAAATCTCTCAACTTCAATGTTGAGCCCAACTAACCCCTTCACCCAAGGCTTCTCTTCCCTCCCAAGGGTGAGTGAAGCCTTCACACCCATGAACAAATTCAACATTCAAAACAAAGAGAGAAAGGAATAAAACTAAGAAAATGCATGAAACTCATTACCCAACACAAAGAATTCATGATTCCATAAAAACATTTCATACTTACAGATTCATTATGCAATGCTAAAACAAAATTTTCATGGTTTGAGCACCTACCTTGCTCTAGCTAATGGTAATGCTAGTTGATGAAGAGCTCCTTTAGCCTCCCTCCAAAACCCTAACAATCTCTAAACTTATAGAGTGGGTGAACACCCCACTAGTTTGTCCAAAACTACCTCAAAGGCTTTCCCACTAACTAGTTTTGGCAAAAACATCAAGCCAATCCCTCTTATAGACTTGTCTCCCCTAAGTTTTATATATTTGACTTAGTGGGAACATAGAAAAGAACTCATGTGAAAACTCCATTTTCGAATTGATGGAACAATACATGGGTAAAGGGGCCCCCTAGGCTACCTAGGCATCAACATGATCAAAATTAGGTCCCTAACATGTTATACTATCATATGGGTCACTTATTTTCACACCAAAGGCACTTTGGGAACACCTAAAGACCCTTCAAAGCCCTAGTCAAGTCTAATTTTGAATTTCCCTTGATTGTGACCCATTCTATCCGTTGTTAAGTGGGTTTACTTAGTCATTAACAAGTTAATTAGTTTTAGGGTAAAATGCTACCATGACCAAAATCCTAGGTGACATGTCATTAACACACAAAAATCCACAAGTGTCAAGTAACACATAAAAGTTCATTCCACATCATCATGACATGTCCCTAATGCATCTTTGAGATTAACATTTTCACACAAAAGAAAGCTTACATTTACAAAATAAAATACATCACAATGAGGGTTTTGAATCTTCCAAAGATTCACCTTGGCTATACCATGTTCACCATGGTTCCACTTCCTGCACACTAAACTCGAGCATCAGTAGTCCAAGGAGGTCATGTAAAACACACATCATAAATGCATATGAGTTCAAATGTTATGAAATCCATACTAACATAATTAAGTGCAATCCCTTTACTTAATCATTTCAAATAAGACATTCAAAACATTAAAATATCCAAATCTACACATCAATTTTAACATACTTCAACTGCCACAATCAACTTTTATTCCTGAATAATTTTCATATAAAGCTTTTGAAATGTAAAAATGTCAAAATCTGCATATCAACATTGATTTTCTAATCAAATGATTCAACTAACATTCTAAACCACATCCTAATCCATTTCCTATCAAAATAACAAAATGTTGGGTCTATATTGCTTAATCAGCCAACATTAAAATTAGTTTTGATTACATACCTTAGTTTGAAACCACCAAAATGTAATCATCACCACTGTTATACTTGATTCAATTAAATATAGTTTGATTACTAACACTATCTCATTATCATTATGAGATATTACATGATAAGGCTTATGTCTTAAAAATCACTAATGTCGAGGAATCAAAATGTTTTCATAATCATGTCTACATAGGTTTAAAATCAGTCATTAGGTAAACTCATTATATCTATTAGTCAATATGTTATATCTTCATCTTTATCATTATTCACTGTAGCCTATCCAATCAATACTACTTGTATGCAAAAAATGACTTATTATATTTATATCATGTCGATCTCTACGGTGTAGGCCTTATCTAAATTGATAACAATTTATGTCTATAATTATCATTAGTATTCACAAGGGTGGTTATTAATTCATCTTTTAACAAAGACCACCTAGAATAGCTATCCTAATAGATCATAACATACTATGAACCCATCGCTATAGTTTCTAAGCTATAACATCTTGAGTCTTTATTCCATAAGGCCTTAGCTTACCAACCTGGTAAAATTTCAAATATGTTACTTATGACAATAATGACTACAATGTATATCAGTCTTAATAAGATCTCAGGTCCAACATTAATAAAAAGGATGCCAATCATAACATGCCTAAATTTTGGAACCTACTTATCATAATTCTATCATAAGGTGTAAGTTAACAATCTATAATTCCCACACCATGCGTAAGAGACAAAGACATGACATTTCACCTCCTTACGCTTCCTAGTTCTAACTATATTCATGTTATTAGAGTTTATAATATGGTACTGGGAAGGGGCCTTACATGATGTATGATATAACACTTAAATATCAGTCCCACATATCTCCTGATTTCCTAGTTTGATGAGGTGTGATCACCTAACCCATTGGGTGAAGTGCTCCCTTCTCCATTTGATGTGCTACAATCATCCTTCTTTTTCCATGTCTTGTTCATCTCATCTCTGATGTGTTCAACATTTTCCTTTCCTTTTCCTTTATCAAATTCACAACTCGGTGCCTTTGACCTAGTTGGACAATGCTTATTAATGTGACCAGTCTACAAACAACTAAAATATGTAGTTTGACTCAACCACCTTTTTTAATTACCACTGAAGTGTGTCCTAATACAATTCTTAGGAATATGTCCATATTCTTGACAATAATGACATTTATATCTTGTATTATAATCACAATTACAAAAGCTCCCATAGCTTCTTACCTTTACTAGCTTGTTTGATGACCACATGGATTTAGATCTACATTCAAAAGCTCTATGTCCATACTTTTGACAATTGTAGCAATATCCTTCAAATATTTGTTTATGAATGGTCCTAGTTCTACATTCATGTGCCTAATGACCTTGCTTGTTGCATTTATGACAATGATTCATGTTCTTAGGCTTGACATTTTGGTTTGTATTCTTGCTCCTGCACACATTAGTAGTATGTCCTTTCTTACCAAAATTATGACAAGAACGTTTGGAGTTCTTACCTTTGATGTTTCTTTCTTTAGCAACTTTGGATGATTCTTCTTCTTCAATGCTTGTGTAGCCTAATCTTGATGTATCATTATTATCAATAATTGCTCAATTTATTTGATGACTTCATTTGGCTTGTTGAGACTTTCAACAAATTCCTTTTCTCTTTTCAGGTCATTCTATAATATTCATTTTGCAATTTCAATGTAGTTATCTCAATGTCCTTGACATTTAGTTCATATTTAGCATTCATCATTTGAGTTAGAGTATCCAATTGCATGTTGGAAATCTTGTTTAGTTCTATTGATTTTTATTCCAATCTATTTGCTAGAATTCTTTTGTCTTGTTCAATCATGGTTTTGTCTTATATGGCTTTCTTCTTTTGTTCAATCATCTCACATAGTATTATAGCTTATTATTCTTGCTTTAGCTTGAGCTTTCTAATTTCGTCAACTTGGATTTTGTTCCTTTCTATTAGATCTACAACTATTGCATCAAATTCATTGGTGTTTCCATCTACAAATAGCTTGGTAGTGTCTATCTCTTTGTATAGTGTGTCATTCTCTAAAATAGATATATCTTTCCTTCTCTTCAAGTATTTCTTTAGTTCCTCTCTTGCCTCATTCAATCGATGTAGTATGAGATGTATTTTAATCTCCTAGTTCTCAATAGTCTTTCCCAACTTATAGACTTCTATTTCATGATCTTTCCTCAAAGTTGCATAGCTTCTCTTTTTTAGAACAAGGCTTTGATACCAATTGTTGAAATTACAAGTGGGAAAAGTAAACTTCTAAGGGGGGTGGCGGGTGAATCAATAGTTTAAACTTGGACCCATAAAACTTTCAACATACATTCATTATATGCATTCAATATGTAAACTAAAATAACATGTAAATCATATGCATCTAAATCATGTAAACATGTAATCAATCACACACATAACACCATATATGATCATCCAAAAACCCTCCACATGACACCAAAAAATCTTCACTACTACAGCAATAAAGTGTATCCAATTAAGGTTATAATGATTTGACCATGAATCATGGTCTGCCCTATGAAAGGCCTACCCTATTAAAGGCACAGTCTATTACTTGACATCAGCTATTTACTTGACTTCTGAATCACTTGGCATAGTCTATCTACTTGGCACTTGAGTGACTTGGTACATGAGTGACTTGACACTCATTGCAACTCAACATGGTCTAATATTTACATCATTTTCTCAACATGTATTACTAGTTTGGCATGAACTAAATAAATGACTTAATTATGTTGATACTCACTTATCAAAACCAATCTGAGATTAATAGTATTATCTCCAAAAGAGGTATTAACATGAACTTTATGAAGAAAAGCTTAGTTGGTTAGCCCTCATTTAGCTATCTATTGTGGGTAGCATTGAACTTGATCCAAAAAATTGAGAGATAGAGTTTCTTGAAGATTTTTAATCAATATTTTGAATGCTAGCTTGAAAATAATTAGTGAATTTGGGCACACCAAAAATAATATTGTACATTTCTAGAATTTTATTCACAATTTCTTTTAGATTCTATACAAGTGCCAATAGTTCAACTTTCCTAAATGTAACAAAAGTAGAGGCCTTTTCAAGTACCTTCTCAGCAAACATCTTTTTAGACTAGACAATCATTTTTTCATTTGTCTCTATATCCTCATTATTTACATTTTCAACAATTTGCACTAAATAAGAGATAATAGGAGCTTGTTCATAAATATGATGAATGTGAAATGCATCAAAAAATATATATTTGATATCATGCAACACCTGTCTATGTTTTTGTTCTCTTCTCATTTCTTCTTGTCTCTTCTTTCTTGCCAAGATGTCTTGCAAGATGACTATCTACACAAATGAGGGATTCTTCAAATCCCAATCTCTTAATTCAATCACTTCATCCAAGGTAAAAAATTTACCTATAGATGTTATCTTTATATTCTTCCCTTTTTCTCTTTTTAGGTGTGTTTTTTCTCGACACATCTAAGGCTAGACTGGGTGAAGGGGTTTTATCACTAAATCTATCTTGTGTATTAGTCCTAGAGGAAAAAACAATTTCACTTGGCATGATTTGTGTTGTAGGGACATACACCTATTATGTAGATGTGGAATCTAAAGTAGGTAGGGGTGGAGTGTTGGCTCTTACACTTTTCTCTGTCTATGATACATCAATTTTATATTCTCCCTTCTCCTTTTCTTTGGTATTTGTCTCCTTGTTTCCCTCTAATAGAGGTCATGAGATGTGTAGTCCTTTTTGACCTATAATAGACTAATCTAACTTTGGTGCTTCATCTTTGTCTTTATTTTCTTCTAATGCCTTAGTTGATTCATTGTCTTTTACTAGCTCCTCAACACTTATAAATGTCTGAGATGATAATTGAATCTATGTAATATGGTTTACAACTAGAACTTGTGTTTCTCCTATCTTAGGATAGTCCCTTATTTTTTGTATTACAAGAAAAATAGATATTATTGAATGAGTAAGGAATACATTACTTTATTCATATGAGCTTAACACACTTGTTTCTTCTTCATCAGTGTGAACATCCTTTATTGTAACAATATCTTTCTCACTCTCCTTTACCTTTTGTCTGATAGCTTCTTCAAGTGTATCAAGGTCATTGTACACATCTTATTCAGTGTCCTATTAATCTTCCCCAATACCCTTACCTTTATCATTCTTGTTAGTCTCTTTTCTAGTGATAAGTCCAAAAATACTCTTCCTTAACAATTCATTGTCTTATAGAATCCTTAATTTTATGTTGCAAGACAATAGATGCTCTATATTTAGGAACAAATCTATTCCTATATTTCTCCAAAAAATTGTGATTTTCTTATTTGTTAATTCATGCATTATATTTTCTAATGCCCCTTTACTAATATTCCTTTGAGTCTTTATTGCAAATTTCTATTTGGTATCAATTCTATTATACAACTTGTTAGGAATGTTATTACATATCTCTATAAGTGTAGTCTTAAACTTTGACATCATGTCCCAAATGACTTCTTCCACTTTAATCTTATCTAATACACTTAGTGTTCCATACTTTATGAACTTAAAACTTGATAAGCTTGTAGAGTTCCTAATATTGTCGCACACCTCATCAATTGATTTTAACTTTGTATATACAAGTACTCAGCAGTGACTTGGTTCATCAGATTCTATCTTTTCTTCATCTTTATAATTATCATCCTTTTTTGTAATAAATTTTCTTCTCCTTGGTTAACCTTTGGTGGATGAAAATATTGTCTTTTCTCCACTTGTACCACTAGAACCTTCACTAGGTTTAGTAATTATTGCAACACCCTTTCTCAATAGTTTCTTAACACTTGCTATTTTAGCTTCCCTAGTATTCGATCTAAATGGTGTAGGAGGAGTGAGGGGTTTAGGTATAGCTGTATTTACATATTTCTTCACCTTAGGCTCTATAATTGTGAGTTTCTTTTCCTTCTTGGCATGTGGTGAGCCAAGTGCTATGACCTTATCCTTCTTCTCTATAGTTTCTCCCTCAACCTCTTCATCATTTTCATCATTCTCTTTGTCTTCTCCAGGACCTTGGATAATCATTAAAGGTCCTTTGCCTTCAGTCTATGCACCTAGTTTTTCTTCTAGGTCTTTAATCATCTTCTTTCATTTCTTGCCAGATGAAACAATCTTAACAACAATAGTTATCCTAACTTTTTTTCCTCATATTTGCAAAAGGGCCTAACCTTTGCATCAATCTCCTTAGTAGAAAATATAGTGATTTCTACACTTCCATCATCAATATCAATTTCATAACCAAATTTTTTAAGCCAGGCTACCCCTGGCTTAACTTCTTGAAGATATGTGTAATTAGTATCAACTAGAAAATACACATCATTATAGTATGTTTCTCAACTAAGGATGCAGGAATCATTGTTCTTCCTCTCATCTTTCATTTGAACTCATCAAAATATCAATCTACTACATTTTCAAAAATGTCTCACATATTTGAAATATATTCACTTGTCTTCCTAGTAGCAAGTTTTCATTGCTCCCACACAACATTAGCAATAATAGGAAAATAACTTTGAATATAAAATAGGATGCACATTACAAATGATAAAAACTTACACATTGAGTTCTTTGCCTTCCTAATTGATAGAATTTTATTTGGAAATTAAAACCATTAGAGCTTGACAAGATCATATTCATGGTCTTTCATCACAATCTTTTGAGCCTGGTCTACTTCCATACATGGTGTAGTGTTCAGTCAGCTTGACTAATAAAACTTATGTGTAATCACTCTCACTAAGAAATCTATCAATGGATCTGTAATGCTTGAAATTGAAATACCATGTCCATTCCACTCAGCCTTGGTGTTTTCCTCAATAATGTCTTTACTTTTTCATGTTATGGTCTTCTTCATATCAAATATGGGATACCTTGTTACATCATGTATAATCTTCTTTTTGATTTTCATTGGCCTATTTTCCAGCCATAACTCTATATCATGAATTTAGCTCAACATTACCTTAATCCATTCAAATTTTAAATTTTTCTTAAAGTCTAGGGCTCATATTAACCCTTTCTCTCTACAATCTTGAATTATTTTTTCAAAATTCCTCGATCATAGTGTTTTTTATAAGCCATTTGAATCTCATAGTCTCTAAATTCACTAATCTTACATATTTAGCAGCTCCATACACCATGTACCATAATAACCCTAGGTGCTATCAACGATAACAAACTCATTGAATCTCCTTTCATAGAGATTTCTAGAATAGCTTAGTATTTAGGTGGAGGACAAGTGTCACTCTTTAGAAATTGAACATTACTAACCTCTTCAACTTTAATCTTTTCTGCTAATGATGATCTAGATGCTATTTCTATGTTTAGTGTTTGAGATTCACTTCTTGAGTAACTCAACACAACTAACAATCAATGCTTGATCACACTTCAACAACAATTTTTTTTCATAATCACCTTTAAAATCACTTCTCAATTCTCTCAAATCACTCTCACTCTCAAAATTTGAATCTAAGGTGTGAAAAATACATTTCATTTTTCACTATATGCTTTCATTCATTCAAATTAGGGAACTCATTGTAATTCCCCCCATCATTTAGGTCCTTAGTGGAGTTCTTAGCCTTTCATTCTCCAAAGGCTAAGTAGATAAATAATGAGAAATAGATTAAATTAAAGTCAATAAATAAATGAATCTAAAGGTGACTTTATATTTAATTAATTTAATTTTATAAAAGCACAACCAATTATTTTATTGGAAATGGGAATCTTCTAGAGAGTTTATTTTCTAGAAGCACAACTAATTATTTTATTAGAAAGGGGGAAGCTCCTAGAGAGTGTAATTAAATAATATTTTTTTTTCCTTCTACAAGGGTGAAGGAAAAGAATAAATGGAGGTGAGAGCTTCATTTCTAGGCATCCATTATTTTCTTATTTGATTTATTTGAGCTCTAAGCAAAGGTTTCAACATTTTCTACTAGAGAACAGGGTTCTTTTGTGTGCCTCCATTTGAGCTAGTGAAATACCCAGTGAATTTTGTGTTGGGAGGACATTATATAGGTGTTCTATTTGAGCATATTGTTGAAAGATCCTCTTAAGGGTTATAACTATTGGGGAAGAGAAATTAGTCTAAAACATTCTTACAAATTTGTGGCCTAGGGCCAAATTAAGGAGTACAATTGAAGGAATAAGTCACATATCGCTTTTGCCACTATAGTGACTCACTATAGTAAAATCCATATTTATCAAGTGGTTTCCAGGTTCCTTTCCATTTCATTTTCCATTGATAGATGATAGAATTGAATATCTTAGGGCATGTGTAAGAATTTAAAGATCAATTGTGAGGCATTGTAATATGGTTTATATGGAGTTTTACATTAGAATTTGTTATAAGGGATTATGATATCATTGAACATCATAGAAGGCATTTCCTTAATTTCTTATTTTTGTAGACTCATGTTTTCTCATTTGTAGTTAATACTTATATATTTCAAAAAATACAAAAAATACTTGCATCTTTATCATTGGTTGTTTGGAGTTTTGCAAGCATATCAATTCAAGTTTGGCATTTAGATTTAAAAAAAAAGGAATTTAGATCAATGATAAATTCCTTGTATGCAAAGTGTTTGACAAAGTTATCAAGTTAAGAAATAAAAAAATTAAAATCATATTTTCAAGGGATATGACAGTGGTATCAGAGCTAAAACTTGTTATCTTGTGGGTTTATAAATCATATGTAGCTACCTAGGTTGGATCTCCCATCTTTTACACTCATTCAAGATTTGAAAGGGAATAAGAATTTGATATGTAGTTGGGAACCATGGGTGGAATGAAAGATGGTAGCCCACCCAAAGGAAATAAGAACAAGGATCAAGAAATGAGGGAATTTTTCAAATAAATGGTTATAGGACAAGAGTAGATGGCTCAAATTTTGCAGGCACTCACCTCCATGGTTCAATGCATGAGAAAAAAATATAGATGAAATATAATGGGGTTGTATATTTCTCATAAGATGAAATCCAAGATAATAGATAAGCCTATTAATCCTACCTTCATGAGAGATGAGTTTGAGATATCACCTATAAAAGAAGTAGGAGAGGAGATGTTCACAAATATCCTCATGGCTAAAAATGATGAACAATATTTATTATCTCCACAAGTATGAAGGAGGATGAAATTCAAGTGGTTTGTTAACCTAAGGAGAGAATTACAAGGCTATGAGACCTTATGGCAATGATAATGAATTAAAGTGTGTTATAGGAAAGATTTCCTTCACTACATTTGATGGTAGTAATAGAGTGATAGCACAAGATTGGATTCACAAGCTCGATACCATCTTAGAACTAAGACATGTGATAGAAGTGGAGGTAGTAAAATATGTCATGCTACATTTAGAGGGGGTTGCACATGATTGGTGGTATTGTGGGATGGTTAACCTTCACCATAACTAGGTGACTTCATACTAGGACTTCATGGATAGGTTGGTAGAGAGGTTTGATAGGAAGGATCTAGAAGCCTAATTTAGGGAGTTGGCATAGTTGAGATAGATAGGCAGACTAGAGTATTTCATTAGTGACTTTCACAGGCTATCTTCTATGGTATCAACTATCATAGATAGGAGATTTTTTGTTTTGTTCATTGAGGGATTATCAAACCACTAAAGGGTTGGGTAAAAGCTTTTGATCTATTCAATTCACAATAAGTGATTAAGAAGGATAAAAGTATGGAAAAATCAGCACTAGTAAATAGATTTTAGTCAAAGGTTTCATCATCTAGGAAAGACAAAAAACCATTCTTCGAGAAACCTAAGAGGAATGAAACAAATGTTGAAAATAAAGATAAATACCCTTGGATAGAGAGACATTGAATGATTTAAGGAATAAAAAAAATCTATTTTTATTGCAAAATAACCTATGACATGAACCATGAATATCCTTTGAGGTCAAATGGGAAAAAAAAATAGGGTAGTGGGGGCTTATTATGAATAGTTAGATTCTAAAAAATTGGACTAGCAATATATAAATGAGGAAAGAAAAGGAAGACATAGATGATGAAAAGTTGAACAAAATGGCTATAGATGATGAAATGACCAAGGGTATACTTAAGGAGTCTCATCTCACTAGTGTATAACAAGAGAAACCAGTCAAGATGATAGGAGTATTGTTTGGTCAACAAGTTGTCACTTTTCTCTATACAAGTGCTACTCACAATTTTATAAATTCTAGGTTGATTGAGAGGCATTGGATAAAGACTTAGAAGTTTGAGGTTATAATATGAGAGTAGTTGATGACTAAATCCTCAAATATGATAGGAAGATTATAGGTTTACCCTTACAGCTCAATAACTTTGATTTCAAAGAAGATTTTTATGTTGTTAGCATGGGTGATATAGATTTAGTTCTTGGCATGAATTATCTACACAATATTAGAGAGTTCATTCTCAATTTGAGAGATATGGAGATTAAGTTTCAGCTAGAAAAGAAGATCCATATATTTAAGTCCATTCATGAAACTAGGTTTAGGATGATGTCTTGCAAACACATGGAGATCTTGTTGAGACATGCCAAGGCTGAGCGGGCAAGCCATTTCACTTTAATGCCACCATAGGGGTAGCAAAAATTAAAATATCACCTAGACATACATGGACTAAGAATCAAGCACTACAAGATTTTTAGTGACATAGCACTAGGTAGACCTCTAGATAGAGGTATTGAGCATATTATTGAGTTAGAGAAGGGTGTTAAACCCATCATGATCACACCCTATAGACATCCAAAGAGATTGAAAGAAAAGATTTAGGAAACCATCAAGGAACTATTTACCATGGGACACATTAGACCAAGTAAGTCTCCTTTCTCTTCTTTTATGGTTTTGGTGAAGAAGGATGTGCATAGATTATAGGGTCTTGAATATAAGACTATCAAAATGAGGTACCCCATCCCATAGATTGATGAGTTATTAGATAAGCTACATGGATTGTGTTTCTCCAAAATTGATTTTAGGTAAATTTATCATTAGATCCAACTTAGAGAGAATCATATAGAGAAAATAATTTTCGTGTGTGACCATTTTGAGTTTGTAGTTATGCCAATTGAGCTAAGCAATAATCAAGCTACTTTTCAGTCCATGATGAACAAGGTTTTTCAGCCTTAGTTGAGGAAATTTGTGCTAGTCCTCTTTGATGACATCCTAGAGTATAGTAGGACATGGGATGAGCATTTGCATACATTAGACACTATGTTGATAATTCTATGTAGGGAGTCCTTGTATGGAAAGGAGTTTAGATATGATTTTGAATTATCAAAGTTATTGTATCTAGAACACATTATCAGTTCTTAGGGAGCACACATGGATCCTAAAAAGATTTATTCTATTATTGTGTGGCTCACTCCACTAAACCTAACATAGTTGAGAGGATTTTTTATTTTGTGTAGATTCTACAAGAGGCTTGTTAGTGGATATTCTAGGCATGCAATACCCTTAATAGATTTGATGAGAAAGGGGGCTTTCTTATGGACTCCTAAAGTACACACATTTTTTGATAAATTTAACAAGTTGATGAATTCTTATCTAGTGCTTGCATTACAAGATTTTATCCATGGATTTTTTTGTTGAGTTGGTAAAACACCTAGTGAATTTGGTATTGGGAGGACATCATATAGGTGTTCTATTTGATCATACTATTGAAAGATCCTCTAAAGGGTTGTAGCTACTAGAGGAGATAAATTAGTCTTTTCATTGTGCCAAATTTGTGACCTAAGGATAGATTGCGGACTATAATTGAAGGAATAAGTTAGATATTTGTATAGTAATTTTCTATAGTGTTTCCATTGTTATATTGACTCACTATAGTAAAATCTAGAATTTTTGAATGGTTCCCAAGTTCCTCTCCATTTCATTTTTCATTTCATGGAGGATAGATTTGAATATCTTAGGTTATGTGTAAGAACTAAGAAACCAATTGTGAGGTATGGTAATCTGGATTGTATCAAAGTTTTTTACCAAAATTTGTTATAAGGGATTAGGATATCATTGAACATCATAGAACGAATATCCTTAATGTTAGTAGTTGCATTTTTATTGTTGGTCGTTTGGAGTGTTGCCTATGTATTGATTCAAGTTTTGCATTTAGATAAAATAATCTTGAATTTTGATTAGTGATATATTCATTGTGTGCAAAGTGTTTGCTGAAATTCTCAAGTTAAGAAACCAAAAAATTAAAATTAGAATTACAAGGGACATTACACTCATAATTGTTGTGTACTTTGTTTGGTAGAATCCATTAGTCTCAATTATTAATACACCTTTCCTAACTTGGTCTCCACTAAATAACTCAGCCAATATCATTTAATTTTGCAAACACATAAGCTTATTCATTGTAGGTATTTAGTCCATATTGTGATTTTTTGTCAATATAGACAGTATTCATGATGTTCGACACTAATAGTTTATATGATTTTCATTCCTTGGTTCTTTCCAAAAATCTATTGTAATGTATCTAAAATTATACAAATACAAAATTTGACACACTTTATGTTAAGAAGTAATGTATGATATGATATTTGAATATGTAGTTCCTTACATACCTTTCTTGATCACTTTGAGGTAGTGTGATCACCTTCTCCATTGGATTGGACGATCTTGACTTCACTGTTCCACTACTTCCAACTTCTTTCTTCCTCTTCTAAGTTTGATTAATCTTCTTCTTTGTTTATTCTGCATCCACTTTTCCTTTTCCATTGACATGTTCATTGTTTGGTGATGGCGCTTGGGTCTTGCAATTTTTGCTCACATATCCAGTCTTGTGACAACTAAAATAGACTATGCTTCCATTCAACCATTTCTTATTATTGCCTCTAAATGCATCCTTATGAAATTTCCTATAATGTGATCATATTCTCCATAATAATAACAATTATACCATGTATTATAATCCCAATTTTGAGAGTTACCTTTCTTATTTACATGACCTTTCCTTTCAGGTATCACATTAGATCTTACCTTAGATTTGTATTCTTGTGATCCATGTCCATACTTCTAATAGTTGTAGCGATTTCCTTCAAATATAGATAGGTGCAATAGATGTATTTCTAACCTTTAATCTATATTCATGTGCTTGGTGACCTTGTTTCTTGTATTTAAAATAGTTACAAATAAACTTAGGCTTATAATTTTTCTTACCAATCTTGCTTTTGCAAATGTTTTTGGAGTATCCAACTTTTCCACAATGATAGCATGTAGATTAGTTCCCTAGATTTGTATTTATTTTCTCTCCACTCATGGATGATTCTCTTTATTCCATAAATAAGTAGTGCTTGATTTGTTCTAATCTAGAGGTATCACTAGGTGTTCTTAGTGATCTCATTAGTTCTTCAAAGTATCTTATGGCTTCACTAGGCTTGTTCATCCTTTACAAGAGTTCTTTATCAAACCTTAACTCATTCTATAGTAGATCACTTTGTGATCTCAGATTTGTAATCTCCACATATTCTCTCTTTAGTTCTTTATTTATAGTTAGTAACTAATTCATCATATCTAACTGAGTATTTGTAAGATTTTGCACATCAGATGACCTTTCTTCAAGTCTGATGGCCATTTATCTTTTTTCTTCTTCTACCATGACTTTTTCTTCTTCAATTGTCTTTCTTTGCTTGACAGTTACTTTACATAGCCTTATTGATTAGATTTCATGTTCTCTCTTCAATCCTCTAGCTTCATTCAAAATATCTTTCTTCTCCAATAGGTCTGTAATAGTTTCTTGACTTTCACTAGAATTTTAATTTCTAAACATTTTGTTGGTGTCCACTTCTTGATAAAGTGTGTCATTTTTTTGGATAGCCATCTATCTTCTTTTCTTTAAGGAATTCCTTAATTCCTCTCTCATTGTTTAAAGTTGCTAATGTATAATCTAGATTTCAATCATCTGATTCTCAATAGTCTTTCCCAAATTATAGGCCTTAATCTCCAAGATCTCAACTCTCAAGTGCTTAAATTTTTTCTAAGAGAGCAAAGCTCTGATACCACTTGTGAATGTGGGGCTTTAGTTGCACCAAAAGACCAATATGTCAATGTCAAATATAATCACTTGACTTACAATATATAGGAGGCAATTAAGCCCTTGTAATGAATCCCAAGGGGAGCGCTAAAAAAATTCCCCAAAATATCCCCCTCAACATTATCTATGGGTCTAAGGATTTGAACCTATGACTAAGCTCTAGTACCAATTGTTGGAAGATCATTGAGAAGGTGAAATACTTTGGGGGGGGCGTGGGTAAATTAGGATCACTTAAACTTTTATCCTTCAAAGAAAATAACAACTTAACTATATTCAACACTTAATCCATCTCATATGTAGATCATGAACAATATAACCTTAAACTTAAAATGATAAAATATATCTAACTATATATCACATCTATAAGCTTAAAAGTAAACACATAACATAAAAGATCTTGGTTACCCAAAAACCCTCCAAGGTGAATGCAAAATTGGGGTGGGGATGATGCCCACAAATATTCAATACTAGAGTAACAAAGTTTTCCTATTAGAGCTTGAAATGTGATTAGTTTTGATGATCTACCATGTGAGGGGTATGAAATGTTAAGAGCTTTACAAGACTATTAGGTATACCTTGATTAAAAGATTTAAAACTGATAATGAAGTAAGAACTTTGTTAAGAGATTTACTTAGGCCTTTTAGGACCACTCTATTAAGAGAATTACCATGATTCACTTGCTAAAATGTATCAGTAATTGATTCTTTAGTTTGTACTTAAAATGCTGATTACGGTCCACTCTTTCATCTAATATCCTATTTGATATATCGTTACTCTACTCTTCACTAGTTTACTCAATCTTCATACTTTTTCACTTCACAACTTCTCTTGCAGCCTCAAAAGAAAAATTCCTTCACATGAGCATTTATCACACTTCACATCCTTTTAGGAATAGTGTTTGGATCTACCCTAAAATAGTCACTATAAAGTCTTCTATAATAAAATCAATGATTTGGATGCTTCCCTTTTAGCCTCCTAATCTTATTGGTTAGATTTTCTTCATAGGGATCGATGATCCACATCAAACACATAACAAACTTTGTAACCAACTCTATGATCATTAATTATTTCTTACATGTTCTCTCAAAATGGCTTACCTCTAAGTTTATGCCATTCTAGACATTATTTTTCAAATAGTTTTACTCAACACAAGTATTTTTTATGCTCGCTCATAACTATTCTACTTGGTGACACTCGACCTCAACTAGCTTGACTCCTGCTTTACTCACCATTCACTGTGATGCCCTATATTTTCACCATTCCTAATATTTTTGAAAAATCTTGTAAAAGTTAGGTGAATGAATGAAATTAGGGTTTTCATGTTTTTGTTTGAAAGGTTTTAGTAGAAAAACCCTAAATTATTCTATGCATGGCCTAGGTTCAGTTAAAATTTTAAGACACTTTTTATAACTAAGATTATGAATTGTAATCTGGAGGTTCAAGTGCATGATCATAAATTAAATTTGGTAAAGGTGAAAGTATGTTATAATATTATGCCTAGGTTTATGAATGCAAGATCATTGGTTTATTTTGTAAGGATAGAATTTTTTCTTGACCATTTGATCTAAAGTTCAAGTGTGACATCATAAATCAAAATGATTATTTTCAAAGCAAGTCATGATGATATGATCAATGGGAAAATGTAAAATCATAAATCATGTTGTAAGAGTCACTTGAAGATATGCTTTGGTCCTAAGCATAAGTATCTAAAATGTTTTCCATTAAGGTATTAGGTCTCACACAATTACATTCTAAAGGAAACAATAAGGTTGCAAGTAGGTTACAAGGGTTGATGTGATGATATGATTATGGGCTAGGCCTAAGGGTGTAAGGTCTATTTTAATTTTTCCCAAAGTTATGGTTGAAGGTGAGCATTAGAGTAGAGGTCCATTTTGAAAAGGTTACTAAGCTCCAATGAAGGTTGTTAATAGTTAAGTGTAAGTTCATGGCTAAAATAGATTTTGAAAGTTTAGGCTCCTAACTATCTGATAGGATGGTGAGCATAAGAGGAGAGGGTTCTACTAGTTAAGTTAATAGAGTGATGATGAAGAGGAAATCTAGTGGAGCATAAGATCGTAACCCTAAAGGAAAAAGGTACATAAAGTGATTTCACAAAAATATATAAAAGACAAGGGGTTTCTAACCAATCAAATTTTTTAGCATAAAATAAGAATGCTAACAGATGTAAATGTCACCAAAAGTATAAATTCACACTCTAACTATAAAATATGAATCCTTGTGCATGTAGGAATTTAATGAAATAAATGAAGTTGATGGGGCACATTCTTACATAAAGACAATCTCTACATACAAAAATGTACTAGTTGTGAAAGCTACAAAAGATTAAGTTGTAGAGTTCTTGAGATTTCACATTATTGAATTATTTCTTGAGAGTTTCAGAATTTAGAGTCTATTTGTAAAGAAAATATTTCAAAAATAGGAGGTGATGAAGAACAATATAAGGAGGTGGGAATAGTTTAACCATCATCTTAAAAAATAGGAAAAACAAGGAAGAGGAAGCTAAATAAGTATGTAGATGAGCGAGCTTAGCTCCTACCAAGATCATTGAATGAAATTTTTTCAAATGATCATAGTTTAAGTGATCCTTACATGTATTGCAGATATTTCATCTGCCCAGATACAAATGGGTATGAATTGTTTATGTTTTTCTATAGTAATAAATTTAAGAAGCCATTGAACTCAAATCTATTAAGGACAAACTTAATAAAACTTATTTTCCCTGAGGTGTTCATGGATTTAGACTTGTTAAAATCCCTAATAACATCATATAAACTTACAGCCAAGTATTTCCACAAGGAGGATGGGACCATATTATGCACATTGGATTGTGCATCTTTCATTGAGGCTTTTGGACTTGAAGGGAAGATGAGTGTGGAAGTAGATATCCAGGCCTTGTAGGGAAAAATCAAGAGGAATATAAAATTTTATATTTGTAGGATAATGATTCATCACATTCCATATGAGATAAAATCAGTAGGAGAAATTCCTAATAAAGTGGATAAGATGTTGCTATTAGAGTAAATAATTAATTATTTATTCTATTACTTAAGTTTACTTAGGTTAATACATTTAGTTAATAGTTGTAGTGATGAGTTGTTGACAACATGGGAGTTTGTTCCCTTCTAGCATGTTCCACCTTTTTGTGGAAGTATGCTTAATTGTCAACCTTATCTTCTAACATCTTCCAACTTGTTCTACAAGCTTCCTTAAGGCCTCTCTCTCTCTCTCTCTCTCTCTCTCTCTCTCTCTCTCTCTCTCTCTCTCTCTCTCTCTCTCTCTCTCTCATCCTCTCTCCCTCCCTCTCTCTCTCTCTCTCTCTCTCTCTCTCTCTCTCTCTCTCTCTCTCTCTCTCTCTCTCTCTCTATAATTCATTCATTCGTATAGCAATTTCATTTTTCTATTGTGAAATATTTTCTCTTCGATTGTTTGCTTCAAGCTCTTGCTCCTTTGGTTTCTCTTTAGCAAGCTATTTGCATGTAAGTGATCTTGGTGCACTGTGGAGTTGGATTTTATCAACTCTTACATGGTATCAGAGCCTCCCTAGTACTTCTTGATCTGAAGGATTTTTGAAGCCGTGATTCAGAGACACAAACCCTAGTTTATTTGTGATTTTTTCTTCATTCAAGAGGAAGTGCATTTTTTTGGGGAAAATTTTTTCAAAAAAAAAAGTTTTGTATTTACACTTTTTTTGTGAAAATCTTGTGTGTTTGTATATATATATATATGCTTTTAACAAAAAAAAAATTCCAAAAAAGGCACGGATTTTGTCCTACAATTTTTTTTTGATTCTTCACAAGTGCCACCATATCATCACCCAAATCCATCCACAACCTCTCCAACAACAACCTTCATTGGCCTAGTAGCCTCTGCTCTCATACTACAACTATGCAACCTATTTTCACTCTGTGACACTAGTAACCCCGCCCTGTTTAGCCACCACCATCGCAAAGTAGAACCCACCCAACCACTACTGCCAGGTGACCCATTTTTCTAGCTGCTGACATCAAAAAATTGGTAATTGGATTTTTTTTTGTGGTAGCAAGTTGACAGTTGTATGGCCATCAAATTAAATCTAGTGACTGTATTTTTCTAGCAAGGTGGTTTTTTGGAGCAGTAGTCAATTTTTTTGGCCATAACTTGAGCATACAAGGATATTTTTTCAATCTAAAAGAAGTGGAAAAAAGCTGACTTAGAGATGGAGATAATGGTGTTGGTTTGATCACATTCTAATTCTTTTGAGCTCCCATTTTTGGCATCAAAGTAGAGGCTTCTATTTCCTCCTTCTCTCCATCCGAAATCCAGGTTCTTTTTTAGTTTTTCTTGCTTTCCATAGTTGTTTTTGTGGTATTTGAGGGATGTGCATTTTCTTTTCTAAAATTTAATTTAGAATAAGACCCTTCTACTTTTATCTTCTTCTCTCTCAATGGTAGATCCATCTGTTATCCATCTCATGCCACACAACTATCACACATGGAAGGCACAAATGACTAGGCTTCTCATGTCAAGGAGCTTATGGTCATGTCTGAATGAGAATTAACCTATTCTTACATGCCCTTTTGAGGTTTTTCAGCATAGGAATAAAATGGATGAGGCCATGGGATTGATTGCATTGAATATTTTGGACAGTCTACTATTTCACTTGGATGGTTTGACGACTCCACAGGCTTATTGGCTGAAATTTTAGACTTTGTTTGGCATAGTGAATGAGTTATAGGCACTTCAACTTGATGCAAAGTTGACTTTTTTGACACCTAATAACTTTCCCACCATTGAGGACTTCTTGATGAAGTTCAAATCTTTGTGTACACTTTTGCAAGGATGTGGGAAAACCAAGACAAATGATGAGTGTATCTTTTTTATACTCTTAAACTTGAGGGGACAATATTAGATTTTCTCTTCCACTTTCTACTCCACTATGGATGCCTTGGGTGATAGACATAGGATGCCTTCATTTGAGATATTGTGTGATCAGTTAACTCATGAACAGTCCAAGCTCACTCAGATAGATTCACTTTCATGTTCACAGTCATATGCATTGCTTGCCAAGGATACACAGGACTAGAAGCTAATGTAGATATCAAATTGCTCTTCTACTAGTTCATCATCATCTTCTAAAAAGAAGGAGAAAATTAATACTAAGACTCCTACTTTTTCCTATTTTCAGAAAGGATCTCATGATGAGGCACATTATTTTCAGAAGAGATTTGATGGCTATAAGAAAACAAATTGTAGATTTGCAAGCTCTTCTTCAAAAGAGCGCTATTTTCTCTCCATCATCTTCTACCTCATAGGAGTCTTCCTTTTAGTCTTCCTCCACATCTTTGACATCTACACAAGATCTTGGAAAGGGTCATGCATTATAGGTTTTTATTGCATCTCCTTCATAGGTTCCTTGGATACTAAATTCAGGTGCTTCTCACCATATGATGTCTTCTGAAGGTGTCTTCTCTACTCTTGAGGCTTCTCCTATTGCTCATATTCATGGGGAATAACACTACCCTACTAGTTTTCAAGAAAGGTTCAATTTGCATCCAAGATGGTATATTCAATGATGTATTTCATGTTCCATCTTTGTTTGCCAACCTTCTCTAAATTTCTTAGATTACTTGCAAGTGATGAGGAAAGATAGTTGAGTTCACTACTAATTTAGTTTTCATTCAGGATTGTGCCACATGAGGCCTTATTTCTATAGGGAAAGTTGATTCTTTCACTTTTCTCTATACCTTCTCACACTTTTTCCCACCATCTCCATTTTGGAGCACGCCTCTTCTCTTTCATAGGAGCATCATGTGGTACAGTCTGGATACTTGAATCTTTGTATTGTTCCTGAGATCCCTATTTTGACTACCACACCACATCTAGTTGAGGGATTTTCTCCTTTGTAGGATTGTTCTTAAACTCTACATGATCCTTTAGCTTCATTCATCGAGCCTCTAGGTGCACCTGTTGTAGATTCTACAGTGGAAATTCATGACAGTATCATCACACTTGCTTTGGGAATTTCCTTTCAAGATCCTCATATTTTATCCTTTGAGCATCAACTAGGCCTTCCAATTTTCCCTCTCATTTAGGGGTTCCCTTGTTTTGTTCCCTTGTTTACTTTGCATTGGAGTTTCATTGGTTTGATTCTTTCTCTATGGGCTCCATTATTCTGGGGGGATTTTGGCATCTTTTCTATCTCTCGTGGGAGGACTGGTTTTACTTATGGTTTAAAGAGTCTCTCTTGAAACATTTTTGGTGGAAGTTGTCCTTGTGGGGTCTTGTTGAGGCCTTCCTTCCTTCCTTCCTTCCTTCATTTTTTCATCATGTTTGTGCTTACCTCTTTTTGGGGGAGGGTTTTTCCCATGAGGTTTTCCCTCTTTCTCCATTTTTAGAGGTTGCATTTCTTTGCATTGTACATGGGTACCTAACATGGCCTTGTTGTTGGGACCCATTCTGCATTTTCTCCTAGTTGTATGAGCTTAAGGCATTCCTCTAAGTTCCACTTAAGGGGGGGTGTTAGAGTAAATAATTAATTATTTATTCTATTACTTAAGTTTACTTAGGTTAATGCATTTAGTTAATAGTTGTAGTGATGAGTTGTTGACAACACGGGAGTTTGTTCTCTTCTAGCATGTTCCACCTTCTTCTGGAAGTGTGCTTAGTTGTCAACCTTATCTTCTACCACCTTTCAGCTTGTTCTACAAGCTTCCTTGAGGCATTTATATTTAGTCTCTCTCTCTCATTGTAATTTATTTATTCACATAGCAATTTCATTTTCCTATTGTGAAATATTTTCTCTTGCATTGTTTGCTTCAAGCTCTTGCTCCTTTAGTTTCTCTTCAGCAAACTATTTGCATGCAGGTGATCTTGGCACACTATGGAGTTGGATTTTATCAATTCCTACAAAACCTATATTTCAATGTGATATTGTTAATATCTCTAGAATTAGTGCACATTCTCCACACTCCATTCTTCTTAGGGTCTAATACCATAGGTACAACACATGGACTCAAAAATTTCTCTAGTCAAACATTTTTGCAACAATTCATGCACTTGTCTATTAAGTTCTTCATTCTCTATAGGTTTTAATCTATATGGTGCTTTATTTGGAAAATTAGCTCTAGGAATCAGATCCATACGATGACTTATACTTCTCACTAGTGGTAAACCATCAAGTATATCATCTACACCAATATCTTTAAACCTATTCAATAAACTTTAAATTTCTTCTAGTACTAGGTTATTATCAGCTTCCACTACTTGGTCATTACTACCAAAACTTGGTCCTCTAGGGAATGGGAAAAATAGACTTGATTCTTCTTCACTTCCTTTTCAAATTGATTTTCATTAACCATGCAAACTTGAACAATTGTACAATTAACCTCATCTGGACTTTTAATCAAAGGCAACAATGTTTGCTTCCTCCCATTCCCCCAAAGAGTATATTGATTAATTCTTCCATAATGTATAGCATATCTATCATATTTCCAAGGTCTACCCAACAAAATATGACAACAATCCATAGATATAATATCACACAAAAATTCATCAAAGTAATGTCCAATCTTGAACTTTACAATACATTGCTCACTTACCAATGATTTATGCTCATCTTTGATCCATGAAACAAGATATGGTTTGGCATGCTTCAGTGTTTGCAACTGCAACTTTGTAACCAACTCTTCTAATGCCAAATTTGTTGAGCTTCCACTATCAATGATCAGCTTTTAGCATTTTCCAACCATCTTACATCTAGTCTTGAAAAGACTTCCTCTTCAAATAAGTACTTTTACACTTCCCTTATTACATAAGGTTCTTCTCATGATCAAAATTTCTCCATCCTTAGTTCCACTCATTGAACCCTTAGTGTAATACAGTGGTAGCACTAGTGGTTTAAAACAAGGTTCATAGAATCTTCTTCACTGAAGGTATGAATACAATAAGTGTCCTTACAAGACCAATCTACCCCAAAAAACCTATCACAAGTGTTCAAAATGATGGTTATTTTTATCTCAACCTAAAGCGAGTCTTAGGAAATCAAAATGATGGTTATGGTTATCTCAACCTAAAGCCACTCTTAGGAAATCATAATCACAACGAAAGCCTATGACAAAGACAACTAATCACTAGTTGCTCTCATAAGGCATTAAAATGCATTTGACACATTCACTCCACAAACTCACAGAAGGACCATGGGTGACTCAAGACATACTCATAGTCTATTTAGGTCCTAAATAATATGAAACATTCATTAGAATCAAACTATGCAACATTTATCTATAGTTTGCTTCACAAACCCAAGACTAGGCTTATAGCCCTTAAATTATAAAAACTTGATCTAGATTTAGAAAACTCCACACAACCCAAGGAATGAATCATTGATTTAGATACCCTTTTGGGGTTTACACAAAATACTAAAGCAATCGGATCCCAATATCAGAATGTATAAAGTAAAACTTACAATCTATCCTAGAAGGATTAAGCAATTAGGCTTCCATTTAGAAAGGAAGTACCATAATCTCTAATCAAAACACCAAACCAAAAATTGGAACATGAGGGCATACACATGGATCTTGCAGGCCTATGGCATCAACTTTCTCCTTTTTTTCTACATATTTTCACATGAGAACAAAATAATCTTAAATTACATTGTTCCTACTTGGATTCCTCCCAGAGCCATTAAATTCCCATGGTGGAATCTCAAGAAATGAGGAAAAATGTTAGAAACCCTAGGTAGATACAAGAAACTATGGCAACAATTAGTAAAACTTGAATATTTGGAGTTAGAAAGTGAATTATAAGGTCATTCCAAGTGCATTAGAAAGATGATTCACCAAGATATCCAAAAATGTCACCAATCTATACCTAAGTGTTAGAATGAATCCATATAACATGTTACAACATGAGATTTTGCATAAAGACTTGGTATTTTATTAATCTAAAAGCAATATTACACATTCTATGCCTACCACCTTCCTAAAAGGGATATTTATAATTTCCTAATAGTGATAAAAAACATTCAAGCCAAATATGGTCATTGGGAATTCAAATTACAACTTTTGTAAAAGTTACTAAAAGTTGCTTGACAACATTTTAGAAACTTTGTAACTTTTAGTGCAACTTTGCCTAAGGTAACCAAAGTTGGTTTTAACTGATCCAACATGGACCAAAACATGTAAGTACATGAAAAATCAATCTATCCTAAGATTTTAGGCTATGTGACAGCTTTGACCATAGTTGACCAAGGGATTATTGAATGATAATCTTGGAACTAGATCTAAGAAGTGGGTCAACATGAATAGCCAACATTCCTAATCAAACCTAATGACTCAAAAGAATTCAAAAAAGTCCTAAATTTTCATTTTATTTTTGTGCCCCTTCAACATAGTTCCTCCTTAAACCAAATTTTTTTTATTACCTTGCCCACTCTCAGAGGATCTATATTCAAAAGATCTATGCCCTTCTCTACCACATCTAAAACAGTTACCACAAAAACTACCTCTACAATAAGAATTACCTCTTCCTTGGTAAGAACCAATACCTCCTTGGTATGAACTACCACATTTCCACCCAATCTTGTCTTTTTCATCACTTTTCCATTTAGATTTTTCCTTATCTTGCATAGAACTATCAGATTTGCCACCTTTTCCATAAGATCTACCTCTGCTTCTTTGGAATCTAGCACCTCTACCTCTTTGTCTTTGTTTATTCTTCTTTTTCAAGATCTCCTTAGCTTTTGAAGCATATTGATATTCTTCTTCTACACTTTCCAAGTTCACAAAAATTATCTCATCTTGAATTCTAGATCTCAATCCATTTAGATATCTTGCAATTTTCTCAACATCATTATCCACATGTCCGCATTTGATGTCTAGTCTATAGAATTGTTCAATATACTCCTTCACAGTCATGTCTCTTTGTCTCAAATTTTGCATTTTTCTCAACAAGCTAACTTGGTAATGAATAAGAAGGAATTTATTCTTTACCTTGTTCACCATCTTTGGCCAAGTCTTGATCTTCTCCTTTCCCCTCCTTTGTCTATAATTTTGTAAATGCTCATACCACAGTGAAGCATGATCTTTCAACCTAGTAACTAAAAGTTTCACCTTCCTATTATTAGGAGTGTTTTCATACTCAAAGAATTCCATATTAGAGATCTAATCCAACACAACATTGGTGTCCAATTTTCTATCATAAGAAACAATTTCTACAATAGGCTTCGAATGTGCCTTAGACAATATTCTCAACAAGATTTTCTCATCTTGATCTTCTTTAGGCTTTAGATTAGGGTTTGGTGCTATTGCTTCATCATCACTCACATCATCAAGATGTGCTCCTCTCCTCTAGGATATCTCTACAACATCTAATATGGTTATAATTTATCTTAATGTATCCAATATTGCATTGTCAACATTTCCTCTACATTGAACCATCTTTAAAATTAGGTTCTTGGAAGATTGTAACCCTCTACAAGTTATAGGTCAAATCCATAGATCTAAAACCCTCCAACCAAATTCAAATTAGGGTTCTACATGATCTAATATTTATAAGGATGAACCTCAATCTTTGATACCACTTGATGTAAGGAGGCGATAAAAACAAGGGCCAAAGGCACACCCAGCTACCCAAACCACCTTGCAGAGTTACCACAACAGAAGCAAACTCACAAAGAGAACAATAGAGAGAGAGAGAGAGAGAGAGAGAGAGAGAGAGAGAGAGAGAGAGAGAGAGAGAGAGAGAGAGAGAGAGAGAGAGAGAGAGAGAGAGAGAGAGAGAGAACTCTTTTATTGAATTTTCAAGTAATCAACACACATGCCCAACTATAAGGCCTTCTAGGTTATGACCAAATATAAACTACATTCAAGATCCACAATTCAACTTCAAATTTGCATTTCCAGACTCATATGCACCAAATTTTCTTAATAATTTAAAATTTTCCAACTTCTCTACCTCTAACCTAAGCCTAAACACCCTATTTATAGTTACCAAGGTGGCTTACAAAAGATTCTGTAACATTACATAACAAAATGGCTGACCTTAAAATAGTTTGCACACATCCCAAGACAAGATTCTATAATTAAACCCATGATTAAAATTAAATGTCCAAGTCAACTTCCACTAAGAACCAAAATATAGGCAACTCAAGAAAAGAAAGAACTAAGTATCACTAAATAATAGGATCACTCAGCACATGAAGGAACACTCAACCAATACTATATAGCTCGATGTACTCTAGATAGCTTAACACACACTAGATAACTCGATCAATACTATAGAGTGAGATGGGATAGCATGCTAACCAAAAGGTTAACACAACATGGGATAACTACAACTTGGTTGAAACTGCAAAATTAATGACACTCAACAATTGCTACAAAATGACGATGACTGCAACTCGTCAACAATTGGTAGAATGAAAACAAATGAGTAGGATAACACATCAACCCATGATGCTCCTACATCAAGCATATATACACTCTCTTTCTACGTAGTATCCATGAAAAACATACGTGGATTTTGAGAACTTGGTATGATTTTTAGGTCACCCTCAAATTTATGCATTGTGGCTTCATGTGTTTTTTGTACACATAATAACATATGCTAAATCTCGTACATATGAGTAACACATGACATTTTCTAAAACCTCTATAAGTGTGAGTGATACTTTTCCATCCCACAGACATGTGTCCTTTTTTTGGTTTATTTCTAAATCCCTCCTAGTGTAATGCACACACATATTCACTCCATGGTGATACCAGGAAGTTGATCCAAGGGCAAACACATATATACATAAATATACTTACATGCATGCATAAGTCGATGATGGGTGCACAATGTTAACTACTAGGCTTACAAACAAACTAGACCATTTGATCTTGGTTTTTGTTTTTGTTTTACAAGATTGACTACTAGGAACATAAACTTGTTAGACCATTCAATCCTCCTTCCTTGTGATTCACATTAATGAACTCAAAGCTTACTAGGCAAGATAAGTAATTTTTCTTTATGCTTTCATGTTGGTGGGAAAAAAAACATGAGGGACATAGTCCTTTGTGATGCTCTTTCCTCTCCTATATGGTATTTTATGCTTTTTAATACCCTTCCAAATATTCTATTAGTGAATGAGATATTTCCTTCACCAAGGTCTCTTTCACTTGTTTATTTGAGATTTAGTACTAACCCTTTTTGTGTCTTTTTTTCTTTTTGTTTTCTTTGGCTTGTGTTTTGGCTTTCTTGTTGTGCTCTTGTGCATGGGAATAGAATTAGTATCCTATGTTTTGGGTTTATATTCTTAAGCTTATTGATGTTCAACCTCGATGTGATATTGTCTTTCTTCTCTCCTTCCTTTACCAAGAGTATGAATTGCTTCATACTCCCACTAAAGTGAGGGCTAAATATACCATGCTAAAATGGATGCACTTAATTTTTAGAACCTTTATGCCTCCATAGTGTGGTATTGGTCTTATTTTCTCTTCTCGTCTTCCATTGCATGTTTGTGCATTATCTCTTTTTTCTGACATGGTCTACTACGTTTCATTTTAGCACCCTTACAACCATATCTCATGTTTATCTCACAATCTTCTAGTTTCACCTACACTAGCTCCAAGTACTTTTTGTGGTACCTAAGACAAAACCTCTAGGACCAAGTGACTCAAGTTGACCAAGTCCCTGGTAGATCTTGAGCTAAAGGCCTGAAAGGCCTGAAAGGTTAAATTAGTTTGTGACCATTAACTTGTTGGCCTGATATTTTTTACTAACTAAAATCTAGTATAAAAGGAGGCTTGGTTACTTTATTTTTATATTTCATTCTCAAGTTATCATGCATTCAAAAGCAAGAAAGTATTCAATGCATTCTTCTTGAAGCATCTTCAAGAATTCAAGTCTAAGCATCTCCTTACATTAAGCTTCTTCCTTCAAGGTGGTAGTGGAGTTTAGCTCTAAGGAGAAGTTTCATCATTCCAATCCATTCAATATCTTCTATTATTAATTCATGAAACATCACATACATTTCTATACATAATTTTTTGGCTTCTTTGATTTCCTTATGGTTTCTTTGAGTCAAGGGTATTACACTTACATACTTGATCACATATCAAAGTCAATCACATCTATGGAGGTAATTGTATATTTGACTTGATATTATTCAAATCCATTACATGCAAGAATTTCATTTACATTTACATTCTTAATTATAGTTAATTCCTTAACCCATGGCTTGACCAAGGAAAACCCTCATCAAACCCCAATCCCTAAACCTCTCTTTTTGTGTTGATTTATGTGCTAGGAGAAAAGAAGATTATAGACCTAGAACCTACTGTTTGCAAGATTTATAGAGTCATGAATTGCAAATCATTAGACTGGGTCATTCTAGTTGTAAGATGTCTTCCCAATATGAACTAATCCTTAATTCATGGATTCTAGGGAGATTTATAGGTTTTATTCCTTTTGTCTTTTTATTCTGAGACTAACAAACATATATTCAGATATAGCTCAAATTTGTGAGTTTTGGAGAAAAATGCATCTTCCTATATGCATTTCAAGGTGAGTCATTTATATTTTATTTCCTTTAATATCTTTACCCTAGATTTACATCTTAATTAGACTAATTGTATTGATATAGCATCTAGATATACATTATATAAGTAATTAGTTCAATTCCACATTCACATTATCCTATTAAGGTCCAAAGAGAGTACATTTCCTTGTATTGTATTCATCCCTGTAATCTAAATTTAGTATTAGCACCCTTCTTTCTTTGGGCCCTTACTATTCTAATTGGGATCATAATCAGAATCATATAGAGAAATTCTCATCTTTCCCTCTCATACATATTTGAATGGATTAGTGACCCCATAATGTGGTAGTCTATATCTTATTTAATGTGCTTCCATTTTTTCACAAAACATATATAATTATCAAATTATATTTAGTTTTCTTTATGTTTAAATGTGTTTTTAATATTTAGAGTTTGATGGTGATATGTGCATAATTTATCTTTAGTTTGATGAAATGATTGGACATTATTTAAGGGTTAGAATCTCTTATGGTGATATTTAAATGCTAGTATTCCATAGATGTTTATTATGATGTCATGGTTATTTAGGTTTATGGTCAAATTGTGATGATTTAATTTGATGTTCAAACGTTGTTTCTTGTCTCCTTGACATACTTTTTTGTATCCTTAACTATGGTATTTAGATGTGGATATTGGGTATGTGTAGGATCATGGTATACCAAAAGGTGGTGATCTAAAAAATATGTAGTTATGAAATGCCTCAAAGCATTTCAAAATTTATTCCAACTTTTTCTGCACCCATCTTAATATCAAACCAAGAAATTAATACCTTTATAAGTCCTAGTATATCTTTGGATACCAACCATAGATGGTCAACTTTGAAAACATCCCAAAAATGTGTTTTTTTCTTGTTCTTGTGTGTCTTTTTACTTCAAACATGTATTTGATGACTTTTGTTTCCCTAAAATTTGATGAAACAAAAAGAGTTTCCTAAGAATGTTCTTATTTTTTTCATAAAAGTAATGTCCATTAACTTAGAATTTCAGTAAGTAATTGTTACTTATTTTCTAATGGAGTTACATATAAAGTGTTGATTGACACACTAATTGAAAAAAAACTATACCTTTCAAACAATACAACATTTTTGAAATCCAAAAGATCGGTCACATTCAATTTTTTATACTATAAGGAAAAAAAGAAAATTTAAATTTTGTAGAGTTTTGAATCAGTTAAGGTGGTTAGATATGAGAACTTTTTAATTTCAAAAATACTATAGTAGAAAATTCATAATCAATTATTTATTAAAATAAAAATACCCAAAAATATGAGTCACATCTAGGCATAAGTCTACTTCTTATATCTAGAATCTTATTAGAAAATATTATCATTTGATTTTGATTAAGGTAGTCATACATACGTCTACTTCTTATTTTTGTCCTAACATGTTTGTATTGTTGCAATAAATTTAAAATTTTGACCAATCAATTTTTTATTTTTTTAGATAAGGCCTAATAGTTCAAAAACAAAATTCAATTTCCTGTAGATTCTTTTCTCTCAAGTTTTTGATAGAAAGTTCATAACAAGTTAAAAATTGCATGTCAAGTTGACATAACCCTAATTTTTTGATTTTTCATTACCACTTAAGGGCATAGTCTGGTTGACCATCATCCCACACATACACTATTTTAAGAGAATTAGATTCCATGTTTATTTGTCTTTTAATTCATGTGTTCTTCAAGATTATTCTCTTTCATATTTTGACACTCAATAAGTTGGGTCCTAGGTTTGGGGATGCTTTTCCAACCTTATGAATTCTACTATAAGTATGTATCAATTATTTACAAAATGAGTAATTGTTTTGACTTGTGAGCTTGAGCCAAAAAATGTATTGGGTACCTATTTTTAAATAAATCAAGCACCAATTGAAAAGCACAATGCGTACACATTTCTTTTAAAGAAATAGGTACCCTTTTATTGAAATGTAGTTATTGTTAAAAATATGAGTTAAAATGGTACTCATTTTAATGATGGATACACATTTTGTAAAATTGTTCATTTAAAAATAATTCCTACAACTTTATTTTCATATAAAAGATTATTATATTTAGATACTAGGTACACATTTTATAATATCTATTATTTAAATTTTAAATTTACCATGTACCCTTTACATTGGGGTTTAGGACAAGAAAGGATTGATGGGATCAAGCTTGTAACATGAACCTTAAAATTCATGGCTAAGGCATTAAAAATAAAAAATCCTAACTTGTAATATTTATTTGATGCCTTTCTTCATCATCTTTTTGATGAAATAAAAACCTATTAGAGATTTTACTACACTGAATTCAAAAATGTAAAATTTAAATAGATTTAATTTCTTTTACTATTTTTATACCTAACATGTTCTTCTATTTTTAAATAGTTTTTAATTTTTTTTTTTAAAAAGAATATGAAAGAGTTCTATAGATAATTCTTTTGATGATGACAATTTTGAAAAAATGATAAATTTAGGTAGTTTATGATTTTAGTACACAATAGCTTTTTAAAAAAAGATTTGGACAAAAAAACAAATGTGACCAATATTCAAAAAAAAATGTAATGATATACTGATCAATCTTTGGTGTCTCTGAAATCTTTTCCTAAAAGGGTTTAAATAAACATTTCTATTGAAGTCAAAGTATGGTGGTCATAGACATGCATGGTATAGTCTTCAAAGAGGCATTTTCAAAATATGGCATTCACAATGCCCACTGAAAAAAACTTCTACCATGAGGATATTAGAATAAATAGATGTTGAAAAGTAAACTTGCACCACTATATTTCATCTTTTCTTTTGTTTTATTCAATATTAAATCTTTAAGCTTCCTAAATTGTTATATTAATTGATACAAGAGTTGAAAATTAGGGAAATAAATTCTAACTTTTCACTTTTGTAGGACTCCACTTCTTATAGACACCCATATCTTAGGTTATATGTTACTAATGTGATGACGAGTAGGCATGTTTTAGTGTTTCATCCTACAAGTAATGTAAAATGTATATGTTTTCATTACCCATTAATTATAATAGGATGACTTGGAAGTGGGATATCTAGATATCCACTATGTTCCATTAGATGTTGATTTAGACTTTGTTAATTGGCATAATTAGTCACCTAATTTATGAAATAGTGTATTTTCTTTAATATTAGAGGATGGGTGGTTTGAGTACCTAATTAGTTCATTGTCTTACTTTCACCAAGGTTTTTTTTCCACCATGTCATGATAGATTTGTTAACTTCCATTTCTTATACTTTTTTGTTGGAGATACTATAATACCATCTCTCGACCTTATGGTTTATGGTGCATAGGGTATAAATTTTAGGTTTTATAGAAATGAAACAAGAAGATATAGTCTAAGAGGTAAATATGGAATAGGAAAGGATCTAGAGGGGTAGAGATATGGATGGAGAGAGATGAAGAGGGAGGTATAAATATTAAAGGGTCTGAACAAATTGATAGACCTAGATAAGGAAAGAGAGGTGATAGAACTAGGCAGGGAGAGAGGGGTTGATAAAGATAGAGAGGAATATAGAGAAGTGGGTAATGAGACATGGTCAATGAGGTCAAGAGGTGGAAATGGAGACAGGGAGAAAAGAGAGAACTAAAGAAGGGGACTATATAGTTGAGATACCCAGAGGGGGTGATAGAGGTAAAGAAGGATTTGATCAATACAAATCCACAAAGCCCTTGAATACGTGCATGTAAAAAATCTATCATAGAAGAAAGTGATGAGAGGAGGCAAGGGTTTTTCTCTAAAAATATGCAAATTGTAATCTCAAAAATGAAAAATATGAAGATAATTACAAAAGATCAATCCTTATTAAAAGAGATTGAAACCCAAAAAGGGTAACCTAAAAGGTAAAAGCTATTTAATAATTACTTATTAATTATTAAATATGAATGGAAAAGTTGCATATATTCAAATCCTAAGAAAGGAATAGAGTGAATTTAATAAAAGAAATGAAATTAATGCTTTACTCTAACACCCTCCCTTAAGATGAGAAATAAAGCAACTACACACAATGCAAAAAGAGAAAGGAAACTAGAATGCAATGCCGAAAGCAAACTTTGGTCCTGGCAACAAGGCCTGATGTGGTGCCCAATCACAACTAAATCTCTATGAAATAGAGAAATACAAAAAACCAAATGGGAAAAACTCTAGTCCAAAAAGAGATAGCATGAAAAAGAAGGAAGGAAGGAAGGAATCGTCATTGAGACACCCAATTTACAGCTTCCTTCAGTCCAAGAATAGAACACAATTGAAAATACTTTGGGGATGCAAAAGGTTTAGTAAAGATGTTTGCAACCTATTCAATAGTAGGAATGTACTCCAAGCCCAAGGCACCATTTTGAATGAGATGCCTGATGAAGTGCATGTGAAGATCAATTTTCTTGGTCCTCTGATGCTCAACTTGGTTGCACAAAATGTATATAGCACTCTAATTGTCACACTACAAAAAGGTGAGACTATCAGAAGAAAATCCAAACTTTGTCATGAACTGTCAAACCCAAAAAACCTCTTGACTAGCCAATACAACTTCCCTATATTCTGCCTCTATAGAAGATAATGCTTGAGCATGTTGCTTCTTGCAAGACCATGTGATAGGACTAGAACCAAGATAGAATACAAAACTAGAAGTAGACATGTGATCATCAATATCACCAATTCAATCTGAATCTACAAAACCAACAATGCGAGGATCCCTTGATGTGTAGTGAATGCAATAACATGTTGTACCTCTAATATAACTCAAGATACATTTGAAATCTTGCCAACGACTATTATGAGGGTTATGGTAGAATCAAGAGACAAGTCCAACTATAAAGGAAATATCAAGGCATGTGTGTGTTAGGTATAACGAACTACCCACAAGTTGTCTATATAGAGGGGAATCCACTATAGGAGTAGAAAAAGTGGTAGATAAAATAAAACCTAATTGAAAAGGTGTGGAGGTAGGCTTGTAATCAAGCATGTCAAATCTCTGAAGCATATCAAAAGTATAATTTTTCTAGAGTATGGCTATCCCATCTAAAGATAGAACAACCTATAGGCCCAAAAAATAGTGTAGAATTTCAAGATTGATCATCTCAAAATACTCTCTCAATGCTTGTTGAACACCCTGTATCATGGAGACTAAGATTCCTATGATGATGAGGTCATCAAAATAAAGCACAAGTATCAATAAGTCAGCCCTATGTCATTAAATGTAAACTATAGGATCAGAATGACATCGAGTAAACTGTGAAGCAAGCAAGAAGGAATCCATCTTCTCATACCATGCTCTAGGGGCTTGTTTGAGACCATTTAAAGACATTTGAAGCTAACATTCCAATTAAGATTCCTACACAAAACCATGAGGCTACTCCATATAGATCTCCTCATGGACGTCTCCATCCAAAAAATCACTCTTCACATCCATCTGAAAAATTGTCCATCACTATGATGCTACTAGAGAGAGTACAAGGCAAATAGAATTCATCTTGGCAATAGGGGAAAAGGTCTTAGAGTAATCAATACCCTTAACTTGAGAAAAACCCTTTGCAATAAGATGTGCCTTATAGCTATCAATAGAACCATCTATAACATACTTGGTATGGTACACCCAATGCCACCGAACCAACTTTATTTCTTTTAGAAGAGGACAAAGATCCCATGTGTTGTTCTTAATCAAAGAAGATTACTCCTCATCCATATCCCTATCCCACTCTAAGTGTCCTATCTCTTGTGAAAAACTCTAAGGATCATATGAAATGGCATGACTTAAAAGCCCATTACTAGTAGTCTGAGCATGAGTGTGACAAGCATCTGTGGGATCACCTGCCAAAGCTCTAGCTACATCAATAGTATCACTAGCCCACTTGGGAACTCATGGAACACTTTTTGGAGGTGGTGAAGGGGGATTAATATCAAGATCTTCCTTAGAGGATGCATAATCCAATGGAGGATAACACTCATCAAACTAAACATCTCATTGAAATAAGACATTTATGGAATCATGATCAAATAATCTATACACCTTAAAATCCTCACAGTAGCCAAAAAAATTGAGTGGTTGACTCTTCTTCTCCATGGCTTTCTACTAAGCATCTGGAATAAATGCCTAAGCCTCACTACTCAAAATGTGGAAATTAGAAACATTAGGCTTAACATGAGTCCAAGCCTCCTCAGGAGTCAAGTGTTGCAATGCCATGTGAGACATTTGATTTTGAATATAGTTGGCACAATTGATAGCCTTAGCCAAAAATGAAGAACTCATAGCTCGAGATCATATCATACAATTGGCCATCTCCCATAATGTCATGTTTTTCTCTCTATAACCCCATTTTGTTGTAGGGTGTGGGGAACTATGAGCTGATATTGTAGACCATGTCTGATAAAAAAATATCTGAAAGATTGATTCACATATTCCCCCCACTTTTAGTGCATATACACCTAACTGAAAGACTAGGCTACATCTCCACAAATGTCTTGAAGATTTGAAATGAATCAAAGACATCAAACATGTACTTCAAAAAGTACACCCATGTGTGTCTTGAGAAATCATCAATGAAGGTGAGCACATATCAAGTACTTGAAAAAGATGGAGTGGGAAATGACATAAGATCATTGTGTATCAACTCCAATGGTGCCTTAGCACATGTGGATCTACTTTTTGAAAAAGAATCTCTGTGATGTTTTCCAAGTGCACAAGCTTGACACACAATATTAGTACAAGAGATTTGAGGTAACCTAATCACTAGCTCCTATATACTCATCTTCTATAGATATCTATAGTTGACATAGCTGAAATGCTCATGCCAAATATTTCTCACTATATCTACATGAGCAATAAGAGAAAAACCCATAGAAGTAGAGCTCTTAAAGCCATCAAAATGACATAAGTGAGATTGAAGATCAACACTCCCTGTAGCAATAACCAATTCAAGATCATGGAGGTCTCGAATAACCACATCATATGGTGAGAAATCAACTTGGTTTTCATAGCCTGAATGAAAAATCTAAAAGATAGATAAAAGGTTTGTAGAAATGGCCAAAACCAAGAGAAGATCCTATAATGAACCACCTTCTAAAGAAATAGTTCATTACCCTATGACTAAAAGCTTAGAAGAATCACCAACTACAATCTATGTAGCAACACTCTGAGCAAGTGAGGTAACCAAATCAGGTGAGTGTGTCATATGATGTGAAGCTCTAGAATCAAGAATCCAAGTAGCTATAGAGGATAATGCTCATGTAGAAAGAGCATGTCCTTTTCCTGAGGGATGAGGTGGTGGCATTCAAGAAGTAATATTTTGCTACTACATGGCCTCCTCTAAAGCCTCAAGATGTTTCTAACACCTAGAAAATGGATGTCCTTCCTTGCCACAAAAATTGCAAGGATCACTTGTGAACTTATTAGTATTAGAGGAAGACTCACCAGACTTAGAAGATTTACCCTTCTGAGAGGGTTTCTGAGCATCTAATTTTGGAGTAGGCTTGGAGGAACTCTCACTACCTACTAAATCTATCTTAGGCTTTGGTTTCTTCATCTATTTACCGATAGATGTTTGAACAACCAATGAATGAGTTTTTGAACTAGTGATAGTATCCAACTATGTAATCTTGGATTTCTCTCTAATTAATCAATCAAAAAATACCTCAAAAGTGGGCATGGTAAATATGGGACCTAACATATCCATAGTGGAATGGAAGGTAGATGATAAAATCTAAAAGTTTTCGCAAAGCTTTGAGAGAATCAAGTAGATGCACTCCTTATCTATCTTCTCTTCCTTGCATCCCTATAACAAAGTCCTCTGCTATTTGAACCTAATAATAAATTCCTCAATAGAGGGGAAAGCATTAGGTACAAGAGAACTAAGCTTTGCCTCTATTTAAAGTGCTCTAAACTCATTGATGTTGCCAAAAAAGTCTTTAAACTTGTCCCACATTACTTGAGGAGTGGAACACTCTTCAATACGAAATTGTAAGCTATTTGAAACACTCAAATAAATTAGACCCATGGCTTTATCCATCTTATTCTTGTGTTGTAAAGTCTAGTATTGATTCTGAAAAACTAGTTGTATTATGTCTAGATAAAGACCACAAACCCTTTGAATGGAGAAGCCTCTGCATATGGGATTTCCATGTATGATAGTTATGTGGGGTTAGAAGTACTAGACTAGAAGAGGTCTTGGTCATTGTTTTAGAATGGTTTTTTTCTTAAATGTTTCTGATATGCTAATATAATAATAGAAAGTAATATAAAAACACCCCCCACAATGCAAATAATTGAACCCTAGCTTACAGAAGGAAAGTGTAAATGAGAAAAGAGAAAAATAGCTTCAGATATGAATAAAAAATACCTAGTACTCAAAAGTTATTGAGAAGAGATTTTCAGCATTTTTTTACAATAGAAAATGGAGCTATAACAAAGAAGTTATGCCCCCTTGAAGATGTAAGTCATCAATAAAACTCAAGCACCAAAATAGGTATTAACTTGGACAAAAATTGCAAAAAATTCTGCTCCATTGTCTTTGTATTGGTTAGATCGAGAAAAGACCTCTGTATGCTCAAGATATCTCAAACAAACAATAGGATCCCCTGCTGAGCATAAAAAGGAATATATATATTAAATAAAATTCCACCCACCCTTCAAGTGGAGTGGTGGTGGTGCCTAGGTGACTGGAGGGTAGTGGAGCCACTTGTAGGAGGTAGTGGTAGTGGAACTACTAGCAGGAGGTGCAATGGCACCTAGTGAGTTTGGAGTGGCACTAGTGTTCAAATCATTGCAATTTGAAGCAGTCATTCCATGTGGTTTGAATAACCACTACTAGTGTTGATAAAACCACTATAGTTTTTTATAACCTTAGTAAATTTTCTATATATATATAAATTTATTTTTTTTAAATCTTGATTTGTGTGTAGAGGTTGTACGACCTTGTTGTGCAAATTTTTTTTGCCTCCTAGATCAACATTGTAAAAAATGGATAAAATTTATATGGAAATGGTGGTTTTGACACTTTTTGGATCCAACCATGATGTCTATTTTGCCTCAACCTACTCCAAAAATTAGAAACCCCCCTATTTTTACAAGAAATACCTAAAAAACTCTAGATTTATTTTGTCCAATCCTCATTCTCCTTTTTGTCCAAATAATGAACAAGCTACAATAGATCTGGCTCAATTACCATAAAGGATTTGATGAATAAAAATCCACAAATCCCTCGAATACTTAGATGGAAAAAACTTTTCATAGAAGAAATAGATGAAAGGAGGCAAGGTTTTTTCTCTAAAAATATGTAAATTATATTATCAAAAATGAAAAAGATGAAGATAATTATGAAAGATCAATCCTTACAAAAGGAGATTGAAACTAAAAATGGGTAACCTAAAAGGTAAAAGCTATTTAATAATTACTACTTAATTATTAAATATGAATTCAAAAAGTGCATAAAGTGAAATCTTAATAAGAGAATAAAGTGAATTTAATAAATGAAATGAAATTAACGTTTTACTCTAATAGGTAAAAGACCTAGATAGAGATGGGTCATATAGATAGGAGGGGGAAAGACTCAAGAGATGTGGATAATGAGAGATGGATATTAAGAAAGATAAGAAGAGATATATAAAGAGAGGGTAGGAGGAAGAGACAATAACCTAGATAATGAAGATATAAAACAATAGAAAGTATGCAAAGAGAACAATATGGGGGTAAATAAGCAGGGGGAAATTTAGACATATATAGAAATAAAGGGTGGAATATATCCAGTGAGGGGAGAGATAGATGAAAGAAAGATAAAAGAGGGAGAAAGGGAGAGAAAGTAAGAAGTATTAGTACATGAAATATCATCAACCTTATATGCCTTTCTAAATATTATGGGATGAATCTTGTAGTGTAAACACAATACACTCAATCATATACCTTAAACACTATAATCTTCACCCTATTACCTAATCGATATATGAGAGAGAAAGATATGATGATTCAAATAAGATAGTGAGAAAAATACATATCTAAAAGGAAAAATAATTTTATAGGTCTAATATGTGAGAGAGAGAGAGAGAGAGAGAGAGAGAGAGAGAGAGAGAGAGAGAGAGAGAGAGAGAGAGAGAGAGAGAGAGAGAGAGAGAGAGAGAGATGGTAGACATGATGATACAAAACTAAAGAGGCACAAACATAGAGGTGAGAGACCTATATCATGAGAGAAAGTAATGAACTAACTAGGAGGAAGTAATATATGTGAGAGAGATAGAGGGTGAAATTGAGATGGTTTATAACAAATAGAGGGTGTGTTATATATGAAGGCTGGGAGCTAAAGTGGATAGAAAGAGAAGGTGTAAATTAGGGGTAATGATTGAAATTGATTGAAATAATTTAGATAGTTAAAATAAAAGAATAAGGTAGACTAAAGAAGAAGAGAGAGGGAGTGAAGAATAAGGTTGGGGGTGAGGAAGGAAGAAAATTAAAAGAATGAGAGATGATAAGGGAGACCTAGAGATGCAAGATAGATGTGATAAATAAGAGAATAATAGATAAATAAAATTATTATTAGGGTGGGAAGGAGGTAGAGAGGAAGTAAAAGATAAAAGATCAAGTATCCATGATCAATGATAAACCCTAAATTCTAATGCTTAATAAAATTTATAAAGAGTAAAAGGGGAAGATAAAAGATACAATATAGATGATTTGGCCCACTAATATTCTAAAAATAAATTATCATTTTTCACTAGCCTTTTTTCTTTTCATTTGGAGACTAATTTTCTTGGTTGGATTTTCCTTGGGCATCAACCCTAAAGGAGTGTTGGATGACCATTTGATGCCAAAGATGTATTTTTGAAAAAGGTAAATATATTCATACATTTTTGGTCATGTTTTCCATACAATTGATTATATTGTCTAATGTAATTACCATGATGATGTCAACTCCTCTCTTAGCTATCTAACCAAAAAAAAATTTAATTTTATTGTGTTAAGGTTTTCATCTCAAATTTATTTTGTTGTTGTGTTTATTTTTCTATCAAAAACCAATATGAGGCATTCCTTTTTAATTTTTGTTACTCATTTATATAATTTTGACATAAATAAAATTTGAATACCAGACTGCATTCTACATGTAATATTTTTTAGATTTTTAATGGCTTTCAAGAATAGGGAGGACATGATTAAATGTCTAATTTTTAAGATTTTTTCCACAGTGCAAATCCAGGGAAGTTTTGTTGTTAAAATAATTTGGAGAGCCTAGGAAACCATCAATCCTTGGGTTTTTTAGGGTAATGATGGTGTTATTAATGGGGCATCGATGAACCGATACAATATTTGGTGGTCTCCCCTTTTTGTAGCACAAGGAGTCCAACTTGTTAAAATCCAAGGTGTTAATGGACTATATATTTTCAAACATGGAATTAAGACTACCACAGATCTATTATCCAGAGCTAGCATGAGCCTCAAAACATAGGAAGATATGTAGGTCCAGTTTTGTTTGACTCTTCTAGATCATCATACTTTTGACCTATTGGTCTGTTCTTTTCCTTCTCATATGCTCCACAAGATGGGTATTTAGCTAGTTGAGCCATGGTAGAAGGATTTCTAGTTGTCTCCATGTACTCCTCTTGTCAAGTACAAGCTCAAGATGGGATACCTAAAGTTGATGCCATATTTTCCTATGGTTGATACTTAACCAATGTTCAAACCTCTAGTCTTTGTAACATAATTAGAGATATTGATTTAATACTATTTGGAATGCCATCATAGAGATGAATATTACACACTTTTCTTGGTGTGTTCTATTCTAGGGATTGCCTCTAGGTCCTCAACACAAGAACTTGGGCATTCATGACCCTCATCATCCCTTTTATAGACAACTTGATTTTTTCCTGCACATTATTCAATTCTATCATAGACCACAACATTATTGGCTCTAGAGTCATGATTTTTTCAATCTTTTTGGTTAGAGCCATTTTCTCGGCACATGATCTTGGTGGAAGGTTCTCCTAGAATCCCCTTCAATTATAGCCATATTTGGCATGCTTTCAAGATGGAGATTCTTGTCACTCTTTAGAACCATAGGATGTTTTTCTTTTAACTTATAGCTTTCTAGATATAAATATCCCTATGTAAATTAAAGCTTGCATATGTAACAATGAAATTATGCAAATCTAATTACAAGCCAAAAAGGTGGCTCTTATGGTGGCCCACCTGTAGGAGTTACTTAATGTTGGAATTCTTTAGGATAACTAAGAGTAGGTGAATCATTTATCCAAGGTCTAGATGTACAAATAAAACTTTTAATAGCTTAGTGAGCTTATATCCATAAAATATATTAATCATGCATGCATCCATTAGATCATAAATTCACTTAAACTTTTTGGTTACTATCAAATCAACTTTACATAAATGTAAGCATTAAACATGAAAAATTCAATAACACATTCGACATAATGATTTACTGTGGAAACCCAGTTTGGGAAAAATCACTAGTAACATGCTACTAATTCTCACTCTTTTGAAGTGATGCCCTATGAAAGGCCAGCCTTGTTAAAGGTTACAATGTACACTACTAAATGTGGTCTAGTTATAGGATTTCAATCACTCTATTAGGAGTGAGCCTTGTTAGAGGACTTTAGATCATTCACTTGGAATGACACTTGGTTAAAGGATTTACAAATGATTGTTAGGTCAACCTTAACCCAAAAGATTTACCCTAGATTGGTACAATGTTTAGAAAGTAATAGTAAGGCTTGATTTGATAACAAATTACAATTCACTTGCAAATTATAGATCTTTGTTTTAGTCCTGCATTCTACTTGTCTTTCACACACTTCATCTCTGATAGTGTGTTCACCCTTCAAGCATCCATACCCTTAAGCCTTGTTGCTTTTCTTGCCAATATCAATTTCTTCTATTTGGTCATTGAATGAAGCAATAATTTAGACCTTTTGTCTAACTTAGGTTCTCCAACATATCAACCTTGCTTCTGACTAGCCATCTCTATAAATAGAAAATTAAAATATTTTGTCATTCATCCTCTATCATCCATTTTAGGGTTAGGCAGGATTAGGTAGGATTAAATGAATCTACCCAACTTTTCATTTTAAACCCTTATAGAAAATTCTCCTTCAATCCTCTTTGAATTTTCCTCAAGAAGTGAAGAAGGCATATTTCCTGGCTATTCCACAAGAAGTAAATCTTATAAGTGTTTAAATACTAACTCTAACAAAGTTGCAAAAGTGCAAATGTGAAATTTGGTGAATATAAAAAGTACATGAGGCTGAACCTATAAAGGAATTAGAGGAATACAAATCATTTGCATACTTTTATGAAGGTATGCCTATTGATAAAGATGTTGTAAATCAAGTTACCGATCAATAACAAGTTTTAGTGAATGTCAAGTCACACACTATGAATGTCACCCCAAAATCTTTAAGAATGTAGCACTTACTTCCAAATACATTGAAATAGTTTACATTGTGGTGATTATCCATACCATAGTTCAAAAGGTGTTGAATGAGTACCTTTCTTGAGTTTCACATAGTTCAAGGTATGGACAATTGTGCTTACAACCTCTCTCCATTATTTTAAAGCAACATTTTTCTCCATCATGAATGTCCTAGCATAGTCCATTATAGATCTTTTCCTCCTTTCATCAATTCCATTTGTGGAGGGGTTCTAGGGGTAGATGTCTATCTTTTGATTCCTCTATCTTTACAAAACATCTCAAAATCATTTGATTTAAATTCTCCTCCTCTGTCAAATCTCAAACATTTCAAAATTTTACCAGTTTCCTTCTCAACTCTTTCTAGGTACCTCTTAATCATTTGGAAAGCATCATATTTATGTTTTAGAAACATAATTGTCATTATCCTAGAATAATCATCAACAAATAACATAATGTACTTATTACCTTTTTAGATTTTCACATCAATTGGTTAACACAAGTCAGTATGAACATTCTCCATAATTCCTTTAGAGGTATAAGTCTTACACTCAAAACTATACTTTTTCATTTTTCCTAACTAACATTGATTTCAAATTATATTATTAGGTTACTTCAACTTAGGAAAAACTATTATTCTTCTCATGTTATGAATACTAACCAAGTTATAAAAACTAACATGACATAACCTCTTGTGCCATAACCACACATCATCAAATTTTACAACTAGACAAGTAGCATCATCCATGTCAAAATAGAATAGATTACCTCTATTTTGATCAACTTTTCCCATTATTTTTCCATCAGTATCATATATCTTAGCAATCTTGTTCTCAAAATCAACCTTGCAACCAAAACTATTCAGTTGTGACACACTCAACAAATTATAATTTAGTCCTTGAACATAATAAGCATTTTGACATAAAATATTTTCTATGAGTTTGATAGAACCTTTTAATTTTATCAAATAGGGCACATCATTACCAAACCTTACACTATTTTCATCATAACAATTCAAGATAATTAACTTACTTTTATCTCCATTCATGTGATGTGAACACCCACTATTAATGATCCATCTAACATTCTTGTTCATACAAGACACTAGTGTAGTTGCCTCATCTTCATCTGAATCATCCTCCATTGCAACATATACCACTTCATCATCATGATTGTCAAATGCATCTCTGGTATCCTCTTTTGTAATGTAGTAAGACTTCTCACCTTTGTCTTTGTAATCTTTGATGTCTTCATCTCTTCTACTTTTATACTTGTCTCCACCTCTGTAGTTCTTCTTCTCTGGACATCTAGCAACAATATGACCAACCTCATTGCAATTAAAACACATGATAGGTAACTTACCTTTGAATTTTCCTTTACCTCTATGAAATCTCCTTGCTAGCAGTGCTTCAAGTTGTTCTACATCCTCCTCATTTATATCACTATCAATGGAAACATATTTTACCATGTTCTTCTTCATCTTCTTATTGTGTTCCTCCAATGACAGCTTGACTTTGAAAGAAGATTCAACATTGTCAGATTTGAAGTTATCAAAATTAGATTTCTCAAAAGTAGTGAGCCTAGATACAAGACCTTCAATAGTCATATTAGAGCCCGATATACATCTCAGTTCTTGTATTGGAGAAACTCTAATAGAATACATGGGAAATAATGTTCTCAAAACATTTCTTAGTATAGTCTCATCATCTATCTTACTAGTAGATCTTCTTATAGCATTAACAACATCTTTATACTAGAAAAATATTGAACAACATTCTCACCTTCTTGCATTGTCATATCATTGAACTTACCTCTAAGACTTTTAGGTTTAGCTTTTAAAATATTTGTATCACCTCCATAGATGGTTTAAAGATCATTCCACATTTTCTTTGCACTATCACAACCCTTGATTTCATTAAACTCGACATAACATAGGGAAAAGTCAATCTCCAACATTTCCTAATTGTGTTCTTTTTTCTTTTTTTTCAAATCTCCAACAGTTAGGGATCCAGCAAGATCAACATGCTCAATGGTGATGGTAGATTGTGCATGATTTCCAAGACCTCTTAGGTGTAGCTTCATCAAACTTTGTGATGCAAGAAAGTTATCTCTAATAAGCTTGTGTACCTCTCTTTTTAACATCTTGATATTTTGCTTCTAGTACCTTCAAACTAGTCCTCTTAAGCAGATGGCTCTGATACCAACTGTTGGAATTCTTTAGAGTAACTAAGAGGGGGGTGAATTATTTATCCAAGGTCTAGATGTACAAATAAAACTTTTTATAGCTTAGTGAGCCCATATCCATAAAACATATTCATCATGCATCTACCCATTAGATCATACATTCACTTAAATTTGTATGTTACTGTCAAATTAACATTGTAGAAATATAAGTATGACACATGATAGATTCAATAACACATTTGACAAAATGATTTAATGTGTAAACCCAATTTGGGAAAAAGCACCAGTAACATGCTACTAATTCTCACTCTTTTAAAGTGATGTCTTGTGAAAGACCAACCTTGTTAAATGTTATAATGCACACTATTAAATGTGACCTAGTTAGAGGATTTCAATCATCTTATTAGGAGTGAGCCTTGTTAGAAGACTTTATATCATTTGTTTCAAATGTCACCTAGTTAAAAGATTTACAAATGATTTTTATGTCAACCTTACTCCAAAGGATTTTCCCTAGACTAGTACAATGATTAGAAAGTAATAGGAAGCATTGATCTAATAACAACTTACAACTCACTTATAGATTATAGATCTCTATTTTAGTCCTCCACTCTACTTGGATTTCACACACTTTAGCTCTAATAGCTTGTTCACCCTTCAAGCATCCATACCCTTAAGCCTTTTTTCTTTTCTTGACAATATAAGTCTCTTTTGTTCAGTCACTGAATGAAGTAATACCTTAGACCTCTTGTCTAACTTAGGTTCTCTAACATTGATTAACCTTGCTTTTGACCAGCCATCTCTATCAATGGAAAATTAAGATATTTTTACATTCACCCTCGATCATCCATTTTGGGGTTAGGTAGGATTCAATAAATCTACCCATCTTTTTATTATAGTCCCTTCTAGAAACTTGACCTTCAATCCTCTTTTAATTCACCTCAAAATGGTTTACCATGAATTTTGTGCTACAAACTTATCATAGTTATCTTCCACATTCTTCACAAAATTCATGAAAATAAAATATTCAACTTAGATTTGTCAAATCCATGATTTAACATGAATACTAGCACTCGACATCAATATGGTGTCACTCAGCTTCCATATGATTCTTCCACTTGTCATCAACTAGATCACTTGGCAAACACTAAAGTTTACTAGTGCTTGACATCAACTAAACTTTACTTGGCTTATATTGTATCACTCAACATACATTAAAACTTGACTTTGCTCAGCTCTAACTAATTTTCTACCCAGCTCACACTAAATTCTCTTGGCATCTACTGTCCACTCAGACAAGCTTGGTAGACTCAATTCTTCCTACTTGTTCTTCTAGAATTAGTCAGTGTATCCAACCCTTGCAATCTTAACTAGATAATAAATGCTTTGTAACATCACTATCTTAACTAATCTTTGTACTCCTTTTTCATTCCATAACTCAACCTTTTCTCTAGGTCCTTTTTTTTATCTCATTTGATCAAATCCTCTTCATCAATAAAAAAATATGATAGTACTCAAAATCAACTAAGAATTTATCATACCAATGAGTAAAAATGATTGAAACACATTATCATACTTGTATCAATCTATTTTCAACACTCAATAATTGGGGTAATGCACCATGTATAGTTATCCAAGTGCTATAAGATTTTTCTTCCATGGACCCAACTCTATCCTATGGCCACCGTAGGGTCACAAATCCTCTAATTCCTATTCAGAAATGCCACACTCTAATGCAAGGAGAGATATGAGATAACCAAGGCCAAAGGCACACCTAGCTATTCACACCACTTGTGAGAGTAAAGACAATGGAAAATAAACACCAAATAAACAAAAAACCTGTGTGATAGAGGAACAAAATCCCTTCATAGATTCATACATGTCCATCTTTAAGGCCTTCTAGGTTATGGCCAACATTACAACTCAAAATTCAAACAATGAAGATAAACTTTAGATTTCCTTCTTCCCTTCCTACCTTCATCAATCTAACTTCCATACCTTAAGATTCTACCAAAGACCTTGTTAAATACAAACATGGCCACAAGTCGGCCTATTGTGAAATATAGTAAAATAAACCCTCATATTAAATGTTAAAACAAGCCACAAGTAGGCTCTCAAAAAAAAATCTATCACAAAATTAAATGCAAAAGTTGGTTTAAGCAAGATATGACACATGGGTAACTTAGTAAATGAAGAATCCATCAAAAGATGCAACTCGGCAACTCAACACCACTCGAAAACTAAATGAAACTCAACATCCAAAAAAACTTGGTAGACAAAGGGACATGACACACAAACAAACTTAGTAGCCCAAGGAACTTGAAAACCAAAGATGACTCAAAAACCAGAGGATAACTTGGCAAGCGAGGAGAGCTTGGTAACCAAAGAATGATCTCAAACCACAGAATAACTTGACAACAACTACAAACTTGGCAAACATAGAGAACACAACTACTAAGAAACTCAAAAATTCAAGGAAATGCAACTCAACATAAACTAAGAAGAAATAAAATAAGGTACGATATCAATGCAGCCTAGGATGCTATTGTATTAGACAACTAGGGTTGGAGAAAATGATTCTCTTGAATCATTGAGACATCACAACCTGAGCCAAATCCAACTTAGATTGGGAAATCCATGTAGCATATTCCACTGGTCTATTCTTCCACTTTACCAAAAACTCATAGCAATATTTTCCTCTCACGCTCTTACCAACTTGTTGATTCAATATCTCTTTAATCTCTTCAATATCTTTCTTAGGGTAACTATCTAATACAACCACTTCATCATCTAACTCATTATATTTGTACAAATCAACAATATTGAATAGAGGATATATATCCATGTCATTAGGTAACTCAACTTCATAAGTATTACCACTTTCAAACTTTTTCAAGACCTTACAAGGTCCAAATTTCTTTATCTTCAAACTTCTTTATCTTCAACTTACTATATTTTCCAATAGGAAATATTCCTTTCTTCAAATGAACCATTACCTCATCACCAACTTAAAAAACATCATGTCTTATAGACTTATCAACATTCTCCTTATACTTCAAGTAACTTTGTTCCAACTTCAGCTTCACTTCCTTATACAAAGACTCCATAAAATTAGAAAACTCTTCTCCTACATCATTTATTTTCTCTTCACCAACAATCTCCCTTAAATGTGATACTCCTCTAGGTTGTATTCTTGTCACAATCTCAAAAGATGTCTTCCCTATACTCCTATTCATAGAATTATTATATGCATACTCATCTTGTGTCAATAAAATTTCTCAATTATGTGATTCATTCCCAACTATGCATCTTATCAAGTTAATCAAGCTTTTGTTCACAATATTTGTTTTTCCATCTATTTGTGGATGGAATGTAGAACTAAACTTCAACTTAGTACCCATATATTTCCAAAAAATCTTCTAAAAATAACCAACAAACTTATTATCTTTATCATAAATAATACTTTTAGGTAATCCATGCAATCTAGCAATCTCTTTAAATAAAATCTTAGCAACATTCTTGGCATCTAATGTCTTCTTACAAGGTATAAAATGAGCTATCTTAGAGAATCTATCCACAAGAACAACTATAGAATCATACCCCTCTAGTGTCTTAGGCAATCCAAGAACAAAATTCACACTAATGTCACTCCAAGGTTTCTCAGGAACCAAAATAGGTGTATGCAAACCAATATTCTAACTTACTCCTTTTACAACTTGACAAATTCCACAACTCTTTACAAGCTTCTGAACATCTGTATACATATGAGGCCAATAATACTTCTCTTTCAGCAAACTAGATGTCTTATCCATTCCAAAATGTCTAGCCAATCCACTGCTATGTTTTTACTTAATCAAACTCAACCACATAGAACTCTTAGGAATACACAACTGAATACCCTTAAACAACATACCTTCTTGAATAGAATATTCATCAAACTTACTTCATTTTTCTATCAAACTTGGTGCTCTATACTCTCTTCACATATCAAAAAAATCAAGATTAGTATTGAACAACTCTTTTATCTCATCAAAACCAAGAACTTCAACCTTCATCTCTATCACCAAAGAATGTCCTCTACCAAATGCATCAGCAATTTGAAAAATGACTCCACTCTTATTCTTAATAAAAATGTAAAAATCTGTAAGTACTCAACCCACTTCATGTCTCCAATTCAACTTATGTTGTCAAGTCCCAAGTATTGTGAAGATTGATGATCAATATACAACACAAACTCCTTAGGAATCAAATAATGTCTCCACTTCTTTAATTCTTGCAAAATAGAATGAAACTCTTGATCATACACATAATACTTTCTTTTAGCATCATTCAATTTCTCACTAAAGAAAGCAACAAGTTTACCTTCTTGACTCAATACAATTCAGATTGCCCTACTACTTGCATCACATTCAACTTGAAATACCTTATTAAAATTAGGCAATGTTAATACAACCGAATCAACAACCTTTTGTTTCAAAGTCTCAAAATTTTTATCAGTTCCATGTGTCCACTTGAATTCCTTTATATCTCCTCTCATTTTTATAGTCATACCATTACAAATAGAACTAAAATTCCTTATAAACTTTCCATAAAAACTAGTTAAACTATGAAATGATCTTAGCTCACCCACATTCTTAGGTATAGGTGATTCCAATTTTTTTTAACCTTCTTAGGATCAATCTTCAAACCATCATCTAAAATAAAAAATCCCAAGTACACAATCTCTTCTAGCGTAAAAGAACACTTCTTCAGATTAATCATCAACTCTTCCTCTTTCAATCTCTGCAATACTTGTCTAACATGCTCAAGATGTTATTCCTTATTTTTATTGTATATCTAAATATCATCCACATAAAATATTTACAAACTTACCCAAGAATCTCTCTAGAACTTCATTCATCAATCTCATCAAAGTACTAGGTGCATTAGTCAAACCAAAAGGCATTACCAACCATTCATACAAACCATCTTTTCTCTTAAAACAACTCTTCCATTCATCACCTTTGATTTTGATATGATGGTAGCCACTCTTCAAATCAATCTTGGTAAAATACTTTTCTCCACTCAAACAATACATTATGTCATCCATCCTCAGCATAGGAAACATATATTTCACTATGATCTTGTTAATAGCTCTAGAATCAATACACATTCTCCATTCTCCATTCTTCTTAGGTGCTAATACAAAATGTACAACACATAGACTCAAACTTTCTCTAATCAAACCTTTCTATAGTAACCCATGCACTTGTTTATTAAGTTCTTCATTCTCAATAGGTGTCAATCTATATGGTGCTTTATTCTAAAAAATAGCTCCAAGAATTAGATCCATGCAATGACTTATACTTTTAATTGAAGGTAAACCATCAGGTATATCCTCTACAAAAATGTCTTTATACTCATTCAATAATTCTATAATTTCTACTAGCACTCAGTTAGCACTATCAGTTTCTACTATCACTTGATTAGCAGTAGCTTATGTCAGTCAGTCACTATTGCCTAGCACTCAATTAGTACTATTTTCTCATACTCAACTACTAATAGAAAAACTCAGTCTCTTAGGGGTTATAGAAAAGTAGATTTGATTCTTCTTCATTTCCTTTTCATATTACTTTAAATTAACCATGTAATTTCTCCTAGTAGTATACTTTACCTCATCTGGACTTTCAATCAAAGGCAGAAATATTTTCTTCTTCCCATTCACCCAAAGGGTATATTGATTCAATCTTCCATCATGTATAATATATCTATAGTATTTCCAAGGTCTACCCTACATTATATGACATCAATCCATAGGCATAATATCACATAGAGCTTCATCAAAATAATGTTTAATCTTGAACTTTATAATGCATAGTTCACTTACCAATATCATATGCTAATATTTGATCCATGAAACATGATAAGGTTTAGGATGCTCCAACCTCTGCAACTACAAATTTGTAACTAATTCTTCTACTACCAAATTTGTAGAACTTCCACTATCAATGATCACCTTGAAACATTTTCTAGCCATCTTACATGTGGTCTTGAAAAGATTTCTCCTTAAGAAAAGTTCCTCATCACTTCCCTTATTACATAAGGTTCTTCTCACCATCATATTTCCTCTAGCCTTAGGTCTACTTGTGATCCAGGGGATGTTTTCACAAAAAAAATTGAAGTATCCCCAAAACTCCAACAATCAGCATCAGATTGAAGTCCTCAAAATTTTGGACCCAACATAATTTGAACGGGTGAAAAAGGAGTTCGTACACAAAAGTTATGGACAGTCAAAGGTTGGTCAAAATGGGAATAGAGATCATCAAAAAGTTGAAAAAATTTATCTCCAAAGTGGTTAACAATGGATTTCAAATTGAAGGTCTCGTTGAGAGCTCTCCGACAATGTTTGTTTCATCAAAAACAAAGATCGTATGTGAAAATGGCACCTGATTGAAGTCCAAGGTAGCATGGCATTAAAAATAAAAATAAAAATAAAATAAATTCCATGCAAAATTTTACTTGGTGGCTGGCGAGGTCAATCCCACAACCTCCCAAGAGTAAAGCTCAGCCAATGGCCATTGGGCCACAAGTTTCATTCAATGTATGTGCGGTACAGTTTATACAAATTCCTTTGCCATCAAAAATTGGAGGGAAAGGAGGCCGCCAGTGGGGTTGTAACCCTTGGCCAGTTCCTCCTTAAAATTTTTAACTACCAATGCGTTATTTTAGCACTTTAAGATAAGTATAGCATAGTTTGTATTTATCTTTTAAACTGACGGCCTAACCTTAGTAAAATAAGGTTAATTATTAATTTGAAACCCCAAATTTGTCATAAGCCAAATCTTTTAAAAGGATGAAGGGGTTATTCCGAGGGAGTTATTAGTTAAAGGCCCTAATTTTATATTATTTTGTTATAGCCTTAATTTGGCTAAATTTATGTACAAAAGGGGGTGGTATTATGCCTTTGGGAGATCATTGAAAAGATGAAGAATTGCTGAAGTCTTGAGCTTGGAGGGAATTTCTTGGAGGACATCATTTTTTAGTCCCACACACTAGAATGATACTTTTGTCCTTCTGAAGGGATTGATGCTATAACACTATAATAGATTATTGGAGTTAATCGGATTGGTCCCCCTGTTGGAGTAGGACTCGGAGATGTAGTCCATACCAAACAAACTTCAAAATTAAATGTGTTGTGTCCCTTTCTCTCTTTGTTCATTCTATCTTTTAATGTTTTGATGTTCCTTATTTCAATTACGTTAATTTAATTCATTTAAAGTATTAAATTAACTTTTATATAATTGGTTAATATTTCTCTGTAATAGTCCTAGATCTTAATAATCAAATCAAATTTGGTATTAGAGCTTTTGTTGGACTACTATTGCAGATTTGAATGTTAACAAGATCTAGGTTGAATCAAGGTGAAGGTGATCTTGAAGAATAAAATCCTGAGATTGGAAAACAAAGAGTTAATCTACTATCCCAGGTGGAAGATAAAGGTGGTGGACAAGGCTCAAAAGACCAAAGTATCCAGAAGACTCTTTAGAATTTGCAAATAATGGTAGAAGTTTTGGTACAAGGAAGAGAAGAAAAGATGTGAAGATGTGCAACTTGAGGAGATAACGGGAAAAAGAAAGGTGTTGGTCATGATCCACCAAAGACATCTCCATCTTCTCCTTCTTCTCCCTCTTCTCCTTCTCCCCACTCTTCTCCTTCTTCTACCCATTCTGAGTCTTCCAATACTTTTAAGGGTGGACATAAGCCTTGAATCAAGTTAGATGTAAAGTTTGACTTGCCAAAATATTCTAAGGAGTTAAATGTCAAAAATTAGATGACTAGATTCAACAAGTAGAAGTCTACTATAGAGTTCAAAACCTTGTACATGATGTTGATAGAATTTAGTTAGCCACTCTTTGGTTAGGTGGTGTAGCTCTAACTTGGTGGGAGAGTAGGACTCAACATGAAACTTCACAACATGGTAAGTTTAATCTATCTTAGTCAGAATTTGTTAGTGCTTTAAAGAAGCAATTCTACCCCCTAGGCCATATGCAATAGTTAATGATGAACTGACAACACTTTAGGCAAGGGAAAGGTCAATCTGTCCAAGATTAAACCCATGAATTTTGTAAAAAGGCTATTTCATTAAATGTCCCATTGTATACCCAAGACACTTTACTCAAGTATATAGGTGGTCTTCATTTTTACCTAAGGCATTCCATCCTTGTTCTAAATCCTTGTAATTTGGATGAAGTATGTGTCCAGGAAACACATTTAGAGTCAAGGGGTAAGGGTACTTTCATTGATAAGTCTAATAAAAAGCCATCTAAGTCTAATAAAAAGTCCAAAAGTAAAGGAAAGGGTAAAAGGAAAGCAACAGTAAAGAAAGAGGGTGAGAAACCCACATGCTCACATTGCAAGAAAGAAGGGCATGATGATTCTAAGTGTTGGAAGCTGCATCCTAAATAGAGGGCGAAGCGATTTGGTGGAAACAAACGCATACAAAAGGCTGCTGCTATAACTCAACAAGATCTTAGATTTGACTTTGGAGATGAGACAAAGATTGTTGCTACCAGGATTCAAGGTAAAGGAAAAGGTATATCTCTTTGATCAGCTACAAGTTCTTCTAGTATAAGTGCAAGTACAAGTAAAGAATCTTCTCCTAAGAATGATAAACAAAGGAATGAATTATTTCACATCCGAGTTGTTATTAAGCATAGTAAGGTTGATACACTATTTGAAATAGGTTCTTAAGTTAATTTGATATCTGAAGGAGTTGTTAAAAAGCTTAATTTGACTACAACGCCTCATCCGAAACCATACCCTTTTGGATGGGTTTGTGATGATGCATAGTTACAAATAACTAAACAATGCAAGTTAAGATTTTCTATCACTGCAAACTTTTTGGATGAGGTAGAAGCTGATTTAGTCCCTTTAGATATTTGTGGTCTTGTACTTGGGAGTCCCTATTTGTATGATCGACAGGCTATCTTCTATAGGGGGGAAAATAAGTATCATTTTTTAAAGAAAATATTGAATACATTGTATAGGCACATAAGGTTAAGACTAATCTGGCATTAGTCAATGCTGGTCAAATGAAAATTTTAGTCAAATCTAGTAAGAACTTTGTGTTATTGCTTGTAAAAGCCAAAGAAGATGAAAAATCTTAGTCATTTAAGGGATGTGATCTAAAACATAAGGCTGAATTGGTCAAAGTTGTTTCTGCCTATGATGACTTGTTTCAGGAACCGAAAGGATTGCCTCCTAAGAGAGAGACACAACATGAGATTTAGTTGCAACAAGATACACCACTTCCTAATATCAACATGTACTATTTATCAGTCTTGCAGAATGAAGAAATCAAGAAGAAAGTTCAAGAGCTAGTCGAGAAAGGAGTTATATGTCCTAGTACTTCTCCTTGTGGTTCTCCTATTGTGTTGGTTCGAAAGAAAGATGGGACTTGGAGAATGTGCATTGACTACAGGGCTTTGAACAAGATAATGGTAAAGAACATGTACCCTCTTCCTAGAATTGATGATTTACTTGATCAGTTGAAACATGCAATTTATTTCACTGTGCTAGACTTATGCAGTGGATATCATCAAATAATAATTACAGAAAGTGATATTTGGAAAACTGCTTTTAAGACAAAATAGGGACTTTATGAGGGGTTGGTCATGCCATTTGGGCTTTGTAATGCACCAACTACATTTATGAGTCATGAATGATGTCTTTCATCCCTTTATTGATGTTTTTGTCATAATCTATTTAGATGATATTCTTGTATTCAGTAAGTCTTGGGATGATCATGTAATTCATGTAAAGAAAGTATTTGATATACTGAGAAAAGAAAAACTTTATATAAAGATGTCAAAATGTGAATTTGCAAAGACATCCTTAGTGTACTTAGGTTATGTCATAGGAGATGGTCAATTGAAAGTAGACCCTATGAAGGTCGAATGTATTGTAAAATGGCCTAAGTCAAGTACATTTACAAAAGTCAAGAGTTTCTTAGGTGCAGTTCAATACTGGAGGAAGTTCATTGCAAACTTCTCTTTTATTGCATCATCGTTGCACGCATTGACTAGTAATAAGGTAACTTTTTAGTGGAGAGGTCCACAACAAAAGGCTTTCGACACTTTGAAGGAAAAGTTGAGTACTACACCATTGTTAGCTCTACCTAATTTACATCAACCATTTGAGATTGAGATAGATGCGAGCGGGTTTTCAATGGGAGTTGTATTCATGCAAGGAGGTAAACCAGTCTGCTACCACTCTAAAACTTTTTCAGGAGTAGTAAGTAACTATCCTACGTATGATAAAGAACTTTATGCTTTAGTTCAGAGTGTTAAAAATGGAAACATTACTTAATGGGAAAAGAAACTATAATCGGCACCAATCACTAGCCACTACAATATTTGCACTCACAATCTAAGTTGCAACAAAGTAGGCACTTTAGGTGGATGGTTTTTCTACAATAGTTTCATTTGGTAATTAAGTATAAGAAGGGTTCTCATAACAAAGTAGTAGATATGTTGTCTAGACCTCCTGTTTAGAATGCTTTGATAATCCTTCAAAATAGTTCTATGGTTCATGAAAGTTTTTAGGAACAATATTCTAATGATGAGAACTTTAAGGATATCTATGCAACTTTAATCTAGGGTATATATGTGGAAGAGAAAGATTACTATGTGCAAGATAATTTTGTTTACCACTTGGGAAAACTATGCAATCCTAAAGATGAACATGCACATGTAATTCGGGATGCACACACCTCTTTGATTGTAGGACATTTCAGGGTAAGTAAGAAATTGGCTCAATTGTAGAAATATTGTTACTGGCCTCATATGTAGGAAACCGTCACTAAGTATATAAAAGGATGTGTAATGTGTGTAACTAGTAAACTAAGTAATAGGAAATTGGGTTTGTACACACCATTACCTATACCATCCTGTCCATGGGAAATGTGTCTATGGACTTTGTGGGGGGTTTACCTACATCTAGGAAAGGTCATGATTATCTGTATGTAGTACTTGATTGATTCAGCAAAATGTGTATTTTAATGCCTTGTAAAAAGCAAGTCACTACTAAACTGATAGCTCATTTGTACTTTCAAAATGTATGGGTTCATTTTGGGTTACCCACTTCTATTGTATCGGATTGAGATTCTTGATTCTTAGGGGAATTTTGGTCATCTTTGTGGGGACTCATGGATACCAAGCTGAAGAAGAGTACAACCTTCCATCCACAGACTGACAAACAGACAGAGGTAGTGAATAGGATAGTTGTACATCTGCTTAGAGGTTACTGTAGCAAACACCCTAAGTTGTGGGATGAAAGTCTCCACTATGTGCAACACGCTTACAACCATGTGGCACACTCTTCTACAAAGAGGTCTCCTTTTGAGACTTGCTTCAGTTACTTGCCTAAGACACCAATGTATTTTTTTTTTGGGAAGGACAATGTTGTGGATGGACACCATGATGCAAAAAAGGCTTTAAATTTCATCCAGAAGGTCCAAGAAATCTATTAGGCAGTAGAAACACAGTTGAAGCAGAGCCAAGCAAAATACAAGGCTTGTCATGATAAACATCACATTGATCACCAATTCCAAGTTGGTGATAGTATTTGGTTACATATCAGTAAGGAAAGAATGCAAGGTGAAGGAAGGAAGCTCAAGCCTATCAGGTATGGTCCTTTTGAAATCTTGGAAAAAATTGGTACCAATGCCTTCCACCTTAATCTTCCTCCATACATGCAAATTTACTCATTTGTCAATGTTGAGAATCTGAAGTTGTATGAGCCTATAATGATCTTGGATGAAGACATCAGTGTTTAGATTCCATCAGTTGATGATCTTTCACCGGAGTATATGTCAGAATTGCCAAAAGATGTCATCCTTGACAGGAATGTCAAAACCTCATGAAGAGGACCAGTTGAATACCTTCGAATGCAATTGAAAGGGATGCATCCAAGCAAGGAAAGATGGATGGAGATTGGTAAAGTGAGGGAAAAATACCCTCACCTACTTTTTGTGTAATTCAAACTTTTGATGGTCCAAAAGCTTCCTAGTGGGGAGGCTTGATCTAGGGGATATTTTAACAAAAAAAATTGAAGTATCCCTAGAACTCCAACAATCAGCATTAGATTGAAGTCCTCAAAATTCTAGACCCAACACAATTTAAATGGGAGAAAAAGGAGTCTATATGCAAAAGTTATTGGCAGTCAAAGGTTGGTCAAACTAGGACTAGAGGTCATCAAAAAGTTGAAAAAAATAATTATCTCCAAAGTGGTCAACAATTTATTTCAAATTGAAGGTCTTGTTGAGAGCTCTCCAACAATGTTTGTTTCATCAAAAATAGAGATCGTATGTGAAAATGGTGTCTGATTGAAGTCCGATGTAGCATGGCATTAAAAATAATAATTTATTATTAAAAATAAAAATAAAAATAAAATAAATGCCATGCAAAAGTTTACTTGGTGTCCAGTGGGATCGAACCCAAGACCTTCTGGCAATAAAGCTTGGCCAATGGCCGTTGGGCCACAAGTTTCATTCAATTTATGTGTGGCACAGTTTATACATATCCCTTTGCCACCAAAAATTGGAGAGAAAGGAGGCTGCTAGTGGGGTTGGAACTCTTGAATGGTGCCTCTTTAAAACATTTAATTGCCAATGCACTATTTTAGTGCTTTGAAGTAAGAATAGTGTAGTTTGTATTTATCTTTTAAACTAACAGCCTAACCTTAGTAAATTAAGGTTAATTATTTATTTTAAACCCCAAATTTTTCATAAGCCAAATCTTTTAAAAGGCTAAAGGGGTTATTCTGAGGGAGTAATTAGTTAAAGGCCCTAATTTTATATTATTTTGTTATAGCCTTATTTTGGCTAAATATATGTATAAAAGGGGGCGGTATTATGCCTTTGGGAGATCATTGAATAGACTAAGAATTGTTGAAGTCTTGAGCTTGGAGGGAATTTCTTGGAGGACATCATTTTTTAGTCCTGCACACCAGAATGATGTTGATGTTCTTCTAAAGTGATTGCTGCTATAACACTATAATAGTTTATTAGAGTTAATCGGATTGGTCCCCCTATTGGAGTAGGACCTAGAGATGTAGTCCATACCAGACGAACTTCAAAATTAGATATGTTGTGTCCCTTTCTCTCTTTGTTCATTTTGTCTTTTCATGTTTTGATATTCTTTATTTGAATTATGTTAGTTTAATTTTTTCAAAGTATTAAATTAGCTTTTATGTAATTGGCTAGTATTTCTCTATAATAGTCCTAGATCCTAATAATTAGATCAACTTTGTGAACCCTTAGTATCTCCTTGAACCACAATATTTTTGTTACTTTGTCCACTTTCAAAGGAACTACAGTCAAAAGATCTATGCCCTTCTTTACCACATCTGGAGAAATTACCATGAAAACCACCTCTAGAATAAGAGTTATCTCTTCCTTGGTAAGAACCAATACCTCCTTGGTAGGAATCACCACCTTTCCACTTGCTCTTTCCTTTATCATCATTCTTCCATTCAGATTTTCCCTTGTCTTGCACAATTTTTTTAGATCTACCACCTTTTCAATAAGATCTACCTCTATGTGTCTAGAATCTACCACCTCTACCTCTTTGTCTTTGTTTATGCTTCTTCATCAAGATCTCCTTAGCTTTCAAGGCACATTGATATGCTTCCTCCATAATTTCCAATTTCAAAAAACTTATCTCATCTTGAATTCCAGATATCAATCCATTTATGTACCTCACAATTTTCTCAACATCATCATCCACATATCCATATCTGATATCCAATCTATAGAATTCTTCAGTATACTCTTTCACAATCATGTCTCTTTGTCTCAAATTTTGTATCTTTTTAAACAAGCTAACATGATAATTAGTGGGAAGAAACATGTTCTTTACCTTGTTTACATTCCTCAGCTAAGTCCTGATCTTTTCCTTTCCTCTCCTTTGTCTATTAATTTACAAATGCTCCCACTATAGTGAGGCATGTCCTTTCAACCTAGTAACTACAATCTTGACCATGCTATTATCAAGGGTGTTTTCATAGTCAAAGAACTTCTCCATTTCAAAGATCCAATCCAATGTAGCATTGGTATCCAATTTTCCATCATAAGGAATAACTTCGATGGTAGGCTTTAAATTATCCCTAGACAATGCTCTCAATAATCTTGCCTCAACTTGATCTTCTTTAGGTTTTGGATAAGGTTTTGGTGTTGCCACTTCATTATCACTCACATCATCAAGATGTGCTCCTCTTCTCTAGGATGTCTCTACAACATCTAACTTGGCCGAAATTTGTCTCAATGTATCTAACTCAACATTGTTAGCATTTCCTCTACCTCAAACTATCTTGATAATCAATTTCCTTCAAGATCATAACTAGCTACAAGTTATAGGTCAAATCCACAGATTTGTAACCCTACAACCAAATTCACTTAGGGTTCTACATTATCCAATCCACAAGGATGAAGCTTTACTCCAATACCACTTGATGCAGGGAGAGATATGAGATAACTAGGGCCAAAGGAACATCCAACAATTCACACCACCTGTGAGTGTAAATATTGAGGAAAACAAACACCAAATAATAGTAAACTCTATAGATAGAGGAACAAAATTCCTTCATAGATTCATAAAAATATCATATACATACCCAAATATAAGGCCTTCTAGGTTACAACCAACATTACAACTCAAAATTTGAACAATGAAGATAAACTTCTCATTTCCTTACTTCTTCTCTTCGTACCTTAATCGATCTAACTTCCATACCCTAAGACTTTACCAAAGACCTTGTTAAATACATGCATGGCCACAAGTCATCCTGTTATGAAATACAACAAAAATAAACCCTCATATAAAATGCTAAAATAGGACACAATTCGACTCTTAGAAAAAATCAATCACAAAATTAAATGCAAAGGTCAGCTTCAACAAGAAATATCACACAGGTAAATCGACAAAGGAAGAATCCATCAAAATCTACAACTCAATGACTCAACAATACTTGGCATCCAAAAAAACTTGGTAGCCAAAGGAACTCACCAACTAAAGAAGACTTGGCAACCAAAGGATAACTCAGCAACCAAGGAGAGCTTAGTAACCAAAGAATGCTCAGAAGCCATAGGATAACTCGGTAGCAACTACAAACTTGAAAAACATAGAGAACTTGACAACTAATAAGAAACTCAACAATGCAAGGCAATGCAACTCGACAGAAACTAAGAAGAAATAAAATCATGTACCTGATAGAAATGTAACCCAAGATGCTCTGGCATCATGCTCCATGGCTTCATTTTTCTCCCTTAGAAGTGGTTTAAATGGCTAGCATTGCCACTTAGCCTCTCTATTGTGGGGTTGTACATGGTCCCTAGTTTCTCTTCCTACTACCCACATTGTCTCTAGTTGTCCTTCTTTGAGTGGAGATCAAAAGTGCTCATTTCCCTACCTAGAATTGGTGGTAAATTTTCTTCAATGATAGAAGGAGAAGAAGAGAAATTAAAAGGTGTTTCTAATGATGGTTGGGCTTCTCTAGAGCCACCCACCAACCCCACTGATATATGGGGTTCTGATGATCGCCATGATCCACCTCCCTCAATCAGAATTAATTTAGTCACTTATGGGATTTTTTTTTCTTGATGAATATTTGTTAGCTTTCTAACTTTTCCATGTGAAATCTCATGGGGTGATCATTGTATCTCCTAACCATTTTTTTGTGAATATGTAACTTTAATATTATAATTAATAGAAAAAAGTCTATTAATAATAAAAAATAAAGTTAAAACTCATACAATTAATAAAAAACTACCAAAAGGACAGATAAATTATATGATGTCAAATTATTACTAACTCAAATAAATTTTGAAATTATACAAAAATGTTAACATTTTAAGGTGTGTAACTAGTAACTACTTTATCCCCTTTCATTAAAAAGTAATAAGACTACTTTGTATTATTTCCATTTTTAAAGCCTCTAATGTTCACTATTTGTAAAAATATATTAATTTCGAATGTAGTTTCAAAGCTATGCAATTCTTGTTCTTGTTGTGCCTTCAAATTTTGAGAATAAATGTATTCATTTTATTGTTAACAACGAACTTTGCTAATTTCATAAATAAAGTGGTATTTTAAGAATTCAATTTTGTAAATTTTGTTTGTGTACTTATCTAATATTAAAGAAAAAGTGTTGAAAAAATGTGGCATTCTATTACTTTGGGAGATTATAGGGTACAAGTTGAACCAAGTCTACCTTATGTAGCTCTTTGGTTGAATTTTTGATTATGGTATAGAAGGATATTCTTGATATTATCGTTTTCCCTATTTTAAATAAAATCACTAACACCAACCAATATGTGATGACCAAATTGCATTTCACTTCTTATGACATGTCCCTAATTAAAATTCTAATAATCACAACTTTTAAATATAGACAAGATTCAAATGATAATTTAGGATTGCATACCTAAGGGTGACTAGTAAGATGTTTCAAAGAAATAACTTGAGTTCATTAAAATCATTTATATACAGTAGAATAAGAGCATTATGGGAGAATTGAGTTAGATAAACATACCCTTGTACTCTAAAAAGTATGAAATTTTGTAAAAAATTATATTGCTCAAATTAGGAACAAGGATGTGTTAGAAAATAGCCTAACTATGTAATAACCCCCAAAAGGTGTTCAATAACCATTGTTTAGGAATTCTAACAAATAGACACAACCCAGTAAAAAGTGATAGTTAGAGATGCAATTCTAGAAGTTGGATAATTTTTATTATGATTAGGTTATCTAATTATTATGATTACATTGCAATCCTATCCAATTGATTTGTAGGATTTTCAAATACACATATTTTGAAGGAGATGTCCTCATTTGAAGTTTACAATAAAAAATAACTTGAGAATGTAATATAATTTAAGAGAACAAATTTCTACAATCCATTATATTGTATTGATATGTTTTTGGATTTGATTGTGTTAAGATTTTTACCATCAACATTTCAAATCACACTATGTGATCCATCATCAGGATGAAGAGCAAGAGATGCAAAACACAGTAGGTTGCAGATAGTGGCTGACCCAAAAGATAAAGGGAACAAGCAAGAAAGATAGCACACACCCTGAGGTTGAAGAATAAAAATAAGAAATAATAAAATAGGGTTAGACAGAAGGACAAGGGGCCAAAAAAGAATGCACCCAAGGACAAACCAAAAAATAATTAGAAGCTAAAAAGGCACCAATTGAATAAAGTGAAGAATTTATGCAAATTAACAAGTAAAGAAATTTAAAATACAAGAACAATTGAAATAAGATATGATTACGAGTGTGCCTAAAAATATATATATGGGTGAAATATAACAAGAATATAATAGAAAAAGTCATATGTACATAAGTCGAAGACGTGGAATGGTCAAAGATGATAGATACATGCTTGCTTATATATAACTAAACAAATATGTGTGTATAATACTATGTGTGAGTGTCTGTGTTTATATTTTGTATTGGCTATGTGTGTGTGTGTGTGTGTGTGTGTGTGTGTGTGTGTGTGTGTGTGTGTCTGTAATATGGGTGCACACAATTATATATCTAAAAAAGTATAAATGTATGCCATATATATAAATATGTGTGCGCGTGTATATAAGAGTATATATACCTATATGTATACTAATATATGTACATACAAATGCATATATATGTAAGTGTATGTATACATACATATATAAATATGTATATATTTAAATATATTAATGTATAAAATATGTATATGTATATAATATATATAAATGCAAAAGTATATATATATATATATATAAATGTGCACTTATATATAACTAAAAGTGTGTGCATGTATAAAAGTGTATGCAAATACATATATGAGTATATATAGAAGTATGCATAAATAAATTAAAATTTATAAAATATAAAATATATGTGTGTGTGTGAATATATATATATATATATATATATATATATATATATATATATATATATATATATATGTATATGTATATGTATATGTATATGTATATGTATATGTATATGTATATGTGATAAATAAATAAATAAATAAATATATTTATCACATATACATATACATATAAATACATATATATGTATATGTATAGATATACATATATATATGTAGATATATATATATATGTATGTATGTATATATATGTATATGTATATATAGATAGATATATATATATATATACATACATATATATATGTATATATATGTACATATACATATGTATATATATATATAAATATATATATATATATATATATATATGTATATGTACATACATATATATATATATACATACATATATATGTACATATATAGTATAAACTGTAAGGAGTTCAAAAATAAAACAAAAATTGCAGAGTATTAGAGCATGGGAGGACAGGCTTCAAATCAAAAAAGAAGAATTACATATACTCCAAGAGGAAAAGAAAGAGAGGGAGCTTGATAGTTTGATTGAAGGTGTGAATATTATTCAAATGTAGCCTCCAAAAGTACCCATTCTTCACCTCATTAGCAAAGAACGTGGCATGACCATCTTTAAGAAGCCTTTTGAACTTAGACTTGTTAGTTTTCATGGTAATTTGAACCTGCAAAAAGATTTTAAAATAAGTGAGTCTTCGAAAAGACTCAGTAAGCAACCTACGGATATTTTGAAGCCTTTCTTCATTTCTACACTTCCAGATTTGCCACAAAATGTTAGCTAAGAGAATGTCCCAAAACATGTTAACATCTTTTTTTGCATTACAAATAGAACCAGTAATAATTTCAAAAATATTGAGGTAGAGGGGATAGATATTGCAAACATTAACCAAACCTCTTTAGCTAAACTACATTCAAAGAAAATGTGCCTTCCCGTATTTGGGGTTCTGCAAATGCTGCAATAATTAATATCTGAGAAAGTGCTTCTAATAGGAAGTTTGTTGAGAATAAGAAACCATTTAAAACTTATAATTTTAGGATCAATAGAACTTTTCCAAAGATAATCAAAAAGCTTATTCCAAGCGGGAATATCCAAATCAGTATACCAAGTATTATTAATATGACTAATAATCTCTTAATTGTGATTAATAACCTTGTAAATATTCTTAGCTTTAAGTTTGGAAAAGATGATTCCACCAGGCCATTTACTTTTCAGATATTTGTTAGAGCCAACATGACATTAAGTAGGGATATCCTTACTAGCCTTGGTATTCATATTATAAGTCTTCTTGTGAGAATCAGGAAGGTTAAATTTATTTTTTAACTCATCCCACTGGATAAGTTTGTCCTTTTCAAAGATATCAATAAATTTTTTGATCCCATAGTTGGCCCAAACGTTGGCAGAGCAGCCTTGGGTAAGAGCAAGGGGTTTATTGCCCAACTTAACGTTCCACCAAATGGATATTTTACCATGGAGGGTCTTATCATCAATTTTTTAATTTTTTTTTGCCTTGAACCATGAGAGGAAAATCACCACAAATGAGATCAGTGAGGGGATTCTTCTAGAATTTAGCATTTTTTGGATATCCTCTCCCAATATTATTATGAATCAGAAATTTCCAGGGATCATCTCCCTCCAAGGCATGAAAGATCCATTTAGAGGCCAAAGAAAGACCACTTAGCTTTAGGTCTTTAAGCCCCCAAGGAGGTTGTCGACATGACACCAATTCCACTTGATAGAGTGAGTCTTTTTATTCCCTTTTCTAGCTGACCAGAGATAATTTTTGATGGCTTTCTATATTTCCAACACTTGATAATCATTAAACATCCAGGCAGAGGCATAGTATATGTTGTAAGACGAGAGAATTTTCTGACACACTTGGATTCTACCAGCAAGAGACAAAGACCTATTGTGACATTTGTTAAGTTTATTATGGATCTTGTCCTTGATCCAGCTCCACATTTCTTTTAAGGAGGGCTTAATAGAGAAGGGGATACCGAGATATTTAACAACTTTAGAAGGGGCACCCCATTGGAAGACAAACTTCTCAAACCAATCAGGAGGTTGGTTTTCCCATCCAAGATAAATAGATTTAGAATGAGATAATCGAGCTCTAGATATTTTATATAAAAAAAAGTTCATTTTATTGATCATGGCTTCAAAGTTAGATTCAAAGGCTTCATGAAAAAGAGAAGTGTGATCAACAAACTAGCAATTGATAATTTCCTTGCTATCAAGAAGGGTGATACCTTTAATTGTAGGGGATAAACTGTTGTCCCTAATAATATAGAAGAGAGCTTTAGAGGTGATAACAAAAAGGGTTGGGGCAAGTGGGAAGCCTTGTCTAATCAATCTTCTCAAAGGGAAAGGGGCTGAAAGAGATCCATTAATATCAACTTAAGCATAAGCATCTTTGAGAAGCACTTTAACAATGTCACAAAAGAAAGAGGGGAACCCAAAAGCATCAAGCATCATATTGATAAAATTCCACTCAACTCTATCATAAGTCTTTACAAAGTTGAACTAAAACATAGAAACATTTTGATTAGTATGCTTAGCCCAATTAAGAGCCTCCCAACTAGTTATCAGATTCTCTAAGATATGTCTACCTTTAACAAAGCCAGTTTGGGTAGGACAAACAAATTTAGGAAGGATGGTTTCCAGCCTACGAGCCATAATCTTACCAAGGATTTTAGAAGAGACATTTAACAAGGTTATGGGTCTGTATTTCCTAATAAGGGATTTATCACCCTCCTTGGGGATGAGTTTGATAATTCCAAAAATAATATCTCTACCCAAAGTTCCAGTATCAATGGCTTCATTGTAAGTGTTAAGTAAAACTTTACAAATCCATTTGTTGTTAACTTTGTAGAACTCCATAGGCAGACTGTTAGGGCCAATGGCTTTATCATTATTAAAAGAGTTAATGGACATTTCAATTTCCTCAAGAGTTATGGGCTACTCACGGAAGGAGACATCATTATCTGAAATCCTTTTGGGGATAAGATTCCTACATTGGTCTCTAAGAGCCTTAGCATCCTGAGAATCCTTGGAAGTGAAGAGATCCTCATAAAATTGGACAAACTCTTTCTTAATAGTGTCCAAATCTATAATCAGTTGGTTGTTAATAAACAACTTATCAATAGTCTCCTTATCATGTTTTTGTTTAATAAGATTGAAGAAAAATTTACTACCTCTATCCCCAAATTGTAATCAATGAGCTCTTGATCAAATTCTAGCTCTTAGAGCTTTATGATGTTGATTCTTCCTAAGAGCATTTTTAGCATGAGCAAGTTGATGACAAAGGTGAGGGTCATTGATTTTTTTTTGGATAGCCTCTTCAACATTATAAAGGTTATTGTTAAGCCAAGACTCTTTATATCTAAAGTCCTTGGCTTTTTTTGACCAACAGTCCTAAGTAAATTTTGCCAAGCAAAAATATCCAAGTTCCACCTACTAATGTAAGATATAGAGGGATAATGAGACTCGTTAATGAGTCTTATAATAGAAATAGCAGTAAGGATATCTTCATCTTCTAGAAGACTAGTATTAAGGATGAACTTATGGTTACCTTGATTGCTAAGGATAGGGGAACATTCAAAATCAACAGAGATAGAAATAGGATGGTGATCTAAGAGAGTGGTAGGGGAGACAATCACCAAGTTATTATGTTTACCTGGAAGCACAGAGAAGAAATTGCTATTGAGTTCAAAACAATAGAGCCTAGAATAGATTCTAGACTGTCCTTTTTGAAAATTGCACCAAGTATACTAGAGCTCAAGGTTACTATTCTTGTTCCCACTTAATGGATCAAAAAGAGATTTAGCAATTTTAAAATTATTCCAAGAAAGTCTTTCCTGATCTTTCCAAGCAAAGGAAAGACCTCCCATTTTATCTTCCTAGTCTTCAATCATATTAAAATCACCTCCAAACATCTAAGGGATATCTAGAAGTGAATTGAGCTAAGACCAAAACATACTCTTTTCAGTATAGTCATTGGCAACATAAATAACACATATACCAAATTCAAAATCATTATAATTAAAAATCAACCAAATAGCTCTATTGTAGGGAGAGAAACCAAAGCTCTTAATCCTAGGACCCCACTTAGGGCTGAGTAAGATAGCCACACTTCCTCTTCCTTGAGGGTGATTAGCGGAGAATTTAACAACACCTTTCCAAATAAAGTTAAGATTTGATTCCAAAATGAATCTAGTAGACTTAATTTCTTGCAACATGATCAAATCAATATTATTACTAGAGCTGAGAAATTTTTTAACCACAAACTTTCTATTGGGACATTCAAGTCCTCTAATATTCCATGAAACACAATTCATTGAGACATAATTTTAGAATTAGACATTTCAAGATCCAAAATATCCTCCATAGGAGAGACATCGCTAGAAACTATGTGGCTTTGATTTTTATTGTTCTTGTTTTTGTTTTTAGAACCAAGAGGTCTCCCTTTCCTCTTTGAAGTGGGGATATCCTCACTATCAGACAAAGAGGGAGATGAGGTATCTAGCATCGAAGGCTAGCTATTAGCAGCAGATGGGATTGCTAGTATGACTTCAATGATAAATTCATTAGAGATTTCTTGGAAATTTTTAATAGGGAGCTTTGGATTTGGAAGGGGTTTTTGAAGCAAGGGTGGAAGACTTAGTAGATTCTTGCACATTAACAACCAAGTTAATAGCTGGAGGAGGGGGGAAGACTAGCACATTTGGGGCTGAATTATTTTTATTCAATCGATTTTTCTTCTTTTTGGTAATAGTTTGAAAACTGTCAGCATCCATGATGCTAGTAATAGAAGCATTATGAAAGGATGGTGTTGCCAGAGAGGAGGGAAGAGATTGTGAGGAGGTGAAGGGTTGGATTTACCAATAGAGGAAGAATTCAATTGGGTAGCAAAAGAGGTATTCAAAGGATTAAGGTTTTATATACTTTTATTTTTGATAATAAAGAAATCTTTTCTAAGATGCCCTTCTTTCCTGCATAAGAAACATGCATTTAACCCTCCTAGGGTTTTGACAAGGCAAGAGACCTTTCCATTGGCAATGCTAATGGTGAGTTCTTTAGGTAAATCATTTCTAGGTTTCAAAGCAATAAGAACCTTAGCATCAAGATGAGGCACCAGCTGGGTCGAGTCATCCATGCATAGGAATTTACCAAGGGGTTCAACAAGTTGAGGGATAAATCTCCATAAGAAAGGAGGAATGTGCTTACTAAGGACCCATCTGGGTGCTGAGAGGGCAACAATCTCATCTAAGGTAGCCTCAACATTCCATGCCAAAGCTTGAAATGTGGTGTTTCCTACAATCCAATATTCTTTTTTAAACATAGCTAGCTGAGGTTTGTTATTGTTAAAGAAAATGACAAAAAAACCTTTCTGTATTTGCCTGCAAAAGGAAATTTGATAGCGAAGTTTCAAATTCAATAATTATAAAACCAATCATCTAAGAATTTTTTGGTAGGAACCTTGTCAATTTCAACTGTAGAGAAGAAGATGGCAGTGTTTCTTAACCTTTCATTTTCTTTTATTATCTTAGCTAACATTTTAGGGTTAGGAAAAACATGAAATGCAGAAGGATCCCTAGAGTGCTTACCATTTTTGGGGTTTTCATCGTGAGTGGGCTTGGTGAAATGAGTGTTGGAGACAATCATAGGTGCCAAGTTTGCAACTACCTCCAAGAAGGATCTCGGCTTGCCACCAGTTTTGCCATTAGAACTGGTAGCAATTACCATTTTTAAACATGACATTAGCTTTATTCACACATGAATTAAAGTTAAACAATATAGATCCAACCAAGACATTAAATGGTTTATTTAATTTAGGGTTAAGGAGAGAGGATAGGTCGCACCTGGAGGAGTCCTTATTTTTAAAGTCACTGACGAGGTTACCTTCAGTGCTTGCCACCTCTTCATTTCCTTGGAGAACAAAGTTTGTAGTGATGCTAGTAGCATCCGCTGGTGGATCGCGGTCTGACATGCCATTTTCGACTGATTTTGACAAACTTCAAGCAAAAAAATTGCTAAAAAACTTTGTTAAAAATTCATATATATATATATATTTCACACACACACACACACACACACACACACACACACACACACACACACACACATTTCCATTTATATATATTATATACATATACATATTTTATACATTAATATATTATATATATATATGTACATATGCATGTATATATATGTACATATGTATGTATATACATATATACATATGTATATGTATATGTGTATATATATATATACATACATATATATATATATATATGTATAGATATATGTATATATATATATGTATATACATATATATATACATATATCTATACATATATATAGATATATGTATAGATATATGTATATATATATATATACATATATCTATATATATGTATAGATATATGTATATATATATGTATGTACATATATATATATACATATATCTATACATATATCTATACATATATCTATATATATATATATGTGTATATATATATATATATATATATATGTGTATATATATATATATATATGTGTGTGTATATATATATATATATATATATATATATATATATATACACTCTTATACACATGCACACACATATTTATATATATGGCATACATTTATACTTTTTTAGATATATAATTACATATACCCATATTACACACACACACATATATAGCCCATACAAAATATAAACACACACACATGCACACTCACACATAGTATTATACAGTCACATATTTGTTTTATATATATATATATATATATATAAGCAAGCATGTATCTATCATCTTTGACCATTCCATGTCTTCGGCTTATGTACATATGACTTTTTCTATTATATTCTTGTTATATTTTGTGCATATATAATTTTTTAGGCACACTCGCAGTTATATCTTATTTCAATTGTTCTTTTATTTTTTATTTCTTTACTTGTTAATTCACATAAATTCTTCACTTGATTCAATTGGTGCCTTTTTAGCTTCTAATTATTTTTTGGTTTGTCCTTGGGTGTGTTCCTTTTTGGCCCCTCCTCCTTCTGTCTACCCCTCTTTTATTGTTTCTTATTTTTATTTTATTTTTATTTTTATTTTTCAACCTCAGGGTGTGTGCTATCTTTCTTGCCTGTTCCCTTTATCTTTTGGGTCAGCCACTATCTACAACCTACTATGTTTTGCATCTTTTGCTCTTCATCCTGATGATTGATCACATAGTGTCATTAGAAATGTTGATGATAAAAATCTTAACACAATCGAATCCAGAAACATATTAGTACAAAGTAATATAAGTTAGATTACATCACATTATCATTTTACTCATGCAAAATTAAACTTTTATAACTACTTTTCAAATCAACATTTGTTAATTTTCATGAAATATTAAAAAAAATTACATATTAATGATCATTTATTTAACTAATATAAAAGAAAAAATGACATTCTTTCATTCCTCTCAATAATAATAAGGGAAGGTATTTATGTCATATACCTTTATTATCCTAACACTCTAGAATTAAGTACGAGGAGAAGAGTACTAGTAGTAGTTATAGCTAACTTTATGCACCCACTGATCCTAAATTATACATCCAATTTCAACAATTTTACTATTGTTGTCTAGGTATCTGACTTATTGATGATAGCTATTTTTCATGCACGAGAGTCAAAAGTGATCATTTCAAAGTAGTTTAATATACCTACTATACCTACTATTTGTGTGATATTAGTAGTCTTAAAATTGCATGACTCCTCCAATTAAAATCTACACAATTTTACTAATAGAAATACTAATATAAAAGTGTTAATATATATAAAATTTATTAATCAACATTTAGTTTTTTTTTTAAAATATTCCTAAATACTATAATTGAACAATTGAATAAATGAAAAAATAAACCAGTCATTCAAACATGAATGATAACTGAACCCTTCTTTTAAAGTCTTATGCCCCTATGCCCAACGCCGTGTAATCACTCTGTCCACAAAGCTAAACTTTTCTGGAATTAATAACTACAAATATAACGGTTTGTGCTTTTGACTGGATTGATAAGTTATTAATCTTTATTGGATCCTTGAAATGCTAGTACATAGATATGGATGTAGTCAGTACAAAAGGCATCTAAAACAGGCAGGTTATCAACTTTGTTCACACCACCAACAAGCGTATTCTTTATTAATGATCATCAGAAAGCCAGACTAAAACTCAACATCACACATGCTGGCAGATGAACTAATTTGTCATCCAAACACATGATGGGACCTGATTCCAAAGGTTTCTTGAGTACAGCATAAGCTACTACTCAATTAATGCTTCAACAGGGCCCATCTCATTCTTTATATCTGAATTTGGCCGCATTACCCTAATAAATATTGGCAATTGAGTGAGGGAGTCTAATACTTATGAGACTAACTAAATCAATTCGCACTATTTATAAGGGCAATGTGGCAGAATTTGGTGCACCCAATGTTGACTTTCTATCATCACACAATATTTTATGTAGGTACAACCTAATATACCTGTCAGAGAAATTTAAAAAACCTTCCCCACATATCCGGAAAGGTGACTGGTAGATGTGGAAGAGTAGATCCAATGAATGGTAGGTGTTATTTTTATTGGGTAATGATAAACCATGTTCTATTGCATGTAACATTACTTAAAGGCTGTCGTGTTATGACAATGCACTTGAATCTTCTGAACATTGAACTGCAGTATTGCAACGCTTGCTGGTATACATATCCTTTTTAAGAAGCCATTGTTACAAATTTCCCAGTACAGGTGCCGGTTTTATACTCGAGAAATCAAACAGGATTTGAATAGAGTGTTGCTGTTTTTAGCTGAAAATGGATCCAGGAGGCCCTCCCCCTGGAGGACCGGGAGGACCAGGAGGTCCTCCTCCTCCACCTCCAGGTGGCGGTGGTTGGGGTCCTTTCAGCTTTCTAGATTCATGGTATTCTCCAAAGTCAGTTTGAAATCTAAGATTAGGGTTTTTTCCCATTATGTTTAAGGTGCAAAGCTATTATAATATACTGATGACAAGATAATGCTTTTGTTGTTGTTTTACAGTCTGGCCATCTTGTGTTGTTGCTGCCCTGGTGGAGAACCTCCTCCACCTCCTCCTCCATAAGAAGCATATGCTCAAATCTAACTACCATTGGATTGCTCAATACAACATAGAATTCGTTAAGATTTGTTCTAATTATGATGGAATTTGTAAGTTCTTACAATGAGCTTTGGATTGTAGTCTACTGATCATCTCTTTCTCATTTGGTAAATAACAACATGTGGAGATCCGTTTGAGCAGGGTCTGAGTGCGGAGACATGTGATTTAAAAAGGATTTTAGTAGTTGTTGTTTGTTGTGTTCAAATCCGCCTTGATGTTTTGTTGCGGAAACCATTTTCATTCATCCTATTATAGTTTTTGAATAAATAAATTTATTGGTAGCATTGGGTCAGATCAAGATCAACAATATGATTTCTCTTCTACACAAGTTTTCATGGGTGACTGATTTAATGTGTCATGCAAATTCTCTGAAGTATAAATTTATTAGGTTGCATCCGGAGATCAAGATCAAGATTAAGTTGAATAAATAAATTTATTTGTACCATTGGGTCAGATCAAGATGAAAACTATGGTTTTTCTTGTACACAAGTTTTATGGATGATTGATTTAATGCGCGAGGATACTCTTAAACAAAAAATAAATTGAATTTGGAGGTCTAAATTTTTTAATGGTGAACTTTGATTAATATGTAAATAGTGGAGCATGGTCTGTACCTGACAGATGTCATGCGCGGCATACTCCACAAGTTTAAGAGAAGGAACACATCTGAAATAATTTATACTATTCTCAACGAAGAGACTGGATTGATTTAAAGAGATAACTGACAATAGATGTTCATTTTATGTCTCAACTAAGGGACATTAAAACAAATTTTTGATTACAGAGAAGCGCATAGGTACATCCATATCAAAATATAGGATTTTAATGAAATAAATTGTCTTATGTGGATCTTTTGGTTGATTAAGTGCAAATTAATTAGAATTGGGATTGATTATCAAGTTGTAATTAAATGAAGAAGATATGGGAAAGAGATTTTTTCTTTATAATTAGTTATAGAGGAATACTATAGGTGCCATGTTGAATTAAATTAATATTATCTAAAAAAAATTAGTTTCAAAATGAAAAGAAAGGTAAAATTTTTATTGAATATCAAAGAGAGCAGAACAACACAAGAAACAAAGGGAACTACAGAGCTTTATCCTAGTCCACAAGTTGAACTAGCATCTGAGATAAATCAACGGGAAGCATTCTATGATCAATAATATTCCAAGCCAACCCTTACTCAGAGGCCCATTTAGCTAGACAATCAGCCACACCATTCCATATTGGATACAATTGTTAAATTGTGTGTTGTCTTTGATGTTACACAAATGTCATATTAGTCATGAAACAGAGTCTACCGAGCTTAGTTGGTCAACAAGACAAAAGATAGAGTCTACCGAGCTTAGAAGGTTAGCAAAGAAAGTTTATAGTGTCTACCGAGCATTCTCAGGCTTTACCTTGTGTATTCAGTTGTTACCAAACTTTCAAGGTCAAGCAAGAAAATTTAGTTGTTATCGATCTCACTTAGTCATCAAAGGAAAATATGGCAAAGACAGAGTCTATCGAGCTCTCATGGTTAGCAAAGGAAATTCAGTTCTTACCTAGTTCACTCACCAACCAAAGGATTTTGCAGATTTTGCAGTATTAACCAAGTTGAGATGGTTAACTCAAAAAAAATTTTCTGGAAGTAGTGCTTATCGAGTAAGGTTGGCCAATGAAGGATTTCATTATTTTGTGAAATAAAGTCTTATTTTTTTAATGTAATATTTGTAGCTGACTGATGTATGGTTTATTGGTACATCTAACTTGTGAATGAGTTGACTTGATAATTTGAATGGTATATATAAGAGGTCAAGTTGTGAATTCTAAAGTGTAAGTGATGGATTTGATGTAATGTGAATAAGAAGGAGGTTTGATTATTGTGAGAGAAATTTTTGAAGGGTGATCAGAGATCATTGAGGAGCGGCAAAGCTATAATTGATCGAGAAGGATCTAATAGTGCAGAATAGAGATTTGTAATCAGAAAATTCAGTTGCATCTTATTCAAGTCAATTCATTGTTACTTTCTAACCATTGCAGTAGTGATTTCAAAGTCTCTTAATAGAGTTGGTTTAATAGCCATTTTGTAAATCCTCTAACAAGGTGACAGTTCAGTTGAATTGTTCTAAAGACCTCTAGCAAGGCCACTCTTAATAGGGTGATTAAATCCTCTAATAGGGTCATACCTAATAGTGTGTACTGTAACGTTTAACAAGGTTGGCTCCTAACAGGACTCACTTCAGAAGAGTGAAAATTGGTAGCTAGTTACTAGGTGGTTTTTTCCATTTTGAGTTTTCACATTAAATCTAGTGTCTTTTGTGTTCATGTTATTTACTTTTGCATGCATGCTAACAATTATGAATGCCTAAAGATCAGTAATAAGTTAATCTACTAAGTTACAACATTTTTGTGATGTGTTTACTGAGTGACAATAGTAATTAGTTATTTAAGACATCTAAAGGATCAGAATTTATTTGTGTGGTAACTGATTCACACCCCTCCCCTCCCCCCTCACTTACTTCATCTATAATCCCAACAATTGGTATTAGAGCTCTTGGTGCTTGTAGAAAAAGATTTCAAGGATCTAAGCTAAAGATTAGGATGTCTTACAAGAGGTAAATTCTAAGACTTAACAGGGACAACTTCTCAGCATGGCAGGGATTGATGAGACTTCATCTAGCTTCTATTCATCATTCAGTGTTGAAGTACCTTGACAAAAAATATGCAAAACCTGTTGGTACATTATCTATCAATGATATTTTTGAAAAGAAGACTCATAACAACATGATGATAGATATTGCATCTACTCTAAGTTATGAAAAATTTGATGACATCAAGGATTGCAAAATTGCTTTTGAAATGTGGAACAAGCTGAAAGAGATCTATGGAGGTGATGATAATGTAAGAAGAGCCAAGGCAGAAAGTTTGAGAGGACAATTTGATCAAATGAGGATGAGAGAGGATGAAAACATAGCAAAATATGTTGAAAGAGTTAAAGAAAGTGTTAGTGCAATCAAAGCATCTAGATGAGATATCAAGGAGGAGACAGTTAGAAGTAGATTTATTAGAACTCTACTTCCTATTTATGCAATTAGAGTCTCTGTAATTCAAGAAAGAAGATGTGAAGCAAATCATAAGATAAATTTAGAGGCCATAGTTGGAAGATTGACTGCATTTGAGCTAGACAACTATGATAATTATGTGCCAGCTACCAAGAACATTGAATCGGCATTTAAAGACAACCTTTCACTCAAAGAAAAAGGCAAGAAGATAAAGGATCCTTAGTCAGATAGTGATGAATAATTAGAAAAGAGTTCAGACAGTGATCTTGAGGTGGTTGAAGCTCTACTAGCAAAGAAATATTCAAGAGGCAAAGGGAAATACAAAGGTAAGGTTCCTCTAATCTGTTTTTCTTGTAAAGAAATTGGGCATATTGCTGCTAAGTGCTCAAGTAAGCAGAAAAAGGATGAGAAGAAAGTTCACACGTGCAATGGCAAGAAAGACTTCAAATCATTCAAGGATAAAGGTAAGAAAACATGTTTCATGGCTAAAGATTATAATAATTCTGATGATGAAGAAGAAGATGAAATTATTTACATTGTTGTAAAGGATGAATCTGATAATGATGAAGAAATGGCACTCATTTCTCATATAAGAAAAAATGATACATGGATTATAGATAGTAGTTTTTCTCATCACATGATAGGTGATAAAACTAAGTTTGGACATTTTGAAAACTATGATAGTGGCAATGTGAGATTTGGTAATAATGAACCTTGTTGTATAAAAAGAAAAGGAAGAATCTCTCTAACCAAAGAACTTGTATGTGACAATACATATTGGGTAGAAGGACTAAAACATAATCTGTCGAGTGTGGCACAGCTACTCAATAATGGATTCAAAGTTGAATTCATGCATGGAAAAGCAAGACAGCTGGATGTTAAAGGAAAAATGATTGGATCAGGCACTCAAACAAAAGGTAACTTGTTTTATCTTGAACTTGGTGAATGTTCATGTTTTATTGCTTAAGTTGAAGAAAGTTGGTTATGGCATAGGAGGTTATATCATGTGAACTTTGATAACTTGGTAAAAATAAGTAAATTCAGGAAAGTAACAGGCATTCCTAACATAAAGAAACTTGAGGTTGGTCTATGCAAGAATTGTCAAATTAGCAAGATGAGAAAGACCAACTGTAAAATAAAGAACTATCAGTTTGAAGAAATTTTAAAAATTGTGCATACTAATTTGTGTGGACCTATTGACATTGAAATTTATACTGGTGAAAAGTTATTTATTCTTTTTGTTGATGATTACTCAAGAATGATGACTATCATGTACCTAAGAGAGAAATCAGAAGCATTTGAAAAGTTCAAATGGTATTTAGCCAGAGTAGAAAAGGAAATAGGAAAAAGACTGAAATGTTTAAAGTCAAAAAGAGGTGGTGAATTCATTTCACATGAGTTCAATAAATTTTTCATTCAAAGGGGAATCAAAATATAGGTTTTAGCACCTAGAACTCTTGAACAAAATGGATTACCTAAAAGAAGGAACAAAACTATCATGGACTGTGCAAGAACCTTAATGATCAAGAAAAGAGTGTTGCTATCAAATACTGGAAGGAAGCTATCAACACTACAGTTCATACCTTGAACTAAGTACAGCTGAAGGACTCATTCAAAACCCCCTATGAGTTATGGTATGGCTACAAACCTAATGTAAGTTACCTAAAAGTATTTGGAAGCAAATGTTACAATTTGAAAGAATCTAAAAACGGTAAATTTGATGTAAAGGGTGATGAAAGAATATTTTTGAGATATTCTTGCAAAATTAAAGTATATAGATCTTTGAATTTGTCTACTCACAAAGTCATAGAAAGTGCACATGTAAAAGTTGATGAGTTTGTAGAAAGAACTAAAGAAGAAAGCAAAAGGAAACCTGAAGACTACATGAGATTTGTTTTCATTGAACCTGATATAGTGCCAGGCACACCTGTCAATCAAAAAATTCTACTCTAGAATCTTCTGTAACTAAGTTGCAGGAAGTTCAAATCGAGCTAATACCTATTGAGTTGCAAGAACCCAAGTTGCAAATAGAAACTACTGAATCAATAGCTACCAAGCCCAAGCAACCAGAACTAGAACCAGAACCAAAAGTTGAAGTAGAAAAGGATAACAATGCAAGTCATTCAAAAGGCAAGAAGCTTGTGTTAGCCAAGTATGCCAAGAAGCATCATGCACCAGATCAGATCATTGGAGATAAATTTGAAGGAACAACGACAACAAGTAAGTTGAAAGGAACTTTTTTACTTGCTGATTTTGAACTTAGAAATGTCAAAGATGCATTAGAAAATGAAAATAGGATAGAAGCTATGAATGAAGAGATAGAATAGATAGAGAAAAAAAAAACATGGACTCTTGTACCTAGACTTAATGACAAAAATATGACCGGAACTAAGTGGGTATTCAGAAACAAGTTAAATGAAGATGGTAAGGTGTTAAGGAACAAAGCTAGACTGGGATACAAATGATACTCTCAAGAAGAGGTGTAGACTATGGAGAGACTTTTGCTCCTATTGCAAGATTGGAAGGTGTCAGAACTTTACTTGCATATGCTACATACAAAGGATTCAAAGTTTATTAGATGGATGTCAAGTCAGCATTTCTCAATGGCATACTAGATGAAGAGGTTTACATTGAATAGCCTGAAGGTTTTGTTGATCCAGACAAGAAGGACATGGTCTACAGATTACATAAAGCATTATATGGTCTGAAACAAGCCCCTAGAGCATGGTATGAAAGACTACATAACTATCTTATTCATATTGGTTTTTAAAGAACTAATGATAACAATAGCTTGTACATCAAAGAAGAACCAGATAATGAGATTGTTTTGGCAGAAATATTTGTAGATGATACTTTGTTCATAGAAAATGATGATCTTTGTAAAGAATTTTTAAAACAAATGAACAAGGAATTTGAAATGTCAATATTTGGTGAGATCAAATTCTTTGTTGGTCTTCAAATTCATCAAAGTAAGAATGGCATCTACATCATTGAATCTAAATACATCAAGGAGATACTAAAAACTTTTGGTATGGAAGACTACAAACTAGTTGGGACTCCTATGTGTACTGGATTGAAACTTACCAAGGATGATGAATCAAAAGAAGTGGATTAGACATTGTATAGATCTATGATTGGAAAGTTGTAGTATGTAATGCACACAAGACTAGACATTGCCCTTGCAGTAAGAATTGTAGCAAGACTCTTAGCAAAACCAAAAGAAAATCACATGATGGAAATCAAAAGGATCATGAGATATTTAAAAGAAACTAAAGATTATGGATTATGGTTTAAACTTGGAGGAAATCTACATTTAAAAGTGTTCACTAATGCAGATTGGGCAAGAAATGTTGACGATAGAAAGAGTACGAGTGGAGGAACTTTCTTTCTTGGAAAGAGGTTGGTTTCTTGGACTTGGTAAAAAGTAGAACTATACATCCCAATCCACAGTAGAGGCTGAATATGTTGCAGCAGTAGTAAACTGCTCCAACATTGTGTGGTTTAAATAGTTATTGGAAGGTATGAAGCAAGAAATCAAGGAACCTATTGTTATGTTTTGTGACAATACAATTGTAATTAACATATCCAAGAATCCAGTGATGCATTCAAAAACCAAGCATATTGCTATAAAGTATCACTTTGTTAGAAAATTGGTAGAGAAAAAAGAAATTAGATTGCAATATTTCCATACAAAGGAACAAATTGCTGACATATTTACAAAGCCTTTACTTAAGGATGCATTCTTGTATCTAAGAGGTAAGTTAGGGGTCATTCCCCTATCTAAAGCTCACTAAAATATAATTTTAGTGATGCATCAATAGAAACAAAATTGAAAATCTATCAGTTGATGGAACAAAGTAATGAAGACAGTGCATATGAATCAATACATAAGGTACATTGCTATTCATTTGGTTTGTGTTGTCTTTGGCATGTGTTGTCAAAGAGGGAGGTCTATTGTCATATCTTTCTGAAATTTGCAAAAAAAAAAGAGAGTTTATGTAAGGAGAGATTATTATGAAAGAGGGAGAATAGTGTATTTGAGGAGTTTTGTAGAATGAAACATAAGAGGGAGAAGCATTTTGTCAAAAAAGACTTGTTTTCAAATTTTATTCTACTATGACATGTTGTATTGCCATCAATTTCAAAGAGGGAGATTGTTGGATACAATTGTTCAATTGTGTACATTGTCTTTGATGTTACACAAATTTCATATCAGTCATCAAACAGAGTCTACCGAGCTCAGTTGGTCAGCAAGGAAAAAGACAGAGTCTACATAGTATTCTTAGGCTTTACCTTGTGTATTCAGTTGTAACCAAGCTTTCAAGGTCAAGCAAGGAAATTCAGTTGTTACCAATCTCACTTGGTCATTAAAGGAAAATATGGTAGAGATAGAGTCTACTAAGCTCTCATGGTCAGCGAAGGAAATTCAGTTCTTACCAAGTTTGCTTGGTAGCCAAAGGATTTTGCAAATTTTTCAATATTAACTAAGTTGAGATGGTTAACTCGGGAAATTGTTTCTAGAAGTAGTGCTTACCAAGCAAGGTCAGCCAATGAAGGATTTCATTATTTTGTGAAATAAAGTCTTATTTGTTTTATGTAATATTTTTAGCTGACTAATGTATGGTTTATTGGTAAATGTAACTTGTGAATGAGCTTACTTGATAATCTAAATAGTATATATAAGAGGTCAAGTTGGGAATTCTAAAGTGTAAGTGATTGATTTGATGTAGTGTGAATGAGAAGGAGGTTTGATTATTATGAGAGTGAATTTTGAAGGATGATAAGAGATCATTGGGGAGTAGTAAAGCTATATTTGATCGAGAAGGATCTAATAGTGCAAAATAGAGCTCTATAATAAAAAAATTTAGTTGCATCTTATTCAAGTCAATTAATTGTTACTTTCTAACCATTGTAGCAGTAATTTCAAAATCTCTTAACAGAGTTAGTTTAACAACCATTTTGTAAATCCTCTAACAAGGTGATAGCTCAATTGAATTATTCTAAAGACATCTAGCAAGGCCACTCTTAATAGAGTGATTAAATCCTCTAACAGGGTGACACCTAATAGTGTGTATTGTAATCTTTAATAGGGTTGGCTCCTAATAGGGCTCACTTCAGAAGAGTGAAAATTGGTAGCTAGTTACCTGGTGGTTTTTCCCATATTGGGTTTTCGCGTTAAATCTAGTGTCTCTTGTGTTCATGTTATTTACTTTTACATACATGCTAACAATTATGAATGCCTAAAGATCAGTAACAAGTTATTCTACCAAGTTACAACATTTTTGTGATCTGTATATTGAGTGACAATAGTAACTAATTATTTAAGACATCTAAGGGATCAAGATTTGTTTGTGTGGTAACTGATTCACCCCCCCTCTTAGTTACTTCATCTATAATCCCAACATTCCACTCATAAGGGATATGCATAAAAGACACAAAATGCAGAGAATTGCATAATGGAATGATTTGTTGAATAACTAGAGCCAAATGCCAATCCACGTGCACAATGTTCTTTTTATTTAATAAATTCACAACCACCTATGAGTCAGTGTCACAGATGATTCTTTTCCAGCCATGTTGACAACATTGTTCCACTGCAACCAAGATAATGAGGGCTTTCATGAGGTTAATAGTATGGTAACCCTTGTATATAGAAAATAGAAAGTGAATATCACTAGAACTATCATGCCCAACTCCCCCAATACCAGTTGGATGTAGATTTCCCCAAGAAGAACCATTAGTATTGATTTTAAAAATTCCCACCTCAGAAGGAGACAAATGTCCCTCATGATTAACATGTTAAGAGTGTTGCTTAGCTCTATTCTCAAAGTGGGTTTGTGCAAGTTCTTTAGGTTTAATCTTATATGATTATAGAGTTGATTCAATACATGGAGCTTACTTTGGAAGTGCAAGAATAGGATGTTACAATATACTTGAAATCTATGTTTTCTTGTTGAGAGTTAAACCTATTTGTTGGTCTTTGAAAACATGCTTAGGAGTGTTTTTGACTTTAAAGATGAATTATTTTTTCTAGGCCAATTTCTTTGGTAGGTTATATTCATGTTTTTATAAGATTTAAATATATTTTGAAGGGACATAAAAATCATCTACAAAAATAATAGTAAAAACTAAAGGATAATGAAATAAGCATCAACAACAAACCAACAACTTAACATTAAGATAACAAAATATGATACACAACTCAAAAGACAACAAGGAAACAAAAGTAGGGCTAGAGAGCTTCGAGATCATACAAGATTTTTCAAACATTAAAAATCTCCACATTTTTATAATTAATGTTCTATTATATCATGAATAATGTGCTCCATCTTATCTTTGACATGATTTCCAATTCTAGCAAAAGTTCTTTATAATAGAGTTAAAACTAAATAATGATGATAACCAAAATCATTTTTCTCATGGTTCTTCATAGGTATATAATAGGGAAAATATTTATTCTTTTCTATTTCATTAGTTTTGAGAGCTGGAGCTCTATCATTTATGTTTCTAACAGCATCTATACTATTCTTCATTTCCATTTTGCTATCTACAACAATGGATCAAAGCTTATTAGGACGCTCACTAAAGATCTCTTGAAAGAATTTGATCTTGACTTTATGCTCCATTTTAATATTTTTGACATCAATGTAAGTAGTTGAATAAGGGCAAGCAATTTCTTTAAACTATCCATGCCAAAAACATTACAAATATTCTAGTGCTAATCATTAATCTTTGGATTAATAGACGTAATATGATATCTAGAGAAAGTTGATTTCAAAGATCATCCAATTTAGAACTAATTAATTACCATCACTCATATTTTTAGCAAACAATTAGCTCTTTTTAAGGTCAACTAGGATCTCTTTCTCCTTTGTTATGGAATTTCATTATCCTCACAACCCACCATTATTTTTAGAATATAAATTTGATTCCTCACTTCTACTTTTTTCCTTACAACATCCTCAACCTAAGGTTATTAATGGTCTCAAAAATATTGGGTTCAACATCTTAACAAATGTTTTCAATCTTAGGCTAAGACAACTTCTTCCCTAGTTTCCATAGATGACCCTTTAACTCTTTTTGTACTTAGAGGACTCCCTACTTTTTCATAAATATTTTGGGTGGGGTAGGGGTGATATAGGTATGGACATAATTATATAATGAAACATAATCTAGATAATCATTATGGTCATTGATGTCATCCCAAAGTGAGGTAAATAAATAATAGGTCATTGAAACCTAACTATTGGGCTTTAAATGATTTTAAAGCACAAATTCATTAAAACTTCAACCATATCTTCCCAAATAGATTTTATAATTCTATGATCATAGCTATCATGTATTGTTCTCTTGTCCTTTTCTCATTCATCTTCCTTGAAGAAAAAAAAGATAAATTAGACATATTTGTTGTGAACTTTGGGAAACTTTTTTCCCTCAATTAACATGCCCATGAATTCTATAATTAGGTTTTTAGTAACTAATATATTTATCTTTTAGACACAATGTTCTATTCTTCCACCTATCAACAAATGTCTTTATCAATTAGTCATAACCATGTAGTTTATCAAGATATTGTGTAATATATTTTACATAAATCTTCCCCCACATAAGGATATCATTGTGACATTTTCTATAAGAGTTGGGTTTAACCTTGTCCCTATCCCCTCCTATAGAATAATTGTAGACACAAATTTTTTTTTGATAATCTTCTACAAAGTGTGTGGTGAAAATATTAGATAAAATAATGGGATGGTAAATTAATATTCACTCGGATATTCTTCATTTACATTCTATGATGGTGAAGATATAGTACATCAATCACAATTAGAATAAAAAGGAATCCTCGCATAAAATATAGACCCAACAAGTATGACAAAGAGAAAAAGGAAAAAAACACACAAGACCTCAACTTAGTAAGTTGGAAACTTTGTATTAATTCTTACACCATCCTAAATTTGAAGTTTTTTTATTTACTAATTATTTATCTCCTTTTTAGTGTTTTTTTATTATACACTTGCACTTTTCAAACACTTATCTTAGTTTTCCTCCCTCTTTCATAGGTGAAATTGAGGTAGGATCTAATACACATTACTTTGTTTCCCTTTCTTTCTTTAGAAAAAATAAAGGTAGGACTTAATATCTATGGCTCTTCCTATCCTCTCTCATTATAGCCTTATTTTCATACTTAAATCACTATTTACATCTAATATTTTTGATGAAGCTTGATAAAAAAAAACTATGTAATTCGGCTCATGAGGCCCTCACATCCCAAAAAGTTTCTAGGGTGGAGGGTTAGAAACAAAGTTGTCACTTATCCTAGGCCCTAGAACTTCTCTCATTATGTCTATTTAAAAATTAAGATTTTCCTAGATAGTTTTATTGGTTACCATAGAATTCCATCTTTGAATCACTAGAAGACAACCTCTTTGGGTCCATTTTGAAATCTAAGCATGAATGACATATCATAGGGAAAGAGAAAACCTTTGTGGATGTCCCAATTTTACATAAGAGAAATTTCAAGGTGAAGACCAAAGTCTTTGTGATTATTTTATTGAAGAAAAGAGGAGTTAATAATGATGCAGGAGAATCAAGCTTAAATCTGTGTGGATCTTATGGTTTACACAATTTGGGATTTGTTTGAGGTATATTGGGGAACTTTTTCCTAAGTGCACATATATTTTGGAGTTATCGTCTTGGAGTTAGAGCTATTTTGGTGACTGTTGGTCATTGGTTCCTAGTTTACTAGCAAACATTGAAGATTGTATTCATGAGCTTCGCTCTGAGGGATTTGGTGTGTGTGCTCCTGGATTTGGATATTTGATTGGTACATGAACCTATTTCTAAGTGTGTGTATTCTTATGTGAGCTTATGAGTTAGTTATGCATTGTAAACTTGGGGTCTATCCAAAGTATTTAATTTAATGTCATGTATTTAATGTTTGTTTCCAAGCTGACTTGTGGCTTGATGGGTATATTAAATGTGGGTGTATTTAATGAATGTGATTGGATAGGCTGGCCCATGGCTTGGTTTAGTATAAGTAGAAGGTCTTGTGGAGTCTAGAGTAACTCTTATTCAGTATGGAGAAGAGGGAGTATCTAAGAGGAGTGAAGTTGACCAAAGCTAGTAGTTGTGGCTTGGGAAACAAGAGGGTAAAAGTACAAACCTATGTCACCCTTTTGTGAAGGAAAAGGCTAAAAAAAGTATAACTATTCACCTTCAATGACATAAAATTGGTATTATTATTTAGAATTTGCAAATGATGTAAATTAATGAAATGTGTAGAAATTGATGAAGTTTAGGATTATAATTTTTAATAATTATTTGGAACAACAATAAATATATTTTTCTAATTTTTATAGATAATTTTTTAGTTGCTAAAAGATGCTAAAAATTAGGGGTTTAGTTCCCACCTCAAAACTATACAGAAATAAACTTATTTCCATTTGAACTTAGACTATGTTATAGGTAATATATATAGCTAGAACAATCAAAAATAAAAATTGGCTTTAGACCTATATTTTCTTTTTTATAATGATTTGAATTTCAACTCACCTAAAATCGATAGTTTGCATCTTGCACCACATTTTTCAAAACAAATCTGTTATAACTAGAAGAAAAATTATAATTTTTGAAAGGGGATTCTCTCCTCTAGAACATAATATAATTTTTAATTTTTTTTGATATGATTTAATATTTTTTCTCTAACAAAATCAACATCTTTTTTAGTGTCAAAATATGTGTTTGTAGAATTTTTTAATTACAATATACTATATCTGTCATGCCCATTTTTTTCTACCAAAAACTCATTTAAATTTATCAAATAACTATCAAGATTTAGATTTAGTATTTAGATCCACAATAGGCATTTTGATAACATGATCTTGAGCATTAGTCACTTGTTTATAATGAAATAACTCACAAATTTAACATCCAAAATAATTTCTCTTAACTAACAATACCATAAATAACAATAGCTTTTAGAACAGATCTACAATATCTCAAATAACAATAGCATCATTTCTATAATCTTCATCACAACTTCTTCTCTCATACACAAGTTTAAATATATTATCAAAAACTTAAGATCTAAATTTTCATTCATATTCATTTGCAAGATTACAACAATAATTATCAAAACCATTCACACAAGTGCCCTTTTCCACCCTACCATAATGGCATCATGAGGTTGCTTGTGCCCTAGGCATACCCCCGGGCAAGAGAACTCATTTCAACCAAGAGACCATGGATGCAATCCTAAGAGAGTTCTCTCTAAACACTATGTAATAAATTTTCTAACAATATTTCATCTCAATAAGTAAGAACTACTCTAAATGTATATAAGTTACTTATGTTTTCAAGAGCTCTCCCTTTAGATGGATCTTCATCTTCAACCAAGAATCATTCCTCCTCTTCCTCCATCTTCTTCTTCCTCTTCATATTTCTGTCATTCTCCCCTCCTCTTCTACACATATCTTCCCCTTTTCATCTCCAACAATGGTGAAAAGTCCCTCCTCCAAAGTCTTCCTCCCTTTTTAATGAAGGCACATGGCTCTCTTATCAATGTGTCATAACCCATTGTTTCCCACTATTCATTTTCGTCACATTTGAAGTGGGGCCCTTTTGAGGTGTCATAATGTAAATTTTAACCATGATTTGACCCTCAACTAACCCCCAACCTTAGGTAGTATAAGTGGGTTAGGTTATTTTAACCCATAATGCTCTCTAGGATCCATTTTAACCCCTCTAAAGTCCAACTTTAGTTCATATCCGATTTTACAAAAAGTTTGTATTGAGGTCGACTTTGATTTTTGTACAAGAGTTGGCATAGTTTTCTTGAAGGTCTTCATAATCATCTGATTAGGCCTTCATGATCATCTGCTGCACAAATTCAAATTTAACATTAGTAATTCAAACATATAATTATAAGACTATAAACATTAATACATATCCCTGAATTAACCATAGATCAACCCATTAGATCAATATCATATTCCAGCATCATTTCTTCATAATCATTTGCATATGAAATTCATTTACAATAAGTATCATTCTTTCTACTTTAATTGCTCTAATTACAAACTTTTCAAGAATAATAACCCCATTAATAATTCATAGCATATGTATCAAAACACCTTACACCTTACACATACATTAATCAAATTCATCAAGCATAAGTACTTACTCTCACTAATTATAGGATTCAAATCATAACATCTCTTAGAATAACCTAACGAGTATCACTAGTATTCATTGTGTTATCTATATTCTATTATTTTTGTACTTCTTTATTTTGAATTAATTGATACATAATTTACTTCAAAACAATAATCACATAACCCAAACTTGATTTCCATTTTCATAGTTAGCTTATGTAGAATGTATTTACCACAACACAATATCTATTCAATTCAATTCGCCATAATTTCAATTACTAAAACTATCTAATTATCATGATGAGATAAGATGAATAATATAAATTATTTATCCATAAGGTAACTCACATTAGCTAATCAAGATGTTAACATAAATTACACAATTCATCATAGTGTGAATTAGTTCTAATGCTACCAGTCTCATAAACTATCTAAACTATCGTATCATATGTAAAGAGGTCTGACCATTTCTATTTATAATTATTGTCAATTGTATGGACAAAATCCACAATTGATCATAAGTTGAGTCTAACTTTGCACATTAATTAAATAAGTAGAATTCTTCTATACAAAGTATCACATACACATTTGCACCTAATATTTAGATGGTTACGAATGATAAGTCAATCTTTTTTTAAACAATACTAATCATAGCAAGTCACATAAGGATTCTCCCTAATCATGTTATTGCCTAAGTCTTATAATGTTCTTCTAATGAGAAAATTAATATTTACTACTAATCAAATTATATTGTAGACAAATTAACAATCGTTCTAGTCCTTACTTGGATGGGACCTTACAATATCTAATTAAAACACTATAAACTCTATATGAGAATATTCTTAACTTTGAGCTCTATAAAATTGTGTTTATATGTTACTAAAAAAATATCATAAAAAATAACAAGAGTGATTGAAATGTCAGTTTTCTGAAATAATTTTATTTCTTTAGTAATTGGATATAAACTACTACAAACCATGCATTTAATTGACGTTTCCAATTGGAAAGTGTGATACCATATATAACTTAGCTAGAATAAATTTATCTAGATCATATGTTTGAACAAAATTGATGTTTGGATTGAAATACTCAAATTTAGTTATTCTGATATATTAGCCTAAAAGGTGACACAGCTTTGCACTTTTACCCAAGAAGGTTGCCTAGTTGATTGCAAGAAAAAGTTTATATTCTTCTTGGGGTTTCTACTAGAGTGTGGATCTAGGCTAGCTAGGATTTGCATCTTGTGAGATCTTGCTGAACCATTTTGGTAAATTTTTATGTATTTGGCCATAACCCAGAAGGCCTTACAGTTGGGCATGTTGCATGAAAATATGATGATTCTATTATGATAATTGGCATTGTTTTGGATCTTAATCCCTATATTATTTTTTACATTTTGTTGTATGGTTGTTTGCTAGGAGCTAGGACACCTCCTTTAGGGATTCTCCTACCTTGCACTACATCACATAACCTTCAATCAAGCATTGGAATAACCTTCAAACAAGTATTTGAGACATTAGGGAGTTTCAAATACATTATAAAGATGGATAAAGTACCTTTATCTCTTGAGGGATTGGTATGCTTTCTACATTATATTCATAACTATTCTTCATTTCTACATACTTAAAAATTGGCATACACTCATGTATAAATTGATTGCATTTACATGATAGGTTTCACTTTATTGAGTTATATCTTGGAATTTTTATATCACATAATATATTTTCATTCTAGATCCATAATACATATTCACAAGAACAAAACACACTATATTTCTCATAATGGGTGTATGTGGAGATGGAAATCACAATTACTATGGGGTTGATGAAAGAAAATCATTTTATGAATTGAAGTCATTGTTGTCATTTGGATGGGTTGTAAAGATGTTGTATTGAAGGAAATTTTTCTCATTTATGACAACATGTATATGTTCTTATGTTCATGAAATAATTCTATTTTATAGATAGTAGCCTATTTATGAGATCAATGAGGATAGTGGTTAATAGAATTAGAAATATGAGCTTACATGTGTTTAGTGGAATGAGTGTAGATATAATGAAACACCACAACCAAGAACCCATGAGAAAGTAATAAAGTTGATGTGATATTTTTTAAAACATTAGATGCACTTAATATAATGATATAAGTACAGAAGAAAGGTAAATTAAATAAGGCTACTTTAGACAATCTAAGTTTCTCAAAGGTTCCCAAGGCACATGGTTACTTTAAATAACACTAACTATACTATTTGGATAGATCACATTCATTATAACATCCAAAATAAATAATCTATTGATATTAAAGTAATTAACAAGATAAAAATAGAGTTTTTTTCATATTATAGAACTTTATAGGATTAATAGATTATATAACTTTCCACATTCAACTAAAAATAGTTATAGTTACGTACCTGAAAATTAATCTAACTCAAGCCATTTTATAGTAACCACTATGTCCAACATGTTGCATATTGTTTATCTCCAATTCATAATAATGTAAATGTGTATGAAAGATTTATATCAGTTGTTATGTTGTCAATAATGTTAAACATTAGTTGGTTATAAATTATGTTGATTGAGTAGAGTGTCATATAATTTGATTGATGAAGAGTATTTGAAGAGAGTATGTTGATGCAAGTATTGATATGAGTATGGTATTCAATGGGCACTTGAATGAGTTAGACTTTGAAAGTATAATATTTGTTTGATTATTTTATACTTAATCACATCATGTACATGTTGAAATTATTAGGGTATGTAATCATGAATAAAAAAGACAATTTTCTAGGTAAATGAAAGTTTGTATTTATAACCAAGCTACTATAGCTGTCACTAAGAAATTATAGTTATTACCAAGCACAAGGAAGGAAGTAAAAAAATATTAGTATTAACCATGCAAAGTAAATGTTAAAAGAGTGTAGTCCTTCCCAAACATGATCTAGTGTTAATCAAGCATAGGAAAGAAGAACTAAAAGAGAAAGATGGAATTTAAGGCCAATATTTGATGAAAATAAGGAATTATCAAGAAGGTTAAATGATAAGGATGAATTTATTTTTGAAATAAATGGTTGGTCAAGAAAAATATAATGGAAGGGATTTTCTTTTTTTAGAGGATGCAAATTATTTTAGGTAGAACAATACTCACTAATTTACTAGATATAATGAACTTAAGCAAAATTAAGATCTAAAAGATATGTTTAAGAGAAAAATGGATGGATAAGATTAAGAGATGGAGTAGGAAGATTACTATCGAAGGGATAAGGATGAATTTTTTAATTATTGATGCCTAAGGAGAAGAAGAAGAAAGTGAATGTCAAGAATAACCAAGCATGCTACATTGTGAAGATCAAGAAAGAGGATGCTATGTTGATAAGCAAAGTATGTGGATTAGCTAAAACATGGAACAAAATGGAGTGTTTGGAAAAATTCGATACCTAAACAAGGAAGGTACTGATAAACTTGATTAGATTAATTAATTATTAGTTTCTTACCATTGTATCAAAAAAATTTCTTAACTGAGTGAACCTAACATGTCTTTGAAGTCCTATATGGTAACATTGGATAGTGACATTTGAAGTCCTTTATAGAAGGCCATTTTATAGAAGATTCATGGAATGATAAGATCAAAATATTCTTTTGTTAAATTACTATAACAAGGTCACACGTAATGATGTGTATATAACCTTTCACAAGGTTAGCTCCTAATAGAGCCCACTTTAGAGGAATGGAAACTTTGCACTGTTGCTTCCTAAGTGGTTTTTCCCTTTCAAAGGGTTCCACATCAAAATATTCATGCAAAATTGTTTGAATTATGTTGATTTTGCATCTTTATTTCAAGTTTTATACTATTTTTTGTAACTTCATATAAACTAGTAAATATAAGATAAGTGATTAATCTATTTGGTATACACTAGGATTGTGAGTTAACAAGGTAGAACTAATGATTGATATAGTTAATTTGTTATAAAGTTCGATATGTTCACTAGGATAATGATTTTAAAGTTTAAGGAGTTAAGATTGTGAAAATGTCTTTAGGTACTTGAGATATAATTGATTCACCCCTCCCCTCCCAGTTATCTAAATCTAAAAATTGGTATTAGATTCGTGTGGTTGAAGGACAAGTATAAAGGGACTTAAGCTAAAGATTTGAAGATTTACAAGAGAGAAGTACCAAAGTTTAATAAGGTGAACTTCACTTCATGAAAAAGAAGAATGAGATTATATTTATCCTATTTAAAAGATAATTCACTACAACACCTAGAAAATGATTATCTTGTTCCACCTTTAACTCTGATAATAGATCATATGAATGAGAAGAGAGAACACATAAATGTAATGATTGAGATTTCCTCTATAATGAATGATGTTGAATTTGATATATCAAATATTTTCCTACTTCTAAAGCTATCTAGGAAAATTTGTAACAAGTATATAGAGAAGGCTAAAATGTGTTGAGTGTGAAAGTTGATAGTTTGAAAGGAAATTTGATGTAAACCAAATTAAGGAAGATGCCAATGCAATCAAAGCTGATGGAGGAACTATAAGTGATGAAATAGTTGTAAGTAAATTTCTTAGAATCCTACTACCTATCTATGATATAAGAGTATCTTATGTTTAGGTATTCAGAGCAATGGATCATAACAATCTTAATCTTGATGAATTAGTTAGTAGGTTGATTTCTTTTGAATTGAGTAACTTTGATAATAGTGTACCTAACATTGGGAATGCCTTCAAGTCTTCACTGACCATTGGAAGTTAAAAGAAAGATAAGAGTAATAAAGAAAGTGACTCAAACTCAAATGATGAAATAGACAATATTAAAGAATTTCTTGAAATAAGTTTTCCTAGAGGTAAAGTTAGATTAAAAGGTAAACTTCCTCTGATGTGTTTTAAATGTAATGAAGTTAGTCACTTTGCAACTAGATGTCCTAACAAATATAGGAACGGAAAGAAAGACAAGAAAGAGAAAACAATAAAAAAGAATAAGGACTACAAGGACTAAGGGAAGAAATCATGCTACATTTTTAGAGAAGAAAACACTAAGCTAGATACTAGAGATGGCAAAGAATGAGTTGAGCTAGTAAATGTTATTGCTAAGGAATACACTTATGAAGAAATACATGAAGAAGAAAGAGCCCTTATCTCTCATGTGAGTAGAAATGATACTTAGATTATTTATAGTGGATGTATAGATCACATGACTGGTGACATTAGTAAATTTGATAAATTTGAAAAATATGATGCTAGAATTATTAAAATAAGAAATAACATTCCATGTCCTATAAGAGGTAGATAATCATTGATGTTTGATGATAGAATGAAATGTACTAATGATTTTTGGGTGCAAGGACTAAATTAAAATCTATTGAGTGTGATATAGATGAAAAATATAAAGTGTTGGAATTCCAAAATATAATGGTGAAAATCTATGATGATGTAGGAAATCTAACTAGAACTAGTGAGAAGAAAACAAGAAAGGATGATAAGGAAAGCAAGAATGAACCTAAGGATTATAACAAGTTTGTATATGTTTATCCTAACACTGCACCTATACACTTAACTAAGTCATTATTTATTGACATTTAAGTCAAGTTTGTTATTAGTGACACACATTTATTTAGATTGTGTATAGCTACCAAGCCTATTGAATAGTTTATAGTGTTTTCCAAGTATTTCAATTGTTACTGAGTTCTACAATTGCTATCGAGTCCTCTGGACAAATCCTAGTGGTTACTGAGTATATTTAGTTAGTGTAAAGTCCAATAGTTTAAACCATGCATTTTAAAATATGTCAAGTTTATAAATGTTTACCAACCATTTCAATGCTTATCGAGTTCATAGTTCATGTGATGCGAAGCTAGTGTTAACCAAGCTACTCTATGCTAACCAAGTGATTTAGTGTTTGCCAAGTTGCACAATATCTATTGAGTCAACTAGTGCAGAATGAGTTCAAGACTACTTGAAAGTGATTTGTATGGATCAAGCTTCTTCGTCTATCAAGTGCTTGACAATGTTGAGCATTGACAGTGGATGCTGAGTATCATATCCTAACCGAATCAATCTTCTGAACCTAAGTATCTTTATGTGGGTCAACTTTGTAATATTTGTGTTAACTTGTATCATGGCCAAATTTGTGATTATGTAATTTGTACTAGTATATATATGTAATGTATTGTACCATATCAATGTAATGTGAATGTGTATGAAAAAATGCAAGTTATGAATACAACAAAAAAAGAGCAAATTGTAAAGGCCATAACAACATAAGGAGTAGCAGAGGCATATCTATCATAGAAAGGTGATCAATACACAAAGGAATCTCTTTTAGCAAACCTAGTTACAAATTAGAGATCTACTATTGCTTTATCCTAATAGCTAAACTAGTCAAATCCTTTAACAATGTAGACCTAATAGTCTTTCATAAATCTCTTTCCTAAGTGCACACTTCATTGTATGTTTGTAAAATCCTCTCCCAAGGTGGACCTAGTAGTCCTAATTGCTCTTAATAGGGAAGATCATCAAAAATGATAAATTTAGGACTTAATAGGCCAACTTTATGTTGCAGTACTAAAGTTTGTAGGCATCATCCCCTCCCAAGTTTTACTTTCTATTTGGAAGGTTTCTGGGTCACCAAATCATTGTGTCAAAGTGTTATGGATTCTTTCATGTTTTTAGTTTCTCATGCATGCAATTAGATTAGATTATTAATTGGATTATTGGATTAAGAATTGAAATTGTTAAATTTTTAGAAGTTACTGATTCACCCTTGCCATTTCAGTAACTTAGCATAGTCCTGAATATTTCCAACAATTGGCATCAAACCTTTGTGGTTCTCAAGACAAAGTTTAACAGCTTAAGCAAAGATCAATGATATGGAGATATTTAGACTTGAGACCATTGATAATGAAAAGTTGGATTTGGAAATGGCCATTGCCTAACTCAAGAAAGCTAAGCAACAACTTTCCCAATCCCTGAAAAGAAGAAAGGAACTTGGAAATTAATGAATGATCACGATCTCTACATTGAAGAAAGAATTGATGACATTCACAATTAGATGAAGCAAATGATGCAATCAAGGAACTCTTAGAGAAGAATAGTTTACTACAAGAAGAAGTGAGGAAACTAAGAAGAGATCAAGAAATCTAGTCAGTAAGGCTATGTGAAATCATGGAATAGAAAAACAAAACAAAAGTTCTAAATGGAAGGAAAAGATAATGAGATTCAACATCTATCCCTTTGGTAGACTAACTTCATCAATCATCTCACTAGTGCAAATGAAGAAATCATGAACCTAATATTAGAGAATGAAAGATTGTAGAATGATCTAAATTTTGGAAGGTAACTCAATGAAATGATGACAAAATCCCAAGCAGACATGAATCAATTAAATGAGAAAAATCTTTATAGACAAAAAGGGAAAGTAGGAATTGGATACAAAGAAGAAGGTGAATCCTCTAAAAAAGGTGCTCAAAAGAATCAAAGACCTACTTGCAATCACTTTGGTAAGATAGGTCATACATCAAATAGATGTTGGCATAATGGAAAAGTAAAATTCAATGGAAAATGCTACAATTACTATTGATCAAATAAGTAAGATTGACAAATGAGTGTCACCCACTTAACCATCTTCACTATACATGTCAAGTATACAATGGAAGCTAAGCTAGAACTCTAACACATGCTAAGTTATACATAGTGCCGAGTAGATCAGAAGATAGTATGTGCCAAGTAAAGTAGAAGTTAATAGGTGTCGAGAAAAATAGGAAGCTAATATGTGCTAAGCAAAGCATAAGTTAATAGGTGCCGAGAAAAATAGGAATTTAATAGGTGCCGAGAAAAATAGGAATTCATAGGTGCCGAGTAACATAGGAATTCTATAGGAGCCGAGTAACCAGGAAACATATTGGATGCCAAGCAATCCATAATAGATGGTGTCGAGCATCAATATTACTTCATGTGTTGAGCAATGCAGGATTACCATGAAAGTTTGTGCAATCGCAAGCCAAGATGTAAAATAGTTATGCATGACTCATGATAGGATAAAAGGATAAGATCAAATCCTTACAACCACCTATGCAATCCTCATGTAGCCAATCAAAAAATTGGAGACTACATGCAGCCAATAGGTGAATTTCAAGGGTTTGAGTGCGAACATTTGAATCAAGGATGCATAACGAACCACTAATCTTTATAAGGGAGTCTTGACACCATTGACCAATAGAGAGAGAGAGAGAGAGAGGAGTTGTGAGAAGAAGGAAAAGTAGAGACTATTATTAAGGTCACTGCAAAACTTTGGTGTCAAAGATTTAGTGGAAAGGATGGCATTTACACATCTAGTTGATTAGAACAGAACTAGGAACACAATCAGCAGATCAGATCTAGTAGAGATTAGTGATAGAAGAGCAGATCAAGTACCTAAGATCAGCATTAGAGATTGCATTAGATCAGGTGTATTATTCTAATACTCTCTCACAATTGTATTAGAAATTTGGAAATCGTATTGAGTTAGGTGGGTTTAACAGCCTTATGTAAATCCTTTAATAGGGTAGCATTCTAAGTTGAATGTTCTTAATTCCTCTAATAGGGAACACTCCTAATAAGATGTAGAAATCCTTTAATAGGGTCACATTTAATAGTGTGTTGTAGCCTTTAACAAGGCAGGCCTTTAATAGGGCAAACCAGCAGAAGTGGTTGAAATCAATTGTTGCAGTAATTTTGTGGGTTTCATCCCCACCCTTGTTTTACCTTCTTATTCCTGGAGGGTTTCTAGGTCATCAAAATCTCAAGTATTATATGGTGATGCATGTTTTCTTCTCATGATTTTTTAATGTTTATATGCATGCATGTTAGTTTTAGTTATATGTTATTAAGGATTTAAAATAGGTGGAAAGGTCAATACTTCTGATTCACCCCCCCTCTTAGAAGCACTCTTCCCATTAAAAAATTCCAACAATTAGTATCAAATCCAAGTTCCCTCAAGAAGAAGCCTAACAACTTGGAGGAAAATATTTGAAGATGGAAGTCTTCAAACTTGGGAAGATCATTGAGAACCAGGTGATAGATGTGCATCTCCCTCTACACAAGGTAGAGGAAGCTAGAGAGGAATTTAAAAAATCCTTAAAAAGAAGGAAGGAAATAGCTATAGCCAAAAATGATATTCAGTACAAGGAGATTGACACCACACAAGTATTTTCCAAAGGAGATTCTAAAGAATTTGATGCAGTAATAGCAAAACTGATGGAGAAAAGAAGAGTTCAAGTAGAAGAGATAAGATCTCTCAAGATGGAACATGAATCATAGGCCATGATTCTATGTGAAATTACTGAGCAAAAAAAAAAAGTAGTTGAGGATAGAGTCATGCTTGAAGATGACAAAAGAAATCTTGCAAACAAACTTGAAGAAAAGTCTACTGAACTAACAAGGATCTCAAACATGCAGATGGATATAATTGCCCAACTGATGAACCTTCATCATGAACTCAATATGAAAGATATTAAGATCTCTACTTTGAGGATGCAGAATGAACAACTATAGAATGAATTGGAGAGAGAAAAATAAATAACAAAGAATCTCAACAAGTCAAGTGAAGCTATCAAGTACTTTGAACAGTTGCTAAAATCCCCAAGGTTAGCCCATGATACATCAGGTGTTGGATACATTAGCACTGAAGTTGGTGAATCATCAAAGAGTGTTGAGCAAAGAAGTGACAAAGGTAAGGATTCTAAACCCACTCATCATTACTTTAATAAAAAGGGGCATACTGCTAATGTTTTCAGGAGTAGAAGGATCAATCAGCCAAACACACCCAAAAGCAAGGGTTGTTGTCACAAGTGCAACATGCAAGGACATATGACACAAGACTGCAAGTCTAAAGTCACAAGGACACAAAGATTTGATGGACACTACCATAATTGCAAGAAGTATGGATATAGAGCCTTTGAATGTAGATTAAAGCCTATGTGGACACCAAATTAGCATGTAAGAAGGGACAACTATGTACACAAGTACAATTGGGACTACAATACAAGAAAAAGTTGTCATTATTGTCAAGAGTATGGTCACGTACCCCAGAATTGCATCAGAACACATTTCAAGGGGAACTATAAAAGATTGTTGAACCAAACTACTTGTTTCAGTTGCTTGAAAGCTGGACATGTAAGTAGGAATTATCCAACAAAGGCCAAGGCACCCAAGACTAAAGTAAGGAAGGGAAAAGAAAAGGTTGATGAGGAACACATCAGAATAGACATGAAGAAGACATGGCAAAAAAAAGATGGACCAAGTACATCCAATGAAAGGGTCACTTGACCCAAGAGGTCAAATGATCATATCTCATCCAACTAATCACAAGATGAGCCTATGGGGCTAATACATATAAGGAAGTATCATAAATTAGCCCTAAATAGAGAAGAAGCATTGCAAAGTATAAATTTGCATGAGTTGAGATGCTAAGATAAAGTCTGAAAGATGATGCCGAGATGTCTTTGGTTGCCAAGTAAAACTACTTTGGATGCCGAGTCAAGAAGTTTAGTGGAAGCTGAGTAAAAACCATAGTGGTTTCCAAGTTATTAACAAAGTTAGAAGATGTCGAGTGAGAATGGTTGTCGAGTGAAATAGAATAGATGCTAAGTTCAAAACCCTTGGAAGCCGAGTGATAGGTCAAGGTACAAGAATGCATTAAATGCAAGGTTTTTGAACTGCTTAAAGGTGAAAATTGATTCATTTTGAGCTATTCAAATGAAGAGCAATTACTAGGAGCACTATTGAGCAATTTTCAAGCTTTCAACTAGTGATTTGTTGTGATTCAACATCAACCCAAGTGATTTAAGAATTTAACTAGGTATTTCCTTCAGGTGCCGAGGTATACAGCTTGTGAAGTTTATTTTAAAATGTTAAACCCTAGTTTAGTCAAAATGGCATCTAGTTCAAAGTTGACCCTGAGGAAGGAAAGAAATGAGATTCAACTTGTTAGTAATGAGGTTAAGCAACCTGAGTTTGAGCCCATACCAGAGGTAGCATACAAAAATGATCCCACAAGTGCATTGTCTATGATTCCAGAAAAAGTTGTTATGGTTTAGGATGTGCTTAAGTGTTACAACTATAAAATTGGAGCCATAGGAGACCTAGAAATCTTCAATGCCTATGATAAACTCTGTGACAATGGTATATTAAAAGATGAATTTTCTATCATAGAGAAGAAGGGTTTAACCAAAGCCCTAGGTTTTCCAATCATATTAAAAAACTAAGTGGATATGCATAGTGCTTAGCAGAATTCATGATGAATCATTCTGGTTCGAGCAAGGACCAATTAAAATTACTAAGAAAATGGGTCATAGGGTCATAGGTTTTCCAAGCCTATATTGGCCCAAGACACTCAAGAGTGACAAAGAGGAAATAATAAAGAAGAACATAGGAGCAAAGTGGAACAATAGAGGCATGACCATAGACACCATTACTGAACCCCTTCTAGATTTTGTTGTGAGGATCATATCACACACATTTTATTACTCTAGCAGATTAAGTAGTGTGCCTTGTATAGATGTTGATGTTGCATACAAATTGATAAAGAAGGACCACACCTATGACCTTGTAGAGCTCATGTTGCAACAGATAAATGAAAATCTTGGAGCAATAAGAAAATCTAAGGGAGCACAATGCAAATTTGGGTTAATGTTAGTTTGTATGTTCTTTTATGTGATGAAGGAATTCCCTTCATTTGGCAAAGTCAACTAGAGTCAGAATAAAACAATTGTTGATTAGATAAATGATTTTACTGCACAAATGAGAGACAGTTTTGATGATCAAATCACTGTATATTCTGATGATTTCAAGAATGCAATGAAGAAAATAATGAGGATACCAGTCTCATTGGTAAACAAACATGTAAATGACGTATGCTTTCTTGTTGACATTGATTATACTTACATCCAAGTAGTCCTTCCAAGAGTAAGATGGCTCAGACCATTGGGATATGAGCTTGATGTTGACCAAGCTTCAGTAGCCACCACATCACTACTTGCAGAGGAGATGGACAAAATTGCCAAGGCATTTGGAACCTATGACACTGTCAGATCAAGAGTTGTTAGAGAACTCAAGACAACCACAATAGTGAAAAAGAAGGAGAAGCTAGTGAAGAAGATAAAGAAGAAATTTGGTGTTGAAGAAACAAGTGCAGTAGGAGAAGAAGAAGAAATTAGTGAAGATGAAGAGGAAGGTGATGATGAGAAAGATAAAGATGAGAGTTCCAAGGAAGAAGAAGCCAAGGAAGAACCCATCAAAGGAAAATTCATCAAAATGAAGGCAAAAACACCTCCTGCTCCTTAGCCTAAACCAAAGAAAGCTATCATGTCAACACCCAAGAAACCAACAACCAAAGCTACAACAAGGGCCTCCATACAAAAGGCCAAAGAGGAAGCTACAAAGAAGAAGAAACCAGCCAAGAAGGCATAGGAAGAACCAAGGAAAAGGAAAAGATATGTGGCTCAACTTGATACTGATGAGGAAGATCAGACTGAAAAGGTAAGTCATCCTCCTAAGTTTTTAGTTGATACATTATGTGAAAAGATTAGGGATGGAGACTTAAGTGACATGAAAAAGATTGATTTCAATAAGTTCACCAAAGAGGAACAAAATAAGATAGAAGAATCAATCTATGCAATGATGGCATAGTTCAAGTATACACCTCTTGAACTAGATGGACAATTGCCAAGAGAATTGTCTAAAATTTTAGAAGATAGATGGTATTTTTGTCTAAAAATGGAGAAGGAGATGAGAGAATCAACCCTAGCAAGCTTACTACCTAATTTGACAAGGGAAGAGATAACTAAAGAAGTCAAAAGGCATAACACTAGGTTTACACCAAAGTATAGGGCATTCTCCATACTCCAAAACAAAATTGAAGAAGTTGTACAAAGAACCACAATATCGTGGAAGAATCTATATAAGAAAATTGAAGATGTCTTTGAAGAAGAGTACAAAGAAGAAGCTACTGCTAAAATAGAAGAGAGAAGAAAGAGGAGAGAAGAGAAGACATAAGTAGAGAAAAAGGTTGAAGAGGAGGAAGGAAAAGATGAAGACATGGATAATGATGGACAACAAGATCAAAGTGTGCAAGACACACAACTACAACCTCCTAGCCCTCCTCACTCTTCCATTACACCTGCAAAAACCATAAAGATTAAGGATGTTACTAACACTACAAGTCAAAAAATCAACCCATTAACTATAGAGGATCTCACTAAGGACCAAAAAACTCTTCAAGCACAATTGTGTACAAGTCCCATATTGGTTAGTGTAGATGAGCTCTAAAATTTAGTAGATAAAATCAAGAAAGGTGAGGTGCCACCACAAGAACCACCTCAAATCACTCAAACTACTAGACTTTCATTTCTACCACCTCCATCACCACCAAGAATAGCCATGCAAGCTCATCAAGAGTTGAGTGCAACAATAGGGGAAGTTACAAGTACATTAGTACAGATAACAAGTACACCCCCAATGCAGTGGTACAAGAAGAGGATAAGGAAGAAACATAGGATAAGGAGGAGTCTACAATACAAACTTTGGTTGAATTGCCAAAAAATACCAAATCTGTTCAGTAGTCGAGTATTGACATGTTGATCATATAAGTTAGTACACCAAGCTCAAGTTTTACTAGGGTAGCCAGGACTATTCATTATGGTATTCTTGAGCTTGATGAAGAAATTCAAATACCCTATTATGATTCAAGCACTTTAACTAAGGAAAAGATGAATCAGATACAAAGTGCATTGGATAAGAGAAGGAGGCAAGAGGCATTGAGGAAAGACTTCAAATATAAGCAGGCAATGAATGAGATCAAAGATATATTCATGGATGCCTTTAGCCTACAACCTCAAGATTCAAGCAGGCCAATCCTTCAGCAACTATCTGATATAGTTTACCAAGTGAATAATGAAGACCATGATACAAATGTAAAACTCATGGAATGGTTAGAAAAGAAGTTTCTAGGAAAGGTCAACCAAAAGATAGATAATAACATTATTTTGGGATAGGTTAACCTAGCCAAGAAATTGGATGAGGTAAAGATTATATTAGGGAACATATTTTCCCTTTATAGAAAATTGTGTGATTTTTCTAGGTTCACAAAAGAAATAAATTAGAAAATTTTGAACGTTGAGAGCAAACTTAAGCTCTCTAGTATGCAACTACCCTCAAATCCTACACAAGGTGGAAAGCATTTTTCTCAAATGCTTCACACTTAGAGGGAGTTAGCTACATTATCAGTAGAAGAGGCCACTATTAAAGAAAAGTTGATGCAAATTCAAGCCTCAATTACTCCTCACTTGGAGATGTTACACAAGGAGCAAATGTATGTTGAAACAGTCCTCAAGAAGGATCCGAATGTTTCTACACATGAAGGACTTGTTGATCTAGTCGCAGAGGTTGCAATCCAACACAAGTCATTGGATATTGCATTGAATAACTGAGATGCAACTCTCAAAATACTCCTTGAGGTAAACAAGACATTTTTGGCCAAGCATGGCATTACTATTTAGAACCCTTTGACATAAGTTTAAAAAAGGAAGAGATAATGAAGGAGATAATATTCTAAGGGGGAGATATATTAAAGGAGGAGAAATGCATATAGAAAGAAGATAAGGAGATAATAGGGTCATTAAATAGGATTAGAAGGCAAGAATAGGTTAGAAATAGAGGACATTAGGGACAATGGCACAAGACATCAAAATTCATGACAAGATCAACTCAGGGGTACTCATAAGGTATATTGTTCACAATATCTTTTTGAAATTTTGTAAGTGAAGAATGTAAATATAAGGATTGGATCATGAATGATCAATTAAGTGTTTTTGACACTCATGTCAAAGGGGGGGGATTGTTGATCAAATAAGTAAGATTGACAAATGAGTGTCAACACACTTAACCATCTTCACTATAGATGTTGAGTATACAATGGAAGCTGAGATAGAATGTTGACACATGCCGAGTTACAGATAGTGCTGAGTAGATCAAAAGACAGTATGTTCCAAGCAAAGAAGAAGTTAATAGGTGCTGAGCAAAATAGGAAGTTAATATGTGCTGAGCAAAGAAGAAGTTAATAGGTGCTGAGAAAAATAGGAAGTTAATAGGTGTTGAGAAAAATAGGAATTCATTAGGTGTTCAATAACACAGGAATTCTATAGGAGCTAAGTATGTAAGAAACATAGTGGATGTCAAGCAATCTAGAATAGATGGTGCCGAGCATCAGTATTACTTCATGTGCTGAGCAATGTAGGATTAGTATGAAAGTTTGTACAATTGCAAGCCAAGATTTAAAATGGTTATGCATGACTCATGATAGGATAAAAGAATAAGATCAAATCATCACAACCACCTATGAAATCCTCATGTAGCCAATCAAAAAATTGGAGACTGCATGCAGCCAATAGGTGAATTTCAAGGGTTTGAGCGGGAACATTTGAATTAGGGATGCATAACAAGCCACTAATATTTATAAGGGAGTCTTGATGGCATTGAACAATAGACAGAGAGGAGCCGTGAGAAGAAGTAAAAGTAGAGCCTATTATTAAGGTCATTGAAGAACTTTGGTGTCAAAGATTTAGTGGAAAGGATAACATTTACACATCTAGTTGATCAGAATAGAACAAGGAACATAATCAACAAATCAGATCTAGCAGAGATTAGTGATAGAAGAGCAGATCAAGTACCTAAGATAAACATTAGAGATTGCATTAATCAGGTGTATTATTATAATACTCTCTCACAATTGTATTAGGAATTTTGAAATCCTATTGAGTTAGGTGGGTTTAACAGCCTTATGTAAATCCTTTAACAGGGGGGCATTCTAAGTTGAATGTTCTTAAATCCTCTAACAGGGCACACTCCTAATAGGGTGTAGAAATCCTTTAACAAGGTCACATTTAAGAGTGTGTTGTAGCCTTTAACAGGGCAGACCTTTAACAAGGCAAACCATCAGAAGTGGTTGAAATCAATTGCTGTGGTAATTTTGTGGGTATCATCCCCACCCCAATTTTACCTTCTTATTCCTGGAAGGTTTTTGGTTCATCAAAATTTCAAGTGTTATGTGGCGATGCATGTTTGCTTCTCATAATTGTTTAATGTTTATATGCATGCATGTTAATTTTAGTTATATGTTATTAAGGATTTAAAACAAGTGAAAAGGTCAATACTTCTAATTCACCACCTCCCCCCCCCCCTCTCAGAAGCACTCTTCTCAGTAAAACATTCCAAAAATTACAATCAACATGGTCATAGGACTAATGAATGCAAAAAGAAACCAAGATTTGAAGGCATTTTTCATAAATGTAAGAAACATAAACATAACGCATCAAAATGCAAAACCAAGAGATTGAATCTTGCGGAGGAAATTTTGAAAGCAATATTTTTTTGGGACTACAATACCTAGTGTAGATGTCATTAATGTGGAGAATTTGGACACATTGGTATGAATTGTGCTAAACATCATATGAGGAAAAGAGATACTACCAAAAGATGTTTCATTTGTATAGAACTTGATCATCTTGCCAAGAATTGTATGAATACTGGTAGAATTGAAGATGAAAAGAAGGCAAAGCCTGATAGAATCCAAAAGAAAATGAGACAAAAATGGATTCCTAAGTCTAACAAGGACACTGGTCTAAGTAATGATGATCAAATCACTCAAGAATTGGGTGACTCTACCATTTCTAATTAAGTTCTCAAGAGAGAACTGGAACTGGGCTATCAAAGAAGAGATATGAATTAGTTCTAATTGAAAGCTAACAAAGATCCAAATCTATACTTAGGATACAAAGGGATCACTAAGCAAGATTGACATCAATTATTATCGATTTACCTTCTCTACTAAGTAAGGTCAGGTCATAGACTCTACCAAGCAAGGTTGGGAGTAATAAAGACACCTATGGTTACCAAGTCACAAAGATGTTGCTAAGTATTCAATGCTATGTAGTGGATGGCAGTCTATCAACATATCTACCTTTGTACCAAGAATTAATGGCAAAATTTTATCAAAAGGCATGGAATCAAATTCATTTCTTACTATGATTTTTTAAGTGCTATTTCAAAAAGTGATTTTTAGTGTGATCAAAGAAAATTGAGTGAATTTCTAGCGAAAGCTTTTCAAAGTTCTCTAGATCTACTGAGAAAAAATGGCATCTAGTAGTAGTAAGGTTAAGCAAGGATCTGACATGTTGGTTCATGGAGTTGAATTGAAGGCACTAGATTTCAAGCTCACTCCTATATTTGCTAAAAACCTAGATCCAAGTAGAGCTCAATCCCAAATTCCTCCTAAGGTACTTCTTATCAACAACATTTGTATTTATTTCAAATGTGTTATTTAAAAAATTGGTACACTAGAAATGGATGATGCCCTAGGTTAGCTATGTGTTAATGAAGCCTTAAAACTTGAGCATCAATATCTAGAAACCAAAGGGTTGACACATATCCCTCATATGCCCTGAGAATTTCAAATCAAATGGATTAGGTTTATCCTTAGCCGAGTGCATAACAAGCAACTATGGTTAGAATAACCAATTCTGATAATAGAGAAGATGATTCATTGAATCAATGGCCTCCCTATGCCAGCTAAAACCAAGACTAAAAAATCTCTAGGTCAGGTAGAGTTCAAGAAGTAAACCCTATTTTAATGGGATGGAAGAGGAATGAAAATCAGCGATATTGCTAATGCAGAATTAAAATTTGGAATTCATGTTATTGCACACAAGATATACAATTCAAACCAACCAAATAGTGTGTTGTGTGATGCCATGGATTTGGCATACAAGGTGGTTAAGAACAACTTTTCATATGATCTTGTCAACCTATTGTTGAAATAGTTCAACAAAAACATGGAAAGCATAAGAACATCAAAGAATAACCTGTGCAAGTTTGGTTCATTGTTAACTTGTCTATTCTTTTATGTACAAAAGTTCTTCCCTTTTAAAGGGATTGTAGTTTGGAGAAAATATGTGCCTATTCTCTACCAAATGAATGAGTATACTACTAAGATGGGTGAGAACTATAGCAGTATCATGGACAAATACTTTGATGCATTCAAGAAGAAAATGAACAATAGGTTTAGGATTTCAAAGAAGTTAGTTGAAGACTATAAGGATGATGTATGCTTCATGGTGGATAACTTGACAAGGTGTATATCTAGGAAATTGGGACTAGAATTGTGTGCATGAAACATCTTGGCTATGAGGTGAATATTGATGAAACAAAAGACATCATTGACACTCTTATCAATGAACTAGTTGATCCCAAGGCCTCTTACTTTGGAATGTATGATGAAGCAAAGGCTAGGAATAAAATTGAAATATAGCTCCCTTAGGTGGTCAACAATTGAAAGAGAAGGATAGAAAAGATGAAATCAAGTGCACCTCTCTTGTTAATTGAGGGAAAAGGTGAGGATGTAGAGGAAGCATAGGATGAGGAAGAATCTAAGAAAGAAGAACCTTTGAAGAAGAAGGGAAAGTTGATCATCACCAAGCCATCAAATCTATCCACTACAGTATTCACAAGGAGGTCACAAAATAAAGTTGACAAGGAAGAAGGTGACATTATATTTAGTAGACCTCTGCCAACCTTCTAGGATAGGCTAAAGGAATTCAAAGATGGAGCCAGTATAACAAACTTCAAGGCATTGAAATATGAGACTAGGACTAAGGCTAAGCAAAAACAAATAGAAGATTTGGTCATGGATAAAATGGGACAATGGAAGTACTCCCCTAACCAGCTAGCTCCTAAAATTCTTGGTGTCTTATTGGACAAAATCAAGCCAAGATGGGAACATGCCAAACAAATAGTGAAAGACATATATGCACAAACCTTGAGACACCTATTACTAAGCATATCAGATGTAGAGGTAAAAGAGTCACTAAAGAAAAATGAAGATAACATGACTCTCAAATTCAATGCTTGTTTGATTTTAATGAAAGATATTGAGTATATTGTGAATAATGTAACAAATACTTGGAAAAATGTATATCATCTTCACAAACCAAGTGAATTTCTAGTTGAATTAAAGGATGATGATAATGATGATGAAGACAAGGATGAATAAGATGACAAAGGATCAACTCATTTTGTTACAATTGATTATGAAGAATACAAGGAGCAAGAGGCTACCAAGGAAGAAAAGCAAGATGATGAGGAGACTGACCTAGTCAAAATAGTTGCAACTATCATTGCCTCTCTTTTGTTAGAGTGAATTATTATTATTTACACTTTTAATTAGTTTTACTTAGGTTAATGTGTTTATTATTAGTTGTAGTTGATGAGTTATTGACAACACGGCAGTTTGTTCCTATCTAAGTCATACTTATCCTCTCACCTTGATTGAGGATATTCCACCTTTTGTGGATGTATGCCTAGTTGTCAACCTTAACTTCTAGCACTTCCTAGCTTGTTCTACAAGCTTCCATGAGGCCTTTATATTTAGGCTCTCTCATTGTAACTCATAACTCATTTTTAAGGCATATTATATAGCAATACATTTTTCTTTGTTTGCGATATCTTCTCTCTTAGTCAGTTTAGTTTTTCCAAGCTCCACCTCTTCCTTGTTTGGTTTCCCTTCAATAGGTTATTTGTATGTAGGTGATCTTAGCAAGCTATAAAGTTGGCTTTTATCAACTTCTGCATGGCATTAGAGCCTCCTCGAAGCTTCTTGGCTGAAGGATTTTTGAAGTCATAATTTAGAGACACAAACTCTAGTTTATTTGTGATTTTTTTCTTCAATCTAGGGGAAGAGTATTTTTTTGGAGCACTTTGGAATGAAAAAGATGCTACCATTGAGTTTAGAAGGCTTGTTATAGTTAGGATTCATATAAAGTTTTCTAATTTTGGTGACAAGAGCTCTAGGAGGAAATTTTTTTTAGTTTGGGCATCATATAGACCTATACAAATGAATTAATTGCATTCTTTTATTAAAAAAGTTGTACGACTAGGTGGTCACCACTGCACCACCACAATCTTGCCCAAGCACTGCCTTGGCACCACCTCTACCAATAGGAGCATCATAGAGCCATCATAGTGCCACTTGCCTGCAACTACCACTCTACGGCCACCACTGTGCCATCGACCCTCATCCCTCTGGGTAGCGCCACCCCTATAGCCACCATTGCCAGTAGTAACCACCCCATCACTGCTCACCTACAACCTACCCACTCATTACATAGTCAATAGCCCCTTCTACCACTTGGACCTAGGTTAGCACACTTAGCACATTTTTTGGCTTCCATGTGGCATGGGTGCACTTTGGCATCTGCCACGTGGCCATTGCCACATCATCTTGATAGCTTTTCCTTCTGCCACATGGTTGACACGTGGCACTACCACATGGCCTTTTTTTTTTATCTAATTACTACAAGGCCATCAATTTTAACCTAGTGGAAATGTTGAGGTCAACATGATGTCAACCTACATCAACACCCCTACCAGCACTCTAGTCCCTTTTTGACCTACTTGCGGTATTTTGGTCATAACTTGAGCATATGGAGGTATTTTTCTAATCTGAAAGAAGTGCCAAAAAGCTAGTTTTGAGATGGAGATATTGGTGTAGATATTTTCAAGTTTTGATCTAGTTTTATTAATTATTGTTATAGTCAAAGTCTAAAGTTCTATTTTTCACTCTGACAAGCATATCTTTTGCATCCCATCTCTATTTTTTGAAAATATTATATTTTTGGAAAGATGGTTTTGTCATCTTTTCAGAAATGTTGTTATTTCCTTTAGATTATGCCGTATTCTTTTTCTATCATGTTTTTGGCATTTTTTCTCTATGGTGGATATCTTGGGTGTTGTAGGTTCAAGGATCATTTTCATGGCATGAGATCTTTCATTTTGGGTTGTACTATCTTTTGTATCAAATTTTTTCCTTTTTTGCTCATTGTTGATATCATTTTTAAGAATCTTTATGCAAACACACTGAGATAAATTGCCACTCTTGCATTTCGGGTTTGGGAACATTGTTTTGAGATAGTTGTACTTGCACTATTTTACAAAGCACCATGGGGGGATAGTTGTTTGCTACTTTTGTGCCCTCTTCCTTTTTTGCCCCATGTAGTGTCAATGACCATGCTTTTATAGGTGTTTATACCTCTTTAGCACTCTCATCATTCTTGGTTCTTTCCATAGAGGATTTTGGCCCACCTTTTTAGTTTCCTGTCATCTCACCCCATCTACATTAGGGGAGGGGTTATTATGTAATTCTAATGCTTCCTTTGTTTGATGGTTTAATAGTGTGAATTATGTGTTTAGTATTTGATCCTATATACTAGGTGATTGTAGTGGCTAGAAACCTATGCATTTTGATGAGATGGATCATCTACCATATAGACATGCTTGGTTCATGCCTTCTTCTTCCATGGAGGTTCTTCAGATCAATAGTTTCTTTCTAATGAAAAAATTTGCAGCTTCTTCATGCTTCAATGATTCTCTTCATGATCACTTTTTATTCCTATTTTATGGGACATTCCTCTAGTTGGAGGCTTCTTTAGTCCTTTACTAAATTTTCTTACCTATTTTTCGGGGAGGGTTTTTCCCATGAAGTTTTCCCTTTGTCCCCATTTTCAGAGGTTGCATTTCTTTGCATTGTACATGGGTACCTAACATGGCCTAGTTGTTAGGACCCATTCTAAATTTCATCTTAGTTTTTGTAAGCTTAAGGCATTCCCCCAAGTTACATTTAAGGGGGGGGGGGGGGGGGGGGGGGTGTTAGAGTAAATAATGATTATTTATGCTTTTACTTAAGTTTACTTAGGTTAATGCATTTATTATTAGTTGTAGTTGATGAGTTGTTGACAACATGGGATTTTGTTCCTATCTAAGTCATACTTATCCTCTCACATTGATCAAGGATATTCCACCTTTTGTGGATGTATCCTTAGTTGTCAACCTTATCTTCTAGCACTTTCCAACTTGTTCTACAAGATTCCATAAGGCCTTTATATTTGAGCTCTCTCATTGTAACTCATAACTCATTTTCAAGGCATATTGTACAGCAATACATTTTTCTTTGTTTGCAATATCTTCTCTCTCAATCCATTTAGTTTTTGCAAGCTCCACCTCTTCCTTGTTTGGTTTCCCTTTGATAGGTTATTTGCATGCAAGTGATCTTGGCAAGCCATGAAGTTGGCTTTCATCAACTTCTACATCTTCCTCACTCCCCAAGAAAATTGTTGACTACATCAAGTATGGAGACAGCTTCAGCAAGTTTGATTGTGGCCACTAGTGATATATCAAATGTCCAATCACTCTTTTCCCATACACAACTCAGCACATCATTCATAGAAGTAACTTCTACTTCATCTACTAAGCTGCAAACTCCTTCTTCATCAACCAAGTTAGCATAACCAACTATGGATACACTAGCTACTTTAGTTTTTAGTACATCAGTGGTAAGCACACTAGCTTTGACTACTTTAGTATTGGGTACTACAATTTTGGCTTCATCAATTTTGGATTCTTTATGTATTTCTGTAAGTATTCCCTTAGTTAGTATAATATCAATTTTTACTGCAAGCCCAAGTATGTCTATCATTGTTTCCATTCTAGATACAAAAGCAATAAGTGCAAGAACAATTGAGTATAAGGTTCAACCAAGCACAAAATCTTTTGGAAAAGGAAAGGAGATAGAGGAAGACATTGATTTAGATGAGGGAATAGTAATCCCCAATTGGGATATTTACAAGCTTACTCCAAACCAAAGGCAAACATTTGGTGAACTCCTTTAGAAAAAGGGTTAAAAAAAGAGTCTAAGAGAAGGAAGAGATAAAGAGTATAAGATAATTGAAGATGCCAAGAACATTTTGACATAGGTAATAGGAATTGAGATTGATTCTTCTCAACCTATTTTGTATCAGCTAGCAGAAGTAGTCTAGAAATTCAATGAGGACACCGATGGACAAGATAAGCTAGTGGAAAATGTTGAAAATAAATTTAATAATAAAGTGTTGGAGCACATTGCTCAAAAGATAGCCATTCATCAAATAGAGCTTTCTACAATTTTGGTCAATCTTGAAACATCCTATTCAAATGTGTCATCACTTTTTGGGAAAATATGTGATGTCTCTGAGTTTACAAAGGAAATAAAGGACAAATTGTCCAAAATAGATATAGATCTAAATGCTTGTGCTTAGTAGCTACAACTTGACCCTAGTTCAAGCTCTACACATTTCAAGAAAATTAAATTTTTGTCAAACATGCAAGCTAAATTGCTAAGATAAGAAGCAAGGACATACAAAATATGATCAACATTAATTGACATACAAAATATGATCCTCCCAAACATGGATGCAATGCAAAAACATATTATATATTCAAAAACATCTAATCCCTGATAATAACTTCTCTATTGTAGACCATAGGGTTAAACTATTAGGGGAGGTACAAATTGTACTTCATTCATGTAAGGTCCTACAAGAAAGTTGGGATAAAACCTTGGAAATCATTCTCAATGCACATTTTGAATTCTTATCCCATTTTGGTGTTTCTATGTGAATAAGTTAGAATAAATCTTTGGGAGAGACACATAGTATGAGGAGAAAGACAAAAGAGAGTATGGGCGAGAAATATGCTATGGGGGAACAAGTGTGGAATGATCAGTAAGATATGTTGTATATAGAAAAAGATGTATAGTACACTGTATATCCCTTACAAAATCAATTTTGAAAAAATCACAGAAAAATATAATATACTCTACTGAGCTAGTATTATGCGGTGATGAATACAAGGTATTTAGTTTTAGCTAATAAGTGTTTTGTTACTAATGCAAAAGGGGGAGATTGTTGACATATCAGTCAAGTTTGTTATTAGTGACACACTCTTATTTAGATTTTGTATAGCTACTGAGCTTATTGAACAATTTATAGTGTTTGCCAAGAATTTCAGTTGTTACGAGTTCTACAATTACTATGGAGTCCTTTGGAAGAATCCTAGTGGTTACTGAGAACATTCAGTCTAGTGTAAAGTCTAGTAGTATAAACCATGCCTAGTTTATCAGATGTGAAACTAGTGTTAACCAAGCTACTCTATGCTAACCAAGTGATTCAGTATTTGCCAAGTTGCACAATATCTAGTAAGTCACTAGTGTAGACCAATTTCAAGACTACTTGAAAGTGATCAGTATGGATTGAGCTTCTAAATCTACTAAGTGCATGATGATGTTGAGAATTGATAGTGGATGTTGAGTTTCATAACCTCACCAAGTTAGTCTTCAGAACTTGTGTGTCTTCATGTGGGTCGACTTTGTAATATTTGTGTTAACTTGTATCGTGGCTGACTTTGTGATTATGTAATTTGGATTGGTATATATATGCAATGCATTATACCATATCAATGTAATGTGAAAGTGTATGCAAAAATGCAAGTTATGAATGCAACAAAAAAAGAGAAAATTGTAAAGGCCATAACAACATAAGGAGTAGTAGAGACATATATATCATAGAAAGGTGATCAATATACAAAGGAATCTCTTTTAGTAATCCTAGTTACAAATTAGAGATCTACTACTGCTTCATCCTAACAAGTGAACCAGTCAAATCCTTTAACAAGGTAGACCTAACAATCTTTCATAAATCTCTTTACCAAGTGCATACTTCATTGTATGTTTTTAGAGTCCTCTCACAAGGTGGACCTAGCAATCCTAATTGCTTCTAATAGAGTAGATCATCATAAGTGATCAATGTAAGCCTTAACAAGCCAATTTTATGCTGTAGTACTAAAGTTTATGGATATCATCCCCACCCTAGTTTTAGTTTCTATTTGGAAGGTTTCTAGGTCACCAAATCTTTGTGTCAAAGTGTTATGGATGCTTTCATGTTTTTAGTTTCTCATGCATGCAATTAGATCAAATTACTAATTGGATTATTGGATTAAGAATTGAAATTGTTAAAGTTTTAGAAGTTACTGGTTCACCCCTCCCCTCTCAATAACTTAGCATAGTCTTAAATATTTTCAAAAATTTATGGTACACCAAGAAATAACATAAAGTAACTAAGGAAAAATATAGAGAGACAAAAATAAAATAAAATTATCAAGCAAGTGGCTTCAGTAACTAACCCACATAAAAAAAATCCCTAGTTGAATGTTGAGCCCCAACTGAGGGAAGATGATAATGAAGATAAAGGAACAAAACCTATTTTAGAAAAATATATGAGAAGACACCATTCACAAGATCATATCATTGGAGACAAAACTGTTGGAAATGTAAAAAAATAACTAAGAGAGGTGGGCTAAATTGGTTGCCACAAAAATAAATCCCTATACCTTAGATATCAGTACAATATTCCACTAATCATGCAATACTAACTATCTTGGATAACATTAGAATTTTACTAGCACTTGACTAACAAATAAATCTTAAGATTATTAATCTATTTTAACCTTTAGTAACTTAGTTGTAGAAACATAAAGCATAAGAAAATAACATGAACATAGATGACATGAAGATTTAACATGGAAACTCAATTTGGAAAAAACCACCTTGCAACTAGTCACAATAGTTTTCACTCTTCTAAAGTGAGTCCTATTAGGAGCGAATTGTATTAAAGGCTACAAAACTTATTGTTAATATGACTTTGTTAGACGATTTAGATTACCAGGTTAAGAGTGGCCTGGTTATAGGTCTTCAAACACTTCAATCTTGAAATGTCACCTTGTTAGAGGATTTTTAAATGACTATTAATTCAACTCTATTAAACAATTTATTTAGTACTACAATGGTTAAAAAGAAACAACAATTTAACCTAATTTATGAAGCAACTTTCTTTACAGATTCAGACCTCTATTCTACCTTGGCCTATAGATCCTTCCTAATCAAATGTTTCTTTGAAGCTTATCTTTCACACTTCCTACTCTTTCTTTTTCCTTCACTCACATATCCATCTTATTTCATATTCCACTTCTTACTCTTTGTCCCCACAACTTGACCTTTATTATATATCATAACCTAGGAATAGTTGACTTGAATACCCTTTCAAAATATCAATAAATATGCAAATAGTCAACCTCAATTAATAAAATTGAATTGAATAAAAAAATGGATGTGATGAATAGGATGAAAATTTGGGTTATGATATATGATGTAAGAGGGGAATATAGGACCTATCTTTAACCCAAATTACCAAAAGGAAAGATCCAAATTGGTTAATAACAAAGAAGTGATTAATGCACCAATGAATTAAACAATGGAGAATATGAAGAAATAAGGAAATCCTATAATCTATTATAGAAAGTATGTACTTGAAATATTGAGTGAATAGAAGACAAATTCTAACCTAAAAGTAGAAAAAAATTGGAAAGTGCTGATTTTTTATGCCTATACATAGTTTTAGAGATTTCTGCAACTTGTTTTGAACTAAAAATGTCGAGATAGAAAAAACCCAGAAAACCTTTGTCCTTCTAATGTTAGGTCGAATTTGGCCAAAATAGTAGTGTACAAGCTTACCCCAAAGCATAATCTTACCTCTCATTAAAGGTCATCCTTGACCTGAACAACTCTAATGGAAATTTTGTTTATGGATCTTTGAAGTTTGCCAAAAAGAGTATCCAAACCTAAACTTCAATTCACTTTCCTTTACATCTACCTACAAGAAAAATGATTTTTTTGTTTGAATGGGGGGTTTTCCTTGGTCAAACCCTAGTTTGGAATCAAACTTAAAATGTAATTGAAACTACAATATGTATAAACAAAGTAAATGGAACTATTCACCTTGCTTATGTTGAATCTATGTGGAGGATTTGAATGCTTGAATGCACAACTATGGATGCTCCAAATGAATCTAGAATTGTGTAGGATGTATCAAATCAATGGAATTATATCTTCGACACCAATCTTGAATGGATCATAGCATAGGAAAAGGCATGAATGAAAGTGGATGAATGTGAATGGATAAATCTTCAACAAGAGGGCTCCATAGAGATTAAATCCTTCAATAGCTAACAATGGATTTCATTGATGATTTGAATGTTTCAATGCTTGGATACTTGAATGCTCAAATGTGGATTCTTGATCGTAGAAATTTATCTCTAGATCATCTCATCATAATAAGTAGATAATAGATAGATGTCAAAATGAGAGAAGAAGGATTTTTTATTTAGTGATCTAGGACACAAACTTCTAGAGAGGTCAACATTGGAGAGTTAAATCCCAATTAACCTTAACCCCTAGAAATGGATCTAGATTAAACGCAATTTAAGATTTATCATTCTAAAACCTAAAAAAATTGACCCAAAAGTAGGTTAATGAAAATTTCTAAAGCCCAACATCCAAAACCTCCAAAAGTTGAAAGTTGGACCTAGAGTCAAGGTCGAGCTAAATTCTACCCTCAGTCAGGGTCAAGGTCATCCTTGACCTAGGTTAGGGTTAAGTTTGACCTTGACCCTTTAGGTTGTCATTGACCTAGAAAGTCAAAGTCTTCAGTTTGTCACAGAAAGTTGTTCGAAAGAGGCTAGAAATAAGGGGAGCAAAGTAGAATTAGGAGAAATAGTTAGATCCATGTAAATACATATTTAAGGAACTTGAAATGATATTATGCCACTTACTCAAAGGGATAAACTCTCTTATCATGGAATTTCTTCCATTTTAAGATGATACATTAAGCCCCCACTTTAGCAAGAGTATGTATTTGGTTCAAAATCTTGGTAAAGGATATCATAATGAAAAGATAATCTTATTAAAATTAAAGGCAAAAATGGATCCTCAAGCCCCTAGGGACTCAATTCTTGATCAACTCAAAGATCACAATAAGAGAGACATCTTTTGAAAAAGAGAAAGAGAGAAAGAGTGTGATTATCTCACCCAATGAGAACTTATGTCCCATTGTGAACCACACAAGGAAACATCACAATTGGAAAGATGGAATTGAACTTCCTAGTGAATGTGGCTACTCATTAATCGACCCATCGAGGATTCACCCTCAAGAATATTCTATTCAATAAGAGTAAAACTAAAAATAAAAGAGATCCAATCTTGAGGACACCTTCGACCTTAAGGGATCAAAGATTTTGAAACTGGAGGGATCTAGAGATCCTAAAATATAAATCCATGCTTTACGATTAGTCAGTAATCTAAAAAGGGAGGAAAGGTACATCTTGAAAAAATAATATATGTTTATCAAAAAGTTTGTGTGTGCAATAGGTGGGGAGAGTGTATGCCCCCACATTAAAGTCATTGCTAACACTTTAACAAGAGCAATGGCTTTAATGGAAACATAAAAAAGTCCACTAACTATGTCTCCACTACAAAACTCCCCTAGACAAACACAAATCAAGGGAAATAACACATAAACATACTAAGAAAATAGAAGGGATCTACCTACCATGGGGTTAGTAAGATCAAAAGATTATATATATATATGATATTATTACAAATGAATTGACATCACACCCCAAAGAAAGTAGAACTACAATCATAAAAGAGGAAATATCACATAAGAGATATGAAGAAGAATCTTTTTAGACCATGACCTAGAGACCAAAAAGAATAAGTGCTACAAAGTCCTAGATCCAAGCAGATTACACAAGAAAATATTTCTCAATAATAGCACAGGTACAATATATAAAAAAAACATATGGAAGAATATAGATACATATAGAGGAATAGTACAATAGGTTCAATTCCTTTATCACCTTGCACCAATAGAGAAACAAGGTTCATGTAAAATAATATAACAATGTTTAGCAAACACATCATGGGAGAAGCATAGTACAATAAGAAAACATACAATAAAGCTACCATAAAGGAAAACCCAATCAAGCATGCCACCTACTCTCCCCATATCATTCTATATAATTTAGGAAATGTGGGTAACTTACAAGAAGAACTATATCCAATATAGTAGGAATGATAGTAAGTTCCAAACAAGGATCCTCTTGAGAATCACAATGTTCGATACTAGGTGTAAGTGTTAATTGTGATGAAACCATAATTGGTAGATCAATATCAATGTCAATAGTTCTATACTCATTATTAACATCATCAATATCATCAAGAGTATCAATTTCATCTAAATTAATCAAAATAGGATCTAAGATATGAATATAATCATCATAATTATGCATCTTAACATCATTATTAGCACTAGCTTCTTGTAGCACATCATGCATCATTTTATTTGAAGAAGGTAAAGATTTTTGAAGAATATAACTATGAGCTTTAGCTTGAGCATGATGCTTCTTATGATGCCCATTAGAAGATTGCTTACATTTTGTCTTGTTTGAAACGTGTTGAGAACTAGGAGGAACAATTACTAGATCCTTCACAAGTTTTATAGGAGGAATAATGGGATTAACAACATATGAATAAGCAATAGTAGGAGCTAGATTAATAGATGCAGAAGACATAGCGAAATGAGGTATGGAAGGTGTAGGCAAAATAAGATTATTAATATCCATAGGAGTTAAGCTTAATTTGAGAATCTTACAATACTTATAGGCTTGATATGAGTAAAAAATATGATTAGGCCAAGAAGGGCATGAATTATGTAATGAAGGCAAAAAAGAAGTTGATGGTAGCACAATCTATGGGACTAGAAAGGTGATATAAACTATGAACTCTTCTTAGCTAACCCTACTTAGTAGACAATGATTTTCTTATGATGTAAACAAACAAAAAAAATTGTTAGCTGACCTTGCTCAGTAGACACTAATACTAAAAATATTTTCCTATCTTAACCAAATGAACTTGGTTAACACTGCATCTTTTCAAACTTCCTTTGGTAATTGAGTGAGATTAGTTAACACTGGTTCTATCCAAATTTCCTTTTTTACTTGTGTGATCTTGGTTAACACTCAACTTCTATGAACTTTTCTTTGATGCCCAAGTGAACTCAGTAGACACTGTCATCTAAACTTGGAAAACACTAGAATATTGGATAGACACATAAAATTTTCTTCATTACTCAAGTGAGTTTGACATACACTAATTGGTAAAGATATGAAATTTTGTGTAACATTAAAGACAATACACAATTAACCAATTATTTTCAACAATCTACCTCTTTATCATTGATGGCAACACAACAGGTCATAATACAATGAAATTTTTAGAGAAAAATAAAGTAAAGAAAATATCCTTAGTTTCATTCTGATTCTCATCCATGAGAACTCCCTTTATCAATGTGAACTCCCTCTAACTTCAATTTTCTACCTTTTTTATAAAAATCTATCTTCAACATCTTCCTCTAATAAAAAACTCTATGCCTCTTTGATATTAGACCAAGTTCTTCTTTTTTGACATCTTCAAACAAATTTTTTGTGATAAGTATACTCTCCCTCTTAAGAATTTTTTTTTGATATGACACAACAAACTCTCCCTCTCTTATATCTCATGCCAAAGACAATATACAATGAGTATCAATGTACCTCATGTACTAATTCATATGCAATCTTCTCTTTTATTACTATATTAACTGATTGATCTTCAACATGCTCTAGTTCATGCATCACTAAACTTCATTTAGTGAGCTTTAGATAGGGGAATAACCCATAACTTACCTCTTAGATACAAAAATGCATCCTTAGGTAATGACTTAGTGAATATGTCTACAATTTGATCTTTAGTATTCATATATCCAATCTTACCTCTTTATATTTCATTAATTCTCTTAGAAAATGATATTTTATTGCAATATGTTTGGTCTTGTTATGCATCATAGGATTCTTTGATATATTAATTTCAATGGTGTTATCATAGAGGATAACCATTGGGTCCTTGATCTCTACCTTCATACCCGCCAACAGTTACTGGAACCAAACAACATTGGAATAATTAACTACTATTGCAATATACTCTACCTCTACTGTAGATGGAGAAATGTAGTTCTTCTTCTTACTTTTCCAAGACACACTTCTTTTACCAAGAAAGAACACTCCACCTCTAGTGCTCTTTCTATTATCAACACTTCCTGCCCAATCAACATCAATGAAGGCTTTCAAATCTAAATTTTCTCCTTTCTTATATCATAATCCATATTCTTTAGTACCCTTCAGATACCTAATGATTCTTTTGATCTTCATCATATGATTTTCTCTAGGATTTTTTGAAAATCTTGCCATTGTACTAACTGTAAGAGCAATTAAATATGCACTACATATTGTAGTTTACTAATTATTGATTTGTATGTGGTCTGGTCTACTTCCTTGGAATCATAATTCTTTGAAATCTTATGTCTAATAGACATAGGTGTCCCAATTTGTCTTGAATCTTCCATTCCAAACTTCTTTAGTATCTCCTTGATATATTTAGATTGAGTAATGTAGGTACCATCTTTCTTCTATTGAATCTACAATCCAACAAAGAATTTTATCTCTCCAAACATGGACATCTCAAATTCTGTACTCATTTCTTCTAAAAAATATTTACATAAGTCATCATTTCCAGTAAACAATGTGTCATCCACAAAGATTTATACCAACACAATTTTCTTGTCTAGTCCTTCTTTGATATATAGACTATTGTTATTATTTGTCCTTTAAAAATCAATCTTTATTAAGTAGTTATGAAGTCTTTCATACCAAGATCCAGGAGCTTTCTTGAGACCATACAATGGTTTTTGTAGTTTACAAAGCATATCCTTTTTGCTAGGATCTACAAAACCTTCAGGTTGTCCTATGAAAACTTCCTCTTCAAGAATTCCATTCAAGAATGTAGATTTCTCATCTATTTGATAAACTTTAAATCCATTATGTGTATCATAAGTAAGTGAGGTCCTAACACCTTCTAATCTTGCAATAGGAGAATTTTTTTTACCATTATTAGTACCTTCTTCTTAAGAATAGCCTCTGTATACTAAGCTTGCTTTATTTCTTGAAACTTCTCCATTTTCATTGAACTTATTTATGAAAACCTACTTTGTGGTAATCATATTCTTATCCCTAGGTCTAGGAACATGAGTCTAGGTCTTACTCCTTTATATCTATTTTATTTCTTCATTCATTTCTTCAATCTAACTTTCATTATCCAAAGCATCTTTAACTAATCTAGGGTCAAATTTAGTAAGCAAACATGTACCTTTCAATTTGTTTCTTGTCATGGTACCATTTGAATTATCTCCAATGATCTAATCAGGTGCATGGTTCCTTCTAAAAAATCTTCCCAACATAGGTTGTTTTAATTTATAACTTGTTCCACTAGCCTTTCCATATTATTTTGTATGAAGCTTGGGTCCCACTATCTATGAATCAAATCCTTCAGTCACGGTTTTCTCTATCTACAACTTGGTAGCCTCTGCTGTAACTCAAGTCCTTTATAATATGACTCAAGTTGCACTAGATGCAACTTGGGTGCTTTTGGAGATTTTGTGGATTTAGGAGGTGAAGTATCCTAACTTCCAATTAGATTTGGCAATGTATCAAGTTCAAAGTAAATAAACTTTATGTAATGCTCAGGTTTTTTGTTGATCTCTTCATTACCCTTTTCTACAAACTCATAAATTCTCACATGCATACTTTCTATGATCTTATGAGTGGAAAAAATCACACATTTATATGATTTACTTCAAATGGAGTATCCTAGGAATATTCCTTCATCACCTTTGACATTAAATTTACCTTTCCGAGTCTCTTTTAGATTATAACATTTTCTACCAAATACTTTCAAGTAACCTAAATTAGGTTTGTAGTCATACCATAGTTCATAAGGAGCTTGGTTTGAGTTTTTCTTTAGGTGTACTTTTTTCTAGGTATGCACTATAGTACTGATTGCTTCCTTCCAATATTTAATTGCAACATTCTTTTCTACCATTCTATTGTGGTGTACCAAGGGCTGATACTTGTCTTTTGATTCCTCTTTCAGTGCATAATTCATTGAACTAATTGGAAATGAATTGACCACCTCTATATAATCTCAAACACTTTAGCTTATTTCCTATTTCCTTTTCTACTCTAGCCAGATACCACTTAAACTTTTGAAAATTTTCATACTTATCTTTCAGATACATTATAGTCTTCATTCTAGAATAATCATCAACAAATAAAATAAAGTAGTTATCTCTAGTATACACTAATACATTTGGAGTGAAATTGTGATGGCAATTTGCGATAGCGGGCAAATGCTATGGTTTTTTGGCTTCTTTTTTTCAATTATAACCTGACAAAATTGCAATTGTGATGCTAACAGGATATAAGAAAAAAATGTTGCTAATTTGGGATTAGATCTACCCAAATCACCAGTCAAGATTGGACTAAAATATAGAGGTATGTCAGCATGTTGATGGAAATTTATGTCATTTTTTTTTGGGTGTTATTTGAATTCTGAGGAAAATGGAAATTAGGGTCAGTATTGTTTGGTTTAGTGTTTTAGCTACATGCTAAGCTCATATTTTGTTATCTACGAGATTAGTGGGGTCACTACTACAACGTAAATTTTTTTCATGGTCATTTGGGTTTTCAGCTTATGATTGTAGCATGTGTAAACCCGGGTAGAGATTAAATATCTTAGCTAAAATGGAAGCTTATTGAGGTAGAATGTTTATCTGTGAGAGCTCAAGATGGTTTGAACTTTTGAACAGGTGTTTTGGATGAATGATGTTTCTAGCACTTCAAACTAAAATGTTTTAATGAAACCTATATTTTTTTCCTAAGTGAAAAGCTTCAATGGATTTGCAACAGAGATAACTACTTTTGATGAATGTTATTTGTGGGGAGTTGAGCTCAAATGTTGTATTCTTGCCTTCGATTTTGTTCTTTGTAGGGCTGAAGAAGATGCAAACATAAGTTTAATGATGTCTGTTTGATCAGTTTTCCTGTTGAGTTTTTGTTCCTCATCTCTTGTGTAAAATGATCTGAGCTTTTCTATTATTTTCTTTTGCTTCCTACAACAACTAGGTCTACGGTATAAGAGGCAGATGATAGCGAGATTTTGGTAAAGGTTAATAGGATTGCCCAGGTTGGTTTTCAAATTTGAAGTATACCTGGTATGAATTTTAGATCTATGTTGTAAGGATGGACTCTACATTTATAATTAATCACTGTGACTACTTGTTTAGGGTGTTATTAGAGTGCTTAGATTTAAAAGTCTAGGTTTTAGGGTTTATCCTTGTTTGAAAGTTCTCAATTTGTGAATGGTTGAATTGAAATATTTCCTCGTCATCACTTGCATCAATGTATCATTAGACTAGGCTTCTCTCAAAATATTGTCATGGGCTATGCACTCATCTAGATATGTATATCGTTAAATTTATAAAGTTTTATGTTTGTAGTTTATAATGATGGCTTCATCTGCTTCTGCACTAGGATTTAAGTTAAGATTAACTTTCCAATTTCTTTTTGTTTTGTTAGTTCAATTTTCAATAATCTATGGGTGGATGAGCCTTTACATGCGCCTAAGTCCAATTGAGTTTTTATCAGCAATCTAGGAAGATTATCCAAATTCTACTTTTTTAATCTGTGAAATGAGGGTTAAAAGGGTCCCTAGCCTATCAAAAAGTACCAAAATCTTTCACAAAGATAAAAAGGCATCCATTTATACTTTTCTTTTCAATTTTTTATAATAGAGATTCTTCGACCCACTTTACCGTCCGAGAAAAGCAGAAAAAGTACTTCCGCTGTGAGGGGCAAACCCCATTATATCTGGCCTACATATTTGCCTTGCTACTTGAATAAGCTTCCACATATAGTTCTTTATTTATTTATTTCATTTTAATAAATTATTCATTTTTGAGTGCTCAATTTGACTACTCAATCACTTTCCAAAACTATAAGGCAAGGATATTACATATTACCTGTCGTTGGTCTAGCTTATTGGCATAGATCACAAATTAAAATAAATGCTATGACTCACAATTCATAATAATTTCATTAAAAATGTTAAATTAAAATATTAAACTATTTGTTTTGCATATAAACAAATATCTATCATTTCATTCAAGACTGACAAATTGACATTGAAGGAGTATTTATGGTAGTTTTGGTGTGCTATATGGTAAATCTCAAGTTCATGTTTGATATAACCTATAAATTTCTATATATTTATGATTTTGTATAGATGAACCCAGGACATAGCCAGTTACTCCTCAATTTTTTCCTTTTGCCTTACTGTTATATTGTACACATGCTCCGAAATCTGCTTCTTATTTGCATTTTAGGTTTCAGCCATATGATCTGTCTAAAGTTTTACTTTCTGATGAGAACTTTGTTAAAGTAATAATCTCCTCATCAGGGTTTCTGACATGGTGTAGATGGAGAATGGGCTGGATTTTGCAAGTTTTGGTTAGAGGATGGGGAGGATACTTAGCATGAAGCTTGGACATAGATGTTAGAATATAAGAAACATAAGAAAGAACCTTATTTGATACCAAACTGAATCTTAAAGAACCAAAAAAACTGTCACTATGATAGTGAATAGAAAAATTCCTTTATTTATTTCTTTTCTTGATACATTCGCTACTCCCTCAACTACTACTCTTGTGTCTTATAAAGACCTTACTTTTCTAGACTTTTTCCCATCTGGATGACTCATAAAACTGAACCAAAGAACCCTTGGTTGCCAACTATCCCTCATAATTGTCACATGATAGTAACAAACACTTTTTTAACAACACTCATTATTTGTTTTGTTATCCTTCGTGACAAGCACTTATAAAACCTTATTTTTTATTCCTAGGGACTTCTAAAAGACTTTTAAAACAACCTTCACACTCCTATAATCTCAACTAACCCATTCAAGCCTTATTTGGCTTATGTTGCCAACATTGGCAATTTACAAGACCTTGCACTTTTAGTGCATTTTACGCCAGTTAGAGCCTTATTACATTATGTAAACAATATTATTCATTTCCATCAACCTATAACTCTTCCTAGGACACTCTAGGACTTCAAATGACATCACAATGACCCCTTACATCACATTGCCTGTTCTTGGCAATAGATTACAATTTGACAACTTTATGAAATTCCTTACATTTTGATGGCTTCAATAGCCATAATCCATCATTAAATGACTTGACATGTCTTCATTAGGCATTTATTTCCCTTGTTACCTTCATGATCTCCTTCATGACTCTTGGTGTACCCTGTAGGTTCATGTGTCCCTTTGGTGCCCCTACACCATTGTACCACTTCACTAGATGTGCTTCCTACATCAGCCTTATTTTTATCTTCAACAATTACATCTCAAGTAGTATTTGTTAATGTCTACTATGAATCATTATCTAGTTGAGCATCAGTGATGTTAACTCCCTGAGCCTACTGAGAACTTTGTTCTAGCATTGGTGCATTAGAAATATTAACTAAAGATGCCTTCTAAGAATTTTGATCCAAGTTTGTGGATGTTTGATTTAAATTTTCTATCATTTCTTCAGAGGGCAAGACAAATTCTAGCTGCTGCTATCTAACTATTTCATTTCTTCAATATTCCCTATGGATGACCATTTTATTTCTTCAATATTCCCTATGGATGTCCCTATCTAACTATATATCTTTTAATTCAATATAATAACTAATTTATGTGCTTTTTCATGACTATGTTTGACTCATATAATTGTGATCTCTCTAGCACTATGATGTCATTTAATATGTCTTGGTAAAGCTGTAAATTTTGTTTCTTTTTCCATGTCATGTAATATGTCTTTCCTTGTAGCTTATATGTTTTGAAATTTCTATTAGGCCTTGTAGCATGTATAATTTGATTGCTAGAGAGCTTCTACAGCTAAGCAAGAATGCTGTTACACAAGTTATAGCCACGCGCTCAGGTATAAAAATTGTATATTTTTTAATCTAATGTATATTTTAACTATACTTTTAGCTTATATGTTTTGAAATTGCTTTTAGTGGCTTAATGTTGTAAGGTCTCTTGAAATAAGACCTTTACACAGTTGGTCAAAGTTTTACAAATAATCTTATCCATAAATTTGCCTAGAGCAATTGACTGAATGTTATAAAAGGTGATTGGGTTAAATGTCTTAGGAATAAAGTCAAAGAAAGTAGTTTTAAAATATTAAAGTATTTAGCTAGGTCTATGAAGATTTATGTACTTTCAACAATTTTTCTTAGTTTGTGAAAGTTGTAGACCGAAGTTTTCATAGCCTAATTTTTGCTTCCTGCGAAGAACGATCATGTCAGATAATATAAGTGAAGAACAAGATAGGGAGACAATGCTATATATTGTGGTCTAACTTGAAAAGAAAAGGTGATGGAAAATGTTATTGTCCTTGCAAAATTTGTAAGGGCTTAAACCATAGAAGACTGCTAATCAAAATAGTTAAGAGACATTGTAGGGAGAATGGTCACATTGAAGGGGGGCATGACTATCATCCACTGGTAAGGTGTTCATTATATCATTTTAACAATTTATATACATATGAAATCACTTGACGATTAGTTGATGATCATGGTTTATTTATGTTAATCAATTTTATATAGGTTGATCTCCCCAAGGATGTACATGATATGAACCACAAAAATTTGAACAATATGGTTTTCGAAGTGGAGGAACATGGAGGTGCAAATATCCAAGGTGAAGATAATGATCCCATGGAAGATGACGATCATGTGCCAGAAAAAACAATTGAAGATGATGGTATAAATACATTGATCCATGACACATTTAGTCCAAGCATATCTAATCATGATGATGATGATAGCCTTGATGTACCTCTACTTGAGAAGGCATATGAGCCCCTATACAAAGACTCCCAAACAACTCTTCTCTCTATTGTATTGTTGTTGTTGAACTTGAAGGTTATGAATGGTTTATCCAACATAACAATGTCACGTATGTTAAGGTATGTCATATATGTCTTTATAGTTAACAAAGGGTGAATAATGTACCACTAATATTGTTTATATTAACAACTTATATTTTTTGTTGTAGATTGATAGGCAAGTTTCTATTACCACCATCAAATATTCTACCTCGCTCATATCAAGAATTAACTATTGTTATAAAAGATATTGGAATGGAGTATGAAGCAATACATACTTGTCCCAATGATAATATTATATATTATAAAGAACATGAATTTGCAACACAATGCCCTAAATGTCATATGAGTAGATATCAAATAGATCGACTAACAAAAAAGGTGCCTCAAAAGGTTCTTCATTACATCCCCATTATTCCACTGATGTGAAAATTATTCAAGTGTAGTAGCTTGGCTCAATTTATGGATTATCATGCACACAATAGAAGTCGAGATGACATTTTTCAAATCCCTATAGATGGTTTAGCATTTATGTACATAGAGGAAAAGTGGCAACGCTTCAAAGAAGAACCTCGTAATCTTAGGCTTTCATTGGAAATGGACGATGTCAATCCATTTGGAGAGATGAGATCTGTTTACTCAGTGTGGCTTGTTTTTGTTATCAACAATAACATTCCTCCGTGGATGTCAATAAAGAAGGAGCACATTATGTTGGCAATGATTGTTCCAGGTATCTTATCGTTTAATAGTTATTAATTTACATGTACTTAGAAATCTTGCAGTAAAACGGTCACAATAATTATGTAATGTTAGTGTTCATTCAAGTACGTAAATATGAAGTAAAAGATATGAATGTATATATTGAGCCTCTTATCAACGAGTTGGTGTAGTTATGGAATGGTGTCACTATGTATGACATGTCTAGACCAATAGGACAAAGAAAATTTCAATTCCATGCAATACTTGCATGGACAATACATGATGCCCCAGGGCTAACACATTTTTGTGCTATGTTATAGTGAATTCAAGTTGTGCATGATAATTCTAATTATAAAAATCAACATATTTAATAATCCAATTATATCATTATCTTGTAGGTCTTCAAACAAAGGGAAAATTTGCATGTCTAGTTTGTGGTCCAAAGATGAAATCTCGTCATTCAAAAAATTTAGGAAAGTAGGTGTTTGATGAGTGTAGACACTTCCTCCAAGGAATCATAAGTATTGAAGTATAGAAAAACATCTTTTCAATGGAAAAGAAGAGACTACATCAAAGCCACAAAGAATGACACCTCGCCTATGGAAGTTGGAATATAATAGAATTAATCATTGAGGTAATTTCGTTACACCTAATGGTTTATATTTATAATTTATATATTTCTATTGTGATTTTTGTTTACTAATTGTGTAATTGATGATCATGAAGGTCGTCAAGGCAGTACTGACAACCTTCCAAACGGATTAAAAAGCTATCCCAGACAATTTAGTAGGTTGCCCTACTACGAGCACTTACAAATTGTGCATTTGTTTGATACTATGCATATTGGAAAGAATATAACAGAGACATTGTGGAAAATATTGGATCGAAGGCGTGACAAAGAAAAAATTGTCAAAATTTGTAATGACATTCATGAATCCAATCATACATTGAAGAATTTCATTCACTCAAATAGCAATAGAGATCATATTAATATAAGTTCCCTTCCTTGGTTATTAACGGAGCAGCAAAGTGATGCCATAAAAGAAGTCATACGAAAAATTTGATTTCCCACAGGATTTGTTGCAAACATAAACAATCTCATATAAAAAAAAAGTGAATTTGGGCCAGTGCTCAAAACGCATGATTGGCATACTTTCATCAAGGTAAGTTATGTTCTTTTGTATTTACAATATATTCATAAACTATATCATATTAATATAAGTTCCCTTCCTTGGTTATTAACGGAGCAGCAAAGTGATGCCATAAAAGAAGTCATATGAAAAATTTGATTTCCCACAGGATTTGTTGCAAACATAAACAATCTCATATAAAAAAAAAAGTGAATTTGGGCCAGTGCTCAAAACGCATGATTGGCATACTTTCATCAAGGTAAGTTATGTTCTTTTGTATTTACAATATATTCATAAACTATGTGTATTGTTCGTTATGTTATGCTAGAAAAAAATGAAATGATTGGTTTATAATTACTGTAGTACGTGCTTCCTCTATCTCTCCTAGAGCACTTCAACAATAACATCAAACAAGTGATATACGATCTTGAAAAATACATGAGGTAACCAGTAATATCTGTTCAATTTGTTGTATATATTTATTATATTCGTGATTTTTTTTTTCTTGCTATGTATTCTATTGTATATTATTTTTTAAAGTCTCATATCTATATATTTTTTGTGACTTGAATCTCTTAATGTAGGTGGTTGTCATCTAAAGAAATCCATAAAGAAGATATAAACTATTGGAACAGAAGAATTCTTCATTTACTATGTGAAATGCAAAAGTGTCTACCTCCAACTTTTTTCAATGCATAGGAACACTACCTCATACACCTAGTTGAGGAGATTGAATTGTGTGGACCTATACACACTAGGTCAATGTGGATGGTTGAGAGGCACTTGAAATCTTTGAAGGCTTTGGTTTGACAAAGAGCACATCCTAAGGGTTCTATGGTAGAGGGATATATGGTATACTAGACTATGGTGTACATTACTGAATATCTTCCTAAGTTTGTGTTGGTGTGACTTTTCACAGTATAGAAAAATTCTGTTATTTGGATGAAAAATCAGTTAAGTCTTTGTTTCTTGCAGACTAGGGTTTTATTTTGTGAAATCCTAAAAATTGTTAGATTACCCTAGTTATGCCCTGTTCTGTAAATTTTATCTTCTCTTTAAATTCTCAAGGTTTTGCTTTCAAATTATCCATAAAAAGGCCCTAAGTGCTTAAAAAACCCTTATACCTTGGTTTTATGTTGCCCTAATTTTCAAATTTTTGAAAAAGGGGGGTTTTTCTTCAAGTATCTTGGTGGGATGTTTTATCCTAATGTTTTCTTTGCATTAGAATATTTTTTAATCCTTGTGATAAGCCTTTCATGTGCCTTTAATTGTGATATTCTTTTTGAAAGGATGCCAAGTTGAAGAGTATTTTCAAACACTGTTGATCTATCAGAGATCAAGGGCCAGCGCATCCCCACATTATGAAGATGAAGGTTTTTAAGAAAACTGGGGAAGTGCATTTGCGAGGCATGGCAAACTGGGGTCAAGTATTTCTGATTCAGTGTGCTATACTGTAAATGATGGATGACGTGTACTTCTTGATGTGCACTGAAGGATTTCGGCTGCTAAATCGAAGTGGAATCTTATCAACCATAGATCTTTCAAAGATCTATGGTTAGCGCATCCCCACATTATGAAGATGTAGGAATTTAAGTAAAGTGGAGAAGCACATTTGTGATGCGTGTCATAGTGGGACCAAACTATGAAGAATGCAGAAATCATGTCATAGGATTTGAAAATTGTGCTTAGCTGGAACTACTCGTCCATGTGGGCCAGAAAGGTGTCAAAAATAAATGCAATAGTCAGAACACGCAGGTCAACAACTGTCATATCATTAGCCCAAGTGGATAATGTGAGTATGAAATAAAGGGCTATTTCTGATCGTCGATCTTGTCTTGATCAACGAACAGTGTGTCCTTGCATTTTGCATTTGAGTGAAGTTTAAACAAAGTGGGGATGTGCCCTGCAGACACATGTCTGTGGTGATGTCAAAATTTTGCTTGGATGCCCGACAGGGTGGAGTTAGCATCACCATTGATCTTTCGAAGATCTACGGTTAGCACATCCCCACATTATGAAGTTGTAGGTTTTTAAGTAATGCGAGGAAGTGCATTTGTGACACGTAGCATTTTTCTAAAAGCTGTAAAGCTTGTTATTTTTAAATCAGAACCGTTTGATCTGATAAAATCTATGGATGGGATTCAAACTTGAGTGCAAATTACAGGCAAAGATTACTGAGAGTAAATGTGATTCAGACCTTGTGCATACAGTTTTAATTTATGAAAAGAGCCCACGATTTCACCATTAATGAACCACCGAAGTGTAGAAAGAACATCAAGGCATTCAAGATTTCAAAGCTAGGGCACAAAAATTCTTTGTTAATACTCTAGTAAAATTGTACAAGACATCATATAGTGCAAAAGTGCAAATTCTGGTGGGTAAGTGCTCTGTGACTTTCTAAGTAAATTTGAAGCATCCGCTGTTGTGAATTTCCTAGGGTTCATTCAAAATGCCTCCCCAAAAAGAGTTTACTAGTCAAAAGGATTAGTTAAAATGTTCTGTGCATGATGATTTTCTTGAACAATTCCCCTTATCAGTGCATGAATTAACTAAGGGAAGGGAACTCATTCTGAAAAATCCTAGAATAGTTGTAGCAGAAGGCTTTTATGACAAAGCTAATTGGGTAAGGGATGCCCAGGTTTCCATGGGAGGTATGGAGTTGTTTAAGAAATGGTTTTCAGAGCAAAAATTGGACACTCCTATGAGCAATGTTTGGGAATTTGATATTGGAAAATTAATAGTCCCCACTATTTTCTTTGATAGTAATTTATTGATGGACCTAGGAAAGAAGTATGATCCTATCACGGGATGGGTAAAAAATCATTCTGGAGTCAATCTTTTTAGGGTTTGCGCTGAGCTGTTCAGTGAGGTTTTCAACCTTAACCCTAACCACGATGTGCATGAAATCATTGATATGGATGATTTGCAAGCCAGATATGATGCACAACGAATGTACTTGAGAATAGGGCCACTACAAGAGCATGTTGCCAAGGTTGGTAATTTGCCTGTGATTATAGCCAGTACCCCAGAGCCATTGTTGAGAAGAAATTTCAACTTGAGAGCTCAAGCACTGTATTTTTCTCTTTGCAAGATCTTTGGGATAGATGAAGGTGATCAAATTCTAGGTTTTGTTGTCCTTATAATTGCTCAAACCCTTCAATTTGGAATGAGTACCATTCTGGATTTTGCCACTTGTCTAGCAAAAGAGATTCACAATGGTTTGGTTGGAATAGCAAAGGGAAAAGTAAACAAACCATTCTGTTGGTATTCATTGATGATGCAGGTATGCTTATATAAAGGATATACTTTCTTCTCCAAGGGTATGGAGTTGGAAATAACAAAGGATGGAGAGAGGAATACAGTGCAGTTGTGGAGTGTGGATATGACTTCAGAAGCCACATATGCTAGCTATGTAAGATTTGACAGGTATTTTGCATCAAAGCTTAGATTTCTTTTAAGAGGAGATAGCCCTAGAATCCCACAAGCATTATTAGAATTGGTTAGACCCAAGGATCATGTTAAAGGGCTACTTGTTAGTCATAACTGGGGGATATAATTCCTTACAATGCTTCAACACTGATAAGAGTTTATGGTTTTTTGTGAAAACCTCATGTGCTACCATTTCATGTGCCTTTGAAGATAGGGATTGCTGAGCTCTTATGGAAAATAGGTACTATAGATGAGAGGGAATTGGTTAAGAAGGGCACTTTCTTTCCAATGGTTACTATAGTGCATGATTTTGTCTTTGTCAAAAAGGGGTGAAAGCACTTAAATTTGTTTTTGGATAGGTATAACATGGCAGAGTCTCATGCCTGATTCATTGACCATAAAGGATTCTATGACCTATTAAAAGAAAGGGTGAGAGATTCCCGTATGGTACATTAGGTTTACTATCCATAAGATATAATCAGAAATATCTTCACATTGCAGGAGCAAGAATTGAGGAAAGAGAAATGGATAGTTTTCAATAAAACCCTAGAATTCATTAATGCTTTTGACCCCCAGTATGACCCATTGAAAGATAAGAAATACTGGGGAGCCAAAATATAGGCATTAATGAATAATTTTGCCATAATAATTCAAACCATGAATGAAAAGAAAGCTATGTTTGTTGAGGCACATCCAAACAAGGCAGCAAAAGTACAAAGAAGAATAAGTAGTAGAAATATGGTAGCTCCTGGCCAATATACATTGTAGAAAAGGGCAAGTTATGTCATGATTCAAAATGTGCAACAGGCACCCCCCATAAGAAATCAAGGTCAAGAAGTCCATCTGCAGCCAGCTCTCCAAAAAGACAAAAATTAGAGCAGGGGTTTTCTTCTTGTAAAAAGGAACAATACTCCCCAAGCCAGTCCCCAATCCAAATAGATGATGAGGCATCTCTAAGGGAACAACTTAGACAAATGGGTGGAGAAGGGGATGTGATTGTCACTACTACAGACCTAGATATTGGAGAGCCACAAGAACCTCCTATACCTTCCTTGGACCTAATCATTGTTGATTACCAAGGTAAGGAAATTGACCCAATTGTTGCCTAGGCTTCTGAAAGATTTATTAATGATGAAAATTTTGTAGAATCTAGAGTCTTTGAATAGTTTTTGTGGAGATTAAATATGAAATTGTTTTAGAAAGCCTGTGAGAAGATCAAGGCTAAGCAACCAGATAAAACTGACCTGGTTATTAAAGAAGAGGTAAAGTCAAATTTTTTGAATGATTTTGCCCAGTTTACTCCTAAAGTCGGGAGGCAAATAGTTAGACAATCAAGAGTCCTCCTTCTACTAGAATGGGATATAGAAAATGTTATTATTTTTGATTTAGTAAGGAAGCAGAAGGATGTTCAACTAACAACTGCTGAAGAAGTACTACAGGCTCATAGAGGGATCAAATTTAGTGATGACCACCAAGCCCTTGTTATATGGTCCATAGATAAGAGGGAAAATACCAGGATGCATGAGTTTCCCACAACAGAGCATATTGGTACATTGACAGTATACAGGGCTGGTGAGGTAAGTAGTAAACAAGTAATGGGAATGGCCTCAAAAGTGCTAAAATTGGGTGGTGTTGTATCTAGCCAAGAAGAAGATAAGTTTACCCAACTTAATGCTAGGTTTGAAGAAGTCTTAAAAGCATATGAGGAAAGAGGTATACAGATACAGTCACTTGAAAACAAGGTGTCTCAAATGGAGAAGATACTTGGGAAAAGAAAGGCGGGAGAATCCAGTGCACCTAGAATTGCATACCCTTCACAGCCATTTGTTGGAGCAACCCCTATTATTGAAATACTAGACACCCCTGAAAGGCCCCAATTCTATACTGTAGAAGACTTTGAAGAAGAAAAAACCAAATTACATGAGTTGCAGGTAGACTTAAAAAGTCAATATGAAGGAAAATTAAAGGAGGGTGTGATGTATTTAAGGGATTAAATACAATGGTCAACCTTCTTTGATCAGTTGACAAGAGTTGCAACCCTCATGGATGAGTTGAACAAAGACAAGGATAAATTGATTCCCCTTGCACAGAAGTGGAGGGAGAGGAATAATGATATTACAATTATATGTATATCTGCCATCCAAATACCTTATCATCAAGTAGAGAAAATTTTTGATTTTTTAAATAAACTAGAAGATTTTGATGATAAAAGGGATTCTTTACAGAAAAGATTAACACTCTGTTTTTCCAAGTATATTGCTAAAAAATTCACTTTATTTCCTTGTGCTTTAGAATCTGTTGATACAATAAAGGAAAAAGAAAAGTAGAAAAAGGAGTTAGATGAAATATTTTATGAAAGGATCAGGAACATCATGAGTGAAACTGGCCACTGGTTTTGGGCAAGGACAAACAAAGAGTTGGTAAAGATATAGTTATTTTATATTGACATCAGAAAAGAGCTTGATGATTTAGAAGAAATATCAAATTCTTTACTGGTTATACAAAGAGAGGTTCTAAATTTTGATTGGCCAAATGATGCTACTTATAATGAATGGAAAAATCAGTTTATAGAACAAATGTCAGAAGATGATGAAGAGGAAGATGCAAAAGTAAAAGTTACCCTTGTAGTTAGTAATGAGGACATGGAAAATCCCCAGGTTAAAGTAAGTTTGTAGGTAACTGAAGATGATACATCACTTTCAAACCTCATGGCTATTTACTCCAAGGATGAAGAATAATTGAAGAATCAGATCATATTTTCTTGTCTCAACAACTGAGAAGCATAACAGAAAGGGACCCACCAAGGAATGTTTGATGTAATAGCCTTTCTGTTATTTTCTTTTGTCTTTTATGATAGATGTATGTTAGTGTCTTTTATGACAGATGTATGTTAGTATCTTTTAGAAGGCACCTGTCACTTTCTTTTAGCCTGAAGCTTGTTGCATCTCACACTATTTAAGTGAGATTCCAAGGCTAAAGAATGGTCCAAATTCTAGTTTTCTAAGTAAGATGCTTAGTCCATTTTTGGTCCAAATTTTGAAAGAAAGTTTATGATGTATTTTCTCTATCAATTCTCTGAGAATACATGAATATAGAATGAGTTGTGTTTCTTTCTAAAGGTCATTCTGAGTCTATTGTAAAGGATATACCATTTTCAAAGAAAATGAATACAAATTGTGAACTGTCCCCATATTAGTTCTTTCTGAATCTTGTCTCCTTCCAATTACTTGGTTTTCTTGATATTGTATAAGTAAAGGCTTGTGCAATTGAATGAAATCTAGTTAGGTTGTATATCTATTTATCACTACTGTTAATTTAATGGATTAAATAAAAGCTTTGATGAATGTGATAAGGTTTCTTTAGTAGTGGAAAGGGTTTTCAATGATGAATTCTGATAAGAATTGCTGATAGAATTTGTTGTAAGGAAACAAACTAGATCTGAGAACTTGCTATAGACTCTGAACCCCAATGGATTAGGCACTGATCAAATTGATTCAGCTGAAGGAGAAATATACCATAAATGGTTATCAAAATGCAGCATCAAATCAAATTTTACTTTTATTTCCTGTAGATCTTCAAAGGCTAGCCAGTACTTGTCTGCATGGAATGTTTTAGGTTTAGTTAGCCACTATTGGTAAGAACATCTACAAATCTATAGAAGAAATTTTGGCCATATCTATTCTATGCGATGTGTTTATCAAGTTAGTAAAAAATTATGTATATGTTTGAGGATTTTTGAAATGAGAATTAGAATGAAACTAAGAATAATCCTCATACAGTTCCAATTTTGAATCATCCCTAGGTACACCCACCCTAGTTTTGTAGAGCCAAAAGAGTAGAAAACCAGCTGTGGTTTTGTTGAATTTGGGTCCAAATACTTTGCATATGCAATTTTTAATAAGAATTGGCTAGTCTTTAGATTGTGTATGTATTGTCATTCTGGTATTAAGCATTTTGTCGTTTAGTAGTTTTACTGCATTTTAAAACACCAATAGTTTGCATCAAATATCCATGTAGATCACATTTGGGATCTCAAGCCTTTTAAAAAATTAGAATGGGAGTACTTGATGGGGAAAGGTACATTGATTAAAGTGAGAGGTAATAAATTATAAGATGTTATTGTAATAAATTATTTCTTAATCTTCAAAATAAATCAGTTGTAAGTTGTCTATTTTTTTTTGTATAGGTGCTGGAGAGTGGGATGCACTACATTTGTATATTGCAAACAATCTTGATTGGATGAAGGTATGGATTGAATGATGTTAACATTCTGGTTGCACATTAACATGGGAAGGTGTATCTTCATTGGTTAAAGAAGCTCATCGTAATGGAGATTCCAATGTTACGCAAAGGGAAATAGATTTAGCATGCAGTTCAAGAGATTTCTAGGTGCATACAAATTTATTAATCACCTGTATGTTTATCAACTCACGATACAATAATTTTGACATGTTTCACATATTATTTTAGGTTAAACACCACAAGGCTATGTTCTATAATGGTCAAAAATTTTGCATCAAAGTGTTGGATGACACGAAGAAAATTTGTGATTCAGGAATAACTGTAGTCTTTCAAGTGACTAATATTTCATCTAGAAATGACTTACATCCTCGAGAGTCTAAAAATCGATACTATGGCATTTTGGATGATATACTTGAGTGTGACTTTAGTTCCTTCAAATTAGTACTCTTCATTGTCAAATGTTACAAGCTACGACTTAATCCAAATGATCCTGATAGAACTATTATTGAACATGATAATGGATTTACAATGGTTAATACAAGGTCATTTGAGCTAGTTGGGGATGAGCCCTATGTCCTTCCAAGCCAATGTGAGTAGGTATTTTACTCATAGGTTCCACATAAATCGAGTTGGTCATTTGTTATTGGACATGAACTGAGAGGAAGGCCAATAAAGTATAATGTGATGGAAGAAGAAGATATCAAAGAAGTAGAAGATGATGTAGATGGTGATCACAATTGATAGTTATTGGATGATGTTCCTGACACAAATTTTCATGAAGAAGAAGAAGATGATGATGACGAAGATGTTGCTACCAATGATGATGATGAAGATGATGTTGATGTTGATGATGATGATGATGATGAAAACGATGATGATGACAATGATGACAATGATGGTGAGGATGATGATGATGATGACGATGATGATGACGAAAAGGATGATGATGATGATGATGATGATGATGATGATGATGATGAGGATGAGGATGATGAAATTTAGAGGTATGCCATCAATCCTTAATCTATTTAATATTCATTTCTTGATAGAAATATATTTGTCTTATATGGTTACATAGTTTATTCATTATCTATTTAAAAGCTAGAAGTTTCAACTACAAATAGAATACTGCTAATCTAAATTAACTATTAATCTAAATTAATTAAATAAAACTATTTAAAACACATATTGATGCACGAATGTATTGAGCCTTATTTTATTTCATGTCAAAAGCATTTGTAAGTGGTTAGTTTAGAAAAGGAAGTTGTACCTAGAGTAAAATTCATAGGGAAAACATAATATAAGTTCTTACCCAATTTTTTGGTTAATAATTCTACCTCTATAGGTGATGCAGAGACCCTAGGTGGACTTGTAATTATTCATAACAAGAGGGACTTCCATAGTGTTCTCACAACACTAACCAAGCATCTTCATAAGATCCCTCTCCTTGATCCAAGCCAACTCCATAACCTATCAGAGTGCACACCAAATCCTTATGCCACCTTAGGTTCTACATCTTTGGAATAAACCCATGAATGTCCCTTAATCTATCCAATGGATTCATCCAAGCAATCTAATCAAAAAACTACCAAATGCTCACAATGCCTCAATAGGTGCCAAACTTGACTTCACCTTAACTAGGTGTTTCCTCCACCTCCACACACATCAAACAACTTAAAATAGCATGTCCCCAAGGTGACTAAGCCCTCACCTCATCAGCTGATACAAAAACCCAGTTTTAGCCCTTCATTAGGCCTACATCCCTAGTAGGCTTATAATGTGAGCCTAATTTAAGTTTTATATTGTGTACCTTTTAATGTTTTTAATTTTTATGTGATGCTTATGATGGATGTGATTATGATTATGATGTGATTATGCTCATGATAATTGAATTACATTTGCAGGAAACTAAACCCATTTCAGGAGCATCCCACACAATCTCATGGATCGATAGGTATAAGTCAATACTCCTTATAGATAGTCTATTTAATAAACTTATCAATAGTAAGATTGATGTCTTCTAAGATCTCTCCCATTTTTAGGTACTAGCAAATAGGTATTTGTTAGAAGTGTCTTCCTTGAGAGAGGGAAATATAGGAATAGAAGAGGAAAGTGAGACATGTAGTTTATCTAGAATAGGGAGATTAACTAGAGATCAAAGGACTTGAAGGAAATTAAATAAATGCATGAAATTTTTCCTTGCTTAAGGGGGTCATTTTCTTATGATGATGAGATGGAAGGCGACATCAAGGTGCCCTTGAGGTACCAACATCTACAGAAACATTGGGTACCCAAGGAACTTCCTCCAATAAACACTGATTTTTGTGTTAATGAGAGGATACATCACATAGCACCATCATCATTACATGGTTTGGGCCTATTTTCTATGGATGGCATAAAGGTGTCTTACAACAAAGTTTTTGAATTGATGGAGTATGTTGGACCATGTTACAATTACAAAAGTTGGATGCATATTGTTCTATATAAAAAAAGTATGCGTAGGTGTGCCATCTCAAAAAATTATATACAACAACAAGACAATAATCAAAGTAAAAGTGTGGTGATATACATTGATGGAAGGCAAAAAGCAACAAGGAATATTGCGGGTTTTATGAATAGTACATGACTTGGGTCAACTATAAAGCAACCCAATTGCATATTTGAGGCCTGCAAGGGAAATCGTGTATTTATCTGTGCGATAAAATCAATACGTGTAGGGGAAGAGATTCTTATTGATTACAATTTGAACTACATAGATACAAATGAGGCTACTATCATGGGGCTGGTACATACTATTAAACCAAATTCCAATCAATGACTCCAACATACCATTTAGTCAATAAATTTTTGGCTAACATTTTTATACTTGATCTTTGACACAGGGGCACAATATGGAGCAACCGCCCAGAGGGGATGCTGGCGATGTTCCTGGCTCATCTACACATGAGCAAGTAAAACTCATTGTAATTGTGCAAACTAGATAGAAAAAAAATGTTATTTTTTAAATTTTGTTTTCTTCATTGTTTTGGAGTAATTTTGATAATACTAATACTATTGTTGTCATAGAGGGCCAGTGGTTAGAGGGAGGGAAAGGAACCTGCAGTCCCTCAGTAGACCCCCCCTAAGGAGGACCCTTTCTATATTGATTTAGCAGAGATCGATGACCTGATCGGTTTGATTAAAAAGGTGCTAAAGAAAATTGGCAGATAAATTATACGTTTGGAAACCATAAAGCCTACTACTAAGGAAATAAAAGATATGGGATTTGAATTGTTGCACACCTCTGAAACCTTAGAAGTAAGTATTAATGAAATTTTTAATTATAACAAGAGCTCAATAATGGTTTTTATGTTATGCTCTTTTATGGCATTAATTAAAATATGGATGTGTTGTCTTTACAGAGTTTTTTGCATGATTTTGAGCCCCATTCCCATGATGAGGGTGATGTAGGTGGTTCAAGTAGATCACATGTTCCATTCCACACTTGTTTTTTCCACTGAATATATATAGGAATGATCATAATCATTGATAATACATGCTTAAACAATCCTTTTTTTAATACTCTAACAATCTTGTCCATGGTAGTCCATGCTTTCTATATTTATGCATGCTTTAACAATTTTATTCTTCAGCTTCAAATCAATTTTATCCTATGACGATGCTGCCTCCATCTAGGACAACCACAAATCTCCTTCTGACTGTTGAGTCAACAACACACAGCTTACATGCATCGACTGTTGCACCATCTACTTGTACACAAATCCCTCTTTTTCTCTCTTTTGTTATGTGTTTAAGTGTTATGTGTTTATGATGTAGATTGTAATGACCCCCCTTTAGTAGTCTCTCAACATTTAAACATTTTCAATATTTTATGACTCCAAACCATAAGAACTCAACTCCATTCATAGCTTGGATATACAAGGTTATGTTATAGGTCAAACTTCAATTAGCTATCTTTAGTTATGAAAGATTGTAATATTGAAGGATGGACTAGGTGGGTTCCCAAGACCCCAATCACTTATGGAAATCCTAATCACATTCAATTCATCTAACTTCAGCACTCACACAGATCAAAAGTGCCTCCAAACATGACTATCACCACAATAACAACAAAAACTAGTCAAGCACATGGTCTTACTTGACCTAGGGCTGGCTTGGAAAAATACTTGCCCTGCTCACCACACCTCCAACTCCTAGAATCATGTAGATAGTTCCCTTAACTTGCATATCCCTTAGTTTTAGAGATTGCACCAGTGGATTTGCAAGTTAGGGCTGCATTTGTACAAGGCCCTAGAAAACAAGGCTATTCAGACCTCTCAGGACAAAAATGCTAATAACTCACAAACCACAATTGAAAATTGAATCAAATAAAAGCCAAAACCTTCTAAACACACATCCACCACTAATCCACTTGTAAAGTAATCATGAAAGTACTGTAAAAAATTGTACAACCCACTATAACAATAATTTTACTAGTAAATTAGAGGTTTTTATTCATTTTCTCCAAGCATCTGCTACAACCTAATCTCTCCCTCCAACTGAGACCTCAAATGACATATTTGTAGGCCTATATGATCGTTGGAACAACCAAATAGCCATTTTCAACCATGAAACAAATAAACAACAACTTTTTGTAATTACCAATCAGCATTTTAAAAGTTGTCAACAACTTTTAGGCACTTTTTGCAAATGGGTAAGTCTAATGAACTTAACAAGTACATGGTCATTTCTCTAGGCCTATATTGACTCAAACACCCTATTCTAAGGCATTTTGGTCCCATTTGAGTCACTCAATTTATAACCACACCAAAGTGTTAATGGGCCTTACATGTGCCTTTATTACAAAATATTACCAAACATGGGCCAACTTACTAAAGTATGGACCAAACCTTGTTAAAACTTCCCAAATTGCTTGAATCCACCCTTCCATGGAGTGGGTAGGTGTCCTACCTCCTAGGTACTTGTTCCCTACTTGTTCCCCTGCCTTGATTCATTTTGAACAAATTTCAATTTAGTTTGTCCATGTTTCAACTTCCCTTTCATTGGGAACACTCCTAATTCACCCTTCATGCAATCACCACTTAATGTTTGTGTTCAAGGATTCTTCTGACCCTTCCAATGCCTCAATAACCTTCAAAAAACATAACTAAGGAGTTCCAACCCTTACCAAGCATTAACTCTATACCAATCTTCAAAACTACCTTTTGTAGGACTGTCCTATTAGCCCTGTGTTGCAAGCAAATTGCATTTTTCTTCCAAATTTCTCAAACACCATGGTAACTTCTCCACCTCTTCAAATACCCTTTAATGAGTTCTTAAACCCTTGCAAATATAAACCTTTCAACTTGTGACTAATGAACCCTTCTATGGCCATCTCTACAATCAATTAGGCCTAATTAGCCCTTGCCTAAAAAAGCAACTAGCTTTTTTGCTTATTATCAACCTCCCAAACAGAACAAAGACTCCTTGGATGCAAACTGCCCTTCATAACTATCTTATGATAGTAACAAATAGTTTTTTTTTAACAAATTTTTAACATCAATTATCATTTGTTCTTTTATACTTTCTGACAAAGACTTATGAAATTTATGAAACTTTTTGCAATAGGAGTTGCACCATCATTTCCTAGATGTTCCTATGTTCCTAGCACGAGAATGGTGAAGGATGTCATATTGATCATCAGCAACGATGAAGGCATTCCATTAAAGTAGCCAAAGTTCCAAGTACTTTAAAGTTATTATTATTCTATAGTGATATAATAGTAATTTAGTTTTTTACCACTCTTCATTGACTAATGATCCCATGATTTTTTTGTAGGGAATGATGTTTTTTGGAAAAAAACATGGTGATGAGTGTTTGCAAATATTCGGGCCCACCCTGCGTACCTGGTGGAACATCATATCCTAACTAAAACCCCAAACCACTCTTTTGATTTCATATCATTGCTAGAATAGTTTTCCTTTTCATCCATTTCTTGAACTATATTAAAGGTAGCTTCACTTCATTTATAAGTCTAACATGTTTGTTTTTACTTAAAAGGTGGAATAACCAAGACAAACCGTTGAAGGATGATCTTATAGAGAGCATGACCCAACTCTTTGGACCTCGTGCATTCAAGAGAAACAAGCTCTTTGAAAAATCTGGTTCATGTTTGAAGTATATTAGGGACTAGTACAGAAAAAGTTTACAGGATAACCCCAGGTACGAGCGTCCACCCTATGTTCCTGAGGCTGAGTGGTAGGCTCTGATTTTGGATGGCAAGTATAAAGCTGACAAGAAAAATAATATTACACTAGTAGAGAGTATAGCAAGGTATGTGATACTATTGAGAATGTAATTATATACTAATTAACCTCTATATTTATACTATCTAACATATTTCAAACTTTTCATAGATTGCGTGACACATCAAAGGAAACAAAGGCAAGACTAGAAAAGCACGAGACACACAAGCTCAACTCTGGTGGTTTTTTGAAACTTCAAGCATGAGTTGTAAGTATTAGTAAATGAAAAAATTTATCAATTTTTTTATATATTGTGATGAGAAATTCTAGGATAGACTAGCTTGTCTACGCTCTTGATCCTCAACTTGGATCTCGGTGTTCCTCCACACCAATATATGATGCAGAGTAACACACTTTGGAAGCATCAACCAACTCCAAGCACCTTGGAACAACTAAGAAATTCAAGTTATCACCCCAATCCTCTATTCTCCACAAGAACATTCAAGGCTTGATTCACCTTCAAACAAGGAACTAATCCACTATTACAACTACTCCTTTAATTCATGGACCCAACTCATCACATAAGGTTACATACTAGTTACTTCTCCCTTGTACCATTCAAGGCCTCATACACCTAACCTTGACACCAAGTGTTTTGGTAACTTTTGTATTTCCTTTTGATATTTTAACTACCCTCCATTGGTTGATGAAACAATGCAAGTAAAATTCACCATACCATGCAAAAATGTCGGGCTTAGAGTTCAAGAGATGCCTCATAGAAGAGGATAAGAGAATTGGCTTCCAATAAGGCTATAGAGTCGTGGCTGAATGGCTATGAGCTAAAGTCAGTGTGGAAGGTTCTAATAATGATGCATCTGAGCCATAGGTAAGTAAGCTAAATGAAATTTATTTCAAATTGAATACTTTACCAATTAGTCTATTTGATGTTAAGTTCCAATATAAAGTAAGTATATCTATTTTAAGCAAGCAATGATAACAATGTGTAGGATGTTGGAATGTAGCTTGACAATCCTTCTACACAATCTGTGGATGCTGATTCACAAGGTAAACTTTAAGAAAGCTGCCTCCAAATAAAGAAATAAAATTTTGGCAAATCTCTCATTATCTTAAAAAAACAAAATTATTTCTATTGGCGAATCTCTCAATTATTTATTCTAAATATGATTAATATTGGCGATTATTTTTGAATCATAATTTTTTTTTTGTATAAAATATTGACGAATCTCAATAATAATAGGAAGTTCATTAATCACCATGGAATATTACAAATCAAAATTGAACATTTTTTTACTTCATGGAAAATTGTGAGAATCATTAAATATTCTTTAAATGAATAGTGAAAAATAAATATTAGTGATATATCCCTAAAGTAACTAATAATTATGATAATTATTGGTCAGTTCAATTTAATTTCTCCAATAATATATTATATTTAGGTAACTCAAATCTATTCATGTAACAAATATTGTGGCGAATATTTGAGTTTAAATTTTGAATAAAATTAATTATTGAGCGATTTTAAATATTCTCTAACCGAATTTTTTAAAACTATGGCAATTTAGGTTGTATCAAATCTTAAATTATTAGCCAAATTACTAGCCAAAAAATTATGAAATTAGCCAACTTATGAATATTAGCCACTAAATTATAACCTAATGCTAAAGGTTCGCATGATGCGCATCCCAGTGGTGGAGATATACATTTGCTATTAATTTTTTTAATATGTAATTGCAATTGGTGTTTGGATTAACGTAACATTTTGTATAGCAGTTGTAGAGGATAGAGGGGTAAATGTTCATGAGTGTGTTGACATTGAGTCCAGACAAAATGATGTGGTCAGATCAGGTAAAGAGTGCCACAGTTATGTTATTTAAAATAATTAAATACTTGTAACAATTATAATAAATTATTTTTAATTTAACTCTTTTATTTGTTATTGCAAAGGACCCCCCTTTGCAACAGCATAGGAATTTGAGATCATCAAGAACAGAGAATAGAACAAGGGATGAGGGGGGAATTGATGATGACACTCATGCTCCTCTTAGAGCTTACATAGAAAAAAGAAATGATTGTCATCATACCTTAATTGATAATGACTGAATTTTATGTCACAATGAATTTAATTATGTGCTAATGAATGTTCATGAATTATGTGTTAATGCAGAATATTGATGAATGTTGCATGTTAACGAATCTAATGTGTTAATGAATGTTATCATGTGATATTGATTGAATGTTACATTTAATTAATGGTTGAAAGAATGAATGAATGTTATATTTTAACGGGGAATGTAGAGTGATGTTAGGGGGAGGGAGGTGGGGCCAAATGAGCTTCCACCTTCATGTGGTTGGCCCTGTTTAGTAGAGAATATTAAACTATTCTCAAAACAAAGTGAAGCTCAATAAGATACTAAATATTTCTCTATTTTGTCCTATGTTTAGACTATTGTCCTATGCATATAAGGCTTCATGCTTTGAACTATCATGAAGTTCTAAACTTGTAGCTTTTGTATTGCATCCTTGGATCTCAGCACTATCTTGGGACTGTGTTATCACCAATGATACGATTATCATAATTAACTAGGGAAACAATGAGTCCCTATATTTCATTGGATCTCATGCAATGATGGAAAGGAAATGGGAGTATAGATACTTGTGATGACACTTGAGAAAACCTTTGCATGTCTACCCTACACTATCATACAATCAACTTATGATTGATGCATGTGGACAAGTTCTTAAAATTTACAGTACAATTTCCTCACTATCATAATCAGCCTCCCTTTTCTAGATGATGCCTAACTCAACAAGTGAGATAGGAAAAAGACTGACCAACATCCACCTCATGCCAATAGATTGTAGTTAGACAATGTCAGAATCAAAAGATAATAATTCAAGTCAATAGAAATAATTAAAATATTGCCTGTATATGATTTGCAAAACACAATCAATTTTACCAATCTTATTTATAAACTATTCGAATAGGAGGACCTATGGAAAAGATTTAGACTAACAAGATATCAAGTCATAGATATTCATAAAATAATAAAATACTAATTCACATAAATTTGTATTTAGTGTCATCACATTTAGTTAATTGTATCGAAACATCAAATGCACACAGATAAATAGTTAGTTAATAATCAATTTTTTTATTCACATAATGAGTTAATAAAATGGGTTGTGAAAAATAATATAGAATGCTCATGGAATGTGGAAAAGACAAGAAAGCTTATGAGTAATATAATCAGGGCCACAAATGTCATACTCAGCATCTCACCTCATTGTAACTGAGCCTAAATTGGAGAGTTCAATCTTCAGAAAAAATTGCAAACCTTACTTTGATTTCCACTTTTTTCTATCATGGATTGTTTATGCAGTATACAAATCTAGTCCTAATGTCATTATTGTTTTTTCTTGTGAAGGTATATGGCCAGGTATGAAAACTGTGCGCTATTTTGATGGGAAAACTTATGAATGGGTGGGAATAACTCGACAACGCAGTATTATGGGTAAGGTAAGTATTATCTTCATGTTCAATTTTCCTTATCCAAGTAGAAAAGTATACTATTTTTTAAAATTTCCAATTGAATTATATAGCTCTAGAAATAATGTATTCATAGGGCAGAATGTTTACCTATCTCATCTTTTAGAATTGTTGATTGTATCTATTTGATTATTACAGCATAGACTTTATCAAGTATTAAACATTTTTTCCTTCTCTAATTGAAATTTTGAAGTATGAAATGCTTTGAATGACTCTCAAATGCTTAGCAAATCTTTAGCTATTCTTATTCGTTAATGTGAAAAAAAGAACACAATCATATCTAGAAATAACTATGCACAATACTATGGATTATAGAAACTACTAACATTAATGCAAAACCATCATTGAATAGTAGCTATTCATGTCATTGTTTAAATGGTTTTAACCTCCCATTTAATGTTTTTTTAATGTAAATTTAACCCCCCATTTAATGCTTTTTTAATGTAAAATTATCTCTTGGGCTTCAATTCTTTATGTTTTTGTTTTCTTGCTTTGCTATTGGCTATAACCAAGGACACATTATGCCCCAATTGTTAGTTTATAGTCTAATATGTAGTAATACATTTAAGAGTAATAGGAGTCTATCTACCAAGTACAAGATCTAGTGCCAAGAATAAGAACAAATAGGTATTATTGAATTGAGTTAGTTTTTTCGTGTTTTTATGTAATCCAAGTTGTTCATGATAAAAAAGGCTTCAATATAGAATAAACAGAATAGTTGTTTATATTTTGAGATACAAAGGTAGTTTACACTTGAGCTTACTCATGATTGTCAACATATAAGGTCTTAGAACATCTATGCTAAATGCAATTGGAAATTGCCTCAAGCCTCAAATCACTAAAGAGTGACCATTTTGATGCAAAATTACATTGGCATGTAGCCAACACAATCATTTGACAACTATAATTTATTATGTTACTGATTTGGCAGACAAACCAGGTAGTCCTTTGTAGGTTTTGTGTCAATAGCAGGTGGAATTGTCTAAGCCTAAGGTGACTTTTTTGGGGTTGGATCTGTATGGAATCATGCATGTACACACTTGGGTGATTCCAACTCCATCAAGACACTTCTAGGTTGTTTTGAAAGTCGACTTAGTGGTGGTCATTTTTTGTGCATGAATAGATGGACCCTCTAATTGGACTTGGTGAAGTGCACATCTATATGAGCTTGGACATTTGTCACATTTTTTATGACTAGTTCAAGTTGACAAACATATTGACATTAGTTGTTGGATTGGAGTCCTTGCACATGGAGGAGGTGTTGATGAGGCACATGTATTGGGTTGTGAAGGTGCTATAAGGTTGAGGAAGTTACAGTGAAAGCTAAAACATGGCTGGCTAGTTGTGTAGTTGTGCATGCTCTAGCTTTATGTAAAATACAAAAGTTGCTGAATGAAAGCTATGGAATTTGTTGAAGGCTTGTCATTCAGTTGGTTGAGTGTTTTTGATGAGCGTTATGGTATCTTTCTTCAGTATGACTGTTGACATTCATCAAACAACAAACTTGCTGGAGCTGAATTTGGTTAGTTTTGATCTCTAGAGGATTTTGACAGACATGATCTTCTTGCTTGTGACTGTTCAACTGAAAGAAATTTTTTGATTTAGATGTATGTTTATTCATCATGTTATAATTTGTGTATTAAAACAAAGATGCCAGTATCTACATAATCTAATAGGTTTTATTAAAAGATTAAAATTATGATTATAGAAATAAAATGGAGAATAATGAAAAAACATTACCCACCAATTTTGTTGTCTCATCTCTCACCAAAGCTTTGATTTCAAAATTCTGATTGTTATTATCAAGAAGGAAAAGAAAGGTTGGAAATGTTTCTTTATTAATAACTTCTTGTAAACTTTTAAGGTTCAAAGTGAATTTTTTTTTTAAAAGCTATTACTTTTTTCTGCATATTATTATGAAGTCTTTACAGCATATTATATTTTATCATGTATAAACATTTATACTGTTTATGATAATTTTGTTTAGTATTTATGCAGTAAGTAGTATCTTGAATTTACATTTACATTTAGATTATAAATATGTATGTATTTATGTATTCAAGGTTCAAAGTGAAAAAAATAATTTAAAAAGCTATTACTTTTTTCTGCATATTATTATGAAGTCTTTACAGCATTTAGCTTTATCTTATTATATTTTTTTCATTTTATTATTTTATTATGTTTATCATTTAAATAGATACCACTTATATATGCTACCATAAATATTATATTTTATCATGTATAAACATTTATACTTTTTATGATAGTTTTGTTTAGTATTTATGCAGTAAGTAGTATTTTGAATTTACATTTAGTTTTAGATTATAAATATGTATGTATTTATGATTTGTATATTTTTAATAAAAATATTCATGTATCTCTATTCATACCCAGCTATAAATTAATAATCTAAGAAATTTGTAATGTATTTTTATATCTTAAAAGATGGAGAAACTCATTTAAATGGTCTGTGAGCACTCAGTCACCTCTGCAGTTGTGATGAGGTCTTTATTTTCATTCGTACTCATAGAGTAGAATATTTCAAGTGATAATATGCATAGTACTGTAACCAAATTTTAATTTCTTTCTTATATTTTAACTGATATAATTCATTTATGCTTGATTTATCAACAAGTTTGAGTTAGTTGTTGAGCTTTATATGAGGTCAAAACTCAACACTATAAAACTTGAAAACGCAAAATAAATTCTTAAATACGTAGGTTTTGGTACAACACAAAAGTCAAAACAGTATTTTATTTTTATCTTTTAATTGTATAACTTTTCCCATTTTCTAATTAGTATATTGGTATGATAAAAAAATGTTTCTCTAAACTTGATATATGATGAATAGGCACAATGGCTTTGATTGAGGTTGGACAAATTTCAATTACTATTGCAACACTCAGTATTTTGGCATTCATCTTTGGAGTTGTGGCTGAGAACAAGAAGGTTTCATGTCTTGAACTTTTTCATCTCTTGAAAGATTGGTATTAGTGCAGTATTACGAGGACAATCAATATATTTAGCAAATTTTCATAATTTTTTTTATCAATTGCTTAGGGTGGGTCTATTTCTTTAAATTGCAAACGAATAGTATATATAGAGCTCAATAGAAAATTGCATAGTAGTCATTTCAACATTTCATTACAGCAAATCTAAGTTACCAGATTCATTCTTTGACGTAGAAAAGTCTGGTAAGATTCTGACGATGAATTGATGAGGCTTTAGGCCCTTCCAAATAGTGAAACCTTCAGTAGTTAGCTTGTAGCCTATGCTAAAGTGAATATGTTATGTACAAATGTGAATCATTTGTTCTGTAAAAAAAAATGCTTAAAAAAACTATCTATTCAACTTCCATTGACCAACGAAGGGGTGAAACAAGAGTGTTATCCATCAGCATGGTTCCATTGAATGTAAAGGTCTATCAATTTGGAATCTATGAAGGTAGAATTAGGGAAAAAGAATTTGTGACTTGGCAAGGTGTTAGTGGAATACAAAAGCTAATCTGATGGCAAGCTAGAAAATAATTTGAAATAGCAATCTATTCAGTTCAATCAATCAAACATTGAGGAAAATCAAAATGTCTTCCACCAAGAATTGACAGATATTGAAATAGTTCAAAGATAGACAGCTGCAAGATTAAAAATGTGCATACTTCTAAGCACAAGGGGGAAGGGGCATGATGGAACAAAGAAACCCCTGGATGAAGTAGAGGCACTGTGTGGAGCAGGACTGGAAGATGGGGTTGTAAAATATTGCAATTGTAGATTTTTGTTATAGTATTGTTGTGTAGAGGTGAGGTTGATGAAGAGGCCCAAATTGTCTAGTGTATTTTGATAGATTTTGGATGTAATTTTTTTTTTCTGAGTATTGGGTGGAAGCTGAGAAGTTTTTGCAATTTTTTGTGTTTGTGTTTGAGTTTGAAGCTACAAATTGGAAGAGGTATTTCTTCTAGCATTATTTGACTTCCAAAAGGTCATACAATATTGAATATTAAGTTGTGACTTTAGGTTCTGCATTGTTGACTTCTAGTGAGGAGGTGGTTTCTAAATAAATGGATGTTGAAGTTGACTCTTGATTTGTCTAGGTGGTCTTTAGCATAGATACTTGAAAGGAATTGATATTAGTCTTCTTGTTATATAATTCAAGACTTTGTATTGATCTCCGATAGATGTATCTCAAAAGTCTATGATATTAAAGCTCATGCCACACTACAGATCACACATTAGCACCAAGTTTATCTTTTTGAAAAATAAATGGGAGATAGGAATGAAATGGAGGAGATGAAAGGAACTCTCTTTTACATCGTTTCTCAACAAGATGAAGAGGAGTAAAAAACTTATGCTTACAGTTCATTATCAATTGCAGTAGATATTGCAGATATTGAACTATTTCGATATCTATCAGTTTAATTTTAAATTTCTAGGGACCTCATTGCATTTTACCAATCTGTTTTAGTATTCAGAATAAATTGATTATTTGATTATGTATGCAAAACAATTTAATTTTAACTTTTTCCTTTGTATTTGAAAACATTGACTTAGTTTTACAAAGCTATAGTTAATATATTACTTCTTTTATGTGTTATGTAGCCTGCTTTGGGAACCACTATTACAGGGAAGGGCATTGTCATCTGCAAATACCCTTCTGATCCAACTACTGCTTTGGGCAGCTTCTCAATCATATTGTCATTCTTATTAACTGTGTTTGGGGTTGTAGCTTTATTTTATCCCTACAAAGGGAAAGTTGTTCCTGTGTACGCTCTCCAGAGGACTACTTCTCTGGTGGTTTTTTTTGCTATTGTTGTGTAAGTAATTGCAAACATATGACTTGATAGCTTTTGAATTTAACCGTGTTAGCATTTTTTATCATCAATGTTTGGAATCTTAAAAAGAAAATAAAAAAATGATAGGTACATTTTCAATATACTAGTCAGCACGTTTTTAATATTCTCTTTCTACAATGTACAGTCAGTTTCTTTTCCCTATGTAGGTGTTTCAGGATGTAAATGTTGAATGGAAGAGAAAATTCAAGGATTGGATAACATTGTTATAATTTAATGTGAGATGAGCCAGTGGAGTTTAATCAACTAGCTATTTGAAACAACTTACTACTTTAACCTTTTCAATTTTGGATATAAATAAAAGGGTGTTTGGAGAGCTAAATGTGTTTTCCCATGCTAATATCATGTATTTTTATACCAAGGCCATCTTTTTTATCATGGAAGCCTTGATGATGTGGGCTACAATCACAGAGATTCTACATAGAACACGAAATGTACATCATGATCTCACAACAAAATGCCCAACTGCAAAGACTGGCTTATATGGTGAAGCTGCCTTATGGCTTTAGATGCTTCTTTGTTTTGGCTTATATGCCAAATGATTTCCCTTAATGCAAGGGAAAAATATGATGAAGATGAGGAGGACATCAAAGGTCAGTATAGGCAGGTATTGATAACTGAATGGAATTTTTTTTTTGTTTTACTTTGTTTCCATCGTAATTGTGACATTGACCACAAGCATTGTGACGGGGTTGCTGTAGCGACGATGCCAACTGCCATCGTAATTGCCAAGGTGTCTATCACAATTGTGATGTCAGCCACAAGCATTGCAATGAGGTTTCTATAGCTGCGACACCAACTACCATCAAAATTGCCAGGGTGTCCGTCACTATTGTGATATCAACCACAAGAATTGTGACAGGGTTATTGTAGCAGTGATGCCAACTATTGTAGCAATTGCTAGGGTGTTTGTCACAATTACGACATCAGCCACAAGAATTGCGGTGGGGTTACTATAGTTGTGATGCCAACTATCATCACAATTGCCCAGTTGAACATCACAATTGTGACGTCAGCCACAAGAATTATGATGGGGTTGATGTCACAATAAAGTGGTTGCATAGCGATAGATAGGCATTGTAATTGTGAATGGTATAGGATAGACATCATAATTTGTGACTAAAAAATAATGACATCTATTATTGTCATTGTGGCAACACATTGTTATCGTAATTGCGACACATAGCCATTGCAAATTGATGCCAAATGTATTAGTGATAGCTTTCAATGCCAATAGGTCCACATAGGTCTATATGAACCAAATCCTTAGAAGACTTCTTCAGAATGATAGTTCTTTCTCTTGAAATTGGTCTTTCCCATCTTACAAAATTGACAATTTTTGTGTAAGCCGATATCAAGTTTCCCAAACCAGGAAACATCTCACTCTTTTATTTTTGCTTATCTTGATTAGATTATCAAAGCTCACATGACATAACCTTTTATGCCATAACCATTTTTCTTCTATTGAGAAATGAAACATGAACTTTCACTAAGATCTAGGTAGAATAAGTTACCTTTTGTTTGGTTACCAAACCCAACTAGATTTCCTTTTTGATCTAGCAACTTGGCCTTCCCATTCATGTATTCTACCTTGAATCCAATGTTATTAAACTGGGTCACACTCAGTAACTTATGCTTTAGTCCTTCAACCCAATAAGAATTATCACATCTAAGTTCATTAGTTAGTTAGATACAACCTTTTCCTTTTATGCAACATGGTTCATTGTTTCCAAATCTTATGCTTCCACCATCATAATGTTCCAAAAATTCAAACTTTGATTTGTCACCAGTCATATGATGTGAACAACCACCATCAATAATCCATGTATCATTTTTTCTAAAATGAGAAATAAGTGACATTTTATCTTTTTCATCATCATATTCATCATTTATAATAATATAGACCATTTCATCATCATCACTACTATCTAAATCTTTAGCCATGAAACAATACTTCTTACCATTGTCCTTGTAGTCCTTGAAGTTCTTGAAATCCTTCTTGCCTTTGTACTTTCCTTTTCCTTTAGGACACCTTCTTGCAAGAAATTCTTCAATGGGTTCAAAATCACTATTAAAACTATCTTCCTCTTCACTTTTAGATTCTTTTTTTAACACTTTGTAGCTTTCTTCTTGAGTGATAACTTGGCTTCAAATGTAGACTCAAGATTGCTAGAACTAGGACTATAATTATCATAGTTATCTAGTTCAAATGTTGTCAATATTCCAACTGGAGCATCCAAGGTTATCTTATGATATGGATCACATCTCATCTCTTAAATAGAAGACACTGAATTTGAGGATTGAATGTGTGAGAGTGAATGGAAGAATATAAGATGCTAAGAGGAATCAAATTTGAAGGATAAGAAGAAAATCTATGTGGAGCTATAAAGATACATTTGATAAAAATGGATCATGTTTTTGAGCCAAAATTGAGATCTGAAATCAACAATGCAATTGCATCAAACTCTAGGTCATCTCATAGTTAATCTCTAAACATTTTATAAGTGATATAAATCTCTTAACATAGTTGGCTTAACAGCTATTTGTAAATCCTTTAACAAAGTGGCATTTCTATATTGACCTATCTAAATACCTCTAACAAGGTCACACCTAATAGGGTCATACCTAACAGTTTTTTTTGTAACCTTTAACATGGTTGGCTCCTAACAAGGTTCACTTTAGAAGAGTGAAAAATAGTAACTAGTTGGAATTTGTGGGTTTTCCCAAATTGGCTTTTCATGTTAAATCTTGGTGACACTTATTTTCATGCTATTTCTTTCATGTGTATGCAACTAAATTGATTAAGGTTAATCATAGATAATATGCTAATATTCTCATGTTAAGAATTTGCTAAGTTACATTTGTTGTTTTAGTAGTTACCAAGTTACAACATATTATCAGTATTAATGAAGTGCCTATTTTTTCACCGAGAAATAAAATTTTACAGTAAAGTTTATGTTTTGTGTTGACATCTAAGGGATTTGGGATTTATTTTAATACTAACTTATTCACCCCTCCCATCTCAATTAATCCTCTTATATTTCCAAAAAAATAAATAAGACAACCATGAGTAGGTATCTAAGAAATCCCAACATAAATATAAAGGGGACCATCATGAGCTTTAATAGTCTCAAAATCATCAAAGTTAATCAAAAGTTCCCAAGGTCATTTATTCTAAGGTTTCGTTGATGTTTAGGTTGATTCCTTAATTTTGGCATAGGTTTTAGTCAAGGTTGAGATAGAACTTGAGATTGAAGCTGAGATTGAGACTAAGGTGGAGATATAGATTGAGCAACATGCTCTACTTAACAATATGATTAAGATTATCCATCTTTGAATCATACACAATATCCATTTAAGATGGTTGAGCAATGGTATTTGTATCATGTTGAGATAAAGGATTCATATAGATTTGGGATTTTGATTAGGAGGAACAATTTTTTTCCCACTACCCTCAAAATTATCAATAGATAAGGCATTAGAATCAATTAAGTCTTGAACCTTATGTTTTAAAGAATAACATTCTCTGTATCATGACCATTTTGATGATGATATTGACAAAAATCTTTAGAATCAAAGTATTTAGATGCAATCATATTAGGTAAAAGAGGTCAAATAGGAGGTAAAGTAAGCATATTAGCAATTAACAACCTATTCATAATAGAATGTAAAGATTCAAAAAGAGGATTAAACATATGATTGAATAAAAAAGAAGTGGATGCAAAAGTGGCATTGTGAGATGCAACAAAACTTGATCAGCAAAGACATTCACTTTCTCATTTGTCTTGACATAGTTGTTAAATTTTTGAAATTTGTTTGGGTTAGGATCAGCATCACTTTTATCAATAGGAATAGGAGTCATTGGATTATTGCTCTCAAATTGACTCGCTTATAATTTATACTAATGAAGCATTGTACAAAGTTGTTGAAAAGAGGTAAATCTAGTAAGAAGAATTTTATCTCTAATATCCTTTTGCAAATTTGAAATAAACATACATTGAATATCAATATCAAGAACAAGATAGGAAATATGGGCATGTAAATGCTTAAATCTACCAATAAATTTAGTCAATTTTTCCTTAGCACTTTTTTTACAATGCATCAAAATCAATCAAAGAAACTTTTGGGCTAATGTTGTTTTGAAATTGTTGAATAAAAGCATTGGCAAGTTGTGGAAATGAATCAACAAAATAGGGAGACAAGGAACAAAACCATTGTAAAGCCTTGTCATGAAAGGTTCTAGCAAACAACTTGGCTAAAATCCTATGGTTATGAGCATAATAACTACAAAGGATTTGAAATGTTTTATCATGATGAACATGGTCTCCCTTACCATTGTAATTCTAAAGATGAGGCATATAGGCTTGCTAAGCAATTTGAGTACAAATGTGATGCAAGGGCATCCAGTGGTGTAAAAGCAATCCTATATCACCCAAAAATATGCTTAGAAATAGTTTATGTTTAATTTTTTTTCATTTTTGGATGCCCATTTGGGTCAAATAAAGGTACCAACTCTCATAGTTCCATTATTAGTGTTTTGGGTTAGAGTTTTTAAGCACCTTGGAATATGTGTAAATGTAAAAAAAGTAGGACTATGTAATTTAGCCATAATTATGGTGAGTTAGAGGGAAGGTTATATTTTTTATTCAAACCACTTCAAAAAAAGAACCAGGTCAAAAGGCTTCATGGTTAGAAAGTTATTGCAATTTTTCAATTTCTGGAGACCTTCTAAGAGCACTTCAAAGTCAGATATGGGGCACTAAACAGCCTCAAATGGGGCTGAAAAATGGGGGAAAAAAAATCTTGTCCATAGGGCTATAGAGAACTTCAAGAGCTTTCTAGAAATGTAAATAGTTCATCAATTAGAGCTATAGTTCAAAAGTTATGCCTCCTAGAAGTTGGACTACCATTTCTGGATTCTTCTAATTTTACACTAACTTCTAGTGTTGTTTCTAGAAACTTTTGTTTTGGTGATGGATGCCAACTAGCATATTCTAGAATGTATTCCTAACTTTAAACCATTTGGGGCTTATTGAAGAACATTTTTGGCATTGTAAAGGTAGCTTTTAGTGGAGTTAGAGAGAAGGTACTATGTGGAGGATTTCTTTCTCTATAATCATACTATTGGAAGACCATAGGGTAGTTTTCATTGATAATAATTTTCCCATGTGTTCATTCTGGTCTTTGGATGTGTCTCCATCAAGTGGTATTAGAGCTAATTTTCTTGAGTGTGTAGGCAAAGCGCCGATTGTGAGGTAGTTGCACTAGGACTATGTGGTTGTGGGTTTGAGTCAAGAAGATGCCTCCACAAAGAGAACGTGGTGGAAGGGCCAAAGCTATTAATCCTGAGGACGTTAGAGCCCTCTAGAGGTAGGTTCAAGCATTGCAAGAGGAGATCTATAGAGGAATATATTTTCATAGGCGACGAAAGTGAGGAAGAAAATGAAAAAGAAGAAATTGGATAGGAAGGGGAAGGTGAAGGGGAAGTCCTAAATAAGGTAGAGGAGAGGCTTTTTAGGGCCATTTCTAAGCTTGGAAAAAGACCTAAAATTGATGTGGATATGTTTTCAGGAAATCTAAACCTGAATGTGTTGATCGACTAAATTAATGAACTAGAGGAGTATTTTGAGTATGAGCATATCGGGGATCCATATAGGGTTAATTTTGTGAAGGCCAAAATGAAAGGCCATGCCAAAATCTAGTGGCAAGAGATTCAGCTAGAAAGAAATAGAAGAGGAAAGGAGAAAATCACAAGATGGGATCACATGGTGGACAAACTAAAGAAGTAGTTCATTTCTATTGACTATGAACTTGATTTGTTCAAGAAAATGCAAGGATTAAAGTAGGCAGGAAAATCTATCCACGAATATATGGAGGAAATTTACTGACTTCTTATTAGGGCAAGGCATTTAGAAGAAAATAAGGAGAAGTTTTCTCATTACCTCAGTGGGTTACAACCTAGCATTTCAGAGGAGTTAAGTCTGGTTAGAATGAATAGCATTGAAGAGGCATACTAGTTTTCCCTACGAGTCAAAGAGAAGCATAATAAAAGGTTTGAAGGAAGGCAAAGAGGGTGTGGTCAAAGAGGAAGGGGTAGTAGTAGGTCATTTGGAGGCCAAAATTAGACCCAAAAGAAAAATGAAGATGTGGGTACTAGCAGAAACTAGAGAAATGAGGGTTTCAACCATTCTTGTGATCAAAACTTTGGAGATTAGAGAGGAAGAGGTAGAGGATGTGGACAAGGATCTAGAAGAGGAGGCTTCTGTGGTACTTGTTTTCATTGCAATAAAGAAGTTTGTTGTGCCTTTGAATGCCCTCAATTATAAGGAAGGATAGATAGGAGACCTGACGGTCAAGAAAGGGTTGCTCATGTGGACAAAGATGCACAGTCATTGCATTCTAAGGATGTAGAAAGAGGAGAGGTTCTCGTAAATGAAAGTGTCTTACTAAGTAGTGAGACTAAACTTGTACAAAGGAGTTTTTTTTGTACTAGGTGTGAGTGCGAGGATAAGTGTTGTGATGTGATTATTGATGGTGGCAGCACTGACAACCTGGTGTCTAAGGAGATGGTCTCTAAGCTAAAACTCAAAAGGGATAAACACCCCCAACCCTATCAAATTTCTTGGGTGAAGGATGATCATAAAGTCTTAGTCAGTGAATAGTGTTTGGTGAAGTTCAAGATTGGGAGTTACCATGATGAAGTTCTCTGTGACATTATTCCAATGGATGTCTACCATTTATTGTTGGAAATACCATGGCAATTTGATAGACATGCTATACATGATGGTCATGTAAATACATAATCTCTGACAAAGGATGGAGTTTTCCACAAACTGAAGCCCATGATAAAGGAAGGTGAAAAGGTATGTAGTAGTGCTAGGATATGTCTTGTTGATGGAAGAAATTTTTTGGATGGTATGAAACATAAGCATATGTGTTATGCTTTGATTCCTAGGAGAGATAAGGAAGGTAGTAGTGAAATACCACCTGAATTTTTAGGCCTATTAAGTGAGTATGGAGATGCCATCTCTAATAATGTTCCAAAAGGGTTGTCCTGAGTAAGGCAAATCAGTCATCAGATAGATTTAATCCCTAGAGCTAGTTTTCCTAACAAGGCTGCTTATAGGATGACTCCTACTGAAATTGAGGAGCTAAATAGACAAGTTCAAGAGCTATTGAGGAAGGGTTTAATTTGAGAGAGCGTAAGTCCATGTGTAGTACCTATAGTACTGGCACCAAAGAAGGATGGAGAGTGGAGAATATGCACAAAATCTCATGTTATAAATATAATAACCATCAAGTATTAGTTTCCTTTGCCAAGAATGGATGATATTATGGACTAGTTGAGTGGAGTTCAGTACTTCACAAAGATAGATCTTAAGAATGGCTATCACTAGATATGGATATGAGAGGGAGATGAATGGAAGACTGCATTCAAGACCAAGAAGGGTCTATATGAGTGGCTAGTCATGCCTTTTGGACTAACCAATGTGCCAAGCACATTCATGTGGCTTATGAATAGGTGCTAAAGAAATTCTTGGGAAAATTTGTTATTGTCTACTTGGATGATATTTTAATTTTCAGTAAGACTTTGGATGAACATTTATTGCACATTCGTAGAGTCCTTGAAAGGTTGAGGGAAGAGAAAATGTTGATTAATTTGAAGAAGTGTAGCTTTGTAAAATAGTCTACTTGGGGTTTGTTGTATCATCTAAGGGTCTCAAAATAGATTTAAAGAAGGTAAAAGCCATCTTGGAATGGCCTACTCCAAGGTTTGCTACTGAGGAGAGATCATTTCATCATTTGGTTAGTTTCTACAGAAAGTTCATTAAGAATTTCGGTGGCATATGTGCACCCCTACCTGAAACAATAAGGGGGGATAAGAAAGAGTTCAAGTGGACTACAATAGCTACAAGGAGTTTTGAATTTTTGAAGAAGAAGGTGACAAAGCAACCTGTGTTAGCACTTCCAAATTTCAGTAAAGTGTTCCAAGTAGATTGTGATGCTAGTGGCAGTGCTATCAGGGTTGTATTGAGCCAAGAAGGTAAGCCTATTACATATTTAAGTGAAAAATTAAATGATGCAAAGAAGAAGTATTATGTTTATGATTAGGAGTTCTATGCAATCATTTAGGCCTTAAAGAAATGGAGGCATTATTTATTGCCAAAAGAATTTGTCTTGTATACTGATCACCAAGCATTGCAGTACCTAAATAGCCAAGGTAAATTGAACCAAAGACATATGAAGTGGATAGAGTTCTTGCAAAGCTATACATTTGTGTAGAAACATAGAAGTGGAAGGTCTAATAGGATTTTAGATGCATTGAGTAGGAGATAGTTTTTGCTTAAAATAATTTAGGTTGAAGTGGTTGGGTTTGAAAAACTCAAGAATCAGTACCCTGAGGATCTTGATTTTGCTAAAGCATGGAATGCTTGCAAAGAAACTATTATTGTAGATAGAATTAGGTGGCTAGATTATTTGATTCAAGATGCTATGTTGTTCAAGGGTAGCCAATTATGCATTCCAAGGAGTTCCATGAGGGAAAATTTGATCAAAGAGAAACATAGTGGGGGAATGGAAGGACACTTTGGTTAAGAGAAGACCATTGCCATTCTTAGAGAACATTATTTTTGGCCTCAAATGTCACAAGATGTGAAGAAATTTGTGCAGAGTTTTCAAGTATGTCAAGCAACCAAATGATTTAGTCGCAATACTAGACTTCATTAGCAACTACCTACTCCATCAAAGCCTTGGGAGGACATAAGTCTAGATTTTGTTCTTGGATTGCCGAGGAAACAAAGGTGTAATGACTTAGTATTTGTGGTTGTTGATAGGCTCTCCAAGATGGCACATTTCATCCCATGTCACAAGACTCATGATGTTGTACATATTGCAGATTTTTTTTTTTTTAGAGAGGTGGTGAGATTACATGGTCTTCCAACAAAGATACTAAATACATGGGGTATTTTTGGAGAACTTTATGGAAGAAAATGAGGACAAAATTGAGGTTCAGTTTTGCACATCATCCGCAGTCTGATTGATAGATTGAAGTGGTAAATAGAAGTTTGGGAAATTTGCTGAGGTGTTTAGTGGGAGATAAGCCCAAGCGGTGGGATTTGATTCTACCACAAGTAGAATTTGCTTGCAATAAATCTATAAATAGGAGTACTGGTAGATCACCATTCTAAATTGTGTATGGAAGTAGCCCAAAGACTACAATAGAATTGAGGAAGATGGATCAAGGGGAGAAGACAAGTACCAAGGTAGAAGAATTTTTTTGAACATATCAAGCACCTACATGAGGAGGTCCATGCACACATTATCAAGATGAATCAATAGTATAAAGCTAGAGTTGACCAAAGGAGGAAACATATGGAGTTCCAAGAAGGGGATATGGTTATGGTACATTTACTAAAGGAATAGTTTCTAGTGGGTACTTACAACAAGCTAAAAATGAAGAAATTTGGCCTCTAAATTTTTTTGAACAAACATGACTTAGAAAATGCATATGAGGTGGAATTACCGGATGGGATTCATATTTCTCCTATCTTCAAAACTGTAGGCTTAACATAATATCATGATGATGGCACAGATAAGGGTTTGATGCTAGAACCATGTCTAATTCCCACTTCTAAGAAGGAGGAGATAGAAGAGATTCTGGATAGTCGTGTGGGCAGGAGTACCAAAAATAGGCAATATGAAGAGTACCTAGTGAAGTGGAAAGGATGACCAATAGAGGACTCAACTTGGATATTAGCAGCGGAGGTTTCCCGTTTGGGTTTTCCTCTACCATAAAGTGATAGGGTCACTTTTCAATCTACCTTGGGTGTCTAATGCAGGAGCATCCAGTGGTGTAAGGTCAATCTTGTATCACCCAAAAATATGCTTAGAAATAGTTTTTGTTTAATGTGTTTTCATTTTTGGATACCCATTTGGGTCAAATAAAGGATCCAATTCTCACAGTTCCACTATTAGTGTTCTAGGTTAGAGTTTTTAAGCACCTTGGGATATGTGTAAATGCTAAAAAAAAGTAGGACTATGTAATTGAGCTATAATTATGGTGAGTTAGAGGTTGTAAATTGGAGGGAAGGTTATATTTTTAATTTAAAGCACTCTAGAAAAAGGACCAAGTCAAAAGGCTTCATTGTTAGAAAGTTATTACAATTTTTGAATTTTTGGAGACCTCCTAAGAGCGCTTCAAAGTTAGATATGAGGCACTAAATAGCCTCATATACATCTGAAAAATGGGGGATGAGAAAGGCTCCAATAGGGTTGTAGAGTTATTCAAGAGCTTTTTGGAAATGTAAATGGTTTTTCAATCGAAGCTACAATTCAAAAGTTATGCCTCTTGGAAGTTGGACTACCATTTCTGGATTCTTCTAATTTTACACTGACTTCTAATGTGGTTTTTGGAACCTTATCTTTTGGAAGTCAATGCCAACTGGCATATTCTAGAATGTATTCCTAACCCTAAACCATTTGGGGCTTATTTAAGAACATTTCTGGCATTGTAAAGGTAGCTTTAGTGGAGTTAGAGAGAAGGTACTATGTGGAGGATTTCTTTCTCTAGAATCATACTGTTGTAAGCCCATAGGGTAATTTTCATTGATAATAATATTTCCCTTTCCCTGTGCATTCTTTCTGATCTTTGGATGTGTCTCCATCAAAATGATATTGTGAGACAAAGGACTTCCCATGTCACATGTAGGATTACTAAACTTGTTTTAATTGAAGGATGCAAGTTGTTGTTGTAAAGATGAACCAGTTTGAGCCAAACTTATAATTGTTGAATCATTAGAAGAAATAGGAGGAATAGAAACATTAGAAACACTAGGTAAAGTTTATGAAGCTATAGGAATGTAAGACACAACTATATAAATACTTGGAACTACAATTGGCAAAGGATTAGAAAAAGTAAAAGGAACATTATGCTAAGAAGGTTGTAATGTGGGAAGGGACATAGGAGGAACACTTAGAGGAATAGAAGGAACTATCATGGTCACCAAAGAAGGAGTATAGGTAGGAATACTAGGTAAAGGAAAAGAATAAAGGTTCTACACTAGTGATAGGAGGAATCAACCCTAAATCTTGAGCTTCTTGAGCTAAAGGTTTAATATTTGAATGCACAAGGTGAGTAATACTGCGCAAGAGATTAAAACCTTGATCACTATCACAAGGAAAAATTTTAAGAGCCTCTATAGGTTGAATAGAATCTTGATTATGCTTTTTTGCATGAGCCAATTACCAATTTTATTGAGTGTGGTTGAAATTTTTTGGACTTGTTTAGGGGGAACTCTTAAAGTATCATCCTAATCATGAGATGAGGAGAAGAGTTTTTCTCCATAATAGGATTGAAATTACAATTAATCAAATCATCATCTGGAAACCTACAAAAAGGAGAAGAAGACTCAAGATCAAAGGAAACCCATAAATCTATGATTTTTTCTAACTAGAATATTATAAGTAGGACTAGAAATAGTAAAGCTCATAAACCAATGCAATGTTAATGAACTAAACTAAGAAAACATAAAGCATGAATATTTTTGTATTTTGAAAGAAATTTTGCAATTTTTTTTTGAAATAGAGATGCAATAAATCAAATTAACATGCAAGTTTGACATAAAAGAAAAATCTAACACCATAAAAGAAAAGAGGGTAAGTGTGTTGGGTTCACCAAAATGAATAGAACAAAAAAATGGATGTGATGAATAGGATGAAAATGTTGGGTATGTTATATGATGTAAGGAGAGAATATAGTACCTATCCTTAACCCATATTCCCAAAAGGAAAGATGTAATGGATTGATCATAAAGAGGTGATTAATGCACCAATGAATCAAACAATGGAGAATATGAAGAAATGAGAAAATTCTATAATACATTATAGAAAGTATGTACTTGAAATCTTGAATGAATAGGAAAAAAAGTACTAAGCTTAAAGTAGGGAAAATTTGGAAAACTCTAATTTTTGATGCCTGTGCATAGTTTTGGGGAATTTTGCAACCTACTTTAGACTAGAAATATCAAGATAGAGAAATCCTAGAAAAAAAATTTCCTTCTAAGGTCAGGTAAACTTTGACCTAGATAGTGAGGTACAATCACCAATTCACCAGCTTTCCCTTACTCTGTTTCACCATCCATATGCATAGTACTAATTTGGTTGGTGTTTGCCCCACCGCCATAGAATTTATAGGGCGAAGCCACCACTCTTCAACCAAAGTTACCCCTTACTAAATGTCATCCCTAAACTAAATAACTCCAATGAAAATTCTGTTCATTGATCTTAGAAATTCAGTAAAAAGGGTATCCAAATATAAACTTTAATCTGTTGTCCTATACCTATACCTACAAGAAAAATGGATTTCTTTTTGAATTGGGGGATTCACCTTGGTCAAACCCCAATTTGAAATCAATCTTGAAATGTAATTAAAACTGCAATACGTTCAAACAAAGTAAATAGAACTATTCACCTTTCTTATGTTGAAATCTTTGTCGAGGATTCAAATCCTTAAACCCACAAATATGGATGCTCCAAATGAATGTAGAATTGTGTAGGATGTCTCAAATCAATGACATTAGATCTTCAGCACCAATCTTGAATGGATCTTAGCATATGAAGAGGCTTGAATGAAAGTGGATGAATGTGAATGGAGATATCTTCAACAAGAGTGCTCCATAGAGATTGAATCCTTCAATGGGTAACAATGGATCTCCTTGATGAATTGAATGCTTGAATTCTTGGATACTTGAATGCTCAAATGTAGATGCTCAATCATAGAAAGTTATCTCCAGATCATCTCCTCATGAAAAGTAGATAATAGATAGATATCAAAATGAGTGGACTCCTTATATAGTTATCTAGGGCACAAACTTCTAGAGTGGCCAACATTTGAGAATTAAAACCTAATTAACCTTAACCCCTAGAAATGGACCTAGATTATATGTAATTTAAGAGTTTACCATTCTGAAACAAAAAAATAGCTAACCTAGAAGTGGGAAAATGAAAATTTCCAAAATTGAACACCTTGAAACCTCTAGAACTTGAAATTTGGACATAGAGTTAGGGTCAAGGTCAACTCTAACCTAGGTAGGTTTGAGGTAAACCTTAACCCTTCAAGTCATTATTGATCTAGAAAGTCAAACTCTTCAATTTTTGAAAGAAAGTTGTTAGAAAGAGGCTAGAAACATGGGGAGAAAAGAACAGGAGGGGAATAACTAAATCCATGCAAAGACCTATTGAAGGATATTGAAATGACCCAAGACCTCTTACTAGAAGGAATAAATTCTCTTATCAAGGAAGTGTTTCCATTTTAAGATGATACAAAAATATTTGACAATTACATTTTGTTGTCACTTAGGCAATACTAGGATTAAATGCTTGGTCGACACTTTGACTCATTCAATCCCTGACCACTTGGTTAATACTAAGATTTACAAGGTTAATATTGCAACCTCGTCATTGGTCTATTGATACTAGAATTTGTGTAAATATCAATGATGTTATAAAATTGAACAATTGTTTCCAACAAACTCCCTCTTTGGCATTGATGAAAGCACATGTCAACATAAATTGATAGACGTATGTGCAATTAGATAATATCATTAATTTTATTATGATTCTCATCCATATTAAATCCCTTTAGGATTTTGCTTGGATTTATCTATGTTGTTTTCCTATCAATGCTTTACTATCATTTTTCTCCCTCTTATTTGTACATTCCATTATCTAAATATCAACACTCTCCCTTTTTCTAATTGATAATAATCTTTCCATAATCTTCCATTTTGACACTAAATTGACACATTCTCCCTCTTTGATATTGATTCATATGAAATAGGCTATTTATTATACTCCATCAACTTGATTGATTTTCAATGGAGCTTAGTTGATTCTACACTATCTTTTTCTTTAGTGAGCATCAGTTAGGGGAATAACCACTAGTTTACCTCTTAGATACATAAATGCATACTTAGGTAAAGCTTTAGTAAATATATGTTGTATTTTCTCCTTGGTGTTCACAGATTCTAGTATCACCTCTTTGTCTTGAACTAGATCCCTTAGGAAATGATATTTGATGGCAATGTGTTTTGTCTCTATGTGCATCACTAGATTTTTTGAATTATTGATTGCGCTTGTGTTATCACAATAGATAACCACTGGTTCTATCATTTCTTTCTTAATTCCTAACATTAATTTCTTGACCTACATTATTTTAGAACAATTAACTACTACAACAATACACTCCGCTTTTGTTGTGGATTGAGAAATACAATTATGCTTCTTGCTTGCCCAAGACACTAGCCTCTTTCCAAGAAAGAATGCTCCTCCACTAGTGTTTTTTTTGTCATGAATGCTTCATACCCAATCTATATTATTAAAGGATCTTAACTCAAGATTCCCTCCTTTCTTATACCATAACCCACATTATTCAATTCCATTTTGATATCTCAACATTCTTTTGACTACCATAATGTGATTATCTTTAGGATTAGGAAAAAATCTTGCAACTATGCTAATTGCCAATGAAATATCAAGTCTACAGTGAATCACATATTGAAGTTTCCCAATCATTGATATGTAAGTAGTCTAGTTTACCACCTTTGAATATTCATTCTTTGATAGCTTATGTCCAGTAGACATAGGTGTTCCAACTAGTTTGAAATCTTCCATTCCAAATACTTTCAATGTTTCCCTGGCATATTTTGATTGAGTGATATATATCACATCTTTCATTTGATTAATTTTTTGCCCCACAAAAAATTTAATCTCTCCAAACATGGATATTTCAAATTCTTTTCTCATTTCATTAGAAAATTCTTTGCATAACATCTCATGTCCATCAAATATGATATCATCCACAAATATTTATGCAAGCAATATCTTGTCCTATGTGTGAGGCCTCACCCAAATCTGTCATAGTATAGATGACATATTTGCATTATGATACTTCTAATTTGATGTTTTGATATACTTTTGAGACTATAGAATTATGTTATTTTAATATCTTCAGTTTGATGATCCACACTTATGTCTACACATTAAGACCTAAATGATATAATTAATGATTTCATTCATGTACTAAGCTTTTTCAATTGCTTGATAGAAGTTGAATTGTAGAAATGCTTGTAATGTATAAGTGGGAGTATGTTACATTCTTTTTGATATTTAGTATTTGGATATTTTGACATTATTCAAGACTTAGTAGGACAATAGCTTATTTTAAATATTATTTTTCACAATTACAATAGTGTTCTAAATCTATGATATGAACTATGAACCTAATATTGTGAATGGGATGATCAAACACATATGGATGCAACTTTATGACATGATAGTATAAGATTATGATATTATGTTTATGATTTAATGAGATATGTAGATAAAATGTAAATTTGATAATGATGATTATGATTTGATGTAATATGTAGATAAATGTTGATTTGATTATGATGGTTTATGATATGTAGATCTTATATCTTAACATTTTGAATGAATTATTTTTAATGATTAGGAAAAGAAATTTAATTGAATTATGTTAATAAGATTTTGTAACATTTGAAATTATATTCATTTATCACACACACACACACACACACACATTTATATGACCTACTTGGAATACCGATGATCGAGTTTAATGTGTAGGAAGTGGAACCATGGAAAATTTGGGGGAAACAAGATCCAAACCTATGTGAATATAGTTTAACCAAGGTGAATCTCTGGAAGATTCAAAAGCCTCATTGTGACATATTTTATTTCATAAATGTAATTTTTCTTGTATGTGGAAAATTTTAATCGTAAAGATGCATTAGGAACATGCTATGGTGATGTGGAATGTGCTTTTATGTGCCACTTGACACTTGTGAATTTTGTGTGTAATGACATGTCATTTAGGGTTTTTGGTCATCATGGAATTTTACCATAAAACTAATTATCTTCTCAATGAGTAAGTAAACCCATTTGAAATGGGTAAGATGGGTCACAATCAAAGGAAATTCGAATTTGGACTTGGCTATGGTTTTGAGGGGTCATTAGGTGGTCCGAGTGTGTCTTTTATGTGAAAATGAGCTACCCATGTGATAGTATAACATGTTAAGGACCTAATTTTGACCATGATAGTGACTAGACAACCTAGAGGGGCCCCTTACCCATGCATTCTTCTACCAATTCAAAATTTGAAGTTGTCACATGTGTTCTCTTCCATGTTGCCACTAAGTCAAATATAGCAAGTTAAAGGGAGAGAAGTTTGTAAGAGGGAGTGGCTTATTGTCTTTGCTAAAATAGATAGTGGGAAGGTTTTATTTGAGAGTCTTGAACAAACCAGTGGGGTGTTCACTCACTCTCTAAGTTTAGAGATAGTTAGGGTTTGGAGGGATATTAAGGGAGCTCTATAACAACTATCATTGCCTTTAGCTTGGACCAAGGTTGGTGTTGCAAAACCACGTATTCCAGGGTGAAGGCCTTAGTTGGACTTGAAATATAGTTGAGAACCTTGGGGTGATAAGGGAAATGATGGTGTAGAAAGGAAGATTATGGAGTGTGTGTATTCAAGGATGCTATAGTTAATGGTAGTATGTTGGAGGATATTTGTGAAAGCCCCCAAAGGACATGAAAATTAATTATTGTAGATATATGATGATATGGCAAGTCTCCTTCTTAAAAGCATGCCTTCATCCTATGTTCAATGGTTCCAATCATGAACCAAATGCGCAATCCATGGGAGGGATTGTTTTGTGTTATGTGATATGTTTTCATGCATTGTCAAGTGGTATGTGTATCTCATTTGGGTCTTGTTTCCCCTACTCGGTGGGTGGCTTCATAGAAGCCTAGGATGGGAGGTGAGCATCCATGGTTCCAAGTTTTTGTATGGTGTTGTAGGTTTTGAAAGGATGATTCCTATGAAGAGATTAGGGTTTTACCCTTTGGCAATGTTAAAGAACCAAGTGTTTGTGAATAGATAAATCCTCCCTTGCCCCCTCATAATGTTTTATGATCTCCATCTCTTTTCCATTGTGATGTAAAAAGGAATACTCTATTACTATATTGTTGAAATTGTGTAAGGAGAAGTTCAGAAATTTGTATAAAGTTGGTTATGTAAGGACATATTCATTTGAAAGTTTCACATTATGTCAATTGAAGTAATATGGAGAAGTTATGTAATGAGACTATTCTTCTTAAGTATAATGTAAAACATTCAATAGAAATATTTCATAGAGGTAGTGTGAAATATTTCCTTAGTTATAGTTGATTTAATATTGATAATTGCATTGTAAAATTATATGTCATGCATTCAATATAATGGAAGAAAATTACTACATTTTGTTAGTTCATTTTACATGTATATCTATTAGTTCATTTGGGTTTCTATCTCTAATAAATCCCTAGATTAGATAACATCATCACATCATCATTCCCTTTCTCTAAAATTACATGGTAGAAATAGGAGAGAATTAACCTTAGCAGAATATATAGTTAAAAATCTATGAGGAAAAAAATAAACACAAGCTGTAGATGCACATTCTTCTCTACAAATTGTATGGGAAGTGGAAAATATTCCACTCCCCATTGTAGACCAATAAATTAATCCCAGAGAATATTCCCTAGGATCTTGACTCCCATACAAAACTATTAAAACATAGTGGTAGTAACTTACAAAGAAAACAATATGAATGGGAGAGTCCAAGATGGTCACATGACTTTGAAGGGAACCCAAGTGTACCTATGCTCCTTAAAAGAAAAGAGAAATAATATATTTAAAAAAAAAAAAAAACATTATACCCATATGAGACAAGACCATCCTTGAAAGAATCTCTCAACACACTTAAGACTTTGTACATTATAAAAAAACACTAAACAATATAAAGCAAAACTTGTGTTATCTATGCCTAGCTGACCACCACTTACTTATCATCAAATAAGATATAAATTAAAATAAAGTGTAACCAAGGAGAAGACTTAAGTCTAGTTGCCTAGCCTCAATGAAAGGAAAAAGGCATTTTTCTCAAAATTCAGTCTGAACTCCCCTAGCTGTATCTTTCCTTATGAGCACATGATTAATGCATAAACTATGCCTTGGTTCTGACATAAAGTCAGATCATCCTTTTCCTCCCCCTTGAGCACATCATCCAATGAAAAGGGTAAGTAAGACAAATTATTAATATGTGTTTCAAATCTTGTAAAGTGTCCACCATCCAACCACCTTGGAGAGAGTGCCTAGGCACCTAGGAGAGGGCACGTCAGGATGGTTACCCCCATGTCTTGGAAAAAGAGAGATTTTCCTTCCTAGGTACTTAGGTTCCTTGGGGGATACGAATTAAGTTAGGGAGTTAATAAGTATATTAAGAGATTTAGTTAGTAGGATTAGTTGGCATTAGTGTTTCCTTAAGATGTAGTTAGTAGGTAATGTATAATAGGAAGAATGTTAATAGATTAACAAGGATTAGTGATTGGCCAAGAATTGTTGGTAAAAACTTAGTTAGTAGAATTAGCTATAATTAATTAGTAAAATCAATGGATGTAGTGGAAAGATTTTATTTGTCAAATAATTAGATAATGTATCATGGTAATTAGTAGACATTAATGTTTTAAAACAAATATGGATTAATTGATTTGTAGGATTTATTTAGTGATTATAAAGGGTTGGTAGAAAAACTATTGGAAGAAAAATGGGTTGTTTGGTTAGTGTTTTATTTTATTCATATATGGAGAAAAATAAATGGGTTGATTAATCTATTAGCAAAGTGTAAGTAGATGGGCAGTTAAATTAGTAGAATGAAAGAAGTTAGGATTAGTGTGGAAGATTTAGGATGATATGATAATCATTAGTTAATAATTAAATCTATATAATTAGTAAATAAAATAATTTTAAAATAATAATATTGAGAAAATAATTAAAATAAAATAATTAAAGAGTGATATGTACAAATAAATATAAAATAATAATAATAAATAACTAAAATAAAATAATTAAAGAATGGTGTGCATAACAATTACACTTGCAATACACGTATCCTAATAAATGATCTATGTGATATCAAAATTATGTGCATGAATCTAAAATAGGAATGGATGTTAGTCATAAGGGACACATTAAGTGGTATGCAGATCTTTAGTAATGATAAGTTTAGTTGGGACTATAGAAAATTATATATTAAATAAATATAGGATCTAAATTATTATGTAAGTTCTTTATTTATCTATATTTAGCCATCACTCAATTAATAAGAAAGTGGTAAGGTTGTATGTAAGGAGTAAATTAGAAATCAATCTTGTAATTAAACTTTTATTTGAAGCCCTTATATTTCCTTAATTATTTGACCCATTATTTGATAGCTAGGATACAGGCTAAATGTAACCTTTGTATAATTCGATGTGGGTGTCAATTGACACTGTTTAGTGATAGCCAATAATAGGATCTTAGAGAATATTAAAATAATAATAATAATAAAATAATACATATATAAATACATTTTTAATGTCAAGATAATGGTATAGGAGTAGTTAGGAACTTAATGTAATAACAACGTCCAAGTATAATTAATAGAGAATGAGAATAACATCACTTAACTAGTATGACATAATCTAGAATTTCAACTAATGATAGGAATAAATTGGCACCCCATGGAAAACATGCAGTGCATGATATCTTTTGAAATCAAATTTCTTTTTTTCACCAATGAACTTTATCATCTCCAAACTCGATGATCGAATTCCTATCTTCTAACCTCTAGGGGGAAAACATGAATTCTTGTCCAAACACCCCACAGTTCGATAGAATGTTTGTAACAAGTCTAGTTCTATAAGATTTATCTTTAGTTTTCCTTTCAAAAGAAAATTAAAATTGTAGTCATGTTTTTCCTTGTAATTTATGGCATGACACTATGGTCCTTCCTTAATATACAAATTGCTATGATCATTTTTCTTTTCAACACCAATTTTTACTAGATATCCATGTAGTCTTTCATACTATTCTCTAGGGTCTTCCTTTAATCCATATAAAGCTTTATAAGCTTACACTATTGGAAATGTAGTATAGACTAGGTGACTAAGAGGGGGGAGGGTGTGAATCGAAAACCAATAAAACTTATACTTTAATTCACCAATTAAACATTCATAACACTTGACACAATATTTGGTAACCTAGAAACCTTCCAAATAGAAAGTAAAACTTGGGTCAGGATGATACCCACAAGCTATATTACTACAATATAAAGTTATCTCGTTAAAGCTTACAATTCATCATTTATGATGATCTACCATTTTTGGAGAAATAAGGACTATTAGGTCCACCTTGTGAAAGGATTTACAATATACAATGAATCAGTGGCTAATATTTGATCTACAACTCAATTTTTTGAATGACATTTTGTTGAAATACAATGATCACTCGATTGTGATAGATAAGACTCTAATTTTCCTTATACTTCTTTTGACCTTCTTAATCTTCTTTTATACTTCTTTCTTTATTCTCTTCCATGTTATATCTATTTGGAGATGAATCTATGTCAACCAAGTGTGAAAGTTTGTTGAGTGTTTTGAGTGGTGCCAATTGTAAAAACATCACCAAGTGGTCTTTAGAACTTGAGTTACAATGGTGAGCCAACTTTGTGAAGATTTTTTAATTTGGCATTTTAGCTCACTCTAGAAAGTAATTTATCTCCAATAAATTACTTTCTAGAGTGACCTAAATTACTTTCTAGAGTGAGCTAAAATGCCAAATTAAAAAATCTTCACAAAGTTGGCTCACCATTGTAACTCAAGTTCTAAAGACCACTTGGTGATGTTTTTACTCCAATAAATTACTTTCTAGAGTGAGCTAAAATGCCAAATTAAAAAATCTTCACAAAGTTGGCTCACCATTGTAACTCAAGTTCTAAAGACCACTTGGTGATGTTTTTACAATTGGCACCACTCAAAACACTCAACAAACTTTCACACTTGGTTGACATAGATTCTCAATCCATACTAATCACCTGGGCTAATAGGAACTTGATCAACACTTGATGACTCAGTGAACACTGAAGAACTTGGTAGACTTAGTTGATACCAAATGGCTAGGTCAACACTATAGTTTTCCTTAGATTTATGGTAGATAGCTACAATCAGAATGATTAGCTTGGTGGAAACTAAAACACTTGGTTTGCACTGCTAGCAGTATGATAAGTTTGGTAGCAACTATATAGCTTGATAGCAATCCGATCAATTGATTAAGTGTTAAGTCACTAATAGGAAAATGATTTGACCATCAAATCAAAAATATCCCCCTTTGGCATTGGTGACAAAGACACTTATCGTAGAAAAATCTGAATACTCAAAATTCAAGTCAAAACTCCCCTATCAACATGTCTAGGTCTATAAATTTTTGGCTACTATCTATTCTTACTATTGCTCGGTAACTTCTAACTCTATTTTTTTTATTTTTCAAAATTTCTTTGATAAAAATATTTTCTAATTTTTATATACATTTTTCATACTATACATGTATTTCTCAAAGATATACATTTTCTCTTGATTTACATATGATATATATTCTATACTCCCCCTTTTTTGACACAAATGCTAAAACTACATAACTACAAGTTAACACTAATACATAAAAGGAAATCATTGTATACCTTCAAAATTATAGACATTGACTTGTCATTCTCTTTCAAAAATTTTGATGCATGCAAAGCTATTTGCACCTCTATTGATAGTTCCATCATGTGATCTATTATAGAGAAATTATTGTCATGGATCAATGTTTTTGCATGTGCAATATGTTTTTACCTTACATCCATGTTGGGAAGTATCATTTCCTATGTTTCTATTAGAGTAGCCCTTATCCTAGCTTCTTCCCTCAAACATTCTTCATAAAGATTTGTCAGATATCTCAATTTTACAAAATGTACAAAACTATAGTTGGGATCAAGTGACAATTGATGTGCACTTGCCTTTATGTCAACATCTATTTTATATAGTTTCTCCTTTATTTCCCTAGTAAAGTTAGATGTATCACTCAATTTCACAAATAAGGTAACAGCATTATTTACAAAATTTTCAAATGTAGCAAGAATGGTGGACAACTCTACTTGATCAATAGCAATTCTCTGAGCTATCTTCTCCAAATATTTGTTCTCAAAATTCCTTTCTAACATGTATAGAATTTTTTCTTATCCATCAACTTCCTTATTATATTTGTGAACAATGTCAATGAGTTCATCCAAAATTGGTTGTTGATCATCAACCTCAATGTTTACTACATCAACAAATATATTCTTGATGTCTACAAGTACTTAATTCTTCTTTTTCTTCTCCCCTCTGAGATTTTTATGATTTTCACTCTACTTCCATAGCTCAAGGGTATCCATTTGATTAGGAGTCATATTGGAAGGATCCCAATCTAGTATTACAATATCCTCCTCTAGATCAATTTCTTCAATAGAGGCTTCTGTTGATATTCTAGTCATGTTTGTTATTAGTGCCATATACTTATTAAGATTGTAAGTTCATACTAAGCATATTGTACAATTAGTAGTACTAACCAAGCATTTTAGTTGTTACTAAGTTCTAAAGTTGTTTCTAAGTCCTTTGGATAGATTTTAGTTTGCATTGAGTAGTTACTATTAAGGTGATGTTTAGTAATGTAAACTGAGCATCTCAACATATGCTGAGTTTACTTGTGCAAATAGAGTCATGCAATGCTTATCAACTTTGTAGTTGATGTGATGTGATTCTAGTGTTAATTGATCTATTTAGTGTTAACTAAGTGACTCAGTTTATATTGATCTCAAAGTGATAGAATTGACTGAGTTATACAGTGTGAATAAAGTGATTTAGTTTATATGCTAAGTTTCACAATATTCATCGAGTCACAAAAGACTCCACTGAGTATTCAATGCAAGTGAAGTGGATGAGAGTCTATCAATTTGATCTAACATTCATACCAAGCATTTATGGTAAAATTTAATAAAAGAAATGAAATCAAAGTCATTTTTCACCATGAATTTTTGAGAGCTATTTGCACAGAGCGATCTTCAAGAGGATCCAAGAGATTTGAGAAAATTGATACCAAAAGTTTTCAAATTCTCTCAAACCCTACTAAATGAAGATGGAAACAACCTATAGGAAGGTAAAGAGGGGTTCAGACATGTTGGTTTGAGGTGTGGAATGGAAGGTGCTAATTTCAAACTCACTCCTACTATTACGAAAACCCTAGATCCAAGCAGGGTGCAATAACAAATCCCTCCAAAGGTACTCTTAATCAATGACATCTGTTCTCATTTCACATGTACATTTTAGGATATTGGTACTTTGAAAATTGATGAAACCCTAGAGAAACTATGTGCTAATGGCATGTTGAAACCTGAACACCAACATATGGAAGCAAAAGGTTTAACACATATTCCACAATGCCACAAGATTTTCAAATTAAATGGATAAGATACATCCTTAGTTATGTGCATAGTGATCAGTTGTGGTTGGAGCAACCAATTTTGATCACAAATAAGATGATCCACAAGATCATCAATCTCCCCATGTTATCAAAAGCCAAAATGACCAAAATCCTAAGTCGAGTTGAACTAAAGAAGAAAACCCTAGTCAAGTGGGAAGGAAGGGGAATGAAAATATGTAGTGTAACCAACATGGAACTAAAGTATGACATTCACATCATCACAAACAAGATATATAGCTCTAACAGGTTGAATAGTGTGTAATGTGAAGCTATAGACTTGGCTTACAAGGTAGTCAAGAATAACCGTTCTCTTGACTTTGCCAAGTTATTATTGAATCAGTTCAACAAAAATATTTAGAACATCAAGACTTCAAAGAATAATCCATGTAAGTTTTGTTCACTCTTGACATGTTTATTTTTCTATGTTTAAAAATTATTTCCATCAAAAGGTACTATTGTTTGGAGAAAAAATGTGCCAATCCTTTATCGGATTAATGAATACATTGTTGAAATGGGAGAGAATTACACAAGTATCATAGAAAATTATTTTGATGGATTCAAGGAGAAAATGAATAATAGATTTTGAATCCCCAAAAAACTAGTTAGTATTATAAAGATGATATTTGTTTTATGGTAGATAGTGACAAGGTGTCTATTCGGGTAGTTGGCCAAGAATTGCATGGGTAAAACCTCTGGGATATGAGGTGAATATTGATGAGACAAAATGCATAATTGAGGCACTAAAAAATGAGCTAGTTGATCTTAAGGTTTCTTTATTTGGCACCTATGATAAGGCAAAGGCTAGGATAGAATTGGAGATCAATTTCCCTCAGGTAGTTAGCAAAGGCAAGAAGAGGATTGCCAGACTGAAAACCAATTCTACTCTTTTGTTAACTAAAGGAAAAGGTGAGGATGAAGAAGAAGAGGATGAAAAAAAATCAGAGGAAGAGTAACCACTTTAGAAAAAGAGTAAGGTAGTCATTACCAAGCTTGTGAAGACATCCACTACCATGTTCACAAGGAGATCCTCATAAAATAAATTAGATAAAGAAGGAGGAGACATAATTTTCAAGACATATCCACCCACATTTGAAGAAAAAATGAAAGAATTGGAATAAGGTTTTAGAATTATGAATTTCAAGGCATTGAAATATGAGACTAGAACTATTGATGAGCAAAAGTAGATTGAAGATATATTGATATCTAAGATGGGTAACTGGGAGTACTCACCTGATCACCTTACTCAACAAATTCCAGATGCATTAATGAACAAAATTAAGCCAAGATGGGAGCATGCAATGCAAACTATAAAAGATATACATGAGCATACCTAAAGGAAACTTATACCAAATTTTAATGACAAGGAGGTAAAAGAATATTTGAAGAAAAATGAAGAAAAATTAACCTTCAGATTCAATACCTATCTTATTCTATTAAAAGATATAGAGCATGTTGTGGAGAATGCCACATATACATGGAAGAATGTCTATCTTCTTCACAAATTGAGTGATTTTTTTGTAAGTGTAAGTGATAAGGATGATGATGATCAGGAGGAGAAAGATGAAGAGAAAGATGATGAAGAACTAACTCATTTTGATAATATAGATGATGAAGAGGAACAAGAGTAGGAGGCTATCAAGGAAGATAAACAAGATGTTGAGAAAACTAACCCAGTTAAGATTATTGCAGTAGTTATAGCCTCCATTCCTCTTTCTCCAAGCAAAAAATTGATAGAATCAAGCTTGGAGATAGCCTTAGAAAGTTTGATTGTGACCAACACTTCAAGCACAAGCATCCAATCAATATCTTCACCAGCCCAACTTAGTACTCCACTATTAATAGTGCCTAGCACTTCATCTACCAAGCTAAAAGTTCTACCCTCTACATCAATTTTGTCTACAACAGGTATTCCTACCACTAATATTTCAATGATTACAACATCCATTTTTTTAGTGAGTCCTATTATTTCAATAATTATTTCCATTCCTAGTACACAAGCAATAAGTGCAAGGATAGTTGAGACCAAGCCTCAACCAAGCACAAATTTTTTGGTAAAAGGCAAAGAGAAGGAAGGGGATATAGATCTTGATGAGGAGAATGTCATTCCTAAATGGGACATCTCAAATCTAAATCTAGATTAAATGCAAATTTTTGGTGAACTTCTTCAAAAGAATGCCAAGTAGCAAAGGGTAAGAGAAGAAATGAACATAGAGTTTAAGATCATTGAAGATGCTAAGAACATTCTAGCAAAGGCTCTAGGTATAGAGATTGATACTTCTCAACCAATTTTATGTCAATTTGTAGAGGTAGCCTAGAAATATAATGAAGATTAGGATGGACATGATAAATTATTATAGAAAGCCAAGAAAATTTTTAAGAATAAAGTTTTAGAACTTATTGCTCAACAAATTGCCATTCATCAAGTAGAGTTGTCTACTATTTTAGGCTCTCTATAAACCTCTTGCATTAATGTATCTTTAATTTTTGGTAAATTATGTGATACATCAATTTTCACAAAATAAATAAGAGAAAAATTGTCTAAAATTGATGAAGATCTGAAGGCAAGTGCACAACAATTGTAGCTTGATCCAAGTTCTAGCTCTACTCACTTCAATAAGATCAGATTTCTAATAAATATGTAGGTAGAACTACTAAGAGAAGAAGCAAGAATCAGATCAACATTGATAGATATTCAAAATTAGATTCTCCCTAACATGGATACACTACAGAAGCATATTTCACATTCAAAAATGCTCATCAATGACAATAATTCTCTATTGCAGACCACATGATTGAATTATCATCAGATGTATAGGTTGCATTGCACACATGTAGGGTCTTGCAAGAGAATTGGGACAAGCCTTTGGCACTCATCCTAAAGGTACACTCAGATTTCTTGCCTTATTTAGGCATTACTATGTAATACATTAAACATAAATCTTTGACATTAATGTCAAAAAGTGGGAGAAACTATAAGATGATATAAAGGGGGAGAAGATTGGATAAGATTTTAATTTTTTTTAAGGAAAAGGGAAGAAAATTAAAAAAAAAGATTGGAGAAGATGTGTATTGTATATTATATGTATCATATAATGTATATTATGTATGGGGGATCATTACCATCTATAGAAATGCATCCTTTACAAAACCAATTTTGAAAAATCTCAAAGATAGTATACTCTATCAAGTTGGAGACATAAGGTGATGGATAAAAATGTTGTTGAACATTCTTGAATTCAATTTTTACTGATAAGTGTGTTTTTTTTACTAATGCCAAAGGGGGAGATTGTTGACATTCTAGTCATGTTTGTTATTAGTGACATACACTTATTTAGATTATATGTTCATACCAAGCATATTGTATAGTTAGCAATATTAACCAAGTATTTTGGTTTCTACTGAGTTCTAAAATTGGTACTAAGTCCTTTGGAAAAATTTTGTTTGCACCAAGTAGTTAGTACTAAGGTAATGTTCAGCAATGTAAATTGAGCATCTCAGTGCATGGCAAGTTTACCAGTGCAAATTGTGTTGTGCAATGCTTGCTGAGTTCATAGTCAATGTGATATGAATCTAGTGTTAACCAAGGTATTTGGTATTAACCAAGTGACTTAGTTTATATCGAGCTTGAAGTGATAACATTGACCAAGCTATGCAATGTGAACCAAGTGATTTAGTTTATATGCCAAGTTTCACAATATTTACTAAGTCACCAGCATAGACCAAGTTCAAGATCACTTGGAAGTGATTAGTATGGACTAAGAATCTATGTCTACCAAGTGCATGATGATGTTGAGCATTGATATTCAATGCCAAGTATTAGAACCTCATCAAGTCAGTCTTTAGAACTTGACTTTCTACACTTTGGTTGACTTTGTAATATTTGTGTCAACTTGTATTGGGTCTAACTTTGTAATTATGTAATTGAATTGATATATATGTAATGTATTGTATCACATCCAAATATTCAAAGAGAAGTAATGTAATAATCTAAGAAAAGAGAAGAAGAGAAAATTACAAAGGCTACAATAGTATAAGGAGCTAAAAAGACTTATCTATCATAGCAAGGTGATTTGTACACTTAAAGAAATCTCACTTAGTAAACCAAGTTGCAGATCAAAGATAAGCTACCACTTCATCGTAACAAGTGAATCAGTCAAATCCTTTAACAAGGTAGACCTAATAGTCTTATGAAAATCTCTATATCGAGTGCATACTTCATTGTATATTTATAAATGCTTTTTCAAGGTGGACATAGCAGTCCTTATTGATCCTAATAGGGTAGATCATCATAATTGATCATTATAAGCCTTAATAGGGAAACTTTATATTGTAGTACTAAAGCTTGTGGGTATCATGCCTACACCAATTTTACTTTCTATTTGGAAGGTTTTTGGGTCACCAAATTTTGTATGTTTAAGTGTTATGTATGCTTTAATGTTTTTAGTTTCTCATGCATGCAATTAGATCAAAATATACATAAGGATTAATTGCTAATCAAGATAAAGTTTGATAATTTACTAATTTAACCCTCCCCTCTCAGTAACTTAGCCTATCATAACATTTCCAATAGCTTCTACCTATTTACCGTTTTCCTTATGAATATCTAAAGGAATAATTTTCTTGTCTTTCTTCAAAACTTCAATGCTTGGTTGAGGCTTAACCTCAATTTTCATTGCACTTGCCACAATAGAAACAATAGATGAAGTAATAATAGTAGAAATAGTATCAACAAAAGATGTAATAGGAAAAATTACTAATGCTTGTTGTGACACTAATGCTAAGATGATTTGAGCCAATTTCTCAGTAGATGAAGTGATGCAAACTTCACTCATCATTGCACTCATTGCTCCAATGGTTAGTTGGGTGCTTGAAGATTTAGTGTTTACCTAAACTAACTCAATAGTAGCCTTCTCTAAGCTAGATTAAATGAAGGCTTTTCTTAGAGAGAGAGAGAGAGGGAGGGAAGCCATTACCTCTACTGCTATCTTTTCATGATCTAAGTCTTTAATACTCTTAATTTGAGGAAGATCACCTCTTGCTACTTCTTGATCCTTTGCATAACCTCCTTCTATATTATAAATATCATGGATTTCATCATCATTTATTTCCTCATCATCTTTCTCAACATTTACTTCCCCATCTATTTGCACAACATCCTCACTAAGCTTGTGTAGACCATAGATGGTCTTCCATGCAATTATATTAGAATTCACAAATGATTCAATTTCTTTAGATAGGATCAAGAATGCATTAAATCTAGGGGCAGCTTTGTTTCATTCTCCTTCAATGATTCCTTCAATTACTTGTTAGATAGACTCAACATAAGTTGTTTGAGAGTTTTTTCTCTAATGTCCCTACCAACATTTAATGCATTTTCCTAATGTTGTGTTACTATCTTCAATAAAATATCACAAACTTTCTTTGTCAGTTCCCCTAGAGAGTACTCCCATTTTTCAATTTTAGCCACTAGGGATTCTTCCATTTGTTTCTACACTACTTTGGTCTCATTTTCATGCTTCAAAAATTTGAAATCAGACATACCTCCACCATCTTGAATTCTTTTCAATATTTTTTCAAAGGTGATAGCTGATCTCTTCAATGTTATTTATTGATCATCTTCTTCATCATCGTCACCTAATTTCAACTTCTTCCTACATTTTGTTGATCTTATGGTGAGTATAGTAGGGGAGGGCTTTTTAGGTTTGGTTATGATAACCTTCCCTTTCTTCTTGGGTGGTTCCTCTTCCTCCTTAGAATCTTCTTCCTCTATAGGTTCCTCTACATCTTCCTCTTCCTCAATGTCATCTCATTTTACTTCTATCAATAGAAGAGGAGAGGTGGACTTCTTGGTTTCTTTCAAAATCATTTCTAATTTCTTTCTTCCTCTCTTCATAGCCTAAGGAACATTGATCTTGAATGAGATCCTAGCCTTGGCTTCCTCATAGGTACCAAAGTATGATTTCTTGGGGTCTACTAGATCATTCGCAAGAGCCTTGATTGTATCCCTTGAGTGATTTATGTTACCTCATATCCAAGAGACTTAATCTATGCCACTATAGGCCTTACTACCTAGATATGCACTTTCTCACAATCCAATAGAAAAAAATCTTGCTCATAGTTTTCCACTAATTTCTTTGGAATCCTATATCTAACTTGGATTTTCTCCTTGAAAGTCTCAAAGTAGGATTCCATAATGCATTCAAAATTATCACCCATCTCTACTATGAATTCATTGATTTGATACAAAATTGGTGTATTCTTCTTCCATACCACAGTGCCTTTGGAAGAAAAGAACTTTTTCACATTAAAGAATAAGAAAGTCAATAGATATCCAAAATTACATGTATTGTTCTCTGATGACAAAATTCTTTCCATGTTCTTGCTAAGATGATTGAGTTGTAGCTCGACAAGGTTGAAAGATAAGTTGTTCTTCACAACTTTGAATGCTAGGTCAATAGTTTTGGATGAAATGTTGTTCAATCTACTTGAGCTATAGATCTTGTGGGAAATGACATGGATGCAAAATTTTATTTCCATGTTAGCTACACCAATTAACTTCATGCCTCTTCCATTCCACTTGAAAAGAGTCCTCTTTGTCAATTCAACCTAACCTAGGATTTTGGTGATTTTCTCTTTATTCAACATTAGCAACCCAATGATTTTATGAATCATTTTCTTGTTGATCTGAATAGGTTGATCCAACCAAAATGCATGTTGTGAACTTGGTTGAGGATTAACCTAATCCATTTCACTTGGAAATCCCTTGGCATATATAGTATATGCATTAAGCCTTTTGTCTCCAAATTCTTATGCTCAAGTTTCAAGCTCCCATCCATACACAATTCATTGTATGTTTGGTTCATTTCTAGGGTTTTGAAATCTTGAATTGAAAAGAGTTAATATGAGAAAATATCATGAATAAGGAGGACCCTTGGAGGAATTAATGATTTTTCTCTAGCTAGTTCAAGTTCTTTAGCAATAAACGAACTTAGTTTGAATGTAGGGGCTCTACAATCAACTCCTCAAATTAACATCATTAAAACTTTCTTAAATTTTCTTCTAGAATATGCCATTCTACTGGGTAAAACTTCAAATGGTAGAAATAAATTTGATGATGTTGCTCTGAATCACTTGGGGGCTCTAGAATTATCTTCCTTCTATTTTCTCTAAAAATTATAGTGAAACAATAACCGTCAATTTCCTCTTTTTAACAAAATTTTGTCTTCAAGTCATCATAAATGCATCATACAATAGTTTTCTTGGTGAAAGGCTATCCTCCACTTGGCTAAGTCTTCATTTCTTGGAATATATTTTCAACTTAGAAAAGTCATCAACTTAGAAAAATGTTCAAATTGGTAGAGTCTTCAACTCAGAAAAGTCTTTGACTTGGCATGAACTCTAATCTCGCTATCTACATACAAGCTCAGTTCTTGCAACCTAACCATGCCAAGTAAGGTCGTGGACATTAACTCAAATATCATCTAACTCAATGATACTTATGCATCTAAAATATTGATATGGATCTTCTACTTGTTGACTGGAACTGATGTAAGATATCTCCGTTTGAATCATAGTTCCAATAATCTCCATAAATAACTAGTTTGAAATGTGACTTGGGTCTCAACACTTTCATTACTCTAATTTCCATCCTTAGGAGATTTCCTTACTCATTGCTACCTCATCTAACTTTTGATATTGTCAACATTTTTTTTCTTTCCATCTTCAACTCTTCCTCAATTCATATAGTTCTTGGCAAGATGTCCAAGTTTTGTTCATACAAAACATCTCTTTGTAGTGTCTCTCTTCCTTGTGTGATTTTTTATGAAATTTTCTCCTATGTGCCCATACTCACCATAATAGTGACATTTGTACCATGTGTTGTAATCCCAACCGAATACAATTTTGATAATTTGTTCTATTGGGTGCCATTTCTCACTCTTGCACTCTAAATATTTGTGCCAATTGTGACACTTTCCTTCAAACTTAGGTTTCTATGTACATTCACTTTCTCTATGTCCTAGTTCACTGCAATTGTAACACTTTCCACTAAACTTTGATTTACCATTCTTCCAACACTTGTTTGATGTATGGCCTACCTTTCCACAATGATTACATGTAGGCCTTTTATTCTTTTGATATCCTTACTAAGATGATTCACCTTCTTTTGTGTATCCTAATCTATGTTTTCCTTTGTGTCTAAATTGAGTTTTCTCATTCAATTAATTCATGCTTTCATGATATTTCATCATCCTCTCATTTTTTTTATTCTCTATACTAAGGTCATGCTATAATCTTTCATTCTTTGTCCCCAAGTTGATAAGCTCTTGATTTGGATCATTGAGTTGATCAATCAAATATGTTTACTAAAGAGATAATTGATTAATTTCATTGTCATTTTCTTCTATTTCCTCTTTATCTTTGTCCTTGTATTCCATGACTTCACACACTCTGACTAATTGAATTTCTCATCCTCTTTTCAACTTTTTGACTTCTTCATGAAGAGTAAGATTATTTTCAATTAAATGTATCATTACTACATCAACTCCATCTAAATGTCTCTCTTGACAAATATCTTTAATTCTTTCTTCAATGTAGTGATTTTCATTCATCTTTGTTGTAAGATATTTTCTTCTTTTTAGGGATTTAGAGAGCTCCTCCTTCACTCTCTTGAGTTTATCCATGGCCAATTACAAATCCAACTTTTCATTTTCAATAGCTTTCTCTAGTCTATAGACTTCCATTGCTTTTGATGTTTTCTCAAGCTACCAAACATTTGATGTGAGAACCAATGCTCTAATACCAATTGTTGGAAATGTAGTATAGATTGGGTGACTAAGAGTGGGGGCATGAATTAAGAACCAATAACACTTATAATTTAATTCACCATTAAAAATTCATCATGCAATCTAATGTAATTACATGCATGAAAGACTAAAAGCAATAAAAAATTCATAACACTTGACACAATATTTGGTAACATAGAAACCTTCCAAATAGAAAGGAAAACTAGGGTGGGGATGATACCCACAACCTTTATTACTATATTATAAAGTTAGTTTGTTAAAGCTTACAATTGATCATTTCTAATGATCTACCCAATTAGGAATAATAAGGACTGTTAGGTCCACCTTGTGAAAGGATTTACAAAATACAATGAAGAAAGCACTCTATTAGGATATTTGGAAATTATTGTTAAGTCCATGTGGTTAGAGGATTTGGTTGTTGATCTCTGATCTGCAACTCGGTTGGCTAAATAAGATTTCTTTGAAATATAATGATCACCTGACTGTAATAGATAAGACTTTTCTTTTCCTTATACTTCTTGTAGCCTTCTTAATTCACCCTTATACTACGTTTTTGATTCACTTCCATGTTATTTCTTTCTAGAGATGAAAAGATATATTGCATATATATACCAATCCAATAATTTACTTTCTAGAGTTAACTACAATACCAAATTCAAACAATCACCACAAAGTCTGCTCACTATTGTAACTTAGGTTCTAAAGACCACTCAAGTGATGTTATCACACTCAAAAATACTTACAAACCTTGAGAAGCATTGGAACTTGGTTGACATAGACGCTTTGTCCATAATGATCACTTGGGATAACAAGAACTCAATCAACATTGGATGACTTAGTGAACATTGAAGAATTTGGTAGACTTGGTTGACATTGAACAAATTAGTCAACACTATACTTTTTCTTAGTTTCATGATAGACATTATGAAGCTTGGCATGGACTATAATCAAATTGATTCACTTGGTAGAAACTGAAACACTTAGTTTGCACTGCTACTAGTATGATAAGCTTGGTAGAAACTATAGAGCTCAGTAGCAATGTAACCAACTAATTAAGTGTTAAGTCACTAATAGACAGATAATTTTACTATCAAGTTAACATACACATCATGTTTCTTTGGCTTGCATCAACGAAACCTTTATGCTCTTCAATGTAGGCATATTCTTCTAAGACTCCATTCAAGAAAGTTAATTTGACATCCATCAAATATATTTTGAATCCATTTTTTGTTGCATTAGATAGAAGTATTCTTTCTCCTTCAAGTCTTGGAATAAGGGAAAAAATTTCCTCATAATCAATACCTTCTTCTTGAGCATAACCTTTGCATACAAATCTTATCTTGTTTCTTGTCACTTCTCCTTTCTCATTCAACTTATTTCTAAATATCCATTTTTTACTAGTCACATTTTTACCTTTAGGTCTAGGAATAAGAGACCAAGTTTTATTCTTTTCTATTTGCTCAATTTTTTAATTCATTTCTTTTATCCAACTTTCATTTTCTAAAACATATTTTACAGACCTAGGCTCAAATTTGCTAAGAAAATATGTAACTTTTATTTTGTTCCTTGTTATTATGCCTTTTACCTCACCTCCAATTATTTTTTTAGGAGCATGATGCCTTCTAACAAATTTTTTGAGTCTTGGATCTTTCTTACTTGGTTCACTTGGTTCTCCAAGATCTTCATCCTTATGCTTGGGTTCCTTTGACTAATCTAGTTATAACCTGGGTTGCACTATCTGAGGCTGTAACTCAAGTTGAACTATCTATGACTCAGGTGCCTTTTTCTATGACTCGAGCACCTTTTTCTATGACTCAGGCTAAATTGCTAAAGAATTACTATGTACACTTGGTTGTTGATTGGCTTCAACCTTTCGAGGAAAAGTTTAGGTTCCTCATAATAAATAAACTTTCTATAATCTTCATGGTCTTTGTTGCTTTGTTCTTCAATTCTTTCCACAAACTCATCAATCTTTACATGTACACTTTCAATGACTTTGTGAGTAGTAATATTCAAGCATTTGTATGCCTTGCTTCTATTGGAGTAACCTAGGAATATCCTTTCTTCATTTTTTGCATCAATCTTTCCTTTCCTTGCATTTTTAAGATATAACATTTTCTTCTAAATACTATGAGATAAAAAAACATTAGATTTGTAACCATGCCATAATTCATATGGTGTTTTGCATGTGCCTTTCTTCATTTGAACTAGATTCAATGTATGAACTATTTTGTTGATTTCTTCTCTCAAGTATTTTGGTACAACATTCTTCTCTATCATTAGAGTTCTTGCACACTCTTTAATGGATATGTTCCTCCTTTCTGCTATTCCATTTTTCTCTAGAGTTCTAAGTGTTGATACCCATCTTTTAATTCCTCTTTCATTGAAAAGCTCGTTGAATTCATCTAATATGAATTCTCCTCCTTTATCTAATCTCAAGCATTTCATATTCTTCACTATTTCTCTCTCAACTCTATCCAAATACCATTTGAACTTTTGAGGGTATTAGACTTATCTTTCAAAAATATTGTAGTCATCATTCTAGAATAATCATCAACAAACAGAATGAAACATATATCTCCATGGTATCTTTCCACACCTATTGGCCTAAAAAGATTTGTGTGAACTAGTTCCATAACTTCTTCAAAATTTTAGTACTTAAATTTGAAACTTATTTTACTCATTCTATCGATTTTGCATTGTTTTCACATTCCCATCTTAGGTTTCTTTAGATAAGGTATGCCTCTTAATCATTTTTTATTGGTTATGGTGATTAGGTTATCAAAGTTTACGTGACACATTATTTTATTCCACAGACAAATTTCTTTAATTTGAGAAAGAAAACATGAAATTTTAGTTAGATCTAGGCAAAATAAATTTTCTTTTGTCTTGTTGCCAAATCCAACTAGTTTTCCTTTTCCATCCAATAGTTTAGCTTTGTCATTCATGAATTCAACTTTGTATCATGTATTGTTCAACTATGCTACACTAAGTAGATTATATCTTTATCCTTCAACCCAATAGTCATTCTCACATTTGATTCCATTCGTTAATGATATGATTCCTTTTCCTTTCACATAACATGGTTCATTATTTCCAATTTTAATACTTCAACCATCAAAGTATTCCAAAATATTCAAATTTAGATTCATCACTAGTCATGTGATGAGAACAACCATTATCTATGATCCATGTATCATTTTTGCTAACATGAGAGATAAGTCCCATCTTTTTAGTTTCCAAATCATGAGATTCATCTTTCACAACAATATAAAATACTCCATCTTCATCATTATCATATTAGAATCTTTTGCAATATGACATGTTTTCTTAGATTTACCTTTGTAGTCCTTGTAGATTTTAAATTATTTCTTGCCTTTGAACTTCTTGAACCTTTTCTCATCTATATCTTCCTTTTTTGGACAACTTGTAGCAATATGACCAACTTCTTCACATGAGAAAAAAACCAATGGAATTTCACCTATTAATTTTCCTTTCCCTTTTGCTTCATTTTTTTGTAGAAGAGTTTCAATGAGGTCAAGATCTCCATCTGAATCATCTTCTTCTTCACTGCCAACTTATTTTCCTTTTTGGTTCCCTCCTTTTCTACCAAGGGTTAGGTTTTCTTTGAATCAAAATTCAAGATTGTTAGAAGAATAAGCATAGTTATCAAATGTATCCAACTCAAAAGAAATCAATCTTCCCACAAGAGTATCTAAGGTTAAATCATGTGTTGGATTACATCTTATCTCTTGAATAACTAAAAATATATTTTAATAAATAGGAAGAAGAGTTATTAGTACCTTACTAATTATTCTTTCATCATAAATTTTACCTCCTATAGATTTGATTGCACTTACACTTTCTTTGATCCTTTCACTATATTGAGTAATGTTATCACCTTATTTCATTTTCAATCAATCAAACTTACCTCTTAAACTTTTTGCTTTGACTCTTTGCACATTTTTTTCACCTCTAGAGACTTTTGTCATCTTTCAACACATATAAAATGTTGTAGGATAATCTTTGACTTCATCAAAATTATAATAGTTCAAAGAGGATGTAATATCCATTATCATAATAATGTGACCCTTTACTTCTTTTATTTTCTCCATAATCATAGGTCTGGGTGGTGGCACATATTTTTTCTCTAGGTAGAATACACCAACATCACTGATGCTTGATATATGTAGCTTCATCAACTCCTTCCATATGGAAATATTTTCTATGTTTAGCTTAGGGATCTCCATTCTATAAGACATTATGATCTTTAGCTTAGGTACTTAAAACTCTTTTCTACAAGCACTAGCTACTATGATACTAACTATTGGAAATGTAAGATAGTAACTAAGAGGGAAGGGGTGAATTTGTTACCATAAAAAAATTCCATGTCCCTTAGATGTCAATACAAACCTCCACTAATCATGCAGTACTGACTAGCTCAACTAACATTACAATTTTACTAGCACTTGGTTAACAAAGAAATCTTAAGATTATTGATTTGTTTTAACCTTTACTAATGTATTTGTACAAACATAAAGAATAAGAAAATAACATGAACACTTATGACACCAAGATTTAACATGGAAAACTAATTTGGGTAAACCACCTTACAATTAGTGATGGGGATACAACCCAAGAACAGACTGGACACAATAGAAAAGGGAAAATTACATTAACTGAGAAAATAAGCTAGTACAAACAGTACAGGAAAATAAACTTCAAAACATGCCCTAAGGGCTTACAATAGCATAAATTTGGAGATAATTTCTCCTTTCAGTACCTCCTCTCAAACTCCACTCCGAACTGCCTTTTACAATGCCAAAAATCTCCTTAAATAGACCCCGGAGGGTTAAGGACTAGGAGTATATTCTAGAAAGTGCTAGTAGGCATCCACCGACCAAATAGAAGGTTCCAGAAGCTGCATTAGAAGTCGGTGCAAATCTAGAAGAATCCAGAAATGGTAACCGAACTTTCGGGAGGCATAACTTTTGAACCGTAGCTCCAATTGACGAACCGTTTACATTTTTGAAAAGCTCTCGAAGCACTCTATATCTCGACAAGCATCACTTGTCCCCCATTTTTTGGCCCTTTTCAAGGTCATTTAATGCCCCTAACCCAACTTTGAAGCATTCTTAGAAGGTCTCCAAAACCTGAAAAATTGCAATAACCTTCAAACCATGGGGCCTTTTGACCTGATTCTTTTTTTGGAATGCTCTAAATCACAATTACATTCATCTGGCCAATTTACACCTTCTAGGTCACCAAAATGATGGCCAAATTGCATGCACCTATTTTTTTAGGATTTTCTAGCACACTAATAGTTGAACTGTGAGAGTTGGAACCTTTATTTGACCCAAATGGGTGTCCAAAAATGTAAAGACATGGAATAGAAACTAAGTCTAAGTACATTTTTTTTGGGTGACACAGGATTGCCCTTATACCTCTGGATGCTCCTGCATCAGACACCCAGGGTAGATTGAAAAGTGACCCTGTCACTTTATGGATGGTAGAGGAAATCCCAAATGGGAAACCTCAGCTGCTGAAATCCAAGTTGAGTCCTCAATCAGCCGTCCTTTCCATTTGACCAAATACTCTTCATACTGCCTGTTTCTGGTACTCCTACCCACACGATGATCTAGAATGTCTTCTATCTCCTCCTTCTTAGAAGCAGGAATTGGACATGGCTCTAACACCAGCTCCTCATCTGCACCATCATCATGATACTCTGTTAAATCTGCAATTTTGAAAATGGGAGAAATGTGAATACCATCTGGCAGCTCCACCTCATATGCATTTCCTGAGTCATGTTTCTTCAAAATTTTGCAGGGGCCAAATTTCTTCATTTTTAGCTTGTTGTAAGTACCAGCTGGAAATCTTTCTTTTTGTAAGTGCACCATGACTAAATCTCCTACTTGGAATTCCTTATGTCTTCTCCTTTGATCAGCCCTAGCTTTATACTCTTGATTCATCTTGGTTATGTGTGCCTGAACCTCCTCATGTAGATGCTTGATATGTTCAGCAAATTCCTCAGCTTCAGCACTCGTCCTCTCCCCATGTTCTATCTTCCTCAGCTCTGGTGCAGTCCTTGGGCTATTCCCATATACAATTTGGAATGGTTATTTTCTAGCACTCCTATTTACAGAGTTATTATAAGCAAACTCTACCTGTGGTAGAATCAAATCCCATCCCTTGGGCTTATCCCCAACTAAACATCTCAGTAAATTGCCTAGACTTCTGTTTACCACTTCTGTTTGGCCGTTAGTTTGTGGGTGATGCGTGGAACTAAATTTCAAGTCTGTTCTCAACTTTTTTCATAATGTCCTCCAGAAATATCCCACAAATTTAGTATCTCTATCAAAAACTATACTCCGTGGAAGACCATGTAGACTTACCACCTCTTTGAAAAACAAGTCTGCAATATGGACAACATCATGAGTTTTGTGGCATGGAATGAAATGTGCCATTTTGGAGAACCTATCAACCACCACAAATACTAAGTCATTACCCCTTTGTGTCCTTGGAAATCCAAGAACAAAATCCATACTTATGTCCTCCTATGGCCTTGATGGAATAGGCAATGGCTAATATATGCCAGTATTATGACTAAACCCCTTGGCAACTTGACAAACCTGGCAACTCTGTACAAACTTCTTCACATCCTGTGTAATTTGAGGCCAAAAATAATGTTCTCTAAGAATGGCAATGGTCTTATCTTGACCAAAATGTCCTACCATCCCTCCACTGTGTTTCTCCTTAATCAGATTTTCCCTCATGGAACTCTTTGGAATGCACAATTGACTACCTTTGAACAACATGCCATCTTGAATCAAATAGTCTAACCACTTGGTTCTATCTACAGCAACAGGTTCTTTACAAGCTTTCCATGCTTCAGAAAAATCAAGATCCTCGGGGTACAAATTCTTGAGTTCATCAAACCCAACTACTTCAACCTGTATTACTGTAAGCAACAACTGTCTCCTACTTAGTGCATCTACAACCCCATTAGATTTTCCACTTCTATGCTTCAACACAAATGTATAGCTCTACAAGAACTTTACCCACTTCATATGCCTCTAATTCAATTTACCTTGGCTATTTAGGTACTGTAATGCCTGATGATCAGTATACAAAACAAATTCTTTTGGCAATAAATAATGCCCCCATTTCTTTAAGGCCTGAACTATTGCATAGAACTCTTGATCATAAACAGAATACTTCTTCTTTGCATCATTCAATTTTTTATTAAAATATGCAATAGGCTTACCTTCTTGGCTTAATACAACCCCAATAGCACTGCCACTAGCATCATAATCCAAGTGGAAAACCTTTCTAAAATCTGGAAGTGCCAACACAGGCTGTTCTGTTACCTTCTTCTTCAACAATTCAAAACTTCTCATAGCTGCTGCAGTCCATTTGAACTCTTTTCTATCCCCTCTTATAGTATCAGTTAGGGGTGCACATATGCCACTAAAATTCTTAATAAACTTCTTGTAAAAACTAACTAGACCATGAAATGATCTTACCTCAGTAGCAGACCTTGGAGTAGGCCATTCCAAGATGGCTTTTACCTTCTTCGGATCCATTTTGAGACCTTCAGGTGATATAACAAACCCCAAATAGACTAACTCCCTTTTTGCAAAGTTACACTTCTTCAGATTAATTAACAATTTTTCTTCCCTTAGCCTTTTAAGGAAACTACGAATATGTAGTAAATGTTCTTCCAAAGTCTTGCTGAAAATTAAAATATCATCCAAATAGACAATAACAAATTTTCCCAAGAACTTCTTAAGTACCTCATTCATGAGCCGCATGAATGTGCTTGGGGCATTCATCAATCCAAAGGGCATGACTAACCACTCATAAAAACCCTCCTTGGTCTTGAAGGCTATTTTCCACTCATCTCCTTCTTGAATCCATATTTGGTGATAACCACTCTTTAGATCTATTTTTGTGAAGTACTGAGCTCCACTCAAGCAGTCCATAATATCATCCATCCTTGGCAAAGGAAACCAGTACTTGATGGTGATCCTATTTATAGCTCAAGAATTTGTACACATCCTCCACTCTCCATCCTTCTTTGGTGCGAGTACTGCAGGTACTGCACATGGACTCAGGCTCTCTCAAATCAAGCCCTTCCTCAACAGCTCCTGAACCTGTCTATTTAGCTCCTCTATTTCAATAGGAGTCATCCTGTGAGTAGCCTTGTTCAACAAACTAGCTCCTGGAATCAGATCTATCTGATGACTAATTTGCCTTACTGGTGGCAATCCATCTGGAACATTATCAAAGATAATATCTCCAAACTCCCCTAGTAAATTTGAAACTTCAACTGGTATTTCACTACTACCTTCTTTATCTTTCCTAGGAATCAAAGCATAGCACATATGCTGATGTTTCATGCCCTCTAAAAACTTCCTTTCATCAACAAGACAAATCCTAGCACTACTATATAGCTTTTCACCTTCCTTTTTCATGGGCTTCAATTTGTGGCAAACTCCATCCTTTGTCAGAGAGTATGTGTTTGCATGTCCATCATGTACTGCATGTCTATCAAACTGCCATGGTCTACCCAATAATAGATGGCAAACATCCATCGAAATAACATCACAGAGAACTTCATCATGGTAACTCCCAATTTTGAATTTCACTAAACATTGTTCACTTTCCAAGACCTTATGATCATCTTTTACCCAAGAAATCCGATAGGGCTGGGGATGTTTCTCCCTCTTGAGCTTCAGCTTAGAGACCATCTCTTCTGATACCAAGTTATCAGTGCTACCGCCATCAATGATCACGTCACAACATTTATCCTCACACTTTCATCTGGTATGGAACAAACTCCTCTGTTGTCCTAGTTTAATCTCACCACTTAGTAGGACTCTTTCATTTACCAAGGTCTCTCCTCTTTCTACATCATCTGAATGTGATGATTGTGCATCCTCATCCACATGAGCAACCCTAGCTTGGCCCTCAACTCTCCTATCTGTCCTTCCTTTTCATTGAGGACATTCAAAGGCACAATGACCTTCTTCATTGCAATGGAAATAAGTACCACGGAAGCCTCCTCTTCCTTGTCCACATCCTCTACCTCTTCCTCTTTGATTTCAAAAGTCTTGGTCACGAGAGCGGTTGAAACCCTCATTCCTCTGGTTCCTGCTAGTACCCTCATCTTCATTTTTTTTTGGGTTTCATTGTGACCTCCAGATGATCTACCACTTCCCCTTCCTCCTTGACCACACCCTCTTTGTCTTCCTTCAAACCTTTTATTCAGCTTCTCTTCAACTCATAGGGCAAACTGGTATGCCTCTTCAACGCTGGTCATTCTTACCAGACTTAATTCCTCCTGGATGCTAGGTCGCAACCCACTAATATAATGAGCAACATTCTCCTTATTTGCTTCTGCATACCCTGCTCTAATCAAGAGTCAGTAAAATTCCTCTGTATATTCTTGCACTGATCTTCCTGCTTGCTTTAACCCATGCATCTTCTTAAACAGATCCAGCTCGTAGTCCACAGGAATGAACTGCTTCTTCAATTTGTCCACCATGCGATCCCATCTTGTGATCTTCTCCTTTCCTCTTTTATTTCTTTCCAATTGAACCTCTTGCCACCAGATTTTGGCATGGCCTTTCAATTTGGCCTTTGCAAACTTAACCCTATCTGGGTCCCTGATATCCTCATACTTAAAGTATTCTTCCAGTTCATTGATCCAATTGATCAACTCATCTGGTTTCAGATTTCCTGAAAATACACACACTTCAATTGTGGGTCTTTTCCCAAACTTAGTAATGGCCCTAAAAAGCCTTTCCTCTGCATGATTTAGAACTTCTCCATCAAATTCCCCTTCTGGTCCTATAACTTCTTCTTCATTCTCATCCTCACTGTCGTCACTAGCGGCAACATTTGCTCCTCTACGTAGCTCCTCTTGCAATGCTTGTACCTGCCTTTGGAGGGCTCTAACCTCCTCAGGATTAATAGCTCTGGCCCTTCCACCATGCTCTCTTTGTGGAGGCATCTTCTAACTTGAACCCACAACCACACAGTCCTTGTGCAAACTGCCTCACAGTCGACGCTCTGTCTACGCACTCAGGAAAACTAGCTCTGATACCACTTGATGGGGACACAACCCAAGAACAAAATGGACACAACAGAAAAGGGAAAATTACATTAAATGAGAAAATAAGCTAGTACAAATAGTACAAGAAAATAAACTTCAAAACATGCCCTAAGGGCTTACAATAGCATAAATTTGGAGATAATTTCTCCTTTCAGTACCTCCTCTCAAACTCCACTCCGAACTACCTTTTACAATGCTAGAAATCTCCTTAAATAGACCTCGAAGGGTTAAGAACTAGGAGTAGATTCTAGAAAGTGCTAGTAGGCATCCACTGACCAAATAGAAGGTTCCAAAAGCTACGTTAGAAGTCGGTGCAAATCTAGAAGAATCTAGAAATGGTAACCGAACTTCCGGGAGGCATAACTTTTGAACCGTAGCTCCGATTGAAAAACTGTTTACATTTTTGGAAAGCTCTCTAAGTGCTCTATAGCCCTATGGACAAGCTTCACTTGTCCCCCATTTTTTGGCCCTTTTTGAGGTCATTTAATGCCCCTAATATGACTTTGAAGCATTCTTAGGAGGTCTCCAAAACCCAAAAAATTGTAATAACTTTCAAACCGTGGGGCCTTTTGACCTGATTCTTTTTCTAGAATGCTCTAAATCAAAATTACAGTCATCTGGCCAATTTACACCTTCTAGGTCACCAAAATGATGGCCAAATTACATGCTCCTATTTTTTCAAGATTTTCTAGCACACTGATAGTTGAACTGTGAGAGTTGGAACCTTTATTTGACCCAAATGGGTGTCCAAAAATGTAAAGACATGGAACAGAAACTAAGTCTAAGTACATTTTTTTTGGGTGACACAGGATTGCCCTTATACCTCTGGATGCTCCTGCATCAATTAGTCAACCTAATTTTCACTCTTTTGAAGTGATCCCTATTGGGAGCCAACCCTATTAAAGGTTTAAAAACATAATCTTAAGTATTACCCTCTTAGAGGATTTAGATCATGCTATTAGTAGTGACCTTGTTAGAGGTTTTCAGACACTTCAATATTGAAAAATTACCTTGTTAGAGGATTTAAAACATGACTATTAAGTCAGCTCTATTAAGAGATTTCTTTACTGCTATAATAGTTAGAAAGAAACAACAACTTGACCCTATTTATGAAGCAACTTTCTTTTTAGATTCAGATCTTTTTTTTGAGTTGACCTTTGGAACTTTCATGATTAGATGTTTCTTTAAAGCTTATCTTTCACACTTTCTTGGTCTACCTTTTGTCTTCACTCACCTATCAATCTTATTTCATATTCCACTTCTTACTCTATGTCCTCAAAACTTGACCTTTCTTATATATCATAAGCTAGGAAAAGTCATCTTGAATACCCTTTCAAAACATCAATACACATCCAAATAGTCAACCTCAATTAATAAAATATTTGAGAATTACATTATGTTGTTACTTGGTCAATACTAGGATTGAACACTCAAATGATACAATAACTCCTTTGATGCACAACCACTCGGTCAATATTGTTCGCCTTTGATGCTTCACAACTTAGTTAATACTTCAATCCTTTGATTCTTTTCCACTTAGTCAATACTACAAGCCTTTGATTCCTAACAACTCAATCAATATTGTATGCCTTTGATGTCTATTTTCTCAATTAATATTGATATATACAAGGTTGATTCTACAAACTCTACATTACTCGATTAATACTGATATTTTTGTAAACACCAATGGAAATATACAATTGGAAAATTGTTTCCAAAAAAAACTACTAGAGTTATGGAAGAATCAATTTTGAAGTTAACATATGTTTAATTTTTGATTTTAAGCTTGGAACTATGAAAGATACACTTGTAATGAAGACTAGATTAATATAATGAATGAGGACATAGATCAAATTGAGAAGAATAGCACATGACCACTAATACAGAGACCCAAATATAACAATTTGATTGGAACAAACTAGATTTTGAGGAATAAACTAAATGAGAAAGGAGAAGCTATAAGGAACAAAACCATACTATTTTGTAAAGATTATTTCCAAGAATAAGAAATTGATTATGGTGACACTTCTAAATCCATTTCACTATTGGACAAATTAAGATAAAACTACTTGTATATGCTTCATACAATAAATTCAAGGTATATCAAATGGATGTGAAGTGTAGATTTTCGAATAAAATACTTGAGAAAAAATTCTACAATGAGAAACCTGAAGGATTCATAGAGCCTAATTAGAAGAACCTAGTATGTATGTTGAATAAAGTATTGTATGGACTAAAACAAGCAGAAATTCATTTACACATTCACTAGTTCACTTATCCATGTAAAACATGTAATAATAAACTTACTATAACTTGTGAATCTAATCTATCATATGCATAAAAATAAACACATAACACAATATTTTTTACCCAAAAACCCTCCAAGGTAAAGGTAAAGATGGGATGGGAATGATACTCACAAATCTTCACTACTATAGTGATAAAGTTAACCTATTATGGATACAATGTTTGATCATAAAATATGACCTACCCTATGAGGGGTCTACCCTGTTAAAAGCTTAAGAGACTACTAGATCTCACCTTGTTAGAGAATTTAATACTTACAACAAAGTAAGGACTCTGTTAGGAGATTTACAAAGATCTATTAAGACTACTCAGTTAAGACATCTACCCTGATTCAAGTTGGTTAGAACTGATTTAGTAAATGATTATTAGTATGCTCTATAAGCTGATTTTGAGTCTCCTCCTTGCTAACTCTTCCTCTCCTCTAATTTGATAATACTTGTCTTCCCCTTTCACTTCACTTCCTTGAATAGGTCACTTTCTCTATTAAGTGATAATAGAACCTTGTCATTGACTTTTGATCTATTCTCGATCCTTCACTTCACTATACACTCATCACTCTTTTTTTGTATGCATATACCTCTCGTCTATATGCCATACTTATCCATGTTCTCTTATCTAGGTTAGGATATTTTCTATTTAAAGAGTTTCATAAAGAGTTTTTAAGATTCTTTCAAAATAGCCTCTCCATTTGAATCATGAATCAAAAAATATAGGGATATGTAATCCAAGTCATTCATGAGTAAAACTCTTTGTAACAACCTTTACATATGTTAAATATTATTTCTAAGTTAGCTTCATTTTTTTTCCCTCAAAATATGTACCATTCCTAACTTTTATATAAAATCTACATTACTCAACCTTTAATATTATTTGACAATCGACATTATTGTTCCTTAGTCTATATTGTTCTTAACACTCACTATGTAACACAACACTTGCATGCTCAAAAATTGCTTTGTTTATGTTGAGCTTGGGTCATATATAAAATAATTAGTGATAGTTAACACAAAAGCCTACACCCTTGCTTAAGCTATGATCCTCAAGTGACCTCATGTAACATGGAAATCATCTCAAAACTATAGGACTTTGCAATTAGAGATTGAATCTCCAAAGAAAGTTTTCTTCCTTACTATTAGGGTGCATCTAACTACTTCTTGAGAGGAAAAAGAATGAAATTCATGAAAATCAAACTAACTATTCTAATCTAGGGGGAGTGATACACCAAAATAGCATTGATCTACTTCTTCCTAATAACTACACTAAAATCCAATAGACATCACAAGATATACCACTATCTCTATTCATTAAATCCTAACACCATAGAAAAGTCAAGAAAATAACATAATCATGTAAGCGATACCACAAATTCATTTAAAAGACTAGTTAGTCAAAATGAACATGATCATACAATATTGTAATTGTCAAAATACATCCAGAAAATGAGGTATAATCGAATTACACAAATTTTAACTTGCTAAGAATTGATATGATAGTAGTTATTTCTATTGAATAAGAGGCAATAATATTTACAAAGAATATCTACAAAAGGCTAGAAAAAGAGAGATCTTTTTAACAACAACAAAACTTTCCTTTATAGGGTGTAGGCATAACCTAGATACAACCTTGAGTTTAATTCCAACAATCATGAGATTGGATTACAAATGAGATAAAAATTTGAGAATCAAAAGAAAATGTGATCACAAAGTGCAACTACCCATAAGAAATGATAAAATGAGTAAGGAAAAGAGTGCACTTGGCCATAAGAGATCAAATCACAATAGATAATTGATCATGATATGCATTTAAAAAGCATGGAATGCAATGGCATTGAGAACACAAAAAATTGGTTCTAGACAAAAAAATCATTTCTCCTTAATTTTTCTAACTACTACTTCAGATGATATTCATGATGTGCTCAGTAAGACATGCCACCAAGTTAATTGAAATTTAACCATTTAATCCATCATGTGGCCTCATCCCATTTAAGCATTCTGCCACCTTGCACAACCTTCTAATTGTCATGTTTGCCTACACCTACACTTGTTTGTGGCTTTGTGACCTATTTCCTTTATTAACTACTTGGTCCTATGAAACCATGACCTTCCCACTTTATACCTTATTGCTACTTGGAAATTACTTGTAAGGACCCTCCTCATATGTACTTATCAAATATGAATCCTTTGTTAAAACTATTATAGGAGATTGTATCAGAAATGAAGCAATGTGTTATGTTGTGAATGTCCTAAAGGAAATTAAGATTAGCTAATTCATTCATGTTTTAGATACTTAGTGATTCAAGAACTACTACATCACCTCGACTATTAAAACATTAATTTTTACTAATGATGGTACAAAGTGTTTTCACCTAATAATGAGGATGTTGATTTTGATACATTGATGATTAAGTTAGATGCAATTTAGATGGTACCGTATGCCCTATTGGTGATGTTATGATGTTTAGGTATATGCATGCCTAATGATTATTGTACTTGTGCTTAATCTAAATTAAGGAATAAGTTATGTTATATTGATTATGTGGTGGCCAATGATTAAATGAGAGTAGAAATGAATTAAATAGTAGATTATTAGAAAGATGGATGTTTTAAATTTACATGATTTTCCTAATACCTAATTTACATATATGCATGTGATTTCTTGAACTGTTGATGTGTGTGATTAGTGTGCAGGATATTAATTAGAAAATCTAATGGAAAGATGAGACTGAACCCTTGCTATTTGTGCTGATTTGCATTATCTTTCTTTGGAGGTTGTTATATAGTCTTAAAATTGTCCTAGCTTTTTTTGGTTTCTATTAAGTCTTTAAGGCCTAAAAACATTAAATTTAAGTATCCTAGGGATAAGGGTATGGGTTGGGAGTACTTTCCACCCCCTAAGCCTGTTAGGTTGACTTTTAGGGTCTCTCAAAAACCCTACTTTTGGTTGATTGCAAAAATTGATTTGTCTTCCTCATGAGTTGGTGACTCAAACTCCACCTTGGGGTTACCTAAGGCCTAGTTGAGTTAGGATCATATTTAGATTCATTTTGGAGAATTTTTTGGGTTGCTACTGAATCTCTAGTTTTAGAGAGCAGTTTTGAAGATTGAAGACAAGGAAGGAAGAGCTCATCAAAAACTTGTTCATTTTACCATAACCGTATTGTGAAGGTAGGAGTTCTTCATCTCCTTTTTTCATGTTGTTCATGCTCTATTCATGCTTATGTTATTGTGATTTTCTTTGGAATACTTGTATGTATGTTGGGTATGCTTGGAAGGGATTGAATCATGTTTTCTTGAATGGTTTACTCCATGTTTGGCTTGACTTTCGAAGAGATTTTTGTGGGTTGTGTTTGGCATTACTCACTCTTGGATAGGGAAGAAGTGGCCATGTATGGGGGAAGGGCCTTAGTTTGACCTCAATAGTGTAGAGTCTCTTCTCATGGTGAGAAGAGGGAAAGAGGGTAGGGTGTATGGGCCCCTACTTATCATCACATACCTTGTATGAAAATTTGAATTCTTGAAGAAGAGAAGGAATGAAAATCCTTGTGGTGTTGGCCTTGAAAGGGCATTAGTAGAAGAACAAAAGTTCTTGAATTTTAGCCCCAAAAGGGCTATCTTATGGTATGGTGATTGATGTCTCCTATTGAGAAAATCCCCCCCACCCCTTCCTATTTTGGTTCAATGTTGAACCATTTGTGCAAAACCAAGTTGGGAATGCATGCTTGAATTGTTCATCATATATTTTGTTTTACCTCTAGGTCAGTTCTTGTCCTTCCCATGGTTTCCTTGGTGCATTGAAGATATTGGAAAAGACCTCTTGTGAAGAAACTAGAAGAGAATCCAATTTAATTGTAACATTATTTAAAAATGTATTTAAATTTTGATGTATTTGGCAAAGATGTCGAGTTTTCTTACTGGTTGTTTCCTGGTGGAGCCTTGAACCAAGTTGATTAATAGAAGAGAAAAGATTGAGTAATGTGTCTTGCATATCAGATTATCATATTCATCTTTACATATGTTTGCTTGATATTAGATGTGATGATAATTCTACCTCACTGCGGTATTCTCATGTTTGGTAAGGGTATGTGCAGGATCATGGTGTACCAAACTATGGCCTTAAGTGGTAGTGAAAAACCAACAAATCAAGGTTATGTCAACTTGACACATTATTTTAAAGTGGTTCTGTACTTTATATCAAAAAATTTTAAGAAAATAATCTATAGGAAATTGAATCTAGTTTCTAAACTACAAGGCCTTATCTGGAGAAAAAATTATTTGATTGGTCAAAAGTTTGGATTTTAATGCAGTACTACAAAAATTTCAGGGCAAAAATAAAAAGTAGGTGTATGTTTGACCACCTTAATCATAATCAAATGATAATATTTTTAAATATAATTTTAGATATAAAAAGTAGACTCATGCCTGGATGTGACATATATTTTTGGCAATTTTTATTCCAAATAAATAATTAATTATGAATTTTCTACTATACTATTTTCAGAATTAAAAAACTCATGTGTCTGATCACCTTAACTAGTTCAAAAAAAATCAAAATTAAGTTTTTTTTTTTTTTCTTATACTAGTCAAAGCATAGAATGTGATGCATCTTTTGTATTTCACAAATCTTATACGGTTTGAAAGTTATAGCTATTTTTCAACCAGTATGTCACTCAGTACTTCGTAGCTAACTTCATTAGAAAATAAGTAATAATTACTTACTGAGCTTGTAATTTGACAAAACTTACATTTATGAAAAGATAAGAACATTCTTAAGAAACCCTTTTCATTACATCAAATTTTGGTTAAAAAAATGTCGTCAGCTACATGCTTGAAGTAAAAAACACATTTTCGGGATGTTTTAAAGATGACCATATAAGGTTGGTATCGAAAGATATAGTAGGAATTATAAAGGTATTAATTGTTTTCATTTAGTATCAACATGGGTGGGAAAAAAGTGGGAATAGATTTTGAAATTCTTTAAGGCATTTCAGAACTACATATTTTTTAGATCGCCACTTTTTGGCACACCATGATCCTGCACATACCCATAATCATGTTCATTTATTCTAGACTAATTTGATAGGGTGATGATATACTGTTATAAAATTTAAGATTCAAAGTATGTTAAAGAGAATTCACTGCTTGATTGGGCTTCATTGTAATTTCATAATTTCTTAGGAAATTAGAGTAATAATTGAACTTGATGTTTGTAATCAACATTAGAAGGAAAAATCAATAATATTGCACTCAATTTATTAGAAATAGTTGGCTTAAATCTAATTAGAAAATAAAGGGATATATATTCTCTTGTCAAAAGATGAGATTACATTAGAAATTTTAGCACAAAAAAAAAATGGTTTAAAAAAAAAATCCCACAGGAGTAAAACACTCTCTGGATTTTGTATGACAAAGTGTTTTATCTCTCATGTTGTAACTATTGGTGTTTGAAAACATTACCCGTTTCCAATTATCCCCATGAGAATATGACACATCTAGGGGCAGCTAACTCCCATTATCAACATATCATTTTAGACACAGGGCCAACTATAAGGCTATACTCCTTTTGCACTTCAGGCTCTACAAAACCTAGGCAGGTGAACCTCTTTAGATCTGACTATGTGACTAGTGCAATAACCACTTTTAGGATCTAGAAAAGCAGATGAAACCCCTAATATCTCCTAGTAGTTTATGAAACAACATAGATTCTACAATAGCTAGGTGCAAACCAATACTATTCATAAACTAAGTGAGGGTTAAAACTTTTATGTCCACTTCAACATGAAGGGAAAATTTGATTTATATTGAAGAAAGACAGCATGTTCAATATGCAAAAAAAAATTTAATGATCCTACAAATGACCAGTGCCTTATCCATTAGGGTAATCCTACACTCCAAAATTATGCATCCTTGAACATCAATCAACATATGGAATACGTTAATACATTCATGTTCAGTCTGTTCACCTTATGAATTAGACAACAATATCCAATATAACCCCATACTTTCTCACATCCTTCTTAATTGAATTTGCAACCTTGTCTAAAACCACAAGCAATTATATGACTCCTTGATTCAAAGGAAAGCAAACTTCAAACATACAACCGGACAATTGCAAATAGGTTCAAGATCTTTTTTCTTGAACATATAACATTAAAAACTCAACAGGAAAGGAGACAGAATTATATTGAAATTCAAAACCTTCTGCACATTGTATTTATCTCCTTGAAATAAGTACATTAGGAATGCATAAAACAAGATACAAGATCACACTATTGTATTAGAAATATCTGTGAAATCCATATGCTGTTCATAAAAGACATGCTGGGTAGGTGGCTTTCACAGCTTGAGCAGGGCTCTAAGAACGTGAATAATAGAAAACCAACCAACCCAACACCCCCCCCCCCCCCTCTAGCCCTGGGATCTCACTTAAATACTGTGAGATGCAACAAGCTTCAGGCGTAGAGAATTGACAAGTGTCCTTTACAAAAGATATCACAAGTTTGTAACGAAAGAAAGAAGAAAAATGATTAACAGGACATCATGTAGATCAAATATTCTCCTGTAAGCTCCTATTTTGTTATCACTTTTTTCTGATTTAGCTCTACCACTGATTTGTTGTATGCGCAATTGCTAAGACCACCAACTCTGAAAACTACACACCAACCTAGGCTTGTGGGTTTTGTCAAGATGACTACAGAATGAGAATCATCTTTACCTCCCACTCTTTACTGATCATGCCAGGCTTCATAAATAACAGAATCACTACTTAGCATGCAGTATAGAAGCCGAAAAACAATGTGGTTATTAAAAATAACAAAATAGGGATGCTCTGATCCCCAGCCACTTCTACTTCCTTAACCAACTTCTTGCCAAAATTTTCCATCTTCTAACACAAAAAGGGGGGACACACACAAAAAGTGAAAAAGACTATACCCCAGGGTATAAAATCTTCTTCACCCTCTTCCAAAACTATGCACAGGGTCTCAAATATTTCTTCTACCCTGGCATCAAACTAAGATGCTTTGAAAATTTGTTTAAAAGATGATGTTTCTGCTGAAAAGGTTGTTAGCTTACAAAGTCTACTCCTTGTTCTTCTTACCACCTTGGTGACTTGACTACTACACCTGATTACTAGCTTTCCTCTATCAAAAAACCATACACAGGCATACAAAGCTAACCATTTTCCTTTTTTGAACCATCCTCTGAAAATAAATAAATCATTTTTCAAAGTATCAGTGTCCCAGAACCAAATACTCTTAACAAACAATCCTTCCACTATCCATACCCTCAGACTTAGTGAAATCTTTAGAAACATCTTTTGAAGAAATCACCAAGACTAAAAAATGCAGAGACTATGGTATACAAATTTTCCTAAAGCCTTTTATTTTATCCCTGTAACTTCTGCATTTTATCCTTGAGCCAACTACTTGACACTCGTGCTAAATTTATCTCAATCCCAGCAATAATTTTTTCCGTTCAGAGATGACTCACAAATTTGTACTCGCACAAGTTTGATACTAGGAAAATCTCACTTGTTACACCCTGTTCTTTACTTTCACACGCGAAGGTTTTCATGTCTCATTAATGTGCATAATAATACCACCTTTAATAAAATATGCACCGTCGATCTTGAAGATCTTATAAGTTGAAACTGTGAGTATGACAACTTCGAAATCCACTGGGCAAGCTGGTCCAGAATAACCCAATCAAAATTAGCCATGTGTGCAATTTATCTTTTAGTGGGCGCTTCTTGCTTCTAAGAAATGCAAACATGCAAGAACCAAAGATTTGAATTGAATCAATGACCTGAGTCTGCCCCACGTGTCAGGCTTGCACACTCCCACACTTTTTATCTTGCGAGCATGTTGATATAGCGGGCCAGCGCCCATCGTCAATCCAAAGAAGATCGATGGTTGATGAAAAAACTCCTGAATAACTATTGCACTGTTCCTTTATCACAAAACACGTGACACTTCAGAATGGCATGATTTGGTTAATTGTGATACATGTCCACAATATTTTTTCCCGCATTATAAAATCATACGGAGATAAAACAATGCGGGCAAATGCTAGCCCTTGATGCTGGCTTAGATCGACGGTGATTCAGAATTTCAAAAATAGGCGGCCCATCACAATGATCCTAACCAATGAGAAAATACCTTTTACTGCATGTGTTCTGACAAGCCTAACCGTGGCATTCAAGACTTTGGCACCCATGACATCATTACTTCCTCGCATTTTGGTCCTACTGAGCCAAGCGTCACAAAGTGGCATGCCCATAATATTTATCTACCTCTCATCTTGAAAATGCGGGTATGCCTCATTCGTCGATCTCTCATAGATCGACGATGTTCATAACTTGTCTTCTGCACTCGTACAAACATCTCCTTGTGTCTTCATAAGGGACAGATGTCACCTATGTGCTTGACCACTTTATTTAAATCATGCTCATCTTCATCTTGCGGGCAAGCGGCATCCGATGATCTTAACCAAGATCAACGGTGAGTCAATCTTTTGAAAGATCTTGGACCCACGTAATCAGACTGTGCTACATGCCCTCTTTGCACTTCCCCACATTTTGTAGCAGCCTTGCATTTTGAAAATGCGAGAATGTGTGGTCCGTTGATCTGAACAAGATCTACAATCGCCGAGACTTGCATGGTAGGTTTGAAAAGCAACTTTTTGGATTTAAAATGTGCAAACCCTAATTACCTTAAACTTAAAATAGATTTAATCAAAACATTATTTCAAGTTTTCCTATGGTTTAAATGGGCATGCCCTAATCCAAAAAATGAGAAGGGGCTAAAGGATTTCAAAGGACGTGGTGGATTTGTATAAAGAAAAGGTTCATGATTGAATTCTGCATATTAAATGGGGTAGAAAGCAGATTTAGGATTATTGTCATGGAAGGCTTAGGCAAACTGAATTAAAAGTGTCAGAGACATTGAACATCTTAAGGATCTCAAATGGATAGTCGAGTGCACATTCAATTATGGGCATTCATAGGGCTTGACTTTCTCAAATTTTCAAATAGATGCTCAAAATAGGAATGCAATTTTGAGCGCCAACAGTAACAGAGCATATTCTATATTGATTCCCATAAAAGATTATTTTCTAAATCTAAATAGTACCAAAGAATTCCATAAACAAAAAATTAAATATCTAAATTAAAATATCTAAGTCTATTTTAACCTATCTTGGAAACTCACCAACTAATTATTTTTGTGATAAATTATTTCCCCCACTCAAGCATTCCTTGGCATTAGTTTGTCAGAGGGCAGACCTAAACTTATGTTTTAAAGTCAATGCATTGATGGTTAAAGTACCCCCTTGTCTCCTCCTAGATTTCCATAGGCTCAATTAGACCATGCATGGGCTAGGGAAGTAGTTGTTTGGAGGGGAATTTAAGTTAATGTTTGGCTTAAGTGCAAGGTACCTTACCTTCCCTTTCATAGCACTTGATCTTCCTTTGCCACGCCAGGCTTGGATAGCATACCAGGCTGGGGTACCACCCAAGGAAGCTTCGGGTGGCACGTAGCAAGTGGGGGTCATGGGGAGTAGAGTGGGTGTAGGTTAGTAGGGTTAATTAAAGTTTAGTTCTAGATTAGTGTAAGTTAAAAGATGTAGTAATATTAATGTTAGTATAATTAAATTAAGTGAAACCTAGCTAGTTTTAATAGTTAACAATTTATTTTAGTGGTGACTCAAAAGGTTAATATTATGGTAGCTAGTTAGTAGTAGTGAGTTTAGTACCATAGACATTAGCAATGTTAGTATTTATACTTATTTTAGTATTAGTAAAAGTTATTTAATTAGTTTAGTTTTATATTTAAGTGGGATTTAGATAGTTTGATTTTCCTTGGTAATTTGATGAATGTGTTTTTTTTAGGAAAATTTAAAAGTATTTTCTAAACTAAATATAGAAGTGAAGGTTAATTGACTTGTTTTTTTTTGTGAATATGTTTTTATTAAATTTTTTTAATAATTGCTAGATCGAAGTATTGTTTAGTTATCTTGATTTCCAAAACAATTTATTTAATGGAAAATTTGCAAAATTTGGAGCAGAACGTAATTAGGGTAGTGATGATATGTAATGTTAGTGAATCATAACTAACCAGATTTCTTTTTTATATAATAGATAGTATTAATTGTGTGTAGGAAATCAAAGTGTGCTTCAAGGTTGGGGGTCTTGTTTATGTTTGATTTAATAAAGTTTTAATTAACTTAATGCTAGGTGTTATGTTAGATAATCAGTTCTATGATTGTGGTTTGAAAATAATTAGAGTTATATTTACTTAAGCTATTATTAGAAGAATTTAGTTATATTGTTTAGTAATATTTCGATAGTTATCGTTATAGTGAATAATAATAAATGTTCTAAATCTATTGAGTTGACCTCACTTTTTGATATTACGTTTTTTTGTTGAGAAGGTTATAAAGTCAATTTAGTATTTAGTAAAGTTCTATGTTTTAAGAAAAGCTAGCATAATTATAGGTTAGTATGTTGTCTAAGATAAGTTAATTAGCATATTTAATCTGTCTTAAACTTAATCAAGATTTATTATCAGTGATTATATTGTTCTTAAATCAGGAGTTATTATTATTTTATCTTAAGATGTTTTAGATTTGTAAAAGTTTTAAAAATTAAGTTAGATTATTAGATTAAATTTTAAGTGTTGATTTTACATCTAGATAATTGGTTAGTATTGCGAGATTAGGAAATTTCATTTAATTATTCTAGTTATAGTAGATTACTTTAAAATTAAATTAATAACAAAACTAATATCGAAATCAATTTAATAACGAATGCTCAAATTTAAACAATCTTTTCCTTACTCATTGATTTAAATCTAAATGAAAATGTTAGGACTTTGTTAGAAGGCCTTGTAGATGTTTCTCTTTATACCTAAACTTTAACATATGCAATTAATCATATCAACTTAGTGGTGCTATATATTTTTAAATTTTAAAAAAAAAAAAAAAAAAAAAAAAAAAAAAATTGTTGGTGTGTTTATGCCCTCTAAATTTTTGGGCATGACATTACCATAAATAAGCCTACTTGAAACTATGTGATGTTGCAGACATGTTTCTACTAATTGCCATCATTATTTTGTAGCTTCACAACCAAAACTCATAACCACAAATTAGACCCTGTTATGTTGCACTCGGCCTCAACTATCTCAACATTTCTAGTTGCACCATCATAACATAAGATTTTACTATACCATAGGCAATTATGATGGTGTGAAGACCATATTCTTTTGACTATTTGATGCCCCTTGCAACTTCACAACCTAAAAAGTAATCAATAATCTTTAGACTGCAACATTGAAATAATTGCATAACTAACTATCATTGTACCTTCACAACTTAAATCATTAACTCAGTAAGTAACCCTTAGGCAATGTCGCCAATGGGTTTCTACAACTTCGTAGCCCTAATCTTGGTTCAATCACTTAATCGTGTAATGAAATGAAAAAAGGCTTTCACCTCTCCACAATGTAAACTAGGGATTTCTCTAAACCATTTGTAGCAATGTGATCAATACATTTTGTAACCTTGCTACCTTGATCTCAGGTTAACCTTGACCACATGAGATGATGCGAAAACACTAAAACTAGGTGGCTGTGGTTAACTCTAGTAATGTCATAACTTAAATCCCTTTAAGCCTAATTCTTCTTGTGATCATGTGATCCATAGCTAGTTTCTCTTTTGTGACCTAAATTTGAATGCTAGACTTAATAGTTGCAAAACTGTGCTAACTATAAATTTTGATTGTATCACACTTTTGCAGCTCATCTGACGGTTAAGTCATAAACAAGAGTGATAGACTGATGAAGTGGATCACATACTTGCAACTTGAAAGGCTTCATACAATGGTCATATAATGCGATGATAAATTGACTTAGGGATTTAAAAAGAAGGAATAAAGATTTTTCATATCCCTAGTATGCTTGCATGGAAATCATGAGTAACTTGATCAACATGGAACATGACTATTACCTTGGGCCTTTGTGAAAGTGGAAACATTAGAATTTTAGGAAGGGCTTAAAATGGCTAACATTTTTGGAAAATCAGAGGGGATTCTTGCCTATTAAGCATAGGCCAATGGCCTTAAGCAATACATTGGGCTGGAGTCACAAAATTGGGACCTATTCTTCAAAAAAAATTGAAACCTCTACAGCTGTAAAACCCCAAAAATGATATCTCATAGAGAAATAGCTTATGCTTGTGCAGTTCTTTGAAAATAGGAAAACCACCTTATTATTTATAAAAACTCTTAAGCTTCTCTAGAAGAAAGGCTTAAGGTAAACTCCATTGATGGAAATTGTCAACACATCACCATTAGGCCTAGATAACTAAAAAGCATTAGCCTCTCTATAGCTAGTGATAACATATGGGCCACTCCACATAGCATCAAACTTGGAGTGCCTACATAGTTTAGCTCTATCAACATCCCACTTGAGGACAAGGTCTCCTTCTTTGAAAACTTTGGCTCTAGCCTTCTTGTGAAAACTTCTTTTGACCTATTTTTGATGTGTCTCAAGGGTATCCAGAGCTTGTTGTCTTTTTGCTTCTAGTTCAATCAGTTTTTCTAGCTCGATTGTCATAGCATCAGTTTTAGTTATCTCCAATTGATGAGCCAGTTCAATAGATGGGAACTCAAGTGAAATAGGAAGCCTTTCTTCCCATCCATATAACAACATAAAGTATGGGTTCCCAATTTCTCTCTTGGGTGTAATTCTATTAGCCAACACCTCTGATTATCTTTAATTGTCCTCTTCATTATTCTAATGAGGCTCTTTTCGAAGGATTTGGCAAAGCCATTCCCTTGGGGATAGTAAATTAAGTCCTCAAATATATTCCATGTTCAAGGTCCCAAGAGCATATATGATTTCCAACAAAGGACTTGGCATTATTTGATATGATAGTTGAAGGGACACCAAAATTGGTCACAATTCTATCAAGGAATTCAACCACTAAAACCTCTATTGTATCCTTGAAAGCTACAACTTTTGTCCACCTTTTGAATTAATCTATGGCTACCAAGATCCATTTATTATTATAACTAGATGGTGGGTTTATTGGACCAATGAAACCCAAAACCCATTGAGAAAAAGGTTGGTCTACCTAAATAGGATGAAGAGGAAGGGAAACCAATCTTTTTTTCTTGAGAAGAATGCACTTTTCTCACATTTCCTCATTCCTTTATGAGAATCATTGAGTAAGGTTGACCAATAATAAACAGCCCTCACTATCTTCATTATTATAATCTTAGCAGAGAAATGACCACCAATAGGGCCATCATGGAAGTGTTTTAACAACCTACTAATCTGATCAATTTTGATACAACTCAATAGGACTCCATCATCTTTCTTGAACAATATTCCATCCACCAAAGTGTAAGGAATATACTACAATCTAAATTGTCTTCTCTTGCCTTTGTTTAGACCTTAGGGATATCTTCCTTCCACCAAGAAGTTAGTCATGTCATACAACCAATCATTCTAATAATCATTCTCTATTGGTTGCTCACCTTGGATTAAGAGGACAACATCCTTAGGTGTCTCAAAAGATGAAGGCATTTTCTCACACAATCCCTTGCCTCTCATAAGCTTGGTGATCTTAACATATATGTCATATTCCATAACTTTAGTGATCTACCCAACTCTCTTTTCATTGATATCCTTTTTTAGAAGGAACTCCTTCACACTTGTGTGTGGGATCAAGAGTCGGACCTTTTAATGAGATAGGAGATGTATAAAAATTTTGAGTCCTTATAATAGTAAGAACTTGCTTCTCTACATAGCTATATCTTCCCTCATAATCTTTAATCCCTTCACTAAAGAAAGCAATTGGCTGCTCCAAATTCTCTTCATTCAACTATGTTAGAGTAGATGATATTCTTGACTCTCCTCCTAGAGTGTAAAGGATGAAATCTCTATCAAAATTGGGATTGACAAGAGTGGGATTTGATGCAATTGATTTCTTGATCTCCTCAAATATGGCCTTCCCTTCCTTGGTCCAAGTGAACATCATATTCTTCCTCAACATAGCTCTAAGAGGTCTCACCATGGAAGAAAATTTGAGGATGAACCTTCTCATGAAGTTGATCCTACCAAGAAAACTCTAAAATCCTTTCTTGTGTCTTGGAACTAGGAGAGAGAGAATTGCTTCCACCCTTTCTAGGTCTATTGCTAGCCCATCTCTTGATATAATGTGTCTTAGAAGCTTTCCTTGATTAGCGATAAGCACAAAATTTTTGGGATTTACAGACACACCATACTCGTTGCATCTAATGAACACCTATCTTAAATGATAAAAGTGGTTTGCTACATGTTTTTAAAAGATAGTTATATCATCAAGATATACCAACACAAAATTCTCTAGTATTTCCTTGAAGGCTATCTGCATTGCCTTTTGAAAAGTAGCACCTATATTGGTTAGTCCAAATGGCATTTTATAATAAGTATAGGTACACCATTTTGTAGTGAAGGCTATCTTGTATTGGTCTAACTCTTAGACTAAAACTTGGTTATAACCTAAAAATTCATCTAAGAAGGAAACTCTCTCTGAGCAACTAACCTTGGAAAAAAATTGTTTGATAGAAGGAAGGGGATGGTTATCTTTAAGAGAATCCTTATTAAGGTCCCTAAAATCTACACATAACTTGATTTCTCTAGTCTTCCTTCTCACGGGAACAAGATTGGCTACCCAAGAAGAGTGCTTAATATGAAAAACCATATTAGCCTCTATAAGCTTGGACGATTTTTTCCTCATTAATAGTTCAATCTTAGGGTTAAATGGCCTTTGTTTTTTTCTAATAGGCTTTGAATCATAGTTTAAATCTATAGTATGTTGGAATAAGCTTGGGTCAAAACCATTTAATTCTTCATATGTCCAAGCAATAACATCACTCAATTCTTGACATAAATTAATGGAAACTTCTTTTTTAGTCTTAGTGCATACCTTCCCCAAGTTGAGAGTCTTTACATTAGCATTGGTGATAGGTATCTAGTCATCCCTCCTTGTAGTCAAGTTTGAACCCTTGCTTCTTGCTTAATCGTCAGAGTTGAATATGCCTTCTAAAGTGACTAGACCTTTAGGAAATTTGTTAGAATTAATGCTCAAAATCTTTTATCCATACTAACTTTGTAGCTTAGACTAATTTTTAGTAGAGAATTCTTCTTCAGTTTATAGGAAATTGAGAATTTGTAAGTCAGAATCAAATAATGAGCCTTACAACAAGTCCAATATGTTTTTTCTTTACATCAACAACATGTTCTAGTATGTCATAATGATAACCAATTTTTGCAAGTCTATCAAAATGTTTATTTTTATTCCTAGGAACACTTTAAATGTTGAATGCTTGGAAGCCTTCAAGTAAATCCCAAATTCTATGTTTCTATGACTTGAGAAGGTTTTTATTGAAAACTAACTCACTATTCCTAAATACTTTCAAGAGCTTTATGCCTCTTCTTTGTGCAAGTTGGATACCTTGGATCAAGGATTCATACTCAGACACATTATTAGTGCAACTAAATTGGAGTTTATATGAAAAAAAATATTTCTCTAAACTAGGGGACACAAGCATTACAGTGGCAACTAAACCATTTTTATTCCTTGAGGCATCAAAGAAAATATTCCACAATTCACTTGTATCTTGTTTTTTTTTCATGAAATTGGGAATATGAACACCCTTCTCCAATATACAATGCATAACAAGGCCAATTTCTAGAGTTTCTTGTACTAGATCAAATTGAAAAGTAGTGGCCCACTCATCTAAAAGATAATTAGGTACCCTTATTACATAAGTGGTAGGCTCATTTGTCATTCCTTTATCACCAATCTAATGGATTATACAATTCATCTTAATGGGACTAGGTGTATAGGTCTCTATGTGATTAAGGGCAAGAGGTGCTACCCTTAAAGAACCTTTTGTCCCATATCTTGTCCTAAAGAACATATAGGACCAATATGATGTTATGTAACCACCTATCTATGTAGTAAAATCTCTAGATAGACAGATGACAAAATGTGGCTCAACTTCAGCTACTGATATGTCTAGGGTAAAAATGCAACTAGGGAAGGCATGCAATTTCATTTCCTTATTTTTTAGGATTCCCACTATTTTGATAGAACTACCATCTAACTAGAGTAAATCGCTAATCATTGGCTCATGTTTAATACTAAGGAGGTCAGCTATACATTTAGGTAATACTAAACTACTATCTCTAGAATCTATCATGCAATTATGAAATAGTTTTTCCCCTATAATCAAAGAGACATAAAAAGGAGGGATGATTTTCTAACTTGTATCTCCTTCTTTTGTTTGCTGCACTAGATTTGTTGTATAGCCTAAGGCAGCTGATTAATTTGACACTTCAATATTCTTTAACTCTTGTTGCAACAACTCCAACTATGATGGCATAGTGAATATGTCCAATAGAGGAATATTAACGCTAGTCCTCTTTATCGGATCTACTATGTTGAAAGGAGTTCCAACTACTTTGACTGGAGCCTTGGGGGCTATAGGAACTGGTGATTAAAATTAAGAATTTTGATATTTAGTAAGCCTCTTGTTTCTTATATCCTACTTTTGTTGTGGACCAAAAATTATTTGTGCACTTGTACCTATAGTATGAGGAGCAACACCTAAAGTTAAAGCTTTATTTGGTGGAAGAGGTGTAGCATTCCTAATAGCTCTTCTTTTGCTCCTAGTTTTATGATCTATACCATCATAGTTATCATGGTTGGCATAATAATGTTCTTCTGGCTAATGGTTCATAAAAGAACAATCACCTTGTTTCTTAGATGAGAAACATCAGTAGGTTGATCGGCACTATACAACTATCATGTTGCTTGATTCTATGTGGTTAGTGCTTGGGATGGTTCCATCTTATAGCACAGACAATATTCATATGAATAATTACATGGAAAAAATCCTTTCCCTTGAGCAAGGTTGTTTTGAGGAACTAATATACTTACTAGATTTGTGCTTGTATTCATAGGGGTTGCATTACCCATAGGTCTACTTTGGTTATGTGGAACATAACCATGACCCTAATTTGGTGGTCTTTTATATGTGGGGGTTTTAAAATGAGACTAAAAGGACCTACTATTTTGAGCTTGTTCCCTCTCCACGGTCATCACCTTATTTCTCATCTTTTGCACCATTGGGAAGCTATCTTCAAACCTCTTTTCTAGATTGGAACCTTGATATTGCAACTTCTAATTACATAGTATCAGGGTCTACATCATGTCCTTCAACTCTCCTAGCTCATCAGAAATGTAGAGGCAATTGGAGTTAGGGAAAGTGGTTGTCTTCTAGATATGATAGGAATGGGGGTACTTTAGGCTAATGAGTAGGCATGTCAAGAAAGAAAGGCATAAGAAACCTTTGAGATATATCCCTCCTTGAATCATGATATTTTCAACTCTTATGGAAATTTCATATGCAATTGGTAAAGTATCCCCTCCCATGGCTTGCAAGGTAGTAGCAATATCACTATTGAAAGCTCTTAGGTAATGCAAAAAAGTATTACCAGGGGAAGGTTTTTCTACAATAGGTATTCTATCCCATGTCTTTTGTAATATATAAATAAAATATGTCATATATTCATGGGATGCTCTCTTAATGGTAGTTAGCTATTAGAAAAGTGATAGGTGATCACTTTTGTCTTCCAAATGTTTACAAAGTCTTTCTCCTAGCTCATCCTAGTTATTAATAGAATTATGTGGTAATCCTCTATACCATTGTAAAGATCTTCCCTTTAGTGATGAGCCTAAAAGTATAATATAAATATCATCCTTTGTAATACCATGTATATTGCGGATGTTTGTAATTTCCTAACATGCTCTATAAGAGAAATGGAGGTCTCAGTAGTAAAATCATATAGGATTTGAAGATCAATTATTGGGATATCATGCCTTTAGCTAGAATTAGAGGATTGTCACCATTAAAGGTAGAAAATACATGATTCCTAGGAAGGGCCATGTGGAATAAAGGTTTATTCAGATGAAAAGAAGGTACCCTAGGTTTTGATCTATTAACAAAAAGAGTAGAAAGAGATCTAGTAGGTATATATATTGCTTCTTAACTCTAAACTAGTGATAGAGAGAGTCTACTTCCTTTTCTTCTAGGATTTGAAAATGAAATTTTAGTGTACTAAAAAATACATCTAGAGGATGTCCCTATTTGAACCTTGGGCATGAATTAGAACAATTCTATTCTAGAAACTAATATGTAGAGATGGAATCACCAAGTTCTTGAATGCAAGCCTCTTGAAGGCTAAATTGCTAAGAGTAGCACTATATCCTTAGAATGAATTTGAGGTTCTTTTCTTTGACACTAGTGAACCAATAGACTTAAGAAGTGCTTCATTATGGTTCCATCGGGCATGCCAAAAAATTGTTGACACAAAATTTTGCAGCCTTGCTTAAGGTATGACCCTCAAGAGACCTTGTGTAACATGGAAACAATCTCAAAAGTGCGGGACTTTGAAATCAGAGATTGAATCTTTGGAGAAGGATGACTTCCTTACTATCAATGTGAATCTAACTACTTCTTAAGTGTAAAATGAAGAAGGAAATGCATGAAAATCAAACTATCTATTCTAATCTAGAGGGGGTGATACACCAAAATAGTGTTGATCTACTTCTTCCTGATAACTACACTAAAATCCAATAGACATCACAAGATATACCACTGTCTCTATTCCTTCAATCCTAACACCATAGAAAAGTAAAGAAAATAATGTACTCATGCAAGGGATACCACATATTCACTTAACAGACTACTTAGTTCAAATGAACATGATTATATGGTATTGTAATTGTTAAAATACATCTAGAAAATGAGGTATAATTAGATTGCACAAATATTAACTAGTTGAGAATGGATACGATAAGAGTGATTTCTATTGAGTAAGAGGCAAGAACATTTATAGAGAATATCTGCAGAAGACTAGAAAAGAGAGATCTTTTTAACAAGAAGAAAACCTGCCTTTATAGGGTGTAGGAAAAACTAAGATATAATGTTGAGTATAACTCCAACAACCATTAGATTATATTGTAGATTGTAGATGAGATAAATAACTAAGAATCAAAATAAAATCTAATCATGAAGTGCAACTATCCTCAAGAAATCATAGAATGAGAAAGGAAAAGAGTGCACTCAACTGTAAGAGATAAAATCAAAACATAATTGATCATGATATGCATTTAAGAAGCATAGAATACAATGGAGATGAGGACACCAAAAAATGATTGTAGCCAAAAAAATCATTTCTCCTTAATCTTTCTAATTGCTACTTTAGATGATATTCATGATGTGTCAGGTCATCCGTTCCACCAAATCAATGTAATTCAACCATTCAATCTGCCACATGGCCTCATACCATTTAAGAATTCTTTTACCTTACACAAACTTCTAACTATCATGTTTTCCTATGCTTGCACTTTTTTGTAGCTTTATGACCTATTTACTTCATTAACTACTTGGCCCTATCAAACCATGACCTCCCCATTTCATACCTTATAGTTGCTTCACAATCACCAAATACAAGCCTATCTAAAACTACACCATATTGTGAATGTTGTTTCAATGACTAGCATCATTATTTTGTAGGTTTACAACCAAAAACTCATCACCATAGATCAGACCCTAGGATGTTGCGCTTAACTGTCAACTATCTCAATATTTCTATTCCCACCATTGTGACTTAAGATTTTACTATAGCATAGACAATTGCGATGGTGCAAAGACTATATTGCTTTGATTGTTTGAGGTCCCTCTAAACTTCACAACTTGAAAAGTCATCAATAATCTTTAGACTATGACATTATGATAACTACATAACTAACTACCATCACACTTTCACAACTTAAATTATTAACTCAGTATGTGACCTTGCAATAATATGATCAATAGGTTTGCATAACTTCACATCCTTAACCTTGGCTTAATCACTTAACCATGTGATAAAGTGATAAAAGGATTTCACCTCTCCATAGCCTAAGCCAAGGTTTTCTCTTAACCATTTGTGATGGTGTGTTCAATGTATTTTACAACCTTGCCATCTTGATCTTGGGTTAACCTCAACCACATGTGATGATGTGAAAAACACTCAAAATGGGCTATTGTGGTTAGCTTTCATGTTGGTTCAACTTGAATCCCTTTAATCTTGAATCTACAACCTGAATTTGAATTCTAGTCTTAATAGTTGCAAAGCCACACTTATCTAATGGTTAACTCATAAAAAGTAGTGATGGGGAGATCAAGTGGATCACATCATCAAAACTTCAAAAGATTCATATAATGGTCATACAATTCAAAGATAAAAAATTCTTAGGGATATAAAAAGAAGGAATAAATCTTTTTTATATCCCTAATATGCTAGCATTGCAATCATGAATAACTTGATGAACATGAAACATGGCTATTAATTACTCTAGCCTTTATGAAGGTGGCAATATTAGAATTTTAGGAAGAGGCTAAAATGGCTAACAGTGACCATACACTTGCTCGAATCCTATAGAGCTTGGTACATACTTTCTTATGTACATGACTCAACCTATACAAAGTAGCTTGATCATAATGATTACCATCTAACTCTACCTTGTAAATGAATAAGTGTTTGACACTAATAGTTTGAGATACCAACAATCTCCCCCTTAAAAATTATTGGAAAAAACTTCATCATATTTACATCATTACAAATACAATCTGATATAAACTACCTCCCTAGGTCTTATGATTTATGCGAAAAAATTAATATTGAATAAACAATGTAAAATGAATAAGAAGATTTATTTTTCTCTTTATTTCTTCCTTAGAAAATTTATTTCCCAAATCCAATTTCCCTTATTTTTGAACATTTATGTCATGTCTATTAGGGTAGATTGGGTGTAACCAATCCATATTTCTCAATGAATCTCTTGTGAAATTGGGTGATCATGGTTAAGGCATGATCCCATGTGGTTTTTTCTGCCTCCAAAATATGATTCTGAACTATAATTTTGTAGCTAATCAATTAAGTTACTAGCCACTGGAAGATTGTGATCTTCTATGATAAGATCTTGGGCTAATTGCAGCTCTCATTTCATGACCTCCAAATGAGCTATCATCATTGCTTGAATAGAGATTAGTTTAGATCTCATATTGCTGTCAGTCGACTAAAGCTTAGCCAATGTTCCTTGAGAATTTAGTAAATTATTGTAATGATCAATTCTAGATCCTACTAACTGTGAAATATTATTGTTGGATATCTCATCTTATCTTGAAGCTAGTTAATTTGTGCCTAAATATCATTTGTGAATCTTGGTACATCTGAAAAAATGTTTTACAAATGGTGTACCTTCTAAATTAGTTCTAATTGTACCTATATTTTCACTTTTTTTAGCAATGGTTATGGAAAATTTGTCCAAAACCTTATTCTTGAATCTTCTTGTAGACCAATCCATCAATTTTTTATTTGACTCCATATTTCTAGCGTTGACTTGATCAATTATATTTATAAGCTAGGTGGTGATTGGCACCTCTTCATCAAAAAAATTTATATCAAAAGCATCAAGAACAATATCCTTTACATCATAGAGCACCTTCTTTTGCCTCTTCTCTCTAATTAACTCTTCTTGTCATTTCTTCTTTTCCAATTTTTCATGTAGCAAAATGGTTTCCTCCAAGGTGAAATTTGTGGCATCTCAATTATTTCATCAAGACTAACTTTGATATATGGTGATGTATCCTTTATTGATATCCTTTTTCTTGGTGAAGGAGTGTTTTTTCTCAATACTACTTTAAGAGTTGGCCATGGAGTTTCACCACTTGGTTGAGCTAGTACATTAGTACTTGAGACAAAAATGATTTTAGTTAGTTTAGCTCTAGTTATTTCTTTGGTTTCCTCAATGCGATGTCCTAAAATATTCTGACTCTACACTTATTTCTTTTGCCTCAGTTCCTACCCATGCATCTATGAGCCTTGACTTCTCAACTTCTTAAGTGTTAGGGTTGTCAGTATGTATTGGTGACATGCTACTTTGCAGACTTGGCATATCTAAACTCTCTCCATTTTTGTAATCATCTTTGATGATTACAGTGTCTTTCTCCACTTCCTTTGTTGTTAACCCAAAAATGATTTTCTAAAGAAATTCATTTTACTGTGCTAAAACTCCATTTTATTTTGTAAAATAAAAACATTCTTTACTTAGGAATAAATCTACTCCTATACTACTCTAAAAATATGATTTTTTGATCCTAGGATAGATCAAGCATTACTCTAACTAATCTATCAACCCTTGTCCTTTTCTCTTCTTCTTCTACCTACTTTCATCTTCTCTTCAACCTATCATTTAAATCCTAGGGTGTCTTTTTCTCAATTTTTTAGGAAACAACATATGATTATCAATCATTTCTACCATGTCCTCCTTGGTTTTGTTTCTATCTGCATTATCTAATGTATCATACTTTACATATCTAAAGCTAGATAATCTTGAATATCTTCTTAGATCTATACATACCTCATCAGTATATTTGGATAGCCCTTTAGGTGGTCCTCTAACCAATCTTCTTCTCCTTTTTATAGGGGCATTGAGCTTTGTATTCTTTGCTACTCTCTACTTTTTAGTATGCTTGGTACTAGTAGATGCCCTAGTCCTTGGCTTGCTTGGTGGTGGAGGAGAGAGGGGTGTCACTTCTAACTTCTTCTGGGTTCCTTTAGCCTTATTTCTTGTTGGATTATTGTTAATAACTAGGGCTTTACCCATGTCTCCTTTTGCATCTTCCACCTCCTCTTCACCACTATCTTTTTCTTCATCCTCTCGAAGCCATTGTGTTAACTATGGTGGTTCCTTTTCCTTGCCTAGGGTGTCCAATTTTGCTTCTAGTTCTTCAATAATTCTTTTTCTTAGAGCCAATTTTGATATTTATAATTATTCCTATTAGAAACAATATCCACCAAAATAACTTGGAGAGGGGGGGGGGGGGAATTAGTTATCCAATAGTTAAAACACTTATCTTCTTTAAAAAAACCTAACCATTCAACCAAAGTAAATAGAAACTATACAATGATGCACATAAAAAAATTACACTAGATATGTTGACTAGGGAAACCCTTGATTAGAGGGAAAACCCTAGTGGGAATAATTCCCACAAGATGATGTACTAATATAAATATTCCTTGTTAGAGGATAGACCCTGTTAGGAGTGTGTTACAACATTTAGTAGAATGAGTCCCTATTAGGAGACTTTGAATCCCTATTAAGAGATTCCAACTCTGTTAGGAGTTGTGCCAACCCTTTTAGGAGTTGTGATGCATTGTATGCAAGAAGAGCTCATTGCCCAAACATGCAATTTCAACTATAAGAAGAGCTCACTTCTCAAACAAGTAATTTATATGTATCTTATTCTTTTGTCTGGTCTTTCCTCTACCTTATCAACTAGACCAATCACTATCAGACCTTCTAGACTAGGTCACAAACCTTAGGTCCAAATGCCAAACCTTAGATCACTCAAAAAATACCATGGTAATGAAGTTTCCTTCACTTTTGCACTAATCTGCTCAAATTCTTATTCTTTTCTACTTATCATCAATCATTCAATCATATCAAAACATCTTGAAATATCTCATGATAAAGTAAATGTCCTTCCTTTATACTGAGTCCATAAAACAATTCCCTAAGTCATTTGTTATTCCTTATCAATTAATTATTACAAGACCTCACTAAGAACATGTTACACTTAGTGATAACCTTAATATTCCACCTTGAAACTTGAATAACTTTCTATACAAGACATATTATGATGAACAAGATTAGCCATGTCATCCTCAATATGTCTTCTTTATGTCCTCAATCTTGATCCTCAAGACATCAAATCTTCTAAGAGATATAACAAGTTTACCAGAACATGCCTCTGTAAACTCTATCTCAGAATAGACATCACCGAAACTTACATAACTTCTTCTAGACTTCTCCTTTCTCCTTCTAACATTAACTACATATGTTAGATACTTCAACGTATCTCCCATAGCCTTAGGTGGTTATCATTCTCAACTAGCCATCCATACCAACTTAATCTTTTTGTTGTTCTTCTGTCAAATACCACATAAAACATCAAACATGCTACATTGTCATCAATGAAAAACTTAATCATGAATGTAACATATCATCATCAAACCAATCTTCCAATAGTCTCCCCCTTTGGAATTGATGAAAGCATAGATGAAAAACATCTAGTTCCAAGAATACCAACAAAAGATAGATTGCCTTCAAATCCTATGCATCGATCATACTCCCCCATTGATATACCTCAATGTGCTTAGTACCAAACTATTATTACAAATTCATGCCAAACTTCTCCTTTAGTATAATACTTTTTTGCAATACTTCTTCCAATTGCAATACTTCTCCCCCATAGCATAATGTTTTTCATGCCACACTTCTCCCCCATTGACATCAATGTCAAAGGTTTCTACAACCAATATCTCTATATCAACTGCAATAACTAATACTTACTTAGCTCGAGTGTCAAAAGACACTATTCAAAATAATATCAACTACATTAATAAGAGTCCTAAATAAATCTATCCATCACAAATACTCCCCCATATAGGAAGCATCAACATCTAGTCTAGACAAACACTGGTGTTTTGTTACCCTAAACTGATGCACTTTTGCATCTTCTACTATGACATAGGAGGGAGCATAACCCCAAGCATACCTTGCAAATACTCAAAAGTCTCTTTAAGGAGAGGTTTAGTGAATATATCTACAATCTTCTCTTTAGTGCTCACATACTCCAATATGATTTCCTTTTCTACAACTTTTTCTCTCCACATATGATACTTAATAGAAATGTGCTTCATCCTTGAATGCAATACTAAATTCTTAGACATATTTACCGTGCTTGTGTTGTCAAAATGTATAACACTAGGTTCACTAATTTATATCCTTATATCCTTCAACATATGCTTCATCTAGATAACTTGATTATAATTATTTTCTACTGCAACATACTCTTCTTTTGTTGTACTTTGAGATGTACAATCCTGCTTCTTGCTTAACCAAGTAACCAATCTTCCTCCAAGAAAGAAAGCTCCTCCACTAGTTCTCTTTATGTCATCCATACTACCTACCCAATTTGCATCAATATAAGCACTTAGAGTAAAATTATTAGATCTATCATACCATAATCAAAATTTTGAAGTTCCTTTCAGATATCTAAATATCCTTTTCACTACTACACAATGTGCTTCTCTGTGATCAACTTGGAATCTTGTAACAATTCCAGCTACATTTCCTATATCCAGCCTTGTGTGAGTTAGATATTACAAACCTTGGATCACAGATTTGTACTTCTTCTGATCAACAATAGGTGTCTCATCCTTAGTAGTTAACTCATGTCTAGTTACCATAGGTGTTCCAATAGGTTTACATGTTTCCAAGCCAAACCTTTTTAACAAATCCTTCAAGTACTTAGTCTAAGAAATAAAGATTCCTTCTTTATTCTATACTATCTACAATCTTAGGAAATATTTCATCTCTCCTATCATACTCATTTTAAATTCTTTCTTCATTTCTTCTACAAACTTCTTACTTTCTTCATCATTTCCTTGAAATATGATAAAGTAAAAGCACAAACCTATGTCACCCCTTTAGAAAGGAAAATGATAACAAAAGTGTAGTTGTCTACATTCAGTGACATAAAACTAGTATTATTTAGATTTTTCAAAATGAAGTAAACTAATAGAATATGTAGAAATTGATTAACCTTAGGAGTATAATTTTTAATAACTATTTGGAATAAGAAATTATATATTTTCCTATTTTTTAAAGATAAATTTTAGTTTTTGACAAATACTAGAAATTAGAAGTCTAGTTCCCACCACAAAACTATATGGAAATAAAATTATTTCTCTTTGATCTTAGATTATGTTATTGATAATATATGTAGTTAGAACAATGAAAAATTAAAATGGGCTTTAGACCTATATTTTCTCTTTTATAATGATTCAAATTTCAACTTATTCAAATCAATAGTTTTCATCTCCTACCATGTTTTTCAAAATAAATCTATTTCAACCAAAAGAAAATTTATATATTCTAGAAGAGGACTCTTTCCTCTAGAATTCCATATATTTTTAAAAAAAAATTAATGTTACTTAATTTTTTTCTTTCTCAAAATTGAAATCTTCTCTAGTGTTAAAATACACACTTGTAGAATTTTTTTAATTACAATATACTATATCTAATTAAAACACTATGAACTCTATATGAGAATATTCTTGACTTTGAGCTCTATAAAATGATGTTTATATGTTATTAAAAAAATATCATAATAAATAGTAAGAGTTATTGAAATGTTAGTTTTCTAAAATTATTATATATTTTTAGTAATTGGATACTAACTAGATAAAACATGCATTTAATAGACATTTACAGTTGGAAAAGTCTGAGACCATATATAACTTAGCTAGAATAATTTTATCAAGAGCATATGTTTGAAAAAAAAAATGCTTTTTAGATAGAAATGCTCAAATTTAGTCATTCTAACAAGTCAACCTAAAAGGAGATACAAATTGGTACTTTTACTCGATATCATCAAAATATATTACCAAAATCATCAAACCATTATCAGTTTCTTTTTAATACAGATTACTATTTTCCATACCTTTGCTATATTCAAGCTTTGTCAAATGCTTGTCCAACCTTACGTACTAGGTTCTGGGTGTTTTCTTCAATCTATAGAGTGCTTTCCTCAGTTTGCATACTATGTCATTGTCATCTATAAAAGGGAATCCTTCAGGCTGTTCAATGTATACCTCATCTTCAACTTCTCCATTTAGAAATGTTGACTTGACATCCATCTGATATACTTTGAATTTCTTCTATACTACGTAGGCTAAGAATAATATTGCTACTTCTATTCTAGCAACTGGAGCATAAGTCTCCTCATAGTCTATTCATTCCTATTATGAGTAGCCTTTACATACCAATCTTTCTTTGTTTCTTACAAATTCTCCTTGCTTATTCATCTTTTTCCTGAATACCCATTTAGTTCCTATCACATTCTTATCTATTAGTTTAGGGAACAATTCCCATGTCTCATTTTTTACTATCTGATCCAATTCCTCTTTCATAGCTTGCTTCCAACTATCATCTTTATGTGCTCCATCTGCATTCTTTGGCTCAACTTTAGATATCAAGCATAGTTCTTCATTAACTCTACTTCTTGTCATCACACCTTTGTCTTTGCTTCTTATGATTTGTTTGGATGTGTGATTCTTTATCATGTTCTTCCTAAAGTAAGAGTTATTATCTCAACTGTTGGTTCTACTAAAGTTTTCAAGCTTTGTTCCTACCTTCACTCTCCTTCATTCTACAAATCATTGTTAGTCTCAAGAAATACCCCATCATTTCTTGGCTTAGTAATAACAATATCATCATTTGAATTTTGATCAACTATTCTCTCTTGTACTCTAAATTTCTCATGAATTCTCACATTAGCACTTTCCATAATAGTCTTAGTTCTCTAATTATAACATCTATAAGCCTTGCTTTCCAATAAATAACCAAGAAACATACCTTCATCACTTCTACCATAGAACTTACCAATGTCATCATCTCTCTTCATGTGACACTTACTTCCAAATATTTAGATGTGCTTAACTATAGGTGAGTGACCAAACCACAATTCATAAGGTGTCTTATTTGTGTCCTTCCTAATTTGAACTCTATTCATAGTGTAGATTTTTGTATTCCTTCTCTCCAAAATGTCTTGGATACATCATTTTCTACTAACATAGCTCTAGTTTCTTCTATTATAGACTTGTTTCTTCTGTTTGCAACACCATTCTATTCAATGGTCTTCAACTCAACTCTTTCTTCTACTCTAGGATCGAATCTTTTCTCTTTAATCTAATTCCCATTATACAAATCATTGCTAATGATAACTTCTACATTTTCATGGCTAGCCTTTGGATCAAAAATAGTTACCAAAGCTATCTCTTATACCACTTTCTTTTCCCTAACCAATTTAGGTTCATTATCTTTATCATCACAATCATTCAAGAATCTTTCCATACTTTCTTTAAATTCTTCATCTTCATCATAAAGTGAACTCTTTCTAAGTTTCCTTATTCTCTTAGGTCATGCAGATGCATAATGGCCAAACTTATTACATATCCAATAAGAAAAAATTTCCATACCTTCTTTTTCTATTTTCATAAATAGATCAACACCTTGATCTTCATGTCTTCTTTAGATAACTCACCAAGAGTATGTATCTTCTATGTCAGAATTTCAACTAAGTTAGGACTATCTCTCCTAAACATGTTCACCATGGATATCCCAAAGCTATTAATTTTTTTCTTCAGGGACTTGATGCTCTAATAACAATTGTTAGAAACAATAGTCCACCAAGATAACTAAGAGGGGAGCGGGTGGGGGGGAGAATTGGTTATCCAATAATTAAAATAATTATCTTCTTTACACAAACCTAACCATTCAACCAAAGTAAACAAAAACCATACAAAGATGCACAAAGATAATTACATTGGATATGTTGACTAGGGAAACCCTTGATTAGAGGGGAAATCCTAATGGGAATGATGCCCACAAGATGAGGTACTAATATAAATATTCCTTGTTAGATGATAGACCTTGTTAGGAGTTTGTTACAACATTTAGTACAATAAATCCCTATTAGGAGACTTTGAATCCCTGTTAGGAGATTCCAACCTTGTTAGGAGTTGTGCCAACCCTATTAGGAGTTGTGGTATAATGTATGCAAGAAGAGCCCACTACCCAAACATACAATTTCAACTACAAGAAGATCTCACTGCTCAAACAAGTAATTTACTAGTATCTTCTTCTTTACTCTATTCTTTCCTCTATCCTATCAATTATACCAATCACTTTTAAACCTTGTAGACTAGGTCATGAACCTCATTTCCAAATTCTAAACCTCAGATCACTCAAAAAATACCTTGGCAATGAAGTTTCTTTCACTTCTGCAATGCTCTACTCAACTTTACATGCTCTGCTACCTATCATTGATCATTCAATCATATCAACACATCTTTATATATCTCATAACAAAGGAAAATGAACTTTCTTTATACCAAGTCCATAAAATAATTCCCTAAGTTGGCTATTAGTCCTTCTCAATTAATTATTATAGGACCTCACTAAGAACATGTTACACTTAGTGATAACCTTAATCTTCCACCTTACAACTTGAATAAATTTTTGTACATGCAATATTATAATGAGTGGGATTAGCAATTTCATCCTTAGTATGTATTATTCATTTCCTCAACCTCATTCTTCAAGATATCAACTTTGCTAGGAGATATCACAAGTTTACTAGAACATGCCTCTATAAACTCTATCTTAGAACAGACATCGCCAAAATTTACATAACTTTTTTTAGATTTCTCCTTTCTACTTCCAATGTTAATTACATACACTAGATACTTCAAAGTATCTCCCATAACCTTGAGTGGTTATCATACTCAACTAGCCATCTTTACCAAATTAATCTTTCCATTGTTCTTTTGTCAGATCTACCACAGAAGACATCAAACATGCTATGTTGACATCAATGACAAACTTAGTCATGAATGTAACATATCATCATCAAACCAATATTCCAAAAATTATTTCTTTAGCTTCCTCATATTTCTCAAATTTTTCAACCTCAATATCTATCTCTTCTTTCAATAATGCAACAATATTTGCACTCACTAAATCACTATCAATTTCATAGTCAAAACTTTTGAACCAAGCCTTCCTTAGCACCACTTCCTACAAAAATATGTTATTGGTATCTAAAATAAAGGATATGTCACTCTAATACCTTGTGACCAATTCTTTAGGTATCCTCATCCTCATCTTCATTCTTTGCTTAAATTCTTTAAAATAAGCATCCATTACATTCTCATAATTTTCTCCTATTGAGTAATGTATTTATTTATCTATCTTGCCACTAGTTTGTCTTGTTCCCAAACAACATTACCAACACAAATAAAATAATTCTAGATATAAAGTAAAATACATACAATAAGGGATCCAAACTTACACATTGAATTCTTGTCTTTTATTATAAATGCGAAATTCTGTACTAGTTGTAGTTTCTATAGCTCAGCATGATCTTTCATCACTATCTTCCATGATTGATCTACTAGCATACATGCCACACTATTCAAACTTCTTGATTGGTAAAATGTATGAGCTATACTACTCACTAAAAATTCAATTAATGGATCAGAAATGTTTGTAATGGATAGAACTTGTCCATTCCACTCATCTCCTATGTTTGTCTCAACTTCCTCTCGACTCAAGAATTACATGGTTTTATTCTTATCTAGGGTTGTATATCATGTAACCTTGTGAATCATTTTCTTCATGATTTCCATAGGTCCATTCTGTAATAAATACTTTATTTCATAGATTCTTCTCAAAACAATCTTAATCCATTTAATCTTGAAATTCTTTAGGATTCCTAGGGAAAAAGTTAGCAATTTCCTCTCAATAACTTTATATTTGTCCTTCAAGATTCCTCCATTTCATAACCTCTCATATACTTCTCTAATCTCAATAGTCTCCTACTTCTTTGATTTTACACATGTAACAACTCCTAACATTATGGATCATAATAACTTTGGGAAGTATCAAGGATAACACACCCATAGAATCTCATTTCAATGCAATTTATGGAATAGCACAAAACTTTGGTAGAAGATATTGTCACTCTTCACTAGTTGAATTCTACAAACCTCTAGGGTCACTCCAGTAGTTGACAATGCTTCCATGCTCATTGTTAGGGTTTGAAATCATTTCTTGCTCCTATTTCTCTTTTGGATTACTTGGTACTATTTAGATCTCCACTTGTTTAATCTTGTAAGAATTTGGTATGTCTCTGATACCATGTAAGAATTTTTCTAAGGCTTTAATTCAACCAAGATCAAGAAGCTTAGTAGATAGCACACGAGAGACAAATGATGATAAAATGAGATGGATATTAGATGATTGGATATCAGATAATTGGATGAATACAACATACAAGTGCCTTGTATATAAAGGCAATTGATATGACTAGGAGTTAGCAAAGAGATAGGCATACCAACTAAGCACATGTCCACCAAGAGTGGATTATCCTCCATTGTACATTAATATATGTGCAACAATGAGAGGATAAGAATGAAAAGGTGTATCTTGTAAAGAGATGTAGTCAACAACATGTGCTCAATTGGAGTGCAAACTACTATGTTGTCTACATGATAACTCATATGAATATGCAAACTCCTAGGTGTCTACATTGTAAATAATAATATGCTAATGCATTAATCTAAGTAAACTTAAATAAAGTGTAAATAGTAAATACTTATTTACACCAACATCCCCCCTTTAAGTGCAACCTACGGGAATGTACTTAAGCTCACAAAAGTTTGATGATAATGCAAGATGAGTCTCAGCTACTAGGCCATGTTAGGTACCCATGTATAAACTACAAGTGAAAATGATATGCATTGCAATCTCTCATAAAGTAGAGAAAGCAGGAAAACCACATGGGGAAAACTCTCGCCCAAAAAGAGAGAAGAAAAATAAAGTAAGATGCATGCATGGATTGAGTAATCAAGAACTACCTATTATGACATACAACATGCATATACAATAGAGAATCCCTCCATAAGAAGGAAATAAGGAGAAATGAAATTCCCCCTATAGTGAATGATCTCCTACAAGAATGATGAGTGCTTGAAGACAAAAGAGAATCCAATGCCTACAAACAACATTTCTCCCTTTAGGAAGAAGATACACCAAATACAAATGAAAGAAGGCTTCCCATTGTGGATAGGAAGATGGTAGGGGAATCCATAGGAAGTACATTGTCTCTAAAGTTTGAAGATGTATCACCATGTCCTTGAAAAATGAAGATGCCATGAACCAATGAAGATCAAGTCCAATAGAAGAAGGTGATAAACAAGGAACCAATGGCAACTACTTCATATAGGAATGTAGATCAAACTCTAAAGACCAATATTCCTCCTAAATAAAATTAGGAAGAGAAATGAAGAAGTCCTCCCTTAATGTAGATAGAATCTACACCCATGAAATCTACTCTTGGATCAATGTAGAAGTTGTACCATGAAAACTGAATGATATTTCTCCCTTGAGGAAGAAATGGTGGCATGGGTGTACAAAATAATCCTCCCTAATTAATAGGAAGAACTCTTAGAATGTAATTTGTCTTAGGAAACTACATAGGAATCTATAACACATGAGCATGATCAACCATGCAATCTAACATCTCAAGTGAAGTTTGAGATTCATGTAAAGAAATGTCCAAAGACTTAAATGTCTTCTCTAAAGTGAAAGGGACCTCTTGCAAATGTTGTTATAAAGTATCCACAATCATGTCAAACTTGAAAGAAATATCAAATGGATAATTATGAGGGTTAGAGTGTTCCCTCACAAAAACTAAAGAAGGGTCATCCTCAATAAAGAGAAGATGTATATCATCAATAGTGTCTCCCATATCCTCAATGTAGGACTCTAAAAACAAACCTAAATTTTTTTTCAAGAAGTCATCCCAAGGAACTAAGTTTGGAAGAAAATGAATCATGTGAATCCATGACCATGTGAATATAAGCATCATCAACAACAATAGTAGATTTAGTTATCTCAATCGGAAAGGATGTAGCTACAACTAGAGGTAAAAGATTTTGTGGGAATGGAGGAACATGTGGATCTCCATACATCTCCCAAAGATAGATCCAAATGTCATAAAAAATACTTAACTTCATGTCATCAAGTGAATCCATAGCCTCCATATCCATATGTAGAAAGAGTGCATGACAAATTATTGTAATAGTGTCACCATTATATGAAAGTCCTTCCACATATGAAAAAGCATTATGCTCACTAAGATAAGTGAGAATGAATTCACTCCATTTCTTATAGTTTTGTGTTGTCAAGGTAATTAAATGTTCCTCATCCATGATGTACTAATCAATTCAAACCCCCCTAAATAGATTTTTGGCACTTTATACTAAGTGTGTGTACAATTGCCACTTGTCAAAATGAACCAAAGTGGACTTCTAATTTTGATATTTAAAAATGAAAATATGAAGTTCTATATATTACTCAACAAGATAAGACACAAGAACTCTCAAGAATCTAATTAATTATAGGTGCCAAAAAAGGCCAAAAAATGACCAAATGTTGAAAGTACTATGCCCACTCAAAATTACTCCAAACTGATACTTGATCTAGAAAGTAGAGGAAAAATTATGCACTTTCAAAAATTAGCACTTGAATATGTGTTCATATGAGCCCAAAAAAAGCCTCTAAAGTTGTAAGAATCAAGATTGGCAATTTTTAGAAAAAATTCCAAGAATAGGGATTGCAAACAACATGCAACATTATGTAGATCATGAAATTCTACCCCAAAAAATTAAAAAAATCTCAAAAAAAGGAGTCCATATAAGGAAGATATCATTTTTTGAAAATCACCTCCATAATTATTTTTCCTAAACCACCACTGTCGCACCTCCAAAAATCAAATGACTCTAGATTTTACATTAGATGTTTGATTTTTATGAAACAAAAGTAAATTTGGGAGTTTTTTGACCTTCTAAATGTGATACCAATACCTAATTTGCACCAACAAACTCCAATCTTGACCTACAAGAAAAATAAAAATCTCTCCAATCGCTATGCAATTAAACTCCTATGGCTCTAATACCATGTAAAAAATTTCCTAAGGCAATAATTCAACACCAAGAACAAGAAGCTTAGTAGATAGAAAAAGAGAGCCAAATGATGATCAAATGAGAATGGATATCAAATGATTGGATATTAGATAATTGGATGAATAAAACATACAAGTGTGTTGTGTCTAAAGGAAACTGATATGACTAGGAGTTAGGAAAGAGATAAGCATACCGACTAAGCACATGTGCATCAAGAGTGAATTATCCTCCATTGTGCATGAATGTATGTGCAAAAATGAGAGGATAACAATGAAAAGGTGTATCTTATAAAGAGATGTAGTAGACAATAGGTGCTTACTTGGAGTGCAAACTAGTATGTTGTTTACATGAGAACTCATATGAGTATGCAAACTCCTAGGTGTCTGCATGAAAAATAATATGCTAATGCATTAACCTAAGTAAACTTAAGTAAAGTGTAAATAGTAAATACTAATTTACACCAACAAATCTTATTTTCTAGATCACTCTTGAAATCTTTTACTCATCACTCAAACTACCAAAACACTTTATACTCTTGAAATCTATATGAAGGTATATGATAATATCTTCAAATTTTGATATATACTTTATTTTAAACAATTTAGGGTCTCCATCAATGATATGTCCTCAAGTAGGTGGAAGTTGGCTATATTAGTTGATAATGATACCTTTTAACTAAGTCTTTACTTTATAGCTTAGTCTCTTTTATATCACTCAGTCTCTACCATTTCATTTATAAAGTGCTTAGTCTATGTTGCAATGCTCTATCAACATAAAAAATGTTACCGATGCTCTACTAGTCTTCATGAGTCTACTATTATACATCTTTATACATACATATATTAAATTTGACACATTTCATGTAAGGAACTGATGTATGATATAATTTATCAATTAAATATATTGTTCCATATATACCTTTCTTTCTTACATTGAGATAACATTATCACCTTCTCCATTATTGGATTAGGTGACTTTAGCTCCATTTGCTCCATTATTTCCATCTTCTACTCTCTTTTTCCATTTTTGATTCATTTCCTTCTTGATTTTTTCAATATCTACTTTACCTTTGCCTTTTTCTTTTGTTTAATTTATTGAATGTACTTGAATCCTACAATTCTTTCTTAGATGTCCAAACTTGTGACATCTGGAACATGCATTTTTAGATGCATTACTCTTCCTCTAATTTGACAAGTAAGGTTTTGTATGAGATCTGGATTCATATGCTCTATGTCCATAATTTTGATAATTATAATAGTATCCTTCAAAACTAGGTGTAGTAGATCCATTCTTGATTCCTTACCTATACTTATGTATTTGATGTCCTTATTTCTTGCAATTAAAATAGTAACTTGTAAACTTAGGTTTAGGGTTTTGTATACCATATTTGCTTCGATAAATATTTGTAGTATGATCAATTTTTCCACACTGATAGCATGTTGGTTTATCCTTTGATTTTGTATTCCTTGGATCTCATTTCCTCAATAATTCTCCTTTTTTAGTGCATGAATGTCCTAACCCATCATAACAACTAGATGACTTCATAAGTTCTTCAAAATACTTCATTGCCTCTTTAGGTTTATTGAATCTCTCCATATTATCTGTCTTAGTTTTGAGTTCATTCTATAACATGTCCCTCTATGATTTGAGATTTTAAATTTCCACATCCTTGTGATTCAATTCCTGATTTGCAAGCATAGGTTGATTCATCATGCCTAGTTGTGTGTTTGTGATCTTCTTCACATTTAATATCCTTTGTTCAAGTCTAGTAGTCATTACTCCTTTTTCTTCCTCAACCATATTCATGTCTTATTTATATTTCTTCTTTCATTTAGACACTTCACATAATCTTATTAATTTGATTTCATGCTCCCTTTTTAGTTGTCTTATTTCTTCAACTAGGAGTTTGTTCTTGTCAAGTAGATATGTATATTTTTTGTCATTTGGATTGATTGATTCAAATAGTCCTTTAGTTTTAAATTCTTCATAGGAATTTTTTTTATCTGGATATAAATTTCCTTTCTCCTTTTTTAGGGAATTCTTTAGATCTTGTCTTTCTTTTTAAAGTTTATGCAATATGAGTTGGATGTTAATCACCTTATTTTCAATAATCTTATCTAGTTTGAAAGCTCCCATCTCCAAGATCTAATCTTTAAGTGATTAAGCTTCTCTTAGAGAACCAATGCTCTAATACCAATTTTTGACTGATGAAGGTATAAATAGGATAAACAAGATACTGGGTGGGGGGGAGTGGGGGTGTGTGAATTAGAATCATAAGAAATTTTTCTTTTCACCAATTCATTCACACATTCACCAATTCACTTATGTATGTAAAACTTGAAATAATAAACTTATTATAACATGTAAATATGATCTATCACATGCATGAAAATAAACACATAACACAATATTTGTTACCTAGAAACCCTCCAAACTAAAGTAAAAATGGTGTAGGGATGACACTCACAAATCTTCACTACTATAGTATAATAAAGTTAACCTATTTTGGTTACAATTTTTTATCATAAAATATGATATACCCTATGAGGGGTCTTCCCTATTAAAATATTAAGAGACTGGTAGGTATCACCTTGTAAGATTATTTAACACTTACAAAAAAGTAAGGACTCTATTTAGATATTTATAAAGATTTGTTAAGAAAAATTTGTTAAGAGATTTACTTTGATTCAAGTCAGTTAGAACTAATTTTGAGTCTCCTCCTTGCTAACTGATCCTCTCCATTGATATGATAATACTTTTCTTCCCCTTTCACTTTATTGCTTTAATTAGATCACTTTCTTTGTTTCTCAGTCCTTTACTTCAATATTATTTCATTACTCCTTGTTTGTATGCATATACCTCTCATCTATATGTTATATTTCTCTACACTATCTAAAATAGTTTAAGATCTTCTCTATTTAAAGAGTTTCATAAAGAGTTTTCTACATGCTTCCAAAATAGCTTCTCTATCTGAATCATTGATCACAGAACATAGGGATATGTAATCCATTTCATTCATGTGTAACAATATCTGTAACAACCTCTACATACATTAAATATTCTTTTCAAGTCAGCATGAAATTTTTTTACGTAAAAATATATTCCATTCTTAACTTTTATGGAAACTTTGCATTGCTCAACCTTTACTATTATCTGACACTCAAAATTTTTGTTGCTTGATTTGTATTGTGCTCATAAAATACTATGTAACTTGTCACTTGTATGTTCAAAACTCTTCTCAATTGATGTTGAGCTAGCTTTTATGGAAATTTCTTAGTGACCATACACTTTCTTGGCTCCTATAGAGCTCGATACATAATTTCTTATGTACATGAGTCAACCTATATAGAGTAGCTCAGTCATAGTGATGGCCATCTTATTCTACCTTGTAAATGACTAAGTGTTTTACACTAATAGAAAAATATAGTTAGAGATAACAACAAAAGGTTTTATGGGTTTGTACTTGGAACTTATAGTTATCTTTTGCATTACTCTCAAAAGGGGAGAGAAATAGGAAATGGGGAGAGGTACAACAAAGAAGAGAATATAGCCAAATGGGGAATGAACCTCTAAGAGAACATGACTAAGGAATCAATCAAAATAAGGAACATAAATATGGAGCATATCTAAAAGGGAAGAATATCTATGGACATGTTGTTGAACATGATAAATAGATCATGAAGTCAAAGAGCTAAAAATATTTATGGTATGATTGGATATTTATGTGTTGCATAATATAATGTTATGTATAACTTCAAGTTTTTATGTGTTTTTATCAATGAAAAATGGGGAGATTGTTGGATATTTTTTATCCCCAACTAATAATGTTGTAAATATATGTAAAAGAGTCATATTAGTTGTAATGTTGGCATTGATGTCAAGCCTTAGTTGGCCTAATATTATGCTAATTTAGTAGAGTGTCATATAATTTGATTGATGAAGAGGATTTAAAGATAGTATGATGGTGCAAATATTGATGCAAGTATAATATTTAATGGACATTTAAGTGAGTTGAAATATGATAGTGTAATGATAGTTTTATTGTTTTTCACTTAATCAAGTCATGTATGTATTGGAATCATTAGGTTATATTTATAACCATGAAGAAGCAAGACAATTTGGTAGGTAAATGAATGTTTACATATATAACTGATCTACTACACTTGTCACTAAGAAAATACAATGATTAATAAGTGCAATGATGGAAGTAAAGGAAAGGTTAGTATTAACTATTCAAAGCCTATGTTAATTGAGCATAGTATTGTCCAAATGTGATCTAGTGTTAACCAAGCATAAAAAGAAGAGATAAAAGAATAATATGCAATCTAAGGCTGACATTTGATGGAAATAAGGAAATATCAAGAAGGTTAAATGATAAGGATGAAGTTAGTTATGAAATCAATGACTGAAGAAATTTAAGAAAGATCTAATCGTAGAGATTTTCTATTTTCAAAGAATGCACAAACTTTGATGTTGTACAATATTCATCAAGTGACTAGATACAATGAACCTAAGAAAAATGTAGATCTAAGGGTGTATGCACCAAGATGGTGTGCAAGAAGGGGGGTATAAGTGGACAACTTATTTCTAAAATCAAGTAAACCTGATCTTGGAAGAATCATTTGAGGTTCATGCACTCAAAATGTGAAAATGTGTGAAACACAAAAATTCTAGTACTCTAAACCTAGTTCCTAAAAGACAAAGGTTTTTGAAAACTGGATAAGATTAAGAGATTCGAACCCTATAGCCATGAAAAACTATTCCTATGTTTTTCTAAAAACTATAACATAGCTATTTCTGTATGCTCAACAAAACATATAGTTATATTTAATATTTAAAAAAAAATATTTGGTAGGATGATAAGTAAGAGTGAGATCTAAAATTTGTGTCATTTTTCATAATTTTTTCACAAGTAGGCTTTCTTCTATGCCTTTTTGAATTGACTTCATCCATAAATTTTGATACCTCTTCATGTGTTAGCATAACTTGCATTAAAATAATCTACAACCAATAGTTTTGTATAAATGTGTATAGAATAAAGTATAGAACAATAATATTTAATTTATTTTTCATTTGGTTAAGTATATCAAAAATTGTTATAAAATGGTACAACATATGTGTAAGAAAACTGTCAAGACACTATATAGAAAAATAAACTTCACAATTCTAATCTTGTCCAAAAATTAAATATTTATGTGGTTAGAAAGGTATGATAATATGTGAGATTATGGTACCAATAATTTTATTGATACCCACGTCACTATTTCTAAGCTTGACGAAGTCAAAGATGAGAGTTGATCTTAGAAGATAAATGTCTAAAGTAACAATAAATGGAGGGAAAACATCAACTCAAGCCTTTGGGTAATTTAGCAAGCCTATTACCAATCCTAAACATGATCACACTCTTTTGCTAAGAAAACATGATCATAGTATTCTTTGCATATGTAACTTGTCATACTAGACATAATATGATCACACTATGTCTAGTATGATTATACTAACAATAACCTAGTCATATTTAGAGGTCTAGTATGCCTATTTTGGCTCAATTAATGAAGAAGCTATCAAAAAAAATATTAACTTCATCAAATAAATGAATGGATAATCTAGGGCACTATAAAAAAATTATAAATCCTAAGTTTCACTTTTTCAATGATTCATGCATGGGACCCATTAGAACTACCATATTTTTTAATCACTTCATCGTTTGGTACATACTATTGTGAGAGTAATAAAAAACATGTTATAAGGAAAAAGATGTGTATTAAAAAAGACTACCCAAATGCCACTACAAAAAGAGTATGGTGGAGGGATGATGCATAATGGGTTTTATAAAATGATTCAAATGCAAATTATATTAAGGAAAATTTAACTTCTAGAACTCAAACTTTGGATATTGGAATCATTAAGTTTTTTTCTCATCCAAATGGTGACCCTTATAGGGCATACCTGGTTGCAATGCAAAAATAAAATGTCAGGTATAGGATATAGGAGAAAGAATCTTCTAGGTGAAATAGAAGATAAATCATATTCTAAAGAAATGATAGAGACTTCCCGTGAAGGCTCTAAGGCACATTGTACTAAAATTTCTCTTGGATTTTTATCATGTAGGAAAATCCAGTGATGAGTTTTTGTGTGTATGTGAATAATAGGAGCAAGAAGGATTTAAAATTAAGCTAGGGGTGCAATAACATGATAAACAAGGAAGCCTACAAAAATTTTCTTCTCAAATGGCTAGATAAATTATTAGATCTCTTGTCAAGAAGAAAGAAAAAATTATGCTTGATATTGATAGCCAATTTAGTATAGATCTTGAAATAATGAAATATTTTCATAAGAGATCTAGGTGAATTTATGGATATGATTTTTGAGGTGCCCAAATTTCTCTCTTGAAATAATGAAATATGTTCATAAGAACTCTAGGTGAATGGATTGATATAATTCTGGAGGTTCCCAAATTCCTCTCTCTCTCTCTCTCTCTCTCTCTCTCTCTCTCTCTCTCTCTCTCTCTCTCTCTCTCTCTCTCTCTCAATCAATCAATCAATCAATCAATTTGAAATAAAAAAGATGAAATTTTTTGTGGCATTCTAGTATTTTGAGGTTCCATATTCATCACAGGTTTTCCATGATAGTCTAGTAGTTGGAGGTGAAATTTTTTGTGACATTCTAGTATTTTGAGGTTCCATATTCATCACAATTTTTCCATGATATTATAGTAGTTGGAGGTTCTATCTTCATCACATGTTTTCCATGACACTCTAGTAGTTGGAGGTGTTATCTTCATCACAAGTTTTCCATGATAGGACCTAGTAGTTGTAGGTACCATCTTCATCACAAGTTTTCAATGGAATGCTAGTAGTTGGAGGTAAATTCTTTATCATATATTTTTCATGATAATCTAGTACTTTGAGGTACCATATCCATCACAAGTTTTTCATGCCATTCAAGTAGTTCTAGGTGCCATATTCATCATAAGTTTTCTATGAAAATCTAGTAGTTTTAGGTGCCATATTCATCAAAGGTTTTCTATGAAAGACTAGTAGTTGGAGGTGCCATTTTCATCATAATGTTTTCATGACAGCCCAATAAATGTAGGTTTAATCTTATTTTATTAAAATGTGACCTAGTAGTAGATGATGAGTATTTATCATCATTATCTAATATAGTCTCACATGTATATCATATGTTAAGTAGAACGAAGGTGAATGTGTTATCATGAATGCTAATTTGATATTCCTTTGGGGGAGTATCCTAAGCATTGAAGAGCATGTGGAAATATTGACATTTTTCATTCATGATTATATTTTTCATTGATGTCAACATAGAAGTATTTATATAAAAACTAGCAAAGTAGTAGATAGAGATCATGATTGTATGAACAAAGGATTAATGTTTTTGTGAAGCATGATTAAGGATATATTCTAGAAGGTGTCCTTATGATGATTTTAAGTATGTGTAACATAAGTTGAAGATGTACAGTAGATATGTTTGATTTAAAGAGAGTAGTACAAAAATAAAGTACATGAAAAATAAATTCTAATATTTGTATTATATCTCTTAACTGAGATAGAATCAGGATACATGAAGATATATAGTGATAGATGATAGTTTGCTAATGATGTCAATGAGTACACATGGTCTAGAGCCACATGTGTGAAAATTTATAAATAATGTGATCAAATAGTGCTATGTGATTAAAAAATGATTAATTATCTTATTGTGGTCCTATTATAATTAATTGGGAAAGCCTCAAGGTTGATTCAAGAAATTGTTTTGAGGACATGGTATTATGGAAAGATGTTTTCTTTGTTTGACATATGTAGGTAATACAAATGTGAGCAAGGAAGTGTGAAAAAGAGAAGAGTATTTGGTAAATGTGAGTATGTAATTTAAGGGATTACTGGATGCAAAGTTGGTGACTTGGCATTGAGATGAAAATGAGTAGAAGTCTAGTTGATAGGATAGAGGAAGAGAAAGTAAAAGAATAATTAATTTCTATTATTCTACAGGAATAATATAGATATTATTTAGAGAGGGGTTTCATTCATCTTACTCTTGAAGTTGTTTGGACAATGGGTCCATCTTCCTTCTACAACTCCTAACAAGGTTGACACAACTTGTAATAGGGGTCAAATCTTCTAACAGGGATTAAAAGTCTCCTAACAAGGACTTATATAGATTGAATGTATATCATAGACTCCTAATAGTGTCCATCCTATTACAAGAAATATTTAGAAATTAGTGCATCATTTTGTGGGTACCATTCCCACTAGGGTTTTTCCTTTGATCAAGGGTTTCCCTAGTTAACATATCTAGTGTTATTGTATATGAGTATCTTGTTATGGTTGTTCATTATATTGATCATATAGTTAAGGTTTAATAAGGTTGATAATTGTGATAATATTTTGATAATTTATTCACCCCCCAACTCTTAGTTACATTGGTGGACTGTATATTCTAAAGACTAGTATCATAGCTTCATATCCTTGAAGAGAAAGCTTAACAACTTTGGGAGATCAATGAAAAATCACTTCAAAAAAGATAGTTTTAAGTTAGATGGGATTAACTATAATAGCTAGAAGGAAAATATGAAGAATTATCTACTATGTATGGGTCCAGGATATTGGCTTTTGACAAAGGATGACAAAAAAATTGTGCAAGAAGGAAATCTTGAGGAATATAGTGAAGTAGAGAGAGATCTATTCATGTGCAATATGAGAGCTAGAAAAGCCTTATTGAAAGCTCTTCCTAAAAATGACTATAGTTAGGTAAAGTCACTAGAAACATTTCAATAAATTTAGAAAGCTTTAGAATCTACTTTTGAAGGAGATAAATAAACAAAATGAGTAATATTACAGGAAATGGATATGCTTGTTTCAACATAATAAGATGTTGGTAGATCAATCTATGAGAATCTATGTTGGTAGAATATCTAAGATTGTTGTATGAATCAAATCATGTGGTTGATCTAAGGAACAAGATGAGATCATATAGAATATTCTAAAAGCTTTGATACAACCATTCAAGAAACTAGGACATATGAGTGAGATTTTGATACCCTATACTGAGAAGTTCACTAGTGAAACTTTTCTTGGAAGATTGGAAGTAGCAAAAGCTAGTTTGAGATAGTCTAGAGAATTGACAAGAGTGGAGACATATTTTAGTGCCTTAAGTGTTTATCCATGCTTATCTAGAAGTATAAGCAACCATGGAGATTTTTCTAGTAGTGGCAAAGCTAGATCTACAAAAGATAGAAAGATTGAAGAAGGTATAACCCTACTTGTCAGAAGAGAACCAAATAGTAAGAGAATCTTTAAATGTTAGACTTGTAATGAATTTAGTCATTATGCATCTAATTTTCCTAAAAGAGATAAAAAGTATAAAGGAAATTTCAAGTCTAAAAGACCTAGAAACTATTTCTATGCAAATGAAGATGAGGAATTCGAGGAAAGAGTTCAAAGTGAAAGTAATGATGAGATAGGACTTTTACCCATAAAAGAATATGATCTTGACATAGAAATTAGAGAAGAAAAAGCTCTAATTTCCAAATTTGAAAATAAATTTGATTGGATAATAGATGGTGGATGTTCACATCATATGACTGGTGATATGAACAAGTTTTTTAAATTTAGGAGTCATGATGGAGGTATTGTTAGAGTTCATAATAATACAATTTGTCACATCATAGGGATAGGATCTTTTACTCCTGATAGAAAGACTAAAATTGATGATTTTTACTTTGTTCATGGCTTAAAGCATAACTTATTGAGTGTTGGAGTATTGGTGGATAGAGGTTACCAGTTGCATATCATAGAAAATACTTGTAGATCAAAGATAAAGATGGTAAGATGATTGGAATAGATACTAGATCAAAAGGTGTTGTATTTCAGTTGAATCCTACTAAGATGACATGTTTGGTTACAAAATTGGATAATGGTTAGTTATGGCATAGACAATTTTTTCTTATAAACTTTGATAACATAGTGAAGGTTAGTAGCACATTTTCAATTAGAGATTTTCCTAAGATAATGAATCCTACTAGTGTGGTTTGCAAAAAAATTATTATGGCTAACAAGAAGAAGGTATCATTTCTGAGTAAGAAGTTCACTACCACAAAAAAATTATAGATAGTTCATATAGATCTAAGTGGCCCTACTAGGACAAGAGGATTCTATGGAGAAATGTATTTCATGATTTGTGTCGATGATTTCACTAGAATGATGTGGGTAGGTTTTCTTAAAGAAAAAGATAAAGCATTTGGGGAATTAAATATATTTAAGAATAGAGCATAGAATGAATCTAGTGTTAAGATTAAATATTTGAGATCAGATAGAGGGGGAGAGTTTACCTCTAGAGATATTAACATGTTTTGAAAAGAGAATTGAATTAAGAGATAATTAACATCACCTAAGACCCCTAAGAAGAATAGCATAGTGAAAAGGAGAAACATATCAGTATTGGAGGCACCAAGAACAATGATGTTTGAGAATGATGTATCCAAGACATTTTGGAGAGAAGTAGTTAATATAGTAGTGTCCATGAATAGAATATAGATCAAGAAAGGTTTGAATAAGAATCCTTATGAATATTGGTTTATTCATACACCTTCAATAAAGTATTTCATAAATTTTGGAAGAAAATGTTATATAAAGAGAGATGATGATGTTGGTAATTTTGATCCAAGAAGTGGTGAAGGTATGTTTCTTAGTTATTCATTGTAAAGAAAATCTTTTAAAAAAATTAATCATAGAACTAAGGAAATTGTTGAGTGTGCAAATATGAAAGTTGATAAACAGTTTGGAGTTAAAGAAAGGAAGATGGATTACAATTGTCATGAAGAAGAAGAAAATACTAGAATTGTTAGAGAGCATGTAGAAGTTTTCTTTGAATCTAAACATCACTTTCATAATGATGTAGAAAAGACGGGAAAAGAGATCTAACCTAAGAGAAGAGATAAGAGTTGAGATAGCAATTCCTACACCTGATAAAGAGCCACCTTGCAGAATAAATAATTGGAAGAAAAGGAAAAGCAATGATGACAAGAAATAGAATAAATCAAAAATTATGTTTGATTTCTGAAGTTGAACCTAAGAATGTAGATGAGGCATGCAAATATGATCATTAATTCAAGTAATGAAGGAAGAACTAGATTAGATTGTGCGGAATGAGACATTAGAATTGGTTCCTAGGCCTAAAGACATGAATGTTATATGAACTAAATGGTTATTCAAAAAAAAAAATTAATGAACAAGGTAAAGTTGTAAGAAAAAAATCTAGATTGGTATGCAAAGGTTATTCATGACGAGAAGGAATAGATAATGAGGAAACATATACCCCTATATCTAGAATGTAAGTAGTGAGAATTTTTTTGTCTTATCTAGCAAATAAGAAGTTTAAAGTGTTTTAGATGGATGTCAAATCAGCCTTTTTGAATGGATAACTTGAAGAAAAAGTTCATATTCAGCAGCCTAAAGGATTCTCATTGATAAAAGACAAGGATATGGTATTAAGACTAAAGAAAGCTCTATATGGTCTAAAGCAAGCACTTAGAACTTGGTATGAAAGGTTGGACAAGTATTTGGCAAAGCTTGGATTTTTTAAAGGTGTGATAGATAGTAACTTTAATTGAAATAAATTGAAAATGGTTTGATAATAATAGTGATATTTGTTGATGACATAATTTTTTGAGGAAATAATGAAGCAAGTGATAAGTTTTGTGAAAAAATGAAGAATGAGTTTGAAATGAGTATGATGTGAGGGATGAAGTTCTTTTTAGACTTGTAGGTTGTCCAAAATAGTGATACCATTTTCATTTCACAAGCTAGGTATTTGAAAGACTTGTTGAAAATATTTGGCCTTGAAAATTGTAAGCTTGTTGGCACACTAATGATAACTAGTCATAAGTTATCTAGCAAGGATGGGACACCTATAGTTTATTAGAAGAAGTACATATCCATGATTAGAGGTTTTCAATATCTAGCTCACAGTAGACCACATATAGAAAATACAAGTGGGATTGTAGCTAGATTTCAAGTTGATCCTAACAAGTGTCATTATCCAATAGTAAAGAGGATATTCATATATTTGAAGTAAACATTAGATTATGGGATATGTTATGATAGATCAAGCAATTTCACTTTATGTGCTTATACTGATATGGATTTGGTAGGCAGTGTGGATGATAGAAAATGAAGTAGTGGTGGAGAATTTTTTTCTTGGAGGAAGACTGGTTTCTTCGATAAGAAAGAAACAAGATGGTATTTCATAGAGTGCATTTGAAGAAGAGTGTGTAGCAGGAGAAAATAATTGTAATCAACTCATGTGGATGAAGTAGATGTTGAAGGACATTAGGATAGAATTTTCAAAACTTGTTATTGTATATTGTGATAATAAAAGTACAATAATTATGTCTAAGAATCATGTATCACATTCTAAGACTAAGCATATATCTATTAATTATCATGTTTTGAGAGAAAAGGTTGCAAAGAAAGAGACTAGATTAGAGTATGTAAGTACTAAATATTAGATTGTAGATATCTTTACAAATCCCTTGCCTAATGACACATTCAAGTACTTGAGACATATCCTTGGGCTTATGCAACTACGTATTTTAGAGTAGATGATACATGGATTACATCAGTCTAGTGGCATAGAGCACTATTGTTTGACTGGATTGAATGTTGATCCTTCTTGTATGGGGGAGTATCTAAAAGGATCTAAATCATCTAGGACTCTTGGTAAGTGGTTGTTAATTGTGTCTTTGGACATTTAATCTAATTAAAGACTTAGAGTAGATGATTTACATAATGAAGCCTTTATCATTGATGTCAGTGTGGGAGAGTGTGCATGAAAAACATCTCCTAAGTATGAATAGGGGAGAGTGACCTCCTAAGTACGTATGGGGAGAGATTGATGTATATGGGAGAATTTGAGATCTCTTATGTCAATACAGAGAAAAATTAAATTAGGGAGTAGCTAAGATTTTTTTAATATGTAAAATACCAATGCTAGTTAAAACAATTGCAAAATAGAGAAGTGTTCTAGAGGATCACATATTTGATTGATGAGGAGGATTTGAAATGATGACTATAGCAGTAGAGTACTAGTTGGAATTCTTGGAACTTAGATGTTTCCATCATTACCAAAGGGGGAGATTGTTAGCATGAATTTTGATGATATTCCTTTGGGGGAGTGTCCTAAGAATTGGAGAGCATGTGGCAATATTGACATGTTGCATTCATGATTGTGCATGTCATTGATGTCAATATAGCAATAATTTTGTAAAGACTAGCCAAGTAGTAGAAAAATATTGTGATCATATAGATAGAGGATTGATGTTTAGGTGAAGTGCGATTAAGGACATGTTCTACATTATTTCTTGATGATGAGGATAAGTGCACATAACATAAGTCAAAGATATGAAGAAGATATGTTTTCTTTATAGATAGTAGTACAAACATAGAGTACCTTAAAAGTAATTTTTAATGTTTGCATTATATCTCCTAACTAAGATAGAATTAGGGTACATAGAATTATATAGTGATAGAGGATAGTTTGATGATGATGTTAGTGAGTGTGCAAGGTCTAGAATCACCTGTGAAAAATTATATAAACTGTGAGTTGATAGTGTTATGTAATTACAAAATAATTAATTATCTTATTGTGGTCCTATTATAATTATTTGGGAAAGCCTCAAGGACAACTCAAGGAATTATTTTGAGGAAATGGCATAAAGGAAAGATATTTTCTTTGTTTCACATATGAAAGTAATACATATGTGATCGAAGAAATGTGTAGAAGTGCAGAGTATTAGGTAAATACTAGGAAGATATGCAAGGGATTACTAGATGGGAGGTTGGTCATCTAGTATCAAGATCAGAAGGAGAAGAAGTTTAATTAATAGGATAGAGGAAAATAAGTAAAAATATAGTTTGTTTCTATTATTTAGCAAATAATAATATATAGCTCATTTGGATAATGTATTCATTGGTCTTTCCCCTAAAGTTGTTTGGATGGTGGGTCCATTTGCCTTTTATAACTCCTAATAAGGTTGGCACAAATCCTTACAGGGATTCAATGTCTCCTAATAGGGACTAATAAATACTAAATTTATATCATAGACTCCTATCAGGGTCCATCCTCTAACAAGGAATATTTATATTAGTACATGATTTTGTGGCTATCATCCCCACCATGGTTTTCCCTCTGATCAAGGGTTTCCCTAGTTAACATAGCTAGTGTTATTGTGTATGAGTATCTTGTTATGATTTTTTATTATGTTTCTCATATGGTTAAGGTTTAATAAGATTGATAATTTTGGTAATAGTTTGATAATTGATTCACCCCTCCCCCCACTGTTCTTAATTATGTTGGTGGACTATATATTCTAACAAAATGTTAACTAGATCTACCTAGTCTCAACAATCTCATGAATCATTAGAGCCTATCAATATGCCACCACCACTTAATTTGGAGGGCATATAAATAAAACCATCATTATTCTATGTGGTACTCTTAATTTCATATATTGGAATAATTTTGTCACTTGTATACATGAGCATATTTCAATTGTAAAAAAAATAATTCTATAAATATTTGGGTTTAAGTATGTAGTTATAACTCTACATATTATTGGATATGTAGTTTTTTCATTAGTGTTAGTTTTCTATAAATACTATTATTTATATGAAATATATATTTATTTATTATTTATTATGGAGCTTTTGTACAATCATTGAACACTAATTCACAAAATTCTTTAGAATGTCAAGAGAAAGAACATGAATAGATTGACCTAGAGATGGACATACATATAAATTCAAGGTACAAATAATATTTTTGAATCAAGTTGGGTTTGATATGGGTTTTTATAAATATAATGTTTTATATGTTGTATTCCTTCCTATAAGGTCCATAGATCTTATCACTAAACTTTAGATTTATGTTTTCATGTGGGTACTATAAAAGAATAAGCAGGTATAGTTGGGAGCTAACTTTAGAACAGATGACATCAATTGAGGTGAGATATCCAAGATTATTATAGATCTAATAGGTGTATCTCCTCCATTGACAAATATAAGTTCTTCCAAAGAATTTTGGCTCTAATGTATCAAAAGGGGTCATGAGGGGTCCTAGTATGTCAAAAGGGACATTAGGACCCCTTAAGACTACTTTAAATTCCATAAGATCCCTTCAAATTTTGTTTCTAAGTACATATTCACTGAATTACTTATGTCACTACTTGAGATACTAGTAGATGGTGGTATTCATCATCATCACCATCATCTAACATAGGTGTTCAAAACTACAATTGAAGTAATTATTATGTTTTCATTTATGTCAAACCTTACTAGTAAGACATTTACTAACATTTTAAAGTGTCATATTAATTAATTGATGAAGAGGATTTGAAAAGAGAGATAGCAAGGTGAGCTAGTAAAGTTGCTAAGAGAAGAGGAGTTGAGTATGATGGAGTGATAATGGGAATTTGATTAGTTAGTCTTTGACAAGATAATGTGTTGCTTAATCATCTTATGAAATGAAGTAGATAGTTGACTTGAATTATAGTGGAGCTGTTGAGTAAAACACTAAGCTTGATTGATTACTAGTTAACAAGGTTGATTAAGAAGTTGAAGCAAAAGAATAACAAACTTGAAAGATAGCCAATCAAAACAATATTAGCCAAGTGTTAGTTATGGACAACAAAGATGAAAAGAAATGTACAGGTGATCAAGTGAACGTGAAAACAAAGTGAGAAAGTGTAAGTTGAGCAAGGTAGAACAATAGAGACTAAGCTACATAGTGATGACTAAGCTATAGAATAGTGTGATGGATTGAGTGTTAGAAAAATAATAATCTGTGGAAGAATCAAGAATTGAGGTTGACATATTGAATTTTCAAATTGGTCAAAATGTGTGAATGATAAGGTTTGATGATCTAACATATTTATTGCATGCATTGAGTTTGCTAAGTGATCAAAGGAAAGGATTTAAGGATGATTATATAGAAGTTACAAGGAAAGAGTAGAAGGACAAAATGATTGAAAAATTCATTGAATATGATCAAACCCTAAGATCTATGGTGATGTTTAAGAATCAAAAGATCAAAACTAACTATTTAAGGAGGGACAATAAATCATTTATGGTTGTTGATTGCTGAACTTATGAAGAACCTAAGAAGAAAATAGTAGCAAAAAAAAGTAAGAAGTTGGTGAAGTAAGATTTCTTGGAGGGTTCCCAAGTAGATCAGAGATGGAGATCATGATAAAATCTAGTTAATGAACCAACACATGAGCTGAATGGAGATGAAAATTTGCAAAGTGAATTGTATCTTAATAAATCAAACCTATTTTTTTACTTTTTAACCATTGTCATAGTAAAATACTTTAATCAACATTGACCTAATAGTTATTTGTAAATCTTTTAATCAAGGTGACATTCTAATGGAATGATCAAAAGTCCTCTAACAATTATACTCCTAATATGGTGATTAAATCCTTTAACAGAGTCACACCTAAGACTTTGTTTTTTAACCTTTAATAGGTTTGGATCTTAACCAAAATCACATCAAAAGAGTGAAAAATTGGTACTATGTTACTTGATATTTTCCTTCCAAACATGGGTTTCCACCTTATACCCTACTATCATTATTGTGAGAATGTTTCTTCTATGATCCATGTTATTTACTATTATTTATTTTTGTTAATCAGTATATACTAAATAGAGAGCTACTGATGAATTAATAAATTAAGTTGTTGGTGAGTTGTTATATTGATACAATGAATTTATGAGTTTTGAATAAGTTTTTAAAAGTTTTTAAATGTTGAATTCACACATTTGAACATAAGGGTAATAGATTCACACACCCCGAGCCCCCCCCCCCCCCCCCCCCCCCAAATAGTTATTCTAATCAATGTAACAGTTGGTATTAGATGTTTGGTTCTTTTTAGGAAAGATAGAAGGAAGTTGAGCTAAAGATAAAGATGTAAAAGAGGAAGGTACCCAAGTTAAATAAAGAGAACTTCCTAGCATGGAAATTCTTGATGAGGCTACATCTCTCTAGAATTGGAGATTTTTCACTATACTACTTGGATAATGAATACATTGAAGTGCCTAGACCCATGACAATTGAAAAAAATAAAGAGAAGGAGCATAATCAAATGCTGATAGATTTGGCATTTACTATGAGTTATGTTGAATTTGATGATGTAAAGAAATGCACTTTTGCAAAGGAAATGTGGGATAAGCTAGCATAAATTCATGGACGTGAAAAAAATGTGTTAAGGGTTGATGAATGAAGTTTAAGAGGAAAGTTTGGTGATCTAAGAATGAAAGAAGAAGAAACTATTGCATAGTATTGTGGCCTAATTAAAGAGATTGTAAATGCTATTAAAGGAGCTAGAGGAGATATATTTGATGAGAGTGGGATAATAAAGGTATTAAGGAATTTACTTCCTATCTATGTAATTAGAGTATCTTCAATTAAAGAACTAAGGTGTACACATGGTGATGATTTGACCTTGGATAGTCTAATTGGTAGCCTCACTACATTTGAATTGTCAAATTTTTATAACTATACTATTAGAATATATAGTCCACTAATATAACTAAGAAGGGGGTAGGGGTGAATCAATTTTCTAACTAATATCACAATTATCAACCTCAAACAATATTAACCATATGAGTAATATAAACCAAAACCACAAGAAGATAACCATAAACAATAACACTAGATATGTTAATTGGGGAAACCCTTGATTAGAGGGAAAGCCCCAATGGAGATGATACCCACAAGATGATGTACTAATATAAATATTCCTTGTTAGAGGATAAAAATTGTTAGAATTCTATTACAATATTTAGTAGATATGAGTCCCTATTAGGAGGCTTTGAATCCATATTAGGAGATTCCAACCTTATTAGGAGTTGTAGAAGACAACTGGACTCACTATCCAAACAACTTCAAGGGAAAGACCAATGAACTCACTATCCAAATGATCTTTTTATTATTCCTTGTAGAATACTAGAATTGGTATTGTATTGTCCCTTCTTGTTTCTCTATATTATCAATTGGACATCTACTCATTTTGATCTTGTAACTAGATCTTGAATCTTGTATCCAATAATCCCTTAGATCACTTACATGCATTTAGTAAGAACTCTGCTCCTTTTTCCACTTCACACTTCGTACAAAAATAATGAGTACTTACACAAAAGGAAAACATATTTCCTTTATACCATATCTTCATTTTAATTCCTTAAATTGGCCTTGTGGCTTTCCCAATTAATTATAATAAGATAACTAATTAATTATAACTATAATAGCATTGTTGGCTCATAGTCTATACAAAACTTCACACGTGTGACACTAAGACTTGCACACTCATTGATGTCATCATCTGACTATCCTTTATTGTTGCTTAATTGTGCATCTCTTCATTACATATTAGATGACAGATAGCCAAGAAACATTAGGAACTACTTTCCCATTACACTATCTTTGAATTTCTCTCTATAAATTAGGTACATCTTCCAAATGTGTTTGACTCATATTTTGTGCACTTGATCACATCATTAGGACAATGTGTTGAACATGTCCATAACTGCACATGACTAAATAATAAAACCATTTTCTATACCATCAAGATCTCTATCTACTACTTAGCCAATCTTTATGGAAACCATGCTATGTTAACATCAATGCAAAAAAAGGTCATGAGTGCAATATATCAAGTCCTTGATGCTTAGGATACTCCCCTAATGTAGTATCATCAACATTCGTGTTAACATATACACCTTTTAATATTGAATGTACATTCAAGTCTCAACTAGCCATTGATGGATCTAAAAGAATTTAAAAGAGTAAGCTTGTGGATAGTTACAATGCATCATATGATCTTGAAGCATTATTGGATAGAAGGTTGCCAAGAGGAAAAGGAAAATAAAAAGGTAAACTTCCTATTATATTTTTTACATGTAACAATGTTGGTCATCCTGCTACAAGGTGTTGTGATAGAGATGAGAGGGAAGAAATGAAAGACAAAAAATACTGAGCAATAAGAGATAATAGAGACAAGGAAGGTAAAATAGACTATAAAGGAAAAGGTAATAAATCTTGTTACATTGCTAGAGAAGATAGTCTTGATACTGATACGTGATGAAGAAGTCATCTATATTGTAATGAAAGATGAATATACTTTGAAGATGAGAGAATTTCACTAATCTCACATGTGAACAAGAGTGATAGATGGATAATTGATAATGGTTTATCACATTGTAGGATTGATGATGCAAGTAAGTTTTGTTGAGCTATCATTTTGTAGGATGCTTAATGGAAGGAATCCTTTCAAGCCCCTCTCTTGAAAAGATAATCTAGGATCAAATACAAGGTTCTAGGCGATACTATGACCTACTAGAATCCACTCAATTGAAGATAAATGTGTTTGTTCATAATGAGGCCATTTTTGGTTTATATCAATTTTAGATAAGATGATCAATTTGCTTGTTGTTTCAAAATTAACCACAAAAAGATATATGTTTTCGCTATTTTCTATTTTTAAATGAATGCAATCTAACAATGCAAATATATAAATTCCTAATTTAACCAAGGGTTAGAAAAGAAAATAACAAAGATAAGGTAACACAAGATGAAATTAAATAACATGAGAGGGAAATTCCTAATGGACATAAACCATGGTAACAACATGTCTGCAAGTTAAATCATTAAAAAGATCGTGTCAAAAACCAATGAAAGTAGGAGCAATGGTTGCTCAAATCCACTAATGCAATCATCGATGGAAACTTAGTAAAGCTAAAAGATGTTTCACTTCCTATCTATTGGTAAACAGATTTGTTCTTTTATCTTTCATGAAATTATGACTCTTAATGCCCAAATTATGAACAATATCTATTCATAATAGTTGAAAAGCCGTTTTATGGTTATTGGCTTTTCTCTGAATTGGTAGGTACAACTCCCTATATGAATAATATTCAATGAATTATGTTTGTTTCTACTTATCTAAATTGGGGTATGCTCTTAACCTGAGAGCAGGAGAGGCAAACCAAATTAAGCCTAACTCGAACTTAATTTAGGCAAGAAAAATTTCTCAATATCGAAATAGATTTATGTATCTACACTTCTTATGAATTCATAAATCCATCTGTGCAAGACTAAAATAAGTTGAAATCTAAATCTCAACTACAATTGATGAATCAAGAAAACTAACAAAATCCTTTCGTCAAATGGAATATAACAATACTTATTACATCCATTTGAATTTCAAAAAATAGGGGAAATGAAACTCTATTCTTTCTTAGTTCTTTGTAACACAGAAAGGAAATACTAACAAATTACAGTACCTACTAGAATGAAAAATGATTGAAACGAAGTGCCATTCAATTGTCTCTGCAACAGATAGTACTTCACACCAAAATTTGTCGACCTTTGATTAATCATTGAATTTCATACATATAGGTTTTGAGAGATGATCGTTACAATGGGAATTTCAATCAGTTCATCTTCTAAAAAAGACAAATGGCTAGATGCCAGTTTGTCAGATTTCAAAATTTACAAAAATTTGCAACATTTACATCACAAAATATAAAAAGTAGTATTGAATAAGGCATTTAGACTTCTTTCCCTTTTAGTTTTTTCCCTATATGTTCTAGCAGCCACTATAATTGGAATCATCTCCTCATGACTAGGCACATGTACATTGGTGAATCTTAAGAGCCGCTTTGAATGCTCCTGAGCTAACTCCTTTACTGCACCCAGCTGACTTGTTAACTCTCCATCTGCCACATGCACACATCCACTCAGTGCTTGCAACTCTACCACTCTGTTTTGACTGATTGAAGTCATCCCAGATAGGTTACTCAAGTATGTGGAAAAATTATTCTTCATTACTTCTATCTCAATGAGAGCCTTTCCTTTCCCACTGCTTTGTGAGTCATTGTGTAATCCTTGCATGAGCTCAAATGCTCTATCTTAGATCTTCTTCACCTTTTCCTTTGTTTCTCTAAGTCCTTCCTCTGCCTCTTGAATTATCTTCTTCTTGAATTGCATGTTTTGAAGCCATTCGAACAGAGGCTCAGTTCCCTTCTTCAAAATATTTTCTTCAACTACCTCTTTTGCCTTCATTTGGATAATCATGTTTAGGAGAGAAATGCATTCATCACACCTTGCCTTTTCTATAGCCAAAGTGTTGTGATTGGAAGTGATATTATCCTTCTCAATTTCTAACTGAAGGATAACATTCCCAATTTGATCAATCAGAATAGCTCCATCTATATTGAGCTTCTCAATCCATTCTTTTCCAATCTAACCAAAATTCCTATCTTTCTAGAGCTGTGATATGAAGGCTTGTACCTCTTTTGCTGAAGGATTTTCAGTGGTAGGCACACCAGTGATAGTTGCCAATGGAACAACTAATTGCTAGATGAATCTTCTCAAATCCTCTATTTTTGCTTTCATTCTGAACTTTGATGACTTGAGATCCTCCAATTTCTCTTCTATCACCTCATTACTCGATTTCTACAAGCCTACTTTTGTATCATGTCTAGCTTCCCCAAGGTCAATTGAGTGCAGAGTGAAATCTTCTAGCCTCATATCTTCAATTCTCCTCACCTTGTTTGGTTTTTCTACCTCCATAGTTAGGTGCCTTGTTTCTAGATCTCATCCCAATATTGACAAGGTATTCTACTTTTTATTTTTTACTAAGGCATATCCTGAGCGAACTGCTTGAGAAACAACATCCTTTGAAGGAAAATTTTCATCTTTTCTTTTCCTCTTCTTCTCCAAAGTATCCTCAAGCCAAGACTCTGTATTAATCACTTTGGAGGCTGTTCTGAGCAATTCAATGCTGAACATTCTCTTCTTTACTGGAGTCATTGTTGTTGTAGCTGTAGAAAAAGGGGTCTTTGGATCTTGAGAAAGGAGTCGAGATGAACTTGGATCTTTCTCTTCTTCTTGAACTTTTTGGGTAGCTTCATCAAAGTCAATGGATTCACTACTACTACTTTTATCATCTCCAATTTCTACTATCTGAATAGGAGAACCAACAAGCTTAAGAATAGGAGCGCTTATAGATGGAGTAGGGCTACAACAGGGGGATGAGACAGGGGCAGCATAAAGAGATGGAGTTGGAGAAATTTGAGGACATGGGGGAAGAGCAACATGTGGAGGTGATACTAGAGTGGGAGATCCATCTTTCTGTTCCTCTATTTCTTTTTCAGCTTCGGCTTTAGTTCCAATTACTGGTAGTGATCCCTCTTGACAAATTGGGGTTATTGGAACATTCCTCTCTAGGGGTTGATCACATCTGCCTGTAGATTGAGTTGGAGCTTGAACAGCTATGGCAGTAGCATTGGGAATGGCACTCTGAGAGGAAGCTATGGTAGCTACGGATGTGAAAGCTTGAGTAGTTTTACTCCTACTCTGGCCTTTCTTAGCTATCCATTCAACCCACTTCCCAGTCCTTTTGATTATTCTTGTCGTCATCACATCAAAATCTTCTACTATGTCAACATATGGTTCGGAACTTATGGGAGTATTCCTCAACTTAGTCAAATATGTATTGCTGTACATATTTTGATCATCATCTTCCAGTCCCTCCACATCTAAATATATCCCATATGTCTTTACCTAATCAACTATAAATCTGGCAAAGGCATGATCTCGACTCTCCAATTAATCTTTACAATCTACCCAATAATCCTCCATGGTTGTTACATGTTTGATTACGCTTCCAACTTGAAGCACATCTTTGGCATATCTGTTAGGATCAAATAGGGGCCTTACTGCTTCATATTCTTCCAATTTGTATTTACTCTCAAATGCTTTGAGTATATTCTTTGCATTTGATCTAGTTTTGCAACTATATGCTCCAACTTTTATAGGGAATTCATACCCTTTCTTCTTTAGGCTGGTGCTCAACACGTTCACTTGTACTACTTGCCTCATGATCTCCATGAGCATCATCATATCATCTGGGTACCTAGGTAGCTTCAGTGGGAATCCATCGAATGCTGCAAGATGTAAATAAGAAAATGATGAAAACTGAATAAAATAACTCCAAATTGACTGATGGTCACCATCGCTTCTAGACTGAATCTCCATTCTAGACACCCTTGGAGCTCCCTTCAAAATCCTCATGGTGAATGCATCATTTACTCAAATGTATTCTGCATAACTATTCTATAATTGCAACCATGGGTAAAACTTAGAGCTTTTTACATTATCGAGAAAAATCTCAATTCTAGGGAGTCCTGGCCATAATTGAAGAGAAGCCAACATGTATATGAAGAAAGAGGACATATAAAATGAATTATAAAACTTGGCTACACTAAGAGCCCTAGAAAGATGCTCACTGACCTCATACGCCTAGTCAATATACTGTGTGTCTGAGCAAATAACTTGCACCAAAAAGAAGTACTACTCTACAAAATCAAAAGCTTCTACCTCACCTTTGAGTCGATGCAACATAACCAAAATGTCAACAATTTTTGGTTTGAGGTTGGTGCCAAAAAGAGTTTTAGGGACTTTACTCTTAGCTCCGCTTGGTTTTTGAAACCAAGATTGCATGATCTCCCTCTTCCAAACCATCTTCTTCAAAGAGTAGTTAGACATGGCTCCACTCATCATTAAATCATAGAACTCCTCTCATTCTAGAATCTACAAGCAATTCACTATGGCTTGGCGATCAATTGAAATCAACACCATTTGATCAGGCAATAGAATTTGCTTTGTATCTAGGTTGTAATGATGGATGCATTCCAAAATCAACTCCAGGGCTTGCACTGCCACAAGAAACCTAGCTGCTTCCACTAATCCACTTCCCCAAAGTTTTTATGTTATGAGATAGATTGGCTCTGCTCTCAATCTTCTTTGAAATTCTTCCATATCATAGAAATGGAGTGAAGTATCTATGATAGTCGACAATGCTGACTTAATTCTGCCTAATACATCAAAGCCCACGAATCTTGTTGCCATTTTTTTTGATGTATGATAGCAACAGTTCAAAAAATTGTAGTTGATACAAGAATCAAACTATGTAACTCAAAAATTACTTGAAAGCACTATTTAGTATAATAGTTTAACAGTGAAACGAAAGTTTGAAAATTTGTTACTTCCCTTTTTATAAAATAACCCTAGATTTGCCCGTTGAATTTCATAAATTGTGCCACACAAGAAAAAATAAGGGCAAATCCGTTGGATTGGTGGATGTAAAGGTTCTAACGGATTTATCTTTTTCTTTTCACTATTTTTGTTGGCTCAATGGTAACTCTCATTAATTACCAATTTACTTCCCGTTTCATTTGTCTTTCAGAAAAAACATGAAAGGAGTACTCCCTTGGGCTAAATGTGCTTAGGTCAATTCTACTTGCAAAAACCTAATCAATCCACTGATTTTCTTCTATTTACTCACCCAAAATAATTTGCAACCAAATCACATACTTACCATGCTTGTAGAAATGACTTTCTTTGAAGTGTCGAAAATGGCCTTCGAAGGTAGAAAACTCGCAATGGAGAAGCAGATTTTTGATTTTCCCCTTTAACTTTCGCTTTTACCTTTCAACCCTAAGCACTTTAATAAAAACTTTTAGGAAATATAAAAGAGGCTTTGTGGGCAAAAAATGGGGCCCACTTGGTAACTCTATTTCTCCATCTAGGCCTTTGCAAAAAATTTAACTCTTACTTCGAAATCTGCCAGAATAGAAACCACTTCTGAATTTTCTGCCAATGCTTATCTCACTCATCTTAATGAGCTCTAAGTAATTTTCACTATGCAAACTTGATGATATTTGAATGATCTAACCATTATGTGACTTGCGTACCCTTGTTTCAGCCTACCAGTAGTAGTTATGGATCTCTGTGAAGTTTTACCTTCTAGGTGCGAAAACCTGCAATGGAGAAGAAGAAACTTGTTTTTTTGCCAATACTCATTGTTTTACTTCCTCCGCCTTATTCACTTTATTTTAAGCTTCTGGAAAATGAAAAAATGACTTCAAAAGTGAGGGGTGGGGCCCATTGGCTTTCTCAATTTCTTTACATATACCTTTTCAAAAAATTGATTATTAACTTTGAAGTCCGCCATGGAGAAGCTCTTTTCTGGTTTTTCACCAATGCTTATCTTGATCATTTTTCAAGCTTTAAAATGGTTCTCACTGTGAGATCATGATATCACTTGAATGATCTTTTCTTAACATGATTCACTTTTCTTCAAGGAAGCTTATAAATAGCATTTTCTAGTCTTTGCAAAAATTTTCCTTCAGGGTGTGAAAACCCATCGAGTGAACCTGGAGCTTGATTTTTTGCCGATTCAATTTTCTTTAACTCCAGATCAAATGAGTTGCATGGAAATCAAAATATGTAGAAAAAATTGAGAATCTCCATTGAGGATGGCTCTAAACTACCCCTAAGACTCATGACAACCAAGAAATACCTACTCGGGCTAAATGTGATATGGGAGAAAGGAAAAGATGAAAACCTGATGGAGAAACTTAGCACCTTAAGAAGAAAGACCTAGTGACCTGACTTGACAGAACATGACCTTCGTTTACTAAAATATCACACAATTAAATCAACACAACAAAATTATTGGCTCCATTATTATCATGACAAGAATCCAAAAAAAAAAAGACTCTGGAAAGTATAAATACACTCAAAATGATAGCACCAAAAGCATATATTATTGTATCAAAATATTGGCCTAGAACACATGTCACATTCCTATGTTTATACGAAATCATTCCCTTAATTTGTGTTGAGAGTGAGAGATCTCTTCATGCAAAAAATATGCTTAGAACTAATAAAAAAATCTATTTATGTACAATATGACTCTCTAAATGATGCTAAAATAGGACTCCACCCTTGTTTATATCAATTAATGGGTGCATGAGCCTTTACATGTCTTAGAACAAAGAAAGAAGTAGTAGATAAGAAGAAGGAAGCTACAAGAAGATCTAGGAGTCATTGGAAGTTCTAAAAATGGAAGCTTGGCCTCCTCTAAATGTTTTTGTGAGTTAAATTGTCATCAAAATGCATTTTTAGTGCATGGAAAGCTCTAAATTTAGAACTGGTAATTAAGTGTTAGTGTACCTTTGAATTCCTCAAAATTTCTAGCACACCTCTAAAATAGAACACTTCAAAAGTAGTGCACCTATACAATAGGTCCAAAAAATACAAAAAAAAATTGAGTATAAAAATTAAATTTCTATCTTCTAGGTTATCTTCCCTTTTATACCAGAGCGATGGCTAGATGTTTGCTCTTGAATTTCTATATAATCTCCATTACTTGGGGAGCTTCCAAAAAATCTAAAGCCTCATATTTATGCCTAACTATTTGCCAATAATTACTGATATCCATTTGAGTTTGTAAAAAATCATCAAGTCTCAAAATACCTCTTCAGTTTTGAATGGTTTCTTGATATCTTCATCAGATGAAGAATCCTTGAAAGTACTTTGAAATTGTTCAACTACTACTTGGATTGACTTGAGCTTTGTATTTGATTCATCTTCAAAAATCTTAAGGGAAATGGAATCATAATACATTTTTGCATCCAAAATTTTCTCTTGAGATTGGATCTTTAACTTCTAAATATCTTCATGAAGTCCTTCCATGACCTTATTTCTGATAACTATCTTCTCAATCCAATCCTCATGTTTATCAATCTCATATATTATATACTCTTCCATGAGTGTACGGTACCTTTGACCTATTATTATTTGGAGTTCTTGAAGGCCTTTTCCCTAGGTATGTACCTCATCCATAAGCCCAAAATCTTGGTTTACTATAGATACCAATTTCTCCACACTAGAATGAAAATTATGTAATAGGTTCAAATTAGCCTATATTATATGTGCACCTTTCTATTCAAAATTGTCACATCATTGCTAACATGCTCCCAAAAATGAACCAACTTAGACACTACCCTTATATCTAATTTATAATGTCATAGAGAGAGTAATCTCTAGATGGTCTTGATCTAATGGATCTACAATTCCATGCAGATATCCTCTTAGTAGCTTTTTTTCTTTATGTAGCTTTCTTAAATCATTCTCATTATCATCAAAATGTCTGAACACCTCCCTGATTCCCATAATGACCATCACTTTAGCTACATATACTATGGGCTATCCTAATAGGACTTTTATAATTTGATAGTCTGTAGAAGTCAAATCTTTAGTTTCAGCATGTGGAGTAGCAATGGCTATGTGAGAAAGTAGGTATTTATCTCTATTCTTCATTGTCAAGGTCAATTAGTGTACATCACTCATAGGTAGTTTGGGTCTCTTGATGGCTTCTACAAGTGCACTGATACTCTCCTCTTTTTTCAGGTTCAAATGTCACTTTTGTTGAACCATGACTTCCCTTTTCAACCAAGCTAGTATAGTGCCCATTGGAGACAAATATTTGGCTAAAAAGGATGATTTACCTATAGATCATTTTACCTTATCCCTCCTTTCTAGAGTCTTCTTCTATGAGAGATCTAAATTTGGTGTCCTTGTATTTATTGTATTGAAAGTCCTAACCTCTATATCTTGAGAAGTTTTTTGAGGTTCTTCAAGTATCCATTCTTCCTCTAATACTTCATCAACTAGCCTCTACTTGAGCTCTTCTTCACACACTTCTCTCTCTTCTTGAGTGATAGGAGGGAGTGGAGTGGCTGATCCTTTGTCCAAAAATTATAAGTCCTACAATGGTGGTTGTGAGGTACCTGAAGATTCTTGTGGTAGAAGTAGCATTTGATTCCAATTCTCTCCTAAAGGTTAGTTCGTGAGTGTATCTTTTATTTTATCACCCACCATTTCAATCCCTACTTGCATAAAGTCAAAATTAGACATCTTGAAAATATCTAATCACTTCCCCTCTTCTTCATCCATCCTCTGTTATTGCCCATCCTCCAAAGTTGTAACCTCAATAGGTTTCTTAGGAATAGATGGAAACATAATGGTAGATGTTATCCTTCTCTCTTCCTGAGTGGCCCTTGCCAAGAATGTCCTTTGACTCAATGGAATATTATCTTCTCTATCTTCTTCATCATCTTCATCCTCTTTAGTGATGATTTTAGGGACTATAACAAAGGGCATAACCCTTCTTTGTATCTTTTACCTCCTAGTCCTTTTAACTGTAGGTCTAACTTTATCTTTCTTGGCAATTCAGGGAGAGGATTCTTCCTCTAGAGTAGGTGGTGACACCTCCTATGCTTCCTATTTTTTCTCTCATTCTTGTTCTAGGGGAGGCACTTCTAGAATATCTTGAGCTTGAGTTGATCCTTCATTTTGAGGCTCTTGGTTCTCAGGTTCTTGAGCTACCTCTTGGGCTCGAGTCACTTATTGTTGTTGCAAATCTTTGGCTTTAGGCTCAACTTTCTTAGGAGAAGCTCTTTTTCTCTTATTCTTCCCTTTGTCTACCCTAAAGTATCCAAAATCTTTGTCATGCTTATATACCATTTTGCGCCTGACTGGAGACTATGCAAGGAAAGTTGGCACTGTTACTTTTGAACCTTTACCCTTAACTAGGCATGTTGTGGCTTGGAGGGTGATTGTCTAAGGAATTGGGTCCAATGTAAAGGGCTTCTTGATCCAATCTCTTGTCAATCGAGTTATATTTCTCACCCTATGATTAATATATATGTTCTCTTCCCTGTATACCTCTACATTCATAATTGGTGTATCAAATATCTTATCCCAATTGTACAAGGGATCTAAGACCTCTTGAGTTTCTTATTGATGACCTTTAGTGGTATCTTTAACTTAAAGGCACTTCTTTCTAGATAGAGATTCATCCTACAATAATCCCAAATTTAGATATCATAGTCATCTATCACATTTATCCATCCTCTACTACATCTTCATGAACAAATTGTTTTCCTACCAAAAGTTTAACTTTGCCAATATTGTCAAAGAACGGGCAAGGGGAGTTGTAATATTCCAAGGGATAGTGATCCCATTCTATATCAAAGGTCATGATATCATATTTTCACTAAACTTGAAATGGACCTATAGTGATAGGCCATACCCAAGTCTCCTTATGCTATTTCCTCACTCTGTCATATGTAGAGTGAGTTTACTTGCAATCTCCTATAAAATGAGCCTATTTGATGGATATCTTGGGAGTTTCTTTGGACTCTCCATTGTACCTACTATCCTTAGGTGGGTGAATGTCCTAAATTGGATGTAGCAAACACCCATCTCTGCAATCCTTGTCAATACCTCTACTGACATCCTCTTGCAATAATCACCCTCAATGAACTAGATGATTACAAAAGTGAAAGCATCATTCAATATTTTACACTCCTTGCTCTGATCTAAGAGTTTCTTCTTCACCAGTTGGAGATATACCACATAAGGCCATGTGTTAGCATCTTGCATGCTTCCCTTGTTATACAATCTTGGATATTCAGTTATCCTTACCACTAGTAAATAGACTAAGTATGATGTCATGTAAAAATTGGTGTGATCTTTGACTCCATCCAACTACTCATCTAAGATTTTACTTAGTATTATGGCCCAATCAATTGGAATTTTAGTTGTTTTAATGGTCTCGATGAAATGTACCATCCAAATATTTAGGTGCTTGGCTATTAGTAGATCTATAACCCTACTCAGAAGAAAAATAGAGTATCCAATATCATCCTTCATGTATCCTCTTGTCAAATCTACCTTACCTACTCTCCTTCTCATCGGTGTTCTCTCAATCAAGAATGATGATTGTAAGATCTGCTTAGCTTCTTTTTCATGTTCCCTATACCATATTTTGGCTTGATGATAAGTAATTTTCACATACTAATCCATCCTATAAATATGGAAGACTTTCTCAATATTCCTTGATCTTATGTCCTAGACTATATCCATTGTTATACTCTTTACACCTCTTTCTTCTAAAATATAGTTATTTTCTAAGGCCATGATCAACTCTGAAGATTTCATTGATCTAGGATGTGAGGCCCTATCAACCAAGTCTAATTTGATAAGTGCTAAGACCATCAAGGACCTCTCCTTTGTCTTGTTGCAAACTACCAAGAATGTTTTCCAATCTATATGTCCCAATTTTGTATCTCTAATCTTTGAATGTGCACTATGAAAGTGTGATTTCTTAGGTGTGCCTTGAAACATGAAAATAACTAGTTTTGAAGTCATCTTCTCTACAAGTGAGGATGATGAGGAAGCCATTTTATTTGCACAAAATGAAAATATATTAGTCTAGAGAGGTGAAAATTGAACCCTAATTTCTAAAAAAGTAGACTTAGAACCCTAAAACCCTTGCAAAGCCAAATAAATCCATCCCTTTTAAATATATTTATGCAATTTAGCACACCAATGCACCTTGATAGGTGCACTAGGTGTGCTAAATGACTCAAGAGTAGTCATTAAGCATAGTTGCATACCTATACATGTGCACACCAATATAAGTTGCACACATGCACATGTGTGCTATTGTTCACATTTCATGTGCAATGGGACTTGGTTGGCTTTGTGAGGTTTAAGGGTATGCACTTGCACACCTTAATGGGGTGTGCATGTGTGTACCCTTACCTATGTTCTAGTTGAAAGGTCAAAAAATGGTGTGCATATGCACACCATTACGTAGGTTCTTAGTTTAGGTTTTTTGAAAGCTACACAACTGTGCACCTTTCCCTTAGGAGTCAATTTTTAAAAAAAATTTAAAGATACAAATAAAGGTGCACACTTATGCACCTCAAATAGGTGTGTACGTGTACACCTTTCTTAGCCTTTTTGACCATGTTGTGTGTAGGAGAGGAGGAATTTAGCCCACCTCTATAGGTACAAAGGTGTACTCATAAATTCTCTATGGAGAAAAGTGAATAAGGGGAGGGGTAGTCTTGGGTATTTATAGACCAAAGCCCATGTACACCTCTATGGATGTGCACACCTAGATAAGTGTGTAGGTGCATACATCCAAAGGGTATGCATACATACTTGTGAATCTAGCACACTTGTGCACCAATGATAGGTGTGCATGTGTGCTAGGTGCACTAGAGTGTAGCTTAACCTTTTAAACACATTTTGGGTCCAAATCACTTAAAACCCACAATTGGTTTTTTAGGCAGGGTACCTAGCAAGACCCAAACTCTAGGTAGAGTCCAAAAAAGGATTCAAACCCTAGACTAGGGGTTTAGGAAAGAAAAAAATGACTAGGGGGTCCCCATTTTCTAGAAGAAATGGCACATGCATTGTGAAACCACAACAAGTTTGAAAAGCTAAAACATTATAATGGAAGTAGAAATAAGTTTGGAAATGATGCACCATGTTATGCAAAAGGTAAAGTATAAAATATATTGAATGAGAAGATTAGATTAGATAATATATATTGGGTTGATGGTTTGAAATATAATATGTTGAGTGTGGCATGATTGAATAGTTTAGGCTACCACATTGAATCCCAAAAAAAGAAAGAAAATATCTATGACACTACTAGTGAACTAATTGGAAGTGGAGATAAAATAAAAGGTAACTTGTTGTATCAAGACCTATCAAGTGATACTTGTTTATTCACACAATTTGAGGATGTTTGGTCATGGCATAAGAGGCTGTGTCATGTGAAATTTGATAATGTGGTAAGAATTAGTAAGATGAAAAGAGTTAGAGGATCACCTAGATTGAGGAAACCTAATAAAGTGATGCATAAACAATGTCAAATGGGAAAATGACTAAGTCTAGTTTCAAGAGAAAGACATATTCTTCTAATGAAATTTTGGAGTTGGTTCATACTGATTTATGTGGTCCTATTTTAGTGAAAAGCTATTATGGTGACAAATACATTATTATATTTGTTAATAATTTCTATAGAATTATGATCATGATGTTCCTTAAAGAAAAATCTGATGCTTTTTAGATGTTTAAGTGGCGTTTGGCTATATTTGAAAAGGAAACAAGAAAGAGTTAGAAATGCTTACGATTAGATTGAGGAGGTGAATTCATATCAAATGAGTTCAATATATTCTATAATGACAAAGTAATCAAGAGACAAATGAGTGCACTGATGGCTCCACCACAAAATGGAATAATTGAAAGAATGAATAAATCAATCATGAACTTTGCAAGAATAGTAATGATGGAAAGAGTGTTTCACAAATTTATTGGAGAGAAGATGTAAGTACTGTTGTCTATACACTAAATTCAATCCAAGTCAAGAAAGGTAGAAACAAAAACCCTTTTGAGCTATGGCATGGTTATGCACCTAATGTCAAATATTTTATTTTTTTTGGAAGTAAGTCTTATATACTAAAAGATACAAGGAAATGAAAACTTTATGCAAAGAGTGATGAAGGTGAATTCATAGGATATTGCACTAAAAGAAAGGCGTACAAGTGTTTGAATTCTAACACTAAAAAAGTTGTGGAAAGTGCAAATGTTAGTGTTGATGAATTTGCAAAAAAGAATGAAGAGGAATGTAAGAAAGAACTTGAAGGCTACATAATTTTTTTTTAATCTCTAAAGTATAAAAAAGTACATTAATTGAACTAGAGGAGTTTTGTAAGAATCAACAGCTTGGCACTGCTGAGGTTTAGGAGAAAAAGTATGTCGAGTCTCACCATGTTGGCAATTGCATTCACCACATTAACCATCTCATATCTAGGTTGTGCATAACATAACTTGAAATATCAAATATTTTAATACATCTAGGTAGAAATAAAATTAATGAAATGTAAACACATAACAAAAAATATTTGGTAACCTAGAAACCATCCAAGGTGAAGGTAAAAATGGGGGGGGATGACACCCACAAATATTCACTATTGCAATAACAAAGTTATCCTATTATGACCACAATTTTGATCATTTATGATGATCTACCATATGAGGGGTTTTCCTTGTTAAAATATTTAATACTATTAGGTCTAATTTTATAAATAATGTTACACTTATAATGAAGTAAGGACTCATTTAAGATATTTACAAAGGTCTATTAAAACAACATTGTTAAAAGATTTGCGCTAATTCAAACTATTAAAATTGATTTATTATTGGATCTGCACTTACAATTACTGATTATGAATCTCTTCCTTTTAATTCTTCATCTAATCTCTTATCTAATATATCTTTTACCTATCCTTCACTACTTCAACAAGGTCTCTAACTATGTTTCTTCACAACTTTCTCTTGCACCCACCAAAACTTAACTCCTTCACATCCTTTGCACAATTCACACTCTCTTATGTGATATCACACACACACACACACACACACACACTATATATATATATATATATATATATGTATGTATGTATGTATGTATGTATGTATGTATGTATGTATGTATGTATGTATGTATGTATAAAGACATCTATAAAGTCTTCTAAACATTTTCATTTCTGCCTCTTTATTTGATTGGTTGTCCATTCTTCATAGGGACATGTAACAACCATTACAAAAAACTCTATAATCATTAAATGTCATGTACAAGTCAGCTCAAAATGGTTTACCTCAAAGTTTGTACCATTCAAGACATTTTTTCTCACTTTTTTTTACTTGGCACATATTGTCTCTGATGTTGGGTTGTAACTATTCTTTCTATTGTTGTTTAACCTTAACTGTACTTAGCTTAAATTGAAAGCTCTCAATAGCCAAAGACTTTCTTGGCTCCTATAGGTCTTGACATATACATTATTATTTACAAGTATTTACATGACTTGGCTTATATAGAATAGCTTAGTTGCAGTGATGATTGACTAACTCTGCCTTATTTATGACTGAGTATTTGACACTAATAGACAACAAAACTTAGAGAGACCAAAAAGAGGTATAAAATATATCACTCCTAATGCTATCATACTTTTTCAATGATTTCATATTGGTAATCATGTATACTAAATTATCTCTAATAGCATTCACCTTTCCCTATGTTATAGGGTAGGTGAACTATGTAAGCTCTCGTCAAGAGTACCAATGATGTATAGTCTTTGCAAGGAATGTGTGCCTTTCCTAATTAGTATCCACGTAGATATAGGAGGACACACAAGAGGAATAACCATGTAAACTAGGATCCCAAAATCAGTACCACCAAAATCCATAATGATGGAACACATACAAGAATATTAAGATAGTTGATAAATAGAGTTGATATGCACATGCATATGCATATATGTAGATTGTCTTAAAAAGTAATCTAATTTAAAAATATATTTCTAAATTATGCAATAAATGTTAAAAATTGAGTAAAATTTATTAAAAATCATATTAAAAAATTTCACTATATTTAAAACTTAATTTAATTACATTTAAATTTTAATCACATAGAATCTTATTTAGTAATCTAAAATGTTACTCATGTTAATGTCAAAAGGGATTGTAATAGGTCATATTGGACATATTAAGGATTAAGAGATCTATATATGGCCTAAGGGGTCCTAATAAGTCATACTAGGCCAAAATGGGTTAAAATATGTCATATTATATATGTGAGCTCTTAATGGTTACTAGTAGTCGTGTTAGGTCAATAGGGGTCCTCATAGGTCATGTTAGGAATCTTGGCATAAAAGGTCCTATAAGATCATGGCAACTCTTGGTTGGTCTTATTGGGTAATAATAGGTTTTAAATTATGTTATGACACATTACATATTTAGGATCCATATGTGTCTTTAGGAGACTTAAGGAGTCCTACTAAATCCTAATATGTATTAATAGGTTTTATTAAATCTTGATAGGATGTAATATGTCTTATTAGGTAATAATTGATCTTAAATTGCTCTACAACACATTATGACTCCTTCGGATAAATTATTAGGTATATAGGATCCACTTGTGTCATAAGTGGACTAAATGAATCCTACTAGTTACTAACATGTATTAATGGGTTCTACTAGGTCTTATAGGATATAATAGGTATTATTAGGTAACAATAGATCTTAAAATATTCTACAACACATTAGGACCCCTTATGATACATTATTGGATACCTAGTCCAATTGTGTTTTAATTAGGTTCTAACATGTATTAATAGGTTCTATTAGGACTTACTAGGATGTAATTTGTTTAATTAGGTAATAATAGGTCTTAAATTACTCTACGACACATTAGGACCCCTTATGATATATTACGAGGTACATAGGATCCAGTTGTGTCTTGAGAGGACCTAATGAGTTTCACTAGGTCCTAATGAGTATCAATAGGTTCTATTAGCTCTTACTAGGAGTAATAAATCTTATTAAGTAATGGCAGTTCTTAAATTACTCAATAACAGATTATAAATTCATGTGATACATGAGTAGGTATATAGAATCCATATGTGTTTTATGGGAACCTAAGGAGTCCTACTAGGTCCTACCTTGTATTAATAGGTTATATTAGGTCTTAATATGTCTTATTAGATATTAATGGTTCTTATATTACTCTATAATATATTAGTACCCCTTATGATACATTAATAAGCACATAGGATCAATATGTGTCTTCAAAAGACCTAAAGAGTCCAACTAGGTCCTAGCGTGTATTATAGGTCCTAATAGGTATTAATAGGTCTAATAAGTCTTAATAGGATTTAATATGTTATATTAGGTTTCACTAACTCACAATAGATATAAAAAATTATTCTTCTAATTTAGATATTACCATGGAGCATTTCTTTTCTAATTATTATATATAGTAGAATCTTACTTGAATACATTTAGTTGGGATTATTAGCTATACATGACTAGTTAATTTATATATTTTATTCATCAAATATAAATGATGTGTATTAGAATTAAGTTCATAATGGGTCATAATAGGTCATGTTAAGTTATAAAGGGATGTAATCGGTCATGTTAGATATGTTAGGTCTTAAGGCTTGTTAATATGGCTTAAGAGACCTTATCAAGTCATGTTAGACATATTAGGTCTTAAGGAGTACTAAGAGGTCATGTTTGGCACATTAGTTCTTAGTGGATCCTCATATGGATTAAGGAGTACTACTAGGTCATGGTAGGTCTTAAGGGTCCTAATAGGTCATATTAGGTTATGTTAAGTTATGCTATATTATGTTAACTCATGATACATAATGTTAGTTGATATGTTATATATGGTTAAACTAGGTCATGTTAAGTCATTTTTTTAATGTTTTCTAACATTATTTGTAGAAGGTTGTCAAACATTTTCTCAAGTTTTTATACATTTTTTAAAGTTTTCATATACATTTTCCAAAGGTTTTAAAACAATTTTGTAACATTATTTCTAACAAAAATAAAGAAAATATTTTCATACACTTTAAAATTTGCATACATTTTTAATTAGTTTTTTATATAATTATCTCTAAAGTTGTATACCATAATTTTTTATATTTAAAAATTATTAGAAAAATACATTAATAATTATATTAAAACTATTAACTGTAATCACCCAAAATTTGCCCCATAATCTCAAATTACTTAATCATTTCTTTTATTGATCAACATAAGCAAATTTAGATAATCATAGAATTTCATCTAGCTCACGCTTCTTAATCATTTATTCATTTCTATAAGATGTTAGACATTCTTATTCAAATTCAAATTTGAATCCCTTTTGAAAAGACACATGAATATTCATTTCAAATAAATTGAAAATTGACATATATCTCCAAAAATGAGTTTTATATTCAAAATGGGACCTTTATTCTATTGTGAATATTTTATTCATAGTGGATTCAAGGAAATGAATATTTTATTCATGGTGGGTTTAAGGAAATGAATATCTTATTCATGGTGGATGAAAACTAATATTTTATTCACAATGGGTGGAGACAAATATTTTATTCATAGTGGGTTCAAGGCAATGAATATCGTATTCATGGTGGATGGAAATTAATATTTTATTCACAATGGGTGGAGATGAATATTTCATTCATCATGGTTCAAGGAAATAAATATTTTATTCACAATGGGTGAATATTAATATTTTATTCAAAGTGGAGTTCATATATTTATTTTATATTCAAAGTGGATTCATAATATATTTTGAATCAAAATGCTCATTTTAATATTCAAAATGCTCACTTTAATATTTTAATATTCAAAGTGCTCATTTAAAATTAAAAAATGCTCCTCCATTTTGAATTAAATAATAAAAATGGACCCATCGACTCATCTTTGCATGAATCTCCGCCCTTGATCATGAGTCCCTTGAATTTGATCTTAATTGTCCATTTTTCTTTAAAAAGGAGGCTCTTCCTCTCTTAAGGACATTAAATTTTTCTTATTATTATGTTGCAAGATTGAAGATCATATGCTACTAGAGAACTTCTATCTTCTAGTCTTCATTCCTCATGCTTCTTACTTCTCATTCTAGCTTTTATTTATGCATATAGCTTAACACACCTAATCTAAATAGGGGCCTTTTTTGTAATCTCTCATTCTTTCTTGCATCTTGCACATCATTTATAGTTTAGTTGCATTGCATCTTTGAATCTTCCATTTCATGGTGTACCTTGTGATGTATTTGCATGCTTGGTTCATTTGATAGCTATATTTTCATATCCCACACATCATGGATAGAAAGCTATAGGCCATCATCTAAGTTCTCTAATTCATAGAGTACCTTGGATATAAGGGTCTATAGAAGCGTGACCCACTTTTATGCACACATTAATAAATATGGAAAACTTGTTATAAACTATTAGACTATTAAATTAATTAATTAAAATATTAACATGCATAAAATAATAAAAATACACGACTAACATAGTCCAAGATAATAGGTTGAATAGCTCTCTCCCACTCCAAAAAGCTTGGAGTTATATAGTTTGAATGAGCTCTTTCGGGGCATTTTTGGGGATCATATATAGACTTTTGAGGTTCTAGCTAAAACTAGTTTCATTAGGATGCCCATGTTCAAATAGGATGTTGGCAAAACATTAGCACTATATGGCATATAGTCATTGCCACCTAAGTCTAGCCAATCTATTTTTGGTCAGAACTTGTTTGGTTAGACCCACAAAGTTAGTCTAAAGGGTGACACTATTAATATAATACATTTCTAAATGTTAGTGCTTTCTTCTAAACAATTAACATTAATGTATCTTATTTATAATTGTGCCATGCACTATATTAGAGTGCATCATTTGATAATCAATATGATCAAATATTTATCATTTATATTTTTCATATCATATCAAAGAAATCATATGATTGGACATAAGAACAATAGAAACATGGTAAGGATAATATTATAGAATACATTTTGTGCACCAATATTACTAATAATTTATAGATCATCTAGAAATAGAACATTAAAAGAGAAGAAAATGAACCCTATTGTTGGCAGAAAAGATTTGTGAAGGATTCATTGGTATAGAAGAGATGTTATACGAATGATGAGACACCTATTAATGAAATTATAGGAGATGTCATTTCACTACACCTATCATTAAGACAATCATTCTATATATAGGTTGGAGAGTGTGGTAAAATATATGGAGGTATTCAAAGTCTAGGATTGACCTCTATCTATCTTGATAGAGGCATACAAAGTGATCTTGCATGATCACTCTTGAATCTTGTATTAATCTCTATGATAGTATTCTATTTTAGGGTTTAATTCTCATATATTTTTTATTATATGGTTTCATTTTTGATATTTGAGTTTTTAATCTTGCCTAAAAGCTTTAAAATTTGGTGTTTCTCTATCTTGGGTTAGTTCTTTCTCAAGTTCAAGTGTAAAATTTATATTCACTAGAACATGAGAAGTATGAGGGGATCCTCATTAAATTAGACTAGATGAATGGAGAGAATATTTATTAGAGTGATAAAGAGGTCTAGGAGACTCTTGATCATGGTGAGATGACTAAGTATATCATGTGAATCAAGGACTACAAACTAGAACTCTCCTAGAAAATGTGTGGAGCCTTAGCATGATGGAAAGGTTATGGGGAGTTGAATTTATTTTGTAATTATGCTTCAATCCATTTTTTTCATCACTATACTGACCATGTAAGAAGTGAAGGTTACAAGGAACACAAAAATTTTCTTCAAAGTGTTGGAGTTCTTTCTTGACCTAGGAGAAAAACTTCATATGCTTTATCATGGGTTCAACAAAAAAGTGATGAATGGGGTGTGGCACACCCTAATCAAGGTTCTCATTCAATTCATTATTTAGAAAGGAAGGTGAAAATGGTTTCATTTGCATATTTTCTCCATGTTAAATCTTTTTTTTTTAATGACTTATTCTATTTCCCATTTTGGATTTATTATTCTCCTTCCTTTCCTAAGTAAAATCACAAAGTTATAGGCTCCCTACCAAAACACCAAGGGTTTTTGTTTAGAATTTATGAATTCCATTGTAATCTAACCATTAGGTCCTCCCCTCACCTTTTACATGAGATAAATAATTAGGTTTTTGAGGCCATTATTTCCTTAGTAAGATAAGGTAGTACCTCGACCACTCCAAAGACCTTCTCTACTTCAATTGTGAGGAATATGCCCATCATTCTCATCCCCCTTCCTCCCCCCTTATCCCACCCCCCTGCCCCCCACCCAGAGAGAGAGAGAGAGAGAGAGAGAGAGAGAGAGAGAGAGAGAGAGAGAGAGAGAGAGAGAGAGAGAGAGAGAGAACTCCATGAAAACAAGGATGAAACTATGGTTGTCTTGAACAACTCTAAAAAGGGGCCTTCCTTGTCTATGGAGAGGGACTAGACCCAAAATATCTCTTCTAATTTTTTACTCCCCTTAGTTAGGTTCCATGATGTACCCTACCTCCCCAACTATGGCTTTAAAGATACCTAGGTGACCTTCATGTGTTTATGGAACCCTTGCTAGGACCTCTTCCAAAAAAGTGGATGACACTAATAATTTGGATACTCTTACCTTGAACTCAATAGAGATGGCCTCTATAACAATAGGTTGAAGATGGTGGATTCTCTTGTAGATACACATAGATCATGTAAATATTAACAAGTTGAAAGAAATTATGGATGAAGAGTGAAAATCTATGGACTAGACATCAAGATGCAAGAATGAAGTATGGTAGGAAGTGGGTAGGGAGATGGATGAAAAGCTTCATAACTTAGAAAAAATGCAGGAAAAGTTAGAGGAGAAATATTAAAAAATTCCATAACAGCAAGAGAGAAAAAAAATACTAAAGGCCTTGGTGTTTATTAGAAAATAATAGGATTAGCTTGGGGAACAAATGAATAATTCAGTATAAGACAAAATGGAGGAGGAAATTGGAAATCTAAATGGCTAGCTAAAGGAAATATTAGAAAATAAGAAGCACAAGGAGGAGACTCTGAGAAAGGAAGAAGGTTATCAAGAGGCCTCCCATGGGTTGAGTGAGACAAGACCTTTTCATCCCCCTAAGTTCTCCTTGATGGATCATCTCAAGGAGTTGTGAAGGTATTAGGCTAGTCCATGGTTTGTTGTCTCTAAGTGGTGTGTATTGGGTCCCTATGTTTTGTGTGCCATCTATAGATGGTGCTAGATTTTGTCTACTAGATGGTGGTTTCCAATTTGGTTTGGTGCAGTGATGGTAGTGTTTGACTATATTGGGCTTATTGGTACTATAGTATGTCGTTGGTTCATGAATTTTTTTATTTTTTAGTTTTTGTCTTAGTCCATTTTTTGGTCATTTTTTTTGCAAATGATTTTTGTTGGTCTCACAATTTGATTAGTGGTTTATAGTTTTTTGTTTTACCTTGGTAGTTATTGTTTCTTCTAGTTCTAGCTCTTTCTAGTAGGTGTCACTTCTTGTGACCTTAAATTTTGGATTTCAACTTGATGTTACATTTTTGTAATGGATTCAAGCCCTTCCCACCATACATAATTAGAATTTTTTGAAGGATTGAAAGTGTTGGTTGTGTACATAGATATCAAGATGTAAAAAAAAATCCAATCTTCCTCTTAATTCAAACCATTTGAGGTAATCTTACAAGGAAATCATATCTTGTGGATATGAGCTCTTTTATATTTTTTTGTGTTGTATATTATGTGTTGGAGTAACAAATATTTCCCCCATATTATGTGTTTTCATAACCAAGGTTTTCTAGCCTATGAAGATATGAAATAATTTTTAGATGTCAAAATTCCAATATTGATAAGAGTGTGTGTTAAGATATGGTGTATCACTAAAATATTGAAACCACACCATAGATAGTGGAGTAAATACCTTCTATTGCAAGGAATTTTGAGCCTATATTTCTATTTAGCAGAAAATAAGTTTTTTTAATTAAATGGATAAGATTTTATAATGTCTCCTATACTATCACATGAAGAGATATGAAATAATGACATCAACCTATAGCCTTGCACTCTTCTACTAAATAAAGAAAGATGATGATTTAAATTAGTTATGTAACTATTTTATTTGATCACATTATATTTTTTAGATGTAAAAGATGCTTCATCATTGGTAGTGGTTACACTATCAAAGATTACAAAAAATATTTGATAGTGTTTCAAGGAATTTTGTTTTCATACTTCCTAGAAGGTTAATGTTTCTTTTTCCTTGAATGAGGCTCAATTTTCTTGTGTGAAGATTCATTCAATGTTTTTCTCGGAAGATTCTTCTTCTATAAAATAGTATTTTATTTGTTAGTGATTGAAATATTCTCCAACCCTTTTACATTTTGTGGCTTCTGCATTTTAATTCGTTAGAATATAGAAAATGTAATATTTTTGTTTGTATCAAGGTGATATATCTCATTGTTCAATAAGTGATATGAATTATATTATTGGAAGAAAATAGAATTCATACAATTTTTATTCTATGTTGGATAGGCTAGTCCACATGATAGATTTCTTAGAGCCTTATACTATTTCAATCATTGAAGAGATGGATTGGTATGGGTTAGTTTACTTTAATAAATATATAGATTTAGTCTATATGGGAAAGGAGTATGAAATTTTGATTTTTCTTTTCCATTTTAAAATAAATAAATCTATTGGACAATATAATTTTATCAAGAGTGAATGAACCATTCATTTCTCACATATTAGGTTTATTAAATGGTTCCATAGTCTTCATCATGTATTACCTCTTAATGGTGATTTTGGGGGCTCAAAATATTTTTCATACAATAATTACAAGGAAGATGCCTCACAAGAATCGTCAAAGAAATAAAATGGATAAATTACAGTAACCTTCAAATATGGAGGTTAGCAACATAGAAGATTCAAGGAACTTCCATCATCTCAAGTTATTTTCTTTCTTCGAGGTGGTTCTCTACATGAGAAACATTTTGTGAAGTGTTTGGTTTTCTATTTTTTTCCTTTCTAATATTCACAAATTTGAAGAAAGTATGGTTTGTACAATCTAATTTTGGAGATTTTTTTTGCAATTGATATTGTGCTTAACTTGGATTGTTGTCAACTGAGCTTAGGAGTATATAATCAAGAATTATAACCTTTTAGATTCACTAGAAAATGATAGATATCTATCACATATCTAATGGAATGATTGTTGAATAATTGAAGACTTTGTGTCTTTTCATCATCTACAACTATCTTGTGAATCATATAAGAATACATCATTTGATCAATAATATTATTTATTATATCTATCAGACAAAGACTCAAAATTTCTCCTATAAAAAAGGAAGTGACTTGGTCACATGGTTGCAATTACGAAAGGATAAGACCAAGGTATGTTTTAGTTGGTAATATTCATCAACTGGATAATTTTAGAAATTTTTGGCTAGTAATATAGCTAATAATTTAAGATTCAACACAACCTAGATCGCCATATTTTTATAAATTTTAGCTCTAAAATATTTAAAATCACTCAATAATTTATTTTATTAAAAAAATTATATTCAAAGATTTGCCAATAGTAGATATATGATTAGATTTGGTTTACCAAAATATTATATATTATTGGAGAAATTTAAATTAATTCACCAATAATTGTCATAATTATTAGTTACTTTAGGCATATATCACAAATATTTAGTGCTCAATATTGATTTAAAATATGATCCTCGTAATATTTGATGAGTTAGAAAATATGTAATTTTCATTTGTAATTTTCCACGGTGATTAATGTAATTTCTACTATTGTTATGTTTCACTAGTATTTTCTATACAAAAATTATGATTCCAAAATAAGTGCCAAAATAATTAATATTTAAAATTAAAAAATAATTAAAGATTCATAAATAGAAATTAATTTATCCTTTCAAAATAATGAAAGATTCATCACTATTTTATATCTCATTTTGGAGGGGGTTTCTTAAATATTACCCTGGATAAGACTCTTGAAAAGGATTGTAATTATGAATGGTAGTGACTCTTCAAAAGACGATAACTATGATGTTTTGTGACTTTTTGAAAATAATTTGATTATGAAGGGTTGTGTTCATTTAGAAGGACATAGATGAAAAATAAAATAAGAATTATAATTTAATATTGAAAAAGATAAAAGTAAACAAATATAAGTGGAATCCCAAAGACTAATCAATAAATCACTAAGAGAATTCGACATAATACATTGTGAGACCGAATTGCATGTGTGAGGAGAAGACAAGGTCATTCATGAATCTTGTGTGTGTGTGTGTGTGTGTGTGTGTGTGTGTGTGTGTGTGTGTGTGTGTGTGTGAATGTGTGTGTTTGTGTGTGTGCATATATATATATATGTGTGTGTGTGAGTGTGTGTGTGTGTGTGTGTGTGTGTGTGTGTATGTATATATATATATATGTATATATATATATATATATATGTATATATATATATATGTATATATATATGTATATGTGTATATATATATGTATATATATATGTGTGTATATATGTATATATATATGTGTGTGTGTGTGTGTATATATATATATGTATGTATGTATGTATGTATGTATGTATACACATATATACATATATACCTATATTTATATGTATACATATATACATGTATATATATTTATAGACACACACACACACACACACACAGACACACACACACACACACACACACACACACACACACACACACACACACAAAGAGAGAGAGAGAGAGAGAGAGAGAGAGAGAGAGAGAGAGCGAGATGGTACAGGAGCACCCCCAAATTTACCCATTACAAGCACACAAGTGCACCCAAATACAAGGTGTTAGGGTATTGATTTGATCGATGATCCAATTATGTCAATAAAGTCTTATTTATATGGCAAGGGGACACTAGGTGATCTTATAAACCTAGTTGTCTATCTTAGTCATTTTGGGACAATTTTAAGATAGGGTGAGCTAGAATAGTCTAGGACCCTTAAGGAAGTTTGACGATGTTAATTAAGCCTTTATAAGGTCCTTAGTAGTGTCTATGCTTAAAAATTTACTAGTTTCATAACACTTGACATCATTTGTAAAAAGTTTGCAATGTTCCAATGTTTCATAATGCATTTTTTTGTCAAAAAATGCAACTTTTGAATCCCAACATTCACAACCACTTTGGTTGGTTTGAATTATTTTGGGAATGTATAAAAGGTTTAGAAACCTTTCTCTAGTGAAGGGAGTGAACCTATTCTAAAGTATTATGCTAAAATCAATAAAAATCTAACTATTTTCCTAAAAATCCAACTATATTATGAATTGTATGGATCTGTATGGATCCCCGTGCACCATTAAAAGGTTCTAAAAGTTAACCTAGTTTCTTATGAGAAGTTTGCAAGTGGTCTAAGGTATTCAAGTGGATTTTTATGAAGGTTTTACAATTTTGTCTTGCCACTGGTTGCAGGAAGGCCCTAACTAGGGTTTCAAGACAAAATTCTAATTTCCTAGAGACTCTACCATGGGAAAAGTCTAAGCCTTGGTGGAAAAAAAGGAGGGAGGATGCACTTTAATATTTTTGGGGTCTCGGATTAGTAGGCATCTGATGGAGCAAGAAATCATTAAACCCTCTAGATAGGCATCTACATGTGACTATCTAGAATTTGGGTTTTGATGTACAACTTAACTTGATGGTATAATGAAGACCTAAAACCTTGGATTTATTAGTTTGGAATGATCCTAAAAATATTCCAACTAGAGTGATTGGAAGTATATTTTAATTTGGGGCACTTTCTTTGTAAAAGATACCTAAATGCCCTATTGGGCCTAGGAGGAAATTGTGAACACCAGGAGTTAGGAGATTGATCAAGAGTCCTAACTTGGAGAGTGTTGTTGGTGAGTGGATTAAAACATTTGAGGGTGGTCTAGACTTACTTTGGTGGACTTCCATGTAATTTTTCTTCATTAATCCATCTTTTCTCCTTATAGCCCTATATTGGCTTTGGTGTCTAAAAAGTGTCTCAAAGTTGCTTATGTGTGGGATTTGCCTTGTATTATGTATAAATGTTATGTATAACCTTGATAGAACCATGTTATACCCCTAAATTTTTTGGTTCTATTTGTGACTTAATTGTTCCTTAAGGGTGTTGAAGATTAGTGAGAGAATCTAATCTTGTAAGTGTAGGTTTTGGGAACCCTAGTGGAGCCCTAGATTATATGTTGAGATGAGAGTGTTAAAGACCTTTGAGTATTTGATTGATATTTTTTGGGGATCTCCTAAAAGTGGTATCAAATAAAAATTAGATCGTTAGAGGAGATAAGTGATTGACATGGCAGAAGAAGATATTGGACTACCTACTAAAATGACAGATGTAGAACTATTAAGGGTAGTGAAAGAATATTATGTAGAAGGAAAAATAATGAGGAAAGAAATGGAAAATATTGAGTCAAAAAGAGAAGTAGTGGAAAATCTTGAGTTGAAGAGGAGGGAATTGAAAATGAAGACCCTTTGTAGGATGAAGACTAAGGGGAAGTTTGTGCTAACTAGAGGCTACTTGTGAGAACCTTGATGTAGATTGGAAAAAATGACCATGGGTTGTAAGCTTGACCTACCTATCTTTAGTGGGAAGATGTATTTAGAAGAAGTAATGGATTGACTTGATGCACTCATAAGTTTCTTTGACTATGAAGAGATGCCAGAACACCAAAGGGTGAAGATTGCAAAATCCAAGTTGAAGGGATCTTCCCTAACTTAGTGGAATTTCACTCAAGTAAAGGGAGTAAAGATTGAAAAGAACCAAATAAGAATATGGAAAATAATGATGTCCTTGGTCAAAGAGGCTTATTTCCTACAAGATTATGAATTCCAACTTCATAAGAAAAGACAAAACCTAAGGAAAAAGGAGATGGGTGCCTCTAGTTATAAAGAAGAGTTCCATAGGCTCTTTATGAAGTCTTATTTGGTGGAGCATGAGACTGCCAAACTAGTAATATACATGCAAGGGTTAAGATTGAGCATCCAAGATGACCTAAGTTTGAGTACTCATACAAAAGTCCAAAAATGATACCAATTTTCATTGAAAGTGGAAGAGACATTAAAAAGGAAGAAATAGAAAGGTGGGAGAGGAAGAGGAACTAACAGTGGGAGAGCGAAACCCCCTAGGAATTTTGGAGAAACTAGTCAAGAGAACTCATCTACAAAATGTAGTTCTAGAGGCTCTTTCAGAGGAAGGAGAGGAGATTCAAGAAGAATTTTTGGGGCAAGGAATTGAGGACCTCCAAGGTGTTACAGATGTAACCAAATTTGACATCTAGCCTAAAAATGTCCAGAGAAGGCAAGTAATCAAGTAGAAAGAAGAGAAAGCCTAATAAGAGAAGAAGCTAACCAAGGGAACCTTGCACATGGATCTTATGCACCACCTAAGGAGGGAGAAATCTTGATGATAAAGAGAACCTTATTGAGAGCACCAAATAACCAAGAACCACCCCAAAGGAAGGCTTTGTTTAGAACTCACTATAGAATTGGAGACAAAGTATCTAGTATGGTGATTGAGAGTGGATCTACTAGCAATAATATATCTTAAGAGGTAGTAAAGAAACTAAAATTGAGAAGGATACCACATCCCTACCCCTACAAGATGTCATGGATCACTAAGAGTCAACAAAATGTTATATAAGAGAAAGCTTGGGTTGAATTACAACTAGGTTAGTATAAAGGCAAAGTGCTTCGTGAAATTACTCCAAGTTTTACCTACCACCTACTACTTGGAAGGCCTTTGCAACATGATGTGTAGGCACACCATGATCGAAGACTAAATAATTAAAAAATAAACTTTGAAGGAGAAAAGATAACTTTATTACCCTTACCTGATAGAATGGAAAATAAGAAGGATCTTAAGTTTTTTTTCTTAGGTGCAAAAGAGTTTTTGAAAACTCTGAAAGAGGAAGGGACTTCTTATTATGACTTAGTTGTTTTACCTAAGGATGAAAACAACAAGAAAATTAAGAGAACTGTAGAACCCTTTAGGAGAGTAGGCCCTAAGGATGCAGTAGACCTACTTGACCAGTATAAAGACATTGTGACCAAAGACTCGCCAAATAAATTACCCACAATTAGAGATATAAGCCACAATATAGACTTGATCCCAAGGGAAACTCTACCAAAAAAGGTAATATATAAATTAACCCTAGAGAAAAATTAGGAGATGGAAAGATAGATACAAGAACTCCTAGATAAGGGTCTGATAACTAAAAGTCTTAGTCCTTGTGCAATACCTACTCTTTTGTCTCCTAAGAAGGAAGGCACATAGAGATTGTGCATAAATTCAAGAGAAATTAAAAAAATTAAAATTAGGTATAGATTCCCTATGCCTAGGATTGAGGATGTAATAGATCATTTGGGAGGTGGAAGATACTATTCCAAGGTGGATTTGAAGAGTGGCTATCACTAAATAAGGTGATGAGTGGAAAACTACCTTTAAAACAAATGAAGGCTTATATGAGTGGAGAGTAATCCATTTTGGGATGTCAAATGCCCCAGGTACATTCATGAGACTCATGAATGAGGTAATAAAACCATTCCTTAGTAAAAAATATTATGGTGTACCTAGATGACATTCTTATTTTTAGAAAAACTAAACATGAGCATTTAGAGCATCTTAATCTAGTCCTCAAGATGTTACAAGAGGATAAACTTTTCATAGATTTGGAGAAGTGTTTGTTCATGGAGAAAGAACTTGGTTACTTGTAATTTATAGTTTCAAATGGGAACATCAAGATGGACCCTAAGAAGGTGGAAGCCATCCTAAGTTGGCCTTCTCCTATAACCATGATTGAAGTCAAATGTTTCTATGGACTTGCATCTTTTATAGAAAGGTCATTAGAAATTTTAGTCAAATATGTGCTCCTATGCTTGATACCATCAAAGGTGGACAAAAATGTATGATTGTGTTGACATAAGGTGCTGAAGAATCTGATTAATTCTTGAAGAAAAAAATAATGGAGAAAACTATCTTAGTGTTTCTTGATTTTTAGACGATCTTTACTATTGAATTTGATGGTTCTAAAAATGTTATAGGTGTTGTCTTGAGTCAAGAGGGGAGACATATTGTGTGTGTGAAATGTGGATCCTATATCTACAAAACCAACACACTTCAATAAGACATTAGATCATAGGGTTCATACATATAATGAATTAAAATTAAGCATAAAACCTATAAAACTAACTCATTGCTCTCTAACTAAGGAATGAGTATGTAAATGGAATTAATTTCTCTCATAATTAAGACCAACTCAGTGATAATAACACCTCTAGAATGAGACATTCAAGCTAGCATGAATGTAAGATTCAAACTAAGAAATTAAATTAAACTAGCATGGAGTACAATCAAGCTAAGAAAAAAAGTAATTAAGCTAGAATTGAATTAGAATAGAAATGAAATGAATTAGAATTGAAAGATAGAATGCTTAATCTAATAGAGTTTCTTTGTTCTAAAATTGCCTCCCTTAGCTCTTAGAATGCCTTATATTTATAGATTTTTCCAAGGGCTTCAGGTAGAATTGAAAATTTACCATGGTGGAGGTAAAAATGAATTAAAAATTATTTTAAGGTAATCCACTTTGATTTAACAATTCATAAATGAAGGTCCCATTTGGATTATTTTAATCAAAATGGAAAACCCATTTTGATTAAAATAATTACCATTTTGAATAGAATAATGATTTATGAATCCACCTTAAATAAAATCTAATTATCCACTCATTATGAATAAAATATGATTATCCACTCATTATGAATAAAATATAAATTTCCATCCATTATGAATAAAATATGAATTTCCATCCATTGTGAATAAAATATTAATTTTCATCCATTATGAATAAAATATTAATTTTCATCCATCATGAATTAAATATTCAATTTTGGAGATAAATGTAAATTTTCATTTTATTTGAAATGAATAGTCATGTGTATTTTTCAAATGGGTTGTAATAGTTTATTTGAATTAATTTATTTTATTCTGTGATTCAATTAATTCAATTTGAACCTTCACCATGAGATATAATTCATCATTTGAAGGATTGACCAATCTTGGGTGATTACATTTGCCCCTCTTTGAATTGATGTGTGAGCAGTGTATTGATTCAAAGAATAGTTTGAATTGAAGTGTAGAATGAGAGAGACGAGTTCCAATTCTGACTGTATGAAGATTGATTGATAAGATTTTTAGGACTATCATTAGAACAAGACTTAGTCCTCCAAAGTTAGGGATAGAATTCCCCAATACTAGTCCATAAAATAGATGAAAAGAGTTATCATGAGTCATAGGATTATCCCCATAATAAAGCATAATCCTCAAGAGTTAGGGTTAGAATTCCCTAATACTTATCCATCGAGCTATGATTTGAATTATCATAAGTTTAATTGAGATAACTGATTGAAAGTTAGTTAGTTGATCAATTGATAGGATAGATAGCAGATGGTGTAAGGTATAGAGAGCATAGATGCCCCTAGAAATGAGGACTTTGAATTTAGCTTCAGATGATAGATTGAAGTAATATTTGAAGAAAGAAGCAATATTTGATTGAAGAAGCAAGATTTGGAATGGAATTTTGAAATAGAATTTTGAAGAAATATTTTGAAACGAGATTTTGAAGAAAATGTCAAAGAAAGATTCAAATGAAGTAAGATTTAAGAAATATTTTGAAGAAAATATTTGAAGAAGAATTTTGAAGTAATATTCAATAATGTAATGATCCTACCCACTCGGGAGAAAAATTGAAAGATGAAACTTCAAAAATAAATGATGTAGATATGATAGTGCTTTAGAAGAGTATAGAATAGATCAAAATAGATTATAGAAAGTGTAGAGTCTATTTAGAGTTATGTGACGATCCATATGACTAGGTTTGACCAAGTTTAGCAATGATTGTTTCAAAGTTGAGAATATCATATTGTGATTTTTGATCCCAAAAATAGACTCACAATGATCAAATTAAGGAGAGCATGATGAAATGCAATTTGTGTTGAATAATCTATCCCATGTTTTGTCAAATGCTAGAAAAAGAGCTATAAGGGCCATGTTGTAGTGCAAAGCTAAGATGAATTGCAAACCTAAACTAAATGCAATCCTAGGACTTAGTCACTGAATTAGCATGGTTTAATTTTCATCATTAAGTAGTAAAAAAATGATATAGTACAATCCCCAGTAGTTCAACCATGGAAATATAAATACTTTATCATTCTAAGCCAATTTATACATCAAAAGAAAATTATGTACAATAATTAAAAAATTGTCATAGTAAAGTAAACATCACAGTCATAGAATAAATAAAAAGTTCATGTTTTTTGTCCTAACTTCTCTAGTCTTCGACATCATCGAATTGCTAGAAAAATCATGACTAGAAAAAATAAAGTAAACATAATGTAATCTTTGTGAATGTTTTTGGACTTTTTAAATTTTTAAGTTTTGTTTTTAATTTTTTTGATATATGGATTTTTTTGGTCGTTTTCAAAAGTAAAGCTTAGGATAGCTCAAAATGTTTTAGTTTTTATTTTTCAAGTTTGGTGTAAGTGGATTGATGTCATGTTTGAAAGTCATAATATGAGTGAGAAATCTTTGTTGTAAAGCATAGTAGACAAACATAGTTAGAACAACCAGTGACTAAAGTGAGAGAGAGTTTCTTAGAACACTAAAAGAATCTCATGGTAGTAGAACAATAGTAGATAGATTCAGTTCGATCAACTAGGAACTGATGCAAGAGAGACTTTTTGAGAGTATATGACATTTACCCCTAGCACAAGTAGGTTGCCCCCTAGAATATGACTAGTTTCAATCCATGCAAGTATGAAAATTGTTTTAAAGTTAACTAAGAGCTTATGCACAAGAAAATATAGTAAAGCTAATGCATAAAACTTGTAGAGAGAAAAGAACTCAAAGAAGAAAAGTGAAAGCCATCTAGACAAGAATTTTGAGATTTTTCTTGGATTTTTAGATTATTATTTTTTGGTATTATGAAGATGTCTATTTTTAGATTTTCACCCAAATAATAAAATTTTTCAAGACGTTTTACATTTTTTAGCATTTTTTAAAGATTACTAGCTCTCAAGTAGAATCACATTGGTGTGTCCCTAATGTATAGCAAGGTGTAGGACAAGATTTAGTAGCAAGTTGGTGGATAAGTAGAGATGGATAAGAAAGGAATATGATGCAAGAAAAAGTGATCCTCAAAGACTAGCTCGTCAAGAGTACCCATGCTAGGTAAAAGGATATATAACAATATATGATCATGGTGTAATGGAAGGTAGCATGTAGGATATTGACATGATGTCATGAGATGTAAGTTATCTAAGAGAATGGACATGTCAAGAGGTTTATAAGAATTTTTTTAATTTTTTTTTTCAATTTTTTTTATCAAGACCAAAGGATCAAGTGAATAGGATAGCAAAGTTTGTTATGGAAGTTATGAGATGCGAGATATGTAAGATCGTGATAGGGTAGCATGGATGGAAGAATTAAACATGTTCCTTGTTTATCAGGTTTTCATCATAGTACTTGTCCAAAGTGCCACAAGAAGTGGTTTTCACCATAGGAAAGATTTATTTTTATTTTATTTTATTGCTACCAATGTGCCACACGAATTTTTTTTCACCAAGGCACTTTTTCTTTTTTTTAGATAGAGTCCAAGCCTTTTTGAAGTTTTATAGTGCTCCTATTAGAAGGATAAGTCATGATAAGCCAAGACCATCAAAATGTATGCTCAAAGATGTTGATAGGGTAATGGAATGGAAATGGTAGTTAAAATAGAGGTAGATGGAGGATAAGGTTGTAGGTTTTCGATGGATAGATGGAGGATGGACAGTAGGGAAGTATAGGAGCAAAAGTGGGAAATATCAAGAAAGACACACACTTTGAAGGGTAGTGGAATGATTGAGTAGATATGGATGAGATAGCTTTAGGTTTAGATGTAGGAGATGGTATAATAGTTTTAGAGGGAGATGGAGTGGAAGGTTTTGAAACCTTTTTAGGAATATGTTTAGAAGAAGATGGAGTGGAAGCCTTTGGAAGATTGAATGTAAAATTTGATTTGTTTTCAATATTCAAGTCCTTCAAAAGAGACTTGGGAATCCATATAGATTTTGATTTTTCACTAGATGCTTTGGAATGCATTTCTTCAATAATGGATTTGGGAATCTATTGGTGTTTTGAAATGTTAAGAGTTTCAAATTACCCCAATGATAATATGGTACATCTAAGGGCAACTAACTCCCATCTTTAACATATCATTTCAGACACTAGGCCAACTATAAGGCTAGAACCTTCTTCTACTTTAGGCTCTACAAAACCTAGGTGGGTGGACCCTAGATTCAATTATATGGTACTAGTGTGAAACATATTCCTAAATCTAATAAGAAAATTTAGCCCTTATTTCTCCTAAGGACTTATGCAATAATATAGATTTATAGTAGCAAATTACAATTCTATGATATTCACAAGCTAAGGGAGGGCATCCTTTTCAGCTCTTCAATATGAGAGGGGAAAATGTTTGATTAAAGATGTTGAACTCAAAAAAGCCCCAACTATGTAGTAGTAAGAAAAAATTGTTCTTGTAGCTAATTAGTGCCTTATCTATTGGGAAATTTCATGAATTCAATACATACATCTATGATACTAGGACATATTTCATACACCTAGACATCAAATCTATCCTATCACTTTTTGAATCAGATATCGGTGTTTATCAAGATCTCATTATCATGAAATATCCTTCTCAAATAATGAGCAACCCTATCAAACACATCAAGTATTTACTTGGCCCTTTGTTCCAATAGCAAAACATATCTGATATACAACCTTAAAGGGATGCAAATGGATCTCAACTCTTTGTTCCTAGACTACATAAGATTGTAGATTACTAAGATAGGAGATGAGAATCATAATGAAACTAATGAAATTATTTCTCATTTGTATTCATTTTCTTAAAACTATACAATCAAATGCATGAAATCAAAACATGAAAACACCTAACATATCAGAACTAACTATATTATCTTTCCTACTATTGTTCATACAAGAGAAATTTTTGAAGAAAATGTGGGGTCACAATAATGAAAACACATCAAAGTTGGAGCCCCTAATGGTATCACAACAATGAAACTTGTTCTTCCCAAAAACTTGAACCTATACAATGAGAAAAAAAGAGAATGATATAGGAGGAAGAGAATTCCTGGATCTAATCTAAAGATAGCATGTGTCCACTTGAAATTCCCTCTCTTAGTAGTGAAAAGAATCTCTCTAATCTCTCTCTACAACTGTATTTCAAATCCTTGATGATTTTGACTCCCAAAAGCATAAAGTGATTCAAAAACTTGATGGTAAAATAACCACTTTTGATGCCAGATGTCAAATCAAAGAAAGGGCAAAAATTAGTTAAATGGCCTCTAGAATGCAATATAATCTTTTCAAAATTATTTTTTCCACATCTAGGCTTCAGGGTATGTGCAAGATCATGGTCAACCGAACTATGCCCTTAAGTGGCAATAAAAAATTAGAAAATTAGGGTTATGTCAACTTGATGTGCAATTTTCCACTTGTTATTAAATTTATATCAAAAATTTGAGAGAAAAGAATCTCTAGCAAGTTGAATCTAGTTTCTAAACTACTAGGACTTATCTCAAAAAAATAAAAATTAATTGGTCAAAATTTTGAATTTTAATGTAATATTACAAAAATAAGAAGTAGACATATGTCTGACCACCTTAATCAAAATTAAATGATAATATTTTTTAATAATATTCTAGATATAAGTATTAGACTCATGCCTAGATGTGACACATATTTTTGGGTATTTTTATTCTAAATAAATAATAATAAATTAATTTTTGACTTTAGTATTTTTGGAATAAAAAAACTCTCATGTCTGACCACCTTAGGTAATTCAAAACTTTGCAAAATTCAATTTTTAATTTTTTTTCTTATAGTAGAAGAAAAATAGAAGGTGATGCAACTTTTGGATTTAAAAAATGTTGTACCATTTAAAAGTTATAGTTATTTTTCAAGTAGTGTGTCAGTCAGCAATTTATAAGTAACTCTATTAGAAAATAAGTAATAATTACTTACTAAACTCATAATTTGACAAACATTACATTTATGGAAAGGTAAGAACATTCTTAAGAAACCCTTTTCATTTCATCAATTCGTCAACTACATGTTTGAAGTAAACATCACATAAAAATAAGCCAAAAGTGCATTTAAAGCATTTTTAAAAAGTTGACCATATCAGTTTGGTATCAAAAAATATAGTAGACCTTATAAAGATATTAATTTTTTTCATTTAGTATCAAGGTGGGTGGGAAAAAAATTGGAATAGATTTTGAAATGGTTTGAGATATTCCAGAACTACAGATTTTTTAGATCGTCACTTTTTGGCACACCATGATCCTGCACATACCCTTTAGCAAGCTTTTATATTTGCCTCCTAGAAAAATTTGATGCTCCATGATGAAATCCACCCATTCTACTAAGAATTCCTTGAAAATTACAAATTTTCTTCTAGTGTGAATCAGTCAACTATTGTGCAAAAACTAACTCCATATTCATAAAGTTCATTTCCTCCTAGTTCCAATGGTATATTGAAGTCCATATTCAAATAAAAATTGCCCCAGTTATGCCCCTTTGAAATTCTACCTCCTGTTCATGACTTCCATAGCACTTTGCAAAAAATTAAAATTAAAAAAAAAAAATCTATAGTACAAATTATAGGAAATTGAATATTGAATTTTTTTCAATTTTTTTTTGGGTTGAATGCTTGCTCAAGGTATTACTTATTTTAAAATGTTCCATAACCTCCTTAAACCATTTGAACAATGCCCCTTGTCACATATGTATTGGCTTTGATCTGCATAATAGCACCACATGTCACATTTGTATTAGCTCTAATCTTGGGTGGGCACCACACCATACTCACCAATTTTTTGGATGTTTTGGTAGATCGCCATGTTGCTACCAAAAAATCCTCCCATTTTTTGGTGGCAACATGGCAACCATCGAATTTTGGTGAATTTTTTTGACAAACCCCATCCTTGACTACCACATCATTGCCACCTCTATACCTGCTTATTGCTACATCACCACCACTTGGGTTGGTCGCTATGTCACCATGGTTATCTAATGTGTATCTTTTCTTGGTGACATAGCACCTACCATAGGATCATCCACATGGCATCATCTAGCCCCTCCAACTCCACATCATCTCCTCATTTTGCATGTTCAAAATATTTGCAGGGCATCTCTAGCTATATTCATTGCTAGTGGTGGGGTCCCCATGCATGCCTGTGGCTTTAAAAGCCATGTGTCTTTAAGATACTTTCCTAGTGAGTGGATTTGTATTTAAAGACCAAAGATATCCCCTAGGCATGAATGTGGGATAAATTGTTTATAAGAAAATCTCCTTTCCTTTTCGAATGCTCAATCGATAGATGAAATGTAGGGGCTTTCATGGCTAAATGGAGAGAAAATATTTGAATTTTTGCAAGAAAGTGAACTTGATCTATGGGCATTCCTACCTTAGCATGATTTGAGGTGCTCCCCACAAAAGTGGCTCATTGACGTGTATGCCTTGTTGATATTGCAGCTTCCTCTTTTACATATGTCTACTCTCTTGTCTCAAACTATGGCCTCTACCCTTTGACTATGTTTTGTACTCTCCCCTTTCAATTTGGATTTCTCTTTCAATTGCATGGGTGATCTGCTCTCTTACTATAGAGCTTTCTTGGTCATTCCTATCGCATTCCTCATTCTGCTTGAACTTCCCCTCGATTGTTTTGCATTCTCTACTACTTTGTCAAATGACTTTAGTGAAGACTCTTTTGGATCATTCTCATCCTCTAAATAGCCTTTGCAAAAATTAGAAACAAATGTAATACATTGTCTAGGAGGTTTTGCAAGGACTTGCAATCAGTCTAGTTGATGATCCTCAATTTTGATCTCATGCCTAAAAAAAATGATTTCTCCTTTATTACCAAAACCAGCAATTTCTTGCTAAGAATGTGGAGTTGTTTGTTTAGTAGTTGTGGGCTGCCCTATTCTTCTTCCTGAATGGTCTCATCATGCATGCTATGGCTCTTTTCCTTTTTATATGGTGTCTCCCTTGCCTCATGTTGTAGCCTCTACTTTAGTCAGCCCCTATTGTTCATGCCTTGCTTGGGCTTCCTTGGATTTGTTCCTTTTGTGGACTCGTGTTGTGTGGGTCTTCTTCTTCTTGTGGGGTTCTCACTTAGCATGGATGCTTTTCCTTGTTCTTGTCTTGCACTAGGGAGTTCCTCTATTAGCCTCTTTCTACTACATGCTTGTTTTGAAGTTGTGGACTAGCCAAAGAAATAGCCCAATGCCCATAAATAGATGGAGTCTCACTGCACATCTGCACCCCTTGGACCACTAGAGCTGTAGTCATAATATCACCTAGAGTCATATTTAAATTTAAGGCATCTCCTACACCCTATACATAATTAATTGCACTTTCAATCTTTTTCAAAGATTGTTTCACTTTATTGATCTTCCGTAATGGCTATCTAGAGATTCCATGTTAGCATATCCTCTTTAATGTTGTTGGACACACTCCAATGCTTTTTGTAGCATCCTTAAGGATTTCGGTGAAGTATTGTTGAAGAAGGTGATAGCTAATAGTTTTCTTAGTTGTTCCACACTTTCGATCTAGATGCTTCTTCCCAACACTACCTTGTAATGATTGTCGATGCACATCTGTCCAATTGTTTCACCTCTACTAAATTGTGCATGCCCAATCAAGCCCTCAGAAAAGGATAATTTAGGATCTAAATGAATTGCTTCAAAACCTATATCAAAAATACTATCTAATGCAAAATCTTTCCATTTAAATTTTTTGCAATGCGCATCATTATTTCCATTACCATTCAGTTTAACAGTTACAAATCTCAAACTTTTGCATAATGAACAAGAGGATATTCCATGATGCTAAAGCTCTTCGTATAGCTAGAAAAGTATGGATGTTTTAGAGAAAATACTTTTCTTGGAACCCCCTACCCTATCTCCAAATGGTGCTTAGAGCATGCATTTTTGAAAGGTAGGAAGCAAGCTACCCTCACAAAGTACACCATCTCATGAGTTGAAAAGTATATTCCTTCTAAACTCTTACTTCAACCCCAGGTCTTCTTAGTCTCACTCTTACTAAGATTATAATGCTTACAAGGAACCCATGCCTGTGCTAATGGTAGATTATGAGTCTCACAAACTATTTTTTTAAACTTCTAGTATCTTAGCTAGAGTAGCATGATGACATGGATTATTTTCATGTTTTAATTCCTTGAGAAATGAAGATGTAGCCACAACTTACATGTTCATACCATCACATTTCAATTCAATCTAATACCATTAGTCGGACCCCCAAAGTGGGTCTAACTAAAAGAATTTTAATTTTCAAACACTTGAACTTTCAAATTGATCCATTAATTACCTAATATAGGTCCAAATTAGAATCCATCACTGAATTTCCAATAAAAACTTATTTTATCACTTTCTTGCAACTTGTCGACTTTGTGCTAGGAGGTCCTTTGACTGGCTTTAAAAACTAACAAAAACACCTGATAGAGCTCTAGAATTGAACATAGAAATTCTCTATTCAGCACACTATTACCCTATCAAATCTCTTATCATGAAAACATCAGGGTTGAAAGATATTGACCTCTAAAGTTGCTTACTTAAAATCACCTATAAGAAAACATGTCAAAAAACCATAAATAATGTTCAGAATTGGCTTTGAAAACTGGGTAAACTGACATTTGGGGGCATGAAAATTGGGGCATTAATTCTCTATCATAAAGACAATAGAGATCTAGGATTTGGGCTCATAACAAATGATAGTATGCATTTGGCAAGTGGTCAAAGTGGCCTACTCAAAGTTTGTAGACTGGAACAATGGTAGAAAAGCATTTTTTGTAGATGGAATTGAGTTGGAAAAGTGTGTAGATGGATTCGTCATGATTTGAAAATTGACACACTTAAAGTATTTTTGGAGGAGAATATAGTGGTACAATCCATTGAATCTCACCCATAGCAGATTTGGAGATATAACATCACAAACAGGGGTACTGACAAATCTACTTTTCTTGACACTAGTAAAAGTTAGAAATTATGTTTGGAATCACATTTGAAAACTGATCAAATGGATTCATCAAAAGCTCAAAATTGAAACATAGAAAGTTTCTGACCTCTAGAATGCAACACAAAAGGAATTTCATCATTTTAGTCAACTAGGTCAAAATTATAACAAGTCAAATAGGGCATCCTAGAATTTAGAATCAATTGCATCAGCATGACATCAATAAATAACTAGCTTTGAGGGATTCAAAATCTAGTATGGGAGAGGTTTGCAACTAGGTCAAGATTATCTTGGCTTTCTTTTAGAGGAATCCCTTAAGGGTACACACAGTCAATAGTAAAAGTAGTGAGTGCTTTTTTAGGTCGAGGTATATTGGAAAGCTTAGACGCTTTAGAAGGTGATGACATGTTGGTATAAGTAGAACTCACATTTGAACAATTGTTGGACATGGTTTAATGATGTTGATCAAGCTTGAGAGAAGTTTCTTTGAAAGATAAGTTCTTAGGTTATTGAACTATGACCTCATCAAATAGATCTTGGATTTTATTTGTCAACTCCATGCAATGTGAAGTTTTATGTAGATTATGTCTATGATAGGCAAAATATTTACTCATAAAGTAGACTCCAGCCAAACTAGCTTTAGTTAAAACAATGAGTCTATTTTAAAGAAGTTCTTCCAAAGTTGATTCATAAGATTTTTCCAAAGGCATGAAATCACGCTTTGGTTAAGGTTGCCAAGGTTTTCCTTTGAAGATAATTCTAGATTTCTTAGGTGTTTGTGCATTTTTCTTAGATGGCTTGGATTCAACATTGTAAGAAGTTGATGATTTTCTATTATTGGAGGAAGAAGAATAATCTAGCTAGGAGAATTTGTTCAATGATCTATCCTCTTCTTCATTTAGTCTTTGAAATTAAGCACTTATTGTTTGGAGTTGTTTCTTCATGTTTGCAATAATTATGGCTTCTTCCTCACTAGGAATGTTAAATTTACTACTTTTCTTGTTAGCCATTATGATTTCTTAGGTTTATGTGAAGAAATAAATCTCTCTTCTACCCTTAGTTGCAATAATCACCAGTAGAATTTTTTTTATAGGTTTAGACTAAGACCACACTTAAAATTGTTGTCTCAAAGTAGATGCGACTGATAGCAAGGGTGTTGTTCTCCAAGGTACAAATAGTCAAAAGAGTGGCTAGAACAACCAAGAGATATGACTATCATGACAATAAGGGATAACAACATAACAGAATAAGTAGAGTAGTGGAGCAAAGAGACTAGTTCAAATGTGGGTCACAAGTGTTCAATCAAGATAGTTTAGTTTATGATAGTTGCAAATAGAGTTATATAGGGAGTTTCCTTAACATAGAATAGTAAAGATTAAAGAAGATGGTAGAGTTATCATTTTCAAGTAGTTTTTCGTCAGATGTTTAACTCTCCATTTCAATAGTTTTGACTTGTTTGATGTTTATGCAGATTTTGGACTTTGAATACTCAAGCACACAAAAAACACCAACAATCCTATCAAGGTTTCCAAATAGTATATACAAAGATCAACTATGGGGTGTCCTTGATATACACAAGGTACATGAGGCCCAAATGTATAGATGAAAGAAAATAATTCCATATAGTTGGGAGGAGATGACAACCCAAATCTCCACCTTTATTTCCCAAAGGTATAAAGTTCTTTGGGGTTTAGCCAAGAGTGACAAGATTATACTTCCAAAAGAGGTGACTTTTGATTCACCTCCTGATATTTATACTCTTTCTAAATGTAGGAGTTGAGGTCATCCCAAGGGGTGATGAAATCCTCAAGTAGGCCTCCTAAAAAATCAAAATAAGTCTTCTTATTTCTTGTGCATTCAAAATCACCCAAAAGCACAAGAGTAGTGAATATGTAAGTGGCCTTGGGGTTTAAAAGCCACTTGTTCTTTTCCAATGAATTTTAGATTTTGTAATCTACTCTTGAAGACACTCATATTTGGCATGCAAAGCTCTTTCCAACATGCAACATCATCAACATAAGAAATGAATAGGGCAAAGAACCAATTCATTTATACATTCAAGATTGAATGAGTATTCTTTTTAAGCATCAAAATCCAAATATCTCATCGCAATGGTTCTTTGATCCTTAACCACTCAAAAATGTGTTCACTAACATGCATTCCAATGAAAATGTGTTCTCTTTCAGATGCTCAAGAGTGTGTTTTAGCATTCATTCCAATGAAAAATATGTAGGTTTTAATCCATGTCATTCAAGATTGAGTTGTAGCACATTCATTCAAATGAAAGGTTGTGTGTTCCCTTTATGCATTCAAGATTGAGTTTTAGTGCATTCATTCAACTAAAAGATTATAGGTTTCCTTTAAGCATTAAAGATTGAGTTTTGGTTGATTTTAGTATCCAAAATGAAGTGTGATTTAACTAAAAAGAAGTGTCCTTTTTTCATTTTTTAGAACTTTGAAGATATCTTTTTGCTTCCTTGCTATTTTCCAGAAACCTACAATAAAAATATTTTATTAAAATTCAAAGATTTGCATCATGAATTATTTTTTTATGAAAATACATAATATTTTCTATTAAAAATAAAATTGTGAACATAAAAATCTGAATTTTTTACTATGGCTCTTGAAAGTGTACAAAATCTACAATAAAAATTTCAAATCAAAAAAATTTGATTTGTCTCATAAAATAATTTGTATATGGAAAACCATAAAAAAAATTATTAAAAATATATTTTCAATCTAGAAAATCTAAATTTTTTGTTGGGTCTTTTGACATCTACTAAAATTTGCAATAAAAGTTTTAGATCTTAAAGGTTTGATTTGAATGATAAATGAATTTTTTAATGAAACATCATAAATTAATTACTAAAATATCATTTGGAATCATAAAAATCTACAATTTTTATGGTGCACTCCACCCATTTTCTAGAACTTTGAAAAATAATTTCAGATCAAAATGCATTGTTTTGAAGCCTCAAATAATTTGTATATGACAAATCATTAAAAAATTATATAAAATAGACCTTTCATTAGAAAAATCTACAATTTTTCTTATGGAGTCACCCTAATGTCTAGAAGTTTTAATAAAAATTTTAGACCAAAATTCATTGATTTGGTCTATTCTTTTTATGATTTTTTTTATGAAAAATCATAAAAAGATTACAAATATAGAATTGTGATCAATTTTTTTTTAAAACTTTAGAACATGAGAAGAAATAAGAACAAGATGAGAAATAGAAGAAGAAGAATATGTAGAAGAGGAAGATTTCTCTCAAATGCTCATTCTAATGTTTGCCCCATGATATGATGATTGTTGGGAGGTGTCTTCTTAAAGTATCTTCAAACCTTAAAACAAGATAATGAGGCTTTCAAGCCACATGATGAGTGCCAAAAATATGTGTGTGAAATATGGCTCTTGTATCTAGAAAACCAACACAATTTAATAAGATAGTAATGTTGATATTATCCTCAAGTGTGTCTATTAGTGACTCACACTTAGTCAAATGGTTAGCAGCTACCGAGCTTGTCTTGTAGTTTGCAATGTTAATTGAGTAATTCACATTCTACCAAGTTCTAGAATCAATATTCAGTTCACACCAAGAAGTATCTACTAAGTTGATGAGTATTAGTGCAAATTGAGCTTCATAGTATTTACCAAGTTGCATAGTGAAAATTGTGGTCTCTAATGTTTACCAAGTTCATAGCATTAGTGACGTGAATCAAGTGTTGACCAAGTGATTTACCAAGTTCACTAAGTTACTAGTGGTGACTGAGTTCAAACTACTTAGAAGTGATTAGTATGAACTGAGCTTCTACATCTTGTGAGAGCATGATGATGTTGAGTGTTGACAATGGTTGTCGAGTGTCAAAACCTCACCGAGTTCATCCTTAGAACCCGTACCACTAGTTGAGCTGAGTTTGAGTATTTTGGTGATACTTGTATTATAGCTAAATTTGATGAATTGTAATTTGGATTGGTATATATGTAATTTATTATATCATATTTGAATGATAATAGAATGATGAATGATGTGGATATAATAGGAGCATAAGTGTGATTTGAAAAGGATACAAGTAGTATAAGCAGTAGTAAAGATTTATCTATCATAGCAAGGTGATCATTACACCTCAAAGGAATCTCAACAAGCAAATCTAAGTTGCAGATCAAAGATCAACTAATGGTTTATCCTAATAGCTGGAACAGTTAAATCCTTTCCCAAGGTAGACTTAACAGTCTTTTGAAAATCTCTTTACTAAGTGCATACTTCATTACATATTTTGTAAATCTTTTAACAAGGTGGACCTAGTAGTCCTTATTGCTCCTAATAGGGTAGATCATCATAAGTGATCACTTGTAAGGCTTAACCAGCCAACTTTATACTACAATTTTAAAGCTTGTGGGTATCATCTCCGCCCTAGTTTTATTTTCTATTGGGAATTTTTCTAGGTCACCATATCTTTTGTCAAAGTATTATGAATGTTTTAATGCTTTCAATTTTTCATGCATGAAATTAATCAGAATATATATGAAAGATTAATTGCTGAAATAAGAATAAGTTTTATTGGTTCCTAATTCACCCCTCCCCTCTTAGTAACCTAGTCTATCCTATATTTCAAACAACTGTTATCAGAGCTCTATGATTCTCAAAGAAGAAGTTTAACAAGTTGAGAAAAGATCAAAGGCAATGGAGGTATTAAGGACATATAAGGATATTAACAATCAAAAGATGGATTTGGAATTGGCTATTGGGAAACATAAGAAAGAAGAGGGGAAACTCTCTCAATCCTTAAAAATAAGAAAAGATCTTGTAGTATAGATAAATGACAAACTCTACAATGAAGAAAGAATTGAAGATATCTATCAAGAAAGAAATTCAGATTAAGCAAATGAGGCAATGAGAGACCTATTAGAAAATAATTCTAATCTCTAGGAAGAAATTAAAAATCTTAAAAGAGAGCAAGCAATTTAGTTAGTAAGATTTTGTGAAGTCATGGAAGAAAAATACAAAGCCAAAGAAGAGACAGAAGGAAAGAGCAATGAAATTTAGCAGATCTACCCATTCAATAAGTAGACTTGATTGATTTGCTTACTAAAGCAAATGAAGAAATCATGAATCTAAGATTAAAAAATGATATAAACTCTATCAAGGAAACTAATGAGAGGATGATGAAATCTCAAGAACACATGAATCAATTTAATGAGAAAATTCAACACAAGCAAAAAGGAAAAGCAAGAATAGGATACATAGAAGAAGGTGAATCATCCAAGTAAGGAGCTCAAAAGAATCAAAGACCTACTTGTAATCAATGTGGTAAGTTAGGTCATACATCAAACAAATTTTGGAGTAATGGTAAAGAAAAATTCAACAAAAAGTGTTACAATTGCAACAAGCATGGTCATAGAGCTAATGAATGCAAAGAGAAACCTAAATTTGAAGGTAAATGTCACAAATGCAAGAAGCATGGGCATAAATCTTCTGAATGTAAAACCAAGATACTAAACCTAGAAGAATAGATTATGAAAGCTATATTTGGTTGGGACTACAATACATAGTGTAGAAGCCCATACTATGGAGAATTTGGACACATTGGAGCAAATTGTGTGAAATATCACATGGGGACAAGAGACACCACTAGAAGATGTTTTATTTGTACAAAACTTTGACATCTTTGCAAGAATTATATAAAAACTAGAAGGATAGAAGATGAAAAGAAATAAAAAGTTGGAAACATTAGAAAGAAGATGAGGAAACAGTGGATTCTAAAATCTTCTCAAAATGAAAGTTTGAGCCATGAAGTACATGTCACTCAAGAATTGGGTGACTCAAGCATTTCTAGTTGATCTCCCATAGGGATGACTAGAACTAATACTTTGAAGTAGACATTTTACATTAGTTTCATCTAGCTAGAAGGAAAGATTCATATTAGAATTCAAGATGCAAAGTGATAACCAAGTGTCTAAGGAAAATCTAGACCTTACGAAGCTAGCTCAAGTTGCTAGACCCTATTGAGAAAGGTTGGGATACACTAAAAAAATTGTGTGGACAATGAGTTGTGAATTTCTCTACTGAGAACTAAGGTTGAACTGAGTGGATGACAATCTATCACCAAATAAGCAATCGTACCAAGCATTTGTGATGATTGGAAAGTAAAAAATAGTTAAAAGGAAGGAAATCAAATTCATTTATCACTATGAATTTTTGAAGAGCTATTTGTAGAGGACAATTTATGTGCTTCCAAGTGATCTATGCATTTCTTGTTGAAGGTTTTCATATTTTCATAAACCAAACTGACCATGGCATCCTCCAATAGCAAAAATAGGAAAGGATCTGAGATGTTGGTTCGAGGAGTCAATTGAAGGCACCGAACTTCAAGATAAGTCTAGCAATTGTAGAAGCACTTGATCCAATTGGAGCTTATTCATAGATTTCAGCAAAGGTATTAATTTTTAATGATATTCATTCACATTTTCATTGTTTGATACAAGATATTGGAACCCTAAAGATGGATGAGACTCTGGAAAAGTATGTGTGAATGGTGTGTTGAAACCTAAGCATCAACATTTGGAGACCAAGGGTTTAACACACATTCTGCATATGCCTCAAGATTTTTAATTAGAATGGGTAAGATTTATCCTTATCCATGTATACAATGGGAAGCTATGATTGGAGAAACCTATTCAAATAACAAATAAAAAGGGTAAATGTACAAATCTGTGTCACCCTTTTGTAAAGGAAAAGGCTAACAAAAGTATCACTATTAATCTTCAATGACATAAAAATGGTAGAGTTATTTAGAATTTGATAATGAAGTAAACTAATGAAATGTGAAGAAATGGATGAATTCTAAGATTATAATTATTAATAATTATTTGGAAAAAGAATTAAAATATTTTCTTAATTTTTAAAGATAATTTTTTACTTACTGAAAAATGCTAAAAATACTGGGTCTAGTTCCCAACACAAAATAATATGGAAATAAATTCATTTCCCTTCAATATTAGATTATGTTATAGATAACATATATAGCTAGAACAATCAAATAGAAAAATTGGCTTTAGATCTATATTTTATCATTTATAATGATTCAAGTTTAACTAGTCTAAAATTGATAGTTTTCATCTCCTACCACATTTTTCAAAAAAAATCTTTTCTAACCAAAAGAAAAATAATACATTCTTGAAGAGGATTCTCTCTTCCAGAACGTCATGTGATTTTTAATTTTTTTGGATATGATTTAATATTTTTTCCATTCTTAGACTTGACATCTTCTCGACTGTTAAAATACATACTTGTAGAAATTTTTAATTACAATATAGTATATCTAATTAAAACAATATAAATTCTATATGAGAATATTCTTGACTTTAAACTCTATAAAATGTTGTTTATATGTTATTAAAAAAATAATAAAAAATAGTAAGAGTTATTGAAAAATCATTTTTTTGAAATAATTTTATTTTTTTAGCAATTGGATACAAACTAGTATAAAACATGCATTTAATAGACATTTCCAATTGAAAAATTGTGAGACCTTATATAACTTAGCTAGAGTGAATTTGTCTAGATTATATGTTTGAATAAAATTAATTTTTAGATAGAAATACTCAAATTTAGTCATTATGATAAGTCATCCTAAAAGATGCATAGCTTTGTACTTTTAATCAAAAATAATTCATTGAATCATAGAGCCCAATGTTGAACAAAGCAAAGACTACCAAAACTCTAAGTCAAGTAGAACTAGAAAGCAAGGCTCTTTTTGAGTGGGATGGAAGAGGCATGAAGATTAGTAGTGTGACTGACATGGAGCTAAAATTTGGAATTCATGTAATGTCTCATAAGATCTATAGGTCCAATTGTCTCAACATGTCATGTGAGGCAGTTGATTTGGCTCTCAAGGCGGTGAAGAAAAACATGTCATTTGACCTTGCCAAGATAATGCTAAATCAATTCAAAAAAACATGGAGAGAATTAGGACTTCAAATAACAACCTTTGTAAGTTTGATTTTCTCTTGACTTTTTTATTCTTTATACCAGTATGAAATCAAATTAATGGATGCATATTAAAAATGGGTGAGAACTTTGTCGGTATCATGGATAGTTACTTTGATTCATTCAAGGAAAAGATGAATAGTAGATATAAAATTCTAATGAAACTTGTAGAAGACTACAAGGATGATTTTTTTTTCATGGTAGACTATGACAAAGTATACATTCAAGTAGTCAAACATAGAGTGGTGTAGGTTAAGGCTCTAAACTATGAGGTTAACATTGATGACACCAAGGATATCATTGAGGCACTATTGAATGAGCTTGTGGATCCCAAGGCCACATATTTTGATACTTTTGATGAAGCCAAAGCTAGAATAGAAATTGAAATTAAGCTTCCTTAAGAAGTTAGAAAAGGAAAGAAGAGGATAGAAAAATTTAGGCAAGCAAGTTCTACTCTCCTATTGATGGTGGGAAAAGGAGATGTTACAAAAGACGAAATAGAAGAAACAAAATATGAAGAAGAAGAAGGGCCAATTAGGAAGAAGGGAAAGGTTATCATAACCAGACCCACCAAGTCATGTACTACAATATTCACATGAAGAGCATCCAAATCAAGAAAGAAATTGAAATTGGGTGAGGAAGATGCTGAGGAAATTGTTTTCAAAATATCTCCACCTACATTTCTGGAAAAATTAAAGGAAATTAATGTAGGAGCTAGTGTAGAAAACTTCAAATCTCTCAAATATGAGACTAGGAATGAAGATGAGAAGAAGAAAGTTGAAGACATGATAATGTCTAAACTAGGTAAATGGAAATACTCACCTGATCAACTTGTAAAACAAATTCCCATTGAGCTTATGCAAGTAATTAAGCCTAGATGGGAAAATGCTAAAAAAACTACAAATATTTGAACAAACTCTGAGGTAGCTCATGCTGAGTCTTAGTGATAAAAGAAGTGAAAGAATCCATGAAGAAAAATAAAGAAAAACTCACTCTAAAATTCAACACATGCATGATATTGGTTAATGAAAAATAACATGTGGTGAAGACAACTATGACTACATGGAAGAATATCTACAAACTTCATTAATAGAGTGATTTTGTTTTTCATGTTACTGACATTGATGATGACAATAATGATGAAGAAGATATATAAGAAAATGATGTAAATCTAGATGATGAGGAGTAAGAATAGGAAGCTTCCAAGGAGAATCTCCCTAAGATTTAGAATATTAAGGAAACTAACCCAGAGAAGATTGAAACAATAGATATGGCCTCATTTCTTCTCTCTCTAAGTAAATATTTAGTGCCATTAAGCTTAGAGAAAGCCTCTATCAAGTTGGTTGTTGCAACCACTACAACAACATGCACCCAACCAATCTCTGCACCTGTTCAGCTGAGTACCATATTGATTGAAGTGGTCAACACTTCATCTACCAAGTAGCCAATGCTTCCTTCATCATCAAATTTGGCTACATAGAAACTAGGTATTTCTACTATTAGTGAAATATCTACTTTTGTTGCTAGCCCTTCTATTTCTATTGTTGTTACTATTCGAAGTATGCAAATAGTAAGTACAAAGATAGTTAAGAGAAAGCCTCAATTGAGTACTAAGTTTCAAGCAAGGGCAAAGGTAAAGAAGAAGACATTGATCTTAATGAGGATATAGTTATCCCAAATTGGGATATCTCTACTTTGAATCTTGATAGAATGAACATCGTAGGTGAACTATTGTAGAAGAAAACTAAGCAACAAAAGCTTAGAGAAGAGAAAAGTAGAGAAAACCAAGATCTTGAAGATGTGATGAACATACTTGTAGATACACTAAGTACTGAAGTTGATAGTACACAACCTAATTTGGTTTAGTTAGTAGAAGTTGTTCACAAATTTAATGAAGATCTTAAGGGACAAGAAAAATTGTTACAAAGAGTAGAGAGGAAAATTAGGAACAAAGTATTGGAGCATGTTACATAGAAAATTGCAATAAATCAAGTAGAACTATCTGCTATTCTTAGCTCATTAGAAACCTCTACAAATAACATTAATTTATTATTTAGAAAGTTATGTGATACATCTATCTTCACTCAAGAAATCAAAGATAAACTATCTAAGATAGAAGAAGAATTAAAGGCAAGTGCACACCACTTGTCACTTGACACAAGCTACAATTATACTCACTACTCAAAGATAAGATTTTTGACCAATATGCAAGCATAATTATTAAGGGAAGAAGCTAGAATCAAGGCCACACTTTTAGAAATATAGGGCATGATTCTCTTGAACATGGATGCATTATAGAAACACATTACACATGAGAAAACTCTCATCCATGATAATAATTTCTCCATAGCTGATCATATGATGGAGTTATCAACAAAAGTATAGATTGCATTGCATGTGAGCAAGGTGTTACATGAAAATTGGGACAAGACAATGGCATTGATTTTAAGCTACATTTTGAATTCTTATCACATTTTGGAATTAACATGTAGCATACACCTTTGGCATTAATGTAAAAATTAGGAGAAGATGTGATATAAAGGGGAGAAGATAAAGACATGAGATATATGTATATAGTGAGCAAAGCATTCTATGTGATAAATGTATGGGGGAGCAACATAATATTCATGTATAGTTAATCATTATGAAGTAATTTTGAAAAATCTCAAAAAGAGAATATGTTACCGAGTTGAAGACATGAGATGGAGACTAAAGATTGTCTTAAGCTTGAAATTTTGAGAATTTAGTTTTTGATTGATAAGTGTTTTTGGAACTAATGTGAAAGGGGGATATTGTTGACATTATGGTCAAGTTTGTTTGCTAGAGATTTTCACTTAGTCAAATGGTTAGCAACTACCAAGCTTGTCTTGCAGTTTGCAATGTTAACCAAGTAATTCAAGTTCTACCAAGTTCTACAGTTGCAACTAAGTTCTAGAATCAATATATAGTTCACACTGAGTAGTATCTACTGAGTTGATGAGTATCAATCCAAATCATGCTTCATTATATTTATTGAGTTGCATAGTGAAAATTGTGGTCACCAGTGTTTTCCAAGTTTGTAGCATAAATGGTATGAGTCAAGCATAGATCTAGCCAGGAAGTGTCAACCAAGTGATTCAGTTTATACTGAGCCCATAGTGCTAGTGTTGATTGAGACTTGTAGCATCAACCAAGTGATTTAGTTTATATTCCAAGTTTTGTTGAGTTCACTAAATCACTAGACCAATTTCAGACTACTTGGAAGTGATTAGTATGAACCAAGCTTCTACATCTACTAAGATCATGATGATTTTGAGTGTTGACAATGGTTACTAAGTATTAGAACCTCACCAAGTTTGTCTTCAGAACCTATGTACCAGTAGTTGAACCAACTTTTTGTATTTTGGTGATACTTATATTGTAGCCAACTTTGATGAATTATAATTTGGATTGATATATATGTAATGTATTGTATCACATCCAAATGATAATACAATGATGTATAATATAGATATAATAAGAGCATAAGTGTGAATTGATAAGGCTACAAGTAGTATAAGGAACAACAAAGATTTATTTATCATAGCAAAGTGATCATTACACTTCAAAGGAATCTAGAATAGAAAGTATAAGTTGTAGATTAGAGATTAGCCACTGGTTCATCCTAGTAGGTGGAATAGTTCAATCCTTCATAGGGTAGACTTAATAGTCTTTTGCAAATATCTTTACCAAGTGCATACTTCATTGTATGTTTTGTAAATAATTTAACAAGGTGGACCTCGCAATCCTTATTGCTCCTAATAGGGAAGATCATCAGAAGTGATCAATTATAAGCCTTAACTAACCAACTTTATATTGCAGTACTAAAGCTTGTACATATCATCTCCACCCCAATTTTACTTTCTATTTAGAAGGTTTTTAGGTCACCATATCTTGTGTCAAAGTATTATGAATGTTTTAATGCTTTCAATTTTTCATACATTCAATTAGATCAAAATATATATGAAGGATTAATTGGTGAAATAAGAATAAGTTATATTGGTTCCTAATTCACCCCTCCCCTCTTAGTAACCTAGCCTATCCTATTTTTCCAAAAATATATCATAGGGTTACAACATTTAATGAATCAAAATTAAGAATAAAACCTATGAAATCATCTTATTTCTCTTTAACTAAGGAATGAGTATGTAAATGGAATTAATTGCTCTCAAAATTAAGACCAAATCAATGACAATAACACCCCTAGAATGAGAGATTCAAGCTAGCATGAATACAAGATTCAAACTAAGAATTAAAATTAAACTAGCATGGAGTAAAATCAAGCTAAGAAACAAAGTAATTAAGCTAGAGTTAAAATAGAATAGAAATAAAATGAATTAGAATTGAAAGATAGAATTCTTAATGTAATAAAGTTTTTTTGCTCTATTAATTTCCATCCACTATAAATAAAATATTTATTTTTGGAGATAAATGTCAATTTTCATTTTATTTGAAATGAATATTCATGTCTATTTTTCAAATGGGTTGTAATAGTTGATTTGAATTAATTCATTTTATTTTGTGATTCAATTAATTCAATTTGAACCTTTACCATGAGATATAATTCTTCATTTGAAGGATTGAACAATGTTGGGTGATCATGCCTATATCCTTTTTCAATGAAAAATTCAATGATGCCAAGAGGAAATACAAATCTCATGACTTGGAGTTGTATGCATTAGTCCAGACATTGAAAAAACGGAGGCATTACCTCCTGCCTATTAGTGTAAATAATTAATTACTATTTATACTTTACTTAAGTTTACTTAGGTTAAATGTATTATTTTATTATTTATTAGTTACACACCTAGGAGCATGCATATTCATATGAGTTGTCTTGTTCATAACACAAGAGTTAGCAACTCATTTTAGCACATGGTGTCTATAACATAGGAGTTTGCATAATCAACTAAGTCATCATGTAGATGACAAAGTTATTTGCACTCTAATTAAGCACATGGTGACAACAACATCTTTTTACATGACACATGTAATGTAATTTTATCCTCTCATCATTTCACTAACTTATGTGCTCAATGGAGGATAGTCCACTCTTGGTGGAGTTGTGCTTAGTTGTGAGGCTGATCATTTTGCTAACTCCTAGTCATTCTAGATGTCTTTATATACAAAAACTTCTAGTGTATTTGTACATCAATCCATTCTCATATTGTTATTATGATCATACATCATTTAGTCCATGTTGTGCTTTTTTCTTGAGCTTCTTGATCTTGGTCTCATTTTTTACTAAGGAAAATTCTTACATGGTATTAGAGCTATACCAAATTATTACACTACCAAAAGAGTCTATTGTCTTCATAGACAATCAAGCCCTTAGTTTCTTGAATAGTCAAGAAAATTTGAGCCACAAATAGATGAAGTGGGTTGAATCAATTTGAGCCCATACTTTCTCCATCAAACATCAGAACAAAGTTTCCAATAAGGTTGAAAATATATTGAGTAGAAGGACTCTAGCAGTACACAAAATACAACTTAAAAGTCCACGGATTGGTTCATTGAAGGATATGTATAAAGATGATGATGATTTTAGTTCTATTTATAAAGTGTGTTCTAAATTTTATAAGGCTTATCATGTTGAGTATGTATATTACTTGATAAAAAATGGTCTATTGTTCAAAGGTTATCAATTATGAATCACGAAGTTCTTAATGAGGGAGAACATCATCAAACAAAAGCATGTAGGTAATATGGGAGGACATTTTGGCTTGGATAAGACTTTGGAACAATTGAGATTATATTATTATCCTAAGCTTTAGACTTTAGTGTGGGAGATTGTGGAGACATACAAAAAATTTCAAAGGGCCAAGAGTGCATCCACAAATGTAGGGCTATGCCAACATCTACCTATTCCTACAAGGCCTTGGGAGAGTTGTAGCATGGACATTATGATGGGATTTCCTAAGACACAAAAGGCGTGTGATAGTATTTATGTAGTAATGGATGGGTTTAGTAAAATGGTGCACTTCATCCCTTGTAAAATTACTAATGATGCATCATCTATTGCAAATCTATTCTTTAGATAAATTGTGAGGATATGCAGCTTGCCTCAAACTATACTATTTGATAGATATGTGAAGTTTATTGGTCACTTTTGGAGGATCTTATGGAAAAAGCTTCGGGGCCAATCAAAGTTTTAGTTCTTCCTACCATCCAAAAATAGATGGGCATAAAAAAATTGTCAACAAATCACTTGGCAATCTACTTAGATGTTTGACAAAGTAGTATCATGATAAGTAGGATTCATTCATACCCCAAGTAGAGTTTTCTTTCAATGACTCAGTCAATAGGAGTATAGGGATGTTTCCATTTCAAATTTTGTCTAGAAAAATTCCAAGAGGCATCTTGGAACTTAGAGAACTACCACCAAACACTCTAGTCAATGCTCATGGAGAAGAGTTTGTAGAGAGTGTGAAAAAAATTAATGACTCGTGAAATTGGGAGTTGAGAAAAGTGTAGATAAATACAAATAGACCAAGGATAAGCATAGGAGGGATTTCTAGTTTTAGGTTGGAGACTTGGTGTGGGCATACTTAAGGAAGGAAGACTACCTAAGGGAAAATACACTAAACTACTCATGAAGAAAGTAGGATCCTATCTAGTGTTGAAAAAGCATGGGTTCAATGCATATGAGATTGAACTACCCTTAAACCTTGGTATCTCCCCTTTATTTAATATTTATGATATAACCCCATATAAAGGTGATGTGAATGTAGGTTCATAAGTGCAGATATAAGAACTTGAGGGAAATCTTATGGGGATACCACCTCATGATCCAAAGAAGATTGAAAAGATCTTGGACAAAACAATTATGAAACAAACAAGGAAGAATGTCTACAAGAAATACTTGTTCAAGTGGCAATGGAATCATAAAGAAGAATTTGTATGGATGGATGAGCATGAAATTCAAAGGCATAGATCAAGTTTACAAGAGCTCATCTCAAGAGGACTTGAGTTCAATGCATCCTAGGAGTATGGTGTAGGAGCACCCCCAAATTCATCCATTACAAGCACAAGAATAGACCCAAATACAAGGGGTTAGGGTATTGACTGGATCTAGAATCCATTCTTATAAACCTAGTTGTCTACCTTAGTCATTTTGGGATAATTTTAAGATAGGTTGGGATAGAATAGTCTAAGAACCCTAAGAAATATTGAAGATATTCATTTAGCCTTTCTTAGGTCCTCAGTCAAGTCTAGGCCTAGAAATTTAATAGTTTGATAAAACTTGACATCTTTTGTAAAAAGTTTTCAATGTTCAAATGTTGCATAATGCAACTTTTTGTCAAAAAATGCAAATTTTGAAACCCAACATTCACAACCATTCTAGTTAGTTGGAAATATTTTGGGAATGTTTAAAAAGGTTAAGAAACCTTTCTCTAGCTAAGGAAGTGAACCTATTGTAGAGATTTATGCCAAAATCAATAAATATCTAACTATTTTCGTAAAAATCAAAGTGTATTATGAGTTGTATGGATTTGTACAGATGCCCATGCACCATTGAAGGATTCTAAAGTTTAGCATGGTGTCTTATGAGAAATTTTCAAGTGCTCTAAGGTCTTGAAGTGGAGTAGAACAAAATTTATATAATTTTGTTTGGCCATTGGTTGCAGGAAATCCCTAACTTGGGTTTTGAGACAAAATTCCTCTTTTCCAAAGACTCCACAGTGGGAAAAATCTAAGCCTTGATGGAAACATTTGAAGGAGGATGTACTTAATATTTTTGGGGTCTCAAATTAGGAGGGAGCTGATGAAGGGAGAAATCATTAAACCCTTTGGAAAGGCATCTAGATGTGATTGTCTAGAATTTGGGTTTTGAGGCACAACTCATCCTAGGAGTGGAATGGAGACTTAATCCTTAGATATCATAGTTTGGCATGATGTTGCAAGTATTCAAATTGGATTTATTGGAACACAATTTGAATTTAAATAACTTTATTTGTAAAAGAGACCTAATTACCCTATTAGGCCTAAGAGGAAATTGTGAAAAACATGAGTTAGGAGATTGATCAAGAGTCTTGACTTCGAGTGTTTTGTTAGTGAGTGGATAGAAACATTTGAGGGTGGTCTAGACTTACTTGGGTGGACTAAAATGTAAGTTTCCTTCATTAATCCATCATTTCTCCTTGTAATTTTATATTGGCTTTGGTGTCTAAAACGTTTCTCAGAGTTGTTTATGTATGGGATTTGCATTGTATTGTATATAAATATAATATCTAACCTTGATAGAGCCATGTTCCATCCCTAAATTCTTTGGTTTTAGTTGTGACTTAATCATGCCTTAAGGGTGTTGAAGATTAGTGAGAGAATCTAATCTTGTAAGTGTGGGCTTTGGGAAATCCAGTGGTGCCCTAGATTGTATGTTGAGTAGAGAGGGTTGATTGATATATTTTGGGGCTCTACTCTTATATATATATATATATATATATATACACACACATATATATATATATATATACATATATATATATATACACACACACACATATATATATACATATATATATATACATATACATATATATACATATATATATAGATATATATATATATATATATATATATATATATATATATGTATACATATATATATACATGTATACATATATATACATATATATATGTGTATATATATATATATACACACACACATATATATATATATATATGTATATATATATGTATACATGTATATATATATGTATGTATATATGCATGTATATATATAGATATATATATATATACATGTATATATATATATCTATATATATATACATGTATATATACATACATATACATATATATACATATATATATATGTATATATGTATATTTATAGATGTATATATATATACATACATACATATATATATACACATACATACATATATAGACATACATATATATACATACATATATATATACATATATATTTACATATACATATATACATATATACATACATATATACATATATATATGTATGTATATATGTATGTATGTATGTATATATAGATATAGATATACATACATATATATAGACATATATATACATATGTGTGTGTGTGTGTGTAAATACATATATACATATACATATACATACATATACATATATATACATATAAATATACATATATATATATGTATATATATGTGTGTGTGTCTTCAAATTGTTTATTCAAGTGTCGTTGCTTGCAAGGAGCTCAAATAGGCATGTAAGTCTCATGTTGTTTCTTTAATAAGGACAAAAAATTTTAATGATCTTAAATGTATAAATATGTAAAATTCTATTTCTAGATAATGCACATTTTTGTGCTTTAATATCAAGAGAACCTATTTTGAGGGAAGAAAGTGATCTGATGTAGGAGCATCCTAGGTGTAAGAGAAATTTTGATCACCTAAAAATATTTTAATTTCTAGGTTTTTTTGTACTTAGTAAGGGTTATTCATATACAAAGTTATTATTTGTGGGGCTGTCTAGTTTTAGTAAGTTGGTATTATGTGCTCAAATTGTTCTAATTTTAAACATTGAGGTTGATCTTTGGCATATCATCCTACTAGATGAGTTTTATTGTCATATCATTTGTATTAGTGCACTTATTATAGATTTTCTTTTATGAATTACGCCCATCCAAACTTTAAGTCCAACATTAAAGACCTAGATGGGTTTGAAAACAAGGCCAAACCTTAGCTAATGAATTCTTGTGCATTCTACCATTGTAGATCATTAGCTAAGGATTTCAAAATGGGGTTATAATAGCCCATTAGGTCAATCATTTGCTATTTATGTTCTTCAGAACTGGACACTTTTGAAAATGAAAATTTTAAATTGTCTTAAGTCAATCTTATGTAATAAAGTGTAATGAAATATTATAATATAAGGTTTTTTAACCTCAAGGGTTAGGGCTTAGTGTCTAGAACCTTCCCAAGCACTAAAATGTTTCTATATAAGGAAGGCCTGTGGGTTATCTAAGGAAGTTCTAGGTGATAGTTGCATCTTTATCTTGCAAATTGTTGTAAGGAAGGTGCCCATGTGGGTTTGCATATTTTCATTCTATAATTTTGAATTTGTAACGATAATCATAAGCTTGTATTTCATTATGTCAATTTGTATTATCATCTACTTCTATTGTTTATTGGGGTATTAAGGGGATACCCTTCATCATTATCTTTATATGGTATCACCTCCTAATAGCACTATTTGACATTAATCTTCATACTGATAGACATGAACAAGGATGATATAATATTTATAGTCATAATATTATTTTTATGTTAATATATGCATATTTGATAAGGGTCCTAAATAGAGTTTGTCTCTTCTAGGAAGGACCTTAGAGGGAGCACTATAGAGAAGATAGAAAAGTAACCAAGCATGGTACTAGAATTGATATAATACCATTCAAGACCAAGAGATTCTTAGGAGGGTTTATAATTCTAATATAGAGACATTGTTAATGTTTGGGTTAGGATAGTGTAGAATAATATAGTTACTTTTTCTTAAATTCTAGCATTTATTTTGTAGGTATTGGTTTTCCAAATCTAACCCTAATACCAAGGACATTACACAATGAGCATTTTTTTTTATAATTCTTTAGTTTTTGAACCTAATAATTTGGAGCTTACTAGAGGTCTCAAAAGGGTTTCAAAAACTATAACTAGTTTGGCAAGTCTTTTGAAAGTTTCTAGGATTGTGCCTTGAAAAATAATTAGGCCAACCTAATTCTCCATTAGTTATATTAAGGGTGATTTTACTTGTAATCATGATGAAGGGTAATCACTTTAGTACCATAAACACATAATAGAAAGAGGAAATAATAGAAATTTGTGACAATAAAATATGGGCATCTTGTTATTGTCACAAATGCCAAATTATAGAACTTAGAATTACAATATGCTAATCCACATGGGAACCTTCATTATAGTAATCTATAAGAAAAAGTTGTGAACTATCACCAAGAGTTGTCTTAGGCAATGTTCAAGTATTTCTTAAATAGTAAATTTTATGCTACCTAGGAAGGTTCTAGACACTAAAATTTAATACCTAGGGCTAACAGACCCTAACAATACATATATAGATAGCCAAATATATTTTTGACATTTATTTTGGATATTTTGGTTGGACCAAATTTTGAAAGCCATAACTCTTGAATTGTTTCTCTAATTGGCTATTAGAACCACTTATTGGAATTGTTAGCTTTTGATATATAGGATTAGATCTATGGAAGTGCCCATTCATCAAGTTTTTGGGTCTCATCTAGGTATATTTAGGCCTTCAATGGTGATCCTAAAGTTTATATACCAAATTTTCTTACCAAAAATCTTAAATAAATCCATGAATACACATGACATGACATTGATCCTCAACTAGTAGGTTGATATATCCAAGTTGAGCATTCCCATCTAAATTTAAGACATTCTAAGCTTGTCTAAATAACTTACTAAGTAACAAGCCTCCATAGATAGTAACTCTATTGGAAATATTCAAGATATGACAAGTTATTGAGAGGGGAGGGGTGAATTAGTAACTTTAAATATTCTTCCTTTTAAATTTACCACAAATCGATCTATGCTATTGCATGCATTAATACTAAAAGATAAAATATTCATTACACAGAAGAACACAATATTTTGGTGACCCAAAAACCTTCCAAATAGAAAGTAAAACTAGGTTGGGGATGATACCCATAAAAATTCAATACTACAACATAAAGTTGGCTTGTTAAGGCTTACGTTGATCACTTCTGGTGATCTATCCTATTAGGAGCACAAAGGACTACTAGGTTCACATTGTTAGAGGATTTACAAATATACAATGAACTATGCACTCAGTTAAGAGATTTGTTTAAAGACTATTAAGTTTACCTTGTTAGAGGATTTAGAAACTGATTCACCTATTAAGATGAAATAGTGGATCTACTTACAAGTAATTTTTGATAAGATCCTTTATGCATTGATGACCTTATGTGATGGATATAACTTTTCTACTTTTGTATTGACCTTGTTGTATTCCTTGAACTGCTGCTGATAATCCTTCGCATGTACTTCTCAAAAATACTTCACATTACTTCTATATTACTTCATACATATGATATCTTTCAATACACCTTACATATATGCCTTCCAAATTTGAAAAACTACAAGGTTGGTGAAAACACAAGTGAACTACACATTAAAAAGTCAGCCCAATAGTAAATAACTCGGGTTCATTGAACTAACTCAATGACCTTCTGATACACAGTGTCCACTGCATTACACCACATCATCATGCACTTGATAAAAGTGAAGACTTAGTCCATACTAATCATTTGGAGTAGTTCTGAACTCAATGACCACTGTTGACTCGGTAGATGTAGTGTCACTTGGTAGATACTACACACTAAGTTTACCTAGCTTCACTTAGTAAACACTACACATCCATGCCTTGGTAGAAATTGACTTCACATCATGCAAACTAATAACTCGGTAGATACTATGAAGCTTAGCAACCATTATTTTTTTGGTGAATACTACAAGCTCGGTAAACATAGTTGAACTACACATTCACTTGGTAGCTTCAGGAATGCTGGGTGTGAATTGCTTAACTGCTAAGCTTACAAGGTAACCACTAAATGCTTGGTATAAATTGTAGATTGAGTGATGAGCTTGGTAAGCATTTAGAATTGAATAAGTGTTGTTAGTAATGAAAAATACAACATAATACCAACAATCTCCCCCTTTGGCATTAGTGACAAAAACAATTATGAGCCAAAACATATGTTCATTGACATTCAGATTTTTATTTTTTAAAATTGATCTTTGTAAAGTTGTTGTATATACATATCTTACATATCTCCCCCATACATATGGCATAATCTATACATATCTTTTATCTATACATATATCAATTTATTTTCTTCCTTATTTCTCCACAAGTCTCTTTACTCCCCCTTTTCTCTTTCCTTGTTCATCTCATACTCCCTCTTTTTGACAATAAATTCAAATAAAGACACTAAAATGTGATAGAAACTCAAAGTGTACCTTAAGAATAAGAGACAATGTCCTATCCCAATTATTTTGCAAAATTTTGCAAATGGAGAGTGCCACTTGAACTTCTGTAGAAAGTTCAATCATATGATCTGCTATTGAAAAATTGTTGTCTTGGATCAATGTTTTTGAATAAGCAATATGTTTCTACATTTGGTCTATAACTAGAAGGATCATATTCTAGATGTCAATCAGTGTAGACTTGATCATGGCTTCCTCTCTGAGTAGCTCTTCCTACATTTCTGACAAAAATTTCACCTTCATGTGATGTGATGAGCTTGAACTAGGGTCAAGATGTAACTTTTGAGCACTAGCCTTCATGTCCACATCAATATTATTTAATTTTTCTTTAATATCCTTTGTATACTCAGTAACATCACAAAGCTTGCCAAAAAGTAATGTTACATTTGTAAAGGATTGTTCAAGGTTGCTCAAAATTGTCGATAATTCTACCTGCTTTATTGTAATGTGCTCAAGCACTTTATTGTCAAATTTCTTCTCTACCTTTTCAATGAGCTTCTCTTGGCTAGAAGTGTCCTCATTGAACTTATTGACAACCTCTTCTAATTGTAACAAAATGTGTTGAGATGGATCAACATCAACACCTATAGCTTCAATAATTATGTTTTTGGCATTCTCAATTATTGTGAATTCTCTGTCCCTCTCTTCTCTTAGTTTCTTTTACCTTGCCTTTGCTAATTGCTTGAGGTAGCTTGATTTCCAATTTAATTCTAGCTTTTACCTCATCATATGTGCCAAAGAATAGTTTCTTGGGATCTATAGGCCTATTTACTAGTGCTTCAATGATGTCCCTGGTTTCATCAATATTGACCTCATAAGGGAGAGGTTTCACCCATGCAACTTGGGGCCTGACTACCTGAATGTGTATACTATCATAGTCTACCATGAAGCATACATCATCTTTATAATCCTCTACAAGTTTAGAAGGAATCCTAAACTTTTTGTTCATTCTTTCTTTGGAGTCTTCAAAATAATTTCCATTATACTGTCAAAGTTTACACCTATTTATGCAATAAACTCATTTATTTGATACAAAATGGGAACATCCTTTCTCCACATGATAGAACCTGTGGATGGAAGAAAAAAATTGCACATAAAATAAAAGACATGTCAAGAAAGAACCAAATTTGTAGGGATTGTTCTTTGATGACCTGATGCTATCCATATTCTTGTTTAGTTGCTTTAGTAGTAGCTCTGATAGCTCAAACTCCATGTTTTTCTTCATGACTTTGAATGCTAAGTCCACTACCTCACATGGGACACTTTTTAAATGACTAGAACTATAAATTTTGTGGGAAATTACATGAATTCTAAACCTCAACTCCACATTAGTAACAATGCTAATTTTCAATCCTCTATATCTCACTCAGCTAGGGTTTTCTTTTGGAGTTCATCCTGACATAGGGTTTTGGTTGTTTTTTCTTTGGTTAGAATAAGAAGGCTAGTAATCTTGTGAATCATCTTTTTGGTGATCAATATGGGTTGCTTCAACCATAACTGACCATTGTGAATGCAGCTAAGAATATACCTAATCCATTTTATTTGAAAGCTTCTTGGTAGGTGTGATATGTGTGTCAAACCTTTTGTTTCTAAGTGCTTGTGCTCAAGTTTTAATGATCCATCAAAATGCATTTCTTCTAAAGCACTATCCATTTCTAGGGTTCCTATCTCTTGAATTGAACAATTAAAATGAGTGTGGATATCGTTAAGCAGAAGTACCTTTGCTGGAATTTGTGATTGCACACCATTAGGGTCAAGTGCCTCCACCACTATTAGAACTATCTTGAAATTTGGTGCTTTCCACTCTACACCCTTAACCAACATCTCTAATCCCCTTTTTACCTTGCTACTACTAGTGCTTCCAGATGCTATTGCTACTTGGTAAGTGATGGAAATTTTTGAACAAATTCCTTAGCTACAAATTTTCTTTAAATCACTTGGAATCTCTTGAGTGCACCTAGAAATCTCTTTGCTCTAAGAATATTGAAGACACGATGAAAAATGAAGTCAAATTCTACCATTTTTGATGAAAATTTTCCATTAATGCTAGGTACCATATTGACATAGTGCATGATAGACTATCATCCACTAACCTAACTCAGTAAGATTATCAACTTGGCAGATGAACCAAATTCCTTTTATTCTCGACCTCACTCAGCATGATCTTCAACCAACTTTTCTCGGTGGAGTGTAATGCAACTCGACGAAAGATAACCTTTCTGTGGTCCTGGTGTATTTGGAATACTAATTAGATCATTTACATTCCTCATATTTAATGGAATTTTTTATGATTTTCTTGTTGAGTACAACTCCAACACATTCTTAGGAATTTAGTTTAAGGGGATGGAGTCACCCACTTCTTGAGTGACCTCACTTCCATGATTTGAACTTTTATCCTTAGTAGATTTAGGAATCCATTGCTGCCTCATTTGTTTCCTTACGTTGTCAACCCTTACTTTCTTTTCATCTTCAACATTGCTTATATTCATGCAGTTTTTAGCTATATGACCGAGTTCAGTGCTTGTGTAACACCTTATAGTAGTATCCTTCTTTCTTAGGTGAATCCTTGCACAATTTATGCTAGTGTGTCCATATTCTCCATAATAATGACATCTGCACCAGGTATTGTAGTCCCATCCAAATATTGCCTTTACAAGTTGTTTAGCTAGATTGAATCATTTGGATTTGCATTGAGATGCCTTGTGACCATGTTTTTTGCATTTTTGACATTTACCTTCAAATTTTGATTTGTCCTTGCATTTTTTAGCTTTGTGACCATGTTGATTGTAGTTGTAGCATATTCCATTGAATTTTTCTTTTCCATTGCTCCAACATTTGTTTGATGTATGACCAATTTTCCCAAAATGATTGCATGATGGTTTTTTATTTCTTTTTGCACCTTGCTTGGAAGATTTACCTTGCTATTCATTGTACCCAAGTCTTGCTTTACCTTTTTGCCTATGAAGATTCTACTCATTTTGCTGATTCAATTAATTCATATCTTCTTCTGATTTCAACATTCTCTCATTGATTTTTTTTTAGTATTTAGATCATTCTTTTATTTTTCAACGATTTTATTTTCACATCTTAGTTCTCTCATTATTCTTTCATTAATTTCCCTTTCATAATTTAGATCACTTCTTGTTCTTTCATTTTGTGCTTTAAGAATCTTGATTTCTTCATTTACTCTAATGATTTGATCAATGAGGTCTTCGTGCTGATTGGATTGATTTTGTTCTTCATTTTTTCTTGCCTCCAAGTCTTCATTTACCTTTTCTTTTTATTAAACAATTTTATGTAGCCTAATTGATTGAATTTCTTGTTCTCTTTTGAGTTTCCTTACTTCTTGCAGAGAGCCAATCTTTGCTAAGAGTTCTTTGATTGAATCATTAGCTTCATCTGAGCTGCTTGATGGGAGACAGTCTTCAATCTTTTCTTCAAAATACTGATGGTCATCCATTTTCCTTTCAAGTTCCTTCCTTCTTTTCAAGGATTGGGAAAGATGCTCCTTTGCTTCTTTGAGTTGAGCTATGGCCATCTCTAGATCTAGCTTTTCATTTTCAATTGCCTTGTCAAGTCTGAATATCTCCATTTGTCCTTAGATCTTTGCTCAAGCTATCAAAATTTTATCTTGAAAACCACAAGGCTCTGATACCAATTTTTGGAAATATTCAAGATATGACAAGTTATTGAGAGGGGAGGGGTGAATCAATAACTTTAAAAATTCTTCCTTTAAAATTTATCACAAATCAATATATGCTACTGCATGCATTAATATTGAAAGATAAAATATTCATCACACAAAAAAATACAATATTTTGGTGTTCCAAAAACCTTCCAAATAGAAAGTAAAACTGGGGTGGAAATGATACTCACAAAACTTCAATACTATAGCATAAAGTTGGCCTATTAAGGGTTACATTGAAAATTTTTTATGATCTACACTGTTAAGAGAAAAAAGGACTATTAGGTGCACCTTGTTAGAGGATTTAAAAACATACAATGAAGTACGCACTTAGTTAAGATATTTGTACACAGATTGTTAAGTCTACCTTGTTAGAGGATTTAGAAACTGATTCACCTATTAAGATGAAATAGTGGATCTACTTACAACTAATTGCTGATAAGATCCTTTATGCACTGATCACCTTATGTGATGGATATAACTTTTCTACTATTTGTATTGACCTTGTTGTATTCCTTGAACTGTTGTTGATAATCCTTCTCATGTACTTCTCAAAAATACTTCACATTGCTTCTATATTGCTTCATACATACGATATCTTACAATACACCTTACATATATACCTTTCAAATTTACAAAATTGCAAGGTCAACCAAAACACAAGTGAACTACATGTTAGAAAGTCAGCCCAATAGTAAATAACTCACATTCACTGAACTGACTCGATGACCTTTTGATACACGGCATCCACTGCATTACATGGCATCATCATGCACTCGATAGAAGTGAAGGCTCGATCCATACTAATCTATTAGAGTAGTTTTGAATTCTATTACCATTGGTGACTCGGTAGATGTAGTGTCACTTGGTAGATACTGCACACTGAGTTTACCTTGCTTCACTTGGTAAACACTACACATCCATTGCTTAGTAGAAATTGACTTCATGTCATGCAAACTAATAACTTGGTAGATACTATGAAGCTTGGTAACCATTATTTGTTCAGTGAACACAATAAGCTCAGTAAACATAGTTGAACTACACATTCACTTGGTAGCTTCAGGAATGCTCGGTGTGAACTACTTAACTGCTATGCTTACAAGGTAACCACTAAATGCTTAGTATAAACTATAAATTGAGTGATGAGCTCGGTAAGCATTCATAATTGAATAAGTGTTGTCACTAATGAAAAATACAACATAATGCCAAAAAACTCTCCATTAGGACAACCCTTATTCAAACAATTGAAATGAAATATTTTTGGTTGATGCAAGACTTCTCTTACACCCAGGATGCTCTTGTATCAAACACCCAAGGTAATTTAAGAAGTGATCCTATCATTTCTCAGGTATTTAGATGAAAACCAAGATGGTTAACCTCCTCCCTTATGAGAAGTAATGAATCTTCTAATGGTCTCTCCTTCCACTTGACTAGATATTCTTCATAATTTTTGTTCCTTTTTGTTATGCCAACATGACTATCTAGTGTCTCCTCAAGCTCCTTTGTAGCCAAACTAGCTACTAGAATACTCCATTTCACTTATGCAACTTCATCCCAATCACCTCGTTCATTATATTCTATCAAATCTGAAATGTTAAATGTTGGTGAAATATTCAATTCAATAGGGAACTCCACCTCATAGGAATTTCCAAAATCATGCATTTTCACTATCTTGCATGGCCAAAACTTTTTTCATTTTTAGTTATTATATGCACCTATTGGAAAATGCTTCTTTCTCAAATGAGCCATGACTTCATTTCCAATATGAAATTCCTTATGCCTTCTTTTTAGATATACCTTAGCCTTGTATTGTGCATTCATATTTATAATGTAATTCTTCACTTCCTCATGGATGTTCTTCAAATTTCCAAAAAAATCTTCTACTTCAGCACTACTTATCTCTCCTTTATTCAACTACCTTTGTTTAGAAACAATTCTGAGATTGCTCTCATATATAATCTAGAATGGTGATTTACCAATATTCCTATTAAAATAATTATTATATGAAAATACTTCTTATGGTAAAATCATATCCCATCCTTTTGCTTTATCTCCAACCAAAAATCTTAATAAGTTTCCTAGACTATGATTCACTTCCATTTATCCATATGTTTGTAGATGATGTGATCAATTGAACTTCAAATCTATCTTCAATTACTTAAAAATATACACCAAAAATACCCAACAAATTTTTTATCTTGATCCCAAACTATACTCTTTGGCATACCATGTAGTCTCACCCCTTCTTTGAAAAATAACTCTATGACATGAACATATCACTAGTATTCTTGCAAGGAATGAAATGTTTCATTTTTGAAAAAATTTTAACCACCACAAAATAAGAATCATGCCCATGTTGACTCCTTAGTAATCCAAGAATGAAATCCATGCTGACATCCTCCCATGGCCTTTCTAGTACATGAAATATGAGGATGTATCAATTATTTCATGTACTAGAAAGGCCATGGGAGGATGTCAGCATGGATTTCATTCTTGGATTACTAAGGAGTCAACATGGGCATGATTCTTATTTTGTGGTGGTTGAAAAATTTTCATCCTTGGCAATGGGAATCTAAACTTGATTGTGATCTTGTTGATACCATGAGCATCTATGCACATCCTCCATTCTCCATTCTTCTTTGGTGCTAATATTTTTAATATAGAACATGGACTCATACTCTCTCAAATCAACCCCTTCTACAATAACTCGTGTACTTGTCTACTCAAATCTTTACTTTCTACTAGTTTTATTATGTATACACTTGTTTGGAAAACTGGCCCTGGAATCAAATCCATCTGGTGATTGATCTTCTTGAGTAGGGATAATCCATCAGGCATACTATCTGACACAACATTAGGAAACTCTCCCAAAAAATATAGAACTTCTATTGGTACCTCCTCTACTTCCTCTACTTCCTCTTTTGGGACAAAACAAATATGCTCATGCTTCATACCTTGGAGAAATTGCTTTCCATCAAAGAAACATATTCTAGCAGCACTATATACCTTTTCTTCTTTCTCCTTTAATGGCTTCGACTTATGTTTCACTCCATGCTTTGTTAGAGTGTTGGTATTGTATTTCCCATCATGTACATCATGTCCATCAAAATAAAAAAACCTATCAAGAAACATATGATATATTTCCATAGGTGTGATATCATACAACACCTCATCCTATTAGCTTCCAATCATGAACTTCACTAAGTGTTTCTCATTGACCATGACCTTGTGGTCATCTTTTACATAGGAAATATGATATGGATGTAGGTGTTTCTATCTCTTTAGCTTCAACTTTGTGATTATCTTTTCTAACACCATATTATTAGTACTTCCACCATCAATGATCACATCACAACACTTATCTTCACATTTTCACTTGGTGTGAAACAAAATCCTCCTTTAATCAAGTTCATTCTCACCACTCAACAAGAATCTTTTATTAACTAGGACTTCTCCTCTTTTAACATCTTTGGAATGGGATGATCTAGCATGTTCATCAACATGGGAAACTCTGGCTTAGCCTTCTATTATTTAATTTTTCCTTCCTTGGCACTATGAATACTTGAGTTCTCTATACCCTTCTTCTCCATAGTGAAAACATTTCCCACAAAATCCTCCTCTTCTAGATCCTTGTCCTCTTACTCTTCCTTTCTGATCTGTATTAGTTTGATAATGTAAATAGTTAAAATAATATCCCTTCTAGTTTTGACAAATATTTCTTTCCTCACCCTTGTTCTTTTGATCATCATTTTGGCCTCTATAAGCCCATCCTCTAGATCTTTCACTACAACCTCTTCCACTATTCTTGTTATCAAAATTTTTTTCTTATCTTCTCCTCAACTCTAAAGGAAAATTAGTACACCTACTCAATACTGGTCATTTGAACCAAACTAAACTCATCCTAAATGTTTGGCCTTAACACATTAAGCTAATGGGTGAATTTCTACTTGTCAGCTCTAGAATAACCAATTTTAATGAGAATTTGGTAGAACTCCTCATTATACTATTGAACATATCTTCTAGCTTACGTCAAACCTACATTTTCTTTAGTAGATCAAGCTCATAATCCATGAGAATAAAGGGTATGTGCAGGATCATGGTGTACCAAAAAGTGGCAATTTGAAAAATCTGTAGTTCTGAAATATCTCAAACAATTTCAAAATCTATTCTAACTTTTTTCCCACCCACCTTGATACTAAATAAAAACAATTAATATATTTATAAAGTCTAAAATATCTTTTGATACCAAACCTATATGGTCAACTTAAAAAAATCCTAAAAATGTGCTTTCGGCCTACTTTTATGTGATTTTTACTTCAAACATGTAGCTACCAACTTTTTTACAGCAAAATTTGATGAAATGAAAATGGTTTCTTAAGAATGTTCTTATCTTTCCATAAATGTAAGGTTTGTCAAATTATGAGTTTAGTAAGTAATTATTACTTATTTTCTAATGGAGTTACGTATAAAGTGTTGACTGACACACTACTTGAGAAACAACTATAACTCTCAAATGGTGCAATATTTTTTAAATCCAAAAGATGCATCACATTCTATGTTTCTTCTACAAGAAAAGAAAAAAATGAAAAATTGAATTTTGTAGAGTTTTGAATTAGTTAAGGTGGTCAGACACGAGAGCTTTTTTATTCCAAAAATACTAAAGTCAAAAATTAATTATTAATTATTTATTTAGAATAAAAATATGAAAAAATATGTGTCATATCTAGGCATGACTCTACTACTTATATCTATACTATTATTAAAAAATATTATCATTTGATTTTGATTAAGGTGGTAAGACATACGTCTAATTCTTATTTTTGTCCTGAAATTTTTGTTATATTGCATTCAAATTCAAAATTTTGACCAATCAATTTTTATTATTTTGAGATAATTTCTAGTAGTTTAGAAACTAGATTCAATTTTCTAGAGATTCTTTCCTCTTAACATTTTGGTATAAAGTTAATAACAAGTAGAAAATTGTAGGTCAAGTTGACATAACCATGATTTTTTGATCTTTTATTGCCACTTAATTACATAGTTTGATTGACCATGATCCTACACATACCCTAAATTATCACTTCATTTTAGTTATCATTTGATTCCATTTGTTTATTTTTTCTTTCCCTCTTCTTTTTTTCTCCAATTGGATCTCCTAGCACCAAATTTTTACATGACCCTTTAGTTTTGCCTTCGCAAAATTGACGCTATTTGATTCTTCAATATCTTCATATTCAAAGCACTCTTCCAATTTATTGATCTAATCAATCAATTCCTCAAGGTTAAGATTTCCCAAAAATGTGAGAACATCAAGCTTAATGCTTTTTCGAATCTTAGAAATGGCTTTAAAAAGCTTTTCCTCCTCTAGGTTCAAAAGTTCATCTTCTACTGCCTGATCAACATTTCCTTCTTCTTCCCTTTCATCCTCACTTTCACTACTACCTATTGAAAGATTCACTTCTTTGCACATTTTTTCATTCAATTCTTGCATTTTCCTCTAGAGGGCTCTAAACCCTTAGTTGTAACACCTAAGACACTCCCACCATGCTCTCTTCATGAATGTATCTTTACACTTCTGCGAAAACCCTAGTGCTAATTATGATGATCTATCTACATGTTCAACCCAAACCTTAGTCCTGGTGTGAACTACCTCATAGTTAGTGATCTATCCACACACTAGGAACTCCATCTCTAATACCACTTAATGAAGGGTTCTCCCCTTAGTACCATAAATACATAATAAAAACAAGAAATAACAATAATTTGTAAGAACAAAATATGGGCATCTTATTATTGGTGCAAACATAGAATTATAGAATTCAAAGTTACAATATGCAAACCCACATGGGTGCCTTCATTATAGTAATTTTCAAGATAAAGCTATGAACTATCACCGAGAGTTTTTCTAGACAATGTTCGAGCATTTCTTAAATAAGAAATGTTATGTCACATAGGAAGGTTACAGATACACAAACTTAATACCTAGGGTTGAAAGACCCTAACAATACATATTTAGTCAACCAAATACATTTTTGACATTTATTATGGAAGTTTTGGTCAATCCAAGTTTGAAAGGCCATAAATCTCAAACCATTGCTCTAATTGGCTATTAAAAAAACTTTTTAGAATCCTCAACTTTTGATCTATAGGCTTAGATGTAATGCCTCACCAAGGGATCCAAAGAATTAACCTAAAGTTTCACTAAGTTTTGTAGCATTTTGTTTTTTTAAACATAAAAGTAAATCCATCTACATCATACACATGATAGTTGAAGCAACAACATCATTCAACTAAAAGTAAACATAAACATACATAATAGGTTACATTTTTTAAGGATTCCTTAATGTTGAATCACAATTAAATCGACTAATATTAATTCTAACATAAAATAATATTGAAAAGTCCAATGTTTTAAATTACATTTTTGATTTCTCGATCATCCACTGTACACACCACAGGGTATGAAAGACATGAAAGAATATACATATGTGAAAATAAAGTACATCATCCTATTCTAAATCCATGATTCAAATGCTATAAAGTAAATGTGATCACATGTCATACATGATACATCGTCATAAAAGATATAAACATCCATCATAAAAGATAACCATAAATCACAACACATAATTATCTAAGTGTGAGGTTCCTCCCAACCGTTAATAGCGTCATTATACCATCATGATCCCTAGCATCCCTTCGCACGTAACATCCCAAGTCACTGAAGAGATCATCGATACTATCATAGTAGGAATGTCACTCCTAAACATACTACATCATATGCAAAAAGAAATCTAACATGCTACAACATATGCATAAGAAATCTAATCATGCAAAATAAAGCATAAGATAAGAAAATAACATCATCTATCAAATGTTAATCATCAATATAAAGAAACATGTCAAAAAATAACATCCATCATAAGATCCAAGAATAGAATGAAGATAAATACCAACCAAGAATGCTCCAACCACGGTGTCTACAGACAGATCTCAAATGGTAAGAGTGAAAAAGCACTACCACCAGACCGCATGGAACTTAAATGGTCCACTCCCACCATGCTAAGGAGATAATCTCAAGTCCCAAATAGGTTATCAAATCACATAGCCTAAAAACTCTCTAAGTCCAGGAATCCTAAAAGTATACTAACTCAAGGGTTCCAACACAAATCGACATCTAATCCCAGAGACACAACAAAGACATGTAGGAAACCTACTATGCAAGCAAGAAAGTGTCATCGCATGGATCACAATAGAGTTACCCTGGTAGTTTCTCAATAGACCCTAGCCCCCTAGTGATCCCTATGCAGCCACTAGTATCCTCTCATACTGATGAGGCATACTACAGAATGCAAGGTCACAACCAAGCATTTTCTCTACTCCCATCCTAGTATGTACTAGCACTTGAGGCATGGGCGAGAAAAAACAATTATCTTATTAGGTTCATTTAATCCCCATTTAGTGTAAATGTTTTCACTTATTAAAACAACTTACAATGAGTTACCCTGGTAGCCACTTAGGGCCCTGACCCCCATTGTAAGCCACTTCCCGACACTACAAGTAGATAACCTACCTTAAGCTCATAGAATCATAAATCTCAAAATCACCACAGTCCTATACAAGTGACTAGAAAAATACCAAAAGATAATCCACAATAAGAGCATCAAATCTCCATGAGAAATTGAAAAGCATCCATTAATAATCATGACCACAACAGTTCTCTATTGGGAACTGAAGGTATCACTGATAATCACAATATCCATTGGTTTTCAAAAAGCAACCAAAAAGTATCTCAAAGTAATACTGATCAAAGACTCCAAAAATGGTCGAGTCAAAACATGTCAGAACATGACAACATCAAGAAATAAATCAACACTTTAGTCCCATCATGGTGACTGGAAAGTAGTCCAAGGATAACTGATCGATGACTCAAAAATGGTTAAGTCAAGTGTCTCAAATACATACACCTTAGCTTCACACAAGAAGACTAGAAAGCAATAACAATCAGTAAATACAAACATCTCATAGAGGATGCCATCACATTACCATGGTTGGGTTTTAAAAGAATTGAGACCAAATAACATCAACATGTCATCACATTCACATAACTCCCAAGCCTCTGGTAGACATCCTAACTGGTCAACACTCTAGGACCACCCAAACCTCAAACATGGATAGCATAAAGAACAAGATACAAACACATATTTTAGTTTTTTTTCGCAATCACATGGTTAAGCCAAATATTAGGTTTTATTTTTCATTTCAAGTATATTTCAAGTGTATAAGATTCTTCATTTAATCTCCAAGTCAACCCATTTATCTTTTCGAATAAAACATAGAATTATCCCTCCATTATTTTAAAACAATTTCCTAAAATAATTAGAAGATAATTATTTACTTATTTAAATCATTAAACTAATTTCCATTGACTTTTAATAAAATCATTGCATTATTTTACTAAAATCAATGTTACTAATAATTAAATGAAACTCCCTTAATTCCAAGAGCATCTCCCATTATTCAAATCATAAGAATAATACTTATCAACTTTCAAATAATTAGTTTACAATTTCCTTAAAACGCTTCAAGGACAATCATTTATTTAAAATAATCTTCATTGATTTTAAGTAAAATCAATCTCATTAATAATTCAATTATTTAATTCCACTAAACACTTATTAATATCTCTTTTCTTTTAATTTTCCCTCATTTAAAAATCCATTTACTTAAATTGACTAATAATTACTTACACTTCTTCTACTATTAACTAATCTTAATTAAATTTAATTTAATTAGATTAGTTAATGAATCATATAAAACTAATGCATAATGATAAGATTATATTTTAATTCAAACCCAAACTCAAATCAATTTCCAAATCTTGATTCTACTAAGGGAAGATTGCAATAATATTTTAATTCCCATAGCTAGATGAAACAATATGCATGCCCGAATTCCAAATTACAAAATTGAACATTCATTCATAGAGAATTATTCAGACATACATAATAGACATGATGAAGATAGGAAGAGAAAGAGCATAATAAAATATGCGAAATAATCACGAGTGCCTACCTGGACACTGATGCTAATTCGCTACGCCTTAGAAAATTGTAGAGAAGCTCCTCCTCTTAGAGCCTTCTCCTTTTCGAAAATTCCTTCCTTCTCCAACATTCATAATTCCTCCAAGAATCGAAACCCCCAAATGACTAGAACTGCTTGTAGAAGCATTTGAGGATGTCCATACACACTAGGGGAGCCTCTATATAAAGGTCTCTAAGATGCATCTAGAATGTGTCTAGAAAGAACTAAGAGATAATCATGACAACTAAGCACATAACTTTCACAATAAGAAGATAAACATGATGAGGTGTCTGGAATGTTGTAGACACCATGTGCTCAAATAATGTGCTAACTCCTAAGTGTAGACAACATGTGCATAATTAGAGTGCAAACTCTTGTGTTGTCAACATGACAACTCCCAACAGTTCACATACTCCTATGTGAATAAATATTAAAATAATGCACATTAATTTATTCAATATTCACTTTACTTCTTTTTAAATTAATTTATTAATTTTAAATCTCATGCACTCACTTTAATAAATTGACTTGTTCTATCTTAATATATTTATATTTTAATCACATGCATGCATCATACAATCTAGAATCTTTTGATAATTTTAATATCTTTTCCACTTTTAAATTTATTTTTGAAACTTAATTGATAAAAAATTTACTAGCTTAAATAATAATATTATTTAACATTTATTTAAAAATGAACTCTAAATATATTATTATTAAATTAAATAAATATTATCACGTTCCAAATTTAAACTTATAACTTTTATTTTCAAATTTAATTATTTTTATTTAATTAATTTCCCAACTAATTAAATAAAAAATAAATATTAAAATTTCATATTAATTTTCCATTTAATTACATCATTAATTAAATCTTTTAGTTAAACTTAATTAATAGAAAATACACCAAGAACTCATAAAGTAAAATACAAAAACCCATCAAAGCAAAACACATACAAAATCAAACTAAGGGGTTAATATCACAAATTACGTCATCTAACATATTCGGATGATACTCAACTCAAATACTTGTCCTAATTTTCAATTAGGACAAATGGCTTAAAGGGTTGGGATTTGGACTTGAGAATTTATCTCCCCTCTCTTACCATTGAGATAATGCAATAGGGTACGCTCATCCTGGCAATTCAGGGAAGTCGATACCTGGTACCTGCAACTTGCATAAAATTTATGCATGTACATACACAATATAACTAAGCTATACAAAAAATGACAGGAAGTGGTGCATCGTGTAGATCCCGACTAGCAAGTGACTATGACTCCCTTCCTTAACCACATCAAAAATGCCATACAGAAAGAAAACAAACACGCACACCATACACATGCAAGTATGGAGTAAGTATCCATAAGAGAACACATATGATAATAAATCATCTTACTAATCATCATTAATAGCTGCAAACACTATAATAATCATCATACATACATGAAATATAAAGTACCAAGTAATCTCATCATATATCGACTGAATCTGAAACAACATCTGATAATCTCAAAATAATGTCACTAATAATCATCAACATAAAACTATCCTAAAAGAGTTTGGCCACAATAGAAAAATGCGAACTAGGGGTAGGTACTACATTAGATCTACAAAACTGCCCATTTATTGAGTTTTTGGGTCTCATCCAGGTACATTTAGGCCTCCAAAGGTAAGCATAAAATTTGTATACCAAATTTACACAGCAAAATTTTGCAATAAATCCATTAATAGACATGATAGGGATTGTGTTGGAAATGAGAATGGAGTAACTGAGAGGGGGAGGGGGTGAATCATTTAGCACAAAAACATTTCATAGTCCCTTAGATGTCTAAAATCTTGATCTTAGTTATAGATTACTGAAACTTGATAATGCAGCAAATACTAATAATTATTAAGAACTGATAACCAAAACAATTCAGCAATCATGAACACTAGAGACACCAGATTTAATGTGCAAACCCAATATGGGAAAAACCATCAATGTAACTAGTTATTATTTTTCACTCTTCTGAAGTGAGCCCTATTAGGAGACAACCCTGTTAAAGGTTACAAAACACACTGTTAGGTGTGACCCTGTTAGAGGATTTAATCACCCTATTAGGAGTGGCCTTGCTAGAGGTCTTTAGAACAATTCAACTGAACTGTCACATTGTTAGAGGATTTACAATAAGGCTATTAAACCCACTCTGTTAAGAGATTTGAAATCATGGCTACAATTGTTAGAAAGTAACAATGAATTATCTGAATATAATGCACCTTATCTTTGTTGATACAGATCTCTATTCTGCTTCACTAGATCCTCTCTAATCACATAAAAGGTTTGTAGCTCCACAAGGATATCTGATCCTTCAAAAATTTTCTTGCACCTTCACAATTCACACATACGTCTTATCCACACATGCACACTTGAATTCGCAACTTGATCCTTCATATATACCTTTTTGATTATCAAGTCGGCCTTAAATACAAGTTAAAATTATTAATAATTATATCATGAGTCAGCTACATTCATCACATAAATCAATTTTAGCCTTAATTCCACAATTTTCAAAAATCCTTCGCTAACCAACCCAGCTCGGTAAACACTCTACCATAATGATCTTTAGTGTTAAACAAGTGAGGCTTGGTAAGCACTGTGAATTGTGCAAAAATCCTTTGGAAACCAAGTGAACTCGGTAACCACTGACTTTCCTTCACTTACCTTCCTAGCCCGGTAAACACTAACTTTTCTTCACTTACCTTCCCAGCTCGGTAAACACTAACTTTTCTTCGCTTACCTTCCTAGCTTGATAAACACTAACTTTTCTTTGCTTACCTTCCCAGCTCGGTAAATACTCTGTCACAATTTCCTTGGATCACCGAGTGAGCTCAGTAAGTACTAAAATTCCTTTGTTAACCAAGTTAGCTTGGTAGAAGCTATCTTTACAGTGTAATATATAGCAATGCTCGGTAGACTCTGTAAACTACTATGCTTACCTTCTGAGCTCGGTAGACTCTATTTGATGACTGATATGACATTTGTGTAACATCAAAGACAACACTCAATTAACCAATTGTATCCAACAATCCCCCTCTTTGGCATTGATAGCAACACAACATGTCATAGCAGAATGAAATTTGAAAACAAGTCTTTCTCTTATAGTGCAGCACAATATGTCAACATAATACTTCTCCCTCTTTTAGTAATCTCCCTCTGTGAAGGAATTGTATAATGAAAAGATATGACAGTTTTATTCTCCCTTTACAAATGCTTACAAATTTTAGAATAGATATTACAGTTTTACTCTCCCTCTTTGACAACACATGCCAAAGACAATACAACATAGTAAAAGCTCTTCTTGTATGCCAAAAGTACTCCCAACTAGATTACAATGTATCTTATGTATAGGTTCATATGCAATGACTTCAACACTCTATTGCATAAACTTGATAGATTTTCAACTTGTCATAGGTTGATGCATCACTTAAAAATTTATTTTAGTGAACTTTAGATAGGGGAATGATCCCTAACTTACCTCTGAGATACAAGAATGTATCCTTAGGTAATGGCTTTGTGAATATGTTAGAAATTTGTTCCTTTGTATGCACATATTCGAGTCTGATCTCCTTGTCCTGCACCAATTCTCTGACAAAATGATATTTTATTGCTATGTGCTTGGTTTTGGAATGCATCACTGGATTCTTAGATATATTGATTGCATTAGTATTGTCACAGAACATAACAACTAGTTCTTTGATTTCCATCTTCATTCCTTGTAATAACTTCTTAAACCAAACAATGTTGGAATAGTTTACTGCTGCAGCAACATACTCTGCCTCCGCTGTAGATTGGGATGTACAATTCTGCTTTTTGCTTGTCCAAGAAACCAATCTCTTTCCAAGAAAGAATGCTCCTCCACTTGTGCTCTGATAATCTTTGAATCCTTTGTGAGCAGCATATGCAAGTAAGGTTCAAACTCTTTCCAATCTTGCAACAGGAGAAAAAGTTTTCCCATAATCTATGCCTTCTTCTTGAGAGTATCCTTTGCATACCAATCTAGCTTTTTTTCTGGATACCTTACCATCTTCAGTCAACTTGTTTCTAAATACCCACTTGGTTCCTATTATATTCTTATCTTTAGGCCTGGGTACAAGAGTCCATGTCTTGTTCTTCTCTATTTGTTCTATTTCCTCATTCATTGCCTCAATCCAACTATCATTTGCCAATGCGTCTTTAATACTTCTAGGTTCAAAATTAGCAAGTAAACAAGTATTTTTCAACTTACTTCTTGTCAGGGTTCCTTCATATTTGTCTCCAATTATCTAATCTGGTGTATGATGTCTTCTAACATATTTAGCTAATACAGGTTCTTTACCTCTTGAATGAGTTTCATTGATATCTGCTTGTGCTTCAATTTCATATTCAGGTTGTTCTGCCTTGGTTGCTTCAGACTTGGTAGACACTTGCTCAGTAGTGTCTGAATGTTGTTGTGGCTCAGTTTGAACTATTTGCAACTCAGTTACTGAAGACTCAGGAGTTGAGGATTCTTGAGTGAATGGTATACTTGGTATAGTATCAGGTTCAATGTAAACAAATCTCTTGTAGTCTTCAGGTATCTTGTTGCTTTCTTCTTCTAATTTTTCTGCAAACTCATCAACTTTCACATGTGCACTTTCTATGACTTTGTGAGTGGATAGATTTAAACATCTATATGCTTTGCTTTTGCAAGAATAACCCAAAAATATTCCTTCATCACCTTTTACATCAAATTTTCCTTTTCTAGATTCTTTCAAAATATAACATTTTCTTCCAAATACTTTTAGATAACTTACATTGGGTTTTTAGCCATTCCATAATTCATAGGGAGTCTTGAATGAGTCCTTCTTCAACTGTACTCGATTTAATGTATGAACTGCAGTGCTAATGGCTTCCTTCCAGTATTTTATAGCAATATTTTTTTTCTATCATCAGGGTTCTTGCACAATCCATAATGAATTTGTTTCTTCTTTCAGCTATTCCATTTTGTTCTGGAGTTCCTGGTACTGAAACCTGTCTTTTAGTACCTCTTTCAATGTAGAAGTTATTGAATTCATGTGAAATGAATTCACCACCTCTGTCTGACCTTAAACATTTCAGCCTTTTCCCAGTTTCTTTTTCAAATCTTGCCAAATACCATTTGAATTTCTCAAATTCTTCTGATTTATTCCTTAGATACATGACAATCATCATTCTTGAATAGTCATCAACAAAAAGAATGAAAAACTTGTCTCTAGTATAGCTTTCTATTCCAATGGGTCCACATAAATCAGTATGCACAATTTCTAATATATCTTCAGACAGATAGTTTTTACCTTTAAAACTAGTTTTTCCCATTTTACCAATCTAACAATTCTTGCATAGACCAACCTCAGGTTTCTTAATGTTAGGAATACCTCTTACTTTCTTGAATTTGCTTATTTTTACCAAATTATCAAAATTGACATGACAAAACCTTTTATGCCATAACCAACTCTCTTCAATTTGAGCAATAAACCATGAGCATTCACCAAGTTCTAGATAGAACAAGTTACCTTTAGTTTGGGTGCAAGATCCTATCAGTTTTCCTTGCTCATTCAACAGTCTCGCCTTTCCATGCATGAATTCTACCTTGAATCCAGTATTTAGTAACTGTGCAACACTTAGCAAATTATGTTTGAGACCTTCAACCCAGTAGGCATTATTATATATAATTTCTTTGGATAGAGAGATTCTTCCTCTTCCTTTTATGAAATGAGGTTCATTATTATCAAAACTCACACTGCCACCATCATAGTCTTCAAACTGATCAAACTTAGTTTTATCACCAGTCATATGATGTGAGCAACCGATGTCTATAATCCATGTATCATTCTTACTTACATGAGAGATAAGATCCATTTTATCTTTGTCATCACTATCAGAGTCATCTTTAACAGCAATATAAACAATTTCATCCTTACTATTATCAGAATCCTTAGAATTTTCAGCCATGAAACATGATTACTTACCTTTGTTCTTGGATGATTTAAAGTCTTTCTTGCCATTCCATTTGTGATCTTTCTTTTCTTCATTGTTTTGCTTGTTTGGTCACCTTGTTGCAATATGACCAATTTCATCACAAGAAAAACAGATTAGAGGAACTTTACATTTGTATTTTCCTCTGCCTCTAGAATATTTCCTGGGTAGTAGAGCTTCAATCACTTCGAGATCACTGTCTGAAATTTGGCTTGATTCATTTTAACTTTTTGACTATGATTCTATCTTCTTTTTGCTTTTCTCTTTGAGTGAGAGCTTCGCTTGAAATGCTGATTCAATGTTTTTGGAGGCTGGAACATAGTTGTCAAAGTTATCTAGTTCAAATGCAGTTAGTCTTCCGACTATGGCCTCAAGATTTATCTTATGATTTGCTTCACACCTTCTTTCCTGTATTGTAGAGACTCTGATTGCATAAACAGGAAGCAAGGTTCTGAGAACTTTTCTTACAACTGTTTCTCCTTTGATGTCACATCCAGCTGCCCTAATTGCACTTACACATGCTTTAACTCTTTCAACATACTTTGCAATATTTTCATCCTCTCTCATCCTCATTTGATCAAATTGTCCTCTTAGACTTTCTACTTTTTCTCTTCTCACATTATCATCCCCTCCATAGATCTCCTTTAGCTTGTTCCACATGTCAAAGGTAGTTTTGTAGTCCTTAATGTCATCAAATTCTTCATAGCTGAGAGTAGATGCTATGTCTATCATCATATTGTTGTGAGTCTTCTTTTCAGCAATATCATTAACTGACAATGTGCCAGAAGGTTCTTCATATTTTTCTTCAAGGTATTTCAGTCCAGTATCACCAAGAGTAGCCAGATGAAGTTTCATCAATTCTTGCCATGCTGAGAAGTTATCTCTGTTAAGTTTTGGAATTTCTCTTTTGTAAGACATCTTGGTCTTTGGCTTAGAACCTTGAAATCCTTTCCTACAAGCACCAAAAAGCTCTGATACCAATTGTTGGAAATGAGAATGGAGTAACTAAGAGGGGGAGGGGGTGAATCAGTTACCAAAAAAACATTTCACATTCCCTTAGATGTCTAAAATCTTGATCTTAGTTATAGATTACTCAAACTTGATAATGCAACAAATACTAATAATTATTAAGAACTGATAACCAAAACATCTCAACAATCATGAACACTAGAGACACCAGATTTAACGTGGAAACCCAATATGGGAAAAACCACCAATGTAACTAGTTACTATTTTTCACTCTTCTGAAGTGAGCCCTGTTAGGATCCAACCCTGTTAAAGGTTACAAAACACACTTTTAGGTGTGACACTGTTAGAAGATTTAATCACCCTGTTAGGAGTGGCCTTTCTAGAGGTCTTTAGAACAATTCAACTGAACTGTCACCTTGTTAGGGGATTTACAATAAGGCTATTAAACCCACTCTATTAAGAGATTTGAAATCATGGCTACAATTGTTACAAAGTAACAATGAATGATCTGAATATAATGAAACTTATCTTTGCTGATACAGATCTCTATTCTGCTTCACTAGATCCTCTCTAATCACATAAAAGCTTTGTAGCTCCACAAGGATATCTGATCTTTCAAAAATTCACTTGCACCTTCACAATTCGCACATACGTCTTATCCACACATGCACACTTGAATTCAAAACTTGATCCTTCATATATACCTTTCTGATTATCAAGTCAACCTTAAATACAAGTTAAAATTATTAATAATTATATCATGAGTAGGCTACATTCATCACATAAATCAATTTTAGACTTAATTCCACAATTTTCAAAAATCCTTCGCTAACCAACCCAGCTCGGTAAACACTATACCATAATGATCTTTAGTATTAAGCAAGTGAGGCTTGGTAAGCACTGCGAATTGTGCAAAAAATCCTTTGGAGACAGAGTGAACTCGATAAACACTGACTTTCCTTCGCTTACCTTCCTAGCCCGGTAAACACTAACTTTTCTTCGCTTACCTTCCCAGCTCGGTAAACACTAACTTTTCTTCGCTTACCTTCCCAGCTCAGTAAACACTAACTTTTCTTCGCCTACCTTCCTAGCTCAGTAAATACTCTATCATAGTTTCCTTGGATCACCGAGTGAGCTCAGTAAGTACTAAACTTCCTTCGTTAACCAAGTTAGCTCGGTAGAAGCTATCTTTACAGTGTAATATATAGCAATGCTCGGTAGACTCTGTAAACTACTATGCTTACCTTCTGAGCTCAGTAGACTCTGTTTGATGACTGATATGACATTTGTGTAACATCAAAGACAACACTCAATTAACCAATTGTATCCAACAATCTCCCTCTTTGGCATTGATGGCAACACAACATCTCATAGCAGAATGAAATTTGAAAACAAGTCTTTCTCTTATAGTGCAGCACAATATGTCAACATAATACTTCGCCCTCTTAGATAGAAACTTCTCCCTCCTTTAGTAATCTCCCTCTATGAAGGAATTGTATAACGGAAAGATATGACAGTTTTATTCTCCCTTTACAAATGCTTACAAATTTTAGAATAGATATTACAGTTTTACTCTCCCTCTTTGACAACACATGCAAAAGACAATACAACATAGTAAAAGCTCTTCTTGTATGCCAAAAGTACTCTCAACTGGATTACAATGTACCGTATGTACAGATTCATATGCAATGACTTCAATACTCTATTGCATGAACTTGATAGATTTTTAACTTGTCATAGGTTGATGCATCACTTAAAACTTTATTTTAGTGAACTTCAGATAGGGGAGTGACCCCTAACTTACCTCTGAGATACAAGAATGTATCCTTAGGTAATGGCTTTGTGAATATGTCAGCAATTTGTTCCTTTGTATGCACATATTCCAGTCTGATCTCCTTGTCCTGCACTAATTCTCTGACAAAATGATATTTTATTGCTATGTGCTTGGTTGTGGAATGCATCACTGGATTCTTAGATATATTGATTGCACTAGTATTTTCACAGAACATAACAACTGGTTCTTTGATTTCCATCTTCATTCCTTGTAATAACTGCTTAAACCAAATAATGTTGAAATAGTTTACTGCTGCAGCAACATACTCTGCCTCTACTGTAGATTGGGATGTACAATTCTGCTTTTTGCTTGTCCAAGAAACCAATCTCTTTCCAAGAAAGAATGCTCCTCCACTTGTGCTCTGATAATCTTTGAATCCTTTGTGAGCAGCATATGCAAGTAAGGTTCAGACTCTTTCCAATCTTGCAATAGGAGCAAAAGTTTTCCCATAATCTATGCCTTCTTCTTGAGAGTATCCTTTGCATACCAATCTAGCTATGTTTCTAGATACCTTATCATCTTCAGTCAACTTGTTTCTGAATACCCACTTGGTTCCTATTATATTCTTATCTTTAGGCCTGGGTACAAGAGTCCATGTGTTGTTCTTCTCAATCTGTTTTATTTCCTCATTCATTGCCTCAATCCAACTATCATTTGCCAATGCGTCTTTAATACTTCTAGGTTCAAAATCAGCAAGTAAACAAGTATTTTTCAACTTACTTCTTGTCAGGGTTCCTTCATATTTGTCTCCAATGATCTGATCTGGTGTATGATGTCTTCTAACATATTTAGCTAATACAGGTTCTTTACCTCTTAAATGAGTTTCATTGATATCTGCTTGTGCTTCAATTTCATATTCAGGTTGTTCTGGCTTGGTTACTTCAGACTCGGTAGACACTTGCTCGGTAGTGTCTGAATGTTGTTGTGGCTCGGTTTGAACTATTTGCAACTCGGTTACTGAAGACTCAGGAGTTGAGGATTCTTGAGTGAATGGTATACTTGGTATAGTATCAGGTTCAATGTAAACAAATCTCTTGTAGTCTTCAGGTATCTTTTTGCTTTCTTTTTCCGATTTGTCTGCAAACTCATCAACTTTCACATGTGCACCTTCTATGACTTTGTGAGTGGATAGATTTAAACATCTATATGCTTTGCTTTTGCAAGAATAACCCAAAAATATTCCTTCATCACCTTTCACATCAAATTTTTCTTTTCTAGATTCTTTCAAAATATAACATTTGCTTCCAAATACTTTTAGATAACTTACATTGGGTTTGTAGCCATACCATAATTCATAGGGAGTCTTGAATGAGTCCTTCTTCAACTATACTCGATTCAAGGTATGAACTGCAGTGCTGATGGCTTCCTTCTAGTATTTGATAGCAATATTTTTTTTCTATCATCAGGGTTCTTGCACAATCCATAATAGATTTGTTTCTTCTTTCAGCTATTCCATTTTGTTCTGGAGTTCCTCGTGCTGAAACCTGTCTTTTAATACCTCTTTCAATGTAGAAGTTATGAATTCATGTGAAATGAATTCACCACCTCTGTCTGACCTTAAACATTTCAGCCTTTTCCCAGTTTCTTTTTCAACTCTTGCCAAATAACATTTGAATTTCTCAAATGCTTCTGATTTATTCCTTGGATACATGACAGTCATCATTCTTGAATAGTCATCAACAAAAAGAATGAAAAACTTTTCTCTAGTATAGCTTTCTATTCCAATGGGTCCACATAAATCAGTATGCACAATTTCTAATATATCTTCAGACTGATAGTTTTTAACTTTAAAACTAGTTTCTCCCATTTTACCAATCTGTCAATTCTTGCATAGACCAACCTCAGGTTTCTTAATGTTAGGAATACCTCTTACTTTCTTGAATTTGCTTATTTTTACCAAATTATCAAAATTGACATGACACAACCTTTTATGCCATAACCAACTCTCTTCAATTTGAGCAATAAAACATGAGCATTCACCAAGTTCTAGATAGAACAAGTTACATTTAGTTTGGGTGCTAGATCCTATCAATTTTCTTTGCTCATTCAATAGTCTCGCCTTTCCATGCATGAATTCTACCTTGAATCCAGTATTTAGTAATTGTGCAACACTTTGAAAATTATGTTTGAGACCTTCAACCCAGTAGGCATTATTACATATAAGTTCTTTGGATAGAGAGATTCTTCCTCTTCCTTTTATGAAATGAGGTTCATTATTATCAAACCTCACACTGCCACCATCATAGTCTTCAAACTAATCAAACTTTGTTTTATCACCAATCATATGATGTGAGCAACCGATGTCTATAATACATGTATCATTCTTACTTACATGAGAGATAAGAGCCATTTTATCTTCGTCATCACTATCAAAGTCATCTTTAACAACAATATAAAAAATTTCATCCTCACTATTATTAGAATCCTTAGAATTTTCAGTCATGAAACATGATTTCTTACCTTTGTTCTTGGATGATTTAAAGTCTTTCTTGCCATTGCATTTGTGATCTTTCTTTTCATCATTGTTTTTCTTGTTTGGGCACCTTGTTGCAATATGACCAATTTCATCACAAGAAAAATAGATTAGAGGAACTTTACCTTTGTATTTTCCTCTGCCTCTAGAATATTTCCTGGTTGGTAGAGCTTCAATCACTTCGAGATCACTGTCTGAAATTTGGCTTGATTTATTTTCACTTTCTGACTATGATTCTATCTTCTTTTTGCTTTTCTCTTTAAGTAAGAGCTTGGCTTGAAATGTGGATTCAATGTTTTTGGAGGCTGGAACATAGTTGTCAAAGTTATCTAGTTCAAATGCAGTTAGTCTTCTGACTATGGCCTCAAGATTTATCTTATGATTTGCTTCACACCTTCTTTCCTATATTGCAGAGACTCTGATTGCATAAATGGGAAGCAATGTTCTGAGAACTTTGCTTACAACTATTTCTCCTTTGATGTCACCTCCAGCTGCCCTGATTGCACTTACACATGCTTTAACTCTTTCAACATACTTTGCAATGTTTTCATCCTCTCTCATCCTCATTTGATCAAATTGTCCTCTTAGAATTTCTACTTTTTCTCTTCTCACATTATCATCCCCTCCATAGATCTCCTTTAGCTTGTTCCACATGTCAAAGGTAGTTTTGCAGTCCTTGATGTCATCAAATTCTTCATAGCTGAGAGCAGATGCTATGTCTATCATCATATTATTGCGAGTCTTCTTTTCAGCAATATCATTAACTAACAATGTGCCAGAAGGTTCTTCATATTTTTCTTCAAGGTATTTCAGTCCAATATCACCAACAGTAGCCAGATGAAGTTTCATCAATTCTTGCCATGCTGAGAAGTTATCTCTGTTAAGTTTTGGAATTTATCTTTTGTAAGACATCTTGATGTTTGGCTTAGAACCTTGAAATCCTTTCCTACAAGCACCAAAAAGCTCTGATACCAATTGTTGGAAATGAGAATGGAGTAACTGAGAGGGGGAGGGGGTGAATCAGTTACCACAAAAACATTTCACAGTCCCTTAGATGTCTAAAATCTTGATCTTAGTTACAGATTACTGAAACTTGATAATGCAGCAAATACTAATAATTATTAAGAACTGATAACCAAAACAATTCAGCAATCATGAACACTAGAGACAATAGATTTAACATGGAAACCCAATATGGGAAAAACCACCAATGTAACTACTTATTGTTTTTCACTCTTCTGAAGTGAGCCCTGTTAGGAGCCAACCTTGTTAAAGGTTACAAAACACACTGTTAGGTGTGACCCTGTTAGAGGATTTAATCACCCTGTTAGGAGTGTCCTTGCTAGAGGTCTTTAGAACAATTCAACTGAACTGTCACCTTGTTAGAGGATTTAAAATAAGGCTGTTAAACCCACTCTGTTAAGAGATTTTAAATCACATCTACAATTGTTAGAAAGTAACAATGAATGATTTGAATATAATGCAACTTATCTTTGTTGATACAGATCTCTGTTCTGCTTCACTAGATCCTCTCTGATCACATAAAAGCTTTGTAGCTCCACAAGGATATCTGATCCTTCAAAAATTCACTTGCACCTTCACAATTTGCACATACATCTTATCCACACATGCACACTTGAATTCGTAACTTGAGCCTTCATATATACCTTTCTGATTATCAAGTCAGCTTTAAATACAAGTTAAAATTATTAATAATTATACCATGAGCCGGCTACATTCATCACATAAATCAATTTTAGCCTTAATTCCACAATTTTCAAAAATCCTTCGCTAACCAACCTAGCTCGGTAAATACTGTACCATAATGATCTTTAGTGTTAACCAAGTGAGGCTTGGTAAGCACTGTGAATTGTGCAAAAATCCTTTGGACACTGAGTGAACTCGGTAAACAATGACTTTCCTTCGCTTACCTTCCCAGCCCGGTAAACACTAACTTTTCTTCGCTTACCTTTCGAACTCGATAAACACTAACTTTTCTTCGCTTACCTTCCCAGCTCGGTAAACACTAACTTTTCTTCGCTTACCTTCCCAACTCAGTAAATACTCTGTCATAGTTTCCTTTGATCATCGAGTGAGCTCAGTAAGTATTAAACTTCCTTCGTTAACCAAGTTAGCTCGGTAGAAGCTATCTTTACAGTGTAATATATAACAATGCTCGGTAGACTCTGTAAACTACTATGCTTACCTTCTAAGCTCAGTAGACTCTGTCTGATGACTTATATGACATTTGTGTAACATCAAAGACAACACTCAATTAACCAATTGTATCCAACAATCTCCCTCTTTGGCATTGATGGCAACACAACATGTCATAGCCGAATGAAATTTGAAAACAAGTCTTTCTCTTATAGTGCATCACAATATGCCAACATAATACTTCTCCCTCTTAGATAGAAACTTCTCCCTCTTTTAGTAATCTCCCTCTGTGATGGAATTGTATAACGGAAAGATATGACAGTTTTATTCTCCCTTTACAAATGCTTACAAATTTTAGAATAGATATTATAGTTTTACTCTCCCTCTTTGAAAACACATGCCAAAGACAATACAACACAGTAAAAGCTCTTCTCGTATGACAAAAGTACTCTCAACTAGATTACAATGTACCTTATGTACAGATTCATATGCAATGACTTCAATACTCTACTGCATCAACTTGATAGATTTTCAACTTGTCATAGGTTGATGCATCACTTAAAACTTTATTTTAGTGAACTTCAGATAGGGGAGTGACCCCTAACTTACCTCTAAGATACAATAATGTATCCTTAGGTAATGGCTTTGTGAATATCTCAGCAATTTGTTTCTTTGTATGCACATATTCCAGTCTAATCTCCTTGTCATGCACCAATTCTCTGAAAAAATGTTATTTTATTGCTATGTGATTGGTTTTGGAATGCATCATTGGATTCTTAGATATATTGATTGCACTAATATTGTCACAGAACATAACAACTAGTTCTTTGATTTCCATCTTCATTCCTTGTAATAACTACTTAAACCAAACAATGTTGGAACAGTTTACTGCTGCAGCAACATACTCCACCTCTGCTGTAGATTGGGATGTACAATTCTACTTTTAGCTTGTTCAAGAAACCAATCTCTTTCCCAGAAAGAAAAAAAAATTGAATATGTTCATTATTTAAGTATGGTCGGAAAGTGAGTGTGGTTGGTGATAAGAATTAGGTTAAGGGGGGGTTTAGAAGTCTAATCTTAAGACATGTTACTTAAATGATTGTGAGTTGGTAATACTATTTATAGAGGGGGTAATGTTATAAATCTATATAATAGTAAAAAGGTATGCGTTGAAGGTGAGATGGGATGTGATACAAAAAGGTAGTGTAGGATTAGATGTTAGATAATTCCATTAATTAATTTAATATTAATAAAAAATATAGTAATTTTAATTTAAGGATAAATGATAATAATGTTGACAATTTGAAGTAATTGATGTTTATTTAAGAATGGTAGGAATAGGTGATTTAAAAGTAATAATAATAGGAATAATTAAACAATAATATTAATAAAAATATTATTAATAATATATTATGGCCTATGCAAGAGAATGTTGAACATTTATATCAATGATGGAAATTAAATAGGTGTAAACAAAATACAAGGGCTATCAAAGAGTAGCACTTATTGGGAATTTGAGGCATAAATAATTTTTGGATGATTGAAAGCCTAGTCAAGACATCAAATTGGTTAGAGATGGTGAGTACTAATCCTAATATTAAAATGATTCAAAATAAATAAAAAATAGATAGTATGAAGTTTCTTCAAGGGGAATATATTTTTGCAACCAATGAAGTGGAAGACATAGGGTAGATGCATATGTAAGTTGTGATAGCATAATATGTGTTCAAATTTTTTTTTAGGATAATCATAAAAGATCTTTGTGACACTATACCCTAGAACCATTGTTTCAAAATTGGATTTTCCCATGCATTATGAAGAGTCTAAATCTGGAGTATTGAAGGTGGAGATCTCATACCCGTAACATCTTAACATAGTTTGCATTCAGTAACTAACAACCAGCTAATGCCTCATAGTGAAATTGAAATCCAAAATTTAGAGTAAAAGAAACTTCATTTCATCACCTTAAACAACTTCAAGTTAAAGTATAGATTATGTATCTTCTTATCTATTCAAGAATTCAGAACAGTCAGGCAATGTCTGAATCTTTGTCATAACCTGTAATGTTAGAATGCAACTTACACATTTAGTTATAATAGAGTACCATTCAAGTATAACCACAACTTGATAGGAGTGTAAACCCTTTCAAATTGAACACTATGTCATTCGGCTAAAAAATAGACATTAATATATCTTTCAATTTAAAAACAATAATAATAATAATAATAATAATTCAAAAAAAATAGCATGTTTTTCCTTGGTAAAATTAGGGCATGACACAATAGATCTAATAAATGATTCTTCTAATTTAGATATTTATCCTAGAGCATTCCTTTTATAATGATTATATATAGTAGAAGCTTACTTGAATGTATTTAGTTGATATTATTAGCTATAGATGATTAGTTAATTAATATATTTTATACAACAAATATAAATGATGTGTATTAGAATTAAGCTCATAAGGGGTTGCAATAGATCATGTTAAGTTATAAAGGGTTGAAATCACTCATGTTAGATATGTTAGGACTTAAGCCTTTTGAAATGGCTTAAGAGACTTTATTTGAGTTATGTTATACATATTAGGTCTCAAGGAATCCTAAGAGGTCATGTCAGGCACATTAGTTCTTAGTCAATCCTCATATGTATTAAGGGGTCCTATTAGGTCATGAAAGGTCTTAAGGGTCCGAATGGGTCATATTAGGTTATATTAAGTTATGTTAGGTAATGTTAGTTGATATTCCAAATATGGTCCCACTAGGACATGTTATGTCATTTTTTAATGTTTTCTAACATTATTTTGTTGAAATTTTAATGAAAAGAAAGTGATTGAGAAGGGTTGGTGGGGGGGAGTGAATCAAGAACCACTTAAAGTACTTCTACTTTACTTCTTTACATTTTCTAATCTAATTCTTTACTTCTTTACAATGAAGTATCTACTACATTATGAGATTTAATAAAGGACTGTTAGGTCCACTTGGTTTGTCATGCCTAACCTTACTCCTTTCTATTTCCCCTTATTTGCTTTAGTTTGTTGCATTTGACACTAGTTTTGTTGCTAGGATATTTTAAACCCTGAACACTGTTTTGTTTATGATCAGACAGATTAGTTTTGGATTGCGAGATACATTTATTATGGATACTGCTTTTGTATTTCAGTTTGATTGTACTCAAGATTTTAGTTGATCAGATCTAGTTGTATAGTCGATTTAGAAGTGCATGATTTGATCTCAAAACTGAAGCAGGTTTTGATATGTATGGAGGTTTGCAAGGAATTCTTGTTGCAGGATTGTAATTGCAGGTTTACTAGTTATTGCTATGATTACGAAAATCAGATTTGGATTATTTCGTATAGATTTATGTGTTGGTATACTTGAATTCTATATTCTTCAGCAGTTATATTATATTGTGAACATGATGTTAACTAGGATGTCTGTAAAACTTACATGTGTATGTATGTATCTGTGTGGGTGTTCGCATAGATATTAATCCTTTATTTTATTATTGTAAATTAAACACATTTAATGTGTGTATGGTAAATACATTCTGGTATTCCTAAGATTGAGAATTTCTCATTTATATTGGTGTTTTTTTAAAATTATTTTCGAGAAATTAATTTCACACTTATATGTATTTGACTTGTGTAAATATATAAACATATGTGTGAATATTCATTCACACATATATTTATATATATTAATGTGGATATTTTGAAAATTCACACACAAATTTATATGAATATAAGTGTGAAATATTCACACATATATTCACATAAATTAAAGTGTGAAGTAAGTATATTGAACTTGGTAATGTGTAGTTATACCCACGGTTGTTATAATATATGTGGCTATTGTTTTATTCATATATAATGTTTGAAAATGAAGATTTCATTTCCCTAAAACCCTAATGGGTTTCAAATGCTATAAAGAAGGTTTTATATTCATTGTTTTGATAGCCAAATATGGAGGTGGTTATGAGGTAGCTGTATGCATGACTCTTTGTAGAGTTTAAGTTCATTAAATGCAATTTTTAATGGGGCTTTAATTGCACTAAAGTCCTTGGTCGCCCATGCCTTTGCAAGCTTGGTTCTGTGGAAGCAATGCCAATAACTTGGCCTTATTGCTCTATGTATGCATAACACTTATGTTCGGTTGCTGAAGAGTTGGCAATATGAAGGGTTTTGGTTGGAAGGAGATACTTTCTTATGAAGATGATCATGGTTATACTGTTCACAGCAAGACTTTCTATTTCTTTTTTTGCTATATTTCATTATCACAGTTGCATGCTTGTTGTTCAGTGTTCACAATTGGGAAGTGTGGTTTGGACCTTGCATTTGGGGCTTTTCCATCTACTATGATTTGAGGTATGGCGGGCATTTTCCAACCTATTCCTTTACTATTATTTGGGTGTTACTTGGTTTGAAGGAAATAGAAAATCTTGTAGTTTTAAAAAAATATATCGATAGCCAAGTATGGGTGTATGCAGGATTGGGAAAATTAAGTGTCGAGTTCTGTATATATCCATATTTGGATTATAGGTATTATGTGTTTACATGCATTGTGTTTGCATTTGGATTAGACATTGTTTTAAATCGGGCTTTCCACATTCAAATATATAGATTTGAGGCTCTCTTTTGTGTGTTTTACCTCTATGTGTGATATTGACATTTTGTCATATAGTTGACATATGAAATAGGACACAGTTACATTATGAAATGGGTTTTAGTTTGGGCTTGGATAATTTGTAAAATAGTTTATTTATATACTTTTGTTCAAACAAATGATGCAAATTGTAGTGTCGTTGTTTGAATTAGTATGTCGTTTCACCAAGTTTGTCTACGAGAAAATATAAATATACAAGTGTGGTTTTAAGTTCGACCCACAATGTTTTAAAAAAAAACTTATGGTATTTGAGTTGTTTGAAATCCGAAACATAGACAACTATCGAGCAACTATATAAAATCAAGGGCAAATATTTGGTCATATAGTTAGCATGAAACTTGATTTAGCAATTAACAGTATAGTGTTATTTTGCGATTAAAATTTTGTTGACAACCAATACCTGTTGAGTTGTATGGTGATTTGAATTACTTATCAATTGTTTAAGTTATTTATATGATTTTTGGAAACTTAGTTAATTGCTATTATCAACACCAGTAATGACATTTTGTCAAATAGTTAAGAGGAAACTTGAAATAGGTAGATATATCATTGTGACAACATAATTTACTCATTAAGTTATGGAAAGTTATAGAAGGGTATTAAGTTATAATAGCTGATGTTTTATTGAATTGTGCTTATGATCTGGTTTCATTCACAATTGTATAAGGTATTATGTGATAGTTGAAAAAATTAGATAGCTGATGTTACTCAATGCCCAAAATAAAAATTATGTTGTACAGTAAGTGTACATCTTAAAAACATAGTAGACTTCCATTTTAGTTAATTACGGTTATTGGCATGCTAAAAGTTTTATAGTACCTTTGTGAATGGCATAATGATTTACTTTCAGTCTCGAAGTTTCGTATGTTATTGAGATCTCAATTATGGGCAGTAGCATATTGTCAAATAGTTTGTGTAAATTTAAAAAGGTAATAGCCTATGAGTTGTTCGTAAGTAGAACTTGCAATTGGATATTGGAAATAAATTTGAATATACAATATCATTATTAATATTTTTTTGTATAAAGCAATAACTAAGATTGGACATGGAGAAGTCTGCCAAATATGATTAAATTAGTTGATTAAGTTATGAAGCATTCCAATGAACATTGATATGATGTTTCGAGATTAAAATTTTATGCATTAGAAATATTTTATCCTAAAGATGTTATTCAGTTCATTATTTGAATTTGAAACTATTTTTCAGTTAGAAAAGATGTGCCATTGGTATATGTTGATGAAGTTTCATTTTAAAAAAGAATATCTTATGCATTTTGATTTGTTATCTTGGTCATTTTGAAGTTAAATATAGATGATTATGTTAGCAGGAGGTTGATTGTATAGTATTAAGGTCAAGTATATACCGTTAAGCTAAGATAACAGTTTAATTGTATTTGCATGATTTTGATATTGTAGGGTTTGTTTATGTTGTTATAATTATCTATATTTACCTTTGAAATTGGTAGAATAAGACATGTTACAAATGGATTAAAGGATGTAGTATCATGTTGAATACTGATTTTATATCTGTGCATGTAAATTCTTAGTATATCTGTTTGATGTGTATTTTAAGAATAGCTATGATGAACATATATCAGGGTGGCTGAATTTGGTTTATCTTATTCAGTTAATTAATTGAGTGATAACTTTAAAATAAATTGGGTGGATTAATTACATATAAAAAGACAATTGGCCTTACCTATGACTTGAACATATATGGTTAAGTACGAAGAACAAGGCATATCTCTATTTCTTCATTGACTAGTATAATAGAGAATGCCATTATGTGTTGACTATGGGCATACAGTACATGGATGTAGAATCTTAGTGCCATAACAATGACACCTTAGTATATATATGATTCATTTATGGGTTATTCTTAGTGCAAGTTTAATTTTGCATTGTTAAGTAAATGTTTACTTCTTGCATATTAATTTTGGAACTGCACTATGTTAACTAGATCAGATATCTGCATTATGGTTATATTTATGTTTATTCTAAGATGTATGCATGTGGATTGCGCTTTTCAACTTAGTGTGTACTGAGCCGCCTTTTTGTGTTGTGTTGCATTTTGTATGTTTTATAGGTGCTTCAAGTTGATTAGCAAGTAGCTAAGGATAATTTTTGAAGTTTTTTCTTTAATTAGTGTTTAAATACTTGTAGGTCCATATAGTGGACATTAGAGATTAAAAAGAATGTTGTACTTTATTATTATTTAATAACATCATAATGGAAACATATTTGGATGATATCATCTTTCATTTGGAGGTTTTCGGATTGAGAGTGGTTCAATCTTTGTATTTGTACTCGTATTAAGTTGATTTAAGAAAAAATAATATAGTGCATTCTTTGTACTTGTTTTTGGTTTCAAATTTATTTATTTTTGTTGGTATTGCATAGTGTAGCATTACATTTTGGTATTAGAGCGTGGTTAAAATAACCAAGACTCTTGGGTTATAGGGTTTAACCCGTTATCGATGCGTATTAATCATTAATTGATTGTAGGTTGCTATCATGCCTCCCATCACTAGAAGAACTTGAGGATGTGGCATTCTTGAGGATAACCTTGCTAGCAGAGGCAGGGGCAAGGGCCATGGTAGAGGTCCTAGGAAACAAAATTTTTCTTGGAATGATCAATTTGATCATAATGTTGGGGTTGGAAACAGCCAGGATAACCAGGTAGACCAAACTATTGTACTTCAAGGATCTTTCCAAGATGAAAGGGTCATTATTTTATGGTACAAAACAAGGTACAACGGAAAAAGCTTGGCTACTAAATATTGAGCGATGCTTTGTCTTACATCGTTACTTGAGTAATGTGAAGGTGAGATGGATGGTTATGCATTTGAGGGGATTTGGTTCCTTGTGGTGGGATCAAGAGTTAGAAAAGCTAGGCATTGATATTTCTCTAGTTACTTGGTGTCATGCCTAGACTTTTCAAGGCAAATCACCACAACTTTTGTTTTTATAAAAACTATCTTAAAGGACTACATATTAACAATTTACCCTTAGTATTTCCTACGTAGATATTCTTTTCTTTACGGTCAATAAAAGAGTCACTCTATCCATTAACTCATCACCTTTTTCCTCATAGTCCAAACCTTTCAACCCCGATCATATTGGAAAGTTATTAATAGGGTACTCTTAGTAGGGCCTAAAGTATAATCATTTATTCTTAATTTTCTTTTACTTTTAATTAATTAATTATTACTATTATTAAATATTGTTCCTTTATGCCACTAATTACGTATAACTAATTATTAAATACAATTTATTACTTTACTTCTAAACTTCATGACTTTCCTAATACTTTTGTTATAATTCCTTTTTCCTACCTACCTCTATTAATCTAATGCTATACCCAACCCTCTTAATGTTAGCTAGTGTCTAAAACATGCAAGATTACTAAAGTTCTTTTATTTATTAACACTCTTAATAGTTAACCACTAAACTAGAACTAAAATCTTAATCCTACTTAACATACTAACTACCCCAAGAATATTGCAACATTATTATCTAAACACTTTCCCCACCAAAGCACTAATTCTATACTTAGGTACTACCACCTTCTTTATATTAATACTACACACATGTCCCTCCTCCCCATGTAATCTACTTCACATGCCCTCTCCTAAGCACACGCACATAATCCTAAGCCTAGGCACCTTGTCAAGGAAGCGGCTTCATCTAGGCATGAAGACTTTTGTTTTTTGTTTTTCCAGAGGGAAGTGAATTTAATTGGGAGAGGATGGTTTCGGAACATGGGCTGACTTATGTCAGTCCTATCAGCCCTTAATATGCTCCAAGGAAGGAAAACATGTATGGGGAAGGGGTAAGGTGGGACCCCACTTTCCCTCTTCTAGATATCTTGTTTGAATTTTCATTTGCTTATGGGGTGGTAAGTTAGAAAAGGTCGCCCCTTTAAGGAACTAATTAGTATTATTACTACTACTTTGTTTTAAGTTTATTTTTTTATTATTTTATGTCCTGATCAACTTCCTGACCGACCAATACATGGGGATATGTTTTGCTGATTTTTTTGACTCTCTTATCTAAGTCATAATGAAATGTACTAGAGCGATATATCTTTATGATATATTCTATAATAGGAGATATACTAAATTATCTAAATCTATATATATATATATATATATGTATATATATATATATGTATATATATATATATATATATATATGTATGTATGTATATATATATGTATGTATGTATGTATGTATGTATGTATGTATGTATGTATGTATTTTTATTTATTTTTGTTAAAATATAAATTTTACTTTTAGAAGATTTTATGACATATTCTTTGAATATTTTATTTCTCTGTATTAGCTGGGTATGATTTTCACCTTTCACATACAATTTCCAGAGAGTAAATAAGCTCCTATAGCACATCTCTTTTAATGCATTGATACAATTCTATGTCATCTATTGAATCCCTACTTCTAAGGTCTACAATATTTTTCTTAGGATATTACAAAGGTAAATTGGAGTCATTTAATAACTATATGTGATCTAGACTTGGTGTTAAATTTAACATTCAAATATTTAACTTAATGTACTAGATATTCATTTCAAGACCGGGTTGTACATGAACTATCTGAAATGTTCTTATCCAAAACTTATGAAGTAGATACCATCTGCACAAGGGTTAACAATGTATTCTCATGCAAGATTCTACTATGATACAATAGAGCTAAAATGGTAATAACTTCTATGAATCACAATTTTTTTTTTCTCCATGCAAATTAAATCCAATCTAGCAATCTACATAGAAATGGAGGAGCACAATAATCTTAAGAACCAAGATAGCTTATCTACCCATACCGATTACATGATTTCTTCAAGAACTCTTAAGATACACAAAAAGGTGGTGAGACCATCATATTCAAAATACACAAAGGATGGTGGGAAGAATGTATCACAACAAAAATCACAAAGGAACACCTTCCACAATACAGAAATATTCATAACCCTTACAATTGACAATTGAAACAAGATAATAATATTACTCTTACAACACATTTGGATTCACATAACAAGATGGAGTTGACTGTGTATCTCATCTCAGTGCAATAATGAAAGTCTTCATCTCATATGCACAAAGAAAGGCAATAAGAGTCCAAGTTCTAAGACCATCCAATGAGGACCTACAAATAAATGATAAAAAGGATGAACCATGGAGGCTCACCTCCCAACCTAGGCCTCAAGAAGGCCACCCACCGAGTAGGGGAAACAAGAACCAAACATGTTACACACATACTTCATCAAACTTTGCATGAAACACAACACAAAATACAATCAACACCCTCCCATGGCTAGCACAATGATTCTCCATTGGAATCATAAAATGTTGGGTGAAGGTAGGCTCTTCAAGGAGGAGAAATTCCAACAACATATATATCATATTGCCAATGCATTTTTCCTCTCAAGGCCACCACAACATAAACAACATATTGCAACTACATTGCCTCTCAAGGCCTTCAAAACAACCATCTTCTCCTCATCCACCAAACCTCCTTATACCTCCCAAACAACAAGATTTATGGCCATGATGGAGCCCGTTATCCATGATAATAACAAACCTCATCATGAGGTAAAAGAAAAAGATTTATTTTCTCACCTGCAATGTCAAGCCCAACTTGTGCCCTTCACCCAAGGCTTCTCTGCCCTCCCAAGGATGAGTGAAGCCTTCACACCCATAATCACAATCAACACTCACATTCAAACAAGAAACAACAACAAAACAAAAATAAGACCAACAAAACAAAATCAATAAAGGATTTCCAAAAGCACAAAACACATTCACTTCTTCCCAACACAATGACAAGCTCATAACGCAAGATTGACAATGCAATGCACACTCCATTGATAACTTTTCACACTTGCAGATTTTCTTATCCATACTAAAGAAAAGAATAAAAGAACATGTTTGAGCCACCAACCTTGGTCCAAGCTAGGGTAAGGATAGTTGTAGTAGTGCCCCCTTAATCTCCCTCCAAAACTTAGCTATCTCTAAAATTAGAGAGTGGGTGAACAACCCACTAACTTGTCACTCCCCCCTTAAAAGACTCTCCACTAACCCTTTTTAGTAAGAAACATCAAGCTTCCCTATCTTAAATTTTTGCTCCTCCAAATTTAGAAGGTTGACCAAGTGGGGTTGAGAGGGTTCTATCATAGAAAAACTCAAATTTCGAATTGGTTCAAGTTGTCTTTTTTTAAGGGGTTCCCAAAACTAGGAAAACATTAAAATACTTAAATTTAGGCCCCTAACCTACTATACTACCATTAGGGTGGCTTTCTAACAATAAAATAACACATTAGGATCCCATTTAGATCCCCTAAACTCCATGTCAAGTTTGAATTCGAATTGCAACATGATGTGACCCATCCAAACACTCTCTCCTAAATGGGTGTACTCAAGCATTAATTTGAAAAGAAGGAAGAGGACCAAGATTGAGTAACCTTGAGAGCAACACTATAGGTGACACATAGACTATACAAGTGTCAAGTGACACACATAAAAATACATTACATTTTCCTTGGCATGCCTTTAATGCATCTAATATATGATTAAACATATTCACAAGCAAGCAACCATACAACTATGAAGAAAAATACTTTCACAACGAGGCTTTTGAATCTTCCAAAGATTCGCCTTGGTTAAACTATGTTCACAAGGTTTGGAACTTGTTTCTCCAAGAATTTCCATGGTTCCACTTTCCTGCACACTTAGCTCAATGTCAGTAGTCCAATGAAATAATAGATGTAGATAAGTGCAAAATAATCCAATATCACTTAATCCACACTAACTTATTCAGTTAACTTCCATCTAATTATTTCCATAAACTATTCAAAACATTTCAATATAAAAATATGTGTATCAACATTTATCTTTCTTATCATAATGAAATTACCATTCTATACACTATCACAATACTTGTATATCATAACCATGAACACTAAGTTCATATCTATTAAATCATTTAAGCAAATAAATGGATCCTAGTATATGTATTTAAATGGAAATCACTAATATGTAGACTTGTTAACTAGTATCTTTTCAATCAGGTTAAGGATAATGACATTTCCTAGCAATATCCCTTCATCACATAACGAGGGGTTTGTGTGTGAGTTTCTAGGGTTAATTCCTTCAACTGTTAGAATGTTTCCATAATTATGTCATCATAATATAAAACTAATTTTCAAATGTAACCATATGTCTTGTTGTTCTCATTATCAAATTACATTTATCTACATATAACAATCCTTCATCTTATAAAGCATCATAATTGAATTAACGTTTATCTAAAAATCATAAATCATCATAAAAATAATTAACGTATGTGTTCAATCATTTCATACAAAATAACAAGTTCTTATGTAACATGATTAGATTAACATTCTAAACAACCTCATAACCTATTCTCTATCATAGTGATAAAATATTAAATTCATGACTATTAAGTTGCAGGGCATGTGAGTTGGGTTTATTTGCATAACTAAATCTATCCTTTGGTGCTAATTTTCATTTGAACATTACAATTTGACATTCAAGTATTTATGTAATTCATTTTCCATTAAAGCAATTGAAATAGCTTAGAACATGAAATAAAATAATTGAATATAACAATTAGGTTCTAATAAGTGTGAATCATCAAAATGTTGATGACATAACCTTGTAGTCTCAAAACTATATCAAAACATCAAATTAAAAGTACCATGATGCAATTATGTCATCTATACTATGGTGGATTGGGTGAGGCCTCACACTTGGGAACTCTTTGTAGAGCATTTCAAGGAGAGGTTCATGTCTAAATATTGGTGTCAGGCCTATGCAGAGGAGTTCTTTCAAATTATGTAGTCTAGCTCTTCAGTGGAAGCTTATGAACGTAGGTTCTACAAGCTTTAGAAGTTTTCTGGGTGGGCTGAAAATGATAAGGCCATGATACAACACTTCATCAAAGGGCTTATGCCCAAGATTGGGGAGGAAGTGAGAAATTTCCAACCTTTGACTATGTAGGAAGCTTCAGAGTGAGCAAAGCTGATTGAGATGAAGTCTAGTTATCATGGGACTTCATACAAAACCAGCATGTATCCACCTACTCCAAATGTCAGTAAGAGTCAAAAGCCTCCACAGAGCAGTGTGAAATCAGGATTTTCAGGTAGGAAATTCAAGAAAAAGAAGTTTGATAAGGACTCCAAGGATTTAGAATAGCTTACACCATCTCAACCACCTCAGAGTGTGTAGAGTATTAAGCCATCTCCTAATCCTTCTGGTCGAAACATGGGAATCAAGAAATTTGTAGAGTGTTTTCATTGTGGTCAGTTGGGTCATTACCAGTCTCAGTGCCCTAACTAGGACAAGCTGAAGGTTGGACCTAAGCTAGCTAGGTTTGAAGTGATAGTTAGTGATTCTGCTGGGAACCACTGTATCTTTCCAACCCTGGATCAAAAGCAAGCTGAACACTAGAACTCAGTTATTGAAGCTCAGGGTAATACTCAAGATATGAAAGTATCTGTCTTATTTTACTCTGGAGCTACAAACTCATTTATTTCTTTTTCTTTAGTTCCAAATAGTGGTATTCCTGTGGTTAGGGCAAGGAACAGATGGCTAGTGGAGCTAGCGTCAGGTTCTAGGGTGAATGCGGATTTTGTTGTTCCTGACTATAAGATTCAAATGAAATCTTTTACTACTTCAGAAAACCTTAGGGTTATACCTTTAGGATCGTATGACTTAGTTTTGGGTATGGATTGGTTAGAAAAATATCAAGCTATTATGAATTTCAAGGATAAGACAATCAGTTGTGTGGATAATTTTGGATCAGCTAAGGTTATTGCTGGAATTAAGAGACCCATCTCTTTGCAGACAATTTCTACCAAGCAATTGGCATGGTGTGTTCAAAAAGGCTGCAGTTTGTTTTCCATTTTAGTAAACGACATGGAAGATTCTATAGTTAAGAGTTCTTCTCTTGATCATCCAGTCTTGCAAAAAAATTTGGATGTTTTTGTTGAGGAGATTCCTGGAATACCTTCGAGAAGAGAAATTGATTTTCGAATCGATTTAGTGCCAGGAACGGAACCAATTTCCATGACTCCTTACAAAATGATAGCTCAAGAGCTGGTCAAACTTAAATTTTAGTTGGAGGAGATTTTGGAGAAAGGATTAATTCATCCTAGTGTTTTGCCATGGGGTGCTCCAGTAATCTTTGTCAAGAAGAAAGACAGCTCCTTAAGACTTTGCATAGATTATAGATAGTTAAACAAAGTCACTATTAAGAACATGTATTGTTTACCTAGAATTATTGACTTGTTTGACCAAGTCAAGGGTGCCTGAGTCTTTTCAAAGATTGATCTAAAATTTGGGTATCATCAACTTAGAATCTAGGAAGCTGATATTCATAAGACAAATTTTTGCACCAGGTATGGACATTACAAATTCATAGTAGTGCCTTTTGGGTTAACAAATGCACCTTCAGTCTTCATGAGCCTTATGAATGGTGTGTTTAGAACTTACCTAGACAAGTTCATAGTGGTATTTTTGGATGATATTTTGGTGTATTCTAACTCTGTTGAGGAGCACGAGCAACATTTAGAGCAAGTTTTGGAATGCCTTCGTAGAAACTAACTGTATGTCAATCTTGAGAAGTGCAAATTCTTCAAATCAAAGATTTTTTACTTAGGACATATCATTTTAGGGGATGGAATTTATGTAGATTCATCCAAGATTCAGGCTATTGTTGATTGGCCAGCACCTATGAATGTGTTCGAGGTTCAAAGTTTCATGGGCTTAGCAAGCTATTATCGCAGATTTGTGTCAAACTTCTCCAAAATAACACATCCTATCACATCTCTCCAAAGAAAAGGGAAGAAATTTGAGTGGACAGAGGAGTACAAGGTAGCATTTCAGAATCTTAAGGAATGTTTGACCAGTGCATCAGTTTTGGCAGTTCTTGATTCAGCTAAGGAGTTTGTGGTTTGCACTGATGCATCTTTGGATGGCATAGGGGTAGTGTTGATGCAAGATGGATGTGTTGTCGCTTATGAGTCTAGAAAGCTAAAGAGTCATGAGGTGAATTACCCTACTCATGATCTTGAACTTGCTGCAATTATTCATGCTTTGACCAAGTGGCAGTATTTTCTTCTGGGTCAATGATTTGAGTTACATTTTGATCATCGAATCCTTTAGCATCTTTTCACACAACTAGACCTTAATGCTAGGCAGTGAAGATGGATGGAGTTCTTGTGTGAATATGACTTCGAGATCAGATATGTCCAAGGGAAGGAGAATGTGGTTGCTGATGCACTTAGCAGAAGGCGACATGAATTATCTTCTCTAATCTTAACAATGGATCTTAAGGATAAGATTTTGTAGAACATTTTCATAGATCATTGGTTTCAGGATGTTAAGGCTGTTATGGATAGTGGTAGCATCTTAGAAGGGCATTTTGAGGGGTATTCAATGAATTCTAAAGGTTTACTGTTGTATAGAGGGAGTGTGTACATTCTTGAGTCAGGTGATTTGAGAAATTTGATTATGTTTGAGGCCCACAAAGCACCATATTCAGCTCATTTGGGTGTCAATAAAATGCATGCTAACCTTAAGAAGCATTACTATTGGCCTGGAATGAAGAGAGACGTAGCAAATTTTGTGGCTCGTTGTTTGGAATGTTACTTGGGTAAAGGCTGAACATCAACACCCTATGGGATTATTACAGCCACATAGTATTCCACAATGGAAATAGGATATCATTTCGATAGATTTCATTACTGGATTGCCTATGATAGCTCATAGGCATGTTGCTATTATGGTGGTAGTGGACCAATTTTCAAAGGTTGCTCATTTCATTCCTATTAGATCATCCTATAATGTAGCAACAGTTGCCAAGATATATATGGAACAGATAATTAAGTTGCATGGAATTCCTAAAAAGATTATTTTTGATAGGGATCTAGTGTTTACATCTTCTCTTTGGAAATCCATGCAATGAGAGTTAGGTACTTAGCTGAATTTCAGTTTAGCTTATCACCTAGAGACAAACAGACAAACTAAATGTGTCAACCAGATTGTGGAAGACATGCTTAGGATGTACGTAATGGATAGATATAATAAATGGGAGGAGTATCTACATTTGGTAGAATTCACTTATAACAATGGATATCATAGTTCCATAGGTATGGCACCATTTCAGGCATTGTATGGTAGACCTTGTAGGACACCTCTCAATTGGGATAATTTGGAAGACAAGTCTCTTTTAGGACCTGTTATGTTACAAGATTTGGAGCAGCAGGTGAAGAGGATCAGAGAACACCTTGTTACTACTTAGGATAGAAAGAAGAAATATGCTAATAAGCTTAGAATTGACCATCAATTCTTGGTTGGTGATAAAGTGTTTCTCTGGGTAAGGCCACGTAAAAGTCCTATTCATTATGGAAAGGGATCCAAGTTAGCACCACGATTCATAGGTCCGTTCAAAATTCTGGAATGGATTGGACCTATTGCCTACAAACTTTCCTTGCCACTGAGTCTTTCATGCATTCATAATGTATTTCACGTTTCTGTATTGCATAAGTACATACATGACATTGCTCACGTGCTTGATTGGAAACATTTGTAGATTATGGATGGGCAAATCATGTTGGAACCAGTGCAGATCATGCAAAGCAGAACTATGAGTTTAAGAGGAAGAGAAATAAGGTAGGTAAAGGTCCTATGGAACTCCAATGATGAAACATCTGCTACCTGGGAAGACACTGAAATGATGAGAGCAGCTCATCCATACTTATTTGCTGACTTCTAGGAGGAAGTCAAGAACTAGTGGGGGAGGATGTCATGCCTGACCTTACTCCTTTCTATTTCCCCTTATTTGCTTTAGTTTGTTGCATTTGACACTAGTTTTGTTGCTAGGATATTTTAAACCTTGAACAATATTTTCTTTATGATCAAACAGATTAATTTTAGATTGTGAGATACATTTATTATGGATACTGCTTTTGTATTTCAGTTTGATTGTACTCAAGATTTCAATTGATTTGATCTAGTTGTATAGTTGATTTAGAAGTGCATGATTTGATCTTAGAACTGAAGCAGGTTTTGATATGTATGGAGGTTTGCAAGGAATTCTTGTTGCAGGATTGTAATTGCAAGTTTTCTAGTTATTGCTATGATTACGAAAATCAGATTTGGATTATTTCATATAGATTTATGTGTTGGTATACTTGAATTCTATATTCTTCAGCAGTTATATTATATTGTGAACATGATGTTAACTAGGATATCTGTAAAACTCACATGTGTATATATGTATCTGTGTGGGTGTTTGCATAGATATTAATTCTTTATTTTATTGTTGTAAATTAAGAACATTTAATGTGTGTATGGTAAATACATTATGGTATTCCTAAGATTGATAATTTCTCATTTATATTGGTGTTTTTTAAAATTATTTTCAAGAAATTAATTTCACACTTATATGTATTTGACTTGTGTAAATATATTTAAATATGTGTGAATATTAATTCACACATATATTTATATATATTAATGTGGATATTTTGAAAATTCACACACAAATTTATATGAATATAAGTGTGAAATATTCACACATATATTCACATAAATTAAAGTGTGAAGTAGTATATTGAACTTGGTAATGTGTAGTTATACCCGCGGCTATAATAATATATGTGGCTATTGTTTTATTCATATATAATGTTTGAAAATGAAGATTTCATTTCCCCAAAACCCTAATGGGTTTTGAATGCTATGAAGAAGGTTCTATATTCATTGTTTTGGTAGCCAAATACGGCAGTGGTTATGAGGTAGCTATATGCATGACACTTTTCAGAGTTTAAGTTCATTGAGTGCAATTTTTAATGAGTCTTTAATTGCATTGAAGTCCTTGGTCGCCCATGCCTTTGCAAGCTTGGCTCTATGGAAGCGATGCCAATAACTTGGCCTTATTGCTCTGTGTATGCATAACACTTGTGTTCAGTTGCTGAAGAGTCAGCAATATGAAGGGTTTTGGTTGGAAGGAGATACTCTCTTATGAAGATGAGCATGGTTATACTGCTCACAGCAAGAATTTCTATTGCTTTTTCTGCTATATTTCATTATCACAGTTGCATGCTTGTTGTTTGGTGTTCGCAATTGGGAAGTGTGGTTTGGACCTTGCATTTTGGGCTTTTCCACCTACTGTGATTTGAGGTAGGGGGGCATTTTATAACCTATTCCTTTACTATTATTTGGGTGTTAATTGGTTTGAAGCAAATAGAAAATGTTGCAATTTTAAAAAAATATATCGATACCCAAGTATGGGTGTATGCAGGATTGGGAAAATTAAGTGTCGAGTTCTATATATATCCATATTTGGATTATAGGTATTATGTGTTTACATGCATTGTGTTTGCATTTGGATTAGATGTTGTATTAAATCGGGCTTTCCACATTCAAATATATAGATCTGAGGCTCTCTTTTGTGTGTTTTACCTCCATGTGTGATATTGACATTTTGTCATATAGATGAGATATGAAATAGGACACAGTTACATTATGAAATGGGTTTTAGTTTGGGCTTGGATAATTTGTAAAATAGTTTATTTATATACTAATGTTCAAACAAATGATGCAGATTGTAGTGTTGTTGCTTGAATTAGTATGTGGTTTCACCAAGTTTGTCTACGAAAATATATATATATATATATATATATATATATATATATATATATATATATATATATATATATATATATATATATATATATATAGGTGCGGTCTTAAGTTCGACCCACAGTGTTTTGAAAAAAAAACTTATGGTATTTGAGTTGTTTGAAATCTAAAACATAGACAAATATCGAGCAACTATATAAAATCAAGGGCAAATATTTGGTCATACAATTAGCATGAAACTTGATTTAGCAATTAACAGTATAGTCTTATTTTGTGATTAAAATTTTGTTGATAGCCGATACCTGTTGAGTTGTATGGTGATTCGAATTACTTATCAATTGTTTAAGTTATTTATTTGATTTTTGGAAACTTAGTTAATTGCTATTATCAACACCATTCATGACATTTTGTCAAATAGTTAAGAGGAAACTTGAAATAGGTAGATATATCATTGTGACAACATAATTTACTCATTAAGTTATGGAAAGTTATAGAAGGGTATTAAGTTATAATAGCTGATGTTTTATTGAATTGTGCTTATTATCTGGTTTCATTCACAATTGTATAAGGTATTATGTGATAGTTGAAAAAATTAGATAGCTGATGTTACTCAATGCCCAAAATAAAATTTATGTTGTACAGTAAGTGTACATCTTAAAAACATAGTAGACTTCCATTTTAGTTAATTACGGTTATTGGCATGCTAGAAGTTTTATAGTACCTTTGTGAATGGCATAATGATTTACTTTTAGTCTCGAAGTTTCGTATGTTATTGAGATCTCAATTATGGGCAGTAGTGTATTGTCAAATAGTTTGTGTAAATTTAAAAAGGTGTTTCTTAGGTGTTTCATAAGTGTTACATTCTTAGGTGTTTCTTTCTTTGGTGCACTTATGATCACTTTCCCCATTTTCTTTGGGATTTTTCCTTCCTCTGATTCCTCTGCCCATTCTCCCTCTTCTTCTTCCTCATCTTCACCTTTTCCCTTGGTGAGCATGATAGGATCATATTTCTTTTCCAATTTCTTCTTTATGGTTTCTATCCTCTTCTTTCCTATTTTTGGAACTTGAGGAATCTCTATCTCTAGAGATATCCTAGTCTTAGATTCATCATATGTTCTACAATATGCTACTTTGGGGTCAACATGCTTATTTAAAAGAGCATATATGATATCCCTAGTGTCATCTATATTCACTTCATATCCCAAGGGTTTTACCCATGCAATCCAAGGTATGACTACTTGAATGTGAATATTGTGAAAATAAACTAGGGAATAGATGTTGTGTGCATATTTTTCAACTAATTATTGATGTTTCCTATACCTATTATGTATTTTTTCCTTGAAATTCTCAAAGTACAGATTCATGATACCATCAGAGCTTTTTCCCAATTCATCTATGAACTCATTAATCTGATAGAATGTTGTTTTATCCTTACTGTAGACCATAGTGCCTTTAGATGGAAATAACTTTTGAACATAGAAAACTAAACATACAAGGAGAGATCCAAACCTATAGACATTCTTCTTTGATTCCCAAATGCTCTCCATGTTTTGGCTTAGTTTTCTCAACTCCAACTTGGCAAGGTTGAATGATAGATTATTCTTCACCACTTTATATGCCAAATAAACTACTTCATAGGAAACACTATTCAACCTTTTTGAACTATATATCTTATGTGCTATTGGTGTTTTGAAATGATACAGGTTTCAAATTACCTCAATGAGAATATGGTATATCTGGGGGTATCTAACTCTCATCTTTAACATATCATTTTAGACATCAGGCCAACTACAAGGCATGACCCTTCTTTTACTTCAGGCTCTACAAAACCTAGGTGGGTAGACCTTAGATTCAATCAGTATGGTACTAGTGCAAAAACATACTCCTGAATCTATTAAGCAGATTTAACCCTTATATCTCCTAATACTTATGCAATAACACAGATCAATAGTAGAATGTTGCAATTCTATGATATTCACAAGCTGATTGAGGGAATCCTTTTCAGCTCTTCAACATGAAAGGGAAAAGCATTTGATTAATAATGTTGAATTCAGCAAAACCCAAAATATGCAGTAGTAAAAAATAATGATCCTATAGTTGATTTGTGCCTTATCTATTGGGCAATTCCATGAATCAGTTGCATACAACTATAATATCTAAGACATATTTTATACACCCAGACATCAAATCTATCCTATCACTTTGTGAATTAGACATCTTTGTTCATTAAGACCTCATTCTCATGAGATATCCTTCTAAAAATAACTAGCAACCTTGTCAAACACATCAACCATTTACTTGGCCCTTTGTTCCAATAGAAAAACATATCTGGCATACAACCTTAAAAGGATATAAATGGACCTTAGCTCTTTTTTACTAGACCACATAAGATTACAAATTATTAAGACAAGAGATGAGAATTAGAATGAAACTAACAAAATTCTTGTTCATTTGTATTCATTTCTTTGAAACAATACATTCAAATTGATGAAATCAAAATATGAGAACACCTAACATATCAAAACTAGTTGTACTATCTTTCCTACTACTGTTCATACAAGACAATTATGTTGAAGAATGTGGTGTCAAAGTAATGGGAACACATCAAGACTAGAACCCTAGTTTCTTAGATCTAAGTAAACTCCAGATTGGAACACAGATGGTATCACAACAATGAGTCTTTTTTCTCCAAAAACTAGAACCAACATAATGGATGAAAGAAAGAAAGATATAGATAAGGGTGAATTCCCAGATTTGATCTTAGAATGACATGTGTCCACTTGAAATTCCATCCTTTGTAGCTACAAAACCTCTTTCATCTATCTGCCCATTTGATCTAATATGGTTTTCATCATTATTTTGTAAGTGACTTGAAAATATCTCTATTGAATGATGAAAACTTTTATGCCATCAAAATATTTGATATGCATCAAGAATGGTGAAGGAATAGAGGTTTAACTAATTTGAAAGTGACCAAATTTGACCCCAACTACCTTTTTACCATGCCTATAACTATATTTCCACTTTCTGCCCATTTTACTGAGAAGGCCCCAAATTTTACATTTCTACCTATAACTCCAACTAGTGAGCACTTGTGTAAAAGTAACCTCATAATCAGTAAGTTTTTCTTCTCTTGATTCTAGTGATATATAATATTGCTATATTCACCTACACGAAAGCCCCTAAATGTTGATTTGAAAAGTAGTACCCCTCTATATGGCTTGGGTCTAAACTTTGAAATTTCAAAAATTAAAAATCTTCTAAAGTTCAAACTTTAGAATAAACCATTTTTGAATTAAAAAAATTTGGTACATGAGAACTTTTAAAACAAAAAAATTATTTTTATTTAATTTTTTTATCATTTTCCATTTTTGGCCCTACCTATGCACTCCAGGTCAACCCATGGTTTGAGTTTCTACCAAGTGGTAGCACACCATTGACTAGTGCCTACCATGTCACTATACACTAAGCATCACTTGTCAACTTATGATAGGCGGACACATGGTCGCCACATGTCACCTCCTTATTTTCCCTCAGATTTCCATATCACCTCCATGTCACCTTGTTGACTAGCCATCCACATCACCATGTGCCCCAGGCCCATTGCCATGTGGCATCTGCGTACATTTCTACATTCCTTAACTATCAACCATTTTTTTAATGTGGGCAAGTGCCCACCATAGGATGCACCATGTGGTGTAATCCTATGCTTCACCACCACATCATCACGTGCATTGGTTTGTTTAAAAGTTTACCATGGTGACCTCTAGCTGGATGACCATGGGCCCCATGCAAGCACTTGCTGCTTCCAAAATGAGCCATGTCTCTAAGACATTATACTACATGTGTGAAATTGTATTTAAAGAACAAAATACATCCCCACATGGGCTATGTGGGACGAAAGTCCTCTTACTATCTTTCTGATGCTCCTCTTCACATCCCTAGGCTTTCTCCTACAACACCACCTCTTCTTTGGCATCTTCATTCTAATTTGTGGGTCTCCTCTAAGTTGTAGCTCCTTTCTTCAAATCTTCACATGGGTGGCTATTTTATTTCATGAATTATAGCTCATGAGTTTTTCTTTAAAAAAGTTAACAATTTTAATAGAAATTGCATTTATACCATGGAAAGTAAATATAGAATTTCAGACTTACATTTTGATCAGTGTAGTCATGTTACCTAGACTTGAGGGTATCGATCCTATTAGATTCCTATTTGATAAGTCAGTCTCTGAAATTGTGACTCGCACAGAGCTGTCAGTACACATGATTCCTTCCCACAGATAAGAAAAACATGGATTCAAGATCCAGTTACTCAGGTTAAGTAATTCTTTAACAATAGCAAGAGCTTCAACATCTTCCAAAGATGTTGGAGTAAATGAGTTAACTGTTTGGTAAAACTCAAGAACATTGAGCATAGGACCCATGGAAAAGTTTGAAGCTTTGGACAATAACATTACAAAAATTGTCATGTCCACCAACAATACTTCAATGACATAACTCCTTTGTTATAGCATGGTCTACCCTTTTTATGTGTAGATCTCCTTTTTGGGGCATGGCCTTCTCTTTTCATAGCATGGACACCCCCGTTTTTGTACACATCTGCTCTGACTTGCTTTGGTGTCTCTTGTTTTGGCATGAGTTGCCTCACTTTTCTAGTTATATGGGATCCTAAATTTCTTCTCTTTTAGTTTCCACCATTATTGATGGAACCCTTTGAATCTTCTTTCCAGTTGGTTCCTGCATTTTTCATACAGGCTGATGACCACAAAATACCACTATTTAATGGTTAATTGGAATTGTTTCTCCTCTCATGAGCCATATTTTTCTTCAAACCATGGGCTCCCTTGCTAATGTGGAATACTGCTTGGGTGTACCTTTCTTCATGTTATTGGGCACCCCTTCAAACAATCTTTAATATTTACCTTAAACATTGGTGGCCAATCATTAATTCATTCATTTGGTTGCCCCTTTTTTAGAAAATGTCTTCGAACCTAAAAGATGTGGATCTTCTCCCTCATGTCATGGGTTGTTCTACAAGGGATGCCAATTGATTGTGTTTGAGATTTCCCTCCAATTCAATTCACTAAGACAAATTAGTTGCTTTAGAGGTTTAAAGATAGATTAGGTTTAAAAGATTATCAATTATAGAAGGTTGAGGAGGCATGTGCTAGGGCAACTTGGCACTCATGATAAATGGATCACAATGTTGCTTATATATGCCAAGATCTACTGAAGCATTTCCTACAGATCCAATTGTCTATGTTCTATCATATGATGATTCTTGATGTTGCTGATGCCCTATTTGATCTTGATGAGGAATATCTAAGCCACCATGTGAAGCTTGTGTATCTCCATAATCTGCCCATATATTGGGTACTTTGTTCATAGGTGAAACAAAAACATTATCTAAAACACCCTGCAATATAGACATAATGTTTCCATACTTATTGACTTGAGATATGTTATGAGAAATATCTAATGTCATAAAACTGTACTCAGGTAGTGATTTTCAATATCTATGATAGTTTTATTGTTAGCCACCAAAGACAATGAATCTCCTGGTGACTAGGCATAAGGAAAGAGGTTTAGGAGAGACTTTTAAATATGTTTAAGCAAGAAGAGGAACATTTTCATTTGAAGAACTAATTGACCCCATCATTGTTAGAGGATACAAATATGTGGTCACAAATGATTGTGTGTGGCTAGCAAGCTCAACTATTAATTTTTGCAATCAATCAAATGCTTCCTTCTACCATCTTCTCCAAGAAACCACAGACACATAAAATATGTTAATGTAACTCAGGGTGCGCTAGATAGCATAGACCTTTTAGGATTTAATTTTGAGCTTCTCAAATGTGGTTAGTAGTTTCTAGAACATCAAATCCCTAATATACCTTATCAATTTGATACCATTTAGTTGAGCCCCAAAGTGGGACTGGCTAAAAAAGATTTCATTATGATATTGCTATCAAGATTTAACTGTGTAATTTTGAGTCAAACTCATTGATCCATGTTTCATGAGTAGTGATTCAACATGAATCCATCTCTCATGAGAATAAATGGAACACTTAGCACTCATTGGAGGTGAAGCACCGAGACTTCTCGAGAGGTCACCCATCCTAGTACTACTCCAGCCTGAGCGCACTTAACTATGAAGTTTCCTCCATAATTAAAACCAAATCTTGAAACCCCATTTGAAAAACCTTTAAAAACTTGGTAAAGGTTTTCCAAATGGGGTTGCAAGCTTTGGGTTTAACTATGGAGGAAACTCTGTAGTTAACCGCACTCAGGCTGGAGTAGTACTAGGATGGGTGACCTCTCGGGAAGTCTTGGTGCTTCACCCCTATGATCATCACCTAGATCCAATGAGTGCTAAGTGTTACATTTATTCTAATGAGAGATGGATTCATGTTGAGTCACTACTCATGAAACATGGGTCAATGAGTTTGACTCAAAATTACACAGTTAAATCCTAATAGCAATATCACAATTTGATTTGCTGTGGAAATTATCTCCTAATTATCAATTGATGAGCTTAAGGGGCTTTCTAATGAATGTTTCATAAGGCACAACACTTACTAAAGTTTTTTCAAATGGGGTTGCAAGCTTTGGGTTTAACTATGGAGGAAACTCCGTAGTTAAGTGCGCTCAAGCTAGAGTAGTACTGGGATGGGTGACCTCCTAGAAAGTCTCGATGCTTCACCCCTATGAGCATCACCTAGATCCAATGAGTTCTAAGTGTTCCATTTATTCTCATGAGATATGGATTAATGTTGAATCACTACTCACGAAACATGGGTCAGTGAGTTTGACTCAAAATTACATAGTTAAATCCTAATAGCAATATCACAATTTGACTACTTGTGGAAATTATCTCCTACTTATCAAATATTTCATTTTCAAGAAACTAAAATTTCAAACTGTTCAAATGATTTTTTGATACTAATTCAAAACAAATTCAACCATTGAACAATCATTTAAAACTTATTTTATCATTAATTTGTAAACTGTCAATTTAGTGCTAGAATGTCCTTTGACTATCCTTGAAAACTAATCCAAACACCTAATTGTGCTCTAGAATCAAACATATTGATTCTTTTTTATGTACACTCTTACCCTGTCAAATTTGAGCTCATGAAAAATTATACGTCAAAAGATATTGATTGTAAAAGTTGCCCTCTTTGAATTATATACAATAGAACATGTGAAAAGACAATAAATTGTGTTTAGATTTGGCTTCAAAAATTGGGCAAATTGACACTTGGGGAGATAAAAATTGGGGAATTTGTTCACTATTATGAGGACAATATAGGTCTAGGATTAGGGCTCATGATGAATAATAGGACAAACTTGGAAAATGGTCAAAGTGGGTTACTCAAATTTGCAGACTAGAAACACTTGAAAGAAAAGTAATTTTTGCGAACGGAATGGACCTCGAAAAGTTTGTAAATGGATTTGTCAAAATTTGAAAATTGGCACACTCAAAGAATTTTTAGAGTACAACATAATGGTACAACCCATTCAATCTTGTCTATCACAAATTTTGAGATATAACATTACAAATAGGGGTACTGATCAATCCATTCCCTTTTACACCAGTAAAGAGTCAAAACTTACATTTGGAATTGTGTTTGAAAATAGATCAAATGGATTTGTCATAAGCTCAAAATTGAAAATAGGAATTTTTTGACCTCTAAAATTTAATGCAAAAAGAATTTCATCATTTCAATCAATAGGGTCAAAGTAATGACAAGTCAAACAGAGCTTCCTAGAATTTAGAACAAATTGCATTAGCATGGCAATAGTAAATGACCAACTTTGAGGGAATCAAAACCTAGACAAACGGATTTGAAACAAATCAAAATATGAAAAATAGGCTCTTTGTTATGGACACTAAATACTCCCAAATTGGTGAGTCATGAAACATTAATGGGTGTGAGATATTCAATTGCAAAAATAGCTTCTTGTCATTGTTCGACACTTAGACAAAAGTGCAGATTTGACCATTGTTGAAAATAAGACTTCACAAAATGAATCGGAATGATAATTTATCTTCATGAAATACATACACATATTGAATTCATGGTGTTAGAAACATTAAACACCTCATGGGATTCAAAAGAAAAGTTGGGTACATATGCATCAAAAGTGTTTGTAAGGCTTGATTACTTCAAAGGTACTCAAAATTGGGGTTTCAATTTTAAGTCCCAACAATGGATTTGTTTGGGGATGCATGTCCCTTGCAGGAATGGCAAGGATCTAGATCTTTGGGAGAAGCAAACCATTCCCAAGAGAAACATCTCTTGCACAACTTTATTGAAAATAGGGAAACTATTCCTACTATGTAGAAACGATGGCATTGGGCCACTAAACTTCAAAAAAAAACTTTACCTTTATCATAAATCTTATTCTCATCTAAACTTTCATGAGGTAAACTAGAAATACTATTCATGTCAGTCTTGCCAATCAGATTAACATCTTGAAACAACTCACTTGGCCAAATTGAATCTACATATTCACTTTCATAAAGCATACAAAAACTAGCTTCACTTTCAACCATTTTCTCTTTATGAAAGTTCTGATCAGCATGCTTAAAAATATCATACTCAAACTGAAAATCTTCTTCATTTAATGAAACATGCATGCTATTAGTCTCAAATATGAAAGCTTCATATTCAACATGGGGAAAGGGATCACACATACCTTCAAATTGTATATCCTTGTGCATAACTGGATGGTACTCAAATGAGCAATCAAATTTGTATTCACACATGTTATCAATGTCAGAATTTGAAACTAATTTAGAGTCCTCCAATGATTCTTTTAAATCAGCGGGTGGATTAGTCATCTCATTAGAAAGTTCATCATAAAACTCATTGCAAGGTGCATGCTGATTTTCATTAACCTCATCAAACACGTTGTTATTCATATCATGAGATACAATATAATCATCATTTTCACTATCAAAATTGGAAGAAGAAAAATCTAATCTCTAATAGTAGTAGGATAAAGTATCATCATTAAGATCGTTCTCAACTAAATTTTAACCATCCATGTTATCTTCAAAAAGAGGATTGATAACTTCATGCAAAGTGCCTTTGTAGACATTATGACAAGTAAAGTGTTGATCAACATCAAACTCCTCACCATATAATGGATTAGTGAAAACTTTAAAACCATTTCTAACATCACTGCCATGGACACTTTCAGCATATGAAGAAGAAAAATTAGAATCATCATAAGAAGACACACTATCAACCCCATCAACAAAGCATGCAGAATATGAATCAATATTACTTTTATTGTCTCCATTAAGGTGATTCAAATGTCTTGCAAACAAATCATTATTTATCTTACCAATAGGTACTGATGCATTAATCTCATAATCATCCATATGCTGATTATCACTACACACATCCTCAAGACATTCATTTACACAATTAGGTAGTCCATCTTTATAAACAATCCCTTTATCTTCATATTGTGTAGACAACTCTTCTTCACAAATTTCAACTTCAAGCTGATTTGCATAATTCTAAAATATAACTTTAGGTTCAAATTTAGAAAAAAAACTCATACTTCTACTAGCATAAGAGTACTCACTTCTATCATTACTTTCTTCTTCCCAATTTGCATCTGATTCACACAAAGATGAACATATACTAGCACTTTCCTCTTCTTGACTCAAGCAACAACCCTTGCCATTTCCTTCACAATACATTGGATCAACAAGTTCACCTTCATCACTTGACACATAACTTTCAGCTTCTTTTTACTCATACTGAGATGAATACATTTCCTCTTCACGACTCATTATGTTTTCAGCATAATGCAAATCATCAATGGGAAAATGAATGACTGAACTTACATCTTGCATGTTCAATTCATCAAGTGAACTAACTTTATGTTCTACTACTGCAATACTACAAGCATGTGCATTCAATTCAGCAAGAATGGAATCATTTTTTCTTTGCAACAAAGAGACTTTATCTTCACATGTATTTAATTCTAAATTTTCAACCAAATCATTTACAACAACAGTAGTATCTATTTGCTAATCTAAAATCAAATATTCTTTATGACATTGATTTGTGCTTTGCACCTCATCTTGATGGTAAACATTCCTAGAGAAGTGACTCTGGGTTAAGCCATATTTTATGTTATTCTCAATCTCTATTGTCGTCATGAATGTTTGATGCAAAGTCCTAGGCTCTTTATCTCTTAATAGATAACTCATCTTCTTATCAAATGCATCAAGATAAAAAAATAGACACACTTGATCATCTGGCTTCTAACTTTCAAGAATCTCATTCAAAACTTTTGCAAATCTAATGTTGAATTTAGGAACTAATTCATTATTCCTAATTTGGATTTTCAAGAACTTATCAAAATAATTAGAGATGCTTACTCTTTAATCAAACTGCTTCATGAAGGCTGAAAGTAATTCATCCCAAGATGAAATTGAACATGTAGGTAGAAAGGAAAACCAATACCTAGCATCACTTTCTAAAGTTTGAACAAAAACTTCATATGCACATCTTCATGAGAAATTTCAAAATCACCAACCAAGTCACTAGACAACTGAACATGATGACTGGTCGAATTTTTTTGGTTCCACTGAATTTAGCCAAATAATTTTTGAGGTTATAAGGCATAGGGTTTGGGAAACCATGAATTCCATCAAAACATAATGGCATATATCTCTTGGTAGAAATAGATCTATAATTCTCACTAACTGGCTGCATACTTGATGAGACAAAACTTGATATTCTTCAAACTTAAAACTCATTCACCATAAATAATTTCAGAATTCATTTCTTGTAGTAGATCTAGAAATACATTCTACTAATTTCAACTTCAAACATACTTCAAAATACAAAAACACTTTTGTTGAATCTACCTCTCACGTTTATGTTGAAATGTTCCAAACCAATCTCCTAGTTAGTGCTAGAAAAACCACTTGACGGAGAAATTTTTATGGAGATTACTTTCATGGAAATGAAATCTCATGAAATTGGAAAAATACCTTTAGTGTTACTGCATGAAACCATTGATCTACTAATTGGCATAGGTGTTGGACTAAAATTTCCTGACACCATTGGTCAAAACTTTATAGAGTCGTCACCTCCTTGCAAGAGGATGAACAAATCATTGTTTTGATTTTACCTTTTACACTTCAATTTCTTATAACAATAGATTGCAACAACACTTCAAAAACTTATCAAGAATTTAAAACTTCCTTTTTAGGAGACTATCAATAGTTTATGATCTACCCACACAACCGAAAATCCTTCAATATATTGTAGTGGAATCAACTAGGAACAAACTGGTATAGAGATTTGAGAGTCGCCACTCACACTTTGTGAGAAATAAAACATAAGGTATCACTTGAAAAATCTGAACCAAATCTTCAATGTAGGGGAAACTTGCAAATCATTAACACCTTGAAAAGAAAATACACTTCATAAAGCAACCCTATTAAACACATCAAGCATTTACTTGGCCCTTTATTCCAACAACAAAACATATCTGACATACAACCTTAAAGGGATGCAAATGGATCTTAGCTCTTTATTCCTAGACCATATAAGACTACAAATTACTAAGATAGGAGACGAGAATCAAAATGAAATTCTTGATCATTTGTATTCATTTCTTTGAAATAATACATTTAAATGCATAAAATCAAAACATGAAAACACTTGACATATCAGAACTAACTGTATTATCTTTCCTACTACTATTCATACAAGAAAATTATGCTAAAGAATGTGGTGTCATAGTAATGGGAACACATCAAGACTAGAACCTTGGTTTCATAGATCTGAGTAAACTCTAGATTTGAACACATATGGTATCATAGCAATGAGTCTCTTTTCTCCAAAAACTAGAACTGACACAATGGATGAAAGAAAGAAAGATATAGGCAAGGATGAATTCCTAGTTTTGATCTCAAAATGATATGTGTCCACTTGAAATTCCATCCTTTGTAGTTGCAAAACCTTCTTCATCTTTCTACCCATTTGATCTGATATGACTTTCATCATTATTCTATAACTAACTTGAAAATATCTCTATTGAATGATGAAAACTTTTATGCCATCAAAATATCTATTATGCATCAAGAGTGCAGAAGGAATTGAGGTTTAACTAATTTGAAAATGACCAAATTTGACCCCAACTTCCTTTTTACCATGTTTTACCATGCCTATAGCTATATTTCCACTTTTTGCCCATTTCATTGAGAAGGCCCCAAATTTTACATTTTTACCTATAACTTGAACTAGTGAGCACCTATGCAAAAACTATCCTCATTATCAAAAAGATCATCTTCTCCCAATTTTGACGATATATAATATCGCTATATTCACCTACAAGAAACCCCCTGAAAGTCAATTTCAAAAATAGTACCCCTCTATTTGGCTCAAGTTTGAACTTTGAAATTTATAAAATTTAAAAACTTCTAAATTTTAAACTTTAGAATAAAAAATTTTTGCATTTAAAAAATTTGGTATGCGAGCACTTTAAAAAAAAAAAATTAATTATTTTTTATCATTTTCAATTTTTGGCCCTACCTATGCACTCTAGGTCAACCCATGGTTTGACTTTTTTCCACATGGCAGTACACCACTGGTCGACATCTACCATGTCACCATCCACCAGGTGCCACTTGTCATTTTATGATAGGCTAACAAGTGGTCACCACATGTCACCTCCTTATTTGACCTTGGATTTCCATATAACCTCCATGTCACCTTGTTGATTGGCCATCCACATCACCATGCACCCCACACCCATTGGCACATGGTGCCTAGGCACATTCCCACATTCCTTAACCATTGAGAAATTTTTTAATGTGGGCAAATGCCCACCATAGGATACAACATGTGGCACAATCCTATGCTTCACTACCACAGCAACATGTGCATTGGTTTGTCTAAAACTTTACCATGGTGACCTCCAATTGGCTAACCATAGGCCCCACACAAACACTTGCTACTTCCAAAATCTACCATGTCTTTAAGATGTTATACTGCATGTGTGAAATTGTATTTAAAGAAAAAAATACATTCCCACACAGGCTATGTGGGACTAAAGTCCTCTTACTTTCTTTCCCATGCTCCTCTTCACATCCCTATGCTTTCTCCTCCAATACCACCTCTTTTTGGTGTCTTCATTCTAATTAATAGGTCTCCTCTAAGCTACGGCCCCTTACACTCTTCACATGTGTGGCTATTTGACTCGTGAATTATAGCTCATGAGTATTTTAATTTTTTTTGAATAGTTTGAATGGAAGCTACATGTATCCCATGGAAAGTAAATATAGAATTTCAGACTTACATTTTGATCAGTGTAGTCATGTTACCAAGACTTGAGGGTATTGATCCTATCCAATTCCTATTTGATAAGTTGATCTCTAAAAGTGTGACTAGCATAGACCTATCAGTACACATGATTCCTTCCCATGGATAACCAAAACATGGATCCAAGATATAGTTACTTAGGTTAAGCAATTCTCTAATAGTAGCGAGAGCTTCATTGTCTTCCAGAGATGTTGGAGTAGGAAAGTTAACCATTTGGTAAAACTTGAGAGCATTGGGCATAGGACCCATGGCAGAGTTTGAAGCTTTGGACAATGACATCAGGGAAATTGTTGTGTCTGTCAATGGTACTTCAATGGTATAGCTCCTTTGTTACAACATGGTCTACCCTTTTTATGCATAGATCTCCTTTTTGGGGTGTGGCCTTCTCTTTTCATAGCATAGACAACCCCCTTTTTTCACATGTCTACTCTATTTTTCTTTGGTGATTCTTGTTTTGACATGAGTTGCCTCACCTTCATAGTTGTATGGGATCTTGAATTTCCTCCCTTTGTGTTTCCACCATTACTGATGGAACCCTTTGAATCTTCTTTCCAATTAGTTGTTGCATTTTTCATAGGGGCTAATGACCACAAAACACCACTATTTAATGGCTAACTAGAATTATTGCTCCTCTTGTGAGCCATATTTGTCTTGAAACCATGGGCTCCCCTGCTGATGTGGACTATTGCTTGGGCATCCTTTTCTTCATGTTATTAGGCACCTCTTCAAAAAATTGTTAAGATTTTCCTTAAACATTGATGGCTAATCATTAATTCATTCATTTGGCTACCCTTCTTTAGAAAACATCTTTGAACCTCCAAGATGTGGATCTTCTCCCTCATGTCATGGGTTGTTCTACAAGGGATGCCAATTGACTATGTTTGAGATTTTGCTCCAATATAATCTACTGAGACAAATTAGTTCCTTTGGAGCTTTGATGATGGATTATGTTTAAAATATTATCAATTATAGAAGGTTGAGGAGGCATGTGCTGGGGCAACTTGGTACTCATCATGAATGGATCACCAGGTTGCCTATATATGCCATGATCTACCAAAGCATTTCCTATAGATCCAAGTGCCTATACTCTATCATATGATGATTCCTAACATTGCTGATGTGCTATCTAATCTTGATGAGGAATATCTAAGCTACCATGCCAGGCTTGCATATCTCCATAATCTGCCTATATATTGGTTGCTTTGTTCATAGGTGAAACAACAACATTATCTAAAATACCCTACAATATAGACATAATGTTTCCATGTTGATTTACTTGAGATATGTTATGATAAATATTTGATGTTAGAAAAGTGTACTGAGGTAGTGATTTTCCAATATTTTTGAGAGTGTCACTATTAGTTGCCAAAGATGATGAATCTCTTGGTGACTAGCCATAAGGAAAGAGGTTTGGGAGAGACTTTTAAATATGTTTGAGAAAGAAGATGAACATTTGCATTTAAAGAACTAATTGATCCCATCATTGTTAGAGGATACACATATGTGGTCTCGAATGTTGTGTGTGGCTAGCAAGGTCAATCATTAATTTTTGCAGTCGATGAAATGCTTCCTTCTACCATCTTCTCCAAGAGACCACAGACACTTAAAATATGCTAATTTGACTCAGGGTGGGCTAGATAGCATAGACCTTTTAGGATTTAATTATGATCTTCTCAAATGTAGTTAGTAGTTTCTAGAACATCAACTCCCTAATATACCTTATCAATCTAATACCATTTAGTCAAGCCCCAAAGTGGGTCTAGCTTAAAAAAAAATTGTTTTCAAGCAACTAAACTGTCAAACTAATCCAATGATTTCCTAATACTAATTTTATACAAATTCAACTGCTGAACAATCATTTAAAACTCATTTTATCATTAATCTACAAATTATCAATTTAGTGCCAGAAGGTCCTTTGACTATCCTTGAAAACTAATCCAAACACCTCATCGACTCTGGAATCAAACATACTGATTCTTTTTTTTGCACACTCTTATGCTGTCGAATCTCATCTCGTGAAAAATTCTTAGTCAAAAGATATTGAATATCAAAGTTTCCCTCTTAGAATTGTCTACAATAAAATATGTCAAAAAATAATAAATCATGTTACGATTTGGCTTCAAAAATTGGGCAACCTGACACTTGGGGACATAAAGACTGGGGAATTTGTTCACTGTCATGAAGAAAATATAGGTCTTGGATTAGGGCTCATTATGAATAACGAGATGCACTTGGAGAATGGTGAAAGTGGGTTACTTAGATTTATAGACTAGAAACCCTTGACAGAAAAGTGGTTTTTGCAAATGGAATGGACCTAGGAAAGTGTGTAAATGGATTCATCTATAAGTATTTTTAGAGTACAACATAGTGGTACAATTGTTTCAATATCATCTATGATATATTTTGAGATATAACATCACAAACAAGGGTACGAATCAATCCATTCCCTTTGACACTAGTAAAAAGTCAGAAATTGCATTTGGAATTGTGTTTGAAAATAGATCAAATAGATTTTTCATAAGCTCAAAATTGAAACATAGAAATATTTTGACCTCTAAAATTTAACACAAAAGGAATTTCATCATTTTAGTCAACTTGGTCAAACTTATGACAAGTGAAATATGGCTTCCTAGAATTAAGAACAAATTTCATCAACATGACAACAATAAATGACCAACTTTGAGGGATTCAAGACCTAGTCAAATAGATTCAAAATGACTCAATATCTAAAACATAGGCTCTCTAGTATAAACACTAAATACTCCCAAAGTGGTGAGTCATCAAATATTACTGGGTGTGAGATATTCAATTGCAAACACAACTTCCTATCCTTGTTTGACACTTAAGCAAAAGTGCAGATTTGACCATTGCTCAAAAAAAGACTTCACAAAATGACTTGGAATGAAAATTTATTTTTATGAAACACATAGATATACTAAATTCATGGTTTTAAAAACATTAAACACCTTGTGGGGCTCAAAAGTATAGTCAGGTACATATGCATCAAAAGTGTTTCTAGGGCTTGATTACTTCAAAGGTACTCAAAATTGAGGCTTCAATTTTGAGTCCCAACATGTGCAATGACATAAATCCCAAATTTGATTTCCATGTCAATGATGTTGTTTAGTTTCATTCCCCTTAAATCCCATTCTACTAGGGTCCTCTTGGTAAGTTCACCATGAGCTAGGGTTTTAGTTATCTTAGGTTTGTCCAACATTGGGTATCCCATAACTTAATGAACCATCTTCTTGGTGATCTTAATGGGTAATCTATCCAAAAGGACATGTCATGAACCCTGCTAAGCACATATCTAATCTACTTTGAAATTATTGAGCATGTATAGGGCATGTGTCAAACTCTTTAGCTCTAGATGCTTATACTCAGCCTTCTAAGTTCCATTCTCACATAATGCATTATATGCTTCATTCATCTCAAATGAACCTAGTTTCTAAATTGTATAGTGATAAAATGACTTGATATCATTGATTAAGAGTACCTTGTAAGTGATAGTTGAGTGTGATCTCAATGGATCTTTCTAGTCTACAATTGCTAGGTAATTCTTTAGTTTTGGTGCCTTGCAAAGTATGTTCTTCAAGAATATCTTAGATCTCTTCTTTGGCTTTGAACTAGAGTTGGATGCCATAATTTTTGGTGAGAGATGAATTCACAATAACTGATAACTCTTCCTATAACTTCACACTTCAACGCTTCACTCTTAATGGCTCAATGTCTCAAAATCACTCTACATTTTGAATAAAAGGTAAGAAATAAACTCTTGATTTTATCTTTTATTAAAAAAATAAAAATTGTAGAGCCTCTTTAATGCATCATATAGTGGTAGGTGGAATAGCTTAGAAATGTCTTTGAATCCTAGGCCCAGTATGAACTGATAATCCCACAACTCAGTTAGAACTATATTATAACTTATCTTTTCTCAAAGATAATAGATGACCTGGTTACAACCAAGTTGTAAATTGGTTATAATTTAGCTTCCTTTTTTAATCTTTTGTATCTGCATATGTATATATGGATTTTTCTTTCTTGCATATCTAGAACTAATGTAGGATCTTCTTGAATTCTTAGTTGTAGTTATCTCTTAGAGTTCTTATTTTGATGTGGATGCTTCACCAACTCATTGGATTGGACGATGAGAGCTTCATTATCTTGCCTTGGGTTTTCCTATGATTTCCTTACAGATTTTTTATTCATTTGAGTCCTAATCTCTTCAATCTTAGATTTCCCTTTATTTTCCTCACCAAAATATGTTCTAAGTTTATTCATATAAATTCTTGGCAAATGACCTATCTTTTTGCATACATAACATCTTTCATTAGCATTTCTTTTCCTAAAGTGAGTCTTTACACAATTCACACCAATGTATCTATATTCTCCACAATTATGATATTTTCCCCATGTGTTGTATTCCTAACCAACAAATGCTCTTTTTTTGGTTCCATTATGATTATTATTTGGATTTTATCTACAATTTAAAGATTTGTGGCCATTCTTGTGACATGTGAAGCAATTCCCTTCAAACTTTGATCTAGTTTTGCATTCATTAGCCTTGTGTCCATATTTTTTGCAATTATGGCAATGACCTTTGAACTTGGCTTGCATAGTATTTCTCCAAAAAATATTTGATCTATGACCTACCCTTCTAAACTTATTTCTCCGCATAGGTCTTGTATTTTTTCTTCAATGTATAGATTCATCTACATTACCAATTCTTTTCTTCTTTTCAAAGAGTGAGTGAGTTTCTCCTTGAATTTCTAGACTTTCTCCATAGTACTGTATAGATCAATTTTGTCATTCTCAATAGCTTTCTCTAACTTGTATACTTCCAATTCCTCTAATAGGATAACCTTGCTCTAATACCAATTATTGGAAATGTAACGATTAGCATGTGACTGAGAGGGGAGGGGGGTGAATCAGGAACCACTTAAACTTTTCATATTGAGATTACTTTGCCTTTAGTTTTTTAGATTATCTAATCTAATTTGATACATGAACATAAATTGATATATAAATCAATACCATAAAACTTTGATGCAAGATTTCATGACTGAGAAATGCTCCAAGGAGAAGTTAAAAATAGCATGGGAATGACACCCACATTCTTCACTACTATAGTAAAATAAGTTTTTCTGTTAGGGTTTATAATTTATCACTTCTAGCAATCTACTCTATTAGGAGTAAGGACTATTAGTTCCACCTTGTGAAATGATTTTACAATACAATGAAGTATGTACTCTATTAAGAGATTCAACAAAGGACTTTTAGGTCTACCTAGTTAAAGTATTTGACTGATGCACCTATTAGGATGAATTAGCAAGTTGATCTTTGATTTGAAACTTTGATTGTTGATATAGATCTTCTAAATAATTTGATCTCCTGACTATGATAGAAAAGTCTCTTCTTTTCGCTTTATACTTCTCTATAGTTTTCTTACTCAATGTAATCCATATTCGCTTCTTGCCTTCAAATATTCATATATATTGCATCTTACACTTAATTCACCCACTTAGACAAATTAATTTACCTTCCTTATATACCCATCAATTAATAACTTCATACCAAGTTGGGTCACACAATAGATATCTTCATAATAATCAAGTTATTCCTTCAAGTCAACCCAAATATTGATGCTTGGGAAACACTATGCATTTTGATGTTCTATTGATGCTTGGGCAATGTAGTGAGCTTGGGTGATACTATGGCAATTGGGTAGCACATGATGATTGGGAAACACTTTATAACTTTGGTAAATTTGGAAAATACTAACTATAGACTGGTAGCTTGGCTTCCACATAGAGCTCGGCTCAAACTATGAACTCGGTTCATACTAGCAACTTGGTTTTCACTAATAACACTTAATAACTTAGCTTGTGTTGTGAGTTTAGTTAAGACACTATATCCTTCATATATTTAGGCTACACTAAAATATGCTTACTGATGGAAATCTTGGTTGCATTATTAACCAACCTTCTTGGATGCTTTAGTGGTTTGTCACTAATTGACAATATGTCTATCCATAGGGTCAACATATTTGCATAAGGTTGTCAAATATTTTTGAAAGTTTTCATACATTTTTTAAAGTTTTCATATACATTTTCCTAAGGTTTTCAAACATTTTTGTAACATTTTTTCTAATAAAAATAGAGAACATATTTTCATACACTTCAAAATTTACGTACATTTTTAAATTATTTTTTCTAACATTATCTCTAAAGTTATTTACCATATTTTCGTAAAGTTTTCTATTATTTTGTAATTCTAATTTTTGTAGAAATAAAAACATATTTTTATATATTAAAAAAATACATTTAAAAAATATTAAAAGAATGTATTAATAGCTATGTTAAAACTATTAAATGTATTAAATTGATTAATTAAAATGTTAAAATGTCTAAAAGAAAAATATCACTAACTTGGTTCAGAAAAAATAGCTTGAATAGTTCTCTCCCACTCCAAAATACTTGGAATTGTGGAATTTGAATGAGCTCTTTATTGGAATTATGATATATTTTTCATTAGTGCAAAAACTTATTCAATTCTGAATGCTTATCTAGCTCATCACTTAGTCTATAGTGTAAATCGAGCATTCAGTGGTCACCTTATAAGTTCAGTAGGTAAACAGTTCTCAGTGAGCATTCCAGAGGATATCGAGTGAATGAGAAGTTCAACAGTGTTTACCGAGTGAAAAAGGTAAACAAAGGACTCAGTGTTTACCGAGTGAAAAAGGTAAACAAAGAACTCAATATTTACCAAGTAAAGCAAGGTAAATGAAGAAGTTAGTTTCTACTGAGTCACCAATGGTTACCGAGTTCCAAGCAATGTTGTGTGGCTAGTATGAGTCAAGCCTCTACTCCTACCGAGTGAATGATGATGTCAAGTAATGTAGTGGATGCTGAGTATCAAAAGGTCACCTAGTCAATTCAGTGGACCTGAGTTATTTACTATTGGGCTGACTTAGTAATGTTTTGTTCACTTGTGTTTTGGCCGACCTTGCAATTGTAAATATTGGAATGGTATATATGTAATGTATGGTATCATTTGCAGTATGAGGTGTATGAAAATATGAATAGAGTGATGTTCACTTGTGAAGAAGGTATTGCTATATTTTGAGAAAAGGGAAAGAAAATCAACATCAGAGTAAAAGGAATACAACAAGGTCAACATAGGAGCAGAAAAGTTATATCTATCAGATCAGGTGATCAATGCAAAAGGGATCTTATCAAAAAATAGTTGTAAGCAGATCCACTGCTTCATCTTAATAGGTGAATCAGTTTATAAATCCTTTAATAGGGTAGACTTAACAGTCTTTTTGTAAATCTCCTAATAGAGTGCATACTTCACTATATGTTTGTAAATCCTCTAACAAGGTGGATCTAGCAGTCCTACTTGCTCCTAATAGGGTAGATCACCAGAAGTGATTATTGTAAGCCTTAACAGGCCAACTTTATGCTATAGTATTGAAGTTTTGTGGGCATCATCCCCACCCCAGTTTTACTTTCTATTTGGAAGGTTTTTGGGTCACCAAATCTCTGTGTACATGTGCAATGAATGTTTGATCTTTCATTTATCCATTAGATTAGATGAATGAATGATGAATGGTTAAAATGTTGAATTGTTTAAAAGTTTTAAAAGTTACTGATTCACCCCTCCCCTCTCAGTAACCTATCTTATCTTTAATATTTCCAACAATTAGTATCAAAGCTTTGTGGTTCTCAGGATAAAGTTTGATAGGTTGAGCAAAGATCAAGTACTATGGAGATATTTAGACTTGAAAAATCTATTGAAAATGAAAAGCTAGATCTGGAAATGGCCATGGCTCAACTCAAAGAACTAAAGGAGCATCTTTCTCAATCTCCAAAAAGAAGGAAGGAACTTGCAAGATAAATGAATGATCATCAGTATGTTGAAGAAAAGATTGAAGACCTTTTACCATCAAGCAGTTCAAATGAAGCTAATGAAGCAATCAAGGAACTCCTAGCAAAGAATGGTTCTCTGCAACAAGAAGTAAGAAAGCTTAAAAGAGAACAAGAAATCCAATCAATCAGTCTATGTGAAGTTTTGGAATAGTGAAACAAGGAAAATGAAGACTTAGAGGCAAGAAATAATCAATCCCTTCAGCATGAAGATCTTGTAGGTCAACTATCTAATGCAAATGAAGAAATTATGAATCTAAGATCTGAGAATGAAAGTTTGAGAAATGATTTAATCACTGAAAGACAAATCAATGCAAGCTTACAAAGTGATCTAAGATCTAAAAGACAAATCAATGAAAGTTTGGAAAATGACCTAAATGTTGAAAAGCAAGTCAATGAAAGGATGATGAAATCTCAAGTAGACATGAATCAATTGAATCAACAAAATGAGCATAATCTTCATAAACAAAAGGGTAAAGTTGGTCTTGGATATAAGGAAGAAGGTGAAACCTCCAAACAAGGTGCACAAAGGAATCAAAGACCCACTTATAATCACTGTGGCAAGATAGGTCATACATCAAACAAATGTTGGAGTAATGGAAAGGCAAAATTCAATGGTAAATGCTTCAACTGCAATCAGCATGGTCACAAAGCTAATGAATGCAAAGAAAAATCAAAATTTGAAGGCAAATGTCACAAATGCAAGAAACAAGGTCACAACGCATCTAAATGAAAATCAAAAACATTCAATCGAGTAGAACAAATTATCAAAGAAATATTTTGTTGGGACTATAATACTTGGTGCAGGTGTCACTATTGTGGAGAATATGGACACATTGGGATAAACTGTGCAAGACATCACCTAAGAAAGAAGGATACAACCATAAGATGTTACACATGTACTGAACTTGGTCATATAGCCAAGATTTGCATGGATATTGGAAGAATTGAAGATGAAAAGAAAGCTAAAGCTGATAACATTCAGAAGCAGATGAGACAACAGTGGATTCTTAAATCTACCGAGCAATATAGTTCAAATGAAGGTCATGTCACTCAAGAAATGGGTGACTTCACCATTTCCAATTAGATTTAAGAAGAATCAAGACCTACATCTTCTAGCCATATCTTGAAAAGTTCCAGAGTGAAAGAGTGCAAATGATAAAATCAGTATTTTAGATACAAGGATCAAAGAAAAGTTATCATTCACTATGTTGCATCTATCGAGCAAGGTTGGATAAAAACCTTATCGAGCTAGATCGAGAGTATCAAAGATTTTGTTTGACCACCGAGTTGTAAAGTTTTATCAAGTAAATCAATGACAAACTAGAAAGCACTATGCCATCTTAGCTACCTTTGTACGGAGCATTAATGAAAGTATTTCCATCAAAAGGGCAGAATTAAATTTTATTTTTCACCACGACTTAAGAATACTCAGAGCTAAAAGATTTCCAGTTGCACGCCAGTGATTCCAAGAGATTTGAAGTGAATTTCCTATGAAGAATTTTTTTGAATAATTTATCATCCACCAAGTAGCAATGGCATTTTCAAGCACCAGCAGCAGTAAGGTGAAAAGGGGTTCTGAAATGCTCATGAAAGGAGTCAAATGGAAAGCCCCAAAATTCAAACTAGTACCCATAATTGCTGAATCACTTGACCCACACAGAGCTCAATCACAAATTCCACCTAAGGTACTTCTTATTAATGATATTTGCACTCATTTCAAATGCACTGTTCAAGAAATTGGTACATTAGATATGGACAATGCCCTAGGACAATTATGTGTTGATGGAGCACTAAAACCTAAGCATAAACACTTAGAAGAAAAAGGCTTGACCCACATTCTGCACCTACCAAGGAATTTCCAAGTTAAATGGGTGAGATATGTTTTGAGCCATGTACACAATGGTCAATTGTGGTTGGAGCAACCCGTATTGATAACCAAGAAGATGATTCATAAAATCACTAGTTTTCCTATGCTCAGCAAAGCCAAAACCACTAAAACCCTAGGTCGAGATGAATTGCAGAAGAAAACCCTAGCAGAATGGGATGGAAGAGAACTGAAGCTTAACAATATATCTAATGTGGAACTTAGGTTTGGCATTCATGTAATTGCATATAAACTATACAGTTCCAGCAGATTGAATAATGTATCGTGTGAGGCTGTGGATTTAGCATTTAAGATAGTAAAGAAAAATTTGGAATATGACTTGGCAGACTTACTATTGAAATAGTTAAACAAAAATATGGAAATTATTAGGACTTCAAAGAATAACCCTTGTAAATTTGTCTCATTGTTAATTTTCTTGTTCTTTTATGTGCAAAAATTCTTTCCATCAAAAGGAACAATAGTATGGAGAAAAAACATTCCAATTCTATATTATATTAATGAGTTTATAGTAGAAATGGGTGAAATTTTTGACAAAGTCATGGATAAATATTTTAAAGACTTCAAGGAAAGGATGAATAACAGGTTCGAAATTCCTCCTAAGCTTGTTGACGATTATAAAGATGATATATGTTTCATGGTTGACTATGATAAAGTGTACATAAAAGCAGTCATACCCCAAGTGGCATGGGTAAAACCATTGCCTTATGAATTAAATATTGATGAAGCAAGAGACATCATTGATTCACTGGTAAATGAACCAGCTATTCTTAACATCCCTGCCTTTGGGACTTATGATGTAGCAAAGGCCAAAATTGAGCTTGAAATCAAGCTACCACAGGCCATAAGCAAAGGCAAGAGGAAGATAGCTAAATTGAAAACTGCAACCGGTCCTCTCATGTTAATAGAAGGAAAAGGAAAATATGAAGAAGATGATGAAGAAGGAGGAGAAGAAGAAAAAGAAGAACAAGAATCTGAAGAAGAACCTCTAAAGTAGAAAGATAAGGAAATCATTACCAAACCTAAAAAGAAGTCTACTGTAGTATTCACCAGAAGAACCAAAAAAGGCAAGCAAGAACCTATACTGGTTAGGCCTCCACCCACATTTGAGGAAAGGCTCAAACAATTGGAAGAAGGAGTAGGCATCACAAATTTCAAGGCATTGAAATTTGAAACAAAAACAGATGCTAAGAAAATGCAAATTGAGGAACTAGTACTCTCCAAGATGGGTAAATGGAAATACTCCCCAAACCAACTTGCCTCTCAAATCTCCAAAGAACTACTGGAGAGATTTCAACTAAGATGGGAGTTAGCCACCCAAATGGTAAAAGACATCTATGAGAAATCTCTAAATAATCTTAGACCAAGTCTCACTGGAGCAGAAATAAAGACTGAAATGAAAAACCATGAAGGTAAAATGATGATCAGATTTCACACCTATTTGAATTTAATCAAAGACATTGAGCATGTGGTAAATGATGCAACAAACATGTGGAAAAACATCTATCATCTGCATAAGCCCAATGAAGACCCGATAGAAATCAAGGATGACGACAACAGTGATAGTGATGATATTAATGGCACTCCATCCATCACAGTCTCACCAGGAGAGTTGCATGCACTAATGGAAGAAGACAAGGAGGAAGAAGCTAAAGAGGAAGATAAGGAGGAAGATGATCTAGTAAAAATTGCAGCAACAGTTATTGCATCCCTTCCTCACTCTCCAGTTAAAACTATCACATCATCAAGGTTGGATTTAGCTTCAGTAGGTTTGATAGCATCTACATCAAATTTATCATCTACACCTACCACATCATAGCTCCAGGTATCATCAATGGAAGTTTCTACCACTTCATCTACCAAGTTGAAACCCTCTTCTTTAGCTACCGAGTCAGCCTTCTTAGCTCCATCATCATTAGTCAGTATAATAGTAAGTTCCAAAATTTTGTCAGTTCCACCTTGTTCTATAATTTTGTCAACATTATTTGCATCTACTTTAAATCCAATTAGTTCAGATACTGCTATACCAAGTGTATCATCATTTTTGGGAAGTATTCCAATTTTTGATCCAATAAATACTTCTATTGGCATTCAATCCTCAAGTCCTATCCTAGTTTTTACTGCTAGTCCTTCCATCTCCACTATTGTGTCTATTCCTAAGATCAAACCAGTCATCACAAAAGTCAAACAAAAGAATCCATTAAGACTTCTGATCACTGGAAAGGAAATTCCAGAAGATATTGACTTAGACAAAGAGATAGTGATTCCAAAGATTGACTATGAAAATGCTACCATTGAAGAGATGATGTTTGCTAGTCAACTAATAGAGATGAAAAGTATGCAGAAGCAGTTAAGGTCTGAAAGGGATAAGGAATACAAAATAATTGAGAACACCAAGAATATAATTACAGATGCTATCTAGGTGTTGAAGTAGATTCTACTCAACACATTTTGATTCAATTAGAAGAGGCTATAAATAAATTCAATGAGGACACCTCCGGTCAAGAAAAATTGATTTAAAAGGATGAAAGGAAATTTGATAATAAGGTGCTTGAGCACATTGCTCAGCACATTGTAATAAAACAGATAGAATTGTCCACAATTTTGGCCAATCTTGAAAATTCCTTTAATAATGTAACTTCACTTTTTGCCAAACTTTGTGATGTTACTGAGTACACCAAGGAGATCAAAGAAAAATTGAATAAAATTGATGAGGATATGAAGGTCAGTGTCCAAATGCTGCAACTTGTCCCCAATTCAAGTTCATCCAATGATTTCAGAATTAGATTTTTGTCAGAAAAGTAGGCAAAATTGTTGAGAGAGGAAGCAAGGATCAGGTCTACCTTGATTGACATTCAAAATATGATCCTTCCTATCATGGACACAATGTAGAAACACATTGTCTACTCCAAAGCATTGATCCATGACAACAATTTCTCAGTTTCATATCATATGATTGAACTTTTAGATGAAGTTCAAATAGCACTCTCCACCTGCAAAATTTTTCAAGAAAATTGGGATAAGACTTTGGCTCTTATTCTCAAGGTACACTCTGAGTTTATCTCTCATTTTGGTGTCTTTGTGTAAATACATATTGTGTAATTTGGCATTATTGTCAAAAAGGGGGAGCTATATGTAAATAAGGAAGCCATGTGTAAAGATAGAGATATTTGTAAATACTTTGTGCATATTTTATGGGGGAGATATATGTAAATAAGGAAGTCATGTGTAAAGGTAGAGATATTTGTAAATACTTTGTGCATATTGTATGGGGGAGATATATGTAAATCAGTGCATCAAGTTTTTCTCATAAGTGTTTTTGTCACTAATGCCAAAGGGGGAGATTGTTGGAATTATGATATATTTGTCATTAGTGCAAACACTTATTCAATTCTGAATGCTTATCTAGCTCATCACTTAGTCTACAATGTATATCAAGCATTTAGTGGTTACCTTATAAGTTCAGCAAGTAAACAGTTCTCACCGAGCATTCCAGACGATACTGAGTGAATGATAAGTTCAGCAGTGTTTACTGAGTGAAAAAGGTAAATGAAGGAGTCAGTGTTTACTGAGTGAAAAAGGTAAACGAAGGACTTAGTGTTTACTGAGTGAAAAAGGTAAACAAAGGAATCAGTGTTTACTGAGTGAAAAAGGTAAATGAAGGACTCAGTGTTTACCGAGTGAAAAAGCTAAACGAAGGACACAATATTTACCGAGTAAAGCAAGCTAATTGAAGAAGTTAGTTTCTACCAAGTGACACTATATCTACCAAGTCACCAATGGTTACCGAATTCCAAGAAATGTTGTGTGGCTAGTATGAACTGAGCCTCTACTCCTATTGAGTGCATGATGATGCTGAGTAATGTAGTGGATGCCGAGTATCAGAATGTCACAAAGTTAGTTCAATGAACTTGAGTTATTTACTATTGGGCTGACTCAGTAATGTTTTGTTCACTTGTGTTTTGGATGACCTTGTAACTGTAAATATTGGAATGGTATATATGTAATGTATGGTATCATTTGCAGTATGAGGTGTATGAAAATATGAAGAGAGTGATGTTCACTTGTGAAGAAGGTATTGCTATATTTTGAGAAAAGGGAAAGTGAATCAGTAGCAGAGTAAAAGGAATATAGCAAGGTCAACATAGGAGCAAAAAAGTTATATCTATCACATCAGGTGATCAATGCAAAAAGGATTTTACCAGTGAATAGTTGTAAGCAGATCCACTACTTCATCCTAATAGGTGAATCAATTTATAAATCCTTTAACAGGGTAGACTTAACAATCCTTTTGTAAACTCCTAAAAGAGTGCATACTTCACTATATGTTTGTAAATCCTCTAACAAGGTGGATCTAGTAGTCCTACTTGCTCCTAACAGGGCAGATCATTAGAAGTGATCATTATAAGCCTTAACAGGCCAACTTTATGTTGTAGTATTGAATTTTTGTGGGCATCATCCCCACCCTAGTTTTACTTTCTATTTGAAAGGTTTCTGGGTCACCAAATCTCTATGTACATGTGCAATGAATGTTTGATCTTTCATATATAGATTAGATGAATGAATGATGAATGGTTAAAATGTTGAATTGTTTAAAAGTTTTATAAGTTACTAATTCACCCCTCCCCTCTCAGTAACCTATCTTATCCTGAATATTTCCAACACCCTTTTGGGGCATATTTGGGTTTCATGTAGACTTTTGAGGTTTGAGCTAAAACTAGTTTAATTAGAACCCTCATTTCTAGCTAGGACCTTGGAAACACATTAGCACTATGTTGTGTATAGTCATCACCACCTGGGTCTAGCCAAAAACATTCTATTGGTAAAATCTTGTTTGATCAAACCCACAAAGTTATTCTAAAGGGTGACACTATCGACATAATACATTTGTAAATGTCAGTACTTCCATATAAATAATTAACATTAAATGTATCTTATTTATAACTATCTCGTGCACTACATTTGAGTGCATATCATTTGATAAATAATATTATCAATTTTTTTCCATTTATATTCTTCATATGGTATGAGAGAAATCATATGATTGGACATGAGAACAATAGAGACATGGTAATTCCATAATATTATAAAATAATTTTTGTGCAACAATATTGCTAACAATTTATAGAACATTTATATGTAGAACATTGAAAGAAAAGATAATGAATCCTATAGTTATTAGAAAAACTTTGTGAAGGATTGGATGGAATGGAAGAGATGTTATATGAATGATGAGACACTTATTAATGAATTTATAGATTTCATCACACTACACCTATTATGAAGGAAATCCTATTGTCGATATGTTGGTAAGCATGGGAAAATACATGGAGGCATTCAAGATTTGGGATGACCCTCTATCTATCTCAAAATAGGCATATGAAGTGATCTTGCATGATCACTCTGGAATCTTATATTAATTACTATGTCACTATTTATTTATTAGGGTCTAATTCTCGCAGTTTTCTATTGAGATGGGTTTCCTTTTGGATATTTGAGTTTTTTAGCTTGCTTGCAAACTTTAAAATTAGGTGTTTATCTATCTTGGATCACATCTTGCTCAAGGTCACATGTAATATTCATAGTCACCACAATAGGAAAAGTATGAAGGGATCCTTATCAAATTCAACTAAATGAATGGAGAGAATATTTATTAGAGTGATAAAGAGATCTAGGGGACTTTGAGCATGGTGATATCACTAAGTATTGTTGTAAACAATTGATTAATTTTGTATTATCTTTGATGTTACAAAAAATGTCATATCATTATTAGTCAGTGTATGTCGAGCTCACTCAGGCATTGAAGACATTTTTTTGTGTCTATTGAGAATTCCAAAGTTTGACTAGTTTAAAAAATAGTGTCTACCAAGTTCACTTAGGTGACAAAGGAAAGTTTACAAGAGTTGAGTGTTAACCAAGCTCACTCAGTTAATGAAGGAAATATTGGATGGAACTAGTGTTAACCAAACTCACTCAATTACCAAAGGAACTTTGTGAATATGTAGTGTTGACAAAGCTCACTTGGTATAGGAAAATTTCTTTGATTTAGTATCTACCAAGTAGGGTTGGCTAATGAAGAATTCTTTTGTTTTGGAATATTGAGTTCAATGGAATTATTTGTTGTTTCTAGCCAACTAAGGAGATGAATATTAATTATTCTAAAATTCAATCCACCTTGACAATGTGTAAGATATAAATATAAGGTCAAAGTTGAGTATTGAATGTGTGGAACAAAATTGAAGATTTAATGATTCTTAGAGGAAGCAAATTAGAAGGATAATTAAAATATCCTTGGTGAGATACAAAGATACATTAGATTAGGAAGGATCAAGTATGCAATCCAAAATTGAGATCTATAATCAGCAATGTATATGCATCAGAAATTAGGTTATCTCATTGTTACTTTCTAACCATTGTAGCAATGATCTAAATCTCTTAACTAAGTTGGCTTAACAACTATTTGTAAATCCTCTACCAAGATGGCATTTCTATTGAAGTGTCTAAAGACCTCTAACAAGGCAACTCCTAATAGGTTGATTAAATCTTCTAAAAGGTTTACACCGAATAGTGTTTTTTTAACCTCTAATAGTTTTGGCTCCTAATAGGGCTCACTTCAAAACAATGAAAACCAATAACTAGTTGTAATTGGTAGTTTTTCCCAAATTGGATTTCCACATTAAACCTTGGTGTCAATTGTGTTCATGCTATTTCTTTTGTGTATGCAAATAAGTTAAAATAAGATTAATCATAGATAATATCTTAAGATTTTTATGATAGGCATTAGTCAAATTATTTCAGTGTTTATCAAGTTACAATATTTGTTAGTGTATTTACAAAGTTACAACAAAGTTCAGGTTACACAAAGTTTTGATTTGTATTGACATCTAAGCTATCTAAGATTTATTTTTGTAGTAATTGATTCACCCCTCTCCTCTCAATTACTCCTCTTATATTTCCAACAATTGGTATAAGATATTTTGGTTCTTGTAGAGAAGGTTTCAAGGACCTAAGCTAAAGATTAGGATGTCTTATAGAAGAGATATTCCTAAGCTAAATAGAGACAACTTTGCAACATGGCAAGGACATATGAGGTTACATTTGGCAACTATTCATGATTCAGGATGTAAATATCTTGATAGTGAATTCAAGATTCCTATTGGAACATTATGAGTTGAAGAAATTGATGAAAATAAGAATCATAACATCATGATGATTGACATTGTATTTGCTCTTAATTATGGTAAATTTTTATGAAGTCAAAATTTACACTATAGCTTATGATATGTGGATCAAATTGAAAGCCATCCGTGGAGGAAATGATAATGTAAGAAGAGCTAAAGCTAAAAGTACTAGAGGACAATTTGATGAGATGAGGATGAGAGAAGATGAAAACATTACAAAATATGTTTAAAAAATTAAAGCAATTGTGAGTGCAATCAAAGCATCTAGAGGAGACATTGCTGACAAAATAGTTGTAAGCAAGGTTCTTAGAACTCTTTTTCCTATCTGTTGAATTAGAGTGTCTACTATTCAAGATATGAGATTTGATCCAAGTAAGAATATAACTTTGGATGCTCTAGTTGGAGGATTGACATCTTTTGAATTGGATAACTATTATAACTATGTCCCTAGTTCCAAAGCTATTGAATCTGCATTTGAAGCCAAACTTTCACTCAAGAAAAAAGGGTAAGAAATCAAAAGCCAATCAATCAAAAAATGAAGAAGAGGAAGAAAGTTTAGATAGTGATCTTGAAGTTGTTGAAGTCCTACTTGCAAGAAAATATTCCAAAGGTAGAGGAAAGGACAAAGGTAAGATTCCTCTAATATATTTTCTTGTGAAGAAGTTGGACACACTACTACAAGGTGCCCAAATAGAGAATGCAAAGATGAATAGAAAAACATTAAGTTCAAAGGCAAGAAGGAATTCAAGAACCACAAGAACTAGAAGGACAGAGGTAAGAATTTTTTCTTATGGCTAAAGATTCTAATAACAATGAAGATGGAGTGTTATATATTGTTGTAAAAGATGAATTTGGTGATGAAGAAGATAAAATAGCACTTATCTCTCATGTTAGCAAAAATGGTAAATGGATTACTGATAATGGTTTCTTACATAATATGATTGGTAATTAAAAAATAATTTGAACACATGGAACATTATGATGGTGGTAGTGTGAGATTTGGAAATAATGAACCTTGTTACATAACTAGAAAAGGTTGTATCTCATTGATCAATGAACTTAGATGTGACAATGCATATTGGGTTGAAGGACTAAAGCATAATCTACTAAGTGTGGCATAGTTGAGTAACACTAGATTCAAGGTAGAATTAATGAATGGGAAGGCTAAGTTGCTAGATGGGAAAGGAAATTTGGTTGAGTCTAGCAAAGAAACAAAGGGTAATCTATTATACCTAGATCTCAGTGAAAGTTCATGTTTTATTGTTCAAGTAGAAGAAAGTTGGTTATGGAAAAAAATATTATGTCATGTGAACTTTGATAATTTTGTGAAGATAAGAAAAAATAAAAGAGTAAGAGGTATTTCTAGCTTGAGGAAACCTAATATGGGTATATGAAAAAATTATCAAATTGGTAAGATGGGAAAAACTAGTTACAAAAACAAGAACTATCATTTTGAAGAAGTCTTAGAACTTGTACATATAGACTTATGTGGACATGTTGGAATAGAGACTTATAGTGGAGATAAGTTTTTCATTCTTTTTGCTCATTATTACTTTACAGTGATGATTGTAATGTATCTAAAAGAAAAGTTTGAAACATTTCAAAAATTTAAGTGGTATTTGGCAAGAGTAGAGAAAGAAATTAGAAAGTAGTTGAAATGTTTGAGATCAAATAGAGGTGGTGAATTCATTTCTAATGAGTTTAATAAACTCTACAATGAAAAGTGAATTAAGAGAGAGGTATCAACCCTTGGTACACCTCAGTAGAATGGCATAGATGAAAGAAGGAATAGGTCCATCATGGATTATGCAAGAACAATGATGATAGAAAAGAATGGTGCAATCAAATACTAGAAGGAAGCAATCAATACTACAACACATACATTGAATAGAGTATAGTTGAAGAAAGACTCAAATTGGACTCCTTATGAATTATGGTATGGCTATAGACCTAATGTAAGTTACTTGAAAGTATTTGGTAGAAAATGCTATATCCTCACAAAATCCAGGAAAAGTAAATTTGGTGTCAAAGGCAATGAAGGTATATTTTTAAGATATTACTATAGAAGTAAAGCATAAAAATGTTTGAATTTATATATTCATAAAATCATAAAAAGTACAAATGTGAGAATTGATGAGTTTGTAAAAAAGAGTGAAGAAGAAAGTAGTAAAGAACTTGAGGATTACAAAAGGTTTGTGTATTATGAACCTAATACATTGCCAAATCTATCTAGAAGTTAGAAAGCTTCACCTCCCAACTCCCCAAAATCTCCAAAGACTACTAAGTTGCAACTAGTGCAACCCAAGTCATAGTCAGAAGCTACCAAACTATTGCAAGGGCAAACCAATTCTGATGGACCTGAGTCATAGAAAGTGGGACCTAAGCTTAATATAGAAGATCATGAAGAGGTTAGTAGAAAAAAATCCAAATCCAAAGAGCATATTTTAACAAGATATATCAGAAAGCATCATGTACCTAATCAGATCATTGGAGACAAGTTAGATGGAACAATGACAAGAAACAAATTGAAAGGTACATGTTTGCTTGATAAATTTGAACCTAAAAATATTAAAAATTCTTGGATAATGAAAGTTGAATTTAAGCCATGAACAAAGAAATAGAATAGATAGACAAGAATAAGACTTGGACACTTCTTCCATGACCCAAGGCTAAAAATGTAATTAGCAAAAAATGGGTTTTCAAAAATAAGCTAAATACAGATGGAGAAGTTTTAAGAAACAAAGAAAGGTTAGTTTGTAAAGGTTATTCTCAAGAAGAAGGTATTGATTGTGGTGAAACCTTTTCTCCTTTCGCAAGATTGGAAGGTGCTAGACCATACTAGCATATGTAGCATATAGAGGATTTAAAGTTTACCAAATGGATGTAAAATCTGCATTCTTGAATGAAATTCTTGATGAAGAAGTCTACATAGAGGAACCTAAAGGTTTTATAGGTCCTAGCAAAAGAAATATGGTCTACAAATTACACAAAGCATTTTATGGTCTCAAGAAAGCTCCCAAAGCTTGATATGAAAGACTTCATAACTACTTGATAAACATTGGTTTTGAAAGAATAAATGACAACAAAAGTTTGTGCATCAAAGAAGGACCAGAAAAGAAGATTATGGTGGCAGAAATCTTTGTGGATGACACTTTATTTATAGGAAATGATGACTTGTGAAAATAATTCTTAGAAGAAATGAGTAAAGAATTTGAGATGTCTATGTTTGGAGAGATAAAAAAATTTGTTGGATTGCATATCCAACAAAAGAAAGATGGTATCTACATTACTCAATCCAAATATATCAAGGAGATACTAAAGAAATTTGGAATGGAAGATTCAAGACTAGTTGGAACTCCTATGTCTACTAGACATAAGATTTCCAAAAATTAAGATTCCAAGGAGGTAGATCAAACCACATATAGATCAATGATTGGAAAATTGTAGTATGTAGTGCACACGAGGCCTAGTATTGCATTAGCAGTTGGTATGGTGGCAAGATTCTCAAAAGCTCCCAAAGAAAATCACATGATGGAAATCAAGAGAATCATGAGATATCTGAAAGGTACTGAAGACTATAGATTATTGTATAGAAAAGGAGGCAGTTTGGACTTGAAAGCATTCATAGATCTTGATTGGATAGAAAGTGTTGATGATAGTAAGAGTAGTAGTAGTGGACCATTCTTTCTTGGTAAAAGACTAGTGTCTTGGTCAAGAAATAAACATAATTGTATTTCTCAGTGCACAATAGAGGTAGAATGTGTGGCAATAGCAATTGATTGTTCAAATATTGTTTAGATCAAGCAACTGCTGGCAAGTATGAAGATAGAAATCAAGGATCTAGTGGTTATATTTTGTGATAACAACAATGTAATTGGCATATCAAATAATCTTGTGATGTATACCAAAACAAAGCACATTGCTATAAAATATCATTTTTTGAGAGAATAGGTACAAGATAAAGAGGTAAGATTGGAATATGTGAATATTAAAGATTACATTATGGATATATTTAGTAAGCGATTAACTAAGAATGCATTTTCGTATCTTAGAGGTAAGTTAGGGGTCATTCTCCTATTTGAAGCTCACGAAATGAAGTTTAGTGATGTATCAACAAGAGCATGTTGAAGACCAGCCAACTGATGTAGTATTGACAAGGGCACATTGCAAATGAATTAGTACATGAGGTCCATTGACATTAATTGAATATTGTCTTTGGCATGAGATATCAAAGAGGGGCAAGTTTACTATGATATCTCATAGAAATTTTATAAAGATAAAGAGAAAGAGATCTCAAAAAGGGAGAATGAATTTGGTCTACTATCAAAAAAAGATTTTTTTTGTCAGAGGGAGAAACTAATGGTAGAGGGAGTTCATACTGATAGAGGGAATTCTCATGGATGAGAATTAGAATGAAACTAAGGATATGTTCCTTACTTTATTCTTGTTCTAAAATTTTACTTCATTATGACATGTTGTGTTGCCATCAATGCTAAAGAGGGAAAATGTTGAAAATAATTGATTAATTGTGTATTGTCTTTGATGTTACACAAATGCCATATCATTTCTAGTTAGTGTATACCAAGCTCACTTAGACATTGAAGAAAATTTTCTATGTTTGCCAAGCATTCCATAGTTTTCATAGTTTAGAAGATAGTGTTTACCGAGTTCACTCAGACAAAAAAAAAAATTTTACAAAAGTTGAGTGTTAATCAAGCTCACTGAGTTAATGGAGGAAATGTTGGATGGAACTAATGTTAAATGAGCTCACTTGGTTACCAAAGGAACTTTTTGAATATGTAGTGTTGATCAAGTTCACTTGGTTAACATAGGAAAATCACTTTGAGTTAGTATCTACCAAGAAGAGTCAGCTAAAAAAGGATTTTATTGTTTTGACATATTAAATTCAACGAAATTATTTGTTGGTTCTAGCCGACTGAGAAGATGAAAATTAATTATTCTAAGATTCAAGCTGACTTAACAATGTGTAAGATATAAATATAAGGTCAAAGTTGAGGATTGAATGTGTGGAACAAAATTGAAGATTTAATGTTGCTTAGAGGGAGCAAATTAGAAGGATAAGCAAAATATCCTTGGTGAGTTACAAAGATACATTCAATTGGGAAGAATTGAATATACAAGCCAGAATTGACATTTGTAATTAGCAATTCAGTTCCATAAGAGATCAAGACATCTTATTGTTACTTTCTAACCATTGCAGTAGTGATCTAAATCTTTTTAAAAACTTGGCTTAATAGTTATTTGTAAATCCTCTAACAAGGTAACATTTCTATTGAAGTGTCTAAAGACCTCTAACAAAGCCACTCCTAATAGGGTCACACCAAATGGTGTATTTTGTAACCTTTAACATGTTTGACTCCTAGCAGGGCTCACTTCAAAAGAGTGAAAATCAATAACTAGTTACATTTTTCCCAAATTGGGTTTCCATGTTAAATCTTAGTGTCAATTGCATTCATGCTATTTATTTTATGTGTATGCAACTAAGTTAAAATAAGATCAATCACAAATAATATCTTAATATTTTCAAAATAAGCATTTTCCAAGTTATTTTAGTGTTTACCAAGTTACAACATCTGTTAGTATACTTACCGAGTTAGAATAGAGTTTAATTTACATAGAGTTTTGATTTCTATTGAAATCTAAGAGATATAGGATTTATTTTTGTAGTAAATGATTCACCCCTCCCCTCTCAATTATTTCTCTTATATTTCCAACAAGTATATCATGTGAATAAAGCATTGCAACCTAGAGCTCTCTTAGAAAAAAAAACTGATTATTGGGTTGATGGAAAGGTTATGGTGAGTTGCATTTATTTTTTGATTACACAAGAGTCCATTTTTTTCATCACTATACTGAGCACAAAGGGAGTGAAGATTATGAGGAATAAAAAAATATACTTCAAATAGTTGAAGCACTTTCTTGACCTAGGAGAAAAAATTCCTAGGCTTCATCATGGGTTCAATAGACAAGCGATGAATGGGGTGTGGAAACCCTCGGTAAAGGTTCTCATTCAATCCATTACTTAGAAAGGAACATGAAAATAGTTTTATTCCCATATTTTCCCTATGCTAAATCCTTTTTGGAGGAATGACGTATTCTATTTCCCAATTTTTATTTATTCTTCTCTTTTATTTTCTAAGGAAAATTATAAAAGGCTCCCTTCCCAAACACCAAGGGTTTTTGTTTAGACTTTATGAATTCCACTGGAATCTAACCCTTCATTCCTCCCCTCACCTTATGCATGAGATAAATAATTAGGTTTTTAAGGTCATGATTTCCTCACTAAGGTAAGGTAGTCCCCCAACCACTCCGAAGACCTTCTCTAGTTTAGTTTTGAGGGTTATGCCCACCCTCCCCTGCGCGCCCCCCCCCCCCCCCCCCCCCCCCCACCCTTTCTGAAAGGGAAAAAAAAAAAAAAACTTTATGAAAACTAGGCAGAAACCATGGTTGTCTTGAACAACTCTGAAGAGGAATCTTCCTTGTATATGTAGAGGGATTGGACCGCAAATAACTCTTCTCATTTTTTTACTGCCATTTACTCTCACTCCATAATGTACTCTCCCTCCCCAACTATGTGTTTAAAGATACCCAGGTGATGGTCAAGTGTCTAGGAAACCCTCACAAGGACCTCTTCCAAAAAAGTGGATGGCACTATTAATTTGGATACTCTTACCTTGAACTGAATAGAGATGGACTCTGATTACAATAGGTTGAAGGAAGTGGCTTCTCTTGTAGATACACATAGCTATTGTGAAGATTTATAGGTTGGAAGAAATTATGAAGGAAGAGTGAAAATCTATTGATTGGACATCATGATGCAAGAATGAAGTATGCTTTGAAGTGGGTAGGGAGTTGGGTGACCAAATTCATAACTTGGAAAAGTAGAGGAGAAGTTGGAGAAAATAAAGAGCAAAATGACCTCAAAGGAAGAGAGAAATGAAATATTTAAGGCCTTGGTGTTCATTACAAAAGAATAGGGTCAACTTGGGGAATAAGTGAATAATTTGGTATAAGCCAAAATGGAGGAGGACATTTGCACTCTAAATGGCTAGCTAGAGGAAATATTAGGGAATAGGAAGCAAAAGGAGGAGATTCTAGGAAATGAACAATGTTATCAAGAGGCCTCCCATGTGTTGAGTGAGACAAGGCCTCTAAATCCCACTAAGTTTTCTTTGTTGGATCAGCTCAAGAAGTTGCAAAAGTATTGAGCTAGTCAATGGTTTGTTGCCTCTAAGTGGTGTGTGTTGGGTCCCTATGTTTTTTGTGACATCTATAGATGGTGCTAGATTTTGTATAATAGATTCTCATTTCCAGTTTGGTTTGGTGTAGTGGTGGTAGAGTTTGGCTATTGGGCTCGTTAGTATAATAGTATGTTGTTGGTTCATGAACCTTTTATTTTTTATGGTGTTGTCTTTTTCTATTTTTTGATCATTTTTTTGGCAGATGATTTTTGTTTGTCTCAAAGTTTGATTAGTGGTTTATAGTTTATTATTTTTATCTTGCTTGGTAGTTATTATTTCTTCTCGTTTGAGCTCTGTCTAGTAGGTGCCACTTACTTTGACCTTGTTTTTTTGGTTTTCAACATGATGTCTCATTTTTTGTAATGGATTCAAGCCCTTCATTCCTTAATTATAACTTTGTGAAGGATTGAAAGTGTTTGTTGTACACACAAATATCAAGATATAAAATCAATATCCAATGTTTCTCTTAATTAAAACCATATGAGGTAATCTTATAAGGCATTTTTGTCTTGGGAATGTGAGCTAGTTTAGATCTTTTTGTCTTGCATATTATGTGTTGGAATAACTAAGATTTCCCCCATATTATGCACCTTGTCATAAAAAAGATTTTCCAACCTCTAATGATGTGTAATAGATTTTAGATATTCAAACTACAATATTGATAAGAGTGTGTGTTAAGATACGGTGTATCATTGAAATATTAAAACCACACCCTAGATAGTGGAGAAAATACCTTCTATTGTAAGGAATTTTGAACCTATATTGCTATTGATATGAAAATAAATCATGTTATTGAATGGATAAGATTGTTTAATGTCTTCTATACTGTCACATGAAGAAATATGAAATAAAGGCATCAATCTATAATCTTGCACTCTTCTACTAACAAAAGAAAGATGGTGATTTAAATTATTTATGTAACTATTTTATCTGATTACATGATATTGTTTGGTTTGAAAAGATAATTCGTCATTGGTAATGATTACTCTATCAAAGATTAAACCAAATATTTGATAGTCTTTGGAGGAATTATTTCTTTCATACTTCCTAGAAGGTTAATGTTTCTTTTTCTTGAATGAGGCTTGATGTTCTTGTGTGAAGATTCATTCAATGTTTTTCTAGGCACATGCTTCGTCTATACAAGAATATTTTATTTGTGAGTTATTGAAATATTTCTCCAACCCTTTTACATTTTGTGGCTTGTATTTTTTAACTCGTTAAAATATAGGATTTGTAAGACTTTGGTTTGTATCAAGGTGATATATCTCCTTGATTAATATTTGATATTAATTATATTATTAGAAGAAAATAGAATTCATACCATTTTTATTCTATGTTGGATGGGCTAGTCCACGTCATAGATTTCTTGGAGACTTGTACTCATTCAATCATTGAAGAGATGGATTGGTATGGGTTACTTTATTTTAATAAATATATAGAAGAAGTTTCTCTGGGAAAAGAGTCTGGAAACTTGATTTATCTTTTCCATTTGAAAAAAAATTATGTTTATCGGACAATATAATGTTATCAAGAGTGAATGAACCATTAATTTTTCACATATGAGGTTTATTAAATGGTTCCATAGTCTTCATCATGTATTACATCTTAATGGTGACATTGGGAGCTCAAAATATTTTTGATACAATAATTAGAAGGAAAATACCTCACAATAATCATCAAAGCAATCAAATATGGAGGTTGACAACATTGAAGGATAGAGGAACTTCCATAATCTCAAGTTATTTTCTTTATTTGTCGTTGTTCTTTACATAAGAACTATTTTTTGGAGTTTTTGGTTCTCTACTTTTTTCCTATCCAATAATCACATTTTTGAAGAAATTGTGGTTTGTACAGCCTAATTTTGGAGACTATTTTTGGACACGATATTGTGCTCAATTTGTATTGTTGTCAAGTGATATTAGGAGTATATGATCAACAATTATGCCCTTTTAGAGTCACTAGACAATGATAGATATCTATCACATATCTTAGGGGATCATTGGTGAATAATAGAAGACTTTGTGGCTTTTCATCATCTACAACTATCTTGTACGCCATATAAGAACACATCATTTGATCAATAATATTGTCAAATATTTATCATTTATATCTATTAGAAAAAGAATCACAATTTCACCTAAAATAGAGGAAATGACTTCTTCACATGGTTGTAATTATGAAAGGATAAGACTCTTAAAAAATGAGTGTAATAATTAATGGTATTGACTCTTCAAAAACATGATAACTATGAAGTTTAATGACTTTTTGAAAGCAATTTGATTTTGAAGGGTTGTGACTTTTCAAAGTGATTATAATTATAAAGGGTTTTGTCCATTTAGAAGGACATAGATGAAAAATGAAATAAGAATTATAATTTAATATTGAATAAGAAAAAAGTAGAAGATAATAAGTGGAATCCCAAAGACCAATCAATAAATTACCAAGAGAATTCAGCATAATACATTGTGGGACCAAACTGCATGTCTGAGGAAAAGACAAGGTAAGGAAGGTATGATGTGATTCATTCATTTATTAACATATATACATATGTATATGCATATATGTAGTATACATATATATATATATATATATATATATGTGTGTGTGTGTGTGTGTGTGTGTGTGTGTGTGTGTGTGTGTGTGTGTGTGTATTTTTATATATGTGTATATATATATGTACATATGTGTATATATATGTGCTGATATACATATATGTATATACAAATTATATGTATATATATGCCTTGGAATGTTTTTTTTTTAATTTTGGTTGCTCATAAGTGTTGGAAAAATACAATTGGAACAATTATTATTTTTTCATTGATGTCAAATTTATGGATGAGATATATTGCTACCTAATCTAAATATCATATCTATTTGATTGATGAAGAGGATTTGTGAAGTTACTCATAACTATAGCACCTAGAGGAAAGGTTGAAGTTATGAAAAGGACGTTATAATGCACATTTGATAAGATATACTTTGATAAAGAAAAGAAATTTTTTATGTCAAGAAAGCTAGGCTAAGCTGAGAAAAAGAGCATGGTAAACTTTAAGAAACCCCACTCTAGAAAAATATATAAATTATTCACAAATCTTTCATTATAAAATCCAAATAATTTTTATCAAGGAATCTCTTTATTTTTTTTAATTTTAAATATTATTTACATTGGCGATTATTTTGGAATCATAGTTTTTTATTAGAAAATATTGGCGAATCTCAACAATAATAGGAAGTTCACTAATTGTCATGGAATACTAGAAATCAAAATTAAACATGTTTTATCTCATGGAAATTATGAGGATAATTACATTATATTTTAAATTAATAGTGAAAACTAAATATTAGTAATGTATCTCTAAAGTAACTAATAATTATGATAATTATTGGTGAATTAATTTTAATTTCTTTGACAATATATAATATTTAGATGAATCAAATCTAATCATGTACTGAATATTGTGGAAAATCTTTGAGTTTAATTATTTTTTTAAAATAAATTATTGAGCTATTTTAAAGATTTTAGAACTAATTTAATAAAAATTTGGTGATTTAGTTTGCATTAAATCTTAAATTATTCGCCAAATTACTAGCAAAATATTTCCAACTTTTTTCTAAAATTTGCAAGATTAAGAATATTCACCACTAAAAAATACCCTACAAAAGAGTATAATACAAAGGAATGTCGAGTAATGCTAACGTCAACTGAGCTACCATTAGTGTTGACTAAGCATTAGCATTAATCGAGCAAGTTAGTTGATGTTGAGCAAGAAGCTTTAAAAAGACCAATTATTTTAGTGTTGACCAAGTATCAAAATTCAGATATTGTCGAGTGATAGTTAGAGAACAAAATTCAAAGGAATGATAAGATAAAGCTAACTAAGTTGATTTCGTGATAGATCTAAAATGTGTTGAAGTTAATATTGATGAGTTGGATCATTAAATTCAAGGAGATGATTAGGTATAGACCTAACAGTGGGATTCTAGAGAAGTTTCTAAAGGATGATAAAAAATTATGAACAAATACATTAAATTGAGTTGAATTTGATTATAAACCCTAATATCTATGGTGGATGTAGAAAATGATAGAGAATGAATTACCTATTTAAAAATATACAAAATCAATCATTTGGTATGATGTCCAATCGTGTCTAGTCAAGCTAAGCTCAGCCCAACTAATGTGTGTATGAGAGATTTTGTATATGAAGAGAGACACACAAAGTGAGGTTGATCAAAAGCAAACTAGTGTGTGAGTGTGAAGCTAAAGGAGAAAGCTTGCAGATATGATATTGTTGTTGAAAAGAAAACTAGAGTAGAAAGATTAATTATTGATAAAAAGAGTGGATAGATTGTTTGAAGGATGACTAAGAAGATCAAGATCAAAGATGATAGTGAAAGGTTTATTAGTGAACCAACATAAGGACCAAATAGAGATCCAAACTAGAAAAAGTGAGGTGTAATCACTATTAGTAAATTATTTTTCCCCATCTTATGATTAGTTCTATTTTGATTCTTAGTGCCCAAAAGGGTGAGGAAAAAACTATCTATAACAAATTGGGTCGGTGCACATTAGTGTCACTTTCCCTTGAATTGTAAGGGTAAAACTCCCCTATGCATGTTCATAACCTGAGAGTAGAAGAGGCTTAACCAACCTACCCATACCCATAAGTAACTCAAGCAATTCTTAAGATCTCTACTAACTTTACTCATATTCCTATCTCAATGAAGATTTAAACCTATTGAAATGTAGCAAGGGAGAGAGGAGAGATGCATATGAGAAATGAAATCTACCTATACTACTAATTCTCTATTGAAGTGGAACCTACAGAGGAATTAATAGCCTCAGATACATCAGTCCTACAATCCCAAATGAACTAATCTAATATGAAAAGTTATCTCAACTAGAGAGCGTGAAAGAAACATCAAAATAGGTAATCCTAAATGGAATTAGGATGAGATAATCCTCAGTTGTAGACAAACATAAAATCCTCCATCTCACACAAGTTCTTAATTCTCACTCAGTAGTCTCTTCTACAAGGGGAGAAACTACATGAAACTTGTTGATCCTTACATTAACATCCAAAAATTTACATTTATAGGTCCCTTTTTCCTTGATCAATTACAAGTGACCTTACAGATTTAGAAATTCTTGATGATGTTGTAGACCAACATTCATCAGTTACAAAAGCACACTGAGCCTTTGAGTCACTTGTCAGGTCATCATTTTATAGTTTCAATTAGATATCAGAGAGATAGAAAATGAAATAGAGTAGAACTCATGGAATTCTCTTGTCAAATGCTCCTAATCATTTGTGCAATGCTCCAAGGGTTAGGTTTTGGTCTTCATATTTTTTCATGGACATGTGGCACCTCCTTCATCTTTTGTAGGTTTAACATCCATCATTGATCATATATTCTTAGCCCTTAAGGAATTGATAGATACTGCTATTCCAGGGGGATTAACTACTACGCACCTTAGGGCTAGTTTGGCCATGGGCACAGGAATGGAGAATAGGCCTGTAATATTAGAAATTTGAATGGCTATTCCAATAACAGATATTTTTTGGAATGGGTATAAGATCATTTTAGAAGGAAAATGGGAATATGTATTCATATTCCCTATTGCAAGTGATGAACCAAATAGAAAATAAAAATCATATTCCAATTTTTATATTTATATTCCATCAACCAAATGGGCCCTTACTTCATGAGAAAATGAGATCCACATGGTCTAATCATGTGTTAACTATCCTTTCTCTTCTTTAAATCCTGGGTCTACACACCAACTAAGAACCTTGTCAAAAAAGGTGGTGCTATTGCATTTGTCAATATTGTCCGACTTGGATCTTCGTGTTACATGTCATACTATGACTGGGTCTTTAACTTTTTATCATGATCAATGGGCTTCATCTTGGATCATCAATCTTCTTCCTTTTGGCATGATCTAATGGTGTAGTGTGATTGCCCTACCTTTCATACCCTTAGATAGATCAATGATGCTCGCCATCCTATGATTTTTATCTATCATCCATGATTCCTTTACAATGATGTAGGCTCACCACAAGATCTAATCAAATGTAAATCTTCCTTCAATTGCATCCTAGCTTCCTTTGATGAAGTGTGTAGTGCCTGCCCCTAGTTCACATTTTGTTATCATTGCTGAACTCTTTTAAGGTTAGTTTTATATTGATGGTTACCAACATTATCAGATATTGTGCTATGGATTCAGTTGATATGTGATGAGATTACTTAGACTTTACATTTCGTGTATGATATGTGGTTTCATTTACTTTTATTGCATCATGGATTAATATTGGATGATGATGTTGTACTTTATTTATATGGATGTTTATTCTTTTAAGCTTTTCATACCTTGTAACTAGTACAGTGGATGATTTAGCTAAACTAAAACGTAATTATAAAAGGACACTTGTATATTGTTTAAGAACATTGGATGTATCATTGATGTGATGTTAGATGAATAAGTTATGATTAGATGTGATTCAATGTTAAGGGATCTTTAAAGAATGTAATCTGTTATGTTATGTTTACTTTCAGTTGGATGTTGCTATTTCTTCCGCTATCATGTAAATGTTATGAATGGTTTTACTTTCATGTTTTTAAAAAAAAAATTGTTTGGCAAACTTAGTGAAATTCTTTGGATCCCTTGGCAGGGCATTACAAAGTGGCACCTCATTATTACTTTTGACTCATATGACTTTGCACTAACTAGACATGGGTCCACCAACCTTCTACTTTGAGCTTGGCATTGTGATAATCATTGATTGTGTTAAGATGGATGATTGGGATCATTTGTCAAACTAGGCCCATGAGTTTATGAGGGAGGGGAGATCAACAACTCTCGTTGCCCCATGATGAGTATCGAGTGCACATCTTGCCTTAATGGGGATACGAGGACCATAGGATTGTACATCTTTTATGTGGTGCTCACACATTCAATGATGAATTTTGAAAGATACTCCATGTAGGCATTACATGCTTCAATATCCACCATAGATGAAGGTAGATCTGACAGTTCTAATCAAATATTTCCTTATCATAGGAACATGAGAGGGAAAATTGGTTTTAGTCAAATTTTAATCACTCTACAAAGCCAATGGGTCCATGTGAAATGTGTCCCATTTTGATTGCTCACTAACTATTCTTCTTCCCTCCATGTAACCTTTACATTTGTAGCTGCCACCTCTATAGATTTACATGCATCCACGGATCACGATCTTTTACAAACTGTGACTACCTTCCTTTAGGCATTAGGAGATCTATGGCCACCATGAAGCCCTTGGAGTTATTGACCTCAAATCTGATCTGTGTGGTAACATGAACCACATGATCTTTTCACCTATTAACCTCCCACTTAGGGCACATAGGATTCCATCTTAAAACACTCACCATTGATTCAATCTCGATTAGATGGTTGTGATTTATTTCCAAGGTGACTTGACTATTTAACTCGATGACATAGACATTCAGATGTATTTTGGACTGTCAATTCAATTTGAACTTTGGTCTTTGCCACCTTTGACCATGTTCTTCACCATTTCTACATCTTGTAGTGCTCTCTTTGCCTCAAATTCAACTAATCTTTCTTGTAGCTTGTTCTCATGATTTGAATATCGTCTTTTAGCCTCAATCCTTGTATTCTTCACTGCCATTTTCTCTAAAGATGCCCATGATCTCTCCATCTATCTATAACATGCCTTCAATGGAACACTTGATCATAGAGTTAGGGTTTCTCATGAATAGAGCTCTCTCTCTCTCTCTCTCTCTCTCTCTCTCTCTCTCTCTCTCTCTCTCTCTCTCTCTCTCTCTCTCTCTCTCTCTCTCATCTAAGATATGTAGAACTTGCCCTCCCAAATCCTAGCCACCTAGTTTGATTGAATCCATTACATTATGCTTATATCCCCATTTAGGAAACTCAAAGGGAAAGATGAGAAAGGAAACCCTAATGGCAACCTAGACCAAAACATAGACATGAAAAACTTGACTTAGCACTTGACCTAGAAGCTCAATAATGAATGATGAAAATGTGGCAAAAATCACATAGATAAAACCTACTATTTTATATCTTATTATTGTAAAAAATTTGCATTGAAATCCTTTTCATAGAGGTTGACCTAATAGTCATTTGAAGACTTAACAATTTGTGTAAATCCTTTAACTAAGTGATATTCTAAATGGAATGATCAAAGTCCTCTTACAAGGCCACTCCTAATAAGGTGATTGAATCCTCCAACCAAGTCAAATTTAGCAGTGTGTTTTGTAATCTTTAATAGGGTTGACTCATAATAGAGATAACTTTGAAAGAGTGAAAAAGAGTAACATGTTTCTAGTAATTTTTTCCCAAATTGGGTTTCCATGGAAAATCATAGTGTCAAACTATGATGAATGTTTTATAAATTTTTTAATTTGATAATGTTTTCATTATACAATTCAAGTTATTCTTATGTTAGTTCTACAATAGGATAAGTAGAACATTGAAGTGATTAATGTTTAATTATTCAAGTGGTACATACAGACATTGAGTAATTGATTCAACCCCTCCCCCTTAGTTATTCTAAACATATCTAACAATTACTATCAGTGCTTAGTGCTTATAGAGAAACATTTGAAGTTACTTAAAGGTAAAGATCATGATGAACAAGAGAGATGCACCCAAGCTAAACAAGGAGAACTTTCCTTTATGGAAGACCCTGATGAAGTGACACATCTCCAATATCAGTAATGCTGCTATCAAGTTTCTAGCAAATGAATATGTGGAAGTAACATCTACTCCATTGACTATTGATGAACTGAGATAGAAGTTTGATGATAACCAAGAAATGTTGGAGACTGCCTCATTCCTAAGCTATGTTGAGTTTGATGATCTAAAAGATTGCAATACTACAAAGAAGATGTGGGATAGATTGAAGACCATATATGGAGGTGATGACAATGTTTCATGAGCCAAATCAAAAAGCCTAAGAGGAAAATTTGATGACATGACAATGATGGAAGGTGAGAACATAGTACAATACTGAACAAGAGTTAAGGAGGTTGTTAATTCTATTCAAGGTGCAAATGGAGAAATCAAAGATGAAACAATGATAAGTAAGGTATTGAGGACTTTACTCCCTATCTATGCAATTAGAGACTCTACAATACAAGAATTGAAATGCAAACCAAATAACAACTTGATCTTAGAAGGTGTAATTGGTAGACTTACTACTTTTGAGATTTCTAATTTTGATAACTATGTTTCTTCTACCATTGAATCTACTTTCAAGTCATAACTTGTTCTTAGCAAGAAGAAAGGAAAACATGTGAAGAGTGAAAGAGATAGTTCTAATGATGAGATTGATGAACTAAAAGCCCTCATTGCAAAAAGGTTTGGAAGAGGAAGACGTAAATATAAAGATAAATTACCTATCACTTTTGTTTCATGCAACAAAGTTGGCCATATTGCTGCTAGATGCCTTGACAAAGAAGATAAGGATGAAAGGAAGGGAAGCAAGTACAAAGGAAGAAGAGATGAAAAAGACTACAAGAAAATAAAGCATAACAAAGGTAAGAAATCTTGTAATATTGCTAAAGAAAATAATGATAATGGATCTAAGAGTAATGATGATGAAGTTGTCTATGTTTCTATGAAAAAAGATTTTGATGAAGATTAGAAAACTACTTTAATTTCTTATGTGAACAAAAGTGATAGATGATTAATTGATACTGGATGTTCCAATCATATGACTAGTGATAAAGAGAAATTTGAAGATATAGGTCCATAAAATGGTAGATGTGTTAATTTTGGTGATGATATCCCATGTGTTATAAAAGGTAAAGGCACTATTCAACTAACTGACAAGGAAATATGTGACAATGTTTATTGGGTTGAAGGACTTAACTACAATTTGTTGAGTCTTTCACATCTGAAAAAGATAGGTTACAAAGTTGAATTTCATAATAGAAAGGATAAGATACATGTTGGTGATGGTAAGTTTATTGCAACTGGTGAGAAGACTAGAGGTAACTTATTCTACCTAGACCTATCAAGTGAGATATGTATGTTTATACTACAAGAAGATCTTTGGCTATGGCATGAGAGATTATGTCATAAATTTTTTGACAATTTGGTGAATATCAAAAAGATGAAGAAAGTAGAAGGACTTCCTAAGCTAAAGAATCTTGACAATGTTATTTGTAAATAGTGTCAATCAAGAAAGATGAAAAAGTCTAGTTTCAAGAGTAAAATGTATATTGCTAGTGATTGAATAGGGTAAAAATGGATCTTTAACAATGCCTCTAACATTCATGACTATATATATGTTATTTTAGTGTTGAAATGAGATAAGTAATGGAAATGCTTGAAATTAACAAGATTAGATGCATACCTCAAAATAGAACCAATTTGCAAAAAACTAGTTTCTAATTCCTCCACAGTTTCTAAAAATTTTGCAACCTATTTTGGATTAGAAATGTCGAGATGGAGAAACCCTAAAAAAAATTTATCCTTCTAAGGGTCAATTGACCTTGACCTAGATAGCAGCACACAATCATACCCCAGGGCACAATTGTGCCCCAAAAATTTGATCTTGACCTAAACTACTCTAATGAAAATTATGTTTGTGGATCTTGGAAGTTTTTCAAAAAGGCTATCCAAATCTATACTTTGATCTTTGAAACTACAACTGCTTGTATTTGAAAATGGGGTTTTGGACGTAGTGCAAGGTGGGAGTATCCCCAAAGGAGATTTCCTAGCCCCCAGCTATACAACCATGTAGCAGAAATAAATTAGACAAAAGCAACAATGCAAGATCTGATACCAAATTAAAAAAATATATTCATAAACTATAACCAATTACATGCAATTTGTTGGGCTGTAAGGCCTTCCCAGTTATAGCAAAATATAAACCAAGTAATAGTTTTGAAAAATCCCTTAAGATCCAATCCAAACCCTAGCTAGTCTAGATCCACACTCTAGTAGAAACCTCTAAGGAAGATCTCAACTTGTTCTTGCAAGCCCACCAAGCAATCTCCTTGTTTTCCAAGTTGTAGCTACTAGCTCTTCTCCAAATTCGCTCTTCAAGCTCCTCCTCTTCTCAATGATGGATGAATAATGACTAAAGACTTCCCCAAAACCCCTACTTATATGAATTTAAGCTACAAGTAGGCCTAGAACACAAATTAAGTATAAATACATACACTAAATTCCAAAAGTTGGCCAACAACAACAATTAAATTCCCAAAATTAATGTCTTAGGAAAATTGAAATATCTCCTAGCTCTAAATGACATAAAACTCATTCTTTGTGCCATAGTTAGTAATCTAGGCCCTCTTGAATCCCTAAAATTTTCATCCTCTAACTCAATATAGAAATTTAGTGATATGGTCTACAACAAGCACCAAATTCCTAAGCAAGGTTGAGCTCCTCCTAGACCACACCAAGCATATGCTCAAGTTATAGCAAATTCTCAAAAAATGACTTCCATATGCTCAAGTTATAGCAAAAAGACCGACTGCTGCTCCAAAAATGCACTTGTTAGAAAATTACAGACACTGGCTTAAATTTGACGGTTGTATGCCCATCACGGAACTGTCATCAAAAAAATAGGTCACCGAGAAAATGATTTTAGTGATTGGGAAGTGATGCAAGACTGTTGAGAAATGATGTCAGCATCGTTGCCAAAAAAGATGATGTATAGGCCCGATAAGATGATGTTAGCTGTCTGTGAATGACGTCAGTTGTCAGAAAGCTAATGTCAGTAGGTTTGAAATGCTATAGAGCAGTGGTGGAGCAATAACCACTGATGGCAGTGGTGCTTGGGAGGAAAACTTGGCAATGCTGCTATGCTACACGGTGGACAGTTGGCGGCGGTGGCAAAAGGCTCCATTGCGGTGGCGAGCTGTTGGCGATGTTGGCAGACTCCGTTGTGGTAGCAGCGGGCGGGAAAAATGGATAGGCTGGGAGCGGGCAGACAGTGGTGGTGGGGTGGCCACTGAGTGGTGCTTCAATGTTGCTATGGCGGTCGCCTTTTAAAAAAAAAGAATTTTTGCCTTTTTCGTTTGTACAGTCCATACGACAGTGACCTAGAGGCTTCAAAAAACTCCAAAAATGCCCTTTGTCTAAAATTGAAAAGTTTTATATGAATTCTGACTATAAATGGCCTTCCGGATCCAATGGTGATGTCTGTTTGGGCTGAAAATGCTTCAAAATATTGCTCTACCCTTGATTTGAAGAAAAATTGCACAAACAAACTAGGGTTTGTGACTTCAAATCATGGCTTCAAAAATCCTTCAAACAAGAAGCAACAGGGAGGCTCTAATACCATGTAGGAGTTGAGAATCTGACTCTGATAATGCACCAAGATCACCTTCAATGCAAATAACTTGCTGAAGAGAAACCTAGGGAGCAAAGAGCTTGAAGCAAAAATTGCACAAGAATGATTCACAATAGGAAATTAGAATTGCTATGTGAAAAATAGAATTAATTTACAATGAGTGAGAGACCACTTATAAAGGCCTCATGGAAGCTTGTAGAACAAGCTGGAAGGAGGTAGAAGATAAGGATGACAACTCAACACATATCCACAAAAAGGTGGAACATGTTAGAAGGGAACAAACTCCTGTGTTGTCAACAAATAACCTCAACATGCATTAAATACAAAGTATTAAATAAATGCATGAACCTAAGTAAGCTTAAGTAAATAAATGCATGAACCTCCACCTATCCTTCTCCTCTATTCAATAGGTTTTGGTTCACCTTCTTTTAGTTTAGCTTGTGGTAAACTATCCTACTTCTCCTTTCCTTGGGAACTACCTTGATTCTTCCTCTTTAGCTTCTCCTCTACTCTCAAAGCTTATTGATAAGCATCCTCAATTGAAGAAATATTCAGCATACCAACCTCATCCTAAATATTGAATCTCAAACCATTAATATACCATCCTACCTTCTCCTTTGACAATTCTCTATGCCCATACTAAATAGTCAACTTGTAGAACTCCTCTATATAATCTCTCATAGTCATATCCTTCTACTTTAGATTCTGCAACCTTTTAAACAACTCAAGTTCATAATCAATAGGAATGAACATAGCCTTCAACTTAGACACCATCAATTTTCATCTAGTGATCTTCATTTCACCTTCCTCTTCTTTATCTCTTTGTAGTTCTTTCCACCAAAGAGAAACATGTCCCTTTAGCTTAGTTTGTGCCAACCTTACTTTGAGTGGATCCTCAATATCCTCAAGCTCAAAGTAGTCTTCCAATTCACCAATCTAATCAATCAAGCCTTTAGGATTCAAAGTTCCTAAAAAAATAGAAACCTCCATCTTATGCTTCAGCTTCAACTAAGATCTAGGTTGAGCAAAATTGACTAGCCCCAATTCCAGTAGGTCTCTTCACATGATGAGATCTAACCTCACCACTAGATCCAATAACTTTGATATCTTCAAGAACTTCCTCATAACAACCGTCAATACCCACATGCCTCGATACACCACCTAAAGCACTCACAATTTCAGAAATCATGTCACTCTTTACTGATGCTATCTAAGATTTGAACTTTGCTCTAACATCCTCAAACTTAGATCATAAATATGCTCTAACCTTCTATGAAATCCATTCTACTATAGCATCATTAAGATCATAAATTGCCCTAGGGTCCAATATTTTTGGAGCCATCTTCCAAAATTTTAGCAAATCCTAAGAAAAAAAGCTACCAATAGATCAAGATCAACTTAGATCTACCTCTTCAACCCAAGTCCTAGTCCAAACTGCCTTAGCTTCGATGATCTATCTACACACTCAGGAAAAACCTTCACTCTAATACCACCTAACATAGTGAAAGGAAGGAGTATCCCCAAAGGAGATGTCCTAGCCCCTAGCTATACAACCATGTAGTGAAAACACAATAGCAAGAAACAACAATGCAAGATCTAATACCAAATTACAATAATATATTCATAAAATATAACTGATTACATGCAATGTGTCAGGCTATAAGGCCTTCTTAGTTATGACCAAATACAAAAAAAGCAATAGTTTTGCAAGATCTCTTAAGATCCAATCCAAACCCTAGCTAATCCATATCCACACTCTGTTAGAAACCTCCAAGGAAGATCTCAACTTATGCTCGCAAGCCCACCAAGAAATCTCCTTGTTTTCTAAGCTAGTTTGCTCTTCCAAGCTCGTCGTCTTCTCCATGATGGATGAATAATGACTAAAGGCTTCCCCAAAACCCCTAATTATACCAATCTAAGCCACAAGTCAGCCCATAACACAAATTAAATACAAATACATACATTAAATGCCACAAGTCGGCCAACAACAACAATTAAATGCCCAAAGTTGATCTCTTAGTAAAATCATGATATTTCCTAGATCTGAATGAATTAAAAATTTTGCTTCAAAGTGTAGTTAGTAATCTAGGCCCTCTTAAATCCCTAAAAATTTTATCCTCTAACTCATTATAGTAAAATTAGTTATATGACCTACAACAAGCACCAAATTCCTAAGCAAGGCCGAGCTCCTCCCAGACCATACCAAGCAACCAAAGACCATATTGAGTAACCAAAGACCATGCTGAGTCCCAAGACCATGCCAAGCAACCATAGACCATGCTGAGTAACCAAATACCATGTCAAGTCCCAAGACCATGCCAAGTCCCAAAACCATGCTGAGCAACCATAGACCATGCCAAGCTCCTAGTGTATGTTGAACATCAATATCTACCAAGCTCCACAACACTTAACCAAAATCCCTCCAAACATGTAGGATTGCAAGCAAACCCAAGATGCTCTTGCATTAGTTTTGGGGGTGGATATATAGGGTTTTTCCTTAGTCAAACCCTTTTTTTTAATACCACCTCCATGAATGGTCATATATAATAGAATATTTGTGTTTATTGAATATGTAATGCCAAGATATAATCCACTTGATTGAAACCCTAACATAAATATGTATGAGAAAGCAATGCATAGAATTGAATAAGATAAGAAATCATAGAAAGCCTCCAAGGCTAATGTACTACCAAAATAATAATCTATAATTGCTACCCCATTATTATATACTTGAATGCTTGAATATTAATAAATGTGGACCAAGGAAGAATGAATCTCTCTTTCTCTAAATAGATGTTCACAATGGTGTGTTCACAAAAATGCTTGATATCAATAATAGCTTGATCTTCTATATCATTTTCTTACAATCATACATCTTCATAGTTTCATCTTTTTCTCTTGTTATCTCTTAATTCTAGTTGAATGTAAGTGAGAATCTTTATATAGAGGCTTCAAGTTGAGGCTCCTAGAGTAATGTGAGGACCCATAATTCAAATTTCACCTTGAATTATGGTCTAATCACAATAAACACCTAATGAAAGAAAATAAATAATTGAATATCAAATTAAAATCCTTTCACATTTGGATATTGTTGCTAAACAAGTTTGTCTTCAAATAAAAATCCCAAAATGACCCTTGTTTTCACAAATATGAAGATACAAAATTCCACCAACAATTGGGTTGCTTTGCCATTGGATTGTGCGAGCACCCTCTAAATTTTATAGGGTATAGCTCCCTAGTTAATATGCAAAGAATGAGATTTGTGAAATGCTTTTAACCTTAAAGCGAAGGCTACCCTCACTATTCTTAGATAGGGGGAAAATAAATATAACTAAAATAATAAGAAAGACTTCCATGTACAGAAATGGAGACACGTAGTTCTTCCACTTGCACATGCACTTAGAAAGATTAAATGAATAGGAACAATCTCTACAACAAATGAATTCAGTAATAGAATATAATTCCAAAACTCAACCTTAATTCACACAAAGATCAAGAAAAAAAATAAATTCAAAGTACACCATCTTCAAAACAATGGAACTTCCATTCAACCAAAAATTATATAAATTTTCAATATTACCAGCAACCCAAAATATTTGTAGAAGACTACAAAAGAAAACTAAATTAAAATGGACATCTCTGATTACCATAAAAAACTGTCCCCTTATACATCCTACATTTCCCCTCATATGCAACACACAATCTATAGGAAATTGGAATCCTTTTTCTTCCAAATATCTCCAACTAAATAAAATTCTCAAGAGCTTTATTTAGTTTCATAACTAATACTTGGAAATTATCATAAATTAAATCTCGTTTCCTTTGATCATTGTTTACAATCACTTTCCTTCATCCATTTCCTTGTATAATAATAAGATTTTATAAAAAATTATAATTAAGATTTTTTGGATATCATTTTATAATTTTAATAAGAAGACTTGGATGTGGCATTTACTGATGATAAAATGTTGTCATCATTTTAGAATTGTCATGATAGTTTTGATAGTCCACACCAATGCCAATAATGTTTGATCAATAAGAAATTTGAAAAAACTCTTTGGGGAAGATTTAGAAGACTAGGAATTATAAAATAAATCCAAAAATCAGTTCAACTCAAACTATTAGATTAAGTTTTATGAACCCCAAAATATGGCTGATTTTCTATTATCTGCATTTTGTGATTGTTAGTGCTGATTTGACAATGCTAGACTTAGAAACCCATAACTTTTGATCCATAAAGAACATGATAAAAAAATTTGGAGATGATTTAGAGAATTATATTTTACAAGAAATATCTAGAATTTGGCCTAATCCAACAATTGGATTGAGAGACCTAGAACCCAAAATATGACTAATTTTTTGTGATTTGCATTCTATCACTATTAGTGCTGATTCGATAGTGTTCTGAAGAGTCATATGTATCTCACCAATAAAGAATTTTTTTGAAAAATTCTTCTATCTAAATTTAGAAAATTAGCTTTACTCACACATATCCAAAAATGAACACAATCCAATGATGGGTTTGAAATTTATAACCCCCATACTGAGACCCAGTTTTCAGTTTTAAGAAAATTTGTTATAGGTGTTAAAACTAAACCTTTGAACCTACAAACATTGAACTACTAAACCTCTTCAGCCACTTGAACCTTTGAACATGAACTTCAATTTTTGAATATAGAGTTTGAACCATAATATTCTTGAAATCTTCATTTTGAATATTGGACCCAAACCAAGGAACTTACAACATGAAACTACATCATGGAACCACTAAACTTCATTAACCTATCGAACCTTTGAATTGTTGAACTAGTTCAAATGGTACAAAGTTTATAAAGGAAAGCCTTGAACCTTGGGCTTGAATATTTTGGTTCACTATCATAAAATTTTGTCTAAAAATTTTCTTACGCAATATGAATTTGCACAACATTTTCAATATAAATTAGAGGAGAATCATTAGGAAGACTGAAATTGCAAGGGGAGGCCATCAGGAGGATCAGATTTTCAAGTTTGAAATTTGCATTTAAAAAACCAACTAGCGTTGGCTCTAACTAAGGAGTATGTGTATGAAAAGGTGCATAAATAACTCTTTAACCTTAGGTATAAGGAATAATGCCTAGTCCATTGGGAAACAGAGTCAAAGAACATGACAAGAAATATGGGTTATTGTTGAGGAGAGCAGGGTAACTACCAAACCACCAAAATGGAAACAAAAACAAACTACCATAAACACCTAAACCAAATAAAAGGTAGTAACAAACCAAAGCAAGGAAAGCTTATATAAAAATATGTACTAGTGGGAAGACCTCACCACAAGGAGTATGAATTAAAATATAAATTACACAATGCCATTCAATGGTTGATTCAAGTAGGATCCTATTATGAATAGTAGGTTGCATATGCATGAAAGAACCTAGCACCACTTCATTTGGATAGACTCCTCATTATTGCAAGTAAAGCTGATGTTATGCAAGAATTTAGGAAAATATACATTTTACTCAAAGAGCCACAATCCATCATAAATTCCAAAATTCCCCAAGTCTTCCAAGATAGAATTTTTAGCATCATTATTAAGCTCAAACTGGAAGAGTTCATACTCCAACTTCTGAAAAGAGAAAATGATATCACCTTCAAACTATTTATATTAAATAGTAGTATTATCGAAATCAAATGGAATAGCACACATCACATGTATACCTAGATCAAATACAAAAATGCATACATTTTGGAATCCCCAGGGCATACATTGTAAGATACCCAATTTGTTGACCCAAATACTAAACTTTCCTTCACTTGGCCAATTGAACATTCAATGTCTTTCCCTTTCATAAAATTCATGACAGCAGTAGTATCTAATTTGCTGCAAGTACCACGCTTTAATGGATATGTTGGTGGTCTTCTTCATAAGAGAATGATCATTATAACAAAATGAACCCCATGAAAATACCATATCTAAGGGATCATGTTTAGTTACCAGCCCAAGGAAAATGTATTCAATGATATCAATATAAGCATTATCATTGAATGAGTATGGTATACAAATTTTACCTTGTATTTTTTAGACATTTTCGACCATTTGTGTTGGATAATCTTCTTTATTTTCCATTTCACTACTTTTTGAATAGGACACACTCATGTTGCCTTGGGATTGAAAAGTACTAACATCATTCTTATTGAGAACACACATCATTAGCTTATCATCAATATGGGAAAGTATTGCATTAAGATCATTACATTCTTTTCGATAACAAGTGCTAACAATAGGAAATAAAAAAATTTCACCATCATTTCCAATATTTGACTGAGAAAAATGTGACTTCTCCCTTAGCAAACTTACTTGCATATGTTTACAAACACGTCACTTTTAACATGGTCACATTCAGCCTCTTCAACAATAGGGTTCTTTTTTAAAAAAAAATAACAATCCCTTTTTTCTTGGTTGTAATTAAATCAGAAAGCTCCCTATCTAAAACCAAAGTTGGAAATGCACCAATACCTGAGGTCATTGTAGAGGAGCATTCTAGTGCAACGAGTATCAAGGGGAAATTTGTTTTCTCTTCTTAAGATTGTAACATTTTGCTAAAAAAAGAGATCCCTTGGTCTAATTTCATTTCCATATTTAGCCCTTTGGCCAAATTTTTATTCACAACAAAGTCCTTTTAAAAATAAAAAACTCAACATCATTTTCATCATCAACATTATCAAGAAGATCTATTGCTACATAATTTTTAAAATAAAAAGATTCTAGAATGAGGCCTTATTCAACATTCACACACAAAGAATTACTATTCTCACCATCTTCCATGACATTGAAAGATTCATATTCTGATAGAGCATTATTAGAAAGCATTTTAGTAGAATCTTAACAAAAAGATGATCATCACAGCCTTCAAATGTGAAACTTTCTACATAAGGTGAAAAAGGAACTTGGGAGAAGATTTCATCATTTTTGCTTACTATTTCTCTAGTGTTGTCAACAATATTTGAAACCTTTAAAATTAGATTAGTAGGAGGCCAAAGTAAATCTAATTAGAATTCTTGTTCATTCAAGATAAAGTGATTAAACTAAATGAATGAAATTGAGATAATAAAGATTCTTCTTCGTCAACTTCCAACTCTTTATTTAGTTGTGATACCCTTTTCTAATATACTTGCGACACTTTATTCTTTTCTTCTAGCTCTTTCAACTTGTGGAATATGACACAAAGGCTTCTCCAAAATATCCAAGATGTGGAATCATCATCCATAATTATGTTATTCCTGATAGCATAGGAAATGCTTTCTTTATAACTATCCACAAACTCATGCAACACTTTATCCTCTATCAAATAAAGTTCCATGAGAGTGGGATCTAGCCTTAGCCTTCTCATGACTTCCATAGTCAACATGTTCTTTATACAGAGTTTCTAATATCCTACACACAGAGATAATCATAAAATTGAGGAAATAATTATAGACATTGATATTCATATCTGGTTCCCTAGTAGAGTGGCCAAAAATTTGTTGGTAAACAAATTTATCTTCAAATAAAAATCCCAAAATGACCCTTATTTCCCCAAACATGAAGACATGAAAATCCACCAACAATTTGGTCACTTTGCCATTGGATTGTGCAAGCACCCTCTGAATTTTATAGAGTACAACTCCCTAGTTAGATATGCAAATAATGAGATTTAAGAAATGCTTTTAACCTAAAAGTGAAGGCCCTACCCTCACTATTCTTGGACGGGAGCAAATAACTATAACTAAAATAAGAAGAAAAGACGTCCATGTACAACAAAGGAGACATATAGTTCTTCCACTTGCAAATGCACTTAGAAAGATTGAGGAAAGATTAAATGAATAGGAACAATCTTTGCAACAAATGAATTTAGTAATAGAATATGATTTTACAACTTAACCTTAATCCACACACAGATCAAGAAAAAGATCAATTTGAAGCATGATGTCTTTGAAATAATGGAACTTCCATTCAACCAAAAATTATACAAATTTTGAATATTACCAATAGCCCCAAATTTTTTGTAGAAGACTGGAAAATAAAACTAAATTAAAATGGACATCTCTAATTACCATAAAACCTACCCCATTATACATCCTACATTTCCCCTCATATGCAACACATAGTCTACAAGAAAGTGAAACCCTTTTTCTTCCAAGTTTCTCCCACTAAATAACTTCTGAACAACTTTATTCAGTTTCATTACCAATTCTTGGGAATTATAATAAATTAAATCTCCCTTCCTTTGATCATTGCTCATGATCACTTTCCTTTATCCATTTTCTTTTATAACATAAAGTTTTTATAAACATTATAATTAAGATTTTATCAATATAATTTTATAATGTTTATAAGAAGACTTGGACATGCCACATTTTCTGGTGATGAAATGTTTTCATCATTTTTGAATTGTCATGATAGTTTTGATAGTCCACGCCAATTCCAATAATGTTTGATCCATAAGAAATATGAAAAAACTAATTTGGGAAGATTTAGAAGACTAGGACTTCTAAAACTTATCAAAAAATCAGCTTAGTCCAATAGTTAGATTAAAAATCTATGGCCCCTGAAATATGACTAATTTTCTATGATTTGCATTCTATAACTATTAGTGCTGACTTGATAGTGTTGTGAATAGTCATATGTATCTCATAAATAAAAAAATAATTTGAAAATTGATCCTGTTTGAATTTAGAATATTAGGTTTACTCACACATATCCAAAAATAAGCACAATCCAACAATGGGTTTGAAAGTTATGACCCCCATACTGAGACCTAGTTTTTAGGTTTTAGAAAATCTATTACAGTTGTTAAAACTAAATCTTTGAACTTGCAAACCTTGAATTAATGAACCTCTTCAACCACATGAACCTTTGAACTTGAACCTCAATTTTTGAATTTGAAGTTTGAACCATAATATTCTTGAAATCTTCACTTTGAATATTGGACCTCAACCAAACTACATCATGGAACCACTGAACTTCTTGAACCTATTGAACTAGTATTAATGGTATGAAGTTTACAAAGGAGATCCTTGAACCTTGGGCTTGAATATTTTGGTTTGTTGTCATGAAATTTTGTCTAAAACTTGCCTTATAGAGTATGACTTTGCACAACATTTTCAATATAAATTAGAGGAGAATCATTAGGAAGACTAAAATTCCAAGGCAAGGCCATTAGGAGGATGTGATTTTCAAGTTTAAAATTGGTGGTCAAAACACCAACTAATAGATCCAAAATCCCAACATTGTTTTTTTTTCGTCTAGGACCAAATATTGAAAGAGGTGATTGTTTGTGCTAAATGTTGACCTCTGTGATTCACACACACTTCAACATGATCATTATCTAAAGAATCATCTTGAAATGAACATGGGATTGTTCATCTAAAATAACCAATAGGTTGATCTATTGCCTCCTAACTATAATTTTTTTCTATTCATTTCAAGGCAAGGCCATTAGGAGGATGGGATTTTCAAGTATAAAATTGGTGGTCAAAACACCAATTAAAAGATCCAAAATCCCAACATTGATTTTGTTGCCCTCTGGGACCAAATATTGAAAGGGGTGATTGTGTGTGTTAAATGTTGACCTCTATGATTCACACACACTTCAACATGATCATTATCTAAATAATCATCTTGAAATGAACATGGGATTGTTTGTCTAAAATAACCAATAGGTTGATCTATTGCCTCCTAACTAGAATTTTTTTCTATTCACTCTTGAACAAAGAAGCTAGCAACCATACATCTAGAATGAAGGATTTTAATAGCTATATGATATGTAGTATTAAGCTAGATGTATGAAAGTAAACCTAAGGACATTTAGAACAAATTAATCTATATGCATGCATGATTAATCTATATGATATGATATTATTAAGCTAGGAATGCAAGTAAATCTAAGAACATAAAGAATAGATTAATCTATGTGTATGCATGATTAGTCTATATGTTATAAGAGTATTAAGCTAAGAATGTGTTGTGGTTTCAAAATGCACGCACCATTTCTACCTAGAAATAGGGACCCCCTACTTTATTTTTTGACTTTTTGGATCCCTAGTTCAAGGTCCTATGATTTTTCCTAGTGTCCTTAGCCAATTCTAGGTCTCAAGTGGAAAACCCAGTTTTCAAAAATCAAATTTCAAAGAGGATAAGTTATGTTTACAAAGAAAAAAGGTGCACCAACACACCTCCCCATTTATGCTAGTGCACCAAAGCACTTAGAAGAAGACATCAATATTTCATTCTATTTGTGGGTGATTATTCTAGATTGATGACTATGATATTTCTTAAAGTTAAATCTAATGCTTTTTAATTATTCAAGTGGTATTTAGCCAAAGTTGAAATAGAAATAGGGAAGAGTTTGAAGTGTTTGAGATCTGACATAGGCGGTGAATTCATCTTACATGAGTTGAATAGATTCTACAATGATAGAGGAATCAAAATATGGATATTAGCACCAAGGACCCCTCTTTAGAATGGGATAGCTAAAAGGAAAAATAGATCAATAATGCACCATGCAAGAACACTAATGATGGAAAATAATGTGTCAAATAGAGTTCAAGTCAAGAAATGTACAAATGCTACATTTTGAACATAATATGACTATGCTCAAATGTTAAATATCTCAAAAACATTGGTAGTAGATGCTATATATTGGAAGATAATTAGAATGAAAACTTGATGCAAAAAGTGATGAAGGCATATCCTAGATTATTCCACCAAAAGAAAAGCTTATAAGTATTTGAATTCTTACACTAAAAAAGTTGTGGAAAGTGAAAATATGAGATTTAATGAATTTGTAGAAAGAAGTGATACTTCATGTAATGAAGAACTTGAATATTATAGTACATTTATCTAGGTAGATGATGATGATCCCAACACTCAAAGTGAATAGACCATTCAAGTTGCAAGTTCTCATCAGATAGGAAATGATCGAATGCAAAAGTAAATAGTTGAATAGCAGAGAATGGGTGTTGAGCAATAGACTAAAGATGTACAATAATAGATAGGCATTGTCAACCATTAGATAGTGCATATTGAGCATTTAGAACCTAGACCAAAACCAAAATAAAGAAGAGGAAAATAACCTAGGGTTATTTTTCTAGATGAACCTGAAGAAGAACAATAAAGGAAACTACCTATGTTAGCATGATTTGTGAGAAGACATCATAGACCTAATCAAATCATTGGAGATGTTGAATCAAGTGTATTGATAGGAAGAAAACTCAAAGGTGATACATGGTTTTTAAGTGAGTTTGAGCCCAAGTCAATAAAGGATGCTTTAGAAAATAAAGATTGGATACAAGAAATGAATGGAGAAATTGACCAAATTGAGAAGAACAATAGTTGGAATTCAGTTCCAAGACCTAAAGAAAAAAATGTCATTGGGACAAAGTGGGTTTTTAGGAACAAGCTCAATGAAAATGGTGAAGTAACAAGAAACAAGGAAAGATTGGTATGCAAGGGCTATGCATAGGAAGGAGTTGGTTATGGAGAAACTTTTTCTCTTGTGGCCAAACTTGAAGGAGTCAAAATTCAACTTGCATATTGAGCTTACAAGAATTTCAAGGTGTATCAAACGGATATCAAATCTACATTTTTAAATGGTAGACTGGAGTAAGAAGTTTAGATTGAATATCCTAAAAGAATTGTAGATCCAAACAAAAGGAACATGGTATCTAAACTAAACAAAGCTCTTTATGGATTGAAGAAAGCCCCAAGAGCATGGTATGAAAGACTGCACAACTACTTAGTGAAAATAGGTTTTGAAATGACAAATTATAACAATAACTTATGTTCAAAGAATGTTAAGAACAATGAAGTACTATTATCTGAGATAATTGTTGATGATATTATATTTGGAGGAAGGGAAGTATTATGTAAATCAGTTGTTGATGAAATAAAAAAGGAATTTGAAACTATGTTTGGTGAAACAAAATTCTTTGCTAGATTACAAGTATGTCATATGAAGTTTGGTATTTTAATTTCACAATCCAAATACATCAAGGAAATACCAAAGGCATTTGGAATGGAAGATTCAAGGCTAGTGAGTACACCTATATCTATAGGATACAAGCTATCTAAGCTTGATGATTCTACTAGTGTGAACTAGACCCTGAATAGATCCATGATAGGAAAATTGCAATATGTTGTTCACAGTAGGAAAAATATTGGTTTGGTAGTTGGGATAGTTGCTAGATTTTTAGCAAGTCCTAAAGAGAATCACATGATGACTGTTAAAAAGATATTGAGATATCTGAAAGGTGCAAAAGACTATGGATTATATTATAAGAGAAGTGATAGATTTGAATTGAAGGTTTTCATTTTCTTAGATTGGGGTGAAAATATTGATGATAGAAAAAGAACTAGTGGACGTGAATTCTTTCTAGGAATCAAATTGATGTCATGGACAAGTAAGCAGTAGAATTGTCTTTCCAAATCAATAGCTAAAGCCTAGTATGTGGCAGCTACAATGAGTTGTTCAAACATAATGTGGATTAAATAATTGTTGAAAGGTATGAAAGAAGAGATTATAGATCTAGTAGTTATATATTGTGATAACACAAGTGCTATCAATATTTCAAAGAATCCAATAATGCACACTAAGACAAAGCACATTGCTATCAAGTATCACTACTAGAGAGAATTAGTTCAAGATAAAGAAGTCAAGCTAGAATATGTGAATACAAAGGAACAGATTCCTAACATTTTCACAAAACCATTACCCAAAGATGTTTATGAATATCCTAGAGGTAAACTAGGGGTGATTCCCCTAACCAAAGCTACTTAAGTAGACAAGGTGCATTGTATCACATGTGCTAATCAAAACATGCTACATAGTGGTGCAATAAAACTCTACTTTGGGACATGCCTAAGGTAGAATACTTTAGTACAACATAAATAGATCAGTGATAGATAGATGACAAGTATTAGCTAGACATGCACAATCTTGGCATTTTTGTCAAAAAGGGAGAGATTACTAAGAAAAATCAAATGGAGAAACTACATACTAAGGGAGAGATTACCATGAAAGGAGGTAAGCTATTCCTCAGAGGGACAAAATCAAGTAAGAGTAATTTGAAAATACAAAATAATGATAAAGGGAGTTTTCAAAAATTGCATGGATGAGAATCAGAATGAGAGTAAGGATATTGGTCACTTATGGAAGTAACATCTTTTGGATTGTATGGTAACCTAGTTACTACTAGTATTCATATGTTTAAGATGTTTCCATCAATGCAAAAGAGGGAAATTGTTTTTTATTAGAAAAACAAGTTTCATAGGGATCATGAAACCCAAAAGTTAAAACATATCAAAAGGCTAATAGTAAGCAACAAAAGCCCAACCACAATCCATACATATCAAAAGGTTGATAATAAGCAGAAAAGCCTAGCCACAGTACTATGGCCAACCAAAAGGACAGAACAACATACAAGAAAAAACCAAAAACTACATAAACTAGACAGGCCAAAAGATAGGAAATGAAAAACCTTTGTTACTCCTCTGTCTTTCTTCCTAGTTGCTACATCATTTTTGCCACTTCATAGGCCTTTGGGATCTCCTCAACCATATGCTCCTACTTTTTTTGACCCATCTAATCCAAGTTGTGAAAGGTAATATCCGTAGTCATGTCTTCATCCATCCTATCTTCATCTTTGTCCTTTTCCTCATTATCCTCCAAGAAGCCCCTAGCTGTCAATTTTTCGGTAAGAGAAGAGATATTTTCATTCAGAGAAGTTAGTATTGAAATCATCTGGTTTACCAAATTATTATTGTAATTTTCTAGATTCTGAATTATTTTTTCCACCAATCTGAGACTATCCCCCTGATCTATCAAATTTCCATGTTCTAATTTCTTCCCTTGTTTTTCCAACTAACCCACTCTTTCTTTGACCTCCTCTAGTTCATGGTAGAGCCATTTCATTGATCTAAAATTATCTATCATACTCTTTCTAGCATTACTTATCAAATTCATGCCAATTTTCCTTGCATTATCAATAATAGCCACCAAGGCTAGATCAATGAGCTTCTCCATCAGGAGCTTTCCTTCTTTACCTTCAATGATTTGAGGATTCATGGTTTCTCTCACTATTACCATTTTTGATGTTATAACATTAAAAAATTTCTAGGCAATGTGCCTATCCTTTAGAACCACCTCTCCACTCTCATCCTCTATCTTCTCCTTGTCATGTTCTAAGGAGGGGAAATTGGGGAAAGAGGAATGGCTATGATCTCTGACCCAAGATCCATTTTCCCCATTGGGGGCATGTCCTCCTCCTTAGACCTCATCAATTTTTTAGCGACCATTTCCTATTGGAAATGATTGAAAAGATCATGAGGGATATTGTTGGAAATGATTAAAGAGATCATACATAAAAAGTAATGGAACTAGTAAAGAATGTTCTCAATCATTGTTTTGTCATTGATGTCAAACTTGCTACTTGCAGGAATGACAATTGCTTTAGATATCCAAATACTATCAATTGGTTGATTGACAAGGAGGAGGAAATCAATAAGATGTAACTAGTACACCTAGAGAAAGGTTGAAGTTATGATGTTGTAATGAAGTACAAGGATCAACTAAGCCATTGATGAAAAAGTGTATTGAAAACATACTCTAAGACACAAAGAATGGGCACACTAAAACATATCAAAGATGTAAAGTTTTAGCCAAGTCATTTGTAAAGCCTAACTAAGTCTATTAGAAAGGGAGCTGAGTAAGCTAGTAAGTGCCAAACAGATTCCTAGTTGAAATTGAGCAAGTGATCTTTAGATGTCAAGTGAACTTCAGGAAGTACCGAGTGAACTTTAGTAAGTGCCGAGTGAACTTCAATAAGTACCAAGTGAACTTCAGTAAGTGCCGAGTGAACTTTAGATGTCGAGTGAACTTCAGATGCCAAGTGATCTTCAAATGCCGAGTTATCTTTAGGTGCCGAGCAAGATACAAGTGCTAAGTAACACAGAGGTGTCGAGCATCAGTAAGCCAATAATGTCAAGTTGCTGCAGTATTTCTAAGATCGAAGATTTGTCAGATCTAAACTGACAAGGTTTTTATCTAGAATTCTATGAATTAAATAGAAGATAAGAGTGATGAGTTGGTGGCAGAGAACACCATGTAGAACATTTTTGGAGAATACAACTAGACTCTAGATGAAGTTTCTAGATAAGAGAAAGATATGAGGTAGATAAATTGTATCCTACCTAATCCATTTGAAAACCTAAAGTTGGAGAGGGAGAATCAAGCGGCAAAGGCAATCCAAATTTCTATTTAAGGAGTAACAAGGTCATAAAGCAGAAGAGAGGAGGTCAAGCATGAAAGCATAAAGTGCTGAAGGAGGTGCTAAGGAGTAAGAGAGCACACATACTCTACTTCAACAGATGACCATCAATATGGTTGCATTGGTATGATGAGTAAGAAGACTTAAGGAGACAAAGCTTGAGATGACAAGTTTTCAAAGTTGAAGTGATTAAAGCCAAGCAAAAGGACTGAACTGAAATGTGATCTGAAACCTGCAAAATATGTTGTAAGTTGTATCAGATCAAAAAGCTATTATTGTTACTCTCTAACAGTTGTAACAAATAGTTTAAGTCCTATGAACTTAGGTTGGTTTAATAGCCATGTTATAAATCCTTTAATAGGGTGACATTCCAAGTGAATGTTTAAAAGTCCTTTGACTAGGCCCATTCCTAACAGTTGGTGAAATCCTCTAACAAGGTCACATTTAATAGTGTGTTGTAAGCTTTTAACAGGGTAGGCTTTTAACAGGGCATCACTTTAGAAGAGTGAAAATTAAGTAGCATGTTACTGGTGGTTTCTCCCAAATTGGGTTTCCACGTAAATCATTGTGTCATGTGTTGATCTTGCATGTTTTATCCTTGCATATTGATTTGATGTAATTTGCTAAAATGATTGACTTAAATTTGGATGGATGAAAAGTTTATGGGCTCACTATAATTAGAGAAAAAGTATTATTAGGGCATTTAGACCTTGAATAATTGATTCACCCCCCCTCTCATTTATTCTAAAGAATTCTAACATTTCCTTCATCTTAACATCCTCCTTCTCCTTATTCTCTTCTTTAGTATACATCTCATCCCCTTCCTCATTATGCTCCTCATCTCCTTGTCCAAAAATTTTAAACCCTATCCCCCTAGGACTTTTCCTGCATGGGATTTTAGTTGATGAAGGCAATTTCTTCTCAAAAGCCTCAACCTTCTTTCTAGATGAAGGGTTTGCATCTTCATCCTCCAAACTTATACTTTGAACATCATCCATGTTTGATGAAATGTTTGAACTCCCCATCTCCTCGAATGCTACAACAGCTTAGGTGGGGTTTGAAGTTATGAAAATGAAGTTACAATGGACATTTTATTAGATAGAATTTGATAAAGAAAAGTAATTATTTATGTCAAGAAAGTTACGCTAAGTCAAGAAAAAGAGTAAAATACTAAGGAGTGTTGAGTAATGGTAGTGTCAACCAAGCTACAATTAGTGCCAAGAAAATCTAGTGTTCACAGAATATTAGCATTGACTAAGAAAGTTAGTTGATATTGAGCATGAAGCTTTATAGAGATTGAGTATTTCAGTGTTCATTGAGCATCAAAATTTAGAGATTGTTCAGTGATAGTAAGAGAACAAAATTCAAAGAAATTATAAGATCAAGCTGACTTAGTTGATTTATTGGGAGATGTAAAACATGTTGAAGATAAGATTAATAAGTTGGATCATTGAATTCAAGGAGGTGATTAGGTAAAGACATAACAAACTATTTATGGAGACATTTCTAGAGGATGATCAAGAAGATGAAAGTATACATTGAATGAAGTTAAATCTGATCATAAACCCTAAGATATACGGTAGATGTAGAAAGTGGAAAAGCACAAATTTCATATGTCACTTTTTTTCACTTTGAAAGAGTGAAAAAGAGTGACATGTTGCTAGTGGTTTTCCCCAAATTGGGTTTTTATGTAAAATCCTAGAGTCAAACTGTAATGAATTTTTAATGAATGTTTACATTTGATTATGTTTTCATTTGCAATGCAAGTTATGTTTATTCCAATTTTGTAATAGAGATTGAGCAACAATAGGATACATAGAATAATGAAGTTATTTAATGTTTAATTGTTTAAGTGGTAAAAATAGACCTTGAGTAACTAATTCACCCATCCCCTCTTAGTTATTCTAAACATTTCTAACAACAAGGAGCTCAAATAGTCTTGTAAATCTCATATTGTTTCTCTAATGAGCACAACATTTTTTAATGATCTTAAATATGAATATATATATAGAGATATATGTATACATATGTATGCATACATATATATGTATGTATGTATGTATGTATGTATGTACATACATACATACATACATACATACATACATACATACATACATATATATATATATATATATCTACATACATACATACATACATATATATCTACATACATACATACATACATACATACATACATACATACATACATACATACATACATATATATATATATATATATATATATATATATATATATATATATATATATATATATATATATATATATGTATATGTATATAAGATCATTAAAAAATGTTGTGCTCATTAGAGAAACAATGTGAGATTTACAAGACTATTTGAGCTCCTTGTTGCTAGAATATATTGTTGTTAATGATTATTCAATTGTATATTGTCATTGATGTTACACAAATAATCTAATCAACCACTACTAGATGGCACCAAGCTCAGAAGACTCCAATACTAGACAAGCATAAGTTTAGAAGAAGAAAATTTTAGGGATTCTTGTGTAAACAAAGTCAAATTGGTTAACAAGGGAGTTTACTATAAATTGAGTTAGGTCAACTTTCAAAGTAACTTGACATTGGGTTTCATATATATGAAAGGTCAAGATGTGGATTGAGATACGAAAAGTGGAGTTGAAGATAAGATGCTAATAAGGAAGGATATTTGATATAGAGAAGAGTATCCAAGTAGCTACAAAGAATATTCTAATTAGGGAGGATCCAGGGGATAAGTCAAAACAATTATCTAAATCTGTAATTCAGTTTCTTCCTCAATCAAGTCAATCATTGTTACTCTAACAAGTGTAGCATTGAAGAAATCTCTTAACAACATTAACTGAAGAGTCATTTTGTAAATATTCTAACTAGGTGGAATTTCTAGATTGAAGTGTCTTAAGACCTCTAACAAGGCCACTCCTAATAGGGTGATTCAAATCCTTTATTAGCGTCACACCTAACAATGTGTTTTGTAACCTTTAATAGGGTTGGCTCTTAATAGGGCTCACTTCAAAAGAGTGAAAATTTGTAACTAGTTGCATTGCTAGTTTTTCCAACTTAGGCTTCCATGATAGATTTTGGTGTCTCATGTGTTCATGTTATTTTTTTATTTCTTTGTCTTTCTGCAACTAAGTTACTAAAAGTTAATATACATAATTATCATAAGATTTCTTTGTTAATCGAGTTATAGTGAATATCTAGTTCTAACTGAGATGTGAGTTAAAAGGAACTCTGTATCAACATCTAAAGGATTTGGAATTATTTTAGTGGTAACTAATTCGCCCCTCCCCTCTTAGTGTTTCCTCTTATATTTTCCAATAATTGGTATCAGAGTTCTTGGTGCTTATAGGAAATATTTCAAGGACCTAAGCTAAAGATCAAGATGCCTTATAGAAGAGAGATTCCTAAGTTGAACAAAGATAACTTTAAAACATGGCAAGAACTTAGGAAGATGGATTTGGAAACCATTAGAGATATAGGCCTAAAATTCCTAGAGAATGAATATGTATCACCTTCCTAATCCTTTGACCTAAAGAAAATGGTAGATAAAAGGAAATAACAAAATAATGATGATTGATATTTCTTCTAGTCTCAGTTATGTTGAGCTTGATGAAGTCAAAGATTGTCCTATTGCTCATGAAATGTGGAACAATGTGCAAAAGATATATGGAGGAGATGAAAATGTGAGAAGAGCAAAAATAGAAAGTCTAAGAGGCCAATTTGATTAGAAGAAAATCAAAGAAGATGAAAAAATTACAAAATATGATGAGAGAATCAAAGCAAGTGTGAGTGCAATTAGAGCTTCAGGAAGAAAAATTAAAGATGCAATAGTAGTCAGTAAGGTATTAAGAACTCTTCTTCCTATTTATGGAATTAGAGTTTTAGATGTTCAAGAGAGGAGATGTGATCCCAAAAGTGATATAACTTTGGATGCACTAGTGGAAAGGTTAACTACTTTTGATTTGGATAACTTTGATAACAATCTTCCTGGATCTCACAACATAGAATCAACATTCAAAGGCAAACTTACCATTAGTAGAAAGGGAGGAAACTCAAAAGGAAAATAGTGTGACGATGAATAAGAAGAAGAAGAAGAAGAATCTAACGATGATGACCTTGGAGCCATCGAAGCCCTACTTGCAACAAGGTTACCAAAAGGAAAAGGTAAATATAAAGGAAAATTTCATTGATTTTTTTTTCTTGTGAAGAAGTTGGTCACATTTTTGTGAGGTGTCCAAACAAGGAAATTAATGATGATAGAAAATTGAACAAGTTTAAAAGCAAGAAAGATTTCATGAGCTACGAAGACTACAAAGACAAAGGTAAGAAATCTTGTTATATTGCTAAAGATTCAAATGGTATATATTTCTATTAAATATGAATCAAATGATGATAATAATGAAAATATGGCACTTATTTCTCATGTTAGCAAGAACGACACATGGATAATAGATAGTGGGTGATCTCATCACATGACTAGTGATAAAACTAAGTTTGAACACTTGGAGCACTATGATGGCGTAAGTGTTAAAGTTTGAAGCAATGAACCATGTTGTGTCAAGGGAAAAGGTTGCATTGCATTGACTTATGGAATCAAATGTGATAATTCTTACGGGGTTGAAGGACTGAGACATAATCTTGTAAGTCTAGCACAACTAAACAACATTGGATTCAAGGTAGAATTGATGAAAGGGAAGGCCAAGATTTTGGATTGTAAAGGAAACCTAGTTGAAACCAAAAATCAGACAAAAGGTAATCTATTCTATCTAGATCTCACTCAAAGTTCATGTTATTTTGCACAAGTAGAGGAAAGTTGGTTATGGCATAAAAGGACATGTCATGTAAACTTTGATAATCTAGTTACTATAAGAAAGAACAAAAGAGTAAGAGGTGTTCCAAAGTAACCTAAAATGACCATATGTAAACAATGTCAAATTGGGAAGGTGGGTAAAGATAGCTTCAAAAGTAAGAAATTCAATATTGAAGAAGTCCTAGAACTAGTTCATACAGATCTTTGTAGACCAATAGGTACAGACAGCTATACTAGAGACAAATTTTTCATTTTGTTTATTGATGACTATTCTAAGATGATGAAAGCAATGTACTTGAAGGATAAATTTGAAGCTTTACAAAAACTCAAGCATTATTTGGCTAAACTTAAGAAAGAAATATGTAAGAAGTTAAAATGCCTAAGATTGGATAGAGGAGAAGAAGTCATCTCTAATGAATTCAATGAATTTTGCAATGAAAGAAGAATAAAAAAAATAGTATTGGTTGGCCAAATAATAGTCTCAAAAACCTATAAAAATAGACTGCCCATTCAGGATTGGACACCTTAATTGTTTTTGAAATCCATTATTTAGTCTCATTTAGTTATTGACTAGGGTCATAAACTTGGAATGGCATTTTAAAAGTATATTCTTAAAACCTTATCAATCTAAGACTAACCTATTGAATTCAAATGGTTGAGCTTCAAGAAAACTAAACTAGAGCCAGTAAATTAAATTACTCTAACAAAGCATACAATCATGGACAGAAGCTTCTCTGACCACCTATGTTGCATGAATAGTTCAATTATTCTATTATCAATGGTTGTAGGAGAAATGGAGTTCTACCTTAGTTAGAAACAACAAGGAAATGAAATCTATTCTAGGTTAGCCCTCTTGGATGAGTGAACATAAAATACAATCAAGATAAGTGATATAAACTTGAACTGTGCATTCAATTCATTCATGTTGAAAGTTTACACTTGACTGAAAATAATATCACACTTTTTTTCTATGAAAATCAACTTATTCTATTCTTTCCCAACTACTTTCAAAGTTACAAAAGACATTATTTTAAAGGAAACTACAATTAATTCCTAAATCTAAGATCACTCCATTAATGAGGATCAATTACAAGCTCATAAAGATTGAAATAGAAATGACATTAACTGCGAGTAAATCCTCCATGAATATAGCAAATTGTGGAAGCTACATTCATGCACTGCAACAATAGAAAGCAATAAATTATTTTCTCCACTTGTGAAGGTCTAGCAATTTGGTTGGCTTTAACTATTTTGTCACTAAAATATTGACTCTTGAATACCCACAACAAATACCTAGAAAATAATCAATGTGCACACAACCTCCATATATATATATATATATATATATATATAATTTTATTTTATTTTTACTTATTTTCTTTTCTTCATCACTATTAGAGAAAAGGTATAAGTTCTAATTACCAATCTTGCAAATCCTATGGATATAGGAGAGAAAATACCCAAAACATAGCATAGATGGGGAAACATTTATCAACATGTATAACTACTTCATTATTTCATTTATGTTCATGAATTTCAGAAAATGTAGCATCTTTAAATTATCCATACTTCTACTTCATCATTTCACACATATATAACATATACATAAAAAAACATAAGTTCATATGCTTGAAACCATATAGTCAATAATGTTTTGCAAGATAACTATTTGAAAGAAAGATAAAAAGAACTTAGAAAGATGGCCTTTTGGAGCCCCATCATTCCCCCTAATTGATCTATTTCTAGTCCTTAGCAACCATAAAATTTATGATTCTAGCACGAACTCTCTAATCGCTAACTATCCTCTCACCAGGCTCATTCTTAACATAGTTAAAATATCCATTATTTTCCCTAAGTATTTGCTATAGCTGAACTTCTATGGACATACCATGAACCTCTACATTATCATTCATTTCTAGTAATGGTTCTAGGAAAATGGGAGGTTGAAACCTTAATGGAAGCCAATATTGATACAGACTCCTTCCCAAATTGATATGTACCATGGAATTCTAAGAGTGGAAAGAGTTAAATTTTTAGGAGAGTGGGGTTCCCTTATCTTCAAGAAATGTGGCATCTATGTCCATCTTTTTCTTGAAGAAACAATTGTTGTCTTGGCATCATGAGATGAATGTTACTTCTAATCAATAAAGGCTTTCTCTCTTACCAAGTATACTTTATTAGCTCCACTAGGGTTTCCCAAAATAGAAATCCAATTCAAAAATGTCCTTCAATAATTTTCAACTTCTGGTCTCATGAGAAAAGGAGATTTCATTTCATTGTCACTATATGATGTAGATTGGTGTTCCCTACTTATCTCATTTTGAATCCAAGACATAACTATCCTCAATTACACATCTCCTACATAAAGGAGTGAGTTCCACTCTATATTATTAGGCACTACCAAGTGATGTAGATATAATTCACACAACAAATTTTCAAAGGCATTGGAATGGACTGGAATGTGTCATAAAATTCATGTGGAGTTGTTATGGAGGGATTAAGTCCTTCCACAATTCTTGTCAATTTTAAATATACAAGCTGATCCTTGAGGAATAATTCATACATTGGTGATGGTGATCTACATTTCATAAGTTTGGGAATCAACCCTATGATCTATTCAATCCTTCTCTTCAAAATTTCATTTTGGTCTGAATTTTTCTTTAATTGATATTCTTACTCATCAATGAAATGATTCAATTTTTGTCTTTATAACTTCCATTATGCTCATTCCCGCAATAATTGTTGATATAAGTTGGTCCCTGTAGATAGGGGTGTACACAAATCAGGTGGTGGCAATGGGTCCTGGCTAAGAACATCTACATAGTCAGGTGTCGGGTGAGGAAATTTGTTGGTACATTGTGACATGGAGGGTTCTTCCTTCCATAGAAAAAGCGTTGTCACTACATTTTTCTCATTACTAGACTCAACTGTTGCTTTAGCCATTATTTCTAGTCCATCTTGATTGAGCATTTCTAGTACTTCTTCAACAATTTCCTTTCTAAATTCTAGGTATTCCTTAGAAGGAAGGTTTTCTAAATTCTCACGATTGTCCTACATAATAGTATTTTCTTCAAAGTCCTAAGATGCTTCAGAATCTTTAGAATCATTATCACTATCAACAAGTACATAGTTAACACTATGGTCAACTTTTGGTTGTGGATTTTGGTTATTAGTGTCACTGGTTATATTTTGTTGAAATTTTTCCTCTAAAGAGGACTCCTTCAAAAACTCAAAGGGATATAGGTTACCTATTGGAACAAAAGATTCAACAACCCTATTACCTTCAGAAAGCCTCACACTTCTTCTTGTAGGGGGTGTAGACAAGCACAGACAATTCTTTCATTTTCTCTTACTTGTGGTCATTTCTATTGTAGCTACTTTAGGAGGTTTTTTTGAAGCTTCCTCCTCTCGTGAGTGTAAGGTTTCATTGATATTATTTTCACTATCAAGTTATTGTTCTAATTTTTCCCCTTCTATTTTCACATCTTTACCCTTTCCTTCCCTAATGGTAGACCTAGTCTTTACAGATAATGGGGTCTTGGGGGCACTAGTAGTTTCTTTATTTTTACTTTTCTTCTTGCTAGAAATGGAGGCATCATCTTTGTAAATTTGTTTCCTAGATGGTTTAGAACTAAAGGGAGAGGCATTAGGAACATTTTATGTTCTTGGAATAACTTTGCAAAAACCAATGGATGTTCTTTCCCTTTGGCCAACACCCTAGCCTCTAGGGTTGACCAAACTAGCTCCTACCTCATTCAATTGTAGAAACTCTTCCCATGTCCCAATTGATTTTTTGTTTAATTCCCTTTACATAATTAATTTTATAAAAAAATGATGGGAGATAGAATAATCCTTTCTTGATTGCACTAAAGAAGCTTTCTTTTATTGAATGTTAAATACGAAATTAGGAAGATTTATAAGTCAATTTTTGTGCTAAAGATGAGCTAGAATCTTGAAATGTAGGGAATGCAGGTACTTGTAATGACCTTCACAAGTGAAGTACTGAATGATAAATGTAGTTATCTAAATAAATTCCAATGTTAAAGATATTTAGAAATACCCTACTTCTTATCTATGTCTAGCTGAGGGTCAGGATGCAAATTGAACTATGCCTTAGCTGAACATAAATCAAAATCCTTTACCCAATTTTCTCCTTCTTGGGGTAACCTAGTGACTTTAGCCACCACATCTTCTATAAATTTAATCTTTAGCCCCTTAACCATTGCAAAACCATCCTTCAAGGTGCTTAGAAATTGAAAAGAAACCTCTTCATTGAACCCGTTAAGGTAGAGATAGTAGTCTAGCCATCCTATTGGTGTGAATACGTATTTACTATTTACACTTACTTAAGTTTACTTAGGTTAATGTATTATTTTATTATTTTTCATTATTCTATTATTTTGTTTTGTGAGACACTTAGGAGTTTGCAAACCTTTTTGATTTGTCATGTTGACAACATAGAAGTACGCAACTCTATTTTAGCACATGTTGTCTACAACACTGATTTGTGTGTTACACCCTTGTAGGCTTATCCTCTCATCATTGCACTTACTTTCATGCTTAATGGAGGATAACCCATATCTAGTGGACATGTTCCTAGTTGTATTTCTTATCATGTAGTTGATTCTAAGGCATTCTAGATGTATCTCAAAGACCTTTATATATAGGCAATCCTAGTGTATTCTTATGAATGTATATTGAATGAATATATCATCATTCTAATCATACTCTCTCTTTCTGGTCTACAATTGTGCTTGTGTTTGAGTTCTTAGTGCTTGGGTGAATTTTTTCCTAAGGCAAATTCTTACACATCCTCTTCTCCTAAACATTTCACAATTGAGTGCATCACATAGAAAAAGCTTGTGATTAATTGGCTCATATCTCTGAAGGCCTCCATCCATTTTTATGAACCAAAAATTTTATCAGAATCATGTTCTTCTCAGAACTCAACAACAGTGAACTAACAAAATTTTCATTGCTATAGCACTAGACGTTATAGACAGAGAAAATGATGTACAATTACTATGTGCTTCTTAGAATTAAATATTTTTAATGCACGAAATCTCATGATATCATTTCTTTCATTAAGTCTCATAATAATTTTCTTGTGTACATTTCTACCACCCCAAACACATTGCTCATATATCATTAAAGTTAAACTTCAACTTTTAATGTCCTTAATTTCCTTAATGATGCAATTATGGAACAAAAGGTCATCAAACATGTGATGACAGTCATATCATAAGAACAAAAACTTCCAAGTTTACATGCTATTTGAAATTTTGAAAAATGAATATTCACCCCCTAACTAAGTAAGGGCATGGGTCCCAAAAGGATATGATATGCAAGAGTAGTAAATTTAAACAACACGAATTTCTAATAAAGAATGAATAAAATAAAATATGTGCAAGGTTATGTGGCATGAACCTGACGAATGTTATAGGAAAAATATTCTTAAAATGATCATCTAAATTGATGGAGTGATGTGATGGGATAGAGAGAGAGAGAAAGAGAGAGAGAGAGAGAGAGAGAGAGAGAGAGAGAGAGAGAGAGAGAGAGAGAGAGAGAGAGAGAGAGAGAGAGAGAGAGAGAGAGAGAGAGAGAGGTGGAGTGTATGGAAAAGAAATAAATTTCAAGAAGAAAGTGTTTATTATGGGAATCTTGAATAGAATCAAGAATTAGCAAAGGTTGGGATAGAAGACCTAGACTCTTTGGCTACAAGAATAGGTATGTCTTTGTTGTGTTGGAACTGATGTAGGAACTCATCATAGATGATTTCTTTGTTGTATAGTTTAAGTTGATGCCCATTGACAAGTACTTTGAATCAAATAGGATTAATAGTAGACAAGTGGACCATGCCATTTGGAAATACAACAATTTTATATGGTCCTAACAAATGAATTTTAAAATTTTTTAGATTGTACTGATACCTAGAATTGTAAAGAAGTTCCCAATCTCATAGAAAAAACATTTTATTTTTGATAAATTTATCATGCCATTATTTTTGTTGATACTAGATGAGTTCTATGTTATTCAATGCAGATTTGCATCATTCATCAAGGCCATTTAAAAAAAAAATTTGGTCTTTTTGTGCAATAGTAAGTTCCATACCAAGCTCTAGACAAGTCCTCAATGTTTTATATTCAAAATTCATAGGCTTTACAACTGACTTACCATAGATAAGCTCAAAAGGAATGAAACTCATTGTAGATTTCTAGGTGGTTCTATAAGCCCAAAGAGCTTCAAGAAGGTGTGTGGCCCAATCCTTCATCTGGAGTGCTACTATTTTGGTCAGATTGGTTGCTAGATCCCTATTGGTAACTTCTACTTGGCCATTATCTTATAGATGGTAAGGTGATGATTTGTCATCATAAATAGTATATTCATCAGTGAAAGAAGCTATTAGATTAGAGGTAAATTGAATGGAATGATTAGATATCAATTCCCTAGGGATGCCAAACCATGTAAATATATATTCAGATAAGAACTTGGAAACATTATTATCCCTTGGATGTTTCATGGGTTTTGCCTCTGCCCGTTTAGTTACATAATCAATGAAAACGAAAATATAGGATTTACCTTATGAAGAGGGTTCAATAGGACCTACAAAGTCAATCCACCATTTATTAAAGGGTGTAGTGACTATCTGATGCTATAGGGGAATTTCATTTGATTTAGTAGGCTTCCCCATGTGTTGACATTTTTCACATTTATTTGTGTATCTAGCTATATCCTTGTGTAAACTTGGCCAATAATATACAATAGTCAATATTTTAAAGGCCATCTTATTGGCTACAAAATGACCCCCACAAGGCTCATCATGAAATGTTCTTAATATATCATATGTTTCATTTTCCCTTATACACCTACACATTACTTGATTAGGACTAGTACAAAACATAAATCTAGAATTCAAAGAATAGTTAAAACTATTTTCAACTAGTAACTTCCTTTCTTTAGCAAAGAAGTGAACTAGCATCTTTCATGTGGTTAGGTAATCCACAATATCTATATACCATAGATTTTGTGTTTGCAATAAGAAAATATCTTCATCTTGAAAATTGTCATCAATTTCTGGAGGGTCATCAAGAACATGCAACAAAGAGAGAAAGTTAGCTATCAGGGTAAGTGCACAAAGTTGTGGTGCCAAAAGGGGGGTATAAGTGGACACCTTTTTCCTGAAATCAGCAAATTCTAGACTTCAACAAGAATTTGAAGATAGTTACGCTCAAAATTTTAAGCTATGACAAAAACAAAAGTCGTAGTCCTTTGAATCTAGTTTCTAAACTACTAATTTTTTTTCAAAATGGTTTAGTTTTAGGTCCTCAAAAAAGGGGGCCACAGAAAGTGGTACTGTTTATTCCAAAAAAACATAGCATAGTACAAAGTGTGCCCCCCCTAAAATTTTAAATTTTTTTTGAAATTCTTTAATCGCTAAGGTCAAAAGTTACCTAACACTATGTAATTTATCCCAGATTTTTTGGGTAATTTTATAATGTGTATTTTTTTTTAATGAATTTTTAAATTAGATCCATCCCAAAAATGTGAAATATCTGTGTGCCCCCCCTAGAAATGATTGAAAACTAATCTAAAATCAAAACTTCTTTTTTTCAAAGTGTGTAGAATGGAGTCTAGTTTCTAAAAAACTAAGTTGTTACAAAATTTGATGAATGAGCTAAAATCTACAGCCCAATTAGTACATGGTGGTTTCTGACAAAAAATGAACATACATTCAAAACAAATTATAGATGAAAGACTTAAAATAGTTCAAATTAAAAATAAATTATATGGTTAGATAGCTAACACAGAGACCTATAATGTTATGTAACCTGATCTTATCGATACCCAACCATGAGGAATCTTGAAGGGGAGCACACAAGAAAAATCAATCATTTTCTGTATGTTTGCTGGAAAATACGTCTCAGACCTGTTTATAAGCTCCAAACCTTTGGGTTGGATCTCCAAGGAAAAACCAAGCCTTAGGCTTGATTTTAATGCAAAGCTTTGAATAGTGCGTGTGCCCTATTAAAACACTAGTGAATTCGAGGTAGTGCACATGCACTATTGAGACCTAAATTGCAAACCAAAACCAAGAGAGAGCTAGGGGGGTGGGGCAAGGGAATGGCTATTTGTGTGTGAGAGAGAGATAGAGAGAAAGTAGGGGATGGGAGAGGGGAGAGAGGAAGTGAGAAAGAGTAGGGGTGGCAGAGAGAGTATAGGATGGGAGATAGAGGAAATATGAGAGAGTAGGGGTGGAAAAGAGAGTACAAGATGCAAGAGAGAGGAAGTGTGAGAGAGAGAGTAGAGGTGGCAAAGAGAGAGTACGGGATGGGGGAGAGAGATTGAAAGTAGGGGATGGGAGAGAGAGGAAGTGTGAGACAGAGTACAAGTTGGGAGAGAGAGATTGAGAATAGGGGATGGGGGGGAGAGAGAGTAGGTGGTGGGAGACGGAGTGGGAGAGGAAGAGCGAGAGAGAGGAGGATGGGAGTGCATGTGTGTGAAAGAGAGAGAGTAGGGAATGGGAGAGGGGGAAGATAGAGTAGCTTGAGAGAGAGTAGGGGATGGAAGAGAGAGTAGGCGATGGGAGAGGGAGTGGGAGAGGGAGAGAGAGAGGGGGGATGGAAATGTGTGTAAGAGAGAAAGAGAGAGTGTGTGAAAATGTGAGAGAGGGTAGGGGGTAGCAGAGAGAGAGTAGAGAGGGAGAGAGAGAGAGAGAGAGAGAGAGAGAGAGAGAGAGAGAGAGAGAGAGAGAGAGTAGGTAGTGGGAGAGGGAGAGTGGGTGAGAGAAAAAGTAGAGGATGGGAGAGGAGAGAGGGGGGATTGGTGTGTGTGAAAGAGAGAGAGTAGGGAATGAGAGAGGGGAGAGAGAGAGAGAGAGTAGGGGATAGGTTAGAAAGAGAGTAGGCAATGGTAGAGGGAGTGGGAGAGGTAGAGAGAGGGTTGATTGAAGAGAAAGAGATTAGGCAATGGTAGAGGGAGTGGGAGAGGGAGAGAGAGGGGGGATGGAAGTGTGTGTAAGAGAGAAAGTAGGGGATGGGAGAGAGTGTGAGAGTGTGAGAGAGAGTAGGGGTGGCAAAGAGAGAGAGTGAGAGTAGGGGATGGGAGAGAGAGGGAGAGAGAGAGAGAGAGAGAGAGAGAGAGAGAGTAGGCGATGGGAGAGGGAGTGGGAGGGAGAGAGAGAGGGGGAATGGAAATGTGTAAGAGAGATAGAGTTGGGGATGGGAGAGAGTAGGCAATGGGAGAGGGAGTGTGTGTGAGAGAGAGAGAGGGGGGGAATGGGAATGTGTATAAGAGAGATAGAGTAGGGGATGGGAGAGAGTGTGAGAGTTTGAGAGAGAGTAGGGGGTGGTACAGAGAGCTTGTACAGGATGGGGGTGAGAGAGAGAGAGAGAGAGAGAGAGAGAGAGAGAGAGAGAGAGAGAGAGAGTAGGGAATGGGAGAGAGTGTGAGAGAGAGTAGGGGATGGAAGAGAGAGAGAGTGAGAGTAGGGGATGGGAGAGAGAAAGTAAAGAGGGAAAGAGAGTACTTGAGAGAGAGAGATAGTAGGTGGTGCAAGAGGGAGTGAGAGAGGGAGAGAGAGGGGGGATGGGAGTGTGTGTGAAAAATCTAGAGAGTAGGGGATGGGAGAGGAGAGAGAGAGAGGGGGGGGATGGGAGTGTGTGTCTATGAAAGAGAGAGAGTAGGGGATGGGAGAGGCGAGAGAGAGAGTAGGGGATGAGGGAGAGAAAGTAGGCAATGGGAGAGGGAGTGGGAGAGGGAGAGAGAGAGAGGGGGAATGGGAATGTGTGTAAGAGATATAGAGTAGGGGATGGGACAGAGTGTGAGAGTGTGAGAGAGAGTAGGTGGTGGCGGAGAGAGCTCGTATGGGATGGGAGAGAGAGAGTGAGATTAGGGGATGGGAGTGTGAGAGAGAGTAGGGGATGGGAGAGAGAGAGAGAGAGTAAGGGATGGCATGGGAGAGAGAGAGAGAGAGTAGAGAGGGAGAGAGAGAACTTGAGAGAGAGAGAGATCTAGTAGGCGATAGGAGAGGGAGAGGGAGAGAGGTAGGGGGGATGGGAGTGTGCATGACAGATGTAGAGAGTAGGGGATGGGAGAGAAGAGAGTGGGGGGATAAGAGAGTGTGTCTATGAAAGAGAGAGTAGGGGATGGGAGAGAGTGTGAGAGTGTGAGAGATAGTAGGGGGTGGCAGAGAGAGAGTACGGGATGGGAGAGACAGAGTGAAAGGATGGGAGAGATAGAGTGAAAGGATGGGAGAGAGTGAGAGAGAGAGTAGGGGGCAGTAGAGAGAGAGAGAGAGTACGGGATGGGAGAGACAAAGTGAAAGGATGGGAGAGAGTGTGAGAGAGACTAGGGGATGGGAGAGAGTGTGAGAGAGAGTTGGGAATGGGAGAGAGAGAGAGAGTAAGAGTAGGGGATGGGAGAGAGGGAGTAGAGAGGGAGAGAGAGAACTTGAGAGAGAGAAATAGTAGGTGACCTGGGAGAGGGAGTGGGAGAGGAGGAGAGAGAGGGATGGGAGTGCGTGTGACAAATCTAGAGAGTAGGGGATGGGAGAGAAGAGAGAGGGGGGATGGGACTGTGAGTGTGTGTGTGTCTGTGTGTCTGTGAAAGAGAGAGAGTAGGGGATAAGAGAGAGTGTGAGAGTGTGAGAGAGAGTAGGGGGTGGCAAAGAGAGAGTATGAGATGGGAGATACAGAGTGAAAGGATGGGAAAGAGTGTGTGAGAGAGTAGGAGGTGGTAGAGAGAGAGAGTATGAGATGAGAGAGAGAGAGTGAAATGATGAGAGAGAGTGTCAGAGAGAGTAGGGGATGGGAGAGAGTGTGAGAGAGAGTTGGGGATTGGAGAGAGAGAGAGAGTAAGAGTAGGGGATGGGAGAGAGAGAGAAAGAGAGTAGAGAGGGAGAGAGAGAACTTGAGAGAGAGAGAGATATTAGGCGGTGGGAGAGGGAGTGGGACAGGAGGAGAGAGTAAGGGATGGGAGAGGGGAGAGAGAGAGGGGGATGGGAGTGTGTATCTGCAAAAGAGAGAGTCTAGGGGATGGGAGAGGGGAGAGAGAGATTAGCCCAAGAGAGAGAGAGAGAGAGAGTAGCAGATGGGAGAGAGGGGTGGATGGGAGTGTGTGTAAGATAGAGTAGGGGATGGGAGAGAGTGTGAGAGAGAGTAGGAGGTGGCAGAGAGATAGAGAGTAAGAAGTGGGAGAGGGAGGATGGGAGTGTGTGTGAGAGATATCTAAAGAGTAGGGGATGGGAGAGGAGAGAGGGTGAGAGAGATAGAGAGAGTAGGCGGTGGGAGAGGGAGAGCGAGAGAGAGTAAAGGATGGGAGAGGGGAGAGAGAGAGTGTGTGTAGGGGATGGGAGAGGGGAGAGAGAGTAGGAAGAGAGAGAGAGTAGGGAGAGAGAGAGTAGGGAGGGTGGAGAGTAATGTGTTCAGATATAGTGCGTACGTGCTATAGCGCATACGCACTATGTGAAATCACCTAAAAATGGTCAAAAAGCAACTTTGGGGCCCGTTTCATTCATTCTCTGCTTTTGTTCTGTTCTGCACTCTATTATCCCGACAGGAATCATGGGTTTCAACACATCAAACACTCTTTCAAGGTGGCAAACACTTTTGGAAGCTAGCAAACACCAAATTCAATCATTGGATACACGATTTGAAGACTTTTTGAATATTCCTTGTATAGAAAAGGTTAATGCAATCTATTTTAAATATTGTTTGTTGATATATAGATACAAATTTGATTATAATTTGACATGTTGTTTAATATATAGTGAATTCATTGAAATTTGTATGTTTCAATGAAATGTTATTTCGAAATGGTTAGAAATTTGACAAGTCATTTTATATATATATTGTGTATTCATTCAAATAATTATAATTTTTATATGTATTTGAATAATTTTTAATTTATACATTTTGAGTAATTCAAATGTTTGAATAATTTGACATGTAGAAATCATCATCATGCCAAGGAAGAAACCAAAAAATCAAACAAATGAAGATAGGGAGAGAGATTTGGCAATTAAAAGAGAAAAAATGAAATTACTACATGAGCAAAGAAAATTGCAAAGCAATAATGAAGAATTGACTTTTGAAGAGGATCAAGAACCACCGGTACCAAGAAACAAAGAGGAAGAATTGGAAAGACAAAGAGAACGAATGAGACTGTTACGCTCAAGAAGACAATTGAATTGTGAAGCTACACCATCTTCTAATGTTGGAGTCATATCGTCCGCTACACCATCTTCCAATGTTGAATTTATATCGTCCTCTCATGTTGAAGAGACACCGATTTGTAGATCCGACGATATACACACTCCATCATGTCATGTTGAAGGCACAACATCAACACATCAAGTAGGTGATATTCCATCTTTTGCATCTTATTGCCAAGGCACATCATCTTTGGTTCAAGGTACGCAATACACTCAACCTTATGTTGATGTTCAAAATGTTTAGAGAATTGAAGAGATTATAACACCTTCTAGAATTCGTTTTAGAAGACCAAAATATTTGATTGATATTGATAGTAACATTTTGAAATCAATGCCTGACAAGATTAGCAAGAGTACTTGTCAAAGAAAAGTTAATCGTATGTGGAGATTATTTTTTGATGAATTAAATATTACAGGTCAATGCCAATTATTTGTTGAAATGATGAGGAATTTAAAATTTAGGCCTATCATGAAGATTCTTGGGCTAAGAATGATGGATGATTCAAATGAAAAAAACATTGTAAAGAATCTAATGAATGCTTATGACAAAGTGGGTTCTAAATCATGCACCAAAGATAGTAATATCGCAAGACGAGTACTTACATCGACAATAGTAAGTAGCCAAATGAAGAAATCTTGACTCATGAGAAAGACAAAAAAAAAATAAAAAATTGGTAGAGGTACTCTAAGGAGAGCCATGCTAAGGCATGAGAGATTGGAAGATCCAACAAAAAATGAGTTATGGACATTTAGCAGTAGACTACCACGAAAGGATAAAGAAATTAGTGAAGCCTTGAAATCATTGATCGAAGATTTTTGGAAAAATAACACACGTGTTTCCCCTAATCAAAGAGATGTTGTAAGAAGGAGGATTGGTAGCCAAAATCGTGAGCCACATGCGAAACACTTTTTGGACACGACTCAGACACAATTTTTTGCAAAATTTATTGGTATGTATCCTCAAATTAGAATAAGTCAAAGATTTTTTGAGATGGGTAAACCTTTTTATGTGAAGATAAATCACACATGCACAACTTCTTGTTGTAGGATACATATTGAATTTTCTAACCATTTTGATGTTTTTAGGCATATATGCGTAATTTTGCATTCTCAGTTTGTTTTGCAGGATTGTGACATAAATGAGCCACCAAGATCTTCAAAGGAATTCATATCCAACATTTTATGTGAAATAAGGCACGACCAACAATTTTACAAGACATCATGCTTGGATGGTACATGCTTATTTTGTGGTTCTTTGCAACTTTTATCAACTTGTCAACATATGGATAGTACACATGCAATTGGAAATGAAATAGTAGATTATGGAAAATTTAAGATAGTGACATATGCTCTAAAAGATGGGAAACATGGTAAAAGATGTGATTTAGTCATTGAAAAGATTCCAGTGTATGAGTTCATGAAGATTTTTCGTGAAAATATTATTTACGAGTATGCAAGACATACCCATAGAGCTCGATGGCTGGATTTGCAATTCAAGTTGTGCAAGGATACGTTTCCACTAGATACCATTGTTTCGGTTGTAGATTTCGCAGAGAACTACACACTACAACCACAAAATGAGGTGCAAGAAAAGTATTATACTTCTCAACAGGTTTCCTTATTTGTTCACATAACATTCATGCATTCACCTACAAGTATAGAGAATGACAGGAAGATTTTGAGGGAGTACCATTTTTACATCAGCGATGATCGATCACATTCTACGGAGTTTGTACATGGTTGTTTTCAACTATTTTATGGATATTTGGCTAATAGGGGCATCACATATCATCAGCACATTATTTGGTCAGACAATTGTGCATCTCAATTCAAGAATGCACGGATGTTCTATTGGTTGAGCAGGATGCACAAGTTGTGTAGAATTCAATACATGTGGAATTTCACAGAGGCTGGTCATGGAAAGGGAAAGCACAATGGTGCAGGCGCATGCATCAAAAGAGCCTTAGCTCGTGAAGAACTAAAGTACAAAGATGGAGCAACATTGACAGATGCAAAATCCATCATCTAGTGGTGTAACGCTACAATGGGTCTAGGTAAGGAAGGTGAGTCTATGGTTCATAGATTTTTTTGGTTGATAGATAATACTAACATTGCACCATATCAGGATTGTTGCACACTAACAGGATCCAATGAGTTGCACTCTTTTAGAAGCTCTGATGCAGGTTCATGGAGTATCCACACACGAAAAATGGCATGCTATTGTCCATCATGTGCAAAGGAAAATTGGGATGATTGTGAGTTGACTAAATGGGTCGACAAATGGGATATACGGGTTTTGGACCCAATTGACACCTATCGTAGTTCAAACTTGTAGTGTTGGCCAATACAAAGTTGCCAACTGCCAAAACTCTCTCATCTTTCATCGTGGGATCAAATTGTCTGCTCCATTAGCTCCGGGTGGCTGAGTAAACCCTATCCCCAACCTTGTCTTGTCCCCTTCAGTGCTCGAACATTCTCAGGCATGCTGAACTAGAATGTCCCTAAGGGTCACTAAATGCCATAGGGCTGCGATCTTTGACGGGGCATATCTCGGAGCTCGTGTGAGATATGGATGAGATTCCAATTCCTATAGGACTGTGTTGCAAAGACCTACAATAACCTCTCTCTCTTTTTGGAGATCACATTCCTTTTTCATTCTACAATGCCATCTCGGGTGATGCTGAAACTTGTAGTGTTGGCCAGTACAAAGTTGCCAACTGCCAAATCTCTCTCATCTTTCATCGTGGGATCAAACTGTCTGCTACATTAGCTCTGGGTGGCCGGGTAAACTCTATCCCCAACCTCTTCCTATCCCTTTCAATGCTCAAACGTTCTCAGGCACACCAAACCAGAATGTCGCTAAGGGTCACTAAATGCCACAGGGCTGCAATCTTTGATGGGGTATATCTTGGAGCTCATGTGAGATATGGATGAGATTCCAATTCCTACAAGACTATGTTGCAGAGACCTACAATAACCTCTCTCGCTTTTTGGAGATCACAATCCATTTTCATTCTACAATGCCATCTCGGGTGATGCTGAAACTTGTAGTGTTGGCCAGTACAAAGTTGCCAACTACCAAATCTCTCTCATCTTTCGTCGTGGGATCAAACTGTTTACTCCATTAGCTCCAGGTGGCTGGATAAACTCTATCCCCAAACTCTTCCTATCTTCTTCAGTGCTCGAACGTTCTCAGGCACGCCGAAGTAGAATGTCCCTAAGGGTCACTAAATGCAACAGGGCTAGGATCTTTGACGGGGCATATCACGGAGCTCGTGCGAGATATGGATGAGATTCCAATTCTTACAAGACTGTGTTGCAGAAACCTACAATAACCTCTCTCTCTTTTTGGAGATTAGATTCCATTTTCATTCTACAATGCCATCTCGGGTGATGCTGAAACTTGTAGTGTTGGCCAGTACAAAGGTACCAACTGCCAAATCTCTCTCATCTTTCGTCGTGGGATCAAACTGTCTGCTCCATTAGCTCCAGGTGTCTGGGTAAACCCTATCCCCAACCTCTTCTTATCCCCTTCAGTTCTCAAACATTCTCAGGCATGCTGAACTAGAATGTCCCTAAGGGTCACTATATGCCACAGGGCTGCGATCTTTGACGGGGCATATCTAGGGGCTGTCAATACTTTGACTATACTTTAAGTCAACGATTATCAATATGTGAAAAATTGGAAATCGTTGTATTTTGAAGTACTAAGAAGATGGCCTTGTCCTTCCCCAGGAGTTTCAAAAATGGGAGACATTAGGTAAGAGAGTGAAAATGTTACTATCGCTTCAACACACATGACGCAATTGGAAATGCAAATTTTGATGGTAATCATTTTGTGATAAGGGAGAGACTAGGGATGATCATTGTTACTATCTCTTTAGTAGTGGAATTTTGTTTTCTCTTGAATTTGGTGGTGGGGGATCAGTGGTAAGACTCCTTGGATATTCCTTCTTATGATGTTAGTGATAAGTGTTGCTCTTTGAAAACACTTGTACAATCTTTTTAAATTATTAGATAAAAATAGAGAATTGTAAGTATTAAACATGATTAGCCTTTAGTTCCTAGAAGATCTTTATTTCCCCATCAATGCATTTAGAAAGTTAATTTTTAAGAAGATCATAAATAGAAAAAATTAGAGAAGTGATTTAAACATTTATATTGATTGGAAACATGTGAGTCTTGAGTTTCCTCTACCTTTAAAGAACGTTTCTTAGCTAGCAGACCTAATTCCACATTCCATAAGACTGTCATTGTGCTAAAGATTTAGGAAACCAACTGCTCTAAGATAAAGCTTCCTGGTCAATAATAATCTAGCCTATTGAGGTACATAATACTTCTCAATTAAACTTGTGTTAATTCAGTATTAATTTTGTAATTAACTACAATTTCAGTATCTGTGTACAGGGGGTGACTGAGAAAACTATTTGAGGTCCAATTTGAAAATATATTTGTAAGGATCTCGACCAAGGTTCACAACTTCAATGATTAATACATTCATTCAGGACAGAACCTCACTACAAAAAAATAATATATAAAAAAGGTAGTGAATAATGTCATGTCTACACCCAAATCAACCAATGAAAGTCAAATTAGCATAATGTGGAACAACAATATATGCATTGAGTGGGTTGTCATAAAAAAGCTTCATAATAAAATTCATGTCTAGAATTAAAAGACCTTAAAGAACATTTATGCTTGTAACACAAATGGCCATTCAAAACTGAATATGATTACAATATGTGAAATAGCATTACAAGAACTTGTAATGCTCTTGTGAACATCGTGTTAATTATTGTAAGAATCCCTAAGATGCTTTTTATACTCAAAATTTTGTTGAAATTGAATTAATTTTTATCCTATTGGTTAATTGGCTTAGGGTGATATATGCTTCTTGGATGGAATAATGAGTTTGTGATTAACTCTGTATTAAGATTCATAGCATCTTCTAGTTATTTGCAAAGGAAATTTATAAATTACTTGCTAATGTCATATGGCTTGCTTGAGAAAGATGTTCGTGTTCTTATTGATGGGTACTAATGACTATCCACATTTAGTTCTTCAATATCCTATTTGACAAGCTTTCCATAGACATTTCTTTGCCATACTAAGTATTTTTGAAAACATATTTGAGTAGAAGGACTACAGTAGATACTACATGATGTTTTAACAAATAAAGTAATGGGTTCAAGACTATTATTTTCAAGGTATTATGTCATAGTATTTTAATTGTAATGATCTTAGACTAATGATATTCTTGAAGGTAACTTCAACATGCAGCAAGAAAGACAACCTACAACCAAGGCTATATTGTGCCTACAACCAAAGCCATAAATGCTCACAGCCAAAGCCACTAGTGCACATAGCCAAAGCCATGGATGCTTATAGCCAAAGTTACAAGTGTTCACAGCCAAAGCCATGAGTATATGAAGTCGATGATCACAATTGTTTACAACTATTCACCAGAAACAACTTCTTTGCAATTTTTGAGAAATACTAATAAAGCAAAAAAGAACATCTACTAGTTGGTAGACATAATGGAAACTCTCTAGCAATTGAATTTAATTTCATACATGCACATATCTAATTTAATGTCATACACAAGCATATCTAATTTAACGTCATACATGTCAAACATATAATATAAAATGATAACCAATAATGTCATATACATTAACAAACACATAATATATTATGATAACCGATAATGTCGTATATGAACAAACATATCATATATTAACCAATAATGTCATACATCAAATATAGAATGTCATATGTACATCAAATGTGTATCGAATACGTCTCTCAGATGCCTATATATATACATGGGGAAGGAAACAAGTCTCTATATATATATGTATCAAATATCTCAACTACATCTTTTCCTTCCCACGAGGGGAAGGAAACAAGTCTCTCGACGTCCTCTGTCGTCATGTGGAGGGAGACAGTGGAGATGATGGGGCCCTCCTGACATGCTCACTTGACCTCTTGTTGAGGCTCTTCTCTAGGTCCAACTGATACAAAGAAAGTAGATATGAATCAATATTTATTATACGTTGAAATCAAATATATGTACTCACAAAATCAATTATTTTCTTACCGCCAACAAATAGTCACTCTGTAAGTCCACCTCAAATGCTCGTGGATGATTAGGCGTGACAAGACCCTACAACAATTCAATAAATATAATCACTTATAAATAACATTAGAAATTTTGAGATTAACTATTATAAACAACAACTAAAACAAAGAAAATTCTTTCATACCTCCGTCAGTGGCTATGAGCTAGCCACAGCTATGGCCACTCCACTATCAACAGACTGTCGCAGATGAGGAGGTGTGTCTGACATCATGAGCTGCATGTCATAAAATACACGTTATATCTAACATGAAACATGGAATAAATATAATCAAATGAATTAAATTAACATGAAACAACTATACCTGTGTGAAGCTCGTATGATGTCTCTGCTCTGCGTCTGTGGTAAAGGTTGAGGGTCCTGTGGAGAACTGATGCACATGCATATTTTTTTGGTCAATCCTTAATATGATTACGTAATAAATATATGTATTAATTAAAATGATTAAATTGATACATACCTCAAGACTCGTCGAAGGGACAAAAAATGGGCCTGGAGGATCGCTGCTAGGCCCAGGAACACTTTGACCCTAAATTTCGAACAATGTCAATAAATCCTAATTAATTAATCATTCACTATATGTATGAAATGTGATCAAATTAGTAATTTACCTATGTGTCAATGCCAAATGTCTCATTTAGGAACTGGTCAGTGACAAGCCCATCATCTGCACCATCTCCGACATGAGTGCCAAATGTGCATAGGGATCCGCATGAAGTGCACATGTGACCACGACGTATAGAAGGCTCCCCCTCAACTAATGGGCTTGTGGAATGGATGAGGGTCTGTGTCAAAGCATTAATGGTCCCTAGAGTGCTGGCCTCTACATGTTCCTTCACAACTGAAGGAATAATCACATGCTCATGCTATGGATGGACCATGGGTGCCCTAACTACATTAGGGTCACAACATGCTCTGGGCCTCTCAAATGATGACCCCCCACCTCTACCCTAGGAGTCTAACATATCAAAATAATTAGGGATCTCCCCAAGTACAAATTTACAATATAATTTCTTCAAAAAATACATGGGGACCTTGTGATTGTTGCAAGGAGGGGCATCAAAAACCATCCACCATCTATCCCAAAAATTATTTCTAATAGCATCATGTATGCACCAATGGATGGGGAATCGTTTAGTACCCTCTCTAACAGTATTTTTCTCACTGGGTTTTCTAAATAATGCACATATACTACCTTTTGGTATTTCCTTTTTTCTAACATCTTCATATGACAATTTATTTGCATAAAATCTTTTTTGTTCATCCCTCTTAGCCCGCCAAATATCTAATTGACCACTAACTAAGGCTATCTGAGTGTTAATGGATTCAAGGGATGATGCCAATTGAGCCCTCATTGGATTGGTTTGTCCAGATTTTTTCAACTGAGCAATGATTCCTTCTAATTGAGTTTTGCCTCTCTCTATTTCATTTCTTATATTTTCCTGTGTGCCTGGTGGAGGTCTTGCAATTGGTTCGGGTTGTGGAATTTGTTGTTCTTCTTGAGGAGGGTTTTGGTTTTGGGGTTCTTAAGGGTTTTGATGTTCTTGTGGAATTTTTGGTTGATTATGAACATTTCCTGATAAAAAATCAATTGAAATTCAAATAAATAAACAAATCTAAATAAAATTTGTAAAAACCCTACAAAAGAATATAAAAAACTTACAAAACAATATGAAAAATATATCAAACAATGCAAAGTTAGGTTTATATCACTTACGGCATCGTCGTGGGTGTGCTTGTGGTCTTGGATTTCGTCGACGAGGAGGCATTTTGGCAAATGCTGGTGCAAATGTTGAGTCTTCAACTTGCATACGCACTGCTCACTGTAGGAGTAGAAGAAAATGCTGATGAAAATGATGGGCTGCGGGTTTGCAACCCATCATATATGCTTTTTATTTTTTTTAAAGTGCGTATGCGCTATAGCACGTACGCACTACAGTGCGTGCGCACTTTTTAAAATAGGAAAATAAAATTTCCTTGTCACCTTTTTGGTACCACAACTCGGTGCATATGCCCATCACATTGGCCTTACCAAGTTTATCTACTATTGTGATATCAAATTCCTACATAAGTGGCAACCAGTGAGCCAATATTTTAGATATTGTAAGGTTATTCATCAGATACTTTATAGCAAAGTGGTTAGTATAAACAAATATTTCATATCCAGTAATGTAGTACCTAAATTTATTTAGTGCATAGATAACTGCAAGGAGCTCCTTTTTAGTAACTATGTAATTGAACTATGTACCTTGCAACTTTTTACTAATGAAATAAATAGCATGTTCAACTGATTCTACCTTCTAGCCTAGCACAACACCTATAGCATAGTCTGGGGCATCTGTATGAATGTGAAAAGGTAGTCCCCAATTGGGCCCTCTCAAAACTCGTATTGTGGTGAAAACTTCTTTAAGCTATAGGAAAGATGTAGTACACATAGAGTCTCAGAAAAATTCAAAACCCTTTTTTAACGGATTATAAAAGGGTGTTGTGAGTTGACTAAAATTCTTGATGAAACTTCTATAATACCTGGCATATCCGAGGAAACTTTGCACATCCTTTTGCTTCTCTAGCATGGGCAAGGTATTAATAACCTCAATCTTTGTTGGATCTACTTGGATGCCTTAAAATGACCTAGTACTACTCCTTCCATCATCACAAAGCATTTTTCACTATTTAGGGAAAGGTTATAGTCTTGGCATCTCTTGAGTACCTTTTCTAAATTTGATTTTGCTTCATCAAAAATAGCCCCATAAACAATAAAATCATCCATGTAGATCTCCATACAATTGGAAAATATATCATAAAAGATAGTTATGATAGCTTGTTGGAATGTAGTTGGAGCATTATAGAAGAAAAATGGTAAAATTGAGTAGGTAAACATTCCCCATGGACATGTGAAGGTTGTCTTTTATTGGTCCTCTGGAGTAATTGTATCTAATCTTAACCACTAAAACCATCCATGAAATAAAAATATTTCTTGCTAGCTAGATTTTCAAGAACTTGATCAAGAAACAACAAGGGAAAGTGATCTTTCTTAGTGGCTAAATTGAGCTCCCTATAATCCACACAAGCTCTGCATTTTCATCCCTTCTTTGGCACTATAAAAAAGGGTGAGAATCATTGGCTGTGAAATATGGGGAAGATGAAACCAATACATAATGGATTTTATAGTTTATTCTTAACTATATCCCTCGATATAGGGTTGACTCTCCTCTGAGGTTGTCAGACAAGTTTGAAGTTAGGACTGACGTAGATTTTGTGAGCCTAGAGCATAGGATCTAATCCTTTCATGTCCATGTAGTCCTAAGAAAATTATTTTTGATTCTCCTATAGTAACTACAACACAATATTTTGATGGGAAAGTGATAGGGCATTACTAACATTCATCTCTCTTCCTAGACCAACTTCCATCTTAATGACCTTATCTACCATGAATAACTGGGCAACTAGAGAAGAATCCACCTCATGAGGTAATAATGAGTGAACAAATTGGGAGGCTTCTAAATGTTGAGGTGTGTTCAAAGGTGGTAACATGGTTTTTAGGATACATTCCACTGGAGGACACACTTAAGACTCTACTCCATACTCATTCATGATAATGGATGAAATTATCTCATCTTCTTCCTGAAAAGATACAAATAACTCTTGACCTATCATAATTAGTTGATGGATGGAATTGACCTTTGGATGATCATCACCATGGGCACCCTAGAATTAAAGAATATCCACCCATGTTATCCTATGGGGAAAGGACAAAAAATTCTATTGGATACTCCAAAAAATTCTATTGGATACTCCCAAGATTTTAAGGTGACTATGACATCTTCTATCATCTCATCTAGCTTGATAGTAAAACTATCAGCGAGTTGAAGTGTGGTTGGTGTTTTGTAGAGACAAATGATATGCAATTAAGACAATACCTCCTTTGTCATGACATTTATGGATGCTCCTAGGTCAACTAAAGAAATTTGAACTTGCATCCCATGAATGGTGACAGTAACCACTTGACTCCCAGAGTTAGAATATTTGGGTACAATTAATTTTTCCAACGTTAGTCAGATAATTGTCATTAGACATGAATATTTTTTGGATCTTTCTTCTTTCTTCCTAGTTGCTTAATACATGCTTCCTTGTTGACTTTAGTATAGATAAGAACTTCCTTAATATAATCAAGTAATGATATTTTTACTATCATTTTATTTAGCTAATTAGGAAAATTTATTACTACTTGGTTTTCTACAAGCTAACCTTGTATCATCAACCTATGAGGAAATAAAGGTTCTTTAGCTATAGGGGAGGTCTATTGAACTGACACATCCACTTGTTTAGTTGGGGAATATTTAACTTTGGTTATTATAGGTTTTTGTGGTGAAGAAAGAGTAGTGCCTGACCTTAAGTGGATATCATTCAAAGAGATAGCATAACTATGTTGTTGTGATGGCTATTTGGTTTTGTTGGGATTAGGATTGGGCTGAACTAGTAGCTAAGTTTTCTTAGGGTGAGTATTAGCAGTTGCACCTGTGGAGGCATTAGAGGTTGCTACTAAGGTAGTGACATTAAGGCTTGCTAGCTAGGTTGGTTATTTCAATTTTGGGTTTTCTTCCAACCTTGCTAAGGTTGTGGGTAAATGTAAGAAGTTGAGTTTCACTTTTGGACAAAAAGTGGAAGTGGTTTTCCTATTTTTAAAATTTCTTGTCAATTGATGTCAAAATTTGAGGCATTTAGAGATTGAATATAAAAAAACTTAAGAAATAATTTTTTTTTTGTTTGAAATCTAGTTTTTGAATATGTAATTTATTTGTATACCCATATGATAGATTTTTTGTTGGTATGAATCTTTAAAAACCACTTTTCAAAATGCCTATTTTAGGACCATACCGCACTCGTGTACGGACATGATAATTTGACACAAATAATTGAATTTTCATAAATCCTTTTAAAGAGAGTTACCTAATACACCTAAGATTGATGACAATATTTTTCCTTAATTTTTTATTGAATAATTTTTTTATTATTAATTATTAATTGGCTATAAATATAAATCTTAAAACCTCTCGTGTATGAACACCATAATTTGATCAAAATTTCACTTTTTTCAAAAATTCTTTTTTTTTAACCTCAAAAGAATTGTATGTAGATTGATGACATATAAACTAATTTTAGAAAAATTGTAAAATAAAAAAGTTATTAAACTTTTAGTGAACTTCAATATTTTACATTTAGGTACCACCTTTCATTAAAAAATAATGCAAAAATAGTAAATAAAATCATAGCACTATAAAATTTATATTTCTGTAATCAGGACAGTGAGAGCTATAATGGGTTTTTGTTTTATAAAAAAAATTGATTGGGAAGACCCTCTAAAAATTATGGCAAGGCGTAAATTTGTTAGTTCAATGTCTTAGCCAAATCTTGAGAGGTCAAGGCATAGGATTGGTCTCACTAAGCCTATCTCAAACCAAAATCTGAGGTAGGAGAAAAAAGTTCTGCCAATTGTTGTAAGAAATGGGTACATGTTTGTTAAATTCAAAAAATGGGTACCCATTTTGACAAAGTCAAATCGGCATACAAAATCCCCCCCAAGAAACAAAATTTTAAATTTTTAGAAACGGGTACCCATTTCTAAAATTTTTTTTTAAAAATTATGTTTTAAATATTGAATACCCATTTTTTTTGAAAATTAAAAACAGGTACCCAATTTTTAAAAAAATAAGTGCCCATTTTTTAAATTTCAAATCGAGTGGTCGAGCCTAAAATGGGTACCCATTCCTAAAAGATTATGATGTCAATCTATAGACTTCCATAGAATTAAGACCCAACTCCTTGCTTCTACCCTTGTTGCCAACCCTACTTCCCACTAAAACTAGTAATTTGAGATTTTTTTCCATTAGTTGTTACTATTATAATTTTGAAGATGATCTTGTGACATACCTTGTCTTTGAGCCCATGGCCTTCATTGAGCAACAAAGAGAACCTCTCCATTTTCATCAATGGCTTTAAACTTGATAGGCATTCATTGTGACTCCATGCTTGCAACAGACTTGCATCTACAATTCCTTTTCTTCTCCCTACAACATGGATAGTATTTACCTAACATGATATCATCTTTGTCCTTCTTCCTCCTTGCCTTCATGGTATCTAGCTGAATGGTGACATTATTAATGATGTCATGTTTGAAATATGATAGCAAGTTGGACAACTCCATCTCAGATACCTCTGAAACCACCATTAGACTTATGTGGTAGGTCTCTAAGTCCCCTACCTTTCTCTATAGTAGCCCTTGACTAATTTAGATTTATTTTATGTATATCAATCCAGCTTTTTTGAGTGATATCTCTTCCTACCATAATATCTAGGGCCTTAATACTTCCATCATTTACACCTCCTAGAAAATAATGTTTCTTTGATTCCTCGTTCAGTCGGTGCTGTGTGTTATGCTGCAAGTTGAACATAAACCATGAAACATAGTCTTCCAAGGTTTCATTTTCCTTTTGGGACATTTTGAAAATGTTGTCCCCTTTCAAATCTTGACCCCTATAGTATTATTTATACTTTGTAAGAAACAAATTTCTCATTGCAAGTCAATCTGCTATAGCGTTGGCACCCAACCCTATGAACAATCTTAGAGTAGCTTTTTCTAGGGTAGATGAAAATAAATTTAGTTTGTGATCATCAGTTGTGTAGTCATAAGTTCTCCAAAGGATGTCAAACTAAAAGAGGAAGGTTTCAAGATCTTTAATAATTAGGCCATAGAACTTGGGAAGTGTAGCAGAGGGTATGTTCTTCAAATTTTGATTACCTTGCTAAGGAGGGATAGGAAAAGGAAATGTAGGTTGAGGCTAAGTCATTCTTGGAGGAGGTCCTAGCAATAGTGGTTGATAGATAACAAGGGCAAGTGGATTGTCTTGGTATTCAAGTTCAAAAAAAAGATCATTCAAATGCAAGGATTCTTCAACGGATGATGGTATTCATTCTTGAGTAGAAGAAAGGGTTCTTCTTTTTTCTTGCTATGAGGTTCTTTAGGCTTAGGATTCAAAATATCTTCTTGATTGTTATGAGGAAGAAATCTCCCGAGGAGGTCTCTCCTTCTATGCATAAAATGCTTTAAGACTAAGCTCTAGAATATTAAAAATGGAAATGCAACTACTAAGATAAGTTTAAATTAACACCATCCCTAACAACGAAACCAAAAATGGTTGGCCAGATAATAGTATTTAGACCTACATCAATGGACTACCTATTCAGGATTGGACAGTCTAATTGGTTTCTAAATGAATTATTCAGTCTCATTTAATTACCAACTAGGGACATAAACTTGGAATGGTATTTGTAAAGTATATGGTTTAAACCTTCTCAATCTAAGACTAAAGTATGGAATTCAAATGCTTGAGCTTTAGGGAAAATAAACTAGAGCCAATAAATGAAATTACTCTAACAAAGAATACAATTACGAACATAGGCTACTCTGATCACCTATGTTGCAAGAATAGTTTTCCAATTTTGTTATCAATGGTTGCAGGAGTAACAAAGTTCTATGTTAAAAATAATAAGGAAATGAAATCTATTCTAATAGAACAGTTCACTCACCAAGTGGTTCCTCTTGGATGAGTGAATAAAAATATAATCAAGATAAGAGATATAAACTTGAGCTGTGCATTCTATTCATTCATGGTGAAAGTTTACACTTGATTGAAAAATAGTATCACACTTTTCTGCTATGAGAATAAAATTAATCTATTCTTTGTGGACAGCCTTGAAAGTTACAATAGACATTATTTTAAAGGAAACTACAACTACTTTATAAATCTAAGATCACTCTATTAATGAGGATTAATTATAGACTCAAAATTTGAAATAAAAACAACATTAACCATGAATAAATCCTCTAGGAATATAACAAGTTGTGGAAGCTACATTCATTCGCTACAACAATAGAAAGCAATAAATTATTTGCTCTACTTGTGAAGGTCTAGCAATCTAGTTGTCTTTGAATACTCTAGTGCTGAAATATTGACTCTTGAATACCTATGGAAACTACTTTCAAAATAATCAATCTACACATAACCTCCACATACATATGTACCTACACACACACACACACACACACACACACACACACACACACACACACACGCACGCACATATATATAGGTATATCACCATCATCATCATCATCAATATTGGAGAAGAGGTGTAAAGTTCTAATTACCACTCTTGCAAATCCTATGGCTACAAGAGGAAAACTACCCAAAATATAGAATAGATGAGGAAACATTTATCAACATGTATAACTAATTCATTATGCCATTTCTATCCATGAATTCAAGAAAATATAGCATCTTTAAAACTATCCATACTTCTACGGCATGCTTATATATATATCATAAGTTCATATGCCTAAAACCATAAATTCATGACTCTTTTTCAAGATAACTATTTAAAAGAAAGATAAAAGGAACTTAGAAAGATTACCTTTTGGAGGCCCATCAAGTATCATCACCTGGTACACCTCAGTAGAATGTCATAGAAAAAAGAAAAAATCCCATCATTAATTGTACAAGAACACTGATGGTAAAGAAAAATGTTGGAACCAAATACTTGAAGGAAGAAATCAATGCATTAGTTCATACCTTGAACAAAGCTCAACTAAAGAAAGATATAGATCAAATACCTTATGAATTATGGTATGGATATAATTCTAATGTCGATTATTTCAAAGTATTTGGAAGCAAATGTTATATCTTGGAGGAGGAAAGGAAAGGAAATTTTGATTTGAAAATTGATGAAGGCATTCTCCTAGGATACTCCAACAAGAGAAAAGCATATAAATGTCTTAATCTTGCTACTCAGAAGGTTATAGAAAGTGTACATTTAAAAATTGACAAGTTTGTAGAAAAGAATGAAGAACAAAGAAGATGGAACCTGAATATTATAGAAACTTTTTTTACTTTGAGCATGATACTTTACCCATAGTTCACCAAATTATCCCACCTAAGTCACCCAAGTTTGGAGTGTCAACCAAGTTACATCTAGTGTCAATTGAGTTATAGCCAGTACAAACTAAGTTTGAGATAGTTCAAACTGAGTCCTTGACAAAGGAACTTGAGTCATAGTCTATATGCAAAGGATACACTCAAGAAGAAGGATAGTATGCAAAGGATACGCTCAAGAAGAAGGCATAGACTATGGAGAAATATTTTCTCCTATTGCTGGACTTGAAGGAACTAGAACACTTCATGCATATAGTACATTTAAAGGATTTAAATTGTATCAAATGAATGAAAAATCAGCTTTCTTGAATAGAATTCTAGAAGAGGAAGTCTACATTGATTAGTTTAAAGGGTTCATTCATTCAAATAAAAGAGACATGGTCTGTAAGTTGCACAAAGCTTTATATGGTCTAAAACAAGCTCCTAGATCATGGTAGGAGAGACTTCATGGATATATGGTAAATATTAGATTTCAAAGAACCAATGATAACAACAATTTATATATTGAAGAGGTACCATAGAACAAGATTTTGTTAGAAAACCTATTTGTGGATGATATCCTTTTTATAGGTCATGATGAATTATGCAAGTCATTCTCTGAAGAAATGAGGAAATAATTTGAAATGTCAATGTTTTGAGAAATAAAATTCTATTTTGGTTTACAAGTTCATTGAATTAAGGATGGAATTTGTGTTACTTAGTCAAAATATGTCAAGGAGATATTGAAGACCTTCAGAATGGAAGATTCTAGGCTAGTTGGAACACATATGTGTACTAGACATAAACTATCCAAGAATGATAATTCAAAAGAGGTAAATCAAACTACCTATAGATCTATGATTGGGAAACTTCAATATGTTGTTCATACAATACCTAATATTACATTAGCAGTTGGTATAGTTGCAAGATTCTGTACAAATTCCAAAGAAGATCATATGATGGCAATCAAAAGAATTATGAGATATCTAAAAGGAACTCAAGAGTATGCTCTATGGTACAAGAAAGGAAGAAACTTCGAGTTGAAATTCTTTACTAATGATGATTGGGCTAGAAGTATTGATGATCAGAAGAGCACTAGTGGAGGAGCATCTTTTTTGGACAGAGGTTAGTATCTAGGACAAGAAAAAAGTAGAATTGCATCTATAAGTCTATAGCAGAAGAAAAATATGTCGATACAATAGTTAATTGCTCCAACATAATATGGATCAAGCAACTATTATTAGGAATGAAGAAAGAAATCAAGGATCCAGTGGTTATCTATTGTGATAACACGAGTGCAATCAATATATCTAAAAGTCTACTAATGCACACCTAGACAAAACACATTGCAATCAAGTATCATTTTCTAAGAGAATTAGTTCAAGATAAAGAGGTTAGATTAGAATACGTTAACACAAAGGAACAAGTTGCTAAAATATTTACCAAACCATTAACTAAGGATTTTATTTTTTATCTTAGAGGAAATCTAAGGGTCATTTCCCTATCTGATGCTCACTAGAGTATAGATTACTAATGCATCAACCAAACTACTTTGAAGATCTATCAAGTTGATGCAAAGAAGTCAAAGCTCATTGCATATGAATCAATACATTAGGTACATTGTAAAATCATTGTGTCAAGTCTTTGGCATTTGATGTCAAAGAGGGAGAGAATCATGTCATATATTCATTAAGGGACATATTAATATAATTAGAGGTAGTAATTTGCAAGAGAGAGAACTCGATCTAATGGAGTCTAAAGATAAGATGGAAAAGAGAGAATCTCAAAGTGAGTTCTCATGGATGGATGGAGAATCAAAGTGAAACTAAGGATATTATAAAATCTTATAAATCATTTTGGTTGCTCTAAATTTTCTTTTCTTAATGACATGTTGTCATCAATGCCAAAGAGGGAGATTGTTGGTAACAATTATTCAATTGTATATTGTCATTTATTTTACACAAATGTTGTACTCTAACCAAGCAATGCCAGTTGGAACTGAGTTTAGAAGACTCCAATATTATCCAAGCATAAGTTTAGAAGAAGAAAAGTTTAGGGATTCCTGTGTAAACTGAGTCAAGTTGGTTACCAAAATATTTTAGTGTAAACCAAGCTAGGTCGGTTACCAAGGAACTTAGTAGTAACCAAGTGACCCAGTTTTTAGATTTAGCCTACCTACAATAGATTAGTTTTATTCATTAGTTGTCTTATGAAAGCCAACTTAGTAGATGTTATTTGTCTATTTGAAAGGGTATTCAAGCCAACTTGATATTGGGTTTCATATATATGTAAGGTCAAGATGTGGATTGAGATATGAAAAGTAGAAAAGAAGATAAGATGTGAATAAAGAGGGATATCTAAAAGTAAGAGATATCAGATTTCTACAAAACATTGAAATTATTAGTCTGATTTCTAGATTAGATTGTGTTCAATTTTTTACCATCAATGTTTTGAATCATACTACATGATTCATCATCACGATGAGAGATTACGAGATGCAAAACCAAATGATATCTAATTTAAAGAAAAGTATCGAAGGAGCTGCAAAGAATATTTTGATTAGGGAGGATCCAAAGGATAAGTTAGAATAGTGTTTTGAATCTACAATTCAGTAGCTTCATTAGTCACATCAATCATTAATACTCTCTAACCATTGTAGTAGTGAAAAAATATCTTAACAGAGTTGACTTAATAGACATTTTGCAAATCCTCTAGCCAGGTGGTATTTCTAGATTGAAGTGTCTTAAGACCTCTAATAAGGCCACTCCTAACAGGGTGATACAAATCCTTTAACAATATCACACCTAATAATGTGTTTTTGTAACCTTTAATAGGGTTAGCTCCTAATAGGGCTCACTTTAGAAGAGTGAAAAGTTGTAACTAGTTGCATTGGTAGTTTTCCCAAATTAGGTTTCCATGTTAAATCTCGGTGTCTCATGTGTACATTTTATTTGCTTATTGCTTTATCTTTTTCCAACTAAGTTACTAAAGTTTAATACACATCACTATCTTAGGATTTCTTTGTTAACCAAGTTACAGTGAATATCTAGTTCTAACTGACCTATGAGTTAAAATGAAGTTTCTATTGATGTCTAAGGGATTTGGAATTGTTTTAGCGGTAACTAATTTACCCCTCCCCTCTTAGTTACTCCTCTTATATTTCTAACAATTAATATGCTGATATACATATATATGTATGTATATATACATATGTATATGTATATGTACATGTGTGTGTGTGTGTGTGTGTGTGTGTGTGTGTGTGTAAATATACATATATAGATACATGTGTATATATGTGTGTGCATATATGTCTTCAAATTATTTTTTTGAGTGTGGTTGCTCACCAGGAGCTCAACTAGGCTTGTAAAACTCATATTGTTTCTCTATTGAGCACAAAGTTTTTTAATGATCTTAAATGTATGAATATGTACAATTTTATTTCTAGATAATACACATGACTTAATGGTTTAAGATTTCGAGAGTCTATTTTGATGGAATAAAGTGATCTACTAGAGGAGCATCCTAGGTGTAAGGTTAATTTTGCATCACCTTTTATAAAGAAAAAGGATATCAGAATGCAATTATTCAACTTTAATGACATAAAAAATGGTATTTGTGTTTAGAATTTTAGGATGATGTAAAATGATGAAACATTTGCAGAATTAGATGAATTTTATGCCTATAATTTTTTAAAAAAATTTGAGTAAGGATTTATTCATTTTAAAAAAATTTGAAATTCCTTTTTTAATTGTAAAAGATATAGGGTGTATTTCCCATCAAATAAGCATATGCAAATCATCTTTTTTTGTTCTGATTTAAAAATATCTTATAGATGACATGTACAACTGGGGGGGGGATCCTTTTTTATAAGTACTCAAGGTCGACCTTATCGAAATCCAATAGTTTTTTCCTACTATCAAAACTTCCCTATAAAATCTACAACTTTTTGAAAAAAACAATTACATATTCCTAAGGAGGACTCTCTCCTCTAGTATAAATATAAATATTTAATTTTTTGATATAATTTACCATTTTTTTTCCCTTTTTGAGGGAGCATCTTTTGAAATGTTAAAATATCAACTTATAATATTTTGAAATTTTAACATATTATAACTAATCAAAATACTATGAAATTTATATAATGGTAGTATTGAATCTAAGATATATATATATATATATATATATATATATATATATATATATATATATATATAAGGGTATTTTAATTTTTTGAAAAAGATTGTGTTTTTATAAAGAAATAAGATTTGACCAAAATAGGTTTTTGTATCCTAAAAGGTTACATAGATCTATGTTTTTACCCCAAAATTATTTTAATTTCTAGTTTTTGTGTTTTTATTAAGGATTATTCCTACGCAAATTTGTTATTTGTGAGATCTTGCTAGTTTTATTAAGTTGGCATTATGTTCTTAGCATGTTCTAATCTCATATATGGATGTTCATCTTTGACATATTATCCTACTAGATGAGTTTCTATTGTCATATCATACATATTGGTGCACTTATTACATACTTTCAATATAAATGTTGGCTATCCAAACTTCAAGTCCAATGGTAAATATCTAGATGGCTTAAAAAAATGTGAAACCTTGGCTTATGAATGCTTGTGCTTTTGAAGGTTATAGATCTCTAGCCAAGGATTTTAAAATGGGGTTATAATAGCTCATCGGGTCAATAGTTTGCTAGTTAAGCTCTCCAAAAGTGGACCCTTCTAAAAATGAAATTTATAAATTATATTGAGTCAATATTATGTAATAAAGTGCAATGAAATAAATTATAATATGAGGTTGGTCAACCTTTTAGGTTAGGGCTTAGTGTCTAGAACCTTCCCAAGTGGTAAAAAGTGTCTATATAGGGAAGGCCTATAGGTTATCTAGGGTAGTTTTGGGTGATAGTTGCAGCTCTATCTTGTATATTGTTGTAAGGAAGGCACCCATGTGGGTTTCCATATTGTAATTTTTTAATTTTTCATTTGTGATGATAGTATGAAGCCCATATTTCATTCTCTCAAATTGTGTTGTTCTTTGCTTCTCTTATTTGTTGTGGTATTAAGGGGAGCACCCTTCATCGTGAACTTTATATGGTATCATCTCCTTAATATCACTATGTGATATTAGTCTTTATGTTGATAGACATGAATGAGGATGATATAATATTTATGATCATATTATTCTTTTGATGTTAATATATGCATATGTGATAAGGGCCCTAGATAGAGTTTGTCTCTTCTAGGAAAGACCTTAGAGGGAGCAGTACAGAGAAGATAGAAAAGTAAATAAGCATGGTACTAGAATTCATATTATAGCATTCAAGACCTAGAGATCCTTATGAGGGTTTATAATTCTAATATAGAGACATTGTTAATGTTTGGGTTAGGATAGAGTGAAGAATAGTATAGTTACTATTTGTCAAAATTCTAACATTTATTTTGCAGGTATTATTTGTCCCAAGCTGACCCCAATTTTAGGGGCACAATGATCAGTTTTTTAATCATGCTTGATTTTGAGAACCTAATACTTTGAAGCTTACTAGAGCTCCCATAATGGTTTCAAAAACTATAGCTAGTTTTGCAAGTCTTTTGAATGTTTCTAGGATCGTACCTTGTAAAAAATGAGGCCAACATTAGGCCAACCTAATTCTCTTTTAGTTCTATTAAGGGTGATTTTACTTGTAGTCATGAATTATTTGAAACCCATTATCTAAAATCCATAGATAAGTGAGTTTAGGATGTGAGAAGGCATCTCAAGTGTGTGGAAACTATTTAGTAAGGATGTTGAATTTGATGGGTACAGGGTCAACCATTGTTTCTCATAGGGAATCTAATAATATAAAGTTAAAGAAAATCATTAGTGTCATTAGGTGTGTGGCATACTAGTATTGGGCACAAGACCATGCTTTTGTAGCTTTGCATCAATCCTTAAAGATGTTATGAGACCATTAATACCACCAAAGATGACCCTAAAGGCATCAATTACATATCGTATAAAGCTTTTATGATATATATGTTGGCTTGGAAAGAAATTAATTTTTCAAAAAAAGGTTCAAGTGTTTTAAAAATATAGGTCAAGATCCAAATTGCATTGTCTTCATCTCATAAGACATGAAATCAATCATGAGGTAGAATTAAATTCCTCATAAGATCCAAGAACATTGAGATATTCACCACTATGCTTCAATAATTGGTATTTCACAAAATTAGAAAACTTGACTTTCTATGAAGAATAGCTATGTCCTAACAAGAATCTAGAATACTTGAGTGTGGAGTAAGAAAACAATGTGTGAAGCTAAAAAATACATTCCTAGCTACATAACAACTAAGATCATGAACCAAAGGATCATTGCAAGAATGCAAGATTACCATAAATCCAAAATGATCATGCATTACAAAATTAATTTATTTTAAGAATTTATAAATCATTAGTGAAATTGATTCAACTCTCTCTTTCATTTATGACTAGGTGTATTATAAAATACCTACTAATATTGTCTTATAGGTTTTTAAGAATATTAAATTACTTATAAGATATATATTTGGATAATTGATGCATAACATATATGTACTTTAGATTGATTACTATTTTGTTCTTGAAATACATTGATTTACACATATGAAAATATTGCAAATTCTAAAATGTCTTACTAATTTTAAGTTTCTTTGTTATAAAATCATGAATAAAGAGATAATGAATGCCCCAAATAATTAGTCTTAATGAAGGAAACAATCTAGGTTTGGATTTCTATCGATGCAAAATAGATTTTAATCATATCTTCAAATTAAATTTTGTGTCTGAAGAAATATATTTTGCTTAATATCAATTACCTTAATTTAAATCGTATTCATATATTTAATAAAAATATTTAAATTTGAAGAAAAATTGCTTCTATTTTAACTATTATAAATTTGAAATACCTTATTTTTATTCTATTGCGTCATTTGTTTATCTATGTACAAAAAAAATCCTAAAGAAATAATTAGTTTTATGACTATTTGAAAAATTACATTATAGCATAGAATTTTTGGTCATATATTGAATAGTTTTACTTTAACACAATTACATTTGTCATTGAAATATGATATATGCCAAATTTTTTGACTTTAAAATTATGTAAAATATCTAAAGATTGACTATTAATTTTATATTTACATATCATATCCCATCTTTGAAATCTTAACAACCTTAAGACCTCTAAGTTTCTCTAAGTTTTTGGTTGGTAAAAACTTATGGATTTTAAAACTTTTTGTTACTGTAGCAATGATTTTGGTAGACAGTTAATCAATTTCTGTATTTTGGATGGTTTTCTATGGTTGCTTCTTGTTATTTTAGTTTTTTGTTTGATGTAAATAATTGTGTGGAGTGACTTGTATGGTTGTTTTGGTCTTTTAACTAGTTAGTCTTGGTGATACCTTTATGTATTTCTAACTTTGGATTCAAGGCCTCTCCCTACCTCTTTTATCAAAAACGTCTATTTGAATGAATTAGAACAATTTAAACATTAACTCCACTTTTAAATGATCTCCAAAAAATTTAGAAAAATATTCTAAAAATTCTTGATGAGTTTTTGAAAATTTCCAACCTATTCTTAAAAATAGATAAAGCTTTTATTTTAATCTTTAAAGTATCTTTCATGAGGTTTCATCTTTACAAACATTACATTGTAGAACTTTTAACGTGTCCAAATACAGAGTAGAAGCTCTCTCTTATACTTTTGTCTTATTGGACTCCGCATGAACTCAATTTTAATGTCTAAATTTAAAATCGCTTTCAGTGAATTGCACATTATATTAAATAATACTAATAATAGAGTACTACTTCTATCAATAATAGCAAATTATTGACAAAAGAAAGGGCGCTTTATAGCACGAAATTGCAATGAGATCCATGTTTAAGTCTTCTATAAACTTCAATTGATTGTAAGTTTGAATTGATCTCCGTATGTGCTCTTGATCCCTAATTAGAATTCATTGTATCTTTAATTACACTTCAGGTTCATCGTCTATAAAGCCTCCATTCTCAATAATTCTTCATTTGGATCTTTGATACATCCTCTTGTACCCCTCCATTGGTCGCCCTTTTTCATATATTTCATCTCTGTCACGTATACAAGATGGAGAACAAGTCAGTATCCTCTATAATCCGTTCTCCTTAAAGGAGGATATAGGCTGGCCTGTATATGGACATCTAGTATTTCAACCCAACTCTCCTGTTGAATAATTAGCTCCTCTTTCTTCTCTTCCACTTCTTAAACTTTATTAGTTCATTGTAATACCAAACTAATGCAGAACAAACATGACCCAGCTATAATGCACTTACACAAATTTTATCTTAATTCTCACGGCAAGATTAGATGCAATCAGGTACTAGGAATTCCTTTTTCATAAGAGGATTATTAATCTCATGCATACATAATAGACATCAATGGTGTGTCCTCTTAAAACTATACCCCTGTGAAGGGGTCTAGTTACATAAACACTGTGAACTAGAGTGGATCAACATGAACCTTTATTAAAAGATTATTTATTAGAATCTTTGTTTAGAGAATAGAAGTTTTTGTATATTTGAGCCGGCAATAATGAGGTACGTTACATTTTAGACAGAAACTAATAATTTTAACATCATATTTTATCACTGAACAGATATAAAACGACAAAGATATCATTCCTGAAGCTAAATTATTAAGAGTTGAATTGAAATGTAAAATTCACCAAACTACAAACTTGAAAATATTCTTACAAATGTCCAAACAGCTTCAGATCTATTATTCTGAATGCTCCCTTCTAGAAGAGTCCAGACCTAATTAATATTTATAGCTATGATACATACTGGCCAAATAATCAGATAAATAAATAAAACTGATTGTTCACAATCAATTGTAAATGCTATAAAATGAGTATCGACTTGCATGAAATCGATTATTATTTTCTTTCTCTTGCGATTTCTTAAATTAAAATCTGCCCAGTGCGCAAAATGGTCGTCCTAGCTTTTTGCTCAGCTTGCACTGTTTCTTCCTCGTATGCTTCTGGAACTTCCCACCTGCTGTTGAAGTCACTTCTTCCCAGTCTATCTCGGAATAGGTTTTCAGTGTCCAGTATTTCACCCAATTCATCCCCTAATATACAATTGAAATCCCAAATTAGTAACGAATCTGGAAAAAAAAAACTCAAGTGTAAAATACGTATACAAGTACATGTTTTTTCTCTGGTGAATCACTGTTCTGTGCTCTATCAGAACAAATGGGGAGGCGTAAAGTTTGATAAACTATTTTGTATTAGGGAAGTGTTCACAAAGTTCATTAGTGTCTGAGGGTTTGTAGATCAAGTTACCAAAAACACTAATTGATAAGGCGGCACTCCGTTCTTGCCTTAAAATAAAATTACAACCAAAAGAAATCTAATTGATAATAAAAACTAAGGAATTATCACCTGAATCACCCTTATGTTGTTGCTCTACAGTAGGATGGTGTTGTCTTGTTGTGTCAGAGTTGAGAGATTTGAGCCGTTCAATGTTCAGAAGCAATATCAGATCGAGTTTCAGGCTTTTCACTTTGTCACGTAGATCGACAAGTTCTCCATCAATCCTCTTAGCCATTATGAACCTATTTCAAGAATCATTGAGAGATGTTTGAGATTATCAAGCAAATTTCTATAGAGAAATGCATGATTTTCGTATGCCCGACTTAAAACCCATCAAACAAACAAACAAACGAAAAACCTGTAGTTTTTGGATGGCCGCATACATACTTGGATAATTTATTACATGTTATAAAGGAATGGCACAAAATTGAGGCTCCGAATATCAAATGAAGAGCTTCTTTCATTTTGGCTGACATATCGATGTCCAAATCCCCATTGATATCTTTAAGCTTCTTGTTGTACTTTGCAAGGTCGAGCATACTTTTCAGAAGGTCTATGCAATTTCTATTATTTGTAGTAATCTTGTCTAATCTTTCTAACACAGTAGCGATGGCAAAAAGCGCCGCTCCAGCCCAGTGTGCATTACCCAGTCCTCTTAACAATTCAGACACCACCGTTTGTACTTTGATAGAGAGGTTGTAATTAGGAGTTTCCTTCATCAAACGGAGAAACATTTATTCAAAAGAGTCTTTAGCCAGGTTAGAAAACATGGGTTGTATCACTAATTCTTTGTTCAATTGGACAGAAAGATTACCACATTGGATATCTGATTTGCACCGTCCGAAATACCATCACACAATTTTGAAAAATCTGAAGCAATAGGCGCCATAACTTTCTTTACTTCCATATTTCCGCTATCATATATTTTAGAATTGAAGCCCTATGCATCGAATTTAACATGACTTTAGTTTGATGTATTATGGAGTGCTTCGTAAAAATATTGTGACTACTGAAATAGATGGAACTGAAAAATCAAATTTCTCTTACCTGTCTCCCAAGACGAGATAAAATATCTTCTATATAACCTATAGCTATATCAAAGCGGAATTCAGAACTGGGATTCGTAATCACGCCAATTGAAGAAGATCCCAAGGCTTCAAAGTTATTCATCTTTACTTGTCGAGTTTGAGATCATGGGCACCATGAAAAAAGATTAAGAGAATGTTTCTGAAATAAAAAAATCATAGAATAGATTAAATGTTATTAGAGGTCGACATTTGTAAAGCTGTTCAATTCACTTGGTTCAACCGTTTGTTTTGACTGATGAGATCTAAATTAAATTCTCATAACACATTTAAGTGGAATTTGAAGTCCTGATCTTTCATATAAACAAGATATTTATAATCAATATTCAATTGAAAGAAAACAAACATTTTTGAATGCCAGCTATAGTCTAACCTCTTCTTTGTATTTTTTTATCAATCTTCCCTTCAAAGTTCTTAAGTGAAAAGGACCTGATTATAGAATTGCCTACTCAATCATCTATCATGATGTTATTTAATATAAATAAAAGAGATTTTCTTAAATGTCATTTAGTTTAATCAGTCAAAGATTCTTTAAAATCTTTTAGTTTAATTGGTCAAAGATAATAAGATGTCATTCTAAAATTTAGTGTAGTTCAAAGGTCAAAGATACTGAAATGGAAAATGCGATTAAATTTTTAAATACTAAAGTTAATGATGTTCAAGTGAAACATTCTTTATGACGAAAACAACTTCTTACTGAACTGATATAGTGGAACCCAAATTCTAAGAAACTCAAATGTTTAGGCTAACTGGTCTTGCTAGGCATTGATGAATTATTCGACTTTTCTAGTTTTGCTGAGTGTTTGTCAAATAGATAACAACATGTATTAGCTAATGCTTTGATAGCTAACAATAAATTTAGAATCGTGGTCAAACTCATCTTCTAGATGAAATATACATTTTTGTTTTCTATTTCTGATTTAATCGTTAGAGTGTAATTTAGGGCAACATTTTTCTAATAAATCTTCAAGAGTCAAAACAATAATGGATATAGTGTAGATGAAAGCACCCACGAACAGTTTAGGGGCTGAAGAATCTTGAATTATTGGAACTCACGCACTGCCTTCGATTAATATTGATTGTCCTTTCACCATTATATAAAACTTAGTCCAGGCGAGATAATCAAAGCAATTATAACAGTTAGAGAAAATGGCAGTCACCGGGAGAATAGGCATTTCATCCGAGGACAACTCAATAATGACTAGTAAGATTTTTTAGTCGGAAGACCAGTAGAGTATTTAAAGCAGTGGCTCTCTCTATATATAGAGATAATAATATTACAATTAAATATAGTATATTTGGAAAGGACTGATGGAATTGGATCAATTAAATCACCCCACTTTGCTTCTCTGGAAAGAACTTTCTTTTATTAAGTATATTAATTTCAGTCATGGGACTTCCAAGTGATTAGTTAATCATTCTTATTGTTTAACTACTTAAAGACAACGAAAACTAAGCATTGAGATAAGGTCTTGAAACAAACAACTCTTTAAATGATCTTGTCAAACAACGGTCGATGAATATGTAAGTTAAATATATCAACCACATCATACTTTTTAAATTACTCATGAGTTAATGAAGATTAAAATATAAGGGGCCAATAAACTAATGAAATTATAATTAATATACAAACAATATAATGTTGAAACAATGTAGTTGTTTAATCAAATATTATCTATAATCAAGTAACTAAATAAATTTGAAATTTTTTAATTAGCATTCTAACAAATAATTGTATTATAACAGATTTATATCAAAAATTGAGTCTTTCATTTTATTTGAATTCATTTCATATGAGATATTATAAATTTTAGTTCCTAATTATTAAAACTTGAATAGAAAAGAAGGACACATTTCACTAGATCAACTACATAGATGAATCACTATTCTTGAATTTTCTCAACAAAATAAATGTAACTTCTTAAAAGTAACATATTAATGAACTGCATCATTCTTGGTGGCAAGCATTGAAATTGCAAATCCTTATTCTTGAATTTTCTCAACAAAATAAATATGTAAGTTCTCAAAAGTAACAATATTAATGAAATCCATCATTCTTGGTGGCAAGCATTGAAATTTCAAACCTATAAGGGATTTAAATCTAGGAAAAAAATATATACTTAGTCTTCAATTTTTGTGTGTCATAATCAATTCAAACGCGAAGAGTTTATGTTTGGAAAAGGCCAAAATGATATGGCACACCTTTGATGTACTTAATCATCATGTCTTGAATTATTTAGAGTTATAGGAAATCAGATTTTTAAAAAATTGAAAATGAACATTAGCAAGAGCTCTTTGTGAGCTAGAGTCCATGCCTTCTCAATTCATAGATGAGGTTGTAGCCATGGCCATGTCATACTGTTGATCATTCTTGTAAAGGGTGAGAATTTGAAGGTTGTTACAGCTGTTGTTAGACAATGATATCATTGATACTATTGTCAAGGGTAGTAGTGACCCCACAATGTCCCACAAGGAATTTCAGAGAGAGAGAAAGAAAGGGGTTGTCGAATGAGGAGATTACCCTTTTAAATAAAATGTATTCAACTAATTGTTTTAATAACATATAATGCCTTTGAACTAAAAATTGAACTTTTCTTAAAGCATAATTTGAATACTTTTAGATATTCAATTTTCTTAGAGTAATTACTATTTTGTTTTTGTCAAAAAAATTTCAAACATTACATAAATCAAGCCTATAATTCCTATATAACCTTTTTAAAAACTTCAAAAAGAAGCATTTTTTAGTGGGTAAATATTAAAAATAGACAGCAGTAAGTTGTTGTAAGAAAAGATAACTTATATCATAATTTTTTGAAATATAATTTATACATTTTCTTATTCTTAAGACCAATTATCATTGTTACAATAAATTTGAAATAAAAAATAAATTTAGATTTAATGTCATAATAAAAGTTTGAGACCATAGAACTTTCTTTTGTTCATTTCTATTATTTAATGTTGTTTCAAAAATTCATTAAAGTTTAAATCTATTCATTAATTCTCATATTATAATATTAAAAAATAATTTAACAATCAAATTAGATTATTTTAAATTGTAATTATATTACTTGTATTCTTAAATCAAATTATTTTTAATATTAATCAATATAAGTAAAAATCTAGGTTAATAGATTTGATTAAAAAATTAGTTAAATTTATTTGAGAATCTTGTTGTAATAATGTATTAACAAAATGAAATAATTTTTAAAAATTATTTATTTTTATCAAATGAAATTACCAAGAAATAAAATTACTAAAACTCTATAGAAAATTAATTATTTATAATAATAAATATAATATTTGACATTTTCAAATGTACATCCAAAAAGCTGGGACCCACCTCAACTTAAAAAGCAAGTAATATTTTGGTGTTAGATGACAATAAAAAAACAATAGAAATATTTCAATAAAATATTTTACATTTCAACTCCCATCTCGATCTATCCAATCAAATGCAATGGAGATTTTAACTAGGACACTTTTGGAGTTTGGTGAAATAATACACTGAGCAAGCATTAAAAATTTATGAGAGTTCATTATTAAATGACAATACACTTTTGGAGTTTGGTGAAATAATAGACTGAGAAAGCATTAAAAATATATGAGAGTTCATTATGAAATGATAGTCTTCAACTGCATTAATAGCTGTACCATTTTCCACCGATTTATATTATCATCAGCTATGCCTAGGAATGTTAATTTTTGTCTAATATCAATATTTATAAAAATAGGAAACCTCTAGCAAAAAAATGTATCAACCAATCAGAAATTTGAAATTCGCATATAATAATCTTATTTATTTAGTCTAACCTTTCAAACTTTAGAATATAATAGGTAGATACGAGGAAAAAAAAAATAAGTGGGGTCAAAAGAAAACATGAGTCCCCTACCTTATATTAAGGTAGGGAGTAACACATTTCAAGTTTATGTAGAAAAAAATTGGTAATCTTAATTGTTTAATGGGATGATTGAGAGAAAGTGTTAAGGAATATTGGGGCAACTGATCTGTAAAATTGATTACATGAAAGCCTAGTTGTCCACATCTATTTCATTAATCTAGGTACCTCTTATCTCTTAGTTGTGGCTGAGGATAACAATGAATTGATGCACCTCAAGGTGGAGGCTAGAAAAATTGTTGGAGATCCTTTTGAGGGTGGGGCTTTCTCATCAGCTCAAGAGGACAATGCAAATGCCATCAACAATAACATGGGGAGTAATGGTAAGGATTTACCTACACTAAACAGGGAGATCTCAATTAATGCAACAAGTAAAGAGAAAAGGAGGTAGGGTAAAGACATCAGAATGTTGGAGAAGCCGACGAACACAGCTAAAACCCACCAAGCCAAAGTCGACAAAACTATGGAGGAGCCAACAAATGAAGGTAAAACCCTAGAATATGTACTTCTTGATGATGTGCTAGAATCTATTGAGGATTGTCAGTATAGATCTGTAATTATGTTCTTTTTGAAGGGCATTCTTGCTGAAAGTGATTTTGTTAAATGGGAAAAATTAAACTGGGAAAGCAAAGGCTGGGAAATTGAAACTTTGAGAGGGTTTGGTAAAGGTCATATTTCTTGTAAATTCAAGTCTACTGATGCTACTCAGGCAGTTCTTCAATATGGGACATGGGTAATATGTGGACAGATTTGTTATTTACAGGGAACTATACACTGCATAGTGAAGCTTGGGGGGGGGGGAGTCTGGCTTCTTAGATCAATAGGTTTGTCATTGATAGAGGGGAGGACCCTACACATAACTATGTGTGGGTCCCCTCTTTTATCAATGGCCAACCTATTGGTTTTTGTTCGATTTATGCCCCTAATAGTGCAAAAGAAAGATGTGATAATGGGATTGGTTCTCTAATAATTTACCTTAGGTTGATTGGGTTTTTGGGGGTGATTTTAATATGGTTGAGCATCACTCAGATTGTAGTTGGTCTAATTGTGTAAAACTTAGCAATGATGGATTTGATGAATGGCATTTTTGTCACAACACTATTGGGGTCATAGATCCAATTAGTAAAAAATACTCAAAGGTTTACTTGGACTAACTATAGGATTAGAGCTAAAAGGAAACTTAGTAGATTATAGCTAACTGTAGGATTAGAGCTGAAAGGAAACTTAGTAGATTAGATAGATTTTACATCTCTCCAAAATTGCAACTTATTGAAGGTCCCCTAGGTATTTTGGTTACTGTACATTATTCCACCACACTTTCAAATCACTTTCCTATTGTTTTCAACATTACTAAGGGGAATTTGAAGGTGGCCGAATCACAACTACCATTTAAACTTAACACCTCACATCTGAAGATTTCATCCTGTGTTGATGCCTTGGTTGGGTTGTGGAACTCTTTTCCCAAGCCACAAGAAGGAAAGTCTTATAGAGTGTGGTGGCATTTAGCTATCTCTAAATGTGATGAGTTTCTACATTCATTTGGCAAAAGATTGGCATGGTAGCGAAAAAGGAAAGAGGAATCTCTATAGCGAAAACTTGAACTCCAACAAAAATTGTTGAATTCTAATCCAAATAATATAGTTATCCAATCTTCCATAGCTTCCATTGAAACTCAACTTTGTAATCTTGACCACTATAGAGGGCAAGGAGCCAAAATTAGAGGTAGATTATATTGGTTTAAAGAAGGCAAACAGGCTCTAAATACTTCTTTTAGTATTTAAATTATAAGCATAAAAAGGAATTCATTGGACATATATTTGATGAGGATGGTCAAGTGTATTCTCATCCAGTAGATATCCAAAAAGTATTTCAGAGTTTTTATGAAAAAAATTTTAGGGAAGAGAATCATATGCAGGATGTGCATTTGGTCTTAGAAGATATCCTTGAACATGTTATCCTGAGGAAGGTGAATCTAGATTATGGTCATTAGATTGATCATGACCTTTTAATTGAGGACTTAGAACATGTTTTTTATTTCAATGGCTTATAGCAGGAGTCCTAGGATTGATGGATTATCAATTGAGTTCTATCAAACCCTATGGAAGCATATTAAGGAAGATTTCTATTATGTATACCTTGAAGCTATCAAGGAAGGATCTTTGGGTCCACATATTAATATAGGTCTGATTATGCTTCTACCTAAAGGGAAAAATACAGACTTCATATCTTGATGGCGTCCCATCGTATTGTTGAATACATCTTAGAAAATTATTGCAAAAGCTTTGACGGCTAGGATTAAACCAATGACCCAAATGATAGTTAGATTTGAACAAATAAGGTTTCTTGGTGGTGGATTCATTTTGGATAATCTTATGTTAGCATGGGAGGCATGTGAATGGGCCCAACAATCAAATCAAATGCATTGTTAGTTAAGTTGAACTTTGATAAAGCTTATCACAGAATATGGTGGGACTTTATTATAAGGATACTGCAGGTGTTGAGGTTTAGGCCTAATATTTTTAGGCATGTTAAGATGTTATTATGAGATGCTAACGCTCAATTAAGCGTCAATAACTCATTGTCTAATCCATTTCCTTTACAGCACTCTATAAGGTAAGGTTGTCCATTGTCTTCATTCTTGTATGTTTTAGCTACCAATGCTCTTGGATATCTTTTGCATTAATACAACCAAATGGGTCTTATTAAGAGCATATCTATTCTTAATAATTCAGTGGTAATCAATTCTCATTTTGCTGATGATAGCCTATTGTTTATTCAAAACTCTAAATCTGAAATTGAACATGTTATGGAGGTGTTGGACTTGTATTTTTCTATGTTAGGCTCTCAACTTGCACAACACAAAATAGAGTTCTTAATGATCTAATCTGATCTTGTACCTCCTTTGATTCCTTATCAATGGAAGCTTATTAAACATGGACAAATTACTCATTATCTCGATATTCCCTTTGGTTTGGGGGTCACTCCTCGTGACATGTGGAATTGGTTCCTTACTAAATTGAAGAACAAACATTTTAATTGGGGCAGCAAATATATTTCCTTAGCTAGGAAGACACAGGTGATTAATCGAATCTTTTTAGCATCACACATGTATTATTCTTCTTGCTAGATGTCATCTACAAAATGTTAGGATGATCTTGCTAAGCTTATCTACAAATTCTTGTGGGCTGAGTGCAATGGAAAGGCAAGATTTAAGGCTACCTTATGGATTTACTATATTCAACCTAAACATAGAGGAGGGTTTGGACTATTGGATCCTAAGAAGTAGGGAGTTTGTTTATCTATGAAATTGATAGCTAGAGTTGTTTCAAGTGATGAACCATGGAAGATACTGGTGCATAACAAAATTGAACTTGCTAATATGAATAGGAGGTGGCATTCCATATGCTAGATGGATAAAATTCTACTTGCTCCTAATTTTTTTCATATCAAAGGTTCTCCACCTTTGCAATCCATTTGACAAACTTAGCAGTTGGTTTGTAGTTGTTTGGAATTTAGGAAAAGCTCCTTACAATGTGGTTTTAGCTTTGCTAGCTCTTCAATTTGGTGGAATAGGCTTGTTCAATACCATGGACAACCCTTAGCTTTATGTTTCCCTAAACAAGCTCGATATCTTTTAAGCAAAGGTATTAAACATTTTAGTGGCATTTGGGACTTTAATACTCTTGACAAGGCTACTTGGAGAGATATCAAGGTTTTCTTTAGTCTACTTGTAGTGCCTCTCCCATTTGACTTCCATTAGTCATCCTGATGGATGCAACCTTGTTGATCTTTTGTTGTGATAGATCTTGATTATGACCATGAGTGGTCTACACCGTAGAGGTGATTTGATATATCTTTCTATATCAGTTGCTTTGATTATGATTATGGCTAATTTATGAGATTATTATGTGATTTATGGTTCTTTGAGATTTGTGGCAGTGGTTATCTTGATCGATATAGTATCATGAGGTTGTTTCGTGATTACCCTAAGATCTGTGCAAAGATTGCACTGTGAACTATTACCATGCTACACTGGACTAGGTTCCTGTAGCAGTGGTTAGTCATGTTTGTGACTCTATTTGCTTATGTGTTTTAAGTGCCTTTTTGTTTTTCTTTAATCAACCATTATTAAATGCTTAAATAATTAGAAATGGATTGCCCATTTGGATTATTTGGTTATGTGCTGTGGACATTTACCTTGTTATATTTGCATTGAGAGATATTTGTTACTTATGTTATGTTTTTCATTTGAGAGGACTTGAGGGTCAGATGTTATACGATTTTAGTATCATAGATGTTAGACTACTATGTTTTTCAGTTGATCATTTTGCATGATGATGCTATTTTGAGATGACAGTGTATTTTATGATGATATCTGGTTATCTAGTATTTGGACATACCTTTGATTATGTTAGATGATGGATTTAAGGCTATGATTATTTACTTCATTCTTGAGTTGTTATGCTTTATGCAAACATGAGTGATGTAAATAAATTATTTTAATATAATTAAATAAATGGTTAAATTAGGTGATTTAATGCATTTATTGCTTCAGCTATGTTATTATATGCGATTGCACTTGATCATGTTGTTTAGTGTGCAGGATTTATATCCCTGGCAGTAGCACATGGAGTTAGTGATTTAGACGTTCATATTTTACCAATGTCGTCTTTGTATGGTTGACATATCTATATTTTAATTTTTTTATTAAACCTTTTGGTGATTATTAAATCCAAACTCATTTGCATTATGTGATTAGACCAGTAAGCATGTCTGTGCATTTAGAGATTCGCTTTGTCGCAAAATTTGTTAAAGAAATTTCTGTGTTTTTGGGTTTTTGGGCTTTTAATTGATTTATTTTAATTTCTAACAACTTTGCCTATTTTTGTTAGGGTTGATTCAGGGTTTAACTAGGTTGGCCAGTTATTTGCCCTAATTGATTATTCACTTAAAAAGTGAATAAATATCTAAAAAAGAATTTAATTCCTCACTTCTAACTTTTGAATTAAAAAATTGGAGAGTAAAACTCAGAATCCTCTTCATGAGGATTTACTATTTTCTTCATTGTGGGAGCTACAAGCATTAGATCATCGCGAGGTTGGGCTTGTTAGATCTAGCTTGGATAAACCTTTGATTGCCATGATTTTTAGCTACTTCTAGGGGCTATTTATTTTATGGTTTAGATTCTCGTTTTTGCCCTTTGGCTATGAGGTAGGACTTTCTTGTTCTATTGTTTTTGCTCTATTTTTGCTTCTATTTTCGGTAGCCATTTGTTTGGAGGCCAAGAACTACTGTTCCCCTCCATTTATGTATGCTAGTTCTACGCGGTTGGGCAGGTACAAACATTTCCCTATTTTTCAAGATGAGGTTTTGGAGTTTTACACTATTATGCTAGCCATTTTTGCATACAGTGTTCAAACTCATTTATTTTTAGATTTTTGAGGTTTTTGTGCCCAAAGGTCAAATGGGTTTTAATTTTAAAGTTTTCCAAAATTTTGGAGTTTTTACCTCATTTTGTGTGCCACCCTATTTTCTTGGATTTTCTTGGCACAATGTGGGTCGTGGACCTGGATGATCTGTTTGGATATCAATCAGACCACTATTACACTTTTATGTTGCATTGGGATGCATGTCGCACCCGTACTCCTGACTTTGTGTTTGGTCGAGTAATTTTATACTTGGTGTTATAGTTTCTTTTAGACCTTTGCTTTTGTTTTGTGGACACAAGGATTCATGTAGAATCCATGCTCCCAGATTGAGGTCGGTTGAGTGAGTTCATGATGTTTGGTCTTGTTGTATCATTGGGATTCGTGTAGAATCTATACTCTCAGACTGAGGCCGGTTGAGTGAGTTCATGGTGTTTAGTCTTGTTGCATCATTGGAATTTGTGTAGAATCCATACTCTCAGATTGAGGCTCGTAGAGTGATTTCATAATGTATGGTTCTATTGGCTTTAGAATTTGTGTAGAATCCATCCTCCTGAGTTGCCTTCGGTTGGGTGTTTTGTTTTGCATTGTGTTCTCATCTTGTCCTTGTGTTTTGATCTTTGTGATGGTAGTTTGCCACACACAAGTATGTGCGCATACATTTGTCGGATGACTTGTGAGGTCTGATCTTCCATGGTACTTCTAAAAGTTATGACCATTGGGGTTGGGATGGGAGCATGCACACCCACAGACACTTGTCGTAGGATGAGCATGGGTAGGGTAGGGCAGCATATGGAGGGGGCTTCTATCCTATAGCCTGGTGATCATTGTGCCCAGAGGCTTGGCAGAGGAAGTTTTTAATTAAGTGATAAGCAAATAAAATGTGTGATTGGTAATAAAAACTTAAGGTAATAACAATGTGGGGTGCTAGAGCCTTTACATTGATGGATGTTGAATCTGCACAAGTCTGAGCTTGGGTTTTTTTATGCCAAGCAACTCTCCATGATGTCACCCCTTACTTAGTAGCCTATTGAGTGTCTGACCAGGACCTATACTCCTTGCATTGTCTTAGGTTCTTGGTTACAACCATCATACCATCTGGAGTGAGTGTTAGCCATGGATATTGTGTTTTATGTTTGTTTGTGGTTGGATTTTTTTCTCCATCAGCATGGTGGGTGTGGTTTTATGGGTGCCATGTGGTTGGGAGACATAGCTACCTACACCACTGCTAGGAAACAATGTATAGAGATGGTCTTTTATCCTAATGCGACTATTGCTGGATGTTTTCACTGGATACTTCAAGTTTTAGAGCATGCTTTCTTGTGATTTATGCTTTCATTGGAATGCTTGGATATCATGTTTAGATGATGTTAGTTTATTTGACACATTTCCATAATATGATGTTTAGCATATGACTAGGAGATGTTATCTACTTGTAAGATTATCTTATGCTTTTCTACTAGCATGTTAGATTTCCTTATGCTTATATTGTAGCATATTTTAGTATTGACTTCCCTATTACAATAGCATTGATGATCTGATCAGTGGCTTGGGATGTTAGGCATGGGAGATGGCTAGAACTCATGATGGTCTTATGATGCTATTGACGGTTGGGAGGGATCACGTACTTAGTTTGGTTGCTCAATTATTGGGATGTTATTTCTGTACATTGCAATGTTGTTTATGTTCACTACGATGTTGTTTTCAGTACATTCTATTATTTCTATGATTTAGATGGATAGATGTTCCTCTTTCTTGTTACTTGGCATATTGTTGTTTATATACTTGAGTGTTCGCTCCTCAATCTATGTGGATCCAGTACTCCCCAGTGTGGAGGTCCTGAACTCAGTTTTTTTCCCTTTTGTATTTTTCTTAAGTGTTTTTGTGTTTCTATGGGCAAAATTTTATCAGCATGGTGTGACACAAAAATGTATCACATGCCCATTGAAACTTTTTCGTGCGTCCCTTGATTCTATCGCACACCTCCAGGAGAATTATCACACAATACTGGAAAGTATTGCACCTCCTTGTAAGATATGTCATACGACACCCTTAAAGTGTCACATGCCTTAAGGAGAAGTATCGCCCAATCCTTGAAAGTGTCACCCTCCTTCTTTAGAAATGTCGCACGATATTTTTTTTCGTTGTATCAAAGTATTGCCTGGTTTTTGTAAAAACTTGGGTGGGTGGGCAGCGAGCACTTTTTAGTTTGGTATGAACTTTTTGAGAATTCATTTGGACACCCTCTTCAGTGTTCTTCAACCCTATGGTGTCGTATTTTGATTTTAGTTGTGTGTGTTTCAGTAGTTAGTCTCTTGGAGTTTAAAATATATCTTTTAAGTATAAGTTGATGTATATTTAATTCTTTATACATAAGATAAATTTTAATATATGTGACGAATCTTTTGAGAAAGGTTTCAGACCTCTCAAATATAAGATAAAGATTCTAGAAAATTTTAGGGCTTCAGAAATTTAGACTTAGCCAATTTTAAGGGAATTAGGATTTCAGACTTAGCCAAATTTCAGGATTTTGCATTCTACCATAGCTTGGTGTTTTGTTGTTGAGTGGTCGTTTCTTTGAGCCCTCATCTTGTGCATGGTCATTGTTGGCTTTTGTTTGCATCTATCAGTTTGGTTGTGGCATTCAGAGATCCGTTGGTTGCTGGGATTGTGGTGAAGTCTTTCGTTGTGATCTTTGTAATCCCTATATGATGTTGTCATGTGCATTCATACTTGTAAAATAAAATATTTTGGCTTGTATTAAATCTTTTTTCTAAGGATCTTCGGGCAGGGCATTACACTACTTAATAGGATTGAAGGATTTCTAGTTTTTGTTAGGTCGCTAATGTCCTAGGATCTCCTGATGGAGATGTGTACTCCCTTGCAATGTAACATTCTCAAGGATTGGTGGTGGCTGGAGAAATTTCCATTTTCTAACTTCCTCTTTTAAAAAATCTACCTTCAAATTCTCCCAGCCTTAAAATTGAATCCTCAACTTAACAATAAGTGGAACTGTAGATTTTTAGAGAGGACATGGATCAACTTGAGTTTGCAAATTTGGAAATCCAAAGTGGAGGCAAATGCACAAGTTTTTTCTTGGAAATTTTTAGACCAAAAATTACTAGTTGGTGACAAATTAAGATTCTTGTTCATGAAAGCCAATTCATGCCCATTTTGTCATCAATCTGAAAATTTGAAACATATCTTTTGGAGTTGTCCTAGAGTAAGAAAGAAATGGAATGTCACATTTTAGCATTTTCTTGCTAGATTTTATCATACTTTGAGATGGAAGGAGGCAATCTTTGGGATTGGTCTTCATAAGAATATAGTTTCAGATACAATGCAGCAATGTATTTTGTTGCATATATGGAAAAGTAGATGTCGAACACCTTTTACTAATCATTGTTTGCATCCAGAAATAGATATTCTAGTGTTTTACTCAGACATGTTATTTGAACTAGTTTATCTATGTTTGTAATTGAAGATTAAGCATAAAGATGGAGCAAAATATCAGAGACAAATGGATGAGATCAAGTATCAATTTTTGCAACTGTAAAGAGGTGAAATAAAATGCTCTAGGCAGCTTCAACTTCTTAGTTTTAGAGTCTGATTGAATTTTTGTAATTGTTGCTACTTGCTTTATGTGACAAATTGTCAGTCTCTAGTTCTTAGGCCTTTCGGCTGATTATTTGTCTTAATGGGTTAGCTATTTTAAAGCCTTTCAACTGATTACAGTTTTTTTTGTTCAGCACTATTAGTTTGCTCTGTATATTCTTAACTGTAATCATTTATTTGTATTTTTTTATCAACTTTCTTCAATAAAATAAATAAATTTGTTTAATGGTTCAAGATGAAAAAGTTAGTAGTCATTGAAAAACTGATATGTGGTTGTTGCGTTGGATTCCCTCCACATACATGGCTATTTCTGCATTTCTTCCTACATATTTATTCTTCAGACGATTGCCGTATCATTTCCTCAATATACATGATTTCCACAGCATTTCCTTGATCTACACCTTGTTTCTGTTGGAAAACTTAATGCAGCGTTGACATTTGCCCCTGGAGCCAAACACCCACCTACCACCTGACAACTCATAAAAGATAGAAAACATGAATGCGGTAGGTGAGATTTTTGAATTTGGAAATGAGAGGGGAAAATGTTTTAGGTCAAAAGACAAAAGGAATGTTTCTACATTCATTCATTAATAAGCAGAGAGTTGTATAGATCAAGCAGATCAGATTAGAAGTTGCAGAGAAGAGCAGTGGAAGAAGGTCAACAGATCCAGTTGTCAGAGTGCAGAGAAGGAAGTTTGTTTATTTCGTGCCTGCAGTTGCACATCTTCTCTCTGATCATTCTATAAGTTTATTGTTCATTGGATTCGACCTGTGAAGCAGTGATTGCTCCAGGCATTTTTGTATGCAACCATTAGAGCTGCAAGTTTAAAGTTTGAAGTATTGAAGTCGTTTGAAATTTTAGGGTAAATTTAGGGTTTTTCTAGTTGAAGTCGAATGCTCCCAGATCTTGTATTGTTTTAAATCAAAGTTAAATACTAAGCAAGCAAGCATACTTGAATCTATTGTTCTTCCTCTCTACATTGCATTTGAGAAGATCTTTGTTGAATATTTTTAGTTCTGAGTCTCTGGTTTTAATCGTGAAAAGTTTCATGTGATATCCTGGTCGCTCAGCTTGGTCCCTGTTTCTCCACAGTGGAAGCCGAGCTCACTCGGCACCTTCCCTTGCCAAACTCTCCTCTTTGTGCTAAGTTCACTTAGCACCTGTTGCCTGTCACTTGGCACCTTCATGTGTCGAGCAAGTGCTGAGTAATTTCTACCACTCGGTACCTTCCTGTGCCAAGTACTTTCCTTAAGTGTCGAGCAACCTACCACTCGGCACCATCAAGTGCCGAGTAAAACTGGCACTCGGCACTTTCATGTGCCGAGCAATTTTTCAAGTGCCGGGTATAAATTTTAGGTTTAGGGTTGTGAGTTGTTGAAATATCAATTTGTATTTTTCTCACATGGTTTCAGAGCTTTGAGGCCCCACATCCACAGTGAGTTAGGGCATTTGTTTTCTTGGGATATTTGACATGGCAGGAGATACAGGAAAGATATGGCAGCAGCCACCATCATTTAATGGGCAGAATTATGATACATTTGCAAGGAAGATGAAAACCATTATGGTTGCAAATGATTTGTGGGAGTTTGTGGTAAATGGATTCAATGATGTGACTAATCCAACTCAGTATGCTACTCTCACAAATGCACAGAAGACTCATTTGAAAGAGTCAAGGAGGAAGGATGCAAAAGCACTAAGTTTGATTGAAGCAACAATGACAGAGTCTATATTCCCAAAGATTGCAGCAGAAAATTATGCAAAGTAAGTGTGGGGTATCCTTGAGACAAACTTCAAGTGGACTGATAAAGTCCACACAGTTAAGTTACAAAACATAAGGAGGGAGTTTGAGAACCTTTAGATGAAGGAAAATGAATCAGTTGCAGACTTCAGTTCAAGGACCTCCAATGTGATTAACCAACTGAAGTCAAATGGAGAAGACTATCAAGACCAGAGGATAGTGGAAAAGATATTGAGGAGTTTACCTCATAAATATGACCATTTGGTCATGACCATAGAAGAGGCAAAAGACCTCACTATTTTGACAATAGATGAGTTGACAGGTTCTCTTCAAACCCATGAGTATAGGATCAATAGATCCACATCTTCTTCTACCCAAGACCAAGCATTGAGCGCTCAGTCAAATTAAAGAGGAAGGGGAAGAGGAAGAAATGGCTCAGGCAGGAACTCCAGAGGTAGAGGCCGAGGTAATGGAGGACAAAGGAATGCTATAGCAGAAAGCTCAGGAAGAGCAGATGGAGCAAGTAGCTCACAAAATACTTCAAGAGGAGGTAAGAAAAACTACAACTCAAATAAGAGTAATGTATAATTCTACTACTGTCATAAATATGGGCATTATGCAAATGAATGCTGGAAGAAGTAGAAAGATCAGTCAGGACAAGCAAATGTGGCTGATGTGAATATGGTAAGTGAAAACACTGCCTTCATCATGTGTAATGTTGGTGAAGAAGGAAGCCCTGAGGTTTGGTACCTCGACAGTGGATGTAGCAACCACATGAGTGGTAATGAAACCTTGTTTTCATTCATTGACAAGAGTTTCAAATCAAAAATTAAGATGGGTAACAATGGAACCTTACTAGTTGTGGGCAAAGGATCTATTATGGTCCGCACCAAGAAAGGTGAGAAAAGGGAAATACAAAATGTGTATTTTGCCCCTGGTATGAAGCACAATTTGATGAGCATTGGTCAGCTCATTCAAAATGGACACAAAGCACTGATAGAGAATGACATGTGTGTCATTCAAGAAAAGGATGGGAGCAAGAACCTACTTGCAGCAGTTCAAATGACAAAGAACAGAATGTTTCCCTTGAGGATTGATACATTTTTCTCATCTCAAGTTATTGATGCACCTCCCACACAATCAGCTCTAAGGAGTGTGATTGAAGACCCCTCACGGCTATGGCACCTCAGGTATGGTCATCTTGGCTATGTTGGTTTAAATTTATTGTCAAATAAAAGAATGGTAGAAGGTTTGCCACATGTAGGAAATTCTTGTGACAAGTGTGAGGCTTGTATTTTGGGTAAGCAACATAGGCTTCCCTTTAATTCTGAAAATTCTAGGAGGGCTAGATATCCACTAGAATTAGTGCATACTGACCTAGTCGATCCTATGCAAGTTACTTCCATTGGGGGGAGTACTTATTTTATGACATTTATTGATGATTTTAGTTGTAGGACATGGGTGTATTTCTTAAAGAATAAATCTGAAGCCCTTGAAAAATTTGTAAAATTTAAAGCACAGGCTGAAAGAGAATGTGGACACTATATCAAGGTCCTAAGATCAGATAGAGGAGGGGAGTATACCTCCAATTCTTTTGTAAATTTTTGCAGGAAACATGGCATTAAGAAAGAGCTAACAACGAGCTATACACCACAGCAGAATGGAGTGGCTGAAAGAAAGAACAGGACCATTGTTGAAATGGCAAGGAGCATGATGAAAGAGAAAGGTCTCCCAACTGAATTTTGGGGAGAGGCTATGGCAACAGCAGTTTACCTAATTAATAGGTGTCCTACAAAAGCAGTCCATGATAGAATTCCAATGGAAGCTCGGTCACGAATAAGATGGACAGTTGAACACCTAAGGTTGTTTGGATGTGTTGCATATGCACATGTGCCTAAAGAGCAAAGACAAAAATTTGATGACAAAGGTGTGAAATGCATTTTCACAGGGTACAACACAGAATCAAAGGCACACAGATTGTATGACCCATTGAATAACAAGATGATGCTTTCAAGAGATGTGGAATTTTTTGAAAATTAGTCTTGGTATAGTTCAACTGATGAGTCATCGAGCACTTCTAGTAAAGTGCCATTTATGAGTGAAGAAGATGCTGATGAACAGCACGAAGAAGGAGTAAATAGAAGAAAAGGCAAGCAGATTCAAACATTGCCGAGATCCTCTAGGCATGATCGAGTGTCAGTGCCGAGTACTGGTAAAGATCGAGCTAGTCGGCAATGCAGTAGCAATGAAGATTTTAATCCCACACTCTCCTCCCTGTTACCAAGAAAGACCAAGAGTCTTAAGGAGTTATACCAAGATGAAAGGTATGAAGATTATGATGAGAGTGTTAATTTTGCATTATTTTTTCATAGTGATCCAGTATATTTTGAGGAAGCTATTAAGGAGAAGAAATGGTGTAATGCCATGGATGAGGAAATAGATGCTATAGAAAGGAATGAGACATGGGAGCTAACTGAATTGTCTCCAAACAAGCATGTGATTGGAGTGAAATGGGTCTATAAGACCAAATGTAATGCTGAAGGAAAGATTGATAGGCATAAGGCAAGGATGGTAGTTAAGGGCTACAAACAGCAGTATGGAAGAGACTATGATGAGACCTATGCCCCTGTTGTAAGAATGGAAACCGTGCGTGCTGTCATAGCAATTGCAACTCAGCACAAGTGGAAGGTATTTCAAATGGATGTGAAGTCCACCTTCCTAAATGGTGTACTAAAAGAAGAAGTATATGTGAAGCAGCCACCTGGTTATGAAATTGCAAGTGAAGAGAACAAAGTATATAGATTGAAGAGAGCTCTCTATGGGCTCAAGCAAGCTCCACGGGCATGATACAGTAGGATTGACTCATATTTGATGAGCAATGGCTTTAGCAAAAGCAATGGTGAGCCTACTCTTTACATCAAGGCAGCAGATGGTAATGTATTGATTATTGTCTTGTATGTAGATGATTTAATTTTTACAGGAAATGATAAGGCTCTAATTGGTGAGTTCAAAGAGGCCATGAAAAATGAATTTGAGATGACAGACCTAGGTCTTTTGAAATACTTTCTAGGCATAGAAGTAAAACAAATTCATGATAGCATTTTCATCTCTCAAGAAAAGTATGCAAGGCAGATCTTGGAGAGATTTAAAATGCAAAATAGTAAGGCAACCCCCACACCAACAGTAATAGGTTTGAAGTTGAGCAAGGAAGACTCTAGCAAGAGATTGGATCCAACACTATACAAGAGTATGGTTGGAAGTCTAATGTATTTGACTGCAACTTGGCTAGACCTAATGCATGCAGTGAGTTTGATTTTCAGATTTATGGAAACACCAAAGGATTTCCATTGGCAAGCGGGAAAAATGATCTTAAGGTATGTGAAAGGTACCAAGGGATTTGGGATTTTGTATACTGCAAATGATAATTTCAAGTTGGTTGGTTATACTGATAGTGATTAGGCTGGAAGTTTAGATGATAGGAAGAGCACTTCCGGATACATGTTTCATATGGGATCGGGTGCAATTTCATGGGCATCCAAGAAGCAACCTATTGTTGCTAAATCTACAGCTGAGGCTAAATACATTGCAGCAAATGCAGTAGCATGTCAAGCAATTTGGCTAAGGAGGATCTTGCTAGATTTGAATGAAAGGCAAGAGGATGGAACCACAATTTATTGTGACAACACCTCATCAATTGCATTGTCCAAGAATCCAGTCTTCCATGGGAGAAGCAAACACATAGAAATTAGATATCACTTCATCAGAGAGTTGGTGGAGAATGGAGATATCAAGATATAATTTTGCAAGTCAGAGCAACAGCTAGCAGATATTTTCACCAAGCCATTAGGCATTGGAACTTTTGTGCACCTAAGACAGAGTCTTGGTGTAGTTGTATGGATAAGCTTTGATCCTTGTTTTGTTTGGCTCGGGACAAAGGGGGGGTGTTGGAAAACTTAATGCAGCATTGACGTTTGCCCCTAGAGCCAAACGCCCACCTACCACCTGACGACTCAGAACAGATAGAAAACATGAATGCGGTAGGTGAGATTTTTGAATTTGGAAATGAGAGGGAAAAATGTTTTAGGTTAGAAGACAAAAGGAATGTTTCTACATTCATTCATTAATAAGCAGAGAGTTTTGCAGATCAAGCAGATCAGATTAGAAGTTGCAGAGAAGAGCAGTGGAAGAAGGTCAGCAGATCCAGTTGTCAGAGTGCAGAGAAGGAAGTTTGTTTATTTCGTGTCTGCAGTTGCACATCTTCTCTCTGATCATTCTGTAAGTTTATTGTTCATTGGATTCGACCTGTGAAGCAGTGATTGCTCCAGGCATTTTTGTATGCAGCCATTAGAGTTGCAAGTTTAAAGTTTGAAGTATTGAAGTTGTTTGAAGTTTTAGGGTAAATTTAGGGTTTTTGTGGTTGAAGCCGAATGCTCCCAGATCTTGTATTGTTTTAAATCAAAGTTAAATACCAAGCAAGCAGGCATACTCGAATCTATTGTTCTTCCTCTCTACATTGCATTTGAGAAGATCTTTGTTGAATATTTTTAGTTCTGAGTCTCTAGTTTTAATCGTGAAAAGTTTCACGTGATATCCTGGTCGCTTGGCTTGGTCCCTGTTTCTCCACAGTGGAAGCCGAGCTCACTCGGCACGTTCGCTTGCCGAGCTCACTCGACACCTTCCCTTGCCGAGCTCTCCTCTTTGTGCCGAGTTCACTCGACACCTGTTGCCTGTCACTCGGCACCTTCATGTGCCGAGCAAGTGCCGAGTAATTTCTGGCACTCGGCACCTTCCTGTGCCAAGTACTTTTCTTAAGTGCCGAGCAACCTGCCACTTGGCACCATCAAGTGCCGAGTGAAACTGGCACTCGGCACCTTCATGTGCCGAGCAGTTTTTTAAGTGCCAGGTATAAATTTTAGGTTTAGGGTTGTGAGTTGTTGAAATATTAATTTGTATTTTCCTCACAGTTTTGCTCAATTTTCCTGTCGCAAATCCTTTTAAGAAAGCTTCACAGCCCGCTCAACAAGAGCGCGCTCTTCTGTTGTTGAGCGTTGCAGGAGTTCAGGAAATTAATGGAAATGGCCAGCAGTAGGAGCTGTGTCATTCCGGTGGGTTATAACATGACAATAAATGAAGAGGATATACACGATGTAAGCCGGGCTCTCATCTTCCGTGTACCAGAGACGCTGCGAGATTCCAACGACCGTTTGTACAATCCACATCTTGTTTCCATCGGCCCTTTTCATTATGGGAAAGAGGAGCTGAGAAGCATGGAAATTTCCAAATCTGAGGCAATTCGAAGGATGCAAAAAAGGATTCAAAGGAAGAATCCAGAAGCTTTTGTCCACTCAATTGTTGAAGGTGACATATTGCTCAAGGACAAGGAGATCAGGGAATTCTATGGTGAGAATTTTACCAAAATCACTCCCATAGAGTTAGCATGGATGGTCACCAGAGATGCATGTCTTCTTTTTGAATTCCTAGTTAATTATGTGGGATCGAGTACCCGAGGTAAGCCTCTTTATGGCAGGGAAGTGACAGCATATTCCTGGACATATGACCCTGTCTTTGATGTCACTTATCAAAATCGGACAAGGGAGAAACTTATGAATGATATACTTCTTTCTGAAAATCAAATACCTCTCTGGGTTTTACAGCACCTGCTTTGAATTCAGCTGGGATCTACAGCAGAGGCTGACGTAAGGCTACGGGAATTAATGGATCTGCTACTGATTCGCACCACTAGACATAAAGTTTTTGTGTGGCATCGTGAGCATCCTTACAACACATGTTGTCATGTCCTAGAGGTAGTTTACCACGGTATGGTGGTTACGAATGTTAGCTCCTACTTGCCAACACCACAAGCACAGCAAATAATGAGCATCCGGCCAGATATGCCACGTTTTCTAAAGCTTCCCACGGCAGTGGAATTCGGCGCGCATTGGAGTGAAGATCTGCCCAGTGTCGCAAAAAGATGTACCAACAATGGAAGCGTCTGATCCAGCCCTTCAACGAACGAGGCAGCCATCTCATCTAGCCATTCAATTAATAAGGTTTGATAAGGAAACATCAACGCTTTATTTGCCTTAATTCAGGATAACTCCCCATTCAGACTCAATAATGAGAAGTATTATTGCAATGTAAGTGAGCATGAAAGATAAATACCATCCGAGACCAGTGACTCAGTTTGGTATATTTATGGACGAGTTTATAGACACCGAGGAGGACGTTGCGGTATTAAGGAAGGCAGAGGTGCTTAGCAATTTTCTTGAAAGCAATCAACAAGTGGCTGAACTTTTTAACTCCCTCACCAAAGGGATTGCTCCTGATCGGCGCTGCAAAGTCATTTATGAGGCCAGAAAGGGATTGTATCTGTACACGAGAAGAAAACACAAGATCTTATGGAATGAATTTGTAAGTACTTATTTTTTGAAGCCATGGCAGATTGCTGGTGCTGTGGGTGCTATATTACTACTTCTCATGACAGCAGCACAAGTAGTTTGTTTGTTTGTCAAATGCGGTTGTTTGTTTCTTAAATGCAGCCACTAAGACTTGAAAAAATATCTCTTTTCTCTTTCTTGTATGGGCTGAGACGCTTTTTCAAGATCACGGGTGCTTAAGTGCATTCCATGTTAATAGAGTACTGTATTATTGAGACTCTTATGACATATCTGTAAAGTTTTATATGAGTTCAACGTAAATAGTAGATTGATTATTGCTCTAATATTAAATTAATTATCATTTAGTAATAGTTTTAACAGGCTTTGGTAAAGTGATAAAGTGATAGGTTTCTTATGTTGGTTACGAAACTATTGGTAAATATTTTGACTTTTCATTTTGTAAGTTCGGTATCTATTGAAAACTGAGTTAACAAAATGGGAAAGCTTGAAACACCATTACCTCGTATTAAAATTAAAGGTACGCTATCTAATTGCTAGTTGTATGGAAAAGGAAAAATCATGCTGCTTAGAGAAGAACCTTCTTACATAGTGGTTAATATACTATATCAAATCAATAATTTCATGTTTGGAAGCAATGCAATTCTTTATATTGTAAGATTGTTTTCTATTATTTCAACAATAGAATAGAATAAAACAAGGGCTACATGGAGCACCAGTCCCTGCCTTTCGCAGACTTCGGGAGAGGTGTATGTTTGTTAGGAAGGATTAATGGGTAGAAGAGAGTAGGTGTTAGGTGAGAGCTGGTTGCAAATGCTTCTCGTCTAAGGGTGAGGGTGTAGGACCTATGCTTATCAGTGCAACACTTGTCAATGTAAGACCTATGCTTATCAATGCAGTAGTTATTGTGAAGCCAATAAGAAGACAAAGGAACCCAACTTGACATATGAATCATTGACATATGAATCATTAAAGAAGGGGATGTAGAACTCAGATGAGTAGAACCCTTGGAGGAAAATTGATTTCAGATCGTACATTTAGGTAGCATTGTGACAAATTGCACATTGATATCAGATTATACATTTAGTATTTTGATAAATTGCACATTGGCAGTTATGAGTTTTCCATTGACTCATTTAAAAGTCCTGAAAATATAATACTATTCAAATGAATACAGAAGACTGGTAAATTTTAGTTCACAACTGCAGAATCTAGAAACATGACTGCTCGTGGCTTTTTGTCTAACAAAGTTAGTAATTGATATTCACAACTAGCAGCATGTAAAATTTAGCTGATTCCAAACTGTGCTTGCATTCAACAAATGAGGAACACATTTTGTGTCTTTAATTCTAACATTCTACAGTGGAATTTTTCTCTTTGAACTTCTTGCTAAGAAGTTCAGAGCAGTGACATAAAATAAGAAAGTAGATGTTTGCTGAGATGTTCGGAGCAGTGACATAAAATAAGAAAGTAAATATATATACAATTACTGTGGAAAAATGTAAATAAGCTTAAAGCAGTGGCTTAAGATAAGAGAATAGATGGAATTATACACAACAGCTTGGCTGAAACTATTAACTCTGATATAGAATACAGATACATACAATTACTGTGAAAGAACTCAGATCAATGTAGAAAGATTTGGTTTGTCTACTATGGTTTAGAATAACGTATATGCAAACAAAGTAGTTATGTCTGAATTGGGAGACATAAAGAGAAAATAAAGTCTTTTGTTTATCATGTTTCCTATGGAGAGAGCAAGGAAATGGAGACTATTTGCATATTTTCACATCTTCTTAAGTCCATTTTATTTCTGCATCAGTAGAAATCAATGCAGCTAGATTGCATAAATGGTGAACACATTAAGAAAATATATAGCTGAGCCAAAATTTGTTTATATATATGTAAAAAAAGTGGTTATGTCTGAATCGGTATACATAAAGAGAAAATAAAATCTTTTGTTTATCATGTCTCCTATGGATAAAGCAGTGAAACGGAGACTATTTGCATATTTTCACATCTTCCTTAGAGATGGCATCTTCTTAAGTCCATTTGTTTCTGCATAAGTAGAAAGCAATGCAGTTAAATTGTATAAAGGGTGAATACATATTAAGGAAATATCACCTACTCAAAAAGATGTAGCTGAGCCAAAAAAAATTCTATGTTTGGAGTCTATATAAGTCTGGAAGCTACACAAATTCAAGAACAATTTCATTGAAATATGACATTTCCTGTTAAATGAATATTCTAGTTCAAATTTCTAAGTTTGCAGCACACTTTCAGTCATAGATAAATGTAACATCTTTAGATGACAGGAAAAGAGGTTGGTGTTAGAGGTAATGCCATTAGAAAGAGTGTAGAATGACTCGGAGGGAAGTCAATGCAAATTTCAAATGTAAAGACAAGAAGAAGAAGAGATTATAGAGTTACCATGTCAGTAGTTAATTGAAAAGTAAAGGCTTTGGAGCTTACACATTCTGTGGCTTTTTCTACTGAAAATATGTTGCGATCCAATGCAAGTGAAATTGTACCATGTATCTTTTGATGTCGCTCAAGGTAGATAACTATTGACATATTTTGTTTGTAGTTCTCTAATGGTATCATTGTTAATTTATGAATATGTTCTTGTAATAGCTTCTCATCCATAGTACATTTGACAGTTTCGTCTATAGTGCCTATTACACAATGCAGAAAAGGTTCATGTGCAAATGTGATTACCGTTACACATTGCAAGCAGTGGAAAGAGTTGGCAAGAGATGGTTGGCAGGCTATTGTTGGTCCGTGCACTATCAGTGGAAAGAGTTGGCAAGAGATGGTTGGGAGGCTATTGTTGGTTGGTAGCTAGATAGTGCACCGCAGTTGATAGTGTTCGAGATGTGCATTCCTAGTTTTCAGCGTGCCAGAAACCTGCAAAAGCAAACATAGGACCATTATTATAGACGTAGACTTTCTTAATAATATTGAAACAATTATATATGTAGTATCATTGCAACATTTTTAGGGTAAAGCTCAGTACAATTTGAAGACAAATGTAGATAGAGTATGTCTCAATAACATTTATAGAATCGACATTTCATACTCTACAAAGGCCATGACAGTGCATTGAGCAGCACAAAAGAGGGAACGCCTTGTGTTGAAGAAATCAACCTACACGTGTGCTATATTGTTCATTTCTAGAACATATACATTCATGAAGTCCTAGTCGTAAGGCTGGAGAGTTTCCCAGATATAACTTGCAACTTGAAGTTCTTCCTGCTCAGAAGCATAAAAATATAGGGAAACATTAAAAAGGAGATAATTTGATTTTGCATACTTATTGTAGTTGCCCTCACAGTAATAAATCTTCTCAAAGATAGCTATTAAAATTAAGTTAGAGCATTTGCGTGAAATGCCAAGTGCTTAAGTTCAACTACTGTTAATGTGATGTGCTCATTCTAAAAATGAGCTAAGCATTTATTAGAAGAGCTGATGAGATTTGTCCCCAACCATTGGGAACGTATTTGAGCCTCGAAGACTAGAAGGCTGCTTATTAAAATATTAAGTTTCTGTTCTCCAAACTGAACAACAAGAGTATATTACTATTTAGTATTCGTAATCTTCACGAATGTGTGCACTCTCAAAGAACACAAAAACTAGAAGCTTAAAAAATTGTTTGAGAGTCTTGTACCAACTTATCAGATCAGACGTGGATCCCGAAGCTATGTGAATTTGCAATAACCAGGCAAGGACGTATCACCAGATGTTGGCCATTTGAAAAAAACTTTTAGGCACAAATAAAAAATCTAGTCTATAAATTTCTGGGCTAATGCATTGCTCAGTTTTGGTTTGTTCGGTAAGTAAATAGTTCTGAACTTGTCATTCGAAGTGACCAGGTGAACAACACGAAGCTCAACGTACCTGCCCTGTTATACATGTATGTAAAATGTGGAGGCATAGGCAAGGCACATCACATGTTAAATCGGGAAGGGGGACATTTCTTCATAGCAATAGTCTCTATGTTGGACACCAAACTCCTACCTAAAGAGAAATGTTTTTCAACTTAGTGTAATCAGCCCTTTTCTTTAAAGAACAATTAAGCTACGTTCTAAATATTGGGATTTTGAATTAGGGTATGTCCTTCCTACTATTTGAATTCCTATCACACTTTCCCGTTATGTTACTCTTGAATTGATGAGGGTGGTTCATGTCTCGGTGAGGCATAGAATACTCTGCACATGTAAGATTGTAATGGTATAGTATAGAGGGTTAGGACTCCCCAAGGAAGAGGCTTTCTATAGCTCATGAGAAATCTGGCATATGTTGGGACAAATTTTTGTTATTCTGATGTAACATTTTAAAGCATTAATCCGAAAGCAAGGATTGGATTAGTTTTCCAATGACCATCGATAAATATAGGTATAATACTAGATGTAAGAGAGAGAATTATTGCCCTCTCAAAAATTCCATTTAGGGCAAGTTATGCATAACTTGGTATTGTAAGGACCATCCAATCCTTAAAATAAAATATAAAACATTTAGAAAGATATTCCATCTTACTAACACAATTTATCAGTCTTTTTTTATAAAAATAAAAATTTTAATTTTTTTTAAAAAATCTTAAACTAGATTGCTCAGGAGATTTTCATCCTCGAGTTGTCCATATAGGAGTTAGTATCAATTAGCCAATCCAAGCTCTTCTATCATGGGCAAAGTAGTGGGTCTATCGGGCTAATGTTCTATCTCACCGTGATAGGTACTTAAGCATTTTAAGTAGCCATCTTCAGTCATACATCTATGCATATGGGGTAGGCTAACAAGTAAGTGACCATGATTCCATAGCTCCATGCATCCAGGATGGGAACCCGATGAACACATAAGTGACCTTCTTGGGTCATACCTTTCACTTTATGGGGTAGGTCAACAATAACAAGTAAGTGACTTGAAATCCATACCTCCATCTGACTAAGATGGATTATTATATGGGATAGAAATAAACTTTGCTCTCAGCAGAGTATTTCACCCTTTGGGACCAATCTAGGTCCAGGTGGCTTGCAAGAAATTACATAGTCTACCCAAGACTGAGCCAAGGTTCTTTGCAAGGTTTATCATTGCCAATAGGTCCACACCTTTCCCTAGATTTTGGGCCTTTAGCTAGGTGCAAGACTACCATAAAAATTACCATGTCCTATACCCCTTCTCGGGTTTCAGGTATTCGACCAAGTATAGGTACCTTTCTGAGGATCTTTAATTTTTATTACCAAGTTTTTAATTTAAGCTTTGGAATAAATTATAATTTAATGAGGGATAAGTAATCATAACACCTATGTCCAAAGTATCTATACTTAGGAGGTATTCTTCACCTTCCAAGCTGCCTACATACTTGTATCCATGGGATCAAGTTATCAATAGAATGTGCACTCGCTACCGATATGTATTTCTCTTTGTACTAAGTTTGATGTAACTACTATGGAGATGACCCTTTTGGGGTTTTCTTTGTTTCTAAGAAGTTTTTCATCATCATACACCCACTAAGGTGAATCGGGTGACAATCCTAAACATCCACTATATTATCTACAAAACTAGCTTTTAGAGTTTTAATTTGTCCATGTATAATTTTTACCTATGCATATGTACCCTAGTCTCTCACTTGGTTATTTGTTGTATGTCTTCCCAACTAGGGTAGCTAGTTAGCTACCACACATAATACATCCTCTTAGATTGTTGGTGAGTAGTATGATTATGATGGAAGGGGGTCACCACTTTATATGAGTAAATAATCCAATAAACTTATTTTTTTGAAGGCCAATGCAAATTTAAAACAATATATACTTACATCTAGTATAAGAACCACCCAACAACTATAATATGCAACGCTAAAGATAACATATTGTGCCTATGCTGCAAATAGGTTTTGATTTTTTTGCATAGAAGGATAATATCTATCGATTTAGTATTACATTTAATTAATAGCTAAAGATTTTTTTTTTACTGGGCCATTGTGTTAGAAGTTGTAATCTTTCCTTGGTGTGTTTATAAACCAAGGTTAGACCTCCTTTCTTTATTGTTATAATATATTAGGATATAAGCCAAGGTATCCTAATATATTTCTTTTTTGTCCTTTTTCCACTACATCTTATTTTGTCCTCTAGTGGAATATGTGAGGACAAATATTTATTGTAATTTGTAATTTAAATTATTCCTCCTTAAGAGGAATCTCACACTTGGCTTCACACACTTATGAATGGTGGCATTCATAGACATGGGAGTTACTTTCTAACTCCTCTCTCACATTTCTATTTAAGAGATGACCCTCCTTTCTCATTTCTAATGAGGTTTCTTCCTCTTCTCATGTATTGTATGAGCGATTGCTCTCTCTCTCTCTCTCTCTCTCTCTCTCTCTCTCTCTCTCTCTCTCCCCTTAGGCTTTTCATGCCTCATTCATAATGTCACAAGGGGTTTTCTTTGCTTTCCCCTTTCCAAATATCTTGTCTCATGTTGTTGGATCTTGAAGCTTTCTCTCTCCTATCTTATGGTAATATCTATTCATGCATTAACTCGCTTAGATTCTTTCCTAGTATTGCTTATTTTCATATTTATTTTTCCATTTCTAACAGGACCATATAGAAAATAAAAGAGATTACCATAGCTAATAACACTGGATAATCATGGGTGTGGAGGCATTCCATATTAGGAAGAGATAACACAATACTAAATATATATTTGTTCATAGCCTTTCTTTTAAGATTCACAATAGACTCTTAGTTCTATTTGTAGAAATAAATTTTACTACAAACTATTATGCTATTTGTAGAGATAACTAAGAGAGATTTTCTAGATTTACTTTTAAAATATACTGTAACAAGCATGTCAACTCCCATTCTGTATCAATCCTTATTCAAGGGTAATGGTTGTAGGATGTTTCTAGCAAGCTAGTTCAAGACAAATATAGACATAGAAGTTCATAAAACTTGTGTTATAATTTCCAACAATTCATTTGTAATATTGAGACATCTATCAAATAATTGACAGTCATTCATTACCCCTTCCTGAGAGTAGACTACTATAATTTTCTAATTATTTAAAACTTATGGTTGGAATAGAAATAATGAGAATAGCGCAAACTTGGCCAACCAATTTCACTTCCTCATTTCAATAGAAATAATGAAGAGAGAATACATAATTATATCAAAATTACTTTCAGACTTATGTCTAGACTAAACTGGGATTATTTCCAAAACTTTACATAGATTTTTTTTTTTTTTTTTTTTAAAGCTTAGATTTAAAAGATATGGAAAACATAAATACTTTTCCAACATTGTTTTTTTTATAACATGATCACAATATAACCCAGATGTGTAACAAGAATGGTGTAGACATGGTAGGCTAACTGAAATAACTCTACTGCCAAGATATATTCCACTATAACACTACCATAAAAGAGAAAAATTGGCTTTTCTTTAACATCTACCAGTTGTAAATCTAAAATAGCCACTTGTATCTTTCAATCCTAGTACTTTTTTTATTATTATCTTATGTAACAACCTCCATACACAACCGAGATGAAACTAAAAGGAATATTTCCTTAAATAAATTTTCAACATACCTACTTTGGCTAGGAAATTTAGGTGAGAAGGATAGCAAGAAATATGTTACTGTGATGTCAAGCTAATGCCTTTGACATTATTGTGCTCTCCTTCTTGCTACTACTTCTGTATGTATCTATGATTCCTCCTACAAGAGGCAATGGAGCACAACACTAAGTAAGGTTCGATCTTCCCCAATTTCTGAAATTCCTTTCAAGTATCCCCCAATGACCCATCAAGAGGGTGCACTCTTCTCCTTTTATTCCTAGTTCTTTTGTCAGTAGAAACCCTAGGGCCAGACTCTCTTCTCATTACTGCTGCACACTTTTGGACTAGTCCAAATCTGATTTACTTATTCCCCAAGCTTCCACATTTCTAATGCCCCTTTTTCCCTCCATTCATAGCCTGCAATGTTTTTCTCTCTAGTCTAAATCTGGACACATCTCATCTCTTCCCAATGCTGAAGAAACATTATTCATTCTCCTCCCATAGATATACATATGTCTCCCTTTTGCTCTTTTTGCAAGGAATGAATTTACATATATATAAATGTGTTGGATACTATTGCAGAAAAGTTTTATTATTATACTTTTTATAAATTTTGTTTTATAGAGTTTTTCTTTTGTCTTTATTATCCATATGGTTTATTTTTGTTTCATAGCCTAGTAAAGCACCATATATATTTTAAAATTTGGCTAAGGTAATTTGGCCATAGTTAGTAAAATCATAGTATTTAATAATTGTTTATTCACTATTAGGATACTACTAGTGATTAGTTTTTTATTTTATTTATAAAAAAAAATTATATTACTTATCTAAGTTTATTGTGGATTTATTATTATTTTATTTATATATATATAGTTGATTGATCTAAATAATAATTATTCTTTTGTTCCTAATATTGTGCATTGAATAACCAGGAATCATACCAAGAAAGCATCTAATTTCAAATAATTGGATAGATAATATGTTAGACATTAAAATTAATTAAGTTAAATGGTTACAGAAAGAAAAATAATTAACACGTAAATAAAATAAAATAAAAAGGTCCACACCATTTAAGTTAATTGCAATATAATGAAATAATCACCATACTATTAAGAAATAAAAAATTGTTTTAACTTAAATAGTCACCAAATTTCTGCATAATTTAATCTAGAAGGTTAAAGTCCCCATCCCCCCCCCACACCCCACACCCCCCACCCCGTCGACAAAAAAAAAAGAAAAAAGAAAACAACAATTAAAGCAAGATTATTTAAATAATTATGTCTAACATTTGATAGCTCAACTATATTAGATAAACATGAGATGTTTTAACAATGAACATCTAGAAAATAAGTCACTAAGTTAAAGAATTAAAAAAAAAAAAATTTATAGAAGAAACATAAATAAATAAAACAATGGCAACCTTATCAAATCATCTACAAGTACATGAAGATTTGTAAATGATGGCATAGAGGTGTCGTGACATCCATCCCCCCTAAAAAAATGCATCATCCTGATGTATAAGTGTTTCAATATTATATTTAGAATTCACCATCAATTTAAAGTATGTGTAACAAAATTGCGCAAGCATTAAACATTAGAGGTAAACTCTGCTAACATAGTTCAATCATTTTTCAAATCAAATCCTAACTATTATGATTTCATTCAAACATCATATATCAAATGTCAATGTCTATGTTATCCAATATCAATTCCTTATAAAGTTATCAAAATATCAACTAACAAAGTATTTAAATTCTTAAGGATTTATCAAAATAACATCAAAATAAGAACACCAATAGCTAGTTTTGATCTTCAAAATAAATAAGTATAATGTTTCTCCATTTTTGCAGTATCTTCCTAGGTTGCAGTTTCCATTGAATACTGATCCCACTAGACTTTATATTGATCCACCATTCTGTTGTGCAACTAGTACTATCGCCTCTCTATGATTTAGTATGGTTCAATTGTTATAGTTCCTAGTTCTTCCACCTACAGTGTATTCCAGTTCAAAATGTGTTTAGGGTCAAGTTTATACCTTTTTAGCAAGAATACATGGAACACATCATGAATATAACTCAATGTCTTAGGCATGGCTATGCAAAAAGCCACTAGATTAATCTCCTTTACAACTTCAAAGGGTCCAACATAGTGTGGGGCTAATTTGAATTTTTTTCCAAAAGATATGCAACTCTTAAGAGGACAAACTCTAAGAAACACTTTTTCATTGATCTAAAAATTTTGCAAAGTTCTAATTTTATTAGCATAACATTTTTGCCTATTAGTTTCTTCCTTCATTCTCTACCTAATTAGTTGTACTTGATTATCCATGTCCTATAACATCTCAGGCTCAGTTATGACTCTATCCTCCAATCTGTCCCAACTTAATGGTGTTTGACACTTCCTTCTGTAAAGTGCTTCAAATGGAGCCATACCAATAGTAACCTAAAAGGAATTATTATAAGAAAATTCCACTAATGGTAAATATTCCTCCCATTTGGTTTGCTGATCCATACAATATATACAAAGTAGATCTTCTTAAACTTGATTAGTTCTCTTTGTTTGCCCATTAGTTTCTACATGGTATGATGTACTAAAGTTTAGTTGTGTTCCCAAGGTAGCTTGTAAGGTGGTCCAAAACCTAAATGTGAATTTAGCATCCCTATCTAAAATAATCTTTTTCGGTATGCCATGTAGCCTAAAAATTTCTTTAATAAATTTTTGAGCTATGGCTAGAGTATCATCTTCCAAATTTCCTCTGATAAAGTGAGTTTCTTTGGTAAGCTTGTCTAAAATTACTAGAATGCAATTATGTCTATGGGATGTCATAGGTAACCCCTGCATGAAATCCATGCTTACAACTTGCCATTTATATTATGGCACAATATGTGGATAAATTAATCCTACAGGGTGCAAGTGTTCAACTTTTATCCCTTGACATTCAAGGCATTTAGCTGTTGTTGTGACTACCTAGGTCTTTTTTTATACCTAGCCAAGAGTACAGTTTCTTTAGATCAGCATACATCTTGTTCACTCCAAGGTGTCCAGAGTAGGGAGTTCTATGGGCTTCAATTAAAATAGTTTCTCTTAATCCTCTAAGATTGGGAACATATATCCAACTTTGATATTTCATTGCCCCACAAGGTTCCAAAGTGTATCCTTCATACTTGGGTTGAGTAGATGAATTTTTAAGTGCATCATTAACCTGTAGATACCATGGATCTTCAACTTGCTCCCCAAAAATTGATTGTTTCAAATCTACTTGTAAGGAAGAGATTGCCAAGATATGTTGCCTTTTATTTAGGGCATTAGCTACCCAATTTTCTTTCATTTTGATATACTCAATTCAAAAATCATACTCACTTAAAAATTCTAAGCATCTTCTTTGCCTTGCATTTAAGTGTGGTTGAGTAAAAATGTACTTTAATCTTTGATGGTCAGTTTCCAACTCAAAAGGTTTTCCTAACAAGAAGTGCCTCTATTTTTGTAGTGTGTGCACTATGGTAGCCAACTCAAGATCATGTGGAGCTTAGTTTACTTCATGAATTTTCAGCTTTCAGGATTCACAAGCAACTACACCTTCATCTTGCATCAGGACTCCCCCAAGACCTTCAATAGATGCATCTGTGACTACCACAAAGTGGCCATTAGGGTTAGGTACCCTGCAAATAGGTGATGGTGTTAATATTTCTTTTAAAATCTGAAATTCTCTTTTGCATATTTCTATCCATATAAATATTTTATTCTTCTTTTGCAATGTTGTGATAGGACTGGCTATTCTTGTGAAGTCCTTGACAAACCTTCTATAATACCCAACTAAACCCATGAAACTCCTTACTTTAGATACATTATTAGGAATTGGTCATTCTGCTATACCTTTGACCTTATTAGGATCCATAGAGATGCCTTCGACAAATATAATATGCCCTAGGTAATGAATATGCTTTTCAAAGAAGGCACACTTCGATAGCTTTCCATATAACTGATGTTTATGAAGCCTTTGCATTACTAATTTTAGGTGGGTTGTGTTCTTCTTCACTTCTAGAGTAAATCAAAATGTCAACTAGAAATACTATCACAAATTTATCTAGGTAATCATGAAATACACTATTCATTAGATTCATAAAAGTAGCAGGTGCATTAGTTAGCCTAAAAGGTACTACTATGAATTCATACTGGCCATATCTAGTTCAAAATGTTGTCTTTGGTATATCCTCATCCTTTATTCTTAACTAATGGTATCCTACTTGCAAATCAAAATTTGAGAATATCATCGCTCATTTCATTTGATCAAATAAGTCATCAATTTGGGGTGAAGGATACATCTTCTTGATAGTTACTTTATTCAACATTCTATAGTCAATGCATAGCCTCAAGGTTCTCTCTTTCTTTCTAACAAATTTTATAGGAGCAGCCTATGGGAATATACTCAGTCTAAGTAGCCCTTTATCCAATAGTTCTTGCAATTGTATTTTCAATTCCTAGAGTTCTGTAGTATTCATCCTATAAGGTACCTTAGATACTGGAGTTGTCCCTAGCATTAGTTCTATTCAGAAATCAAATTCTCTTTTAGGTGGCATTCTTGGAAATTCTTTGGGGAATACATCCCAGTACTTGAGGAGAAATGGGCCATTCTCAAATGTAGGAGTTTCCTTTTCCTCATTTTCATTTAATGTTACCATAAAAATTTGGTTTCTCCTTTCTTGCCTTGCTTTCTTTAATTACATAGTAGAAATAGTCACTATGGCTATGGGTTTTTATGTGCCATAAATCTCAGCCTAGTACCCATTATCATCTATGCAGTGTACTATCTTATGGAGACAATCCATTCTGGCTTTATGTTTAGTTAGCTAGACAATCATATGATAGATTCCCAAGGGAGCAACATATAAATCCACCCTAGTACTTATCCTAGGAAACTCAAGCAATGCATCCTTTAGACATTTTTCAACTATCCTAACAACCGTATTCCCATATTGGACCATCCATGATGCATCCATTTCTATTACTGGTAATAACATTGTTTTAACTAGTTCTAGAGATATGAATTTTTTTGATGAACTAGTATTTATCAAGATGCAAATAGGTTTTCTAAAAGGTGTACCTATGGCCTCCAAGGGTGTATTTTGATGGTAGGTTTGATAGTTCCTTATTGCAGCATAGATTTGGCGTTGTGAAGCCAATGGCTTAGGAACTACTCTCAATCCCCTAGGGCAATCCCTAGAAAAATGGTCTCCCCTGCATCTAAAACATCCTCTAGTAGGCTGGGTGGGAGCTTGGGGCTATGCATTTTTCCTATTCTACTATGCATTCCCATTATAGTTACTTCCTTGATTCTAGTTTGGTGTTGGCCCTCTAAACCCTCTCTTATTGTTATCATTTTTTCCTTGAGAGTCCCTGTGTTCTACTCTTCTTTTGAAGGGAGGTTTCTTATCTTGGAAAGAGTGCCTATTATCTACTAAGGATTGAAGTTTACTTTCTTGCTTTTGAGCCTTTTCTAGCACTCAATTCATCTCTTTGAGAATAAACATATCCACTTCAGCTCTGATCTCTATGTTCAAACCCAAGATGAACTTTCTGGCTTGAGCTCGTTCATCCTTCTAGTAAATGGAGACAAACTTCATAAATTTAGCAAAGTGATCCCAATTTTGTTGTACAGATAATAAACCTTGCCTCAGGTTCATGAATTCTATCATTTTTTCATCATAGTAAAGATGAGGGAGCCATAATTCCCAAAAGTGCTCTACAAATTGTTCCAAGCTCAAGGTGACTTTAGTATAATTGAATTCCTCCTTAATATTGGTCCACCAACTAGCTACTTCACCTATAAGTTGATAAGCTCCCCATATGGCCTTCATGCTAGTCGAGTAATCTTTTTATTTCAAAGTACTTCTCCATCTCTATCAACCAATCTTTTGTAGCACCCCCGACATGTCTTCCATCAAATTTAGGTGGGGCAATCTTTTTTATATTCTTGGAAGTATCAAATACCATTCCAAATTTATTGGGTCTATTACCTATGTTCGGTTTAGGGGGAACATTTGTGAGTGGTGTAATTTTCCATTCAGCTCTATGATGATGGAGCTCCTCAGATCTCTCTGGGTTCTCCATAATATTCTCAAGCTACCCTTTTCGGTTAGTAAGATCATTCACTATTTGTTGGAAGTTATAAATTTGATCTTGTTGTTCCCTTAACAAGTTAATGAGCATCTCTATCCCATTTTTAGCTTGCTCATTTGGATTTTTCTCTAGGGTAGAGGTTGCATCTCTACCTCCCCTTCTACCATGCAAACCCCTAGTTCGAGCCATCGGTACCTTGAAATATACATGCCAATAATGATTGTTCATTAGTATGCAATATTTTAAAATTTCAATCCCACTCTTTTATCGATCATGAGTTTTCAAATACTAAGGAACATAGTTTTTAAACAAAACAGTAATTTTTTTTTGCAAGATCATCTTTATTTTATTTATGTTTTATACATAATTTTACAAAGATGCAAATTATAGGTATAGTTTTCACTGCTATGTGTTTTACAATTACACATAACTCCTTGCACTTTACATTTTAATACACAACACTTTACACTTTACATATTTATACAAGTCTTTTTAGCAGAGAACCTACTTTTCTTCCCCTTCCTCTTCTTGTTCCTCCTCAGACTTGGAAACAATGGGTACATTCCTTGGATTCACTTGTTCATAATGCTCCATTATTTCCTTACTAATAATAGTTGCATTACATCCTATTCCAAATGGAAAGTCCTGCACAACAGAAAGTTTCATTTGTATTTGTTTCTACCTTACATTGCCCCCCTGGTTCATATTTGTTTCCAAAATGCCTATATGTGGTGGTGAGGGGACATCCACTAGTTAAACTCGAGGTTTGGGTATTGTGACTATAGGGGGTTTTCTCCTCTTTCATACATAAACCTTTTCAACCATTCTATGACATTATTTAACAATTGTTAGAAGTCCCTCTAATACATCATATTTATACAAATTTTAATTCGTTTCATTTGTACATTCATTGTCATAAGCTTGAGTAGTCAAAAGTTGAGTAGTAGGACTTTGGGCCAAGTATTTGAACTAGGCTCTGATACCACATGTAAGAATCATCTGATCCTTAAAAAAATATAAAACATTTAGAAAGATATTCCATCTTATTAACACAATTTAGCAGTAGTTTTTTTTTTATATAATGAATTTAAATAAATCTTAAACTAGATTGCTCAGGATATTTTCATTGTTGAGTTTTCCATATAGAACTTAGTATCAATTACCTAATTTAGGCTCTTCTGTCATGGGAGAACTAGTCAGTCTATCGGGCTAATGTTCTATCTCATTGAGATAGGTACTTAAGCATTTTAAGTTGCCATCTTTGGTCATACCTCTATGCATATGGGGTAGGCTAACAAGTAAGTGATCATGATTCTATACCTCCATCCATCCGAGAAGGGAACCCGATGAACACAAATTTAACCTTCTTGAGTCATACCTCTACCTATATGGGGTAGGTTAATAGTAACAAGTAAGTGATGTGGAATTTGTACCTACATTTTACCGGATGGGTTATTATAGGGGACAAAAATAGACTTTGCTCTGATCAAAGTCTTTCACAGTTCAGGACCAATTTGGGTCTGAGCGGCTTGCAAGAAATTATACAGTCTGCCCAGGATTGAGCCAAGGTCATTTGCAAAGTTTATCATTACTAATATCTCCACACCTTTCCCTAGATTTTAGGCCTTTAGCCAGGTGCAAGACCATCGAGAAAATTACTAAGTCCTATACCCCTTCTTGAGTTTCGAGCATCTGACTAAGTATAGGTACCTTCCTAAGGATCTTTAATTTTTTTACTAAGTTTTTAATTTAAACTTTGGAATAAATTATAATTCAACAAGGGATAAGTAACCACAACACCTATGTCCAAAGTATCTATTCTCAGGAGGTATTCTTCACCTTCCAAATTGCCTACATACCTGTATCCATGGAATCAAGATATCAATGGAACTCACACTCTCTATAAATATGTAGTTCTATTTGTACTAAGTTTGATATAACTACTATGGAGATGACTCTTTTGGGGTTTTCTTGGTTTCTGAGTAGTTCTTCACCATCATACACCCACTAAGGTGAATTACACCACAATCCTAAACATCCACTATATTATGCACAAAACCATCTTTTAGAGTTTTAGTTTGTCCATCTATAATTTTTACCTATGCATATGTAACCTAGTCTCTCACTTTGTTATTTGTTGTTTGTCTTCCTAATTAGGGTAGTTAGTTAGCTACCACACATAATATGTCCTCTTAGATTGTTGGTGAGCTAGTATGATTATGATAGAAGGGGGTCACCGCTTTATATAAGTAAATAATCCAATAAACTTATTTTTTTGGAGGTCAATGCAAATTTAAAACAACATATACTTACATCTAGTATAAGAACTACCCAACAACTGTAATATATAATGATAAAGATAATGTATTGTACCTATGCTACAAATAGGTTATGAGTTTTTTACATAGAAGGATAATATTTATCCATTTAGTATTACAATTATTTAATAGCTAAATATATTTTTTTTACTAGGCCACTGGACTATATAGAAATTAAAAGAAATTACCATAGCTAATAGCATTGGAAAACCATGGGTGTGGAGGCATTCCATATAAAGAAGAGATAACACAATACTAAATATATATTTTTTCATAGCCTTTCTTTTGAGATTCACAATAGACTCTTAATTCTATTTGTAGAAATAAATTTTACTACAAACTATTATGTTATTTGTAGAGATAACTAAGAGAGATTTTCTAGATTTACTTTTGAAATTTACTATAGCAAGCATGTTAACTCCCATTCTATATCAATCCTTCCTCAAGGGTAAAGGTTGCAAGATGTTTCTAGAAAGCTAGTTCAAGACAAATACAAAAATAGAAGTTCATAAAACTTGTGTTATAATTTCCAACAATTCATTTGTAATATTGAGACATTCTGTCAAACAATTGGCAATCATTCATTGCCCCTTCATGAGAGTAGACTACTATGATTTTCTAATTATTTAAAACTTATGGTTGGAACAACAATAATAAGAGCAATGCACACTTGGCTAAACAATTTCACTTCCCCATTTCTATATAAATAAAGAAGAGAGAATACAAAATTGTATCAAAATTACTTTTAAACTTATGTCTAGACTAAACTAGAATTATTTCTAGAACTTTACATAGATTATAAATAAATAAATAAATAGCTCAGCTTTAATAGATATGGAAAAAAAAACCTTTTCTAGCATTGTCTATTTTTATAATATGATCACAATATAACCCAAGTGTGTAACTGGAATGGTTAGACATGGTAGGCTAACTGAAATAACTCTAGCATATTTGATTGTAACACTACCATAAGAGAGAAAAATTATGTTTTCTTTAACATCTACCAGCTATAAATCTAAAATAACCACTTATATCTTTCAATCCTAAAACTTTTTTTTAAATTATCTTATGCAACAACCTCTATACAAAACCTAGATGAAATTAAAAGGAATATTTCTTGAAATAATTTTTCAACATAGCTGGTTTGGTAGAGAAATTAAACTAAGAAGAATAGCAAGAAATTTGTTACTATGATGTCAAGCTAATGCCTTTAACATAATAGTGTTCTCCTTCTTGCTGCTACTTCTATATGTATCCATGTTTCCTCCTGCAAGAGTCAATGGAGCACAACACTAAGTATGGTTCGATCTTCCCCAATTTTTGAGATTCCTTTCAAGTATCCCCCAATAACCCAACAAGAGGGTGCACTCTTCTCCTTTTATTCCAAGTTCTTTTGTCAACAAAAACCCTAGGGCCAGACTCTCTTCTCATTTATGATGTACTCTTTTGGATCAGTCAAAGTCTGATTTACTTATTCCTTGAGCTTTCACATTTCTATTGCCTCATTTTCCCTCCATTCATAACCTGCAATGTTTTTCTCTCCAATCTAAATTTGGACATGTCTCATCTCTTCCCAATCCTGAAAAAATATTCTTCATTCTCCTCCCATAGATACGTATGTTTTTTCCTTCTATTTTTTTTTGCAAGGAATGAATTTACTAATATAAATGTGTTTGGATGTTATTGCCCAAAGGTTTTATTATTATAGTTTTTATAAATTTTGTTTTATAAATTTATTTTTTGTCTTTATTATCCATATGGTTTATTTTTGTTTCATAGCCAAGTAAAGGACCATATATATTTTAAAATTTGGCTAAGGTAATTTGGCCATAGTTAGTAAAATGATAGTATGCAATAATTGTTTATTCACTATTAGGATACTACTAGTGATTAGTTTTTAAAAAAATAAAAATTATATTACTTATATAAGTTAATTCAACATTTTTTATTATTTTCTTTTGATATACATACATTGCATGTGTGTGTGTGTAGTTAATTAATCTAAATAATTTTAATTTTTTTGTTCTTAATATTGTCCATTGATAAACCAAGAATCATACCAAGAGAACATTTAATTTCAAATAATTAGATAGATAATATCTTAGAGATTAAAATTAACTAAGTTAAATGGTTACAAAAAGAAAAATAATTAACAAGTAAATAAAATAAAATAAAAAGTTCCTCACCATTTAAGTTAATTGCAATATAATTAAATAATCGCCATCCTAGTAAGAAAAAAAAATATTTTAACTTAAATAGTCACCAAATATCTACATAATTTAATCTAGAAGGTTAAAGTCCTCAACCTCCCATCCCCCCCCAACTCCCAAAAAAAAAAATAAAGCACAACCAAAGCAAGATTATTTAATTAATCATGTGTAACATCCCAATAGTTCAACTATATTAGATAAACATGACATGTTTTAATAGTGAACTTCTTGAAAATAAGTCATTAAATTAAATAATTATTTTATTAAAAAAACATAAATAAATAGAATAATGGAAACCTTATCAAATCATCTATAAGTACATGAAGATTTGTAAATGATCGCATAGAGGTGTCGTGACATCCTTCCCCCATTAAAAAAATGCATCGTCTCGATGTATAAGTGTTTCAAAATTATATTAGAAATAACCATCAATTTAAAGTATGTGTAACAAAATTGTGCATCCATTAAACATTAGAGGTAAACTCTGCTAACATAGTTCAATCATTTGTCAAATCAAATCCTCACTATTATGGTTTCATTCAAACATCATATATCAAATGTCGACTTCTATGTTATCCAGTATCATTTCCTTATAAAGTTATCAAAATATCAACTAACAAAATATTTAAGTTCTTGAGGAGTTTATCAAAATAACATCAAAATAAGAACACCCATAACTAGTTTTGATCTTCAAAATAAATAAGGATAATGTTTCTCCATTTATGTGGTATCTTCCCAAGTTGCATTCTCCGTTGAATATGGATCCCATTGGACTTTAAATTTATCCACCATTTTTTTGCACAACTGGTACTATCGCCTCTCTATGATTTTTTATAGTTGAATTGCTACAGTTCTTGGTTCTTCCACCTACAATGTATTCTAGTTCAAAATGTGTTTAGGGTTAGGTTTATACCTTTTTAGCAAGGATACATGGAACACATCATGAATATGGCTCAATGTCAGAGGCAAGGCTAAGTGATAAGCCACTAGATTAATCTCCTCTAGAAATTCAAAAGGTCCAACAAAGCGTGGGGCTAATTTGGATTTGTTTCCAAAAGATATCCAACTCTTAAGAGGACAAACTCTAAGAAACACTTTTTTCATCGATATAAATTTTTTTGTGGAGTTCTACTTTTATCCACATAACTTTTATGCCTATTAGTTACTTCCTTCATTCTCTACCTGATTAGTTGTACTTGATTATCCATGTCCTGTAACATCTTAGGCCCAATTACGACTCAATCCTCCAATCTATCCCAACTTAGTGGTGTTTGGCACTTCCTTTCGTAAAGTGCTTCAAATGGAGCCATACCGATAGTAACCTAAAAGGAATTATTATAAGAAAATTCAACTAATGGTAAATATTCCTCCCATTTGGTTTGCTAATCCATACAATACATATGGGGTATATCTTCTAAAACTTGATTATTCTCTCCATTTTCCAATTAGTTTCTAGATGGTATGATGTACTAAAGTTTAGTTGAGTTCCCAAGGTAGCTTGTAAGGTGGTCCAGAACCTGGATGTGAATTTAGCATCCCTATCTAAAATAATCTTTTATGGTATGCCATGTAGCCTAAACATTTCTTAATAAATTTTTTAGCTATGGCTAGAGCATCATCTATCAAATTTCCTGTGATAAAGTGGGCTACTTTGGTAAGCTTGTCTACAATTACTAGAATGCAATTATGTCTATGGGATGTCATAGGTAACCCCCAAATGAAATCCATGCTTATAAATTTCCATTTATATTGTGGCACCCTATGTGGATAAAGTAATCCTGCAGGATGCAAGTGTTCAATTTTTATCTGTTGACATTCAAGGAATTTCACTATTGTTGTGACTATGTCTTTTTTTATACCCAACCAATAGTAGAGTTTCTTTAGATCAGCATACATCTTGTTCACTCCAAGGTCTCCTAAGTAGGGAGCACTATGGGCTTCAATTAAAATATTTTCTCTTAATCCTCTAAGATTGGGAACATATATCCGACTTTGACATTTCATCATCCCATAAGGCCCAGAGTGTATCCTTCATACTTGGGTTTAGAAGATTAATTTTCAAGCTCATCATTAACCTATAGATACCATGGATATTTAACTTGCTCCTCAAAAACCTATTGTTTCAAATCTTCTTGTAAGGAAGAGATTACAAAGATATGTTTCCTTCTACTTAGGGCATTAGCTACACGATTTTCTTTCCCTTTGATATACTCAATTTCAAAATCACACTCACTTAAAAATTCTAAGCATCTTCTTTTCCTTGCCTTTAAGTGTGGTTGAGTAAAAATGTACTTTAATCCTTGATGGTTAGTTTTCAACTCAAAAGGTTTTCCTAACAAAAAGTGCATCCATTTTTGTAGAGCATGCACTATGGCAACCAACTCAAGATCATGTGGAGCATAGTTTACTTCATGAATTTTTAGAATTCAGGATTCATAAGCAACTACACCTCCATCTTGCATTAGGACTCCCCCAAGACCTTCAGTAGATGCATCTATGACTACCGTAAAATGACCATTAGGGTTAGGTACCTTCAAAATAGGTGACAACGTTAATTTTTCTTTTGAAATCTAAAATGCCCTTTCACATTTTTCTGTCCATATAAATCTTCTATTCTTCATTTTCAATTTGTTGATAGGATTGACTATTCTTAAGAAGTCCTTGACAAACCTTTTGTAATACTTAGCTAAACCCATGAAACTCCTTACTTCAGATACATTCTTAGGAATCAGCCATTGTATTTTAACTTTGACCCTATTAGGATCCACAGAGATGCCTTTGGTAGATATAATGTTGCCTAGGTAATGAATCTTATTTTCAAAGAAGGCACACTTGGATAGCTTTCCATATAACTAATGTTTACGAAGCCTTTGCATTACTAATTGCAAGTGGGCTAAGTGTTCTTCTTCACTTCTGGAGTAAATTAGAATGTCATCTAGAAATACTATCACAAATTTATCTAGGTAATCATGAAATACACTATTCATTAGATTCATAAAAATAGTAGGTGGATTAGTTACCCTGAAAGGTACTATTGTGAATTCACGATGGCCATATCTAGTTTGGAATGTTGTCTTTGGTATATCCTCATCCTTTATCTTTAACTAATGGTATCCTGACTGCAATTTAATTTTGAAAATATCACCACTCCTTTCATTTGATCAAATAAGTCATTAATTCAGGGTAAAGGATACCTATTCTTGATGGTTACCTTATTCAACATTCTATAGTCAATGCATAGCCTCAAGGTTTCATCTTTCTTTCTAACAAATGTTATAGGAACACCCCATGGGGATACACTCAGTCTAATTATCCCTTTTTCCAATAGTTCTTGCAATTGTATTTTTAGTTCTAGTAGTTTTGTAGTATTGAGGTCTGTAACAAGAATGGTGTAAACATGGCAGGCTAACTGAAATAACTCTACTGCCAAGATATATTCGACTGTAACACTACCGTAAGAGAGAAAATTTGGGTTTTCTTTAACATTTACTTGTTGTAAATCTAAAATAGCCACTTGTATCTTTCAATCCTAGTATTTGTTTTTATGATCTTATGCAACAACCTCTATACACAACCAAGATGAAACTAAAAGGAATATTTCATGAAATAAATTTTCAACATACTTGGTTTGGCTGTGAAATTGAGGTGAGAAGAATAGCAAGAAATCTCTTACTGCGATGTCAAGCTATTGCCTTTAACATAATTGTATTCTCCTTCTTGCTGCTACTTCTGTAAGTATCTATGATTCCTCTTGCAAGAGTCAATGGAGCACAACATTAAGTAAGGTTTAGTTTTCCCCAATTTTTGAGATTCCTTGTAGGTATCCCCCCATAACCCATCAAGAGGGTGCACTCTTCTCCTTTTATTCCCAATTCTTTTGTTAGTAGAAACCTTAGGGATGGACTCTCTTCTCATTAATGATGCACTCTTTTGGATCATCCCAAATCTGATTTACTTATTCCCAAAGCTTCCATGTTTCTAATGCCCCTTTTCCCCTCCATTCATAGCCTACACCATTTTTCTCTCTAGTCTAAACCTGGACACATCTCATCTCTTCCCAATACTAAAGAAACATTATTCACTCTCCTCCCATAGATACGTATGTTTCTTCCTTTCATTTTTTTTGCAAGGAATGAATTTACATATATATAAATGTGTTGGATGCTATTGCACAAAGGTTTTATTATTATTATTTTTATAAATTTTGTTTTATAGAGGTGTTTTTGTCTTTATAATCCATATGGTTTATTTTTGTTTCATAGCCAAGTAAAGCACCATATATATTTTAAAATTTGGCTAAGGTAATGTAGCCATAGTTGTTAAAATGATAGTATTTAATAATCATTTATTCACTATTTGGATACTAGTATTGATTAGTTTTTTTTTTATCTAAGTTTATTGGGCATTTATTATTATTATTATTATTATATATAGTTAATTGATCTAAATAATAATTTTTTTTGTTCCTAAGATTGTCCATTGAATAACCAAGAATCATACCAAGAAAACATATAACTTCAAATAATTAGATAGATAATATCTTACAGATTAAAATTAACTCAGTTTAATGGTTACAGAAAGAAAAATAATTAACAAGTAAATAAAATAAAATAAAAAGGTCCTCACCATTTATGTTAATGCAATATAATTAAATAATCACCATCCTGGTAAGAAAAATAAAATAAAATATATATTTTTAAAACTTAAATAGTCACCAAATATGTACATAATTTAATCTAGAAGGTTAAAGTCCTCAACAACGCCCCCCTCCCCCCCCCCCCCCACCAAAAAAAATGAATAAATCGAAAGCAAGATTATTTAAATAATGTTGTCTAGCATCTAATAGTTGAACTATATTAGATAAACATGACATGTTTTAACAGCGAACTTCTAGAAATAAAGTCATTAAATTAATGATTCTTTATTATTTTCTTTATTATTTCTTTATCAATAAACATAAATAAATAAAACAATGGCAACCTTATCAATCATCTATAAGTACATGAAGATTTTCAAATGATGGCATAGGGGTGTCATGATAGGTATGTTGTGCATTATAGAAATTTTGATAATTCTATGAGTCCTCTACACAACTAGTCCCAAATCTCCCATATTCACACAAGGATGAAGGATGTTAGAAAAGGCTATGAAATTTCACTATAGATTTGTCAATTGTAATTTTTTAGAAGTTTGTAGAGCATTTTCAATAAATTTACTCTATATGTACCCTGATACCATACATTCCATGAAAATGTTCATGTGCTTTGTCTATGATTCCACATTTTACATACATGTCTACAAGGAGAGCTGTACATATAATATCTATAAATAAGTCTAGTTCATTTACATTGTGATGGATAGGCATATCCTAACCCAAAGATTTTATTTTAGCACACGCAGGGAGGATGTTGGAAGAGGTTGTGGAAGTTGTCTTTACACCTACCCATATGCTTGAAAGTATCAAAGTTTTTATTAAAATTCTCATATTGTTTAATTATTGTTGTCCACAACAAAACAAAATGCAGCTAGCAGCAGACTAGTTCACAAGGCCAAGGGTTTTGTCTCTGCCAAGAATAGAGCTCATGGTTCTATCTTTCTTGTTCTTTGGTTCTCCTAGTAAAGCCTTCCACTGATCACATAAGCCTTCCACTAATCACATGAGATCATGTATAGATAGAAAAATATTCACTCAATTTATTTAAAAATAACAACCAAAATCATAATTTATAAAAATTAGATATAATTAGTTATTCACTCTTATTAGAGACCATATGTACAGAACTATTCTGCTGAAATCTCAATTATCTACATGTACAACATACCCATGATTCATGGGATTTTAATATAGTAATCACGAGGAAGGCATGGTAGTTTAAAATTTATTCTATCAATACCATTAACAAAATTTAGGAAGTTCTTGTAACTAAATATTGTGGATGCTTAAATTTTATAGTTAGCTATATAATTTTTTCAAAGCTCAAAAGAAGATCATCGCCAGTTTCTTAATGATCCAACTGTCCTTTGGAGCCAATGAATTCCAAGGAAGTATAAATTTAGAACATTGCCAAACAAATTGTTAAGATAATTAGAAAATGATATGCCAACTTCAGCCAAATGATGTCACCTACTACTGATGCAAGAAAATATAGCTCCTACTATTGATTGGAGAAGATTTAGGCTTGACTAGGAATATAATAATACCTCACCTCCATTAATAGAAGCTAAAGAGAAATGAGGGTGGTTTCTTTCCATAGGTCTCTTAATTTATTTATTTATTTCGAAAACTTGATTTTATAGGTTCTTGGCTACATCTGTGGAATCCTTATTTACAGGCTTTGATAATAAAACAAGAAAAGTTTAACTTTATTTACCAAGGTATTCAAGAGATCTATTTATGGGAATAAATGGTCTAACGTACATTAAGAATAGAGGAACTAAAAATAAAATGTCCTCTTTAGTGACATGGAATATGTTGAACTAGGAGTAGAGGTTCAACTCTTGGTGTTGTAATCTAATACATTGATTATGAACAAAGGGAAGAAAATAAAATGGAAAAGCCAAAGATGCTGAAAGACATACCTGATGATCAATAGGTGAAAAGCGAGGAATTTTGTGTAGTGGTAAACTAAATTTGTGATAATAAAGGTAACTCCAACACTTATTTTGAGAGAACAAGTAAGAGGTGTGTGTACATTGTAACAAACAAGTGGAATGTAGATTTACAGGATTTGTTTCTTAACGTAAACTAAATAAAAAGACAACTGGAGAATTGTCCCAAGCCAATAGAAATGTAGGGAAATTTAGGAGAAAATAGTGATAAATAAAAAATTGAGTAAGAAGACAGATTTTTATGGAATTGTTTTGACGTTTCACCCAATTTTCAAGGTAGGAATTAATAGTGAAATGCAATAAAAACATTAGTCCCCGCTTATGGGCAACATGGACTAATAATGTAAACATAGATGTTTTAAAAATTTAAAATCAGCAAAAAATAATATAAAATTTTAATCATATTAATAAATATAAATACTGATTTAAAATAGATAGCTTAGTAGAATTATCAATATTTTGTTGTTTTCCTTGACATGTTAAAATCATTTGTAAATTGATCAATTATCTTCTTAAAAATGTACCATTTGTATGCAGTTGTTCAAGGTTTCTAAGTATTTTTCTCTTATACTAAATTTTTATCATTTTTATTTGAAACTAATGTCACGAACTAACTTACTAAATCTTTGACAGTGAGGATTTTGATGTATTTATGTTTGTATATACTTTAAATATTTATCAATGGTATGAAAATTTAAATTTTTTGACAAGTGTGGTATACATTTTGTTTCAATAGATTATTAGTCCCTACCATAAGGCAGGAGACTAAAGTTTTTGATGCTCTCTTTTGTATTAGTTCCTCTATTAGGCTCTGTGCAAATTTAAAAATATATATATTATATGCTAAGGTTATATGCTATTTATTAAAGTGAATTTTGTGCTACTAATTTTCAACTTTCTAACTGACCAGTCTTATTTTTTCTAGGGATCTTTTCCATTTCCTTCAGAGAAAATTTGTTAAAAAATTAGTGACAGGTAGTGGCATATAGTAACATGGTACTTTGCAGGACAACAAGTGTGTCACTTTGAGGAGGATTGATGTGGCATCGTGCATGTAGGACTATTGTATTTTTTTACTAGTATTAAAACATGAATTTCAAACCATTTTAACTTTTACATTTGATATCCAGATCATTTGTTACAATAATCTACTAAATATGAGGGCTTCATAAATTTTGAAGGTCATCTAGAAAAAATCAAGTAGGGATATTTATTAATTTTCTATCTTCTAATATTAGCATTTTCCTTCCTCTCCTAGATTGCATCTTGCAATTTCTCCCATTTCCTATTTGTTGTTCTTCAACTATTTATCTCATAATTGTAATGATGAATGCAAAATTATGATTTTTCATCAATTGAGTGTCAAATCTTTTGTTATAGTATATAGTCTCTTTTCTTGTTTTTGTGTAGAGGCTGAGATTTCTTGAGATGGAATTTTGAACTGATGATGAATGTTAAAGGGATAACAACTTTCAAGGCTAGGAATAGGTTGGTGCCACTTCTATCACAATTTTATCTATTTATTCTTGGGAAATAGTGACTGACATCTCCATTATTAGGTGATGTGTCACAATTAAGGATGAAAAAAAATGTTTTTCCATGAATGTTTGATCAGGGATGAAAAAATGGATATCTTTTACAATAATGTAAAAAATCTTCCACTCAAACGTATTTCACTTTGCAATCACATTATATAAGGGGAAATTAGATCATAAAAAATATAAATTTTAATTAATTTAGGGTTTGAATTGGGGGTTGTGGGGTGCACTACACTTATACTACAGTGCAAAATAAAGCAATGCTTGAAAGATCTAGCAACAAGCTACTAATGTGGACTTTTCTCTTTTTAGGAAGAAAATAACTTTTGTGGCCCTTCTCCTTTTCAAGAAGAAATTAATTTAATAATATCATATCAAATATTTGAATAAATATCAAATATTTACTCAAAACAGATATTACAATATCATATATTCACTAGGAATAGATAGATTTAAGATATGTATATTTGAGATGTTCTTTTCAACCATGTTTTGTTGCAAATATTTACTATCCATTTAATTACAACTTTTAAACACTCTCCAAATGATCTAAAATGTTCCCTTCCCTTGCACGAAGCAGAATCTAGAATTTGCATTTGGATCATGATGATGTTAAACCAAAGCACTCTCATTTCCATCTGTAGTCTCATAATACAATTTCATGATAGGCAATGTGATCTCTCTTCAGCCAGAGTCTATACCCTACACCTTAGTTTCCCATTCTGCCTCTGAGTCTAGCGCATTCAATGCTTTAAGCTTGGCCCATTTTTAAGCACTAAACATCATCTCTATTTCCAAAAATACAAATAAATAGTTACAAGAGAATGATGCATGCCAATAAAGTTTCCTATGTAGTAAACTATGGCTTTTGTATGTTGCCTTTATGGGCATGTGGCATTTTTGAAATAGAAATGGCTATTGCATGTTTCCATGTTATGCATGTTATGTCATTCATAAAATGTTCTATTCAATTTAGCATTCTTTGCAATGACAAATTTACAAAGATATGATTTAGTTTATTCAAATGTTTTTTTTTCTTGATTCAAAGGGAAAATCCCATATATATTTTGAAATATTTCATTAAAGTGGTTTGATTTTTTTCCTCCTTCCCTATATCTTGTTTGACTTTTTTAAAGTTTCTAAATCTCTATTATATTTGTGTCAATTTGAATCTTACAGTCTGATCCATGTTTAAGTCCTATAACAAATCTCATACACTTTCTCATAGGGCAAAACTATTATCTTCTAGAAATAATTATTTGCTACTTAATTGATAGTTTTAGGGTCTTTGATGTGATTATGTATTTTTAAAAAAAAATTCATATGAATGTTATTAATTTAATTATTCCCACTAACTATTATCTTTGAAGATTTAATTATTATTTTATGGACCTTATGTGTTCAATTATTTTTTTATGATTAAGTTTAATTTTCTTTTGTTTACAATGAAGTCTTCAATCTATGTTGGCTAATTCAGTCTCAATATGTATTCTTGTCCAATACATGTTCAATGTTGAGAATACTTTCTCTAAATTTTCCTTTGGATTATTTGTATATAATGAAATGAGCTTATTCTTACTGCTCTCTTGCATGTTTTTAGTTCACCACTATGGTAGGCAATTGAAAAATAAAATTGACTGAGGATGAAGGAAGTAATAGAATGACCCTCATGATGGCTATAAAGTTGAAGGGTATAATAATTATTTTTCCATTTTATTTTCAATTTTTAATGCTAGATCTATTCTAGAATGTAATCTAATGAATAATGGGTAGATTTTTATGACTGCAGACATGAGAAGAAAAACCACTTTAATTTCTTTTCAAGTCTGGTCATAATAAACCTTTTAATGTTGAAATAGAATAAATTTAAAAGATTGGTTTTATATATAGAGTATTCCTCTTTGACCTTTTCTTTAAGGAATCTTATGCACTATTTCTCAATACATAGAGGTCTAATGGAAATTGCACTATTGCAAATTATCTAGTGGTAAAAATAGATATAGTCTTATTTTTAGAAATTTTTAATGCAATTTGTTGTGATCCCACAAAAGCCACTATCAAAAATTTCAAAAATTTCTACAATTACTTTTTTATAATCTTAGGAACTCTAGTCCAAATAGAGAAAAAGTCTTTTGTAATCTATATAAATTAAATTTGATTAAAATTCATAGTAGTTTTCAAATAAAATGACAAAGAAAATGAAACTATTTTGTGTGGTATTGAAGAAGTAGCAGTTGTAGTAGGCATGTAGGTATGGTTTTGATTATGACTATTATAATGATGCTTCTACACTGACATTAGAGTGTGTGGTCAAGGACTGTGCTATTGTTGTTGATCTATTTATTTTCTCAGATAAGACTGTAGTTGAAATTTTCTCAAGCTAAATAATCTATTATGCTTTGTATATATGATTATGTCTAAATAGAAAACTAAAATGCATATCTTATAAGGGGGACACATTTTTGTCAGTTAGCTACATCTTGGAAAATATGCTAGATAAGCTCTTCCATTTATTATTCACAATAGTTTTTAATGGTTAGTTGTTAAAATGTACTACAATTTATATATGTCATGGTCATATATATGTTTTGATTGTCAAAGTCAAATTTTAATTCACTCTTCCACACTTCCTTCCCACCTCATCACCATAGGCAAGGACTTGAGCTACTCTTGTAGCCCTTGTTTCTAAAATAATTTATAAATCTTATAAGACAAGAACAAAAGCAATATATATAATAGATCATTTAATAAATTTATTTCATACTAGACAATAATAAATGTTAGATTTAATTAATTTAAAATTAAAATAATATAATTAAATACATATTTAAATTAGTGAACAAATATTTCTATATAAAAGTATAACAAATATATAAAGAAAATCAAACTTTTAAAAATTTGGAAAAATATATTTACTAAAAAATAGTATATTTTTAAATATTATGCAAATTGGTTGAAATAATATTATTTTATATAAAGAATAAAAAATAATAATAATAAAATGAAAATAGAAATAAGAAGAAGAAAATAGAAATGCAACATGTAGTCAAAATGATTTTGTTCTAGACTTGAATAATATATCCCAAGGCCATAATTTCCAAACCTAATCTGTGCAATCAGTTGACTCTAGTTGCACATGACATCCGTATTATAGATTCAACAATTCACAATTTCCAAAATTAATATGTGCAATCATGTGGCTCTAGTTGTACATGATGTCCCTATTACTTTATTTACACTGACAAAACACAAAAAAAAAAATGTCATTAAATATTGTATTTATTAAGGGCATTTACAAATATTACATCTCTAAGTTACAATTTGCAAAGTCAAAATATTTTTATTCATGTTATTATTTATTAAATTATTAAATATTGTGCTTATTTTAGCAGCATCTTATCTTTAATGAAGAAAATGAGGTCATTAAAGATTTAGGGGAAGTGCAATTTAATGATAAATTTGATCACGCAAGATGTAGGGAACATTTTCTCTCTAAAATCATAGAGATTTACAAAAAATCTAACAGTCTCCAACAAAAGTACAAAAAAAAATGCATAAAAAATCAATAGACAAATACCTTAATTTAAAGGATTTTAAATTCTTAAGACCATGCCTTTTTGTTTCAAAAGGAATATGCAATCAACCTCAACTACTCATAGATGGAGTCTTCAAAGCATCTAGATCTATCAACAAATATGGTAAAAAATGAGTAAAATAACTATGTAAAACACAATCAACTAAATAGAAGCAAAGTGTTGGAAATAATCAAGACTAGCTAAGTTACTGAGAGGGGAGGGGTGAATTAGTAACTTTGAAAGCTTTAAATCAATTCAGCACTGAAAGCATTAACCATTTATTTATTTAATTTACTGTATGCATGGAAAGATAAACATTCATAACACATGAACACAATGATTTGGTGACCGAGAAACCTTCCAATTAGAAAGTAAAACTAGGGTGGGGATGATGCCCACAAAACTTCAATACTGCAACATAAAGTTTGCTTGTTAAGGCTTACAATGATCACTTCTGGTGATATACCATATTAGGAGCAATTAGGACTACTAGATCCACCTTGTTAGAGGATTTTGAAACATATAGTAAAGTATGCACTCTGTTAGGAGATTTACAAAAGGATTGTTAAGTCTACCCTATTAAAGGATTTATAAACCGATTCACCTGTTAGGATGAAGCAGTGGATCTACTTACAACTGTTTGCTGATAAGATCCCTTTTTCCACTGATCACCTGATGTGATAGATATAACTTTTCTGCTCCTATATTGACCTTGTTGTATTCCCTTTACTTTGCTACTGATTCGCTTTCACTATTCTCAAAATATAGCAATACCTTCTTCACATGTGAACATCATTCTCTTTATATTTTTTGTATATCCATCCTTCTACAAATGATATCAGACATTACATATATACCATTCCAATATTTACAATTGCAAGGTTTGCCGAAACTAAGTGAACAAAATATTACAGAGTTGGCCAGATAGTAGAAAACTTGGGTTCTTCAAGCTGACTTGGTGACCTTCTGATACATGGTATCCACTATGTTACTCGGCATCTTCATGCACTCAGTAGGAGTAGAGGCTCAGTTCATACTAGCCACACAACATTTCTTGGAACTCGGTAACCATTGGTGACTCGGTAGATATAGTGTCATTCGGTAGAAACTAACTTCTTTTTTTACCTTGCTTTACTCAGTAAACATTGAGTCCTTCGTTTACCTTATTCACTTGGTAAACATTGAGTCTTTCATTTACCTTTTTCACTCGGTAAATAGTGTTGAACTTCTCATTCACTCGGTATCCTCCGGAATGCTCAGTGAGAATTGTTTACCTGCTGAACTTACAAGGTAACCACTAAATGCTCAGTATACACTATAGACTAAGTGATAAGCTAGATAAGCATTCAGAATTGAATAAGTGTTTGCACTAATGACAAATATATCATAATTCCAACAATCTCCCTCTTTGGCATTAGTGACAAAAACACGTATGAGCCAAAACTTATGTGCAAAATTTGACATACTGATTTTGATTTTTCAAAATTGATCTTTGTAAATTTATTACACATAGCTTCCTTATTTAAATATATCTCCCCTATACAATATGCAAAAAGTATTTACAAATATCTCTATCTCTTCTTTGGTACTCTATCTCCCCCTTTTTGACAATAATGCCAAATTAAATAGTATTTATTTACACAGAGACACCAAAATGGGAGATAAACTTAGAGTTTACTTTGAGAATAAGAGCCAAAGTCTTATCCCAATTCTCATGCAAAATTTTGCAGGTGGAGAGTTCTATTTGAACTTCAGTTGAAAATTCAATCATATGATCTACAACTAAGAAATTGTTGTCATGGATCAATGCTTTGGAGTAGGCAATGTGTTTCTGCATTGTGTCCATGATAGGAAGGATCATATTCTGAATGTCAATCAAGGTAGACCTAATTCTTGCTTCCTCTCTCAACAATTCTGCCAAAAATCTAATTTTGAGATGATGGGATGAACTTGAATTGAGGTCAAGTTGTAGCATTTGGGCACTAACCTTCATATCCTCATAAATTTTATTCAATTTTTCTTTGATCTTCTTGGTGTACTCGGTAAAATCACAAAGTTTGGCAAAAAGTGAAGCTACATTATTAAAGAAATTTTCAAGATTGGCCAAAATTGTGGACAATTCTATCTATTTTATTGCAATGTGCTCAAGCACCTTATAATCAAATTTCCTTTTAGCCTTTTCAATCAATTTTTCTTTACCAGAGGTGTACTCATTGAATTTATTTACAGCCTCTTCCAGTTGCAACAAAATGTGTTGAGATGAATCAATATCAACACCTATAGCCTCTGTAATAATGTTCTTAGCACTTTCAATTATGTTATACTCTTTATCTCTCTCATTCCTAAGTTGCTTCTGCCTTGCCTTCTGCTCTAATAGCTGACTGACTAGTCTCATTTCATCAACTAATGCAGTATCCGGATCTATATTTGGAATGACAATGTCCTTATCCAAATCTATGTCCTCATCCATTGCCTTGATAGTAAGCATGAATTTCTTTTATTTTTCTCTAGTGCTTACATCTTTTCCTTTAGAAACAGAAACAATGGTTGATGAGGCTGGACCAACTGATAAAACTAGAATAGGACCAACTAAAGGAAGGCTGAGAGAAGTGCTAACTATATCAGAAATTGATGTTCCTCCCAAAACTGATGTACATGCTGGAATATTTATAATGGGAGGACTAACTAGTGCAAAAATTGGTGCTAATGTAGCTAACAAAATTGTAGTACAAATGGGTACACTTACTATACATACTACAGTAGAGGTTGATACACTTGATGTACTTACTGCTGTAGAGACTGCTGAGGAGGATGACTCTGTAGCTGATGATGAGGGTTGTAGCTTAATAGATGAAGTGGTAGAAACTTCCATTGATGATACCTAGAGCTATGATGCGGCAGGTGTAGATGATAAATTTGATATAGATGCTATCAAACCTGTTGAAGCTAACTCTAACCTTGATGATGTGATAGTTTTAGGTGGAGAGTGAGGAAGGGATGCAATAACTGCTATTGCAATTTTCACTAGATCATCTTCCTCCTTATCTTCCTTTTCAGCTTCTTCCTCCATTTCTTCTTCCTTGTCCTTCATCAATACTTCTACGTCTTCATCAATTACATCCATAGTTATAAAATCATTACCTTCCTCAACCTCTTCATCATCATTATCATCTTCATTATCATCTTTGATTTCAACTGGATGATCAAATGGCTTATGTAGATGATAGATGCCTTCCCACACTTCTGTGGCATCCTTGACTATTCATTCAATGTCTTTTATTAAAATTAGGCAAGTGTGAAATCTGATTGTCATCTTATCTTCATTTTTCTTCAATGCCTCTTTCACCTCTACATCAGTGAGACTCGGTAGCAACTATCTCAAGGATTGCTCATATATATCCTTTACCATTTTCACGGTTGCTTCTCACCTTAGTTGAATCCTTGCTAGTAGTTCAGTGGAAATCTAAGGAGCAATTTGGTTAGGGGAATATATCAATTTACCCATCTCGGAGAGTACTAGCTCCTCAACCTACATTTTCTCAGCATTAATTCTAGTTTAATATTTCAATGCTTTGAAATTTGACAAGCCCGAACCTGCATCCAATTCCTTTAATCTCTCTTCAAATGTGAGAGGAGGCTTTCTAAATACAACATCCTTCTTTCCTTTCCTAGTTCTTCTTGTGAAGACCACCTAAGGTTTGGTGATAATTACCTTGCTTTTCTTCTTCACAAACTCTGCCTCTTTCTCAAATTCATCTTCTTCCTTATCATTAGGTTTATTTTCTTCTTCATCATCACCTTCTCCCTCGGTTAGCATTAGAGGGCCAGATGTAGTTTTCAATTTTTCTATCTTCCTCTTGCCCTTGGTGATAGCCTGAGGAAGCTTGATCTCAAGTTCAATTCTGGCCTTTACTTCATCATAAGTTCCAAAGGCAAGGATGTTAGGAATAGCTGGTTCATTCAGCAGTGCCTCAATGATGTCTCTTGCTTCATCAATATTTAATTCATAAGGCAATGGTTTTAGCCATGCCACTTGGGGTATGACTACCTATATGTACACTTTATCACAATCAACCATGAAATATATATCATCTTTATAATCCTCAACAAGCTTAGGAGGAATTCTGAACCTATTATTCATCCTTTCCTTGAAGTCTTCAAAATAGTTATTCATGACTTTGTCAAAATTTTCACCCATTTCTGCTATAAACTCATTAATCTGATATAGAATTGGAACATCTTTTCTCCACACTATAGATCCTTTGGATCGGAAACACTTTTGTACATAAAAGAACAAGCAAATTATCAATGATCCAAATTTACAAGGGTTATTCTTTGAAGTCCTAATACTTTCCATATTCTTGTTTTACTATTTCAACAGTATATCTGCCAAGTCATATTCAAAATTTTTCTTTACTACCTTAAATGCTAAATCCACAGCCTCACACGGTACACTATTCAATCTGTTGGAACTGTATAGTTTACATGTAATTACATGAATGCCAAACCTGAGTTCCTTGTCAAATACATTGTTAAGCTTTAGTCCTCTTCCATCCCATTCTGCTAGGGTTTTCTTCTACAACTCATCCTAACCTAGGGTTTTAGTGGTTCTGGCTTTGCTGAGCATAGGCAAACCCGTGATTTTATGAATCATCTTCTTGGTTATCAATACGGGCTGCTCCAACCACAACTAACCATTATCAACATGGCTCAGAACATATCTCACCCATTTAATTTGGAAATTCCTTGGTAGGTGAGAAATGTGGGTCAAGCCTTTTCCTTCTAAGTGCTTATGCTCAAGTTTTAGGGCTCCATCAACACATAATTTTCCTAGGGCATTGTCCATATCTAATGTACTAATTTCTTGAATAGTGCATTTGAAATCAGTGTGAATATCATTAATAAGAAGTGCCTTAAGTGGAATTTTTGATTGAGTTCTATATGGGTCAAGTGATTCAGCAATTGCAGGCACTAGTTTGAATTTTGGGGCTTTCCATTCGACTCCTTTCACAAGCATTTCAGAACCCCTCTTCACCTTGCTATTACTAGTGCTCGCAGATGCCATTGCTGGTCAGTGGATGATAAATTCTTCAAAAAAATTCTTCATAGGAAATTCACTTCAAATCAGTTGGAATCACTGGCATGCAACTGGAAATCTCTTAGCTCTAAGTATTCTAAAGTCATGGTGAAAAATGAAATTGAATTCTCCCCTTTTGATGGAAATACTGTCATTAATGCTTAGTAAAAAGGTGGCTGAGATGACATAGTGCTTGCCAGCTTGTCACTGATTTACTTGATAAAACCTTGCAACTCGGTGGTTGAATAAAATCTTTGATACTCTCGACCTAGCTCAGTAAGGTCTTCAGCCAACCTTGCTCGGTGGATGCAACATAGTGAATGGTAACTTTTCTTTGATCCTTGTATCTGAAATATTGATTTGATCATTTGCAGTCTTTCACTCTGGAACTTCTTAAGATATGGCTAGAAGATGGAGTTCTTGATTGTTCTTAAATCTAATTGGAAATGGTGAAGTCGCCCACTTCTTGAGTGACATGACCATCATTTGAACTGTCTTGCTCAGTAGATTTAGGAATCCACTGTTGTCTCATCTGCTTCTGAATGTTATCAACTTTAGCTTTCTTTTCATCTTCAATTCTTCCAATATTCATGCAATTCTTGGCTATATAACCAAGTTGAGTACATGTGTAACATCTTATGGTTGTATCCTTCTTCCTTAGGTGATTTCTTGCATAGTTTATCCCAATGTGTCCATATTCTCCACAATAGTGACACGTACACCAAGTATTGTAGTCCCAACCAAATATTGCTTTGACAATTTTTTCTACTAGATTGAATGTTTTTGTTTTGCATTCAGATGCCTTGTGACCTTGTTTCTTACATTTGTGACATTTGCCTTCAAATTTTGGTTTTCATTGCATTCATTAGCTTTGTGACCATGCTGATTGTAGTTGAAGCATTTACCATTGAATTTTACCTTTCCATTACTCCAACATTTATTTGATGTATGACCTATCTAGCTATAGTGATTGCAAGTGGGTCTTTGATTCCTTTCGGCACCTTGTTTGGAGGTTTCACCTTCTTCCTTATAACCAAGTCCAGATTTACCTTTTTGTCTATGAAGATTTTGCTCACTTAGTTGATTTAATTGAATCACATCTGTTTGAGATTTCATCATTCTTTCATTGATTTTCCTTTCAGTGATCAAGTCATTTTCCAAACTTTCATTGATTTGTCTTTCAGATCTCAGATCACTTTGTAAGCTTGCATTGATTTGTCTTTCAGTGATTAAATCATTTCTCAAACTTTCATTCTTAGATCTTAGATTCACAATTTCTTCATTTGCATTAGATAGTTGACCTACAAGATCTTCATGCTGAAGGGATTGATTATTTCTTGCCTCTAAGTCTTTATTTGCCTTGTTTCTTTGTTCCAAAACTTCACATAGCCTGATTGATTGGATTTCTTGTTCTCTTTTAAGATTTCTTACTTCTTCCTACAGAGAACCATTCTTTGCTAGGAGTTCCTTGATTGCTTCATTAGCTTCATTTGAACTGCTTGATGGTAAAAGGTCTTCAATCTTTTCTTCAACATACTGATGATCATTCATTTGTCTTGCAAGTTCCTTCCTTTTCTTTAGAGATTGAGAAAGACGCTCCTTTGCTTCTTTGAGTTGAGCCATTGTCATTTTCAGATCTAGCTTTTCATTTTCAATAGATTTGTCAAGTCTAAATATCTCCATTTTCCTTGGTCTTTGCTCAAGCTGTCAAGCTTTGTCCTATTAACCAAAAAGCTCTGATACCAATTGTTGGAAATAATCAAGACTAGCTAAGTTACTAAGAGGGGAGGGGTGAATCAATAACTTTGAAAGCTTTAAATCAATTTAGCACTGAAAGAATTAACCATTTATTTATTTAATTTACTGTATGCATGGAAAGATAAATATTCATAACACATGAACACAATGATTTGGTGACCCAGAAATCTTCCAATTAGAAAGTAAAACTAGGGTGGGGATGATGCCCACAAAACTTCAATGCTACAGCATAAATTTTTCCTGTTAAGGCTTACAATGATCACTTCTGGTGATCTGCCCTATTAGGAGCAATCCGGACTACTAGATCCACCTTGTTAGAGGATTTAGAAACATATAGTAAAGTATGCACTCTATTAGGAGATTTACAAAAGGACTGTTAAGTCTACCCTATTAAAGGATTTATAAACTAATTCACCTGTTAGGATGAAGTAGTGGATCTGCTTACAACTATTTGCTAATAAGATCCCTTTTTCCACTGATCACCTAATGTGATAGATATAACTTTTTTGCTCCTATGTTGACCTTTTTCTATTCCCTTTACTCTGTTGCTGATTTTCTTTCACTATTCTCAAAATGTAGCAATACCTTCTTCAGATGCGAACATCATTCTCTTTATATATTTTTTATATCCATCCTTCTGCAAATGATATCATACATTACATATATATCATTCCAATATTTACAATTGCAAGGTCGGCCAAAACTAAGTGAACAAAATATTACAAAGTCAGCTAGATAGTAGAAAACTCGATTTCTTTAAGCTGACTTGGTGACCTTCTGATACACGGCATCCACTACATTACTCGACATCATCATGCACTTGATAGGAGTAGAGGCTCGATTCATACTAGCCACACAACATTGCTTGGAACTCGGTAACCATTGGTGAATCAGTAGAAACTAACTTCTTTTTTTACCTTGCTTTACTTAGTAAACACTGAGTCCTTTGTTTGCCTTATTCACTCGGTAAAAACTGAGTCCTTCATTTACCTTTTTCACTCAATAAATAGTGTTGAACTTCTCATTCACTCGGTATCCTCTGGAATGCTTGGTGAGAACTATTTACCTGCTAAACTTACAAATTAACTACTAAATGCTCAGTATACACTGTAGACTAAGTGATGAGCTGGATAAGCATTCAGAATTGAGTAAGTGTTTTTACTAATGACAAATATATCATAATTCCAACAGGAAAGACCTTTAAATGATGAGTTAAATGTTGAGAACTACACCTTTTATTTTGCAAGAAAAGATGCAATCAACCTCGAATATTGCCCAAATATTAGGATCTATCCAAGTCCAATCCTTCCATGATAGAGAAAAATATTATTTGAAACAAAGTTGAATATGAAACTTTCCAAGGTTGCTTTCACTTTGACAAACTCTTCCACAAATTAAAGCCTAAGAATTATGAAAGTAAACTCCTACTAGAGCCAAAAGAAGCTTAAAATTTAACAAAAGATCATGATCAAGAAATTGATAATGTGAGAAAAAACAAAATAATCATATCAGTTCAAGTAAATAAGACCAAAAAAATGCATGCAATTACTTCTTGAAACTAGATTTGGAAAGCTAGTAAAATGAGTTGAAATCAGAATCAATCAATATGATTAACATCACAAATACACTAGAGTGATAAATTAGAAAAATGTTATTGCTTTCAGAAATAAAGTAAGGAAAGTATGATTTCATTAATGGGGATAGTAACTTGATGATTTAGATAACTATTAAAAATATAATTTTTAAAGAACATAATCATCAAAGCAATTGGAAAATTTAAAAGTTTTTGAATTTCTAACATATTAATAACATTTATTTTAAATATTAAAATTCTAAGAGCAAAGTTCCCACAAATAGCCTATCAGCTAAATTACTGACTAAAATACAATAAAGTGGTCACTCAAATCCAAGAGACTTCTCAAATAAATTAATTCCAAACAAAATAGCATGCAAACAATAATAAAGAATATTGATGGATAAGGTATGAGTTTCGGGGGAAGTTGAAAGGAGTAGAGGGGAGATAAGTGCATTTCAGATCCCTATATTAAAGGGAGCTAGCAATTTAGGTAGGAATTAAAGGCTAACCTATTGGAGATGATAAGCATCATAAGGAAAAAGGGCATGTAGGATTCAACATGCAACTATGCTTTAACTGATCCTCACATGAAAAAATGTTATTGTAACTAACTTTCGATTTGAAGTAACAGAAAAAGGACCTTTCTTCTACTATTGGTTTGATAATTGAATCTCTATATAAACATCATGTCATATGCTTTGTGCAATCATTTATATCCTAATAACTTGGTCTTGTCTCAGTGTGCAAGTGCAATTTGGGTTCCATAACAAAAACCTTGCATCTACTTTGAATTTTGTTTATTTGTTTGCTCTTGTTTCCTATTATACTTTTTGTTGACACTTCATCTCCCTTAGTTGTCTACAATAGTTTCTATCATTTTCAAACCAAATATTAGATATGGAATTTGAGAAAATAGTAGGGAAACAAGAAGAGATAATAGGGCTTGAAAGTAGAAGAGGTCTGGATGAGGAAACTTAAATAATATTGTAGAATATCAGTGTAAGGTTGGATTCCATGAGAGGGCACAAAGAGGAGGTGTAGTGATTGATCCAAGTAGTGATATAGAAGAAGGAATGAAGTTCATAATAAATGATAAAGCTATAGAGCTTATGTAAAATGAGATACAAAAGATGAGAGACTAATATGATAAATTGAGAGTCCAGGAGATAAGAATAAGGTAGAGATTTCAATGTGAATCAAAATATTCATGTCTCTCTAGAGGTAGTGGATGTTGTAGTCTATCTTGTTTCTCCCAATCTCTCTACTTGAATGTCATATTAGATCCCCTTAAAATTATTTCTTTTCCTCTAAGGTTGTGTCTAACACTTTTTATTTAGAGATGAGTTCAGAGTTGATTCCTTCTTTGAGGGAAGAGCTTTGAGTGGATCAAGTTCCTCTTGGAAATGTTTGTGTTGAATGGTTTCTCTAAGAAAGTTGTTGGTGAGGAATCACATGAAGTTTAAGGTAGAAATAGGCTGGTTGAGATTGTAAAAGTGGGATCCCCATATTCTTATTCATTGATCCAAAAATTTTAAGTAGTGCTACCTGGACCTTATGTCACTAGTCAAAATGTAGTTGTGAGCTTATTTAGCCAAGGTTTCAGTCACTCTAATTCAAATGAGATCCTATCTTAGGTCCCTACAACTTGTTTGTTTCTACAGGTTTAGGAGTTAGAAATATTTTTTAAGACGAATTCTTTGTATTCTTCATTTGATCCACCTTGGAAGCTTGTGAATCATAGGAGAATATTTAACTAGAAATTGTCTTCTTTTGTCAATAATGCGACCCTAATCTTATCAAACTTGATGTGGGGGCAAGAAATTAGGTCCACATAAGAAGAATAAAAGGAAGGCCCAAAAGTCAGTGAGTAAACAAGATATTTAAGATGGAAAATAGAGAACCATCTAGGAGATCTTCTCCCCTACTTCTAACTAAAGTTTATGTCTTAGAATATAAGAGAATTGAATTTGCCTCATAAGAATGATGTGGTGAGAAATTTGATTCAAGATCATAAACAAGATGTTTTATTAATTCAAGAAACTAAGATGTCTCAAGACAAACTCAAATTCCTTTCTCTCTTTAAGAATGGAAAACGTGTAGGGTGTGATTTTCTCTATATCTCCTCTTAAATACAAACATTTCATTATGCTTGGGTAACTCTTCAAGCTTTTTTGGTAGTACACAATTTACATTCAATAGTAGTTTCTAGGTTCTTAGGTGCTCCATAAGTTTATCTTAAGGGGGGTATTAGAGTAATTAGATGTTTTCTAATTAACTCTATTTTAATTTAGCTAAATTTTAGGCTATAATAATTATTTATTTTATTAATTTTTGTTATGCAACCTAGTGTTACCTTTTCAAATTTTTATCTCCTTTATAAGGATAGTCTCTCTTTGTAATTTCATTCATTCACCTTTTGATTAAAAATTTTTTCTCTTTTTTGTCATCAAGAATGTCTCATCTATGGATCTAGGAATTCTATCCTCCATATCTTTGCTCCTCTCTTTCTGTGGAAGATGTTTTCATGTAGTGATTCTTGGGAGTTGTGGAGTTGATCTTTTATCAACTTCAACAATCATTTTGTTTAGCTTATCTAGCTAGTTGGGACTTCTTTGTTTAAGAGCATTGTTAATGGATCCTCCTCTAATTTCTTCAAATGATTCAAAGGATTAAGACAAGGAAATCCTCTTTGTCCCATTCAAATTGCAATCATGGCAAAGACTCTAAATAGATCTATAAGTGCTTGCATAACCAAAGGGTATATCATTGGACTCAAATCATCTTTTGATGACCTTAGTTTCTCCCATAAGAAGTTTTCTAATGACATATTTATGATAGTAGGTACCTTAATAAAGGAAGCCAAAAGCTTTAAAGAATTCCTTCATGTGTATACTAAGGCATGAAGATAGTTGATCAATTGTGACAAAAGTTCTAACTTTTTTATCAGTTTCCCTTTCCCCAAATAGGAGAAGGTTTCTAGAATATAGAAATGTAAAGTTGAGAATTTTCTAGCTTAATACACGGTGCTAACTTTAGGGATGAAACATCTAGAGGATTTTTGAGGAAAGTTGGTTGATAGATTTAATGTGGAGCGGGTTGGCTAGAAAGATTCCCTACTTGGCCAAGAAGGAAACTTCAACTTCTAAAGTATAGATTACAAAATCTACTAGTTTATGCTCTTAGTCTATTCAAAATGCGAGGTAAGTTTTTAAATACCATAGAAAAAATTGGAGGAATTTTCTCTAGTTGGGAGTTGAAGAAAAAAAATATTGGCATTGTATACTTGGGATAGAGTCTAGAAACCTAAAGTGAATGGAGGACTAGGTATTCACTCTATCAAATTATTTAACTCTTATCTTTTGGAAAAATAAATCTAGTATTTTTTGAAGATATCAAAGGTTGCAAAAAATTCTTAAGAGAAAATACCTAATCAACAATATGAAAATTATGTAATTCTTGAGCTTCTAAAATTTGGTTCATAGCTCTAGTATTTTGAATGGCATCCAGCAAGGTAAAGAGTTAATCAATTCTACAGATGGATGGAAAGTAGGCAATGGTAGTAGTGTGGATTTTTGAGAGGAAAAGTGAATTTTTCAAGAACCAATATCTTCTTTGGTGAGTTTGAAACCTTTCAAGGGTAGATGAATTCTTTCACTTGGTACTCAATGTTAGAGTAATTAATTAATTAATTTTTAATTATTTATTCTATTTACTTAACCTTACTTAGGTTAATGCATTTATTTAATATTTAGTATTTAACAGTTGTAGTGTTTAGTTGTTGACAACACAGGAGTTTGTTCCCTTCTAGCATGTTCCACCTTTTTGTGGAAGTGTGCTTAGTTGTTAACCTTATCTTCTACCTCCTTCCAGCTTGTTCTACAAGCTTCCTTGAGGCCTTTATAAGTAATCTCTTTCTCATTGTAAATTCATCCATTCCCATAGCAATTTCATTTTTTCTATTGTGAAATATTTTCTCTTGCTTTGTTTCATTCAAGCTCTTGCTCCTTAGGTTTCTCTTCGGCAAGATATTTGCACTATAGGTGATCTTGGTGATTGTAGAGTTGGATTTCATCAACTCCTACATGGTATCAGAGCCTCCCTACTACTTCTTGTTCGAAGGATTTTTTTGAAGCCATGATTGAGAGACACAAACCCTAGTTTGTCTGTGATTTTTCCTTCAATCAGGAAGAAGAGCATTTTTTTCAGTATTTGGAGAAAAAGGAGAAAGAAGGTTTGGCATAACAGATCTTTTATTTTTTGGGCTTTTTTCTCTATTTTTTTTGGAGGTGCAACGGTAGTGATTCAGAAAAAATAACTAGAGAGGTGATTTTCAAACAATGATATCTCCCTCATATATACTCATTTTTTGAGCAATTTCTTTTGTTTTGCGGTAGAATTTGTTGATCTACACATTAGTGTAGGTGGTTTGACATCTCTATTCATGAAATTTTCTACAACTCACAAATTCCAATTTTTGCCACTTTAAATGCTTTGTATGGGCTCATCTGGACACATAATCAGGTTCCATTTTTTTTTGAAAGTGCATTTTTTTGGGTCTACTTTCTAGATCTACAATTAGATTATAGGTTCTATGGATAGAAATATTACTTTCAGAAATAGGCACTAAATTGGCTATTGTAATTGCACTAAGCAAAGAGTGCCCAATTTATACATTGTGTGTGTGTTGTAGGGGGTGGGGGTGGGGTGGTTGTACTTATGGTTTTGAGTGAGTCTCTTGACTCTTTTTCGATAGAAGTTGTCCTTGGGATTGGTTGAGGCCTTCCTTCCTTCACTTCATGTTTTTTTTTGCATGTTGTTTTTATCTCTTATTGGGGGAGGGTTTTTTCCACGTGGTTTTCTCTCTTTCCCCATTTACAGGGTTGCATTTTTTTACATTGTACATGGGTACCTAACATGGCCTCATTGTCGGGACCCATTTTGCATTTTCATCTTAGTTTTGTGAGCTTATGGCATTCCCCTAAGTTGCACTTAAGGGGTGTTGTTAGAGTAAATAATTAATTAATTAATTATTATTTATTCTATTTACTTAAGCTTACTTAGGTTAATGCATTTATTTAATAGTTAATAGTTGTAGTGGTTAGTTGTTGACAACATGGGAGTTTTTTTCCCTTCTAGCATGTTCCACCTTTTTGTGGAACTGTACTTAGTTGTCAACCTTATCTTCTACCTCCTTCCAACTTGTTCTACAAGCTTCCTTGAGGTTTTTATAAGCGGTCTCTCTCTTATTGTAAATTTATCCATTCACATAGTAATTTCATTTTCCTATTGTGAAATATTTTCTCTTGCTTTGTTTCCTTCAAGCTCTTGCTCCTTAGGTTTCTCTTCGGTAAGATATTTGCACTACAGGTGATCTTGGCGACTAAAGAGTTGGATTTCACCAACTCCTACACTTAGGCCTCAAAATATAGGCATAATGACATATGGGTGGATCTAACTGCTCTTCATTCAATTTTTGTTTCCTTGATTATAGAAGTCAAAGATCAGTTGTACTAATTATGGACGAACTCGATTGGGTTATATGGGAAAATAGTGCTAGTGGTTCTTATTTTTTGGCCTTGGGGATAAGTTCATTGCAAGTTCCCATCACACCCCAGCTCCTCCCAAGTCTAAAAAATAATATTTTCCTTTAGCTCATGCTTTAGAAAAAAATCCTCAGAATAGCTAATCTAATGAAAAGAGGTATATCTTATTTTGATAGGTTTTTTCTTTGTGAAGGGGCCATGGGGTTTGGAGACCATTTTTTTATAGTTTTCTTATGTCTAGGAGACCTAGATGTATCTTGTATAGGAGTTGAGAATTCCAATGGATCTTGCCAGCTATGGAGTTCGTGGAGGTTTTTATTGTGAATGGGAAAAAAAGGTATTTGGCTGTTTCTTGCTCCTCATGTTTTATGGAATCTCTAGAAAGAAAGAAACAATAGGGTATTTAGGGAAGTCTTTCAAACATGAGCAATGTTGTCTTCCAAAATCAAACTTAATGTGGGGGAAAATTATAATAGCAGCTTCAAAGGAAAGGTGAATTTTGATAAAGGGATCATTATAGATAGTTTTGTGATTCCTAAAGTTAGCAATAAAGAAAAGGGGGAAAATTTAAGATGATATTTTGTGCCAAAAAGGTGGATCAAGTTCAATTTTGATGGTGTGGAAAAAGGGAACTCAAGGGTTGTTGGTTGTTAGGTAATAATTCATGACATAAATGGAAAATAATTAAATCTAGAGCAATTCCTCTTGGGTGTGAAACTGACCAGTTAGTTGAAGCCATGGGTCTTCTCCATAGGTCATGGTTAGCAGTCAAAAGCAGATGCAAGAAGTTATGAATTAAAGGAGACTCCATGAATATTCTTACTTTTTTCAAAAATAAGGTTAACACCTCATAATATTATGTTATAATTTCTTTCTATTGACAATAGTTTAGAAAAAGTGGTGATTAGAAACATGCATAAGGAAGAAAACAATGTGGAAATGGTTCTTGCCAACATAGGTGTGTCCAGCTCAAAACCCATAATGTGGAATGAGTGTTTATTACTAGGGTATTGAGATCTAGGATTCAATCAACCATGATAGAGTGTTTTATAAAGTTGGAAATTTTAAAAACCTTGTTATTAATAAAAAAACAAAATACAAACATGAATTGTCATGATGATATTACTAATATCATGGTAATACTTTGATCTCAGAGGTTTTGTCACATTTTGTGGCTATTTTTCATTTTGAGTATTTATTCTAGTATTGGTCTTGGAATAGTAAGTTAGATTTGGAGTTTCTATGGAATTGAAGAAAATTATAGAAGTTTCACCATGGGTGGAGCTTTGAAAAGGAGGGACCTAGGGAAATTTGATTTTTTGAAAAAAGAACCCAAACTTTGGTAGAAGATGGATAAAGGTGGTTTTGTTCAGTTTATGACTAGAATAGAGGAAGCCAAGCTAGATATTATAGAGGTTTTTAATGGTTGAGAAGTGGGTATAGTCACTCTTGTATGGAATCATCTCAAAATGGACATCAAAATTATGGTTCTATTTACATTCCTCAAAGGAAAAGCTATAATTTTATACCAAAATAAAGAAATTGTTGAGGAAGCCATGAAATTGTTTCCTAAGGTTGAGGATGGGGCTCTTATTAGAGAAAATAGAGGTGGTGTGGTTGCTTCTTGCATTTAAACATTGTGGAAACTTCTTCTTAAATTTGTTATCTTGTATGTTACTTGTGATGAGAGGTATGATAAAGCACAAGATTATCATCTTGTCCTAATAAATAATTTTAGATATAAGATTAGGTTTTTCTTCCCATTCTATTTTTTATCTAATCTCTTTCTCATATAATCAAGGAGCATAGTGATGAACTAAATAAACCCATCCTCCATGAAGATTTTATTAGTTTAATTTTTCAATTTATGATGGATCATGTGAAGGAAACTCTCCCTTTGGTTGTTTCTGCTAGAAGATATAAAATCCCTAAAACTCCCTATAGTAAACAATGTAAAGGAAAGATATTGATGACTGAACTAGGAGAAGTGAAAAGCAAATTGATGAAAATAAATAAGAAGAGTGTGAATTACAAGGAAATGATGATGGATTTCAAAGGATCTAGTGATGAAAAGGCTAAAAGTCTAGAAACAAAGGAGGATGTGGAGAGTGAATACTCCGGTGGGTTAGTGGAAAAAATTTCAAACCATCAGGAACTTGTTATTCCCCTATTTATATACACTTTGAGGATGTGAAGGATATCTCACAAAAGGAGAAGATGGGAGGAAAAAAATGTTGAGACTAGTGAAGAAGAGGAGGGATGGAAGAAAATGTGGAGATGAGAGAAGAAGAGGAGGATTATGATAAAAAGCCATATGCTATAACTCTTTTAAAGAAAGTCTAGCTCATGATGTCCATAATGGGCCAAAGATACCACTTAATATGAGGAAACCAAAGAGAGGTAAAACTTCCATGTCACCAATAATGTGTATGTGGATGACATCCATGTTAAATTGTTGAAGAAAAATATGAAAGGTATAGATATTCAGCCTCCTTTGGGTGTGCTCTAAATGGTGAAAGCTATCTCTATGTATTCTTTAAGAATGAAGCAACAAACCTTTAATTCTATTAAAATATCAGCATCAATCACATAGCCCTAAATGATATAATGGATGTTTTTGGGGGTAATCTCAATAAGAAGGTAGGGAGAGTTAATGTTGGGAATGATTTAGAGGTAAAGATTCAAGGGTTGGTTGATAGAATGTATATTTTGGAAAGAAACACCACTACTTTAGTCAATAATTACCAGAAGTTGTTCAAGGCCTTAGTGGAAAGTATGAATAAACTTTTTGGTAACATGCATATGCATGTAGACAATATCATGGTGTTAGACCTAGAGGAGGACAAGGGCATAGAGAAGTCCTTTAACAAGAAAAGAACCAAATCTTCAACCAAGAAGATGAACATTAAGACTGAAGAATAGATCAAAGAGGATGTCAAAGTCATTGTGGAGAATATTAAGTAAAAGAGGGAGTTGGTTTTGGAGCTAGCTTAATCCTAGGTTGGTTATTTTCACTCCTAAGTTTTTTCCTTTTCTTTTAGCATAGCTATGTCATTTGGATTTTGTGTTAGTCCTAGTTTATGTTAGTTTGCTAATCTTTTGTGTGTATTTGTTTCGGGGTGATGATCATCTATTATACCATGGTTTTATCTAAAAAGCTTTAATTATTATTTTGTAAAGATAGTTCTTATGTCCCTTGTAAAAGAAATTATAACCCTTAATTAAAAACATAATCATATCATGTATAGAATTACATTTTTATAAAAAAAAATTATTAAAAATAAGGGTTGGAGTATGTGTTGGAGCAAAAGAAGGATCTAAGGTGTTTCTTTTGTGCTCTAGTTATGGGTGGCTACTTTTCCTTATGGATTTTCTAGTTAGACCATTTTCTTTAACTTGGACATATGTTTTCTTCTCTATTTGGACTTTCTCTATGGTAAGTTGTTTGTGGATCATTGTTTTGCCCTTGCATTTGGTAATTTTGGGTGAAGGTTTTTGAAATAGATCTTCTTGTTTAAGATCCTTTACCTATGGTTTTTTCTTTTCTTATTAAGTGGATTTCCCTCCTTTACTTATTCTAGGCATTCCTTTTTTTCTTTTGTGCATTGGGATGGTTCTTCTTTGGTAGAGACTAGTCTCTACTTCAATTATCTGGTCTCTGTGTTGGATTTTATCTTGCATTGGTATTATTGTTGGGGAGGTTCTTTCATCTAATTTTATATACAATTGTTAAATTTTTTGATGTTACAATTTTGCCCTCTATGTTGCTCTACTTTTCTAGGCTAGAGTCATTGTTATTTATTGCACAATTTTTGTGTATCAAGCAATCAAGTTTGTAGGGAAAAAGGGAGATATTTTTTTCTCTTCTTTACTACTATTCATGTGAATATGGAGGCTTTATTTGTGTGTTTGTTCAAGGTTGAGTGTTTTTATTTTGTATGTTATTGCCACTATTACTTCAAAGGTTCTTTATTTCCCTTGCTAGACTTCTATGTTGATGACTGTTGGTGGTCATGGAGGGATATTTCTCTCTCTACTCAAGAAAGCCATGTCTCTTCTCTTCTCTTTTTTGGATGGTTTTTTCATCCAGTTTTGGTAGGTTTGTGCTATCATTTACTGCTTGGTGATCACTCTCAGTCTTTTCCTTATAATGTTGGGGTTTTCTTAGCCCCTTGTATGGTGGGATTCAATTGTACAATGGTATTGGGTAGTAACCTAGCCCTTTTCTATTGGGTGTGTATTTTTTCTTCTTTCACCTTCCTCATATTACTTTTATAGAGGTGGGTTTAGGCCATTTTGAGACAGGATTTCTTTTGTTGGTTGCTAAATGGAATATACCTGAGAGTATTTTGTTAGTTTTCTCTTTTCTAGTGGGTTATCCTATGGATATGGTTGACTTCCTACAAATAGAACCTCATTATTGGAAATATAAGGTAGGCTAGGTTACTAAGAGGGGAGGGGTGAATAAGGAACTAATAAATCTTTAACTCACTTTAATTAACCCTTCATATATCAGTTTGATCTAATTTCATGCATGAAAGAATGAAAGAAATAAAACATTCATAACACTCTGACACAAGATATGATGACCCAAAGACCTTCCAAATAGAAAGTAAAACTAGGGTGGGGATGATACCCACAAGATTTATTATTGTAGTATAAAGCTATTTTGTTAAGGCTTACAATTGACCACTTCTAGTGATCTACCCTGTTAGGAGCAATAAGGACTGTTAGGTCCACCTTGTTAAAATATTTACAATCATATAGTGAATTATGCACTCTATTAGGAGATTTAGAAAAATATTGTTAAGTCCACCTAGTGAAAGGATTTTACTAATGCCCCTATTAGAATGAATCAATGGTTGATCTCTGATCTATAGCTTTGATTTGTTGAATGAGATTCCTTGAATTGTAGTGATCAACTTACTATGATAGATAAGTCTCTATTGTCCCTTATACTACTTGTAACCTTCTTCAATTCACACTCATCTACTTTTACTTCTTCACAATTACATTTGGATATGATATAATACATTACATATATATCAATCCAATTAACTACTTACTATAATAAGCTACAGTACCAAATTCATCATAATTCAAAAAGTCAGCCCATTATTGTAACTCAAGTTCTAAAATCAACTCAGTGATGTTCTAACACTTGAAAAAAACTGTCAAAACTCAGCATACTTTGGTACTTGGTTTAAGTTGAAACTCAATCCATACTAATCAATGAACTTGGTTATCACTCTATGATTCGGTGAACACTAAGAAACTTGGTAGATGCTAAATCAATCAGTTAACACTGCATGACTTGGTCAACACTACATCTCTATGTTAACTCTACAAGCTTGGCAAATACTATAGAACTTGGTTAACACTATAGAGCTCAATTAACACTAAGATCTTCACCACTTCTAGCAGATAGCTTGGTAGACTCTGCTACGCTTTGGCAATATAGTAAACTATCTCAGATGCTTGGTAGACACTATGAAGCTTGGCATGAATTGAATTATGATTGTTTAGCTTAGTGGCAACTAAAACATTTGGTTAACACTACTAGATGAATGATAATCTTGGTAGAAACTATAGATCTTGGTAGAATTTTAACCAATTAACTAAGTGTTAAATCACTAATAGATAAAATGAACTTAATGTCAACAATCTCCCCTTTTGGCATTAGTGACAAAAGCACTTATCATACCAAAAATCTGACATCTCAAAATTACAATTCAAAATAACTTCTTTTATCAACATTTTATGTCTGCAACTCAATTTTTACTTACTACTACTATAGCTTAGTAAATTAGTTTGTTTTTGGGCTAACTTATCAGAATGAATGAATTTGAGTATTTCTATCTAAAAATTAATTTTGTTTAAACATATGATCTAGATAACTTCATTCAAGCTAAGTTATATATGGTCTCACACTTTTCAAATTGGAAATGTCTATTAAATACATGTTTTATACTAGTGTGTATCCAATTACTAAAGAAATACAATTATTTCATAAAAGTGATATTTCAATAACTCTTATTATTTTTTATGAGATTTTTTTTTATAACATATAAATACCATTTTATAGAGCTCAGAATCAAGAATACTCTAATATAGAGAGTATTTTAATTAGATATAGTAAATTGTAATTAAATTTTTTTACAAGCACATATTTTAACACTCGAAAAGATGTTGGTTTTGAGAAAGAAAAAAATATTAAATCACATTAAAAAAATTCAAAATTATACGAAGTTCTAGAGGAGTGAGTCCTCTTCGAGAATGTATAGTTTTTCTCTTGATTAGAATAGATTTGTTTTGAGAAATGTGGTGGGAGATGAAAACTATCAATTTTAGGTGAGTTGAAATTTAAAGAAAATATAGGTTCAAAGATTATTTTTATTTTTGGTTGTTCTAGCTTTATATGTTATCTATAACATACTCTAAGATCAAAGGGAGATAAATTTATTTTCATATAGTTTTTTGGTGTAAACTAGACCCTTAATTTTCATTGTTTTTCAGCAGCTAAAAAATTATCTATAGAAATTAAGAAAATATATCAATTCTTATACAAAATAATTATTAAAAATTATAATCTTAAACTTCATCCATTTCTATACATTTTATTAGTTTACTTCATTTTCAAATTCAAAATAATAATACCAATTTTATGTCATTGAAAGTGAATAGTTATAATTTTGTTAGCCTTTTCCCTTACAAAAGGGTGACATAGGTTTGTGCTTTTACCCATACATATATCTAGAATATGATAATATTCTCCCCATTTTTGACATAAATGCAAAAGGTGTATAATATTTACAAGTTAATACTATAATGTGACAAAAAATCAATGTGTACCTTCAAAATGATTGACATGGTCTTGTCCCAATTCTCTTGCAATACCTTACTTGCATGCAAGGCTATCTATACCTTTGCTAATAATTCCATCATGTGGTTAGCTATGGAGAAGTTATTATCTTGGATGAGTGTCTTTTTTCATGTGCAATGTGCTTTTGCAATGCATCCATATTTGGAATAATAATGCTCTAAATTTTTGCAAGTGTAGCCCTAATTTTGGCTTCTTCCCTTAATAACTTTTTTTGTAGATTTGTTAAGAATCTTATCTTTGTAAAGTGTGCAAAACTACAACTAGGATCAAGTGATAGCTGATGTGCACTTCCCTTCATATCCTCATCTATCTTGGATAATTTATCCTTGATTTCCTTAGTAAAGATAGACGTATCACTTAACTTGAAAAATAAAGAAATAACATTATTGACAGTTGTTTCTAGTGTAGCAAGAATAGTAGATAGTTCTACTTGATCAATAGTAATCTTCTATGCTACTTTCTCCAAAACTTTATTTTCAAATTTTCTCTCTATTCTCTACAATAATTTTTCTTATTGATTCACTTCTTCATTGTACTTGTGGAAAATTTCAATAGACTAATCCAGAAAAGGTTTTTTCTCATCAACCTCAATGCTGAGAGAATCAACAAATATACTCTTTATATCTTCAAGGACCTAATTTTTTGTTTTCCTTTCTTCTCTAAGCTTCTATTTCTTAGCCATCTTCTTCCAAAGTTCTCCTAGGGTCTCCATTTGATTAGGAGTGAGGTTAGAGGTATCCAAATTTGGAGTAACAATGTCCTCATCTAGATCAATTCCCTCTTCTTTACTCTTTTCTGTTGGAATAGCAGAATGAATGACTTAACTTCAGTGCTCGATTGAGATTGGGTCTCAATTGTCATTGCACTAGCCAAGGTGGAAACAATAGTTGAAAAAAGTAGGAATAGCACCAAATGTACTAATAGTAGTGTTGGTAAACAAATTTGTTCTTTTAGATTATAACTCTTAAATGCACAATTTAGAACAATATCTGATCACAAATAGCTGGAAAGCTTACTTGTGGATTATCATGACATGTATGGGCTATAGTGGCACTATCCTTTGGTTCTTCCACCTTCTACTCTTCACCACCATTTTGGGTTCCTATCATAGGTAAGGAACCATCATGACATGTCTGGGCTATAGGGATATTCTTGTTTGGAGATTGATCACCTCCACCAGCAGACTAAGTTGGGCCTTGAGTGGAAGCTATGGTCACACTTGGTGTAGCACACTAGGATGAAGTTGATGTTGTAGTTGCTGGAAAACCTTGAGTGGCTTCTCCCTTACTCTAGCTCTTTCTAGTTGTCCACCCAAGCTATTTCCTAGTTCTCTTGATAATCCTAGCCATCATGATGTCAAGATTCTCCTCCACATCTACATATAGCTTAGCACTGATAAGAATCCCCCTTAATTTAGTCAAATATGTATTGCTATACATATTTTGACCATCATCCTCCAATCCTTCTACATTGAGATCAATGCGATATGTCTTTATTTGTTCCATTGTGAGCCTAGTGAAAGCACGATCCTAGCTTTCCATCTCATCCCTGCAATCTACCCAATAATCCTCTAGAGTGATGACATGCTTGATCAAACTCCCAATTTGAAGCACCTCCCTTGCATATCCATTTGGGTCGAACATGGCCCTCACAAACTCATATTCCACCAATTTGTACTAATTCTTGAATGCCTTAAGCATGTATTTGGCATTAGACTAAGAATCACAACTGTAAGCCCCAACCTTCATGGAGAACTCATACACCTTCTTCCTCAAACTAGCACTCAGCACATTCACTTGGATAGCTTGTCTCATGATCTCTATGAGCATGATCATGTCACTTGGGTATCTAGGTAGCTTCAGAGGAAATTCTTCAAAGGCTACAAGATGCAAATATGAGAAGGATGAGAATTGAATAAAGTTGCTACCAAATTGACTTATGGCCACCATCACTTCTGGGCTAAACCTCCTCTCTAGGTAGCCTTGTTGTTCCCTGCAAATCCTGATTGTAAAAGAGTCATTAAATTTGACATACTTTGCAAAGCTATTCTGTAACTGCAAGCATGGATAAAATTCATAACTTTTTACATCATCAAGAAAATCCTCTATTCTGGGAAGGCTCAACCACAATTGAAGAGAAGCCAACATATAAATTAAGAAAGAAGATATGTAGAAGGTATTGTAGAACTTTATAGCACTGAGAGCTCTAGACAATTGTTCACTTACCTCATACACCTAATCAACATAATGTGTGTCTAAACATATGATTTGCACTAAAATGAAATATTGTTCTACGAAATTGAGTGCTTCTACCTCACCTTTCAATTGATGCAAAAGAACCAGAATTTCAAAAAATTTAGGCTTGAGATCAATGCCAAAAAGGGTCTTAGGAACATTACTCTTAGCTCCCTATGGCTTTTGGATCCAGGACCTCATTATTTCTTTCTGCCACACCATCTCCTTCAAGGAGAAGTCAAACATGGCTCCTCTTATGGTTAATTCAAAAAATTCTTCTTGCTCTAGAATCCTGAGTTAGTTGACTATAGTTTGTTGATCAATTAAGATCAAAACTATATGATCCAGAATCAAAAATATTTTAATGTTTGGATTGTAATGGTTAATACATTTAATGATCAGCTTGGGGGCTTGAATTTCCATTGGAAACATCACTGCTTCCACTAGCCTACTTCCTCAAAGTTTCTCTATTATTAGGTGAATTGGATCTGTCCTCAACCTTCTCTGGAAATCTTGCATGTCAAAGAAACAAAGTGAGGTATCTATAACATTCTGCAATGTTGACTTAAATCCCATTTAGTCCATCAAATCTAGTGAATATTGTTGCCATCTTAACTAAGATAGACATGAATTGAAAATCTTAAAACTAAAAATAGCACAGAGAATAGAGCTTTGCAACTATGAGAATTCTAAAATCACTATTCAATTCAACAACATAACAATTCAAATAAGAAAGCGGTAGTTTGAAAATCTATTTTGTTAATCTCTATATAGAAATCCCAATCCACCTATTAATCGACAAGATCTGGACCATACAAGTGAATTAAAGGATAAATCTCTTAGATTAGTAAATGTGAGGGTTTCTAACAGATTTTTCCATGTCTTTTCACTGTTCTCATTGGCCCAATGGCAACTTTCCTTTATTACAAACTTACTTTCCCATTTTTCACTAAGTTGCAGAAAATTAAGAACGGAGTACTCTGTGGGGAAAAACTTTCTCAACCAAATTTTTCTCAAGATACTTTCCCAAATGTGATTAACTAGCTTCCATTATCTTTTTTAAGCATCTTGTGATTGATCTATGAGCCCGACATGCTTGTAGAAGTGATCTTTCACTAGATGCAGAAAATTGCTTTCCAGGGTTGAAAACCCACTAAGGAGAAGACAACTTTTTTTTTTCTACCTATGCTTTTATTTTCACTTTAATCTTTAATAAACATGCTTTTAGGCTTCAAAATATCCAAAAAGGGCTGTGAAAATGAAAAAGGAACTCACTTACTTGCTTTTATTTTTCACAAGTGCCTTTGTCGAAAAACTAACTTCTTGGGTCAAAAATTTGCGATGGAGGAGATACTTCAAAGTTTTCCGCCAGATGCTATCTTGATCATTATGATGAATTTTGAGTGACTCCAAGATGGAATGTGAAAATGTAAGGAAGATCTATCCACAAAACAACTTGTTTCTTCCTTTTTTTAGACTGTAAACCTCATTTGTTGACCTCTGTGGAAAATTACCTTCACAATTTGAAACTCCACTAAGGAGAAGACAAAGCTAGGTTTTCCATAGACTTCATTTTCTTTATGTGAAAACTATAATGAGTCACGAGTAAGTTCATTCTTGGAAATGATTTTGTGAAAATCATGATATGACCCAAGAATCTCCACTAAAAAGGATCCTAGACTACCCAAAAAACTCACGACAACAAGGAAAACCCGCCCGGCTATGTAATGAAGGAGAAGAAGGAACTTGAACACTCTATGGAGAGACTTTTCACTTGGGGGAAAACAAATAGACTTAGACATGCCTAAACCTAATTAAGACACAAGATCATTTTCCACTTTGCATAATGGGTATAGGATGAAAAGTGGGGCAACAACTGGCTCTTAATAGGGACTTGGGTTGAGTATACCCAAGCAAGGAACTCATAATCTATACGTTCACAAAAGAAGTTAAAAAGGTGGCAAAAAAACAAAACATAGTGAGAAAAAGAATAGGAAAAAAAAAGCAAAAGAGAAAGACAAATTAGGAGACATAAAAAGACACTAAATCTAACTATAATACAATATAGGGGTTTCCTATTCTCAATTAGCAATTTGATAAAGCTTCAAATCCTAGCCATTATAGGTTAGGTGTAGTATTTTTCCATCTTCATATGCCAACTTGAAAGAATTGTTTTCAAATACCTGATGAATTTTAAATGGGCCTTTCTATAAAGTATCAAACTTCTTATGCATTCCTTTTGACAGAGTGCTTCTCTTAGCAACACACTATCTCCTACAATGAATTTTTGGGGTCTTGTTTTCTTATCAAATAGATCCTTCACTCACATGTAATGTTGTGTGATGTGATCTATGATTTGCTCCCTTTCTTCTTCAAGTTTTCTCAAGTATAGGATCCTCTTTTCTAAACCAACTTTAAAAACATCATCTTTGATCATTGTTCTTAGTTTATTTGTGGCTAATTCCAGAGGTAAGGGGGGGTTAGCTTTAATTCTATAAACCAATTCAAAAGGAGATATGTCAACTACCCTTTTAGGTGTCACTGTATATGGCCAAAGTGCCTCATGAATCTTTTTGTGCCAAGTCTTTTTATTATCTGAAACCAATTTCTTAACAATATTCATCAAATTCTTATTACTTGACTCAGCTTGACCATTTCCTTGAGGGAAATAATCAAATGAATGACCCACAGTGATCCATACTCAAAGAAAAAATTTGTAATTTCAATTGAAGAAAAATAAGATGCATTATCCATCACCAGTTTAATAGGGACAGCGAACCTGACCAATATGTTCTCCTTTATGAATTTTCACACCACTTTGGAAGTAGTTTTCTTAGTAGCTTTAGCTTCTACCCAGTTGGTGAAGTAGTTAGTCGCAATTATCACATATTGGTGTCCACCACTAGATGTAGGACTAATCAGATCAATCAAGTCAAGACCTCATTGTTGAAAAGGTCCTTTGATGATAATAAGTCTTAATGGTAGAGTAGCTAATTGAGGACATCTAGAGAACATCTTGCATTTCTCACATTTTTCTACCCATTCATAGGCATCTTTAAACATTCCAGGCTAGTAATAACACTGCCTTAGTATCTTAAAAGCTATGACTAAAGATGAGAAATTTCCTTTGCAAGCTTGACTGTGAAATATTTTCAATAGCTTTTCTTTTTGTTGTTTGTCTACGCACATAAGGAAAGTGCCATCAATGGCTTTTTTGAATAGTTTACCATCCCAAATCACATACTTAGCTACTTTTAGTTTGAGATATCTTCTTTGTCTTGCATTTAGGTCTTCTGGACATTCACCATATGTTAGCAGATAAGAAATATTTTCAACCCATGAATCATAGAGGTCTACAACTAACACCAACTACTTCTCTCTCGATTCTTCTAATCCTTCAGTTATCTTATTTTTTGCAATCACCTTGTATAGAGAATTTCCCCTTATTAGCTTGGTAGGTTTTATTTCTATATCATACTCCTGTATTTTTTCCACCCATCCTCCTCTGACATTATAGCCCACATTATGTTGTGTCAATACACTCTTCACTACCACATTAGGGACAAAGACTATAGAATGTGAATGCAAGATATAAAATTGAAATTTTTTTAGGGATTTAACCACTGCAAAAGCGTTCTTTTCAATATGAAAATATTTCAATTCATGATTCTTCAAAGGCATGCTCATGAAAGCTATTGAGGCTTGTACCCCTTCATCATTTTCTTGCATAAGTATTGCCAAGAGAATATGTTCAGAACCATAACAATAAACAATGAAATCTCATTTATAATTTGGATGACACAAAAGCGGGGCATTAGCAATAGCCATATTTATATCTTGAAAGGCTTACTTTATTGCCTCATTCCATTTGAAATTTTAATTTCCTTTCATCATATCTACTATATGCTTAGTTGTTTCTATGAAATTAGGCACAAATCTTCTGAGAAAATTTATTTTCCCAATGAAAGATTTAACTCCTATTTTATTTGAAGGTAAGTTCAACCTTTGAATGGCTTCTACCCATTCAAGGTCAATTCTAATGCCTTCCTGGGACACTATATGACCTAGGAGTTTCCCTTTTGTTACATAGAAAACTAACTTCTTGGGATTGAAAGAGATCCCATGCTCTCAACATCTCTATAAAACCATTCTCAAATCTTTCATATGATCTTTTCTCTTTCTCAAGAACACAGTGAGGTCATTCAAGTATATAACTATGATTCAATCCATCAGATGGGTGAATGTCTTACTCATACATCTTTGGAATGTAGCACCAGTATTGATAAGTTCAAAGGGCATCTTGTGATATGCAAATGTACCCCAAGGAGTGGTGAATGTAGTCTTATGTTGGTCTTTCTCCTCTACTTTGACTTCATTATAACCTGAGAAACCATCAAGCATAGACATCATTTCAGATCATGCCACTATTTGCAATAGATAATCCATGTTAGGAAGAGCAAAGTTATCTTTTAGAGACACTTGGTTCAGGTTGTGAAAATCAATTCAAATACTTATTTCTCCATTCTTCTTTCTAACGAGTACTATATTGGCTATCTAGGTGGAATGATGAATGGGATAAATAATTCTTGCTTTCAACATTTTATCTACCTCTTGGAAGATAGAATCTATAACTTAAGGATTATAATTCCTCTATTTTTGCCAAAAAGGAACTACATCAGGCTTCAGTGGAATTTGATGTTTTACCTTCCCATCTCTATAACTTTTCAAATCTTCATAGCTCCATGCAAAAACATCTCTAAATTCCATGAATAGATTTCTTGTGGCTTCTTTTTCTTCAGGAAAACAAAACTTCCCAATATTAATCTTTGTAGGATTATGAATACCTCCAATATTTACTCCCTCATACTCACCCATAGTAAACCCCTTTTCTGCTCTCTTCTGCTTTATGTAGGCATCATGTCTATTAAAATTTTTTTCTAAAGCCATGAAACATGGGGGAATAATGTTATCTTTCAGCTAAACTTCTCCATTTTGATTACATTCCTTATTTACACTAGGGCTTTCATGATCACTTCCACTAGATTCATGCTCAAAACAAGACTTGTCATTTTCAAGGAACATCTACAAACTCTTATCATCATTGAAGACTTGCCATGATTCTGTGTTATCTTGAATAGCAGATCGATACACAATTTTGAACTAATACTTTTGGTCTTTGAAATCTGGATGAGGAAGTAATAGGGAAGCAGAGACTGCAAGGGAATCAGCCTTGGTATTCATCTCCCTCAAAATTGCTTCAATAGAGAAGGCATCTAGGCCTTCTATTTCATCCCAAACTCTATTTCTATAATTCTTTAGCTTGTGATTTTTAGCAAAATATTTCCTTTTCACCTATTTCACAGTAAGCTCTACACCACCTTGAGCTTTTAGAATCTTTATCCATCTTTCTTTTGCTTTATTATCCCCAGTAGTAAGGCCTCATATTTAGCAGTGTTATTCATATTTCCAAATTCCAATTTTGAAAGCCATAGGTTCAAGTTCTCCTTCCAAGGATATCAATACTACACTTGCTCCAAATCCTGAAGAGGCACAACTTCTGTCAAATTCAAGTGTTCATATGCCTAATGTGTCTTCATTTTCATTAGAAACTTTCTTGCTTTGATTCTCATCTATCTATTCATTCAAGATTTCTTCAGTAAACAACATATAGTTGCCAAATTCAAGCTCTTTGTATAAAATTTGGGCTTTAGGATCATGTAACTTCAAGATTATGAACTTTTCCTTTTCTTCAGGTTCTAATTTGACTTTCTTATTCCCAATAGGTATCACTACTTGGGACCAATCTAGATTTATCTCTCCTCCTTAGTCTTGACAAAAACTTTTACTTGAAAGAAGTCCATAGCTTGCTGGAATGTCAGCTACCAGAATAGTCAATAGGAGCTTTTTTTCTTGATGTAAAGCTAAGGCTGCCCGAGCATCTTTAATCTACCCAAGTAAGGAAATTTGTTTAGTATCCATTGAGTAGCATCTTCCATGTACTTTAATGAGATTGAGACCCAAGGCTTTGGCTAAAGAATAAGGCATAACATTATGTGATGCACCTGAATCTATTATACAATTACTAAGTTTACATCCATTAATATACAATGAGATATAAAAAGGCTCTGGCTTTTGTTTGGGAGATGTTGCTAAGACTATAGAATCTTCTTGATTAAACAAACCAGATGTCAAGGTTTCATCTTCTTTCTCAATCGTTACATTAAAATTCACATCTGATGTATTTCCTTTACACTGGTATACTAGTCTTTTTAACTCAGAAGGGTGTGACTTTAAATAATCAAAAGTGGAAATTTCAAATTTTGATTCCTCACAAAATTGAATGAAATCAAAGGATTTTTTATCCTTACCTGTTGTGAAGTAGATGCTCCTTGATTAGCATGTGCATTTACTTGTCAAAGGATTGGAGTCATTTTTGTGAGTGTGACTAGAGGATAGACTCTTCAACCTTTGGCCCTGGGTAAGTACTGTGTATGATGTTTCATTGATGGTTGCATAACATTCACCTTTTGATTTACAATCTGACTCATATTCTAAAAATAAATTTCTAGAGTCCCCATTTGAATAGGAATTGAGCTTTGAATAAGGAGTTGTAGTGTTCAACTCATCAATAGATAAAAATTGCATCATGTGAGCAGTCTCCAGACAACTCTCACTGTCATGATCTATGGTCAAATGGAAAATGCACATATTTCCTTTTTTTGGCATTGCCTCAATTTGCAACCTGGGTTGTGATCCTATAAGCTGCAGAAATCTACCTTCATTATTTTTTCCCAGTGAGTTTTGATAAAATTTCTAATAGGGACTATTGAATCCAAGTAACTGCTTCTTCATAGCTACTAGTTCATTTGACAATTTTTGAATCATTTCCTTAGACAATGTGGTATTATTGGAACTTCCCTTAGTTTAAAGTTCTTGTTTCCACTTTCCCATAGAAATCAAATCATCCTCACACTCAATTTCTTTCTTTTGTGTGTTAGCTAGATCCATGGGATGTGCTCTCCTCAAATCATAATTGACATCTGGAGGCATTGCACTAATAAATAATGTTTTCAAATTACCAGGTGTGGGTCTATCAGTGGCTAGAATTCTACTGATAATCTTATTAAATTTAGCAATGAAATCTCTCATACTCATAGTGGGTTACTTCCTAATTAAAGTCAAATATCTTAGTAGGGCATGTTTGTCTTCTACATTTTTGAACTACATCTCAAGGTCATTCTTAATGTATCCCAATTAGTTATTGAGTCATCAGCAAGATGATAAAACCAATCTCCTACATTGTCTATGAGGGTTTCTAGGAACAATTTCACAGCAACATGTTCATGTCCCACTCCTAAGATATGAATGGTTGCAAAGAAAGCTTTCATGTATTTTTCTATAATGACTTTCCCATCACCTGAAAATTTAGGGAAATTCTTCCTTGAACTAGTTGAAAGTGGAAGATAAGATTTTAACACTAATGGTCCTTTTGCCATAGCCCATGGGGTAGCCATGATTATCTTCCTAGTCTATGGTAGGAAATTAACAGCTAGAGGGAGAGTAACTTCATGGAATGCTAACACCTAACAAGTGGAATGTGAAGTACTGGTGTCCTAATTTCTAATACGGGAAGGTGGCCTACTCCACCTTTCATTTTCACTTTTCTATTTTGGAACGTCTAAGATAGGAAAACTGAGCTCTGTAAGCTTATCAAATATAGGGTCTTGGCCACCCTATTCCTTTGTACTTCTAAGGAAACTAAATTTTTCTAGGATGCTACATTAGGTTTATCTTTGAGCTTCTTGTCAAAATTGTCTTTCTTCTCTTTGGATATCTCTCCTTTGAACAGCTCTCCATAAGGCTTCAACTCTTCTTTCTTCTTCTAATACCTAGCTAGCATTCCTATAATTTTCAATGTTCCTTCTATGTCTCCAAAAAAATGTGTTAAGGGATGAAATTATGTCTTCTTGATCATCTTGGAAACAAATATTATGTTGGAGCAGTTGAGTCACCAAAAATTTGTTGGTAAAAAAATTTGTTCTTTCATATTATAACTCTTAAATGCCCAATTTAGAACAATATCTGATCACAAATAGCTGGAAAGCTTACTTGTGGATTATTTGTCTTTCATCTGAATTAGTAGGTATAGCTCCCTAGATATAGATTTGCAATGAATTCTATTTTCTTCCTAAATTATTTTGAGGTATGTTCTTAACTCAAGAATAGTAGAGGGGTAATTGAGCTAAACCTAAATTAAATCCAATTCAAGCGGATGAAAGTTTCTCAACACTGAAGCTAATTAATGCATTCAAGCATCTTATGAATCTATAAATTCATCCACATAATAAACTAATGCCAAACTAAGATAATTAAAATCTAAACTATAACTAATAAACTAGAAATGCTAGAAGGATGCCCTCTTCAAATGAACTATAACAATACTTATCACATTCATCCATTGCCTCAAAATATGGGAGGTAAAACTCTGTTCTTCCCTTATTCCAATTCAAACAAAAGAGAAAGCATGAACTAAATGCAATACTAACTGGAAGATAAAATGATTGACATAAAACACCATTTGATTGTCTTTCTAACAAAAAATACTTCACACAAAAAAATTGTTGACCTTTCATTAATATTTTCAATTCATACATATAGAGTTTTGAGTTGACCATTATAATGTAAGTTTAATTGGTTCATCTTCTGGGGATGACAAATGGCAAGGTGTCAGTTTATCATATTACAAAATTACAAAAGAAAACAAAAAGGGGGCATAATATGAATCACTTGGACTTCTTCCCGTTTTCAATTTTTTCCCTATATGCCTTAGTAGCAACCAGTATTGTCATTAGCTCTTCGTGGTTGGGCATGTGTATATTAGTGAATCTCAAAAGCCATTTTGAATGTTCCCTTGCCAACTCCTTTACAACATACAACTGATCTAGAAACTCCTCTATGGCCACATATATCCATCCACTGAGTATCTAGAGTTCTACAGTTCTGTTCTGGCTACTAGAAGCCACTACAAACAGATTATCCAAAAAAGTAAAGAAGTTACTTTTCATTACTTCCACTCTAATGAGATTATTTACTTCAACACTAGTTTGAGAATCAATATGTAGCCCTCTCATAAGCTCAAATTGTTTATCTTGAGTTTTCTTTACTTTACTCTCCATTTCCTTGAGTCATTTCTTAGCCACTTGGATCATTTCTACCTTGAACTGCATAGTTTGGAGCCATTCAAACAAAGGTTCATTACCTTTCTTCAAAATCTTTGCTTCAACTACTTCCTTCACTTTCATATAGATGATCATCTTTAAAAGGCAGATGCAATCATCACATCCCACCCTTTCTTTGGCTAGAGTATTACTGTTGGACTATAAATTATCCTTTTTTTCTCCAATCTGAGGATAGCATTTCCAATTTGGTCTATGAGAGAAACTCCTTCTAATCCAAGTCTCTTGATCCATTCTCTACAAATTTGGCCATAATGCATATCTTCCTATAGGTAGGAAATGAGGGCTTCCACTTCAGCTGCACTAGGAGTTTGTGTCATAGACATACTAGAAACAGTTTCTAGTGGAGTGACTAGCTGCCTGATAAATTTGTTCAATTCTTCTATCTCTATTTTCATCTTGATCTTTGACAATTTGAGACTCTCCAATTATTGTTCTATCACTTCATTACTTGATCTCCACAAGCCAGCTTTTGTATCATGTCTGGCTTCTCCAAGATTGATCGAATGCAAAGTAAAATCTTTAGGTGTCATATCCTCAATTCTCCCTCCTTTGTTTGGCTTGGCTATTTCCATTGTCAAGTGCCCTATTTTTGGACCTTGCCCTAGTATTGACAAAGTCTTTTTCTTTTTTACCATTGTCAACATAGTCCTAGAACGAACTGCAAGAGATATAGTGTCCTTCGCAGAAACAATTTCATCTTTTCTCTTTCTTTTCCTTTCCAAGGTATCTTCTAACAAAGAATCAGTTCATATCACTTTGCAAGTTGTTCCATGTGACTCAATGCTAAACATTTTCTTCTTCACTAGAGTCATGGCTACAGTAGCTAAAGAGAAAGGATTCTTTGAGTCCTTTGTGATGAGTCTAGAAGAAGCCCAACACTTCTCTACCTCTGAAGTCTTCTTCATCTCTTCATCTGATATAGTTGACTCACTACTACTACTGTTTCCATCTCCTAAGTCTACTATCTATATAGGAGAACCAACTAGCTTCAAAAGTGAAGCACTTGTTGATGGCATAGGGCTAAGATGAGGAGATGGGATTGGGGTAGTATGCGGAGAAGGTATAGGGGTAGTTTGAGAAGATGGAATTAGAGTAGTATGTGGGGAAGGTATCGAACTAGTGGCACTATCCTTTGGTTCTTCTAACTTCTTCTCTTTAGTGCCAATTTGGGTTCCTATGACAAGAAAGGAATCATCATGACATGTCTAGGCTATAGGGATATTCTTGTCTAGAGGTTGGTCACCTCCACCAGTAGGCTAAGATGACCGTTGAGTGGAAGCTATGGTCACACCTAGTGTATCACTCTAGGATGAAGTTCATGTTGTAGCTATTGGAGAAGCTTGAGTGGTTGCTCCCTTACTCTATCTCTTTCTTGTTGTCCACTCAACCCATTTCTTAGTTCTGTTGACAATCCTAGCCATCATGATATCATGATTCTCCTCCACATCTACATATGGCTTGGAACTAATTGGAATCCCCATTAATTTAGCCAAATATGTATTGCTATACATATTTTGACCATCATATTCCAATTCTTATACATTGAGATCAATGCCATATTTCTTTATTTATTCCATTGTGAGCCTAGTGAAAGCACAATCTTAGCTCTCCAACTCATCCCTATAATCTACCAAATAATACTCCAGAGTGGTGACATGCTTGATCACATTCCCAATTTGAAGCACCTCTCTTGCATATCCATTTGGGTTGAACATGGGCCTCGCAACCTCATATTCCTCCAATTTGTACTTATTCTCAAATGCCTTGAGCATGTTTTTGGCATCAGATCAAGAATCACAACTATAAGCCCTAAGCTTCATGGGGAACTCAAACCCCTTCTTCCTTAAATTGGCACTTAGTACATTCACTTAGATAGCTTGTCTCACGATCTCTATGAGCATGATCATGTCGCTTGGGTATTTGGGAAGCTTCAGAGGAAATCTGTCAAAGGCTACAAGATGAAAATATGAGAAGGATGAGAATTGAATAAAGTAGCTACCAAACTGACTAATGGCCACCAGTTCTTTTGGGCTAAACCTCCTCTCTAGGTATCGTTGTAGTTCCCTAAAAATTGTCATTGTAAAAGAGTCATTAACTCTAACATAGTCTGCATAGCTATTCTATAACTACAAGCATGGATAAAATTCATAACTTTTTATATCATTAGGAAAATCCTCTATTCTAGGAAGGCCCAGCCACAATTGTAGAGAAGCCAACATATAAATTAGGAAAGAAGACATGTGGAAGGTATTGTAGAACTTTGCAGCACTGAGAGTTCTAGATAGATGTTCACTTACCTTATACAACCAATCAACATAATTTGTGTTTGAACAGATGATTTGCACTAAAAAGAAATATTATTCTACGAAATTGAGTGCTTCTCCCTCACCTTTCAATTGATGCAAAAGAACCAAAATGTCCACAATTTTGGGCTTGAGATTGGTGCCAAAAAGGATCTTAGAAACCTTACTCTTAGCTCCCCATGCCTTTTGGAACCAAGACCTCATGATTTCCTTCCACCACACCATCTTCTTCAAGGAGAACTCAGACATGGTTCCTCCTATGGTCAATTCAAAAAATTCTTCCTGCTCTAGAATCCAGAGGTAGTTGACTATAGTTTTTAGTTCAATTGAGATCAAAACTGTATGATTTTCCAACAAAATTTGTTTAGTGTCCAGATTGTAATGGTTAACATATTCAATGATTAGCTTGGGAGCTTGAATTGCCACTAGAAACCTGGTTGCTTCGACTAGCATGCTTCCTTGGAGTTTCTCCATTATTGGGTAGATTGGCTCCATCCTCAACCGTCTTTGGAAATATTGCATGTTGAAGAAATGGAGTGAGGTATCTGTAACATTCTACAATATTGACTTAATCCCATTTAGTCCATTGAATCTAGCGAATCTTGTTGTCATCTTAACTGAGATAGAGATGAATTAAAAATCTTAAAACTGAAAATAGCACATAGGGTAGAGCTTTGCAACTATGAAAATTTTGATATCACTATTCAATTCAACAACATAACAATCCAAATAAGAAAGCAGTAGTTTGAAAATCAATTATGTTCATCTCTATATAGAAATCGCAGTGCACACATTAATCTTCAAGATCTGTGCCACATGAGTGAATTAAGGATAAATACATTATATTAGTAAATGTGGGGGTTTCTACTAGAATTTTCCATGTAATTTCACTTTTCCCATTGGCCCAATGGTAACTTTCCTTTATTACAAACTTACTTTCCCATTTTTCACCAAGTTGCGGAAAAATAAGAATTGAGTTCTTCATGGGAAAATCTGCTTAGCCAAATTCTTCTCAAGATACCTTCCCAAATGTGATTAACTAGCTTCCATTAACCTTTTTAAGCATCCTAAAATTGATCTATGAGCCCAACATGCTTGTAGAAGTGAGCTTTCACTAGATGCAGAAAATCACTTTCTGGGGTTGAAAACTAGTTGAGGAGAAGACAACTTCTATTTTTCCACCTATGCTTTTATTTTTTCTTTACTCTTTAAAAAATGTGATTTTAAGCTTCAAAAAATCCAAAAAGGGCTATGAAAATGAAAAAGGAACTGGCTTACTTTCTTTTATTTTTTACAAGTGCCTTTGTAAGAAAAATGACTTCCTGGGTTGAAAATTTTCCTCAGAGAAGTTACTTCAGAGTTTTCTATCAAATGTTATCCTAATCATTATGATGAATTCTGAGTGACTCCAAGATGGAATACTACAATGTAAGGAAGATATATCCACAAAACAACTTGTTTCTTCCTTTTTTTAGCCTATAAACCTCATTTATTGACCTTTGCGAGAAATCACCTTCACAGTTCAAAGCTCCACCAAGGAGAAGCCAATGCTAGGTTTTTTGCAAACTTCATTTTCTTTACGTGCAAACTATAATGAGTCACAATCAAGTTCATTCTTGGAAATTATTTTGTGAAAATCATGATATGACCCAAAAATCTCCACTGAAAGGGATCCTAAACCACCCACAAAACTCATGACAACAAGGAAAACCCACCTGGCTATGTAATGCGGGAGAAGAAGGAAGATGAAAACCCAATGGAGAGACTTTTCACTTGGGGGAAAAAAAATAGACTCAGACATGCCTAAACCTAATTGAGACACAAGATCATTTTCCACTTTGCATAATGGGTACAGGATGAAAATTGGGGCAATAGCTAGCACTGACCCAGGACTTGGGTTGAGTATACCTAAGCAGGGAACTCATAATCTCTAGTTTCACAAAAGAAGGTAAAAATGCGACAACATAACAAAAATAAATAAGACAAAGAATAGGAAAACAAAAGAGAAAGAGAAAGACAAACCAAGAAACATAAAAAGACACTAAACCTAACTATAATACAATATAGGGGTTTCCTATTCTCAATTAGTAATTTGATAAAGCTTTAGATCTTGGCCATTATAGGTCAGGGGTAGTATTTTGCCATGTTTGTATGCCAACTTGAAAGAATTTTTTTCAAATGCCTGATGAATTTTGAATGGGCCTTTTCATAAAGTATCAAACTTCTTATGCATTCCTTTTGGAGTGCTTTGCTTATCCTAGAGTAGCACACTATCTCCTACAATGAATTTTCAAGGTCTTGTTTTCTTTTCAAATAGATCCTTCACTCACATCTGATGCTATGTGATGTGATCTATGATTTCCTCCCTTTCTTCGTCAAGTTTTCTCAAGTACAGGATCCTCTTTTCTAAACCATCTTTTAAAACATCATCTTTGATCACCATTCTTAGTTTATTTGTGACTAATTCTAGAAGTAAGGGGAGGTTAGCTTTAGTTCTGTAAACCAATTCAAAAGGAGATATGTCAATTTCCCTTTTAGCTGTCACTCTATCAACCAAAGCACCTTGTGAATCTTTTTGTGCCAAGTCTTTTGATTATCTAAAACCAATTTCTTAACAATATTCATTAAATTTTTATTACTTGACTCAGATTGACCATTTTCGTGAGGGAAATAATCAGATGAATGACCCATGGTGATCCCATACTCAAAGCGAAAATTGGTAATTTCAATTAAAGAAAAATAAGATGCATTATCCATCACTAGTTTAATAGGGACACAAAACCTAACCAATATGTTCTCCTTTATGAATTCACACACCACTTCAGAAGTAGTTTTCTTTGTAGCTTTAGCTTCTACACACTTGGTGAAGTAGTCAATCATAGTTATCACATATTGGTGACCACCACTAGATGTAGGACTAATTGGACCAATGAAGTCAAGACCCCATTGTTGAAAAGGTCCTTCGATGATAACAAGTCTCAATGGCAGAGCAACTAATTGAGGATGTCCATAGAACATCTTGCATTTCTCACATTTTTCTACCCATGCATAGGCATCTTTAAACATTCCAGGCTAGTAATAACATTGCCTTAGTATCTTAACAGCTATGACCAAAGATGAGAAATGTCCTCGACAAGCTTCATCATGAAATGTTTTCAATAGCTTTTCTTGCTATTTTTTGTCTATGCACCTAAGGAAAGTGCCATCAATGGCTTTTTTGAATAGTTTACCATCCCAAATCACATACTTAGCTACTTTAAATTTGAGATCTCTTCTTTATCTTGCATTTAGGCCTTTTGGACATTCACCATATGTCATCAGATAAGAAATATTTTCAAATCATGAATCATAGAGCCCTACAACTAACACGAAATGCTTTTCTCCCAATTCTTCTAATCCTTCAGTTATCTTATTTTTTGCAATCACTTTGAACAGAGCATTTCCCCTTACCAACTTGGTAGGTTTTATTTCTATATAATACTCCTATATTTTTGCCACCCATGCTTCTCTGACTTTATAGCCCACATCCTATTGTGTCAATACACTCTTCACTACCACATCAAGGAAAAAGACTACAGAATGTGAATGCAAGATATCAAATAAATAAAAATTCAGGGCTTTAACCATAAAAAAAGTATGCTTTTCAATATGCAAATATTTTAGTTCATGATTCTTCAAAGGTATGCTCATGAAAGCTATTGGGGCTTGTACCCCTTCATCATTTTCTTGCATAAGTATTGCAGAGAGAGTATGTTTAGAAGCATAACAATAAATAATGAAATCTCATTTATAATTTGGATGACACAAAATTGAGGCATGAGCAATAGCAGTCTTTATATCTTAAAAGGCTCACTTTATTGCCTTGTTCCATTTGAAATTTGAATTTTCTTTCATCATATCCACTATATTCTTAATTGTTTCTACGAAATTAGGCACAAATCTACTGAGAAAATTCACTTTCCCAAAGAAAGATTTAACTCCTATTTTATTCGAAGGCATGCTCAATCTTTGAATGGCTTCTACCCATTCAAGGTCAATTCTAATGTCTTCCTAGGACACTATATGACCTAGGAGTTTACCTTTTGTTGCAAAAAAACTAACTTCTTGGGATTGAGATAGATCCCATGCTCTTGGCATCTCTATAAAACCTTTCTCAAATCTTCCATATGATCTTTTCTCTTTCTCAAGAATACGTTGAGGTCATCCAAGTATATGACTATGATTTGATCCTTCAGATTGGAAAATTTCTTACTCATACATATTTGGAATGTAGCACCACCATTGATAAGTCCAAAGGGCATCCTGTGATATGAAAATTTACCCCAAGGAGTGGTGAACATCATCTTATGCTAGTCTTTCTCCTCTACTTTGACTTGATTATAACCTAAGAAACCACCAAGCATAAACATCATTTCAGATCCCACCACTATTTTCAATAGATAATCCATGTTAGGAAGAGAAAAGTTATCATTTAGAGATGCTTGGTTTAGGTTGCAAAAATTGACACAAATTCTTATTTCTCCATTCTTCTTTTTGATGGGTACTATATTGGCTATCCAAGTGGAATGATGAATGGGATAAATGATTCTCGCTTTTGACATTTTATCTACCTCCCAAAAGATAGGATCTATGACTTTAGGATTATAATTCCTCTATTTTTGTTGGAAAGGAACTGCATCAGGCTTTAGTGGAATTTTATGTTTTACCTTCCCATCTCTATAACTTTTCAAATCTTCATAGCTCCATGCAAAACATCTATATATTCCATGAATAGATTTCTTGCGGCTTCTTTCTCTTCAAGTGAACAACACTTCCCAATATTAATCATTCTGGGGTTATGAATATCTCCAATATTTACCTCCTCATACTCTCCCATAGTAGGCCCCTTTTCTACACTCTTCTACTTTATGTAGGCATCATGTCTATTAAATAGTTTTTCTAAAGCCAAAAAATATGAGGGAATAATACTACCTTTTAGTTGAACTTCTCCATTTTGACTTTGTTCCTCATTTACACTAGGGCTTTCACGATCACTTCCACTGGATTCATGCTCAAAACTAGACTTGTCATTTTCAAGGAACATCTACAAAATCTTATCATCATTGAAGACTTGCCATGATTCTATGTTATCTAGAATAGTAGATCGATACACAATTTTGAACTGATACTTTTGGTCTTTGAAATCTAGATGAGGAAGTAGAAACTGCAAGGGAATCAGCCTTGGTATTCATCTCCCTCAAAACTAGTTCAATAAAGAAGGCATCTAGGCCTTCTATTTCATCTCAAACTTTGTTTCTATAATTCTTTAGCTTGTGATTTTTAACAAAATATTGCCCTTTCACCTATTTTACAATAATATTTGCATCACCTTGAGCTTTTAGGATCTTTATCCTTCTTTCTTTTTCTATTATTTTCCCCAGTAGTAAGGCCTCATATTCCGTAGTATTATTCATATTCCCAAATTCCAATTTGAAAGCCATAGGTTTAGGTTCTCCTTTTGGGGATATCAATACTACACATACTCTAGATCTTGAAGAGGCATAGCTTCCATCAAATTCAAGTGTCCATATGCCTAATGCATCTTTGTTTGCATTAGAAACTTTCTTGCTTTGATTCTCATCTGTCTACTCATCCAAGCTTTGTTCAGTAAACAACATATAGTTGCTGAATTGAAGCTCTTGGTATAAAATTTGGGCTTTAGGATCATATGACTTCAAGATTGTGAATTTTTCCTTTTCTTTAGGTTTTAATTTGACTTTCTTATTCCCAATATGTATTAGTGCTTGGGACCAATCTAGCTTTATTTCTCCTCCTAAGTCTCGACAAAAACTTCTACTTAAAAGAAGTCCATAACTCATTAGAATGTCAGCTACCAAAATAGTCAATAGGAGCTTCTTATCCAGATGTAAAGCTAAGGCTTCCTAAGCATCTTTAATCTACCCAAGTAAGGGAACTTTTTTAGCATCCATCAAGTAGCATCTTCCATGTACTTTAGTGAGATTGAGAGCCAAGGCTTTGGCTATGGAATAAGGAATAAAATTATCTGATGCACCTGAATCTATTATATAATTACTCAGTTTACATCCATTAATATACAATGAGATATAAAAAGGCTTCAGCTTTCATCCAGGAGATGTTGCTAAGACTGCAGAATCTTCTTGATTAAACAAACCAAATGTCAAGGTTTCATCTTCTTTCTCAACTATTACATTACAATTCACATCTGATGTATTTCCTTTAGACCGATCTACCAATCTTTTTAACTTAAAAGGGTGTGACTTTAAATAATCAATCGTGGAAATTTAAAATTTTGATTCTTGAAAAAATTGAATGAAATAAAATGATGTTTTATCCTTACCCATTTGTGAAGTAGATGCTCCTTGATCAATATGTGCATTACTTGTTGAAGGACTAGAGTCATTTTTGTGAGTGTCACTAGATGATGGACTTTTCAACCTTTGGCCCCAAGTAAGTACTATGTATGACATTCTATCAATGGTTGCATAACATTTGCCTTTGATTTAGAATCCTATTCATATTCTAAAAATTAATTTCCAGAGTTGTTGTTTGAATAGGAATCAAGCTCTGAACAAGGAGTTCTATTGTTCAACTCATTAGTAGGTAACAACTGCATCATGTGGGCAATCTCCAGACAACTCTTGCTGTCATGATCTATGGTCAAATGGAAAATTCACATATTTCCTTTTTTGGGTGCTGCCTCAATTTACAACCTAGGTTGTGATCCTGTAAGCTATAGAAATCTACCTTCATTTTTTCTTCTCAACAAGGTTTGATAATTCCACTGATAGGGACTATTGAATTCAGGTAACTACTTCTTTAATGCTACTAGCATGTTTGACAATTTTTGAATCATTTCCTCAGACGATGTGGTATTACTCGAACATTCCTTAGTTTGAAGTTCTCGTTTCCATTTTCCCATAGAAATCAAATCATCCTCACACTCAATCACTTTCTTTTGTGTGCCTACTAGATTCATAGGATGTGCTCTCCTCAAATCATAATTGACAGCTAGAGGCATCACACTAATAAAGAAAGTTTTCAAATTACTAGGTGTGGTTCTATTAGCAACTAGAATTCTATTGATAATCTTATTAAACTTAGCAACAAAATCTCTCATACTCATAGTGGGTTGCTTCTTAATTGAAGCCAACTGTGTTAGCAGGGCATGTTCATCTTCCATAGTTTTGAACCTCATCTGAAAGGTCATTCTTAATGTATCCCAATCAGTTATTGAGCCATTAGCTAGATGATAAAACTAGTCTGTTGCATTGTCTATGAGGGTTTCTACAAACAATCTCACAACAACATCTTTATGTCCCACTCCTAAGATATGAGTGGTTCTAAAGAAAGCTCTAATGTGTTCATCTATAGTGACTTTCCCATTGCTTGAGAATTTAGGTAAATTCTTCCTTGAACTAGCCAGGAGTGGCTGATAAGCATTTAACATTAATGGTCCTATTGCCACAACCCATTGCGCAGCCATGATTGTCCTGGCAGTATATGGCCGGAAATTAATAACTAGAGGGGCAGTAACTCCATGGAGTGCTAACACCTAACAGGTGGAATGTGAAGTGTTGGTGTCCTAATTTTTAATAGGGGAAGGCAACCTACTCTAGCTTTTATTTTCACTTCTCTATTTTGGAATGTCTAAGATAGGAAAACCAAGCTTTGTAAGCTTATCAAAGATAGGGTCTTGCCCACCCTATTCCTTGGTACTTCTAAGGAACCTAAATTTTTCAACGATTTTGGGTTAGGTTTATCTCTAAGCTTCTTGTCTAAATTGTCTTTCTACTCTCTGAATATCTCTCCTTTGGAGAACTCTCTCTAAGGCTTCAGCTCTTCTTTCTTCTTCTTCTAACACATAGCTAGCATTCCTATAATGTTCTATGTTCCTTCTATGTCTCCAAATGAATGTGTTAAGGGATGAAATTATGTCTTCTTGATCATCTTGGAAACCAAGATTAGTTTGGAGCATTGAAATAATTTTTTCATTAGGTAGTACCATCTTCCCTCATGACATACTCTTTTGGTCAAGCGACTATTTGACTCTGCATTGGAGTCACCAAAAATCTATAGGTAAACAAATTTGTTCTTTTAGATTATAACTCTTAAATGCCCAATTCGTAACAATATAAGATCAAAAATAGTTGGAAAGCTTACTTGTGGATTATTTGGCTTTCCTCTAAATTAGTAGGTACAACTCCCTACATATAGATTTGCAATGAATTCTATTTTCTTCCTAAATTATTTTGGGGTATGTTCTTAACCCAAGAAGAGTAGAGGCATATCTGAGCTAGACCTAAATTAAATCCAACTCAGGCAGACAAAAATTTCTCAACACTACAATTTATTTATGCATTCACACATCTTATGAATCCATAAATTCATCCACATAATTAACTAATTCCAAACTAAGGTAATTCAAATCTGAACTATAAATAATAAGCTAGAAATGTTGGAATGACTTCCTCTTTGAATGAACTATAACAATACTTATCACATTCACCCAGTGCCTCAAAATAGGGGAGGTAAAACTCTATTATTCCCTTGTTCCAATTCAAACAAAAGAGAAAGAGTGAACTAAATACAATACTAAATGGAATAGAAAATGATTGACATAAAATACCATTCAATTGTCTCTACAACAAAAAGTACTTCACACCAAAAATTTGCCAACCTTTCATTAATCTTTTCAATTCATACATATAGAATTTTAGAAATGACAATTACAATTGAAGTTTAATTAGTTCATCTTCTAAGAATGAAAAATGGCAAGGTGCCAATTTGTCATATTACAAAATTACAAAAGAAAACAAAAAGGGGACATAATATGAATCACTTGGACTTCTTCCCCTTTTTAGTTTTCACCCTATATGCCTTACTAGCAACCATTATTGGGATTAACTCTTCATGGTTAGGCACGTTTATATTAGTGAATCTCAATAGCCATTTTGAATGTTCCCTTTCCAACTCTTTTACAACATTCAACTAATCTGGCAACTCCTCTATGACCACATGTATCCATCCATTGAGTGTCTAGAGTTTTGTAGTTCTATTCTTCCTACTAGAAGCCAGTATGGATAGATTATACAAAAAAGTAGAGAAGTTACTTTTCATTGCTTCCACTCTAATGAGATGCTTTTCTTCACCACTAGTTTGAGAATTAGTATGTAGCACTCTCATAAGCTCAAATCCCCTATCTTGATTTTTCTTTACTTTACTCTCCATTTACTTGAGTCCTTTCTCAGCTACTTGGATCATTTCTACCTTGAATTGCATACTTTGAAGCCATTGGAACAAAGGTTCATTCCCTTTCTTCAAAATATTTGCTTCAACTGCTTCCTTCTCTTTCATCTGGATGGTCATCTTTAAAATGGAGATGCAATCATCACATCTCACCCTTTCTCTGGCAAGTGTATTACTATTGGACAATATATTATCCTTTTTTGTCTCTAATATGAGGATAGCATTTCCAATTTGGTCTATGAGAGAAATTCCTTTTGATCCAAGTCTCTTGATCCATTCTCTACCAATTTGGCCATAATGCCTATCTTCCTATAGCTAGAAAATGAGGGCTTGCACTTCAGCTGCACTAGGAGTTTGTGTCGCAAACATACTGGAAATAGTTGCTAGTAGAAAGACTAGCTACCTGTTAAACTTGTTCAATTCTTCTATCTTTGCTTTCATCTTGATCTTTGACAATTTGAGACTCTCCAATTGTCCTTCTATCACTTCATTACTTGATCTCCACAAGCCAACTTATGTATCATGTCTAGCTTCTCCAAGATCTATCGAATGCAGAGTAAAATCTTTAGGTTTCATATCCTCAATTCTCCCTCCTTTGTTTGGCTTGGCTATTTCCATTGTCAAGTGCCCTATTTCTGGATCTTTCCCTAGTATTGACAAAGTCTTTATCTTTTTGACCTTCGTTAATGTAGTCCTAGAAAAAATTGCAAGAGATATAGTGTCCTTCACAGAAACAATTTGATCTTTTCTCTTTCTTTTCCTTTCCAAGGTATCTTCTAACCAAGAATCAGTTCCTATCACTTTGGAATTTTTTCTAAGTGATTCAATGTTGAACATTTTCTTCTTCACTGGAGTCATGGCTACAGTAGTTGAAGAGAAAGGATTCTTTGAGTCCTTTGAAATGAGTCTAAAAGAAGCATGGCCCTTCTCTATCTCCAAAGTGTTCTTTCTCTCTTCATCTGATTCAGTTGACTCACTACTACTACTTTTTCCATCTCTTAAGTCTACTATCTATATAGGGGTACCACCTAGCTTCAAAAGTGAAGTGCTTGCTAATGGCACAGGGCTATGATGAGGATATGGGATTGGGGTGGTACACAGAGAAGGTACAAGGGTAGTGTGAGAAGATGAAATGAGAGTAGTCTATGGGGAAGGTACTAGACTAGTGGTGTTGTCCTTTGGTTCTTCTGCCTTCTTCTCTTTAGCACCAATCTTAGTTCCTATGATAGGCACAGAATCATCATGACATGTCTAGGCTATAGGGATATTCTTGTCTAGAGTTTGGTCACCTCCACCAGTAGGCTAAGCTGGCCCTTGAGTGGAAGCTATGGTCACACCTAGTGTAGCACTCTAGGATGAACTTCATGTTGCAAATGCTAGAGAAGCTTGAGTGGCTACTCCCTTACTCTAGCTCTTTCTAGTTGTCCACTCAACCCATTTCTTGGTTCTCTTGATAATCCTAGCCATCATGATATCAAGATTCTCCTCCACATCTACATATGGTTCAGAACTGATAGGAATCACACTTAATTTAGTTAAATATGTATTTCTATACATATTTTGGCCATCATCCTCCAATCCTTCTACATTGAGATCAATGACATATGTCTTTATTCGTTCCATCATCAGCTTGGTGAAAGCATGATCTTGGCTCTCCAACTCATCCCTGCACTCTACCAAATAATCCTCCAGAGTGGTGACATGCTTGATCACACTCCCAATTTGAAGCACCTCTCTTACATATCCATTTGGGTTGAACATGGACCTCACAACCTCATATTCCTCCAATTTGTACTCATTCTTGAATGCCTTGAGCATGTTTTTTGCATCAGATCAAGAATCACAACTATAAGCCCCAACCTTCATGGGGAACTCATACCCCCTTCTTCCTTAAACTGGTGCTCTACACATTCACTTGGGTAGCTTGTCTCATGATCTCTATGAGCACAATCATGTTTCTTGGGTACTTGGGAAGCTTCAGAGGAAATTCGTCAAAGGCTATAAGATGCAAATACAAGAAGGATGAGATTTGAATAAAGTAGCTACCAAACTAACTGATGGCCAGCATTTCTTCTGGGCTAAACCTCCTCTCCAAGCATCCTTTTAGTTCCCTACAAATCCTCATTGTAATAGAGTCATTAACTCTAACATACTCTACATAGCTATTCTATAGCTTTGCATCATTGAGAGCTCTAGATAGATGTTCACCTACCTCATATGCACAATCAACATAATTTGTATCTGAATAGATGATTTGCGCTAAAAGGAAATATTGTTCTACAAAATTGAGTTCTTCTACCTTACCTTTTAACTAATGCAAAAGAATCAAAATGTCCACAATTTTGGGCTTGAGATTGATGCCAAAAAGGGTCTTACGAACCTTACTCTTAGCTCCTTGTGGCTTTTGGAATTAGGACCTCATGATTTCCCTCTACCACATGATCTTCTTCAAGGAGAATTGGGACATGGCTCCTTGTATCAACAATTCAAAAAATTCTTTCCACTCTGGAATTCGGAGGCAATTGACTATAGTTCTTTGGTCAATTGAGATCAAAACTATATGATCTAGCAACAAAATTTGTTCAGTGTCTAGATTGTAATGTTTAATACATTCAACAATCAGCTTAGGGCTTGAATTGCACTGGAAACCCAGTTGCTTCCACTAGCCTACTTCCTTAGAGTTTCTTTTTTATTAGGTGGATTGGCTCTATCCTCAACCTTCTTTGGAAATCTTACATGTCAAAGAAATGGAGTGAGGTATCTGTAACATTTAGCAATTTTGACTTAATCCCATTCAGACCATCGAATCCAATGAATCTTGTTGCCATCTTAACTGAGATAGAGATAAATTAAAAATCTTAAAACTAAAAATAGCACAAAGAGTAGAACTTTGCAACTATGAGAATTTTGAAATCACTATTCAATTCAACAGTAGAACAATTTAAATAAGAAAGCGGTAGTTTGAAATTCTATTATGTTCACCTCTATATAGAAATCCCAATCCACTTCTTAATCTTCAAGATCTATGCCACACGAGTGAATTAAAAGATAAATTTGTTAGATTAGTAAATGTGGGGGTTTCTAATGGATTTTTCCATGTCTTTTCACTTTTCCCATTGGGCCAATGGTAACTTTCCTTTATTACAAACTTACTTTCCCATTTTTCACCAAGTTGCAAAAAATTAAGAATGGAGTACTCCATAGGGAAAAATCCACTCAGCCAGATTTTGCTCAAGATACCTTCCAAAGTGTGTATAGATAACTTCCATTATCCTTTTTAAGCATCCTACAATTGATCTATGAGCCCAACATGCTTGCAGAAGTGATCTTTCACTAGACGTGGAAAATCACTTTCCAAGGTTGAAAACCCACTAAGGAGAAGACAACTTCTATTTTTCCACCTATTCTTTTATTTTCTCTTTACTCTTTAATAAACGTGCTTTTAGGCTTCAAAAAATCCAAAAAGGGTTGCAAAAATGAAAAATAAACTTGCTTACTTGCTTTTATTTTTCACAAGTGCCTTTGTCGCAAAACTAACTTTCGGGGTCAAAAATCTGTCGCGAAGAAGTTACTTCAGAGTTTTTTGCTAGATGTTATCCTAATCATTATGATGAATTCTAAGTAACTCCAAGATAGAATACTGCAATGTAAGGAAGATCTATCCACAAAACAACTCATTTCTTCCTTGTTTTAAAATGTAAAACTCATTTGTTGACCTCTATGGGAAATTGTCTTCACAGTTCAAAACTCTGCCACGGAGAAGCCAATGCTAGGTTTTTCACAGACTTCATTTTCTTTATGTTCAAACTATAATGAGTCATGAGCAAGTTCATTCTTGGAAATTATTTTGTGAAAATCATGATATGACCCAAGAATTTGAATCGAAAAGGATCCTAGACTACCCACAAAACTCGTGACAACAAGGAAATCCCACCCAACTATGTAATGTGGGAGAAGAAGGAAGAGAAAACCCAACGAGAGAGTTTTCACTTGGGGGAAAAAATAGACTTAGACATGCCTAAACCTAACTGAGACACAAGATCATTTTCCACTTTGCATAATGGGTATAGGATGAAAAGTGGGGCAACAGGTAGAAATAACATGAACAACATGAATACCTTGTTGTTTCTTGTTTAAGTGTGATGCTAGAAAGACTTGTTGCTCGATAGATGAGGTGTTAGACACTTCAATCATTGAAACACAACGTACATTAATTCCAGAGATTGGTTGTGTGCTTATTGTTGTAGATTTGACCTCAACCAACTTAGTAGAGACCTTCTTTGAGCCTAATTGCACTAAGGCTTTGCTCGAAGAATGACAAAAGGAAGTCATAAATTCTACTACAATCTTTTCTGCATCAAATTCCTAAATACTCTAAATTTTTGGAAGAATTCCTCCAGTGGAATCTTGTTCTTCCTCCTCATGATCAAGATCTACATTGTCTATTTCATCATCACTAATTTCTACTTCTTCTTCTACAACATCTTCTTCAACATCTTTATCATCTAGTTGCACAACAAAGTCACTCAACTTTTGCAACCCATCAATGTTTTTCTATGCAATAGTATTAGACTTCATCATAGATTCCATGTTCTTTAGCAATATTGGACATGTATTGAATTTAGGTGTAAGCTTCTTCTCATTTGTTTTCAATTATTCCTTCACCTCTTTTTCACTGAGACTTGGGATAAGTTTTCTAAAGGTTTTTTCACTATTGTCTTTAGTAAAATGCATTATCCGATTGAGGTTTGACTATTTACAAAAGTACATTGGGAACTTGTTGTGTTAATTCATTAGATGAGTACTTCCACTTACCCAATTTTTCTACAAGGACATTCTCCATTTTCTTTTTCTCCTCTTGGCTCCTAGTCTCATACTTAAGAGTCTTAAAACATGTTATACCTATTCCCTGATCCATTTTCTTCATTTTTTCTTGAAGGTTAGGGGCAAACCTCTAAAATATAATCTATTCAACTTCATCCTCTTCATCTAGCTTTAGTTTCCTCTTTTATTTGGAAAATCTTCTTATGAACACAGTAGGGCTTCACTTTGTAGGTTTTATTATTATGACCTTCCCTTTCTTCTTGGGAGGTTCCTCTTCCTCAAGTTCTACATCCTCTACATTCTCTTCTTTATCTTCATCTTCAAATAAGTCATCTCCAGGTTACCTTCGATAAGCATAAGAGGACAGATTGATTTCTTAGTGTTCTTCATTAGTTTCTCTATCCTTTTCCTTCCTCTATTCAATTCTTGGGGTAACTTAATCTCAAGCTCAATTCTAGCCTTAGCTTCCTCATATGTTCAAAAATATGTTATCTTAGCATCCATAGGCTCAAATAGTAGAGCCTCCACAATATCTATTATTTCATCTATGTTAACCTCATATTCCTAAGGTTTAACCTGTGCCACTCTAGGCTTGACTACTTAAATATAGACCTTGTCACAATCAACCATAAGAAAGATATCCTACTCATAATCTTCTACTAGTTTCCTTGTTATCCTATATCTACTTTGTATTTTCTCCTTGAATGTCACAAAATAATTATCCATAATACTATCAAACTTTTCTCCCATCTCTACTATAAATTCATTGATTTGATATACTACTAGAGTATCTTTCTTCCATACTATAGTTCCTTTACAAGGGACAAACTTCTAAACATAGAAAAATAAACATGTCAAGGAAGAACCAAACTTTAGTGCATTGTTCTTTGATACTCAAATTTTTTCCATGTTCTTTCTCAATTGATTTAGCAAAAGTATGACAAGATCAAAGGATAAATTATTCTTTGCTACCTTGTATGCTAGGTCAACTACTTCACATGATATGTTGTTCAACCAGCTTGAGCTATAGATTTTGTGTGCTATCATATGGATACCAAAATTTAATTCCATGTCAGTTACTCCACTTAGTTTCATGTCTCTTCCATCCCATTCGAAAAAAGTCCTTTTCATGAATTCAACTTGGACTAGGGTTTTCTTGGTCTTTGCTTTGTTCAACATGGGTAATTTATTAATCTTGTGTATCATCTTTTTGGTTATCAAAATAGGTTGATCCATCCATAACTACATGTTATGAACACAACTCAAGATTAATCCAATCCACTTCACTTGAAAATCCCTCAACATATGTAAAATATGTGTCAAACCCTTTATGTCCAAATGTTTATGTTTAGGTTTCAGAAAACCATGGACACATAGTTCACTGAATGCCGCATTCATCTCTAGGGTTCCAAGCTCCTAAATAGTTCACTGAATGCCGCATTCATCTCTAGGGTTCCAAGCTCCTAAATAGAAAAGTGATAAAATGATCAAATGCCATGAACAAGTAGTACCTTAGGTTGAATCTAAGATTGTGCTCTAGCAGGGTCGAGTGCCTCTACAACTATTGGGCTTAGTTTACCCATGGGATCCTTGCAATCGACTCCATGAACCAACAACTTAAAACCTTTCTTAATCTTTCTAGTACAAGATGCCATTTCTTGATAAGGTTTCAAACATGGGAGAAATCTTCAACAACAACTTCTTAAATTTCTTATAGGCTCTAAATTTAGTCTTTGCTCTATTCTCTAAAAATTTGTGATGAAACAATACATTTGATTTCCTCCTTTTAATGAATTTTATTCTTTACAGTTGCCATTAATGCTTTATACACATATCCACCAATGATAGGTTTTCCTCCACTTAGTTTGGCCTTTAATTCTAAAATGACACCTTTGACTTGGTAAGGTTACCACCACTCAGTTTGAACTAGGTACTCGATAGAGCCACCAACTTAGCATCTGCATCCAGAATAAGATATGCAACCTAACCTAGCTTGGTAAGGTCTTGAATTTCCATCATCACTGGGTGATCCTTGTGCCTCTTGAATATTGATATGTATCTTTCTACTTGTTGGCTAGAACTAATGTTAGATGACTTCTTTTGAATCACAGTTCTAGTGATCTCCATAGGGAACTAAGTTGAAATGGTTGAGTCAACCAACTCATTGACTTGAGTATCAACAACTTCATGACTTTAGCTTACATTCTCTAGATATTTCTACACCCATTGCAACCTCTTTTTTTTTTTATATTATTAGCTTTGGCTTTCTTTTCATCTTCAACTCTACCTAAATGTTCATACAATTCTTGGCAAGATGTCCAAGTTCTATATAAACAAAACATCTCTCTGTAGTGTCTCTTTTCCTCATGTGATATTTTACACAATTTTCTCCAATGTTTCCAAACTCACCATAGTAGTGACATCTACACCATGTGTTGTAATCCTAACCAAATATTGCTTTCAAAAAAAAATTTTGGTTCCACTACTTGGTTTTGCACCCTAACGATTTGTGTCCTTGTTTGTTGCAATTGTGACACTTTCCTTCAAACTTAGGTTTCTTTGTTGATTCACTTTCTTTATGGCCATGCTTATTGAAATTTTAACACTTTCCATTGAATTTCTCTTTGCCATTTCTCCAACCCTCATTTGATGTGTGATCTATCTTACCAAAATGATTACAAGTAGATATTTTATTCTTTTGAGCTCCTTGCTAAGATGATTCAACTTTATTTGAATATCCCAATCCATCTTTGACTTTTTGTCTATAATAATTTTTCTCATTCAATTGATTCATTCCTTCTTGATATTTCATCATTCTCTCATTGGTTTTCTTTTCCATCCTGAGATCATTCTGCTTAGATTGATAAGTTCTTAATTTGCATCATTGAGTTGATCAATAAAGTATGTTTGTTGAAGGGAAAGTTGATGGATTTCATTATCTTTTTCTTATATCTCCTCTTTGTCTTTGTCTTTTTGTTCCATGAATTCACATAATCTAATTGATTGAATTTCTTGCTCTCTTTTTAGCTTTCTAACTTCTTCTTGAAGATTGAGATTCCTCTATAATAGTCTTTGGTTGTTGCATCAACTTCATCTAAATTTCTTTCTAGGCATAAGTCTTCAATTCTTTCTTCAATGTAGAGATTGTCATCCATTGATGTTGCAAGGTCTTTCCTTCTTTTCAATGATTGAGAGAGTTGCTCCTTTTCTTTCCTGATTGTCCATTGGCCAATTTGAGATCCAACTTTTCATTATCAATAGCCTTTTCTAGCCTATATACCTCCATTGCCTCTAATCTTTTCTCAAGTTGCTAAATTTATGATGTGAGAACGAAATGCTATGATACCAATTGTTGGAAATATAAGGTAGGCTAGGTTACTAAAAGAGGAGGGGTGAATCAGGAACCAATTAAAATTTAACTCAGTTCACCAATTAATCCTTCATACATTACTATGATCTAATTGCATGCATGAAAGAATGAAAGCAATAAAAAATTCATAACACTTTGACATGATATATGATGACCTAGAAACCTTCCAAATAAAAAGTAAAAATGAGGTGCAGATGATATCCACAAGCTTTATTACTGCAATATAGAGTTGGCATGTTAAGCCTTACAATTGACCACTTTTGGTGATCTGCACTATTAAGAGTATTAAGGAATATTGGGTTCACAATGTTAAAGGATTTAGAAACATATAGTGAAGTATGCACTCTGTTAGGAGATCTAGCAAAATACTATTAAGTCCTCCCAGTTAAAGGATTTGACTGATGCACGTATTAGAATGAATCAGTGGCTGATCTCTGATGTACAATTTTGATTTATTGAATGAGATTCCTTGAATTGCAATGATCACCCTATTGTGATAGATAAGTCTCTATTGTCCCTTATACTTCTTGTAGCCTTCTTCAATTTGCATTCATCTACTTTTACTTCTTCACATACTCATACTCAATTACATTTGGATATGATACAATACATTATAAATATATCGATCCAATCAACTACTTACTGAAGTCGGCTACAATACCAAATTCATCATAATTCACAAAGTTGGTCCATTTCTATAACTTAGGTTTTGAAGTCAACTCAGTGATGTTTTGACACTTGAAAAAAACTGTCAATACTCAACATACTCTAGCACTCAATTGAAGTTGAAGCTTGATCCATGCTAATCACTTTGAGTAGTGTGAACTTAGTTAGCACCATATGATTCAATGAGCACTAAGAAAATTGGTAGATATTGAATCACTTGATGAAGATTGCATGACTCGGTCAACACTAGATTCTCTTCGTTCACTATGTGAGCTTGATAAATACTATAGAACTTGGTTATTAATACTATAGAGCTCAGTTAACACTAAGATCTTCATCACTTATACTAGATAGCTTAGTAAACTCTGTTATGCTCAGGCGAAATAGTAAACCATCTTAGATGCTTGGTAGACACTGTAAAGCTTGGCATGAACTACATTTTGATGATTTAGCTTAGTAGCAACTGAAACACTTGGTTAACACTGCTAGATGAATGATAAGCTTGGTAGCAACTATAGAGCTTGGTAGCAATGTAACCAACTGACTAAGTGTTAACTCACTAATAGACAAATTGACCTTAATGTTAACAATAGAGGTCCTATGTTTTCCTACCCCAACTTAATCAGTTAGAATAAAAGTTTCTCTTTTAGGCTTCCTTTTATATTGTTATTCCTTGCTCCTTCTTTCTTTAGTGCAAGAGGGTCTCTCATGGTATAGGTTTTGGATTCCCACCTAAACCTCTCTATTTTCAAATTTTATTTTTGAGTTTTTTAGGACCCAATCCCCTATGGTTATTGGTCCATTCAAAACATTTTTGAATCCACCTCTTGTGTATTGCTCTCCTCCTCTTGTTTTGATGTGAAGTTACTTTTTTATAAATGCATGTACATCTATAAAAAATTCAAATCACATCATAAATCATATAAACCACAATATCTCATGAGTTGTATAAAATAGATACCATCATAAAATAAGGACTAATCTCATAAATGACACAAGAATATATAGTAATTAGGTGCATTTCATAATGCCAATATAAAATTATAACATACGAATAATCAAAGAATGGTGTGGCTATCATAGACCAAGTACACAATGAGTCTACATAACTCACAATTGTAGTCTTAAATGGTTTAACACTAAAAATTGGGTAAGAAACAAGCTATGCTACCATGCTACTCACCACTAGCAATAAGGACAAAAATAGCTTGTTGATGCATTGACATAAATCTAATCACCCCAAAGATAAGAATCTCTCATGGGTCAAACATAACAAAAAAGTAAAAGCATAAATTTGTGTGAGAATAAGACAAATTCAACCAATCATGTAAGGAAACAATGAAGCCTTCAATTGCAATGTCATGCATGAAGCACATGGGAGAGGCACTGCAATAACTATCTCCACACCTCTTATCCACCAAGGTACATATTTTTGATGGAGGCTTGCAACTATATTTTTCTCCATCATTTCTAAACTAGCAGTTGCGCGTTTTTGTATGTGCAACGATGAGTCGATAGAAGTGTTTTCACTGTGAAGATAAAAAATTTACCAAAAAAAATGTCAACTCAACTAACAAACTAATACGTCTTTGAAACCATACTCGACATTACCAAGTCAACATTATAGACCACCAAAACTATGAGCAAACATAAATGTCTTTTTTTTAAATGAGTTGATTAATTTATACCAAATAAATACATTATAGACTATAAAGAAGACTTTATAGTGATAGAATTTTTTTTTTGAAATGAAAGAATCTAATAATGTTACCATCCAATATTTTTTTGAAATAATTTTAACTTACGATAACTATTGTTTTAATTGGTGAAAAATTAAATATCTCTCTTTGAATTTGTTTGATAATAAAAGTTGTAAAACATTTTATTAATATTATTTCCATTCTATAAATAGAACTTAGCCACAATCATTTTTACATTTTAATAAATTATTGATAATTTTTTTTTGAAATCAAAGAGATCAATTGCTAATTTCTAACCAATATATTATTTTAACTAAATTTATACCGATAAATACATGATATATTATAGAGAAAATTGTATAATAATATTTGTAATATTTTTACTAATATTTATTTTTTTAAATGCATTATTAATATTATTTACATTTTATAAATGGTGCTTGTAATCATCTCTAATTTTTATAACTTGCCAAACTAATATATTTCTAAAAGCTAATATATTTTCCTTATCTTATATCTCATCTCTTTCTTATATGTTTTTGAATAGCAATCCATAAAATTCTTATTAAATTCAAAAAATAGAAGACAATTCATTACCTCAACAAATGTATTTGAATGATAAAATGAAAAAATAGACATTTTCAATGTTGAAGTTGTGTCTTTAGGAAAAACACCTTCACTCACCAACATTTCATAAGAATTTTTTTTTTTGAAATTTTTTTAACTTATGATAACTATTGCTTTTAATTGGTAAAAAAATTAAATATCTCTCTTTGAATTTATTTGATAATAGAAGTTTTAAAATATTTTATTAATATTATTTACATTCTATAAATAGAACTTAGCCACAATTAATTTTACATTTTAATAAATTATTGATAAATTTTTTTTGAAATTAAAGAAATCAATAGCCAATTTCTAACCAACATATTATTTTAACTAAATTTATACCAATAAATGCATGATAGATTATAGAGAAAATTGTATAATAATATTTTTAATATCTATACTAATAATTTTTTTTTAAATATATTATTAATATTATTTACATTTTATAAATGGTACTTGTAATCGTCTCTATTTTTTATAACTTGCCAAACCAATATATTTATAAAAGCTAATATATTTTCCTTATCTTCTATCTAGTCCCTTTCTTATATGTTTTTGCATAGAAATTTATAAAATTCTTATTAAATTTTAAAAATAAAAGACAAAATTCATTACCTCAACAAATGTATTTGAATGATAAAATGCAAAATAGACATTTTCATTGATGAAGTTGTTCTTTGGAAATACATTTTTCCCTCACCAACATTTCATAATATTTTTAATTTATAAACAAATTCTTAAACAAAATTAGAAACTAGGTCTCTTACATCTTCATGATGGATCAAATCTTGACACAATCATACTCCAAAATTCAAATGAAATCTAATGGACTGTGGAAATCTTATAGCTCTAAAATTAGAAAGTGGTTAGAGAATTAGAAACATGCCAATGATAATTAAAAAGTAGAGGAGGCTCAATACAATTTGGCTATCAACTTAAGTAGATTTTTTTAAGTTGTTAAAAGAATCATAGCTGAGTGATGGCTAAGAAAACTTACTTAAAGCATGAAAAAAAAGAAAAAAATTGTTTAAATTAAACCATTTTTGTGATGGTAAATGTTCCCTAATGTTTGGATTAGAGAAATCATAAAATTGAAAATTTATATTGTGTTGCTTGATTATGAATAAATTTTGAGTCAAGAGGCTATGAAATTTTTTTAAGGAAAACATATAAATATCCTAAAATATTCTCAAGATAGAAAAATTACCATTAAAATGACACATACGATGGTACAATTTTTTTTTTTTTTTTTAAATTTATGTTTCTATTAAGATAGATTGTGTTTTAAATCTAAATAGAATATAATCTAGAATATTAATGAAAAAAATTCAAACCTAAATAGAGTGTAACCTGGAACATTCATGAAAAAATTATAACAAACTATACTCAAAGAAATTTGAAATAAATAAAAACTTGATGTTTGTATTTTTTTCCAAATCTCATGTAGTAGAAACACAATACATAGTTCGTCTAGAAAAATAGCGTACTAATTAAAATATTTTCTATTCCATTGATTCTAAGAAGTGCAACATATAATTACTCAAAATAATCATAGCTTTACAATATTTTATGACCTATTCAAATCGTTAAATTATTCAGTCATACAACCATAATATTGAATATTAATAAGAGCATTAATTATGAACCTTAAAATAAGAGTATTTAATCTATTAACATATCTATGTATACACATTAACAAGATGAAAAAAAAATCTCTAATTCCTATCCAATCTAAAAATCCACATACCAACAAATTAAATGTCACACAGTCTCCCAAAGTTAGTAAAAAACTCCATCTCAGAAGCCAAGTTTCTATTGTACACTTTCATTACCACAACTTTGAAATACTCTTGATCACAAGTTTTCGGCAAATTTAATGTTCTATTGCTAAAAATTTGCATTGGAAAAAAGTGTAAGTTGTGGCTCAAAATTATTTCTGCAACACAAAAACTAACCCCTACAACCAACATGCCCTCCCAAGAAAATCATCATTGATAAATTGTGAAACAAATTTGTGTAAAAACTATTGAATCAAATAATAGACAAAAGATATAGCATCTTGGCATTGTTTCATGGTAGTAGCAAAAGGATAAACACCCACATCCACCTCTTTTAGTATTGATTATAATCCATTGCATAAATGAAGAGAAATTATAGTTGAGAATTTAAAATTAAGAGTAAAAAAAAATTATAGAAATAGTGGAAAATATAGAAATTTAAACTAAACAAATAAATGGAAACTTTCTAATTATTAACTAGGTTTTTTAAATCATGAAGAAGGAAAGAGTTCTTATCCTTCATCGGAAAATAGTCTTACAAAATTTCCAGCAAAAATAAAATAAAATTCGAGAGCAAAGCTCCCACAATAAGCCTATCGACTTAATAAGCCTATCGGCTTAATTATTATAATATCAATCATAATTTCACTTTATAATAACTAAATTACATATTATAATTATTAGTACTACTTGATTAAATCTATTATGTGTATACTAGATATTTATTTTATTTACTATAACTTTAATAAATATTTTAATAACAAGAAAATACCTAAAGTTGTATATAGCAGATAGTTACTATAAATTTGTCCTTATATATCAACTCATTTTAGCCAATCAAATTTAATAAACTTGTGGCATTATAATACCTTTATATATGAAAAAAAATGAACATACACAAGAAGAGAAAATAAAAAAAAATGTTGATAGGGAAAAATCCAATAGAACCTACACAATGTCAAAAATGGAAGAAAAACATAGATTAGCTTATAAATATATAAGTTAAATAGAAACTTTTAGAAGAAGAAATAAAAGTTAGAAACATTCCTACAAAACTGACAATGATAAAGGAAACTTCAAATTTTTTAAATGAGTTTTCATATCAACGGAAAATCATAAACTTGAGAAGTCTTACAACATTTCCATTGCGTCTTACAACATTTCCGTTGAAAAAAGAAAATGGGGGAGAAAAGCTACCACAATCAGCCTATTGGCTTAAATATATAGACATGATTTTCAATAGCCCTATTAACATATAATTTGAAACATATCTTGTACCCTTTCCCAATGTTTTCATAAGTTCTATATATCTCCAAGTGCATACAATCGATAGTCTATTTGTGCCTATATTGTCAAATCCCTCTATTCCATCTTTCAAATAAAATTAAAATGCTTCCTCTCTGAGATTGAATAGAAAAAGGGGCTACCATCCCATGCCATCTTGTATGAATAAGTCAAAACTGTAGAATTTATTGTTATCACCTTGCATATACTCTCATCTAGATGTTATATAAAAGGAATCTCTTAAGAATGACCTATCCCTTTTAGATGCTCTCCATAATACCAAAATTAAATCAATGAATCTAAAATATTATGAGATCTTTGATCTCAACTAAGAAATTCGACTTCAATTAACAAAAGAAAAAATCAAAATTTCTATTTTTTTAATCCAAAACTCTTTTATTGCTTTAAAAAAAGAAAAAAAACTATCTAATAGTTCACCACAAGTGAATGTTCTTTTCCTTTTACCAAACTTTTCCTCTTGAATAAGTGGCCCTCTTCAAATATCCTTTCAATGTGTACCTTAAAAATAATGCTTACATTCATCAATTTCAAATGTTATCTCTTTGAAACTATTAAAATAACTAAAATTACTTTCGTAATTATGTAAAATTCTAATTTTTTAATTGTAGTATCTCAAATAGTAGTTCGTAAATTATGAGTCCAATTTTCCACTTTTCTAGCACTAGTTCTAATTTTTATTTCCTCCGAGTATTTCCAACCTTGTATCAACCCTCGCCTAAAGACGCTGCATCCAAATTTCAACAGAAACATCAGAGTTCCACGAGACATTTCCAGATCCAATGTAAGGAGCCCATTATAACAAAATATTTATAATGAAAAATGAATACATGCATGCTCTTCATCAGTAAAACAACCAAAATTAATAGGAAATTGCACATACCCACGAGATGAAGCTTTAAGCGACACACAACTCATGGCATTAAACAAAACTAAAAACTAACTAGAAACTAAGAGTACTTCTGTTCATTCAGAAAATAGATTAGAAAACCAAAATATTTTACATAGAATAGAATCCTGTAAGTTATGAACAGATACGAATATAAAAATATGTGTATTTTGATGTATAAAATACTCCCTCAGTCGACTTTTTAGGTTTTGGGAAATCGAACTTGTCCCAACGGCATAGCCTTAATTTTCTTCAAGCTCCAACTTGTTTGATTGTAACAAAACTTTGGAAGAGAGAAGACTTGAAGAAAATTAAGGCAAATGGCGATGGACGAAGGTTGAAGAATTTTAGCTCTTATCATGATGATAGAAGGTCGAAGAAATTTAACTGCTATGGAAATGAAGGATACGAGAAATCCTCCGAAATTTACTTCGTAATGACTGATAACATGTTGTCCACTTACTTATCAGCCCATAATAAGGTGCTACATTCCCATTTAGACGACACTATATTAGCAGTTGCACATTTATGTACGTGCAACGATTAGTCGATAAAAATGATTTGTGTAATTGAATGAAAGGAAATAAAGAACTATTATGGTTAAATTTAGAATTATAATTAGATTAAGTTTTCAATTTAACATAATATTTAATTAGGGTTAGAGTTAAGTTTGAGGTTATGTTTCAAGTTGGACAAGATTAGAGTTAGGATTATGATTCAAATATATCTTAAATTTTTAATATCGCTTGGGATTAAGGCTATGGTACACAAATATTTCTTAAAATTAATTACATAGTTTAGGATTAGGGTTAACTTGTTTATGTTTCAAATATATTATGATTCAATTCGGTTCTGTGTAAGTATTAGAGTTACCTAGGTTCAAAGTTTAATGTATTGGAGAAGATTTTGGAAAGTATCAAAAACTCATTTTTTTAGGACAAGGGTTCAATTTCTAAGTATAATTTAATAAAGTTTAATGATAGGCAAATGGTTAATTTATTAAGATAGATGGATTTAGATTTTTAGTAGGTGAAGACAATTTTCAATCCATAGAAAAATTTGAATTAAGTTGGAATTAACATTATGTTTAAGGTTTAAGCCATACTTAAGGTCACATTGTAGCTACATGATTAAAGTTTGGATTAAGGTTTAGCCTAGGGTTAAGGGTCTGGGAAAATGATTATGGTTAGAATTGAGATTATGATTATAGTTAGGATTGAGATTATGGTTATAGTTAGGATTTACATAATGGATAGTTCTAAAACTTGTGAGAATATAATGATTCTAAAATACATTATTAAAGTATAGGTAAATAAATGTTTATATTATGTCTTATGTTGGAATTAAAATAAATTTATTTATTTTAAAAGAATAAATAATTATGAATTTTTTTAAAATAAAAAGAAATATAAATCAATTTACATATATGACAAACATTTCTAAATTTTAAACGTTTTTTATTTAAAAAAAATTAAATTATAAAATTAAACTATAATAATAAAACTAAAACCTAGATACAAATAAAATCTCTCTATTTATTAAAGGTATATAAATAATATTTAATTTCATGCGTTTCATTTTTATCTTAATACTTATTAAATTTATCTAAAAAATAGAAATAAATTTGTATAACATATATTTTAATTTTTCTTCTTGTTTGTAAATCATTTCAAATTTTAAAATTATACAAAGTTCTATTTCTATTTTTCAAAATGAATCAACATAAATTGAAAACTAAAAAGCTGAAATCTAGACTTAAATGTTAACTTTCTATATTTATTCAAAAAAATAAGAAGTATTCCTATTTTATTCTAAGTTTTTGCATACATATCATTTCAAAGTATAATTGATATGAAGACAATTATTCTATATTTTTACTTTAAACAACATTTGTATTAGAATTTTTTCAAAATGGTACAAACTAATCTATGTACCTAACAAAGTTTTCTAAATTTATCAACCTTTTGTTTGCTACTCTCCCTATTTGTAATTTATTAGCTTTCTTCAATAAAAATAAATAAAAATAGTTTTGTAAATTTGAAATCATTCTTATGTAAAAAATTAAATGATAACATTAAACTATAAATTTAAAACTAAAATCTACTTACAAAGGAAATCTATCTATATCTATTGAAGATATGTAATCTACATTTTTTCATACCTTTTTATTTTTATCTTAATAATTACTAAATTTCAAAAATATAAATATATATGTGTGTGTGTGTGTGCTAGATATATATTTTAATTTTTCTTCTTACTTATATATTATTTAAAAATTTAAAAATATATTAAATTCTATTTTCAATTTTCTAAAATGAATCAACTTAAATTTAAAACCAAAAAACTAAAAATCTAGACTTAATGCAAACTTTCTATATTTTTTTAAAAATATAAGTATCTTATTCTATTTTATATTTTTGCAAGCATATAATTTGAAATTGTAATTAATATGAAAACAATCTTTCTATATTTTTTCTATAATCAAATTTTCTAAGAATAAAATCTAGATACAAATGCAATCTTTTTATTTTGTTTTGTATCTTATTGACTTTTTGCATTTGAAATTGTAATTTAAGATAATTTAATTTTTTAATTCTAAAATCAAAATGTATATATAAATTGACTATCATTATTATTTATAAGATTTATAAAAAAGACATGAACCATTGTCAACATATGTGATAGTAAAAATAATATAATTTCAATGTCCTTCATAAACAACACAGATATATGAGTACATATATTTGTAAAGAGATGGATAAATTTGCAAATCAAATCAAGGCTATCAAAAATGATTTGAACAATAAATTGAAACAAGCCTATATAGTTATAAAATTAAGAAATTTTTATAACTAATATGATTTAGTCCTATGCATATTTTTTTGGTCATGCATGTATTACCATTTCTATTTGTTTCCTCAACTTCTCTATAATCTATATGCATGAATTTTGTAACTACTCACTATGTATTTATTATTATATTAAACTTGTCAAACAATTCAAACCAGTATATAAACTTGCTATAATCTATATGGATGCATTTTGTAACTACTCACTATGTACTTATTATTATGTTAAACTTATCAAGCAATTCAAACTAGTATATAAAATTGTGGCATTATAATACCTCTATATATGAAAAAAAATAAACATGCACAAGAAGAAAAAATAACCAAAATTATTGATAGGAAAAATCCAATAGAGCCTACACAATGTCAGAAATGGGAGAGAAACATAGGTTAGTTGATAGACATTTAAGTTAAATATAGGAAAAAATAGAAACTTTTGAAGAAGAAATAAAAGTTAGAAACTTTCCTACAAAATTGACAATAATAAAGGAAACTTCAATTTTTTAAAATGAGTTTTTACATCAACGAAAAATCATAAAACCGAGAAATCTTACAACATTTCTGTGCAAAAAAAGTAAATTGGGGAGCAAAGCTCCCATAATAAGCCTATCGGCTTAATTAATTATTCTAATTAGAAATATTAATATATTATATTTAGAAATATAGTTATGAGTATTATATTAAGATAATCATATTATATTTTTATAATATGTTTACTATTTTATAATATGATTACATGGTAATTAGTGATATCATACATGGCATTACTATTATATATTTAAGATTTATGTTTGTTAATTTGATAGATGTTGAGTTGTTTTGATAAAAATAATGGATATTGGAAGGTATTATGATATTCTAATGTATGACTTAAATTTGAGAGTGAAAAAAATTACTAGGTTTCTCATAGCTAGGTAGATATATAGTGATTTCTAATAAAAAAATTAAATTGTAAAATGTATATTATTTGCATTTGATTCATTCTTTGGAATAAAATACAGTCTCATTGCATTCTTTAGAAGGTGGAGAATTTCCAGTTATAATTGCAATCAAATCAAAAAATATGAAATGTAAGGGAGTGGGGAGTCATTTGTTACAATTGTGTCCGTATATGTTTCATTGTGGAACTAATTTTTGTAGATGAAGCAGTAGGAGATTTGATACATTTATTATAATGTGCAATGATGTTAATGATTTCTCTTCATCATCTAATGGGATAGAGATACACAAATGACAAGACAGGTTTTTCAAGAATGTGCAAGGTTGATGAAGTTTCTCGAAAGACTTAACCCATATGATTGCAGTGGTCGAATCATATCCTCTACCAATATTACACTAGTACATTTGACCCCAATTTTTGACCAAAACTTTCAACCATCTGATAAATTGGGGTCAATTTGGTCGAAATGTGATGACTTTTGTTAAATGTGAGCCCATGTTGGTCAAAATTTTGACCAACACGGGATCACACTATGTAAAAATTGAAAAAAGTGTTGTTTGCCACACTAATCTTATTGTTAAGCAAACCCAGAAGATAGCTCATGCACTGAACCATTTTCTACACTGCATTTTGTGGCTAGGAGTATGCGCCAAAAGGGTTTTATAGCATTAGCACCAATAGGGTTTGACATCTTGGGTTCTTTGGTGCTTGATTGTAGTAGAGGAGAGCTCATGAATGCTTCAAAGTTGATCCATTGAAAGAGATTTCAAAAAGAAGGTGGTGTGAAAGCATTAAATAATAGCTGGAAACATTGAAGAGTCTCCTTCCCAGTGTTACAAATGCGAGTTGAAGTTTTGTTTTATAGATTGACATTTGATCTCATCATACTCTTAATAATCCACCCCATTTCTACAAAATCATTAGTCATTGTAATTTGCGCTTTGATTGCTTACTTTCTTGCCTTGTTTTGAATATATTTATATGCCCTATACAATGTTTTCCTTTTTTTGGACTAGACATTTCTGATTTGCTTTGTTCCCTAACTTGAGTTTTCAAACTAGTGCTTATAACAACCTCCTAAGATATTCATAAATACCAGTAATCCAAAAGAAAGGCAAAAAAATTTAATGAGTCAAAAAATAGAACACAAAACTATCAAGATCTAATCAATGGACACAAAAAGGCCCTCCAATAATAACCCTTAGATGAAATCCAAGGTATTACCCCTATCATTTCTAAACTCTAGACAATTCAACTTCCAAAATTCTCAAAAAGAATATCTATTATAACAAAGTTGAGTATCCCTATCTAATTTGCATCTACTATCCTTGTGTATAATTACAAACTTATCCATACTTACAACATTCATTCTGTACACATGTATGCATCTTACTAGATCAATCTAGATGAAGGTTAGAAAAAGTTTGTTTCAAACTAATAAAATCAACTACTAGAATAACCTACAAATCTATTACTATGCAATTGAGCCAACTATGCTATATAGTTTGAGGGTATCATGCCAACGTTAGGATTCTTAGGGATGAGCAAAGGTGAACAAGTGATTAGAATATTAAACTTCATCAATAATAGAGTCTTCAGCCCTCTGAATGCTCAAAGGGCCAATTGACAAAAAAACGTTAATGGTTTCTATTATTGGCAGCCTTTGGAAGACATTACAAGAAAACAAAATCAAATTCATGATGTTATGCAGATGTTTCACAAGATAAAATATATACTGATGAACAATACATAAATTGTCTTGGCTTTATTTACATGAAGAAAATAATAGAGAAGTTTTCATTCTGCCAGGTATAATGTACAACATTATAGCATGCCAAAAAATAATGTGAAATGTCAATTTAATTAAAATCCTGAAAATCTCACAATAGAAAGCAATTATGTTGAATAGGCTCATTAGAAGACCTTTCTATCCTTACAAGGCAGGAAACATATACCACTTAAAGCTCCAAAGTCCTAAGAGAACACAATATCCTTTAAGAATAATTCTCATATTCAATTAGACTTTAGTGAACCCTCTAGCTCATGGAAATTATGTGGAATGATCTTCCAAGAAGTGTCAAGAGGTATCTAAAAATACATGACTCATGTTGCTCATATGATTAGAGGATGACTATCTCACACTTCCTAAATTTTAGAAGTTATATCCTCTGTCTACCATTTTAAGGGAAAAATTAGCTTTTCCTCATACTTCAAGAATGAATGCCAATTTCTGGCATAGAAGAGGTCATATATTATAAAAAATAAGGCCTAACACAAGGAACAACTCTTTTTGTTTCAACCAAAGACTTGCTGAGCCGTACTCTTGAACATGTTTTGTATTTGCAGATCATGGAGCTGCAAAACAAAATTAGTGTATTACTTAGCAAAGATCTTCCCACACAAATTCATTTGTCAAAAAATACTTTTAAATACATTCAAAGATATAACTACCTCCTTCAAGCCCTCTAGGGAAGTTTCTCGCAGTTCTAAAATTTGATCAGCTCTTCTTTCTCCAATACCCTAGTTAAAATTTTATCAACAAAATAAACCCAAGAATAGGCATAAACATAGCACTAGTTAAGATTTCAACAAAACATGAGTTTATAGCTAAAGACCAAATAAGAATACCCAATAATCTAAATCATATGGTCTTCTTGTCTTTTATATTTCGTTATTCACTCAGGATGATTGAATGATTAATATAGACTGATTGAATTAATTGAAGAATTGATTGCAAGTCTGTTTGATTCCCAACTGATGTTTGATGAATGATAGAATGATTTCCTTTGATTTGACAATTTGATAGTTAGTGAATGATGACTAAATGAATGTTGTAATTCATAAATTGAGGACTAATGATTGTGTGTTGATTTAATGTATTTGGAAGTGATGATTGGTAAATGATCATAAAAAAAATTCTTCTTTTATATATTATTCGTGGAAGGTTCAACACCTGTCATAAAAATTGAATCACCACTTTAGATTAATATGTTATTCCCCAACTTTATGTCCCTTGGATGCCCTCCTCAAACAAAACCTCTTCTTTATATCTTACAATGTAAGAGTCACTTCTCTTCACCACATGTGCCCCTTGCATTGGTCACAGGTTTTCACAATTACCACCCTTCAAATAAGGTCAAACTCTTCATCATTGTTGACCAAATGAAGGTAATTCCTTACTATCTTCCCCTCCCTTCTTCCATCAATCCTTCCTTAATTCCTATGCTTGCTTTATGCATATCAGAACTATCTTATATCTTAGGCCAAAATTTACTACATGGTTATCTTATGATTATCTAGTCTTCCATGTCTTCAAAATAAGTCTTTCCCCCCTGTTTATATCGTCATGATGGGAGAGTCAAAACCTTTCATTATTAAAACTCTTCATACTTTATGCCCTTTGAAAGAGTCACAACCTTTCATAGCTACCCCCTTACGAAAGAGTCACAACCTTTCTAAATTACCACCTTTTGGGAGAGACACGACCTTTCCCTTTGAAGGAGTCACTTTCCTATGTAAATTTGAGAGTGATATGTAAAAGCTCTATCATATGTATATATCTAGTTTGGATAAGCAATACATGTGGCTTTCTGATTGAATTTTACTCTCTTCACTTGCAAACAGCAAGTGGAGTATCTGTTGAAAGCATTTCAAGTCATCACCAAAGCCTTCATTGATCTTCTGTTCAATGTCTTCCATACATAAATTTTGTCCACCATTATTTCTTAGCTTAATTCTAGCTACAACAACCATTGACATAAATCTTTAAATACAATATCTCTATCATCTTTTATTAACCAGGAGAAATTTATAATCAGTCACCTTAGTCATACTTTATAATGTTGTGTACTCTTTTGGACATGCTTTTCCTTATCCTTCCTACTTGCAAAATTTATGAACTAAAAAATAGATGGTATTTTGTTTTTGTTTTCTTTGGAAAGCCAAGATTCTAGTGTTCAATCCAAACAACATTTAGGCTATCTTTACTAATATAAATTCCATTCCATTAGAACTATAATGTCCCCAATAGATTAAAGTAGGATCATTTTTTCATTTTTGTAATTTGTAATAGAACTTTGGATACATCTTTGTTGAAGATTTATGTTTACCATATGTTTTAGATATGATTAAGTTCTTAAACCATAGATTTCAAACATGAAGATTTGGAACTGAAGATAGGGTTTGGGAGTGGGTGGGAGTTGGAAGCTGAAATAAACATGTGCTTAGGAGTTAGCGGAGCCAGCGAGGTGCAATTTAACAAAGAACAATCCAACAATTCCTCAACAAATCTGAACTGACATTCTTTTTTCCTTTCAAGCTTAGCATGCTATCAGAAAAGCTATTCAGTGTTTGACTCAAATAGAATGACCACTACTTAGCATTGACATTAACTAATCTTGTGAAGAGTGAGTGTATTGTGTGATTCATTCATCAGTGTATCATCAGTTCAAAGGAACTTGCACTAGGCAGAGATGCAAGGGCAATGCAAAATATTATTAACCTAGGGATGCTTTAGTCTCACAATGCAATTCTAGAAGTCTAGAGTAACTTTGAAGCAAGCCATCTTTGTGGGGAGCAAGGTCATGTACTTCTATTTCTAGTATCTAGATAATAGACAAGTACATGGTTCTCATTCATTGGAAAGATCATACGTTGACTAGTAACCCTTATAATACACTTCCATTTAAAGATAGAATGTTCTTTGAGGCTGATTTCAAGGAACATGATATACATGTATGTTCATCTTGAGGAGTGGATATGGGCTCTATAGGGATGCAAGATCCAAATTGGGTATAGAGATGTGCATTGGGTTTCTGAGACTTGTTGAATACCTATGAAAAATTCTTTTATTGAAACATAATGTTCCATTTAGTCCATTAAATGCACTTCTAATAGTTTATCTAAGAAACCATATGTTTTATTTTTTGTATGTCTGCCAATATTTTTTAGCAAGACAGAGCATTTATGAACTTATTTCTTATCCATTTTTTGCCATTTTTTCTATATGAAAAGTGTATAGATGTTTTTTTGAAATAGAATCATACTAAAATATTTTGACATGCTTTTTAATGGCTTTGGTTTATCAATATTTCCTATTACAGGTGTATAAAAAAGGTGCGGCTACAGTTAAGCTTCCTAAATCAATAATTAAAGGCTCAAACTTACTGCTCATGGGTTTTCTAAACTATGGAAATTATTATTACCTCCTAATACAATTGGATATGGATTTCAAGTCTCTTTACCCTTTTGGAGTCCAAGCAAGACTCAACAAGTAGATCTAGTCTTCTTTCCAGTTTCATCCACATGTTTCATGTCAACAAGATTGATATTAGAAGAATGCAAATGGTGGATCATGAGGTGAACTTAAGCCTTTTAGAAAATGGGCAATCATCTCTAGAGAAAGAGATAACAAAAATTTTAAATTTAATGTCAGAATCTGTGTCTAATCTTGATGCATTTACAGATTCTAATCTTCAAGGCCAAGGGTGCTTGCAGTCAAGATTTTCATCTCTAGTAGATGATGTATTTGAGTTTGACAAGGGAATTCCATTATCTTGATATTTACAAAAACATAATTTTCTTGTTGAATATTCACCATCAAATCATCTAAGTGTTGTGTAGGGTATTCAGCAAGGAGGAAAGTAGGGTCCATCAACTACATGGGATAGGAATTCTCAATTGTCCTTAATTAATAATACTGGAAAAACTTCTATTGGAAGCTCACCTTTTAACACTAGGGTGATGTCTAAACCAAATCATAAGAATGTATGGTAGACTGGCTCAAGCCCTCCAGCTGGTGGACACAATTATGGAGTCAATACATCCACACTAAACCCTACAAGGATCCAATCTTTTAATAAACTATCATTAGCTACAAAGTATTATTTTAACCATGATATCACTTCTTCAAAGTCTCCATTGCATCTGGGAGACACATTAGGTTATCCATCAATGGAGGATAATCATCTAAGAAAAATAATGGATTCTCCAAAGGAGGGGCTCCCATCACATTCTACTCATTGGAAAACTAGTTCTTCATATACAACAAGAATATCATTAGTGCATAGGAATTCCATTCAATAGTTAAGGTCTTCTCTTTTTAAGACTTCAACTAGTGGTCAAACATCAATTGTATTCAAAAGATTTGCAACTAGCTTTCACATGATCCCCTGATGGGGACATAACCCAAGCACAGAATGGACACAATAGGAAAGGGAAATTTTATTAACTTTGTAAATAAGCTAATACATCTAGTACAAAGAAAATAGACTTCAAAACATGCCCTATGGGCTTACAATAGCATAAATCTAGAGATAATTTCTCCTTTTAGTACCTCCTCTCAAACTCCACTCCGAATTGCCTTTTACAATGCCAGAAATGTCCTTAAATGGACCCCGGAGGGTTAAGGATTAGGAATACATTCTAGAGAGTGCTAGTTGTCATCCACTGACCAAATAGAAGGCTCCAAAAGCTGCATTAGAAGTTGACACAAATCTAGAAGAATCTAGAAATGGTAACCGAACTTTCGGGAGGCATAACTTTTGAACCGTAGCTCTAATTGATGAACTGTTTACATTTTTGAAAAGCTCTTGAAGTGCTCTATAGCCCTATGGACCAGCTTCGCTCGTCCCCCATTTTTCAACCCTTTTTGAGGTCATTTAATGCCCCTAACCTGACTTTGAAGCATTCTTAAGAGGTCTCCAAAACTCGAAAAACTACAATAACTTTCAAACCGTGGGGCCTTTTGACTTGATTCTTTTTCTGGAATGCTCTAAATTACGATTACATTCATCCGGCCAATTTACACCTTCTAGTTCACCAAAATGATGGCCTAATTACATACTCTCTTTTTTGGGCATTTACATGTATCCCAAGGTGTTCAAATACTCTATCCTAGAATACTGATAGTGGAACTGTGAGAGTTGGAACCTTTATTTGACCCAAAGGGGTATCCAGAAATGAAAACACATGAAACAGAAACTATGTCTAAGTACATTTTTTTTTTTGGTTGACACAGGATTTCCCTTATACCTTTGGATGCTCCTGCATCATCCCCCCAGCAGGCAAGTTTCTATTTCTAATTCACTATACTTTTGAGATGGAAAATGGTAGCATGTTGGGTTGGGCATGTCAATTGTGTCTGTTGTATGCCTTCTATTTTTAACTGAATATCATCTAGCTAATGCATGAGGTATACATCTTATAGGTCAAACATTAGATTCTTTAACTTTTCATGGTAACACATCTGACATAACTCCAAAAATAAGTAGTCAAAAGCATTGCCTTTTAGATATTGTGTTGTCAATTCCATCCTTGCAAGGAATATCAACTTATGGAGAAAATCAGAAGAAAAGAAAGACCTTTGAATTAGTTAATACACAACATGCTTCTGTTCAACTAAATGCTCCCAAAACTTTGGGGAGATTTACTAGCGATGAATGTGGGAGCATTCTCAGAGAAGCTAATCATGGGAAATCACCTTCAAGTATATATGTATTTGTTCTTCTTCAAGTGATTAGGCATTCTTCTTTATGTATTAAGCATGCTCGACTTACAGGCCAAATGGAAGTCCTAAATATCCCATATATCAAAGATGTGGGCTTGTGAAAGCCCTTTATAGACATATGGTTTTGGCTGCCCTATTCAAAAGAGGATGCATGACAACATATTTGTTTGTGTCTTGGTAGACCTGGAAGCACCTACTAGGATGTCAAGGTAAATGATGAACACCGGAGGCCTACTCTAAAAGTGGATCTCTCCTCTTTAAGAGTGGCCTTAGTCAATAATTCCATATGAATATGTTTTATTTGATTGAATTCATTTATCATTAGTATCGACATGATACCTTCATATCATTTGACTTCTTAATATGATTCCTTATCTTCTAATTCCTCATATTGGTGCACATCAAACTATAATATTTGCCAATATATTTCAAAAAATAGTAATGGATGACTAAGATCCCAGATAGCAATGGATGAGCAAGTTGTTACAATGAGTATCCACCAATTAGTGCCAAGACTTTTGAGTGCTCTTAAAGGATTTTGACATGCCTTGTTCTTGCTCACTTGCTATGCCCAATTCAGGCAATATGATTGACATAAGAAAGTAATGCCTAGCTTTAGATGGCTAGAAGTACAAACTACATAGCTATTTATACCATCAATTGAACATGTGGACTATGAAGTTATTAGCAGCCCAACTCTTCATGGAAAAGATTCTCACGTGAAGATTTATTGCGAACTTTACTAATATATTTCCAGCTACTCTAATAAGGTTTTGATGAGCATACCTTCTTCCTTCACAACAATATACTTTAATTCACCATAGCCTCTCCAACCAATAGAAATGGTTAAGTTTATCATAGTGCCTATGTGGCAATATCATGGTGCCTAAGTGGCATAGTAATTGTAATGTGCGCCAGTCACTTCGAGGAAACTTTACAATGCAGATCTTTACTAACATTTAAGTATACTATAAGTTGATCTCTTGTGATTGTAAAGGCTTTTGGTATTTTTCAAAAGTTCCCCAAAGGATACAAAAATTGTTTTGTAATTGGAACATTTAAACTTCTAAATCATGTAACGAAAAAATGAGATTGACTATTTTTGTCTGTTTATCCATTGTTTTATTTTGTATGGAGTATTTGGTTTTCTTGATTATCTAGCAAGAACCACAAAATTTTTTAATGAATTAATGTCTTTGAATTAATGAATTAATGATGGTACTTCTGATTCTCTAGCTCCAGCTAAATCAAGTTCTAAAAACTCAAAAAAGGCAAATGGTCCTGATGCTGTAGCTATAAGTCTTACATTCAAAATCAACAACAAGGTTTCATACAAAATAGTACTAAAAAGTGTGTGTCTTTTTGGGGTTCAAGTTTCAAATTGAAAGTGCACATATTTGTATATTGAATTGGCACCTTCTATGCTCAAATGGTTGCCGATCTTTGTTTCATGGATTTCTATTCCAACACATAGCGCGATTGTGCTTAAAGCAGAAAGTATAGTAGATAAAACAGAGTGGGTTAGCAAAATTAGGACCTTATTCAACATTCAAAAGGCATATCAACAGAAGGACTAGTATTATTATTGTCTTGATCTTATCCATTATTGTATACTAGGTGTTTTTTTTTTGGTAGAAGGGTGGTACTACACATTTTGCAAACATCTACGCCTTCTAGAAATTATAGGATCATTTTAGTTACATTTGAAAACATTAATCATGAAAAACCATATGTGTAGATATAAACATTAATCACAACATGTCCAATTTATTTGCAGATATATTTTCCTGTGAAGAAAGACCATGCCAGACAATATGAACACTGAACAAAATGAGACAATGGCTACATTGTGGGCTTAGTTCTGAAGAAAACCTAAAAAATGTTATTGTCCTTGCAAAAAGTGTAAAGGCGTAAAGACTCGAAGAATTCTAATCACAATAGCCCAGAATCATTGTAGGCAACATAGTCATGTTGAAGGGGGCCACAATTTTTTTCCATTGCTGAGTGTGGATTTCCTACAGGAGGAACATGGAGGTGTGAATATCCAAGTTGAGGATAACACTCTCATGGAAGAAGATGATAATGTGCCAGAGGACATGATTGAAGAAGATGGTATTGGGGCAGGTGATGAAGAGGCTCACAATGATGGTACTAGCAAATTTGATAATGATGATGAAGATGGTCTCAATATACCTTTACTTGAGAAGGCACACGAGCCCTTATATGAAGGCTCCCAAATAACTCTACTCTCGACTATAGTGTTGTTGGTGAACTTAAAGGTTATGAATGGTATATCCAATGTAGCAATGTCACGTATGCTAAGGTATGTCATTTTTGTCATCTTCAATGTTAGCATACAATTACGATTCATTATATTAACAATGCATATTTTTTGTTGTAGGTTGATTAGTGAGTTTTTGTTACCACAATCCATTTGTAATGCAAGTTCATTTTGGATTTGATTGTGTGTTTTTTAGCATCATCATTTCAGATCAATTTCTGTAATCCTCATCAGCTAGATGAGAGAGTGCAAGATGCATGCAAAATGTCATATCATATGCAAAGCATGTGAACTATGTTATAGAATGCCTAAAAAAAATTTACACCCAGGCGTTGGTAGAAATTTCTACCTTCATTGGTCAAAATTTCCACCTTCATTGGTCAAAATTTTTGACCTTCAGTGGTCAAAATTTCTACCTTTCTTGATAACATTTCCTACCTTCAATGGTCAAACTTTTTGACCATCATTGGTCAAAATTTCTACCTTTCTTGGTCAATATTTTCTACCTTCATTGGTCAAAACTTTCGACCTTCATTGGTCAAAATTTCTACCTTTCTTGGCCAACATTTTCTACCTTCATTGGTCAAACTTTTCGACATTTATTGGTCGAACTTTCTACCTTAATTGGTCGAAATTTCTACCTTTCTTGGCCAATACTTTCTACCATCATTGGTCGTAATTTCTACATTTATTGGTCAAAATTTATATCTTCATTGGTCAAAATTTTGACCAATTCTAGGCAAAACTTGCACTATGGCTACTAGAGTTTTTCGACCAAAGTATTGGTCAAAATTTTGACCAACCAGAAGGTTGGTCAAAATTTTGATTGAAAAAATTTTGACCAATGAGTTGGTTGAAGTTGGTCAAAGTTTGGTCGAAAAGTGGGTCAAAATTTTGACCAATAATGGTCAAAAAATGGCCTTAGATGTAGTAGTGTTATTATATACTTTATTCTAATTTTTAGTGGGTTTTGCTGTGGATTTCTCTATCCTCCATCTACATAGAGTGTGTGAGTATTGTGTCTAGAAGGGTCTTTGGCTAATACAAAACTAATCTATGATTGTAGTGAAATATTGATGATTTGTACATATGGGATATGAAGATGAATTTTTTGGTTCTGGAGATGGGTATGATGAATCTGATGAGAAGACTTTTTTGAGATCTTCCAATCTCTGAGGTCCTATTTGGTTTTTGGCATTAGAATTGAAAATTAGAATAGAAAAATGGAATGGGAATGGAAATGGGGAATGAGAATAGAAAAGGGTAATTCCAATACCGTTTGGTTCACCTAGAATTCGATTGGGAATATGTTAATCCATTGTTTGGTTGTACAAAAATGGAATAGGAATAAGGTGTTGGAATTACAAGTGGGAAGAGAGTAAAATTCTAGGGGGCGGGGGGGTGGGTGGGTGGACATCAATCAGGAGTTTAAACTTGAACCCATAAAACTTTCACCATTCATTCATCACAAGCATTTATATACTCAAATAACATGTAAAGCATATGCATCTAAATCATGTAAACATGTAATCAATCACACACACATAACACCATATATGATTACCCAGAAACCCTCCAAGTGAGAAGGTAAAACTGGGGTGGGGATGACTTCCACAAATCTTCACTACTATAGTAATAAAGTGAATCGAATGAAGGTTACAATGATTTGATCATGAATCATGGTTGCCTTGTGAAAGGCCTACCATGTTAAAGGCTTACATAGACTATTAAGTCTGACCTTGTTAGAGGATTTCAACACCCTATTAAAAGTGTGCTTGGTTAGAGGATTTCAACTTACAATTAAGCAAGTACCCTATTAAAGGATTTCATACAACCTATTAGGACTACTCTATTAAGAGATTTAATTGAAATCACCTATTAAAATGTCTCAGCATAGATCCTATGGTTGGCACTTGCTTGCTGATAATAGATCACCAATACAAAATCTCTAATTGATCCTTCATAATCTGATGTATCAATGTTGTATCCTTCTCTATCCTCTATTCTTCTCTAATTGATTCTACAATTCACTCTTATTTCTAAGTTACCTTGAATTCTCTACAAACTGTCTTCTTTTCTCTTCCAATTTGATCATTCAACGCTTGTATACTATTTCATTGTAAAGAGTTTAGGGCTTCATCCTCCTTAAGAATACTCAAGTGGCCTAGGGTTAGGTATGAATCTATAGTTGAGATTCATCTATTTTGCCACTTAAACCTTCCCATTTTCTAATTGGTTGCATTTAATTGCATAGGCAATCCAAATATAGATTTGTCCTTATCTCCAAAAGATTGTAATGTATCCTTAAGTTGTCTTAGAAATGGTTTACATAGTTTTTTGTACCATTTCAAACAAATATGTCAAAACTATGTCACTTGGCATATGAAGTCACTGATGCTTGGCATGCACTGTATTTCTACTTCTAACTCATCACCTACATTACTCAGTATCCACTATTTACTTTATACTTGAATCACTCGACATGGTCTATCTACTCAACACTTGAGTGACTCGACACATGAGTGATTCAGCACTCGTTGCAACTTGGCATGGTCTAATATTTACATGTTGTGCTTGGCATGTATTACTAGTTCAACATGAACTAAGTAAATGGCTTAAGTGTGTTGACAGTCACTTGTCAAAACCAATTTGAGATCAACAATCTCCCACTTTGACATGAGTGTTAAAAACACTTGTATATACATAATCAATCTTGATCTTCTCGAGCATAACATATCCATGGCTCGGCCTATATAAAAAACTTCAAAATTTCAAAAATATGCAATAACCTATATACCTCAAAATTTATAACTCCCCCTGAGTTAATGTATTTGATTTGCATCCAAAATCTATGCTCTTTTCTGACTTCAATGCTCTGTATGTGATACTCTTTCATCTGATATGCTCTGTCTTAGCTAATATCTATATTTTTTTACTTCTTTACTCTCCAAAAATGTATATCATTACATATCACCCCAATGATATTATTATGTTTGCTACTATGCTTTCCCTTTGTTATTTCTTTATTCTCCTTTCTGTTCATACTCATCCTATATTATATCTCCCTTCTCTCTTTATTATCCTTCATTTTTTATATCTCCCCCATATTATATTTCTCCCCCTTGGTGTATTTCTCCCCCATGGTTTATTTCTCCCACTTTTTGAAACTTATGTCAAATGGGTTATACACTTATAGTGTGTTTTTCCAAAAAGAATTTATGGAATTCCATTATGATCTTTAGAGCTACATTCTAGTTGTCACATGCAACATCCAATGACTTGATTTGGATTGTAAGCTTAGTAGAAAGGTGCACTAGGCCATCTAGAGTAGAAAGATTAGGGTCTTTCTTCAGTAGAGTCTCAGCAAAACCTAGTTCCTTGTGCAATATATGCATGTGTTAGGTAATTTATGCTTGTATAAATGTCAATTTGGCTCTTATGCTAGTCTCATCTACTATTAGTACAATTAATTGACTTTGTGTTTGAAGCAATGTTTGAAAATGTTTCTCACTTTCAGCTAGGTTCTAAGGTAGCTTAGTACCTAATATGTTAAGGTTTCTATCTAGACTCAAAATATGACTCCTAGTCTCTTGAGTGAAGAGTGTAAGATCACATAGCTTTGGGTCTTCATTGCTAACCTTTTTCACTATATATATGAGTTGTTCAATTAGTGGCTTGGTCTCTTCAGGAGTTGGTAGGCTGAATGCATCCAAAAAGATGTCTTTAATATCTTGAAGAGCTTGTTTCTGCTTATGTTCTCTCTTGAGCATTTCTTGATGCTTTTTCTTCTCTAAGGCTTGTTAAAATATGCCCATTTGTTCCAATTTCATTACATCATAGTCAAAATTTGGAAGATCACAATGTCTTCATCAAAGCTTATGTCTCTATAGTGAAATACCTTATCAACCTTTGATGAGTTAGGGCTTGGCACTATGATTTGCAATGGTATGGCTTATGTGCTTGGCTTTTGAAGAACTTGTGTAGAAGGACTGCCAAATGTTGGTAGAGTTACAAATACTTGGATGCCTTCTTGTTCCTTCACCTTAGGTGTTTGCTCATGTTCTTCAAGCTTTCCTTGATCTATCACTATGACTTGAATAGCACCTTGTCCTTGTGCTTTAGGTACAGATGAATCTATCTATCCTATTTTATATTGTTGTCCTACAATATCTTTATCTCCTACCTACTTCTTCTCAATATTATCAATATTAACACTTGTGTCAACCTTTATAGATGTGTATATTGTTGTTTAAACTAAAGGTTGATCACTAGTAACTGAAGGGATGGTAGAAGATGGTTCTTGTGTTTTCACCTTTTCCCTTGAGACCTTATTTACTATCTTTTACAACTCTTCTACACTGACCAAAATTGGGATTTTACAGAGTTTTGCTTGGAGTGTAGATTGGTCTAAAATCTTTTTTAGGTCTTCTGTAACAAGTGGATTGATGTTCTAAGATGAAGAATTAGAAACATCTTTTATAGTTATGGTCTTAGTAGTTGCACTTGTGACATGAGGGGGACTAGCACTCAACAGTTGTATGTCTTGCACACTCTATTCATCTTGTTTTTGTTCAGTTGTTGTCTTGTCATCAACTTTCTTTTTAGTTCCTTCCCCAACTATGTCATCTTTCTTATAATCATTTTCTTTATCATCATCATTTTCATCATCTTGTTTATCATCAAGTTTACCATCAGAGGGATCAACTTCTCTTTATTTTATAGTGGTCAACACATAGATAAGTTTCCATATTTGGGTTGATTTGTTGACCACATCTTCAATATTATTTTAAAGAATGTTGAAGGCTCTGTATTTAGTTGTAGACCTAATAGAATATCTCTTGATAGCCTTAGCAATCTGTCCCTTTGTTAGCTTTAGCATCACTTGAGCTAATGTGGTTTCCCTAAAAAAAATTTCCAAATTCAAATAGTAATACCACTTTTGCTCAACAATATCATATAAACCTTTTGGTATTGTGTTGGAAAATTCTAGTGGAGTATTCTTAAACTTAGACATCATAACATATAATGCCTCTTCCACTTGATTCTTCTATTCTTTTCCCAATTTATCAAAAGTAATATGCTTCAAACTAGATAAATCTGTATTATTCTTTATATTTTCACACAAATTTTCAAGATTAGATAAAGGATTATGCCTTACCACTTTAAATTGATTATTCTCATCTGATTTTGTCCTTTCCTCATCTGAATCTGGCTGTGTAACAAAATAAATTCTTTGTTTCTTTTTTACTTGGTCACCTCTATTTTCTTGGATTTTTCTTTGGTCTTCTAAGTTTTTTCTCATGTGTTGGCTCTATTGGTAGGTGTTTTGGGCTTGGTTAGGCTTGCTTTAACAATTTTCTTTACCTTTGCTACTGGTTGTTCCTTAGCCTTTCTCTTCTTTGGCTCAGCATGAGTAGGTGCTTCCTTGACTTCTTCACCCTTGGAACTTTGAGTTTCATCTTCTTCCTTATCTTCTCCCATTCCTTGAGTCAATACAAGAGGTTCTTGTGCTTGTTCTTCCTCTTCATCCTCTTCTTCTTCTTCTTCTTCTTCTTCCTCTTCTGCACCTTCAAATTTGGCTTTCATCTTCTTAACTAACTTATCTTTTTTCTTAAGTGTGGAGGCAGTTTTCAACTCCATGGTAATCTTTGACCTTACCATCTCATAGTTGCCAAATATCTTTTGCAATTTTTATCAATTTTCTCTACTAGTAGTGTTGTGATGGCTATTGAAGCTTCATCAACATTAACTTCATACCCAAGTAGTCTTAACCATCTAACCCTTCGTGTGGTAGCTTGAACAAAAGTGTAATCAGCAACAATAAGAAAACATATTTCATTCTAGAGAAATTGGTATTCTCATTCTTTCCTTCATTGATTTCTTAAAGTCTTCAAAATAATTTATCATCAATATTTCAAAATTTTCTTCCATTTTTTTAGTGAACTCATTCATCTACACTACAAATGACCTATTGGTCTTCCATCCTATAGTACCAAAAGCAAAAAATGTATTATGTACATAAAAGAATATGCAGACTAGAATTGAACCAAATTTACATTGTGCACTCTTGGTCTTCTTGATAGCTCCAAGATTTTCCATTAGTTTTTGTAGTTGTAGTTCTACCAAATCATAAGTATAATCTTTCTTCACAATTTTGTACCCAACATCCATAGCTCTAAAAGATACACTATTCAATCTACTTGATTGATATAATTTATGAGAGATTAACCTTACAAAAAAGTTTAGCAGTGGGTCAATAATGGTATCTATAGTCATAGCTCTTTTATTCCAAATTGCTCCAGTGTTAGATTCTTAATTACTTCTTTGAAGTCACTTCTAAGTGTCTTTGGCTAGTCTAGGGTTGGGTAGCCAGTTACCCTATGAATTATTCTCTTTGTGGTCTCAATGGGTCCTCCTTCTAGCCATAAGGAATAGTCATGAATTCTGCTTAGAAAAATTCATATCTACTCAGTTTTAAATACATTCAAAAATTCTAAGGCTCGTGTCAAACCCTTCCTCTCAACAATTTTATATTCCTCTTTCAGAACACCATTCTCACACAATTTTTTATATGCATCTCTGATTTCCATATCTCCTATACCTCCTATTTTTCAATTGTAGCACTTTCTAACATCTTGCACCATGATAAGATTTGGCAAGATCATTGACAAAGCACTAGAAGGATCTTGTTTATAGGCAATGTCAAGAATAACCTTAAATATGTGTTGTTTCACTTCATTACTGACAAGCTAGACATTTAAAACCTCTTTTCCTTCTATGTTTTTTGAGCTAGATGCCATTTTGTCAAACTAGGGTTTATACAAAAGTAAACTGCATGGCTCAACTTATGAGAAATACCTTGTGAAATTTGAATCACCTTCTACTCTGCTTGCTCTTCCGTGAATTCAAAATGATGAATAATGAGCAAAAATTGATCATATACCCTTGGAAAACCTTTGTATTTAATGCTTAGTGCTTACATAGCTATAAGCTCAGCATTAACCATTTTCAGAATCACTCAGCATCTATTGATATTTCCAACACTTGGCAACTACTACAAACTTGACATCAACTAAATAGTCTGGCAACTCGAAATTATCTAGCATTCCGCTTGGCATACATATGAAACTTTTCATGCTCAACAACAGCATGAAAAACTTAAAGATTTAACTTATATTTTCAACAACATCTTGCATCTTTATTCATGCTAATGTAGTCTTTTTAGTACTATCTCCTTTTTGAATTGATCTATGATATAACATTTGAATATCAGTCCCACATACCTCTTGATTGCCTAATTTGATGAGGTGTGATCACCTAACCCATTGAGTGAAGTGATCCCTTCTCCATTTGATGTGTTGCAAGCATATTTATTTCTCCATGTCTTACTCATCTCATCTCTGATGTGTTCAACATCTACCTTGCCTTTTCCTTTATCAAATTCAAAACTTGGTGTCTTTGACCTAGTTGGACAATGCTTACTAATGTCACCAGTCTTCAAATAGCTAAAACATGTAGTTTGACTCAACCACCTTTTGTAGTTACCACTAAAGTGTGTCCTAATGTAATTCTTAGGAATATGTCCATATTCCTAACAATAGTGACAACTATATCTTATATTATAATACCATTTATAAATATTCCCATTATTTTTTACCTTTATTGGCTTGTTTGATGACCACATGGATTTTGATCTACATTCAAAGGCTCTATGTCCATACTTCTAATAGTTGTAGCAATATCCTTCAAATCTTTGTTTATGCATGGTCCTAGTTCTGCATTCATGTGCTTTATGACCTTGATCATTGCACTTTTGACAATGATCATGTTCTTGGGCTTGACATTCTAATTTGTGTTCTTGCTCCTACACAAATTTTTAGTATGTCCCTTCTTACCACCATTATGGCAAGTAGGTTTGGAGTTCTTACCTTTGATGTTCATTTCTTCAACAACTTTAGATAATTCTCCTTCTTCAGTACCTATGCAACTCAATCCTAATGTATGTTTGTTTGATCTAGGGGATCTCAGTAATTGCTCAAAGTATTTGATGGCTCCATTTGGCTTGTTGAAACTTTCAGAAAATTCCTTTTCTCTTTTCAGGTTACTCCACAATCATTCATTCTACAACTTTAATGTAGTTATCTCAATGTCCTTGGCATTTAGTTCATAGTTCACATTCATCATTTGAATCAAAGTATCCAATTGCATGTTGGAGATCGTGGTTAACATTGTTGACTTTTCTTCCAATCTATTTGCTAGAATTCTTTTGTCTTCTTCAATCATGGCTTTGTCTTCCACGGATTTCTTCTTTTGTTTAGTCACCTCACATAGTAGTATACCTTGTGATTCTTTCTCTAACTTGAGATTTCTTATTTCCTTAGCTTGTATTCTATTCTTTTCCATTAGATCTACAACTATTGCATCAAATTCATTGGAGTTACCATATGCAAATAGTTTGGTACTGTCTATCTCTTTGTATAGTGTGTCATTCTCTGCAATAGCAATCTCTTTACTTCTCTTCAAGGATTTCTTTAGTTCCATTTAACTGATGTAGTATGATATGTATTTCAATATCTTGGTTCTCAATAGCTTTTCCCAGCTTGTAGACTTCCATTTCAAGATCTTTCCTCTAAGCTGCAAAGCTTCTCTTTCAGAGAATAAAGCTCTAATACTAATTGTTGAAATTATAACTAGGAAGAGAGTAAACTTCTGGGGGGGGGTGGGGGGGAAGGGGGGGTGTATGCATTAGGAGTTTAAACTTGGACCCATAAAATTTTCACCATTCATTCATCACATGCATTAATATATTGAAATAACATATAAAGCATATGCATCTAAATCATGTAAACATGTAATCAATCACACACACATAACACTAGATATGATTACTCAGAAACCCTCCAAGTGAGAAGGTAAAATTGAGGTGGGGATGACACCCATAAATCTTCACTACTTTAGTAATAAAGTGTATCAAATGAAGGTTACAATGATTTGACCATGAATCATGGTCTGCCCTATAAAAGGCCTACCTTGTTAAAGGCTTTCAAATACTGTTAAGTCCCACCTTGTTGGAGGATTTCAACACCATGTTAGAAGTGTGCCTAGTTAGAGAATTTCAACTTACAATTAAGTAAGTATCCTATTAAAGGATTTCATATAGCTTGTTAGAACTACTTTGTTAAGAGATTTAACTAAAATCACTTGTTAAAGTGTCTTAGCATAGATCCTATGGTTGGTACTTGCTTGCGTGATAGTAGATCACCTCTACATAATCTCTAATTGATCCTTCATGATCTAATGTTTCAATGTTGTATCCTTATCTATCCTCTATTCTTCTCTAACTAATTTTGCAATTCACTCTTACTTCTAAATCACTTTGAATGCTCTACAAATTTTCTTGTTTGCTCTTCCAATTCAATCATTCACCCCTTATACACTGTTTCATTGTAAAGAGTTTAGGGCTTCATCACCCTTAAGAAGACTCTAGTGGCTTAGGGTTAGGTATCAATCTATGACATAGATTCATCTATTTTGTCACTTAAACCTTCCCATTTTTTGATTGGCTGCATGTAATTGCATAGTGAATCCAAATATAGATTCTTCCTTATCTCCAAAAGATTTTAATTTATCCTTAAGTAGGCTTAGAAATGGCATACATAGTTGTTTGTGCTATTTCAAACAAATATGTCAAAACTATGTCACTCGACATATGAAGTCACTAATGCTCAACATACACTATATTTTTGCTTCTAACTTGGAACCTACATTACTTGACATCCATTGTTTACTTGAGACTTGAATCACTTGGCATGGTTTATCTACTTAGCACTTGAGTGACTCAACACATGAGTAACTCAGCACTCATTGCAACTCAACATGGTCTAATATTTACATGTTGTGCTCAACATATGTTACTAGTTTGGCATGAACTAAGTAAATTGCTTAAGTGTGTTGAAACTCACTTGTCAAAACTAATATGAGATCAACATAAAGTTAAGTTTTGTATTTTTTTAAATATTTCCCTTAATTTTTTTTGGTTTGATTTATTATTTTTTGGTTAATTTTTTCAATAATGGTAAAAAGGTTAATTTATTTTCATTTTTATTTTATTCATTGAAGTTAATGAGAAATATAATTTATTTCATATTTTAAACAAATAGATATAATCTTAAAAATATATTAAAGAAATTTTTTTTTAAAGTTTTTTTTTTTTAATTTTAAAAAAATAAGATTGGGAATAGAAATGACCTATTCCAATAACATATATTTTTTTCATAGACATATGCTCATTTTAGGGGCAAAATTGGAATATGTCTTCCTATTCCCAATTCTGATTGAGTGTACCAAACAGTGAATATAAAACATATTCTAATTTTATCTTCCTATTCTAGTCCTATTCCAACAACCACATGAACCCTGAGTGCATTAAAATGTTTGCAGAATTTGGAAGATCCATGAGGAATTGAAACATTGAATTTTGGAGCCTTCTGATTTCAATTTCTATTTGACTTTGATTTGGGTTACTATATAAGAAAAAATTCTAGAGTTTCTTGGTCTTCATGGATTTTATGTACTATATTTCTCTATAAATGTTGTTGACAAGAACAAGTCTTGTTTATAGTGTTCATAGAATCAATCTCTTTATTTTGAAAATATTGTAATTGTAATGCTTTTATTAAAAAAACTAAATGAATATTAGATTATTTTGTGAGGTTCCATCTTGGAGTTGATAAGATGTTCACTCATGAAAACTCTTCATAGCATATCTATGTTCTTAGTTCTTTACTAAATTTTATCGCTTTGCTGCAACGAATTAGGCTTTTTAGTGTATATTGGAAGATGTGATTCATGAGTATGGAGTTAGTTTAAACTGTTGATGCAAGAATGCAAACCAATGACAACCCATTTTGGATTTCGTCATACGATTCTATCAATATGCAAAGTAAGATTTTTCCCACTTATAATTAATAATAATTGTTATGGACTTAATTTCAGTATATATGTATGATATAAATAGAATAATTTATATTTGTAAGAAAATATATTGAGAAGATACAAATAGTTGGAAGTTGGGAATAAATTGTTACATGGTTTTAAAATCTATATTATGTAGAACAGATCTATGTTCTGTAAATTTTCTATTTTTAATTTAATCACGTTTCGAACATAGCAATTAAGCTTTACAATCAAGTGGGTAGATTTGGTAATTTAGTAATTCAATATAGAAGTCATCATCTAATCAACAAAATACAATTCAAAATAGTTTATTTTCCTTGGTATCCTAAGAACTTGATATTTTAGTCATTCATTTTAAAATCTTCACCTTTGGTATTTTATTTCTTGATATTGCTTATGCACCTTTGGAAGATGCAATGCCAATATGGGACAAAATTCTCTAAAAAATATAGATAAATGAAAAAAATGAATGCAATTAATGTGGAATAATTTCTAAGGTATCATTTCACAAAATAAAATATATATGCAATAAAAAAAATCGTGTAAGGTTCAATGATTTTTAGGCCAGCTTATAAGTAATCAATCTTTAACACCATGTCCCCATGTTGCTGCTTAAATCAATTGTTATCTTGAATTTAATCATTAATGTGTTCTAATGTAGAATAAAAATTATAGGAAAAAAAATAGAATATTTACCTACTTTTGTGGAGTGGCTACTTTTTAGCATATGAAATAAAGTGTGGGAAAAGAGAGCGGGTTGGTGACTTCTTATTGGAAAAAGTCACACATGTCTTCACCATATTTTTTCATCCCCTTTTTATTTGCCTATATTTTAGTTTTTGGAATTATTCGCAAGAGAAATGATTAAAAATTGATTTAAAAATAATTCTTAAAGCATCTACTTAAAATTATGGAGCAAATATTTTGATCTATTAGGCCACAAGCTCCACAAATTGTGCCACAAAATAATGAGTAGTTGTTGCTACCAAAATTAAGCTAAGCAACCACATAGGGACATGCTCTAAGATAGCTAGATTTTAAAAGATTTATGTTTGTAATTAGAAATAGTTATTTTTATTGAAATAATTAGAATGTGAAAAATAGATAGTAGAAAAATTACTTTCAACTATGTAGAAAAAAAATTAGAAAGATTTTATGTGTTTAAAAAACAAAAAATCTATATACATCTAGATTTTTTGATTGAAATATTTAAAATGTAAAAATAAAATATAAAATAGAAATGATAATTACATGTATGTACAAAAAAATTAGAAAGATTACGTGTATCTTTAAAAAATATATATCTACATCTAGATTTTTTTAAATTGAAAAATATTGGAAAATAATAATATTACTTACATGTTTGTAGAAATAAATTAGAAAGACATCATGTATCTCTAAATTAAAAATATTCTATATGGGTGCGTGTTATTTTAGATTTTAATTTATTTTCTAATAAAGATTTCTTGTATTTTATAGCTTTGCATTCAAGATAAAAAAAGGTTTTCAGAGAAAGAAGTTATACTTATTTGGTCCCTGAAACATGAAAAGATTTTTGTGTAGATATCTTTGGGCTGATTTAGGTCTTATCTAAAGGGCAGAAATCCCTTTTTCTTTGCAATCAAACCATAGCTATTCACTAGTCATGTCACTAAAGATTATCGTTGGTTCTTCCATTTCTACTATGTGTAATTGATTGCTTAAATTTGATGGTTCCTTTATAGGGAAGTTCCCAAATTGAAAGATAGGATTTGAAAATAGCATGGATCTTCTCTATTGATCTGAAGAACTCTAGTCTGCTTGGAGATATAGGGGGGCAATTTTGGTTTCATCTCTATCATTTTTTTATTTTTTTTTGTTCGGTATTTTCCTCTTTAGTAGAAATCCTTACTAGTTTAAATCTGTATTGTCAGGGATTCCATCCTAGTAGAACATGATTTTCTTTAGAGATTATCTTGGGCTTCAAGGATCTTTGACTCTTGGTTGGTTTCATCTATTCTTCTAATTTCTAGCTTCTGCCCTTTTTAGTATTTCTTGAAAATTGTGAGCCTCTTATCTGAGACGTGTTGGGTTCTACTCTACACAAGCCTAACAAATAATAGTAATTAATCACATCACATAATAATAATGAATCTTGTCTTCAACCTCTTATTGATAATAAAAAAAAAATAGATTTTAATTTAATTTGAACTAATTGTTGATGGATATATATTTTTAAATATTTATGTGCCTTAAAGTTTGGATTTTAATTAATTTGAATGCAAATGTGAAAAATAATAAACAGTGTTTATATATGTAGATTAAGTTCTATTTTTAAAGTGAAAAAGTAAATGAGTACTCTATCCATTTAAAGTAAATGATATTTAGCAATAAGAGTAATATAAATATATTTTAGAAATATATTAATCATAATTTTCATTTATTATTACTTATTTAATATACTTACTCTCAAATCTAAGATATTAGATAGGATATTTTACTAGCTTTGAAATAGGGAAGTGTCATGCAAGTCAATTTATAAATATACCAAAAATATATTTTGTCTTTTATCAAACTAGAGTCAATATTAGAAATACAAATATGACCATCAATAATTAAGCTTAATTCACTTCAAAATAATATTATTATTTATTTATTTTTTAAATTAGTCATATTTACTTTAAAACATCGACCAATTAATTAATTAATAGAATAATTAAAATAAAGGAATATATTATGACATAAAAATATTTTTGAAGTATAATTTCTTTGTTTTTCAATCAATATGAGATTTTCTATTTCTACTTGAAAAGATAAACCATCATAATTTCCATAACCCTAACGCCAACCCCTACCTTAACTCTAGCCCTAATAATGATGTAAAATCTAATGAAAATCCAAACTTGAACCATAATTATAGCCCTAAAACATAGCCCTATCGATAGTCTAAACTATAATCGTAATGAAAATTTGAGCCCAAAGTATCATCTAAACCTAAAACCTAAACACTAATATTGGTGGTAGTCCTAATCCTAAAATCAAACCCTCAACCATAATGTTAAAAAAAACTCTAGAATATTGATAAAAGGGCTAAACCTAACTATAGGGATAATTATGATATTAAACCCTAATTCCAATCCCAAGGTCCTAACCATGGTGTAAACCTTAGATGTAACCAAAATCTTTAAAAAATTACTAAGCCATGATCCTAATCACATCCCCAAAATTAAACATGAACCCTAAACCATAGTTGTAACCATAATCATAAACTTAAACAAAATCTCAACCCTAAAGGTAATCATAAAATTGATCATAGCTTAGACCCTAATACTAGTACAAACCACAATCATGACCAAATATAAATATCCACTTTACCCCTAATCATAATTTCAATGTTAACCCTAACATTAGTTCCAACTCTACCATTATATGTACCCTAATATAGACTTCACCTTAGTCCTCACTCTAATCAACCAAGTCTAATTAAACCTTGACTAAAACCTAATCTAATTAATAAATTTGACAATAATGCTAACCCTAACTATCATGAAACCCAATGCTAACCCTCCTGTGCATTTAATCACTAATCTTTGTTGGAACCATAAGAGGAGTAACTGAAAGGGGAGGGGTAAATCAATTACTACTAAAATAAATCCTAGATCCCTTAGATGTCAGTAATGTATAACATAAAATTTAGTGAAAAAATTGATGCTCGGTAAATACACCATTGGTACTTGAGTTACACTAGTAAATGTTGTAACTTAATAAATACTAAAATAGAAATAGTAACTCGGCAAATGAAAATCTTAAGATTTTATCAGTGATTAACCTTATTTAATTTATTTATATACACATAAAAGAAATAGCATGAACACAAGTGACACCATAATTTAACGTGGAAACCCAATTTGGGAAAAACCACTAGAATTAAAAATAGTTAATGATTGTCACTCTTCTAAAGTGGGCCTTATAAGGAGGAAACCCTACTAAAGGTTACAAAACACACTGTTATGTATGACCCTATTAGAGGATTTAATCACCCTATTAGAAGTGGCCTTGTTAGAGGTCTTTAGACAATTCAATCTAGAAATGCCACCTTGTTAGAGGATTTACAAATAGTTGTTAAGCCAACTCTGTTAATAGATTTAGATCACTTATACAATGGTTAGAGAGTAACAATGAGATGAGATAATTTCTAATGAAACTAAATTTCTAATTATAGATCTCAATTCTAGCTTGTATACTTGATCCTTTTTTATTGAATGTATCTTTGCAGCTCAACAAGGATATTCTCCTTATCCTTCTAATCCACTTGCTCTATGCATCCTTTTTCCTTCTATTACTTACACACATTCAATACTCAACTTAACCTTATATTTATATCATACAAATTGTCAAATTAGCTTGAATACAACTTAGAATACTTAATATTCATCTCCTCAGTTGGCTAGAACCAATAAAAAAAACTATTGAGTTCGATATGCAAAAAACAAGCAAGTCCTTTGTTAGTCAACCCAACTTGATAGAGATTGACTCAAAAATAATTTTCCTATGTTAAGAAAATGAACTTGGTTAAAAATTCAGTTTGAAAAATTTCCTTTGGTGACTAAGTGAGCTTGGTTGACATTGGTTCCATCCTCCATTAACCTAGTGAATTTGGTTAACACTCAACTTCTTCGATCTTTTCCATTTTGCCCAAGTGAACTCAGTGGACATTATCTTTTGAACTATGAAAACTATAGAATGTCTAGGATATAGGAAAATTTCTTCATCACCTAAGTGAGCTCAACATACACTGACATGTAATTCAATATGACATTTTGTGTAGCATTAAAGACAATACACCATTAACCAATTGTTTTCAGCAATATCCCTCTTTGGCATTGATGGAAGCACAACATGTCATAATACAATGAAATTTTAGAGAAAGGATAAATTAAGGAACATATCCTTAGTTTTATTCTAATTTTCATCCATGATAACTCCCTCTATCAATGTGAACTCCCTCTACCTTCAATTCTTCTTCTGATAGCAAACTCTTCGTGTTGATATTAGACCAAGTTCTCCATCTCTGACATCTTCAAACAAAATTTATGTGATATTATAGAAAACTTTACCTCTTTGACATCTCATGCCAAAGAAAATATGAGCTAAATATCAGTGTACCTCATGTATTGATTCATATGCAATATGCCCTTTTTATTATTGCATCAATTGGCTGGTCTTCAACATGCTATAGTTGATGCATCACTAAACTTCATTTTAGTGAGCTTAAAATAGGGGAATAACCCCTAACTTACCTCTTAGATAAAAAAAATCATCCTTAGGTAATGTCTTAGTGAATATGTCTACAATTTTTTCTTTAGTATTCACATATTCCAATCTTACCTCTTTATCTTGTACCAATTCTCTAAGAAAATAATATTATAGCAATGTGCTTCATTTTTGTATGCATCAAAAGATTCTTTGATATATTACTTTCATTGATGTTATCACAAAATATAACCATTGGATCCTTGACTTCTGTCTTCATACCTGCCAATAGTTTCTTGAACCAAATAGCATTGCAATAATTAACTATTGCTGCCACATATTCTAACTCTGTTGTGGACTAAAATAAAATTCTACTTATTTCTTTTCCAAGACATTAGTCTTTTACCAAGAAATAATGCTCCACTATAGGTGCTCTTCTTGTCACCAACACTTCCTCCCCAATTCATCATCTATGAATTCTTTTAAATTCAAATTGCCTCCTTTTTCTGTACCATAATTCATAGTCTTTAGTATCCTTCAGATACCTCATGATCCTCTTGATTGCTATCATATGATTTTCTTTAGGATTTTTTAAGAAATTTTCCACCATACCAACTACTAATGCAATGTCAGGCCTTGTGTGTACTACATATTGTAATTTTCTAATCATTGATCTATATGTGATTTGATCTACCTCTTTGGGATCATCATTTTGGCAACCTTATGTCCAGTAGGTATAGGTGTTCCAACTAGTCTCGAATCTTCCATTCCAAACTTCTTTAGTATCTCCTTGATATATTTGGATTGAGTAATATAGTTACCATCTTTCTTTTGTTGGATCTACAATCCAACAAAGAATTTTATCTCTCCAAACATGGACATCTCAAATTCTTTACTCATCTCTTCAAAAAATGCCTTGAATAAATCATCATTTCTTTCCAACACAATCTTCTTGTCTGGTACTTCATTGATATATAGGTTTTTGTTATCATGTTTTCTTTAAAAACCAATTTTTATCAAGTATTTATGAAGTCTTTCATATCAATCTTTGGGAGCTTTCTTGAGACCATAAAATGCTTTGTATAATTTACAAACCATATCCCTTTTTCTAGGATTCATAAAACCTTTAGGTTTTTCTATGCAAACTTGCACTTCAAGAATGCATAGTTTACATCCATTTGATAAAATTTAAATCCTTTATATGTAACATAAGAAAATAACATTCTAACACCTTCTAATATAGAAAAAGGAGCAAAATTTTCCCCATAATCAATATTTTCTTCTTGAGAATAACCTTTGCATACTAGCCTTGCTTTGTTTCTAGAAACTTCTCCATCTTCAATAAACTTATTTTTAAAAACCCACTTAATACCATTTACATTTTTATCCTTGGGTCTAGGAACAAGAGTCCAAGTCTTGTTCCTCTCTTTCTATTCTACTTTTTCTTTCTTAGCTTCAATCCAACTTTCATTATCCAAAGCATCTTTTACTGATCTAAGTTCAAATTTAGCAAGCAAACATGTACCTTTTAATTTGTTTCTTTTCATTATTCCATCTGACTTGTCCTAAATGATCTGATTAGGTACATGGTTCCTTCTAACATATTTTACCAACATAGGTACAAGTTGGATTTTGAATTTGTTCCACCAACCTTGCCATGCTCTTCTCTATCCAGCTCATGTCCCACTATTTATGACTTGGGTTCATTAGACTTGATTTTCCTTGGCAATAACATGGTAGCTTTTGACTACGACTTAGGTCCATCAAACCATGACTCAGGTTGCACTGGTTGCAATTCGGTAGCTTTTGGATTTTTTGGGGACTTAGGAGGTAAAGTCTACTAACTTCTAATTTTATTTGGCAATGTATTAGATTCATAGTAGACAAACTTTCTATAACTCACGGGTTCTTTGTTGTTCTCTTGTTCACTCTTTTCTAACAAACTCATCAATTCTTACGTATACACTTTCTATGATCTTATGAGTTAATAAATTCAGCATTTTATATGCTTTACTTTTGTAGGAGTATCTTAGGAATATGACTTCATCGCCTTTGATATCAAATTTACCTTTCCTAGATTCCTTCAAGATATAACATTTGCTACCAAATACTCTCAAGTAACTATTGAAAATAATTGGTTAATTGTGTATTGTCTTTAATGTTACACAAAATATCATATCATTTCTAGTTAGTATATGTCAAGCTCACTCAGATGATGAAGATAGTTTCTTGTGTCTACTAAGCACTCCAAAGTTTTCCAAGTGTAGAAGATAGTATCTATTGAGTTCACTCAAGCATCAAAGAGAATATCATAGGAGTTGAGTGTTAATCAAGCTCACTAGATTAATAAAGGTAATGTTGGATCAAAGCAGTGTTAACTGGTGTTAGCTAATTTCAGTTGGTTAACATAGAAAAATTATCTCTAAGTTAGTATCTACTAGTCAAGGTCTGCTAATCAAGTATTTTCTTGTTTTGGCATATTCAGTTTAATAGTTTTGTTTGTTGGTTCCAATCCACTGAAGAGATGCATATTAAGTATTCTAAGTTTTATTCAAGCTGACTTGATAATGTATATGATCTAAATATAAGGTCAAGATGAGAACTAAATGTGTGAAAGTAATAGAAGATTTGATGATGCTTAGAGGAAGAAAATTAGAAAGATAAGTGAAATATCCTTGTGGAGATGCAAAGATACATTCAATCAAAAAGGATCAAGTATCAAAGCTATAATCGAGATCTATAATCAATAATTTATTTGCATTAGAAATAAGGTCATCTCATTGTTACTCTCTAACCCTTGTAGTAGTGTTCTAAATCTCTTAGCAGAGTTAGCTTAATAGCTATTTGTAAATCCTCTAACAAGTCAACATTTCAAGATTGAAGTGTTTAATGACCTTTAACAAGGCCACTCATAACAAGGTGATTAAATCCTCTACTAGGGTCACACCTAATAGTGTCTTTTTTAACTTTTAATAGGGGTGGCTCCTAATAGGGCTCACTTGAGAAAAGTGAAAATCAGTAACTAGTTGCAATTGGTAGTTTTTTCCAAATTGATTTTCTATGTTAAATCTTGGTGTCACTTGTGTTAGTGCTATTTATTTTATGTATATGCAACTAAGTTAAGTAAGATAAATCACAAATAATATCTTAGGATTTTCATGTTAAGCAACTGCAAAGTTATTTTAGTGTTTGCCAAGTGACATCATTTGCTAATGTAAACTGAGTGACTGTGTGTTTACCGAGCATCAGTATTCTTAGTAAAGTTTATGATTTGTATTGAAATTTAAGAGATATAGGATTTATTTATGTTGTAATTGATTCACCCCTCCCCTCTTACTTACTCTTACATTTCCAACAATTGGTATTAGAGCCTTGTGGTGCTTGCAGAGAAAGGTTTCAAGGACCTAAGCTAAAGATCAAAATGTCTTATAGGAGATATTTCCAAGTTGAATAGAGATACCTTTGAAGCATGGTAGGAACTTATGAAGTAGAATCTAGCAATGATTAGTGATTTAGGTTTGAAATATTTAAATACTACTTATAAAGATCATATTGGTACAATGACTACAGTATAAATTACTGAAATGAAAAATCATAATATCATGATGATTGACATAGCATCAGCTCTTAACTATGCTGAATTTGATGAGGTCAAAGGATGTGCTACTTCTCATGACATGTGGACCAAACTAAAGAATATCTATGGAGGTGGTGATAATGTGAAAAGAGCCAAGGAAGAAATTTTAAGAGGTCAATTTGATCAAATGAAGATGAGAGAAGATGACAACATTGTAAAATATGTTGAAAGAATCAAAGCCAATGATGGTGCCATCAAAGCCTTTAGAGGAAAAATTGAAGATGTAACAGTGGTAAGAAAGGTACTCATAACTCTTCTTCCTATCTATACAATTAGAGTGTCTTTTATTCAAGAGATGAGATGTGATCCAAATAATGAGATAACTTTGGATGCTCTAGTTGGAAGATTGGCTACATTTGAACTAGATAACTATGATAATAATACCCCTTGTTATAGAAATATTGAGTCTAAATTTTAAGCCAAGGTATCACTCAAAAATAAACCTAAAATATTGATGCAGGAGCATCCTAGGTTGCACTGCTATCCTACATGTTTTTAGTTCTTATCTTGTTGTTGAAACTGTGTTCTGCTGAAACTGCATTTTTTGGTTTTTGGGTGCTTGTTCCAGACCATGTAACTATTTTTTCATAATTAATTAAAGGCTGGAAACTTCAGTAATTCAAGAGGGCCTAGATTAATATCTATGGTCCAAGGAACAAGCTCTAACTCCTTATGAACTAAGAGATATGGAAATTCTCCTGAAGTATAAATTTTTGGAAATTCTGTGCGACATTTTTTTGTGCTTAACTTTCAAAATAGATGTGTACTTTTTCTTGATGAATCAAAAAATTGCACACTTAAGGAGTTTTAAAGGACCTAGAATAATACTAAGCGTGAGTTCTAACACAATCAAAGCTAGGAGATATCACAAGTTTTCTTGGACATCAATTTTAAGATAGTTAATTGTTGATGCAAGCCAACTTGTGTATTTAATGTTAGGTTTATTTTCATGTAATATTTGCTAAGAGCTGAATTGTGGCTTCTCCATGTTCTAGAATGATCTACAAGCCATTTTGGCTAATATAAATAGAGTGTTTAGGCTAGGAGCTAGAGAAGTTAAGAGTTTTAGGAGATGATTTAAGAGCAGAACTAGAAAGTGCGAATGTGTTATTGGACCTTGGATTTGAATGTATTTGTATTTGGCAATAACCTAAAAGGCCTTATAGCTAGGCATGTATGTTTAATATTTGAAGAATCAATAAAATTATTTTACTCTTCTTCCTCCTTTGGTTGTTGTTCTTTGTGTTTGCTTCCATTGTGCTAAGTCTTGTAGGGTGGTTTGGAGAACTGTGTGTGCCATTGGCCATATTTTTCCCTTTACCTCCTCATGTTAGATGGTATAAGAGCTTTATGTTCATCCATGTGCAGATTGGATCATGTAGCACCTTGATTTTAATTTGGTTGTAGGGTTACAAATCTATAGATTTGGCCTATAACTTGTAGAGGATTATGATCTTGTAGGAACCTAGTTTGTAAAGATGGTCCATGTTAGAGGAAATGTTGATAATGCTATATTGGATTAATTGAGACAAATTGTAGCCAAATTAGAAGCTATGGAGATAGCCTAGAGGAGAGGAGAACATCTTGATGATATAAGTGATGATGAAGTAGCAGTAATAAACTTGAATCAAAAACTTGAAGAAGATCAAAATGAGGAAAGATTGTTGAGAGTATTATCTAGGGAAAATTCAAAGCCTATTGTAAAAGTTTTTCCTTATGATGAAAAATTGGATACCAATGTTGTGTTAGATTAGATCTCGAATATGTAGATGTTATTTGAGCATGAGAACACTCCTAATAATAGGAAGGTGAAGATTGTAGTTACTAGGCTAAAAGGTTATGCTTCATTGTGGTGGGAACACTTGCAAAATGATAGACAGAGGAGAGGAAAGAAGAAGATCAAAACTTGGCTGAAGATGGTAAACAAGGTAAAGAAAAAATTCTTCCATGTTGATTACCAAGTTAGCTTTTTGAGACAGATGCAAAATTTGAAATAAAAGGATATGATTGTAAAAGAGTATACCAAGGAATTCTATAGATTGGACATCGGATTTGAACATGTAGATGATGATGTTGAGAAAATTGTAAGGTAAATAAATGGATTGACATCTGGAATTCAAGATGAAATAATTTTTGTGAAGTTGGAAATTGTGGAAGAAACATATCAATATGCCTTGAAAGTTGAGGAGATATTGACAAAGAAGCATGAACAAAGACAAAGAGGTAGAGCTGGTAGATTTCAAAGAAGAAAAGGTAGATATTATGGTGAAGGTGAAAGATCTAGTAATTTTGTGCAAGATAAAGGAAAATATGAATGGAAGAATGATGACAAAGATAAGACCAAGGGCAAGGGTGGTAGTTCATACTGAGGAGGTACTGGATCTTACCATGGAAGAGGTAATTCTTATCCTAGAGGTGGTTTCTATGGCAATTGTTTTAGATGTGGTAAAGAAAGGCCAAAATATTTTTAATGTAGATATTCTAAAAATAGGTAGAATAATAGAAATGTTGTGATTCAAAGAAGCATTGAGAGTTCACCAAGTGGACTTGAGGCTAGAGAAAATATGATTGTAAGAAGAACCTTATGTAATAAGGGAAGCAATGAGGAACCTGTCTTTAGAATAAATCTTTTCAAGACCACATGTAAGATAGCTAGAAAATGCTACAAGGTAATCATTAATAGTGAAAGTTCTACAAAATTGGCATTAGAAGAGTTGGTTACAAAGTTGTAATTGCAGAGGCTAAAACATCCCAAACCTTATCATGTTTCATGGATCAAAGATGAGCATAAGATATTGGCAAGTGAGCAATGTATTGTGAAGTTCAAAATTGGACATTACTTTGATGAAGTGTTGTTTGATATTATTGCCACAGATTGTTGTCATATTTGTTCGCTAGACCTTGGAAATATGATAGATATGTTGTACATGATGGAAGATTGAATCAATATACTCTTTGGGTAAATGGGAAGAAACAAATATTGTTGCCTTTAATTAAAAGTCTAGATGAGGTCAGTTGTATTGCCATAAAAGTCTACATGGTTAATGGAAAGCAATTTGAAAAGAAAGTAAAGAAGAATCAAGTTTTTTTTGCTATAGTTTCTAGAGGACCGAGTATTGATAGTAATGACCAAGCAGTACAAGTTGGTAATGGCAGAGTGATAGTAGAAATTACAAAATTGTTGAATGAATATAAATATATTGTTATTGATGATATTATTGATGGTTTACCTCCAATAAGAAGTATAATTCTTTGTATGGATCTAATTCCTAGAGCTAGTTTTCAAAACAAAGCACCATATAGATTGACACCTATAAAGAATGAACAACTTAAGAGACAAGTGCATGAGTTGTTGTAGAAAGGTTTGATCAGAGAAAGTTTGAGTCCATGTGTTGTACCTATTGTATTAGCAACTTAAAATAATGGATAATGGAGAATGTGTACTAATTCTAGAGCTATTAACAAAATCACAGTGAAATATAAGTTTTCTATGCCAAGGATGGATGACATAATGGATTGTTTGAGTGGAGCAAAGTATTTTACCAAGATTGATTTGAAGAGTGGCTATCATCAGATTATAATAAAAGAAGGTGATGAATAGAAGACTACTTTCAAGAAAAAATATGGTTTCTATGAATGGTTGGTTATGCCTTTTGGTTTGACCAATGCACCTAGTACTTTCACGAGGTTGATGAATGAAGTTTTGAAAATATTCTTGAGTAATTTTGTGATTTTTTATTTAGATGACATTTTGATATTTATTCAGACTAAGGATGAACATATTGAGCATAGTAAACAAGTATTGTAGAGGTTGAAAGAGGAAAAGTTGTTGATTAATCTTTTAAAATGTTATTTTATGCAAGAGGAGATTATGTATTTGAGATTTATGATTTCAAATAATGGTTTGAGAATGGATCTAGAGAAGGTTAAAACAATTTTGGAGTGGCCTACACCTAAGAATATGGGTGAGGTAAGATCATTTTGTGGTTTGGCTAGTTTTAGTAGAAAGTTCATAAAGAATTTCAGTTCTGTTTGTAATGCTATGACTGAGACAATGAGGGAAGATAGAAAGGAATTCAAGTGGACACACAGAGCTGATAAGAGTTTTGAGACTTTGAAACAAAAGGTTGCTGAATTACCTATATTGGCTTTGCTTGATTTCAACAAAGTATTTCAAGTTGAATGTGATGCAAGTGGTAGTGCAATAGGAGTTGTATTAACTCAAGAAGATAAACATGTTGTTCTCTTTAGTGAAAAGTTGAATAATGCTAAAAGGAAGTATTTTGTGTATAATCAAGAATTTTATTCTAAAATTCAAGCTTTGAAGAAGTGGAGACATTATTTGATTTCTAAGGAGTTTGTGTTCTATACTGATCATAAAGCTTTAGAATACTTGGAAAATCAACATAAATTGAATCAGAGACATATGAAGTGGGGTTAGTACTTGTATAATTTTACATTTTTCATCAAGCACAAGAGTGGAGTTACTAATAAAGTTATTGATGCATTGATTAGAAGATGTTCTTTGTTGATTGAAATGAAGGTTGAAGTTCTTGGTCTTGATGAAATGAAAGATTTGTATGATGCTAATCCTAATTTTTCTGAGGTGTGGAGAGAGTGCAAAGCACCACATCTAAAAAATCATGTAAGCAAGTATGATGAATATTTCATTTAACAAGGTATATTTTTCAAAAGTATTTAGTTGTGTATTCCTAGAAGTTTTATGTGTAAATGAGAAATATGTTAGCAAGAAACACTAATTTATTAAGAGAACAAAGCATTAACTAGCATAAAAATCATAACATATATGAGAGACAAAGTGAAACCCTCAAATGAGAATATGAACCATGGAATGGCTCTCTCAATGAGGATGGTCACTTGATTTAGGGATGAGTCTATTATGTAGATGTGGGATGTATGCTCAAGATGCTCAAACTATGCTTCAATGGAGATGAAAATGGAAAATTAGTAGCTTTGTGAGCTCTTAATTTGGCATTATAAGGGTATGGTTAAGGCTTTTGTTTCTCAAACTAGCATTATAACTTTAGCTTAAAGGTTGTGATTGAAATGGCTTGGGAGGGGATTCAATTTATAGGCTAAGGGCTTGAGGGATGGAGGGTTAATATGCAAGGAGAGATGAAAGCTTAAGGAGGGCTAGGATGCACTCAAAGGGGAGCACATGGAATGTGCTTGTTTAGAACCAACTAGGGAGTGACACATGTCATAGGGTGAGTGGATGGAGGAAAGGGGATGGATGAGTGAAAAAAGGAGGCTCAAGGGATAATATCTTCATAAAGACCCTTCATAAATGGCTTGTAAGAGCAATGAATGGGCTTGTAAGAGTCTTTATGACTTTGTAAGAGCATTGAAGGCTTAGTGGTTGGGATATTTTGGAGGGAGTTGAGATTTTCTTAAGCTTTCTTAGGGAATGTGACAAGGTTAGGGGGGGGATTAGGCTTCGAGTTTAGGATTAGATTAAGCTTGTTAGAGATATGCAAGTGGATGGCATTCATGAGGGTGGGTGAGTTAGTGACTAAGCTTAGTTAGTATGGGTGGATGGGGTGGATTAGGCTAAATGAAGGGTTAGGGATAGGTTAGGGGTTATTAGATTTGAAGGTTTTATTTATCAAATAGATTTATTTAATAAATGGGGATTTTGGAATTAGATAGAAGAATAGGATTTAATTGATAAATAATAGGTTATTTAATTTATCAATTAGGACTATAGATGATTAATTAAATTAATTAGCTAGGGGATGGCAAAGGATTAAATAAATAGAAATTTAATTAATGATGCCTTTAGAGATAGCTAAATAGGATTACCAAAGTGGTGTAATCAAATTTAGGTGTTTACACTATGAAGTTGAATCTGATTAAGGAAAAGCATAGTGGTGGATTAGTTGGACATTTTATAATTGATAAGACATTGAGTTTCCTAAAAGAGATGTATTATTGACCAAAAATGTATAAGGATGTTCAAAAAGCTGTAAAGAGTTGTGGAGTTTGTCAAGTTACAAAAGGAGTGAGTCAAAATACTAGTCTATATACACCTATTACTATTCCTAAGAAACCTTGGAGTGACATCAGTATGGATTTTATTCTTGGATTACCTGAGACAATGAAGGGGTATGATTCTATATTTGTTGTGGTGGAAATTTTTTTTAGATGGCTCATTTTGTACCATGTAAGAAGACATCAGATGTTGAGCATGTTGTTGAACTTTTCTTTAAAGAGATTGTGAGATTGCACAGACTACAAGGAAGTATTTTTTCTAACAAAAATAGTAAGTTTGTTGGTTATTTTTGGAAGACTTTGTGGAATAAGATGGTTACTAAGTTGAAGTTTAGTTCTACATTCCATTTGTAGATAGATGGATAGATAGAGGTTGTGAATAGAAGCTTAGGTAATTTTCTGAGATGTTTAGTTGGGAATAAGCTAGGTAATTGGGAGATGGTGTTGGCACAAGCTAAATTTGAATATAATAATTATTTGAATTGGAGTATAGGGAAGACACCTTTTGAAATTTTTACTATAATGAAGCCTAGAGGAGTATCAAATTTAAGAAATGTTTCTAGTGAAGAAAAGAAAAGTATTGCAGGAGAATAATTTGCTGATTTTATGAAATCTTTACATAAGGAAGTAAAGTTGAGGATAGAACAAAGTAATCAAAAGTATAAGGAGAATGCTAATCAGTCTAGAAGACATCATGATTTTCAAGTTGTTTATGAGGTAATGATTCATTTGAAGAAAAAACTATTTCCTATTGGAACATACAATAAGATAAAGATGAAGCATTTTGGACTTTATAAGATCTTGAAGAAGTTTGACAATAGAAACGCTTATGAAATTGAGTCACCTAATGAAATGGATATATCTCCTATATTCAATGTTGTTGATTTATACAAGTATCATGAGTTAGTTGATGAAGTTATTGTATTAGATTACTATCCTAAGAAGTGGATTGAAGAATTTGAATAGATATTGGATCAAAGAATTGGTAAGAGCACAACCTAGGAAAGATTATTATGAATATCTGTTGAAATGGAAGAATAGACCTATGGAAGATGCTTCATGGTTTTCTTAGTTTGAGTTGGATTTAGAATAGATTGTGACATCTCAATGATTTAAAATAATCATTTCCTCTAACACTGGTTTTCTAATGTAGCAGCACACTGGGTTGCACTTCTATCCTACATAATTTTAGTTCTTATCTTGTTGCTGAAACTATGTTATGTTGAAACTACATTTTTAAGTTTTTGGGTGCCTGTTGTAGACCATGTAAATAATTTTCCATGATGAAAAAAAGTATTCACACTTAAAGGATTAAAGAGGACATATATTAATATCTATGATCCAAGGAGCAAGTTCTAACTCCTTATGAGTTGAGAGATATGAAAATTCTCCCAGAGTATCAAGTTTTGGCAGTTTTGTGTGACAATTTTATGTCCTTAACTTTCATAATGGATGTGCACTTTTCTTTCATGAATCACACTTTTAATACTTAAGGGTTGTAGAGGATCTAGAATACTACCCATAGTTTTAATTGCAAGTTTTAATTCAATTGGAGCTAGGAGATATCATGATTTTTCTCAGATATCGATTTCAAGACAGTTAATTGTTCATGCAAGCTGACTTGTGTAATTAATGCTAGGTTTATTTTCATTTAATATTTGTTGAGAGCTGAATTATGGTTTCTCTATGTTCTATAATTATCTATAAGCCATCTTGGCTAGTATAAATAGAGTTTTTAGGCTAGGAGCTAGGGCAATTAAGAGTTTTAGGAGATGATTTGAGAGTAGAACTAGAAAGTGTGAATTTGTTGTTGGATCTTGGATATGAATGTATTTGTATTTGGCCATAACCAAAAAGGTGTTACAGCTAGGCATGGATGTTGAGTATTTGAAGAATCAATAAAGGTATTTTACTTTTCTTCCTCCTTTGGTTGTTGTTCTTTTTGTTTTCTTCCATTGTGCTAAGTCTTTAAGGGTGGTTTGGAGAGCTGTGTGTGCCATTGGCCTTAGTTTTCCCTATCCCTCCTTACATCAAAGATCTAAAAGAAAACAACCTAATAGTTTTGATAGTGATCTTGAAGCCATTGAAGAATTTCTTACAAGAAAGTATGCTAAAGGCAAAGAAAATTATAAAGGTAAAATCCCTTTAATTTTTTTCTCTTGTGAAGAAGTTGAACACATTGTTGCAAGATGTCTAAAGAGAGAAGATAGAGATGAAAAGAAGCACAAAAAGTACAAAGGAAAGAAAGATTTCAAGAATTTCAAGGACTCCAAAGATGAATGTAAGAAATATTATTTTATCTCTAAGGATTTAGAGAGTAGTGAAGATGATGAAATGGTATATATTGATGTAAAATTATGAATTTGGTAATGAAGGAGATAAAATGGAACTTATCTCTCATGTTAGCAAAAATGATACATTGATTATTGATAGTGGCTACTCATGTCATATGACTAGTGACAAAAAAAAGTTTGAACATATGGAGCATTATGATGGTAGAAGTGTGATATTTGGAAATAATGAACCATGTTGGATAAAGGGAAAAGGTTTTATCTCACTAACTAATGAGCTTAGATGTGACAATAGTTATTGGGTTGAAGGACTAAAGCATAATCAATTAATTATGGCATAGTTGAATAACATTTGATTCAAGGTAGAATTCATGAATGAAAAGGCCAAGCTACTAGATGGAAAATTAAATCTAGTTGGGCCTGGCAAACAAACAAAAGGTAACCTCTTCTATGTAGATAAGAAAGAAGAAAAAAGAAAAGGTATTCCTAGTTTGAGGAAACCTAATATGAGCCTATGCAAAAATTGTCAAATTGGAGATAGTTCATACAAACTTATGTGGAGCTATTTGATTAGTGATCTACAATAGATATAAGTATTTTATTCTTTTTTTTTATGACTATTCTAGAATGATGACTATAATGTATCTAAAATAAAAGTTTGAAGAATTTCAAAAATTTAAGTGGTATATGACAAGAGTAGAGAAAGAACTAGAAAGAAGCTGAAGTGTTTGAGGTTAGAAAGGGGTAGTCAATTCATTTCCAATGAGTTCAATAAATTCAGCATTGAAAGAGGAATTAAGAGACAAGTATTAGTCCTTGGTACACCACAACAGAATGGTATAGCTGAAAGAAGGAATATATCAATCATGGACTGTGAAAGAATCTTGATGATAGAAAAGAGTGTTGCAATCAAATATTGGAAGGAAGCAATTAGTACTGCAATACATACCTTGAATATAGTACAGTTAAAAAAAGACTCAAATCAAACTCCTTATGAACTATGGTATGGCTCTAAACCCAATATAACTTACTTGAAAGTATTTGGTAGAAAATGTTATATCTTGAAGGAATCTAGGAAAGGTAAATTTGATGTCAAAGTTGATAAAGGCATATTCCTATGATACTCTTATAGAAGTAGATCATATAAATGTTTGAATTTATCCACTCATAAGATCATAGAAAGTGCACATGTCAGAATTGATGATTTTGCAGAAAAGAGTGAAGAAAAAAGGAGCAAAGAACCTAAGGATTACAGAAGGTTTATTTACTATGAACCTGATACATTGCCAAACCTAATTAGAAGTTAGGAGGACTCACCTCCCATGTCCCCAAAATATCCAAAAGCTACCAAGGTGCAACTAGTGCAACTTGAGTCATAGTTTGAAGGACCCGAGTCACAGTTAGAAGCTACCAAGCTACTGCCAAAGCAAATTGACTCTAATGGACCCAAGTCACAAATAGTGGGACTTGAGCTTCATATGGAAGATCATTAAGAGATTAGTGTAACAAGTTCTAAATCCAAATTACCTATGTTAGAAAGACATGTTAGAAGGCACCATGCACCTGATCAAATCATTGGAGACAAGTTAGATGGAACAATAACAAGAATCAAATTGAAAGGTACATGTTTGCATGCTGAATTTGAATCTAGATTAGTGGAAGATGCTTTGGATAATGAAATTTGGATTGAAGATATGAATAAAGAAATAGAACAAATAGAGAGGAATAAGACTTGGAATCTTGTTCTTAGACACAAGGAGAAAAATGTAATTAACACAAAATGGGTTTTCATAAATTAGTTGAATGAAGATGGAGAAGTTTCTAGAAACAAAGCAAGGTTAGTATGCTAAGGAAAAAGGTACTAATTATGGTAAAACATTTTCTCCTTTTTCTAGATTGGAAGGTGTTATGACTTTACTTTCTTTATGTTCCACATAAAGGATTTAAAGTTTATAAAATGGATGTAAAATCTACATTCTTGAATTGAATTCTTAAAGAAGAAGTTTACATATCTAACAACTTAAAGGTTTTGTGGATCCTAGAAAAAAGGGTATGGTCTCAAGAAAGCTCCCAAAGCTTTTCATGTTGATAAACATTGATTTTCAAAGAAAAAATGACAATAGTGGCCTATTTATCAAAGAAGGATCAAGCAATAAAATTGAGCTAGCAAAAATCTTTGTGGATGACACTTTATTTATGGGAAATGATGATGTATGCAAGGCATTTTTAGTGGAGATGAGTAAAGAATTTGAGATTTCTATGTTAGGAGAGATAAAATTCTTTGTTGGATTGTAGATCTAGAAGAAGAAAGATGGTATATATATTACTCAATCCAAATATATATCAAAGAGATATTAAAGAAGTTTGGAATGGAAGAATCAAGACCTATTGGAAAACCTATGTCTACTAGACATAAGATTTCCAAAATTGATGATTTGAAAGAAGTAGATCAAACCACATATAGATCAATGATTGAAAAATTGCAATGTGTAGTATGCACAAGTCCTGATATTGCATTAGCAATTTGTATGGTCGCATGATTCTTATTAAATCTCAAAGAAAATTACATGATGGAAATCAAGAGAATCATGAGGTATTTAAAGGGTACTAAAGACTATGGATTATGGTACAAAAAGGGAGGCAATTTGGATTTTAAAGCATTCACAGATGTTGATTGGGAAGTGTTGATGATAGAAAGAGCACCAGTGGTGGACTGTTCTTTCTTGGTAAAATACTAGTGTCTTGGACAAGCAAGAAGAATAATTGTATTTCTCAATCCACAATGGAGGTAGAATATGTGGTAACGATAGTTAATTGTTCCAATATTGGTTAGTGTTGGAATTGTTTTAGAATAACTAAGAGGGGGGGTCAATCATTTATTCAAGGTCCAGATGTATAAATAAAACTTTTCACAATTTAGTGAACTCATATAACTTTCCCAACCATGCATGCATTCATTACATGTTAACCAAAACTAATATGTTACTGTAACATTAACATGCATAAATGTAAAGCATAAAACACAACATAACCATCAGTACAGTTGACACAATGATTTAATGTGGAAACCCAATTTGGAAAAAACCACCAATAACATGTTGCTCCTTTTTCACTCTTCTAAAGTGATGCCCTATTAAAGTCCAACCCTATTAAAGGTTACAACACACACTATTAAATATGACCTGGTTAAGGGAGTTCAATCACCCTATTAAAAGTGAGCCTTATTAGAATACTTTAGGCCATTCACTTGAAATGCCACCCTATTAAAGGATTTTCCAATGATTGTTAAGTCAACCTTTTTCCAAATGATTTACCCTAATTTGAAAAAATTGTTAGAAAGTAATAGTAGAGGTTTGATTTGATACAACTTACAACCTTACTTGTATATTATACATCACTACTTAGTCCTCAACTTTTCTTGGCTTCCAATCTTTGAAGCTTTGTCTTCTTGTTAACCCTTCAAGAATTCATCCTCTTTAAGCTTTCTTACTTAGTTCACCATTGTAGACTTCTCTTGGGTCACTTGATGAAGCAAACCCTCTTCCATCTCCTTGTCATATTTTTGCTTACAAAACTCTCTAACCTCTTTACTTCATGACCAAACATCCCTACATATAGGAAATTATAACTCTTTTCTCACTCATTATCCATCTCAAAAATTAAGGTTTTTGATGGATTAGGTAAGATATAATGTATCTACCCCATATCTTGTCTTTTCTAGAAACTACTCCTAGAATCTACTTGAATTCACCTCCAAAATTGTTTACTTAAGATTTTTTGCCTATAGCTCATCAATCTTATCTTCCTCTTGATTCACAAGTTCCAAGAAAACAAACTTGTCAACTTTTATTTGGTGAATCTTTGATCTTTTTCATAATGCAAAAACTAAGCATTATTGATTTACTGATGCTCGACACATATTGTGTTATTCAACATCTATTGTAAAATCACTCAACATCAACTAGGTTTTATTAGTGCTCGACATCAACTAAAAATCACTCGACTTCCACTATCTTTCTTGGAACCTACTAACTTGTTCGGCATCCACTAGAATTACTTTCACTCATCTCCAACTAACTTTTTGCTTGGCTTGCACTCACTTTGCTCGAAACTTTCTATCAACTTGGTCAAGCTTAGCAAATAAACTTTGTCCAATCTTTTTCTTTTTAAAATTTATAAGTGTAGCCAATCATTTTGTAACCTCAAGTAGATCATCAATACATTATGTTATCACTATCTTAACTGATTCTTGCACTTCAACACATAATAATAACTCAACCTTTCTGCTAGGTACTTTATTTACATCTTGTTGATCAAATCCTCCTCATCAATCAACTAAGTGATAGCGCTTGAAACATATAAGCAATTATCTTACCACCATGTAGCAAGTTTGACATCAGCGACAAAAAAATGATTGAAAATACTTCTTCAACAGTCCTCTTACTCAAATGATCCTTTCAATGATGTATCAACAGTTGGTTCAAGAAACTATTGATAGGTATGAAGATAGAAATCAAGGATCCAGTGGTTATATTCTATGATAACACTAGTGCAATTAATATGTCAAAGAATGACGTGATGCATACCAATACCAAACACATTGCTATAAAATATCATTTTTTGAGAGAATTGGAACAAGATAAAGAGGTAAGATTGGAATATGTGAATACTAAAGAACAAATTACAAACATATTCACTAAGCCATTATGTAAGGATGCATTTTTGTATCTAAGAGGTAAGTTAGGGGTCATTTCCCTATATAAAACTCACTAAATGAAGCTTAGTGATGCATCAACCAAAGCATGTTGAAGATTAGTTAGTGGATGTAGTATTCAAAAGGGAACATTGCATATGATTAGTACATAAGGTACCTTAATATTCTCTTAAGAAGGAGTTTTTTTGTCATATAATAGAAAATTATATAAAAAGGGAGAGTACATATTTTATTTTAAAAAAATTGTTTAAAGATGTATGAGAAAGGAGATGAACTTAGTCTAATATCAAAAAGGGAAAGTTTACTATTAGAAGAAGATGTTGAAGATATAGTTTTCCTGATAGAGGGAGAAATTGAAGATAGAGGGAGTTCACACTAATAGAGAGAGTCCTCACAAATGAGACTTAGAATGAAACTAAGGATATGTTTCTTACTTTATTATTGCACTAAAATTTCATTGTATTATGACATGTTGTGTTGCCATCAATGCCAAAGAGGGAGATTGTTGAAAACAATTTGTTAATTGTGTATTGGTTTTGATGTTAAACAAAATATCATATCATTTCCAGTTAGTAAATGCTGAGCTCACTCAGTCAATGAAGATAGTTTCCTATGTCCATCAAGCATTACAAAGTTTTCCAAGTTTGGAAGATAGTATCTCCTAAGTTCACTTGGGCGTCAAAAGGAAGATCACAGAAGTTGAGTGTTAGCTGAGCTCACTAGGTTAATAAAGAAAATGTTGGATAGAACTAGTGTTAACTAATCTCACTTGGTTATGAAAGGAACTTTGTGAATATATAGTGTTAACCAAGTTCACTTGGTTAACAAAGAAAATTTGTCTCTGAGTTGGTATCTACCAAGCAGGGTCAGCTAATAAAGGATTTTCTTATTTTGGTATATTAAGTTTAATAGTTTTGTTTGTTGGTTATAGCCAACTGAAGAGATGAATATTAAGTATTTTAAGTTGTATTCAAGCCAAATTGGCAATGTGTATGATATAAATATAAGGTCAAGTTGATTATTGAACGTGTGCAAATAATAGAAGATTTGATGATTTATAGAAAAGGTGAATTAGAAGGATAAGTAGAATATCCTTGTGGAGCTGCAAATATACAATTTATTAGGAAGGATCAAGTATCAAAGCCAAAAATGAGATTTGTAATTAGCAATTTAATTGCATCAAAAATCAAGTCATCTCATTGTTACTCTCTAACCATTGTAGCAGTGGTCTAAATCTCTTAACAGAGTTGGCTTAACAACTATTTTTAAATCCTCTAACAAGGTGACATATCTAGATTGAAGTGTCTAAAGACCTCTAATAAGTCCACTCCTATCAGGGTGATTAAATCCTCTAACAAGGTCACACCTAAGAGTGTGTTTTGTAATCTTTAACAGGGTTGGCTCCTAAAAAAGCTCACTTAAGATAAATGAAAATTAGTAACTAGTTACAATTGGTGGTTTTTCCCAAAATTGGTTTCCACGTTAAATCTTTGTGTCACTTATGTTCATACTATTTCTTTTATATGTATGCAACTAAGTTAAGTAAGATTAATCATAGATAAAATCTTAAGATTTTCATGTTAAGCAGTTGTCGAGTTATTTTAGTTTTTGTTGAGTTACAACATTTGCTAGTGTAAACCAAGTGATTGTGTGTTTATTGAGCATCATAATTTTTAGTAAAGTTGATTTTTTGTATTGACATCTAAAGGATCTGGGAATTTTTGTGCGGTAATTGATTTAACACTCCCCTCTCTGTTACTCCTATTACATTTACAACAATAACTTATATATTAGATTTTTAGCCATACCATAGTTCATAAGGAGTTTGATTTGAGTATTTTTTCAACTATACTATGTGCAAGGTATGTACTATAGTATCAATTGCTTCCTTCTAGTATTTGATAGTAACACTTTTTTCTCTTATTAAAGTTTCTGTACAATCCATGATGGATATGTTTGTTCTTTTAGCTATAACATTTTATTGTGTTATACCAGGAGCTTATACTTATCTCTTAATTCCTCTTTCAATGCAAAATTTATTAAATGCATTGGAAATGAATTCACCACCTCTATCTAATCTCAAATACTTCAACTTCTTTCTAGTTTCTTTCTGTACTCTTGCTAGATACCACTTAAATTTTTGAAATGCTTTAGACTTTTCTTTCAAATACATTATAGTCATCATTCTAGAATAATCATCAACAAAAAGAATAAAATTCTTATCTCCACTATAGCTCTCTAATCCAATAGCTCCACATAATTTTGCATGAACTAAGTCCAAGGCTTCTTCATAATGATAGTCCTTTCTTTTGAAACTTGTCTTTCCCTTCTCACCAATTTGACAATTTTTTCATAGGCCCATGTTAGGTTTACTCTGACTAAGAATACCTCTCACTCTTTTCTTCTTTCTTATCTTGATTAGATTATCAAATTTCACATGACATAACCTTTTATGTCATAACTAGCTTTCTTCTACTACAGGAACGAAACATGAAATTTCACTGAGATCTAGGTAGAATAAGTTACCTTTTATGTGTTTTCCAAACCCAACTAGATTTCCTTTTTCATCCAGTAACTTAGCCTTCCCATTCATGAATTCAACCTCAAATCCAATGGAGATTATGCTTTAGTCCTTCAACCCAATAAACATTATCACATCTAAGTTCATTGGTTAGTGAGATACAATCTTTTCCCTTTATGCAACATGGTTTACTATTTCCAAATCTGATACTTCCACCACAAAAATGTTCCATATGCTCAAACATTGTTTTCTCACCAATCGTATGATGTGAGTAGTTGGGTAAAAGAACAAATCTATGTCACCCTTTTATAAAGGAAAAGGCTAACAAAAGAACAACAATTCATCTTCAATGACATTAAAATAGTAGTATTATTTAGAATTTGTTAATAAATTAAACTAATAAAATATGTAGAAATTGATGAATTTTAGGATTATAATTTTTTATAACTATTTAGAATAAGAATTGATATATTTTCCTAATTTTTAAACATAATTTTTTACTTGTTGAAAAATGCTAAAAATTAGGGGTCTAGTTCCCACCAGGAAATAATGTGGAAATAAACTTATTTCCCTTTGATCTTAGATTATGCAATAGATAAAATATATAGCTAACAATCAAAAATAAAAGTTGTCTTTAGGCCTATATTTTATCTTTTATAATGACTCAACATTAATTGATATGAAAATCATAGTTTTCATCTCCAACCACATTTTTCAAAACAAATCTTTTCTAACCAAAAGAAAAATTACGCATTCTTGAAGAGGACTCTCTCCTCTAGAACATCATGTGATTTTTAATTTTTTTTATAGGATTTAATAATTTTCCCTTTCGCAAACTTGACATCTTCTCAAATGTTAATATACGTACTAGTAGAATTTTTTAATTACAATATACTATATCTAATTAAAACACTATAAACTCTATATGAGAATATTATTGACTTTGAACTCTATAAAATTATGTTTATATGTTATTAAAAAAAAATCATAAAAAATAGTAAGAGTTATTCAAATGTCAATTTTCTGAAATAATTTTAATTGTTTAGTAATTGGATACAAACTAGTATAGAACATGCCTTTAATAGACATTTCTAATTGGAAAAGTGTGAGACCAAATATAACTTAGCTAGAGTGAATTTGTCTTGATCATCTTTGAATAACATTTTTTTTAGTTAGAAATACTCAAATTTAGTCATTATGATAAGTCAACCTAAAAGGTGACACAATTTTTTGTTGGAAATATTCAAGATATGACAAGTTACTGAGAGGGGAGGGGTGAATCAGTAACTTTAAAAACTTTCATTTATATTTACCACACATACATCTATGCTACTGCATACATTAGTTCTGAAATATAAAACATTCATTGCACAAGAGAACACAATATTTTGGTGACCTAGAAACCTTCCAAATAGAAAGTAAAACTAGGGTGGGGATGATACCCACAAAACTTTAATACTGCAGCATAAAGTTGGCCTATTAAGGTTTACATTGACCACTTCTGTTGATTTGCCCTGTTCGGAGCATGAAGGACTACTAGGTCCACCTTGTTAGAGGATTTACAAACATACAATGAAGTATGCACTTGGTTAGGAGATTTATACAAAGACTGTTAAGTCTACCTTATTAGAGCATTTAGAAGACTGATTCACCAGTTAAGATGAGGCAGTGGATCTACTTACAACTGATTGCTAATAAGATCCTTTATGCACTAATCACCTTTTGTGATGAATATAACATTTCTACCTTTGTATTGACCTTGTTGTATTCCTTGAACTGTTGTTGAAAATCCTTCACAGATACTCTTCAAAATTACTTCACATTACTTTATTATTTCTTGATATTTGATATCTTACAACACATTTTACATATATACCTTTCAAATTTACAAAATTGCAAGGTCTGCCAAAATAAAAGTGAAAATATATTACAAAGTCGGCCCAATAATAAATAACTCGAGTTCACTGAACTTACTCAGTGACCTTCTGATACACGATGTTTACTGCATTACTCAGCATCTTCATGCACTCGATAGAAGTGAAGGCTTGGTCCTTACTAATCATGAGATATAGTTCTAAACTCGGTAACCATTGGTGACTTGGTAGATGCAGTGTCACTCGATAGATACTACACATTGAGTTTACCTTGCTTTACTCGACAAACATTATTTCTTCCAATGCTCGATTTGCTATCAATCTTCATGACACAAACTTACTACTTGGTACACACTGTGAAGCATGGTAGATATTGAGAAACTCAGTAGACACTAATTTTCTTCACATTTCCTATATTTACTCGGTAGCTTCAGGAATGCTCAGTGTAAACTATATAATTGTTAAGCTTACAAGGTAACCATTGGATGCTCAGTAATCATTCAAAATTGAGTAAGTGTTGTCACTAATGAAAAATATAACATAATGCCAACAATCTCCCCCTTTGGCATTAGTGACAAAAACACTTATGAACCAAAACTTATGTTAACTGACATTTTGATTTTGATTTACTAAAATTGATCTTTGTAAATCTGCTATATATACATATCTTACATGTCTCCCCCATACATTTGGCATACATAGCTTTTATCTATACATATGTCAATTTATTTTATTTCTTCACAAGTCTCTTTTACCCCCTTGCTCTCTTGTTCATCTCATACTCCCCCTTTTTGACAATAATGCCAAAGAATATATACAATAAATTCAAATAGAGACACTAAAATGAGAGAGAAATTCAAAGTGTACCTTGAGAATAAGAGGCAATTTCTTATCCCAATTATCTTGCAAAATTTTGCAGGTGGAGAGAGCTAGTTGAACTTTTGCAAAAAGTTCAATCATATGATCTACTATAGAAAAATTGTTGTCATGAATCAATGTTTTGGAATAGGCAATATGTTTCTGCATTTGCTCCATGACTGGAAGGATCTTATTCTAGATGTCAATCAGTGTAGATTTGATCCTAGCTTCTTCTCTAAGTAACTCTACTTTCTTTTCTGACAAAAATTTCACCTTCATGTGATGTGAAGAGTTTGAACTATGGTCAAGCTATAACTTTTGAGCACTAGCCTTCATTTCCACATCTATCTTATTTAATTTTTCTTTAACATCCTTGGTGTACTCAGTAACATCATAGAGCTTGCCAAAAAGTAATGTTATATTTGTAAAAGATTTCTCAAAATTATGGATAATTCTACCTACTTTATTGCAATGTGTTGAGCAATGTGCTCAAGCACCTCATTGTCAAATGTCTTCTCTTCCTTTTCAATGAGCTTCTCTTTCCCAGAGGTGTCCTCATTGAACTTATTTATACCCTCTTCTAATTGTAACAAAATGTGTTGAGATGGATCAACATCAACACCAATAGCGTCGGTAATTATATTTTTGGCATTCTCTATTATTGTGTATTAGCTTTTCTTCTCTTCTCTTAGCTACTTTTGCCTTGCCTTTTTCTCTAAAAGCTGATTGACCATTCTAATTTTGTTGGCTGAGGTAGTGTCCAAATCTATCTTGGGAATAATAATTTCTTTATCCAAGCCTAAATATTCATAAATTACCTTACTAGTAAGCAAAATTTTTAGAGGAGTCTTTATCTAAGTCTAAATCTTCATCAATTACCTTACCAGTAAGCAGAAGTTTTAGAGGAGTCTTTATCTAAGTCTAAATCTTCATCAATTACCTTACCAATAAGAAAAAGTTTTAGAGGTGACTTAGGTTTTACTTCAGTTCTTACTTCCTTGGATTTAGAAACAAAAACAATAGTTGATATAGATGGACTAGAAAAAAAGGCTTGAATTGGTCCAACCAGAGGAACACTGAGAGAAGTACCAACTGTATCCAAAATTGATCTACTTCCCAAAAATGATGTACCAATGGGTAATGTATAGGCTAGAATATTTACAAGTGAAGTACTAACAGATATTGGTGTAGTTAGAGCTATGGTAGAAAAAATTGTAGAATGGGTCGGCACACTTACTGTACATGGAGTAGAAGAAATTGGCACAGTTGATGATGTTCTGATTGATTTCTCGAGTGTTGATGAAGAGAGTTGTAGCTCGATAGATGAAGTAACTGATACTTTCATAGGAGATTCTTGGAGCTAAGGGGTGGTAGGAGTAGATGATATTTCTGATGTGGATTCAATCAATCCTACTGAAGTTGTCTCCAACCCTAATGATGTTGTTGGCTTAGGTGGAGAGTGAGGAAGCAAAGCAATGACTTTTGCTGCAATCTTCATTAGGTCTTCTTCTTCATTTACTTCCTCCTTGTCTTCCTCTTCAACTTCTTCCCCTTTCTCTTCATCATCATCCCTTAGTGCCTAATAATCTTCAATATCAACAGTAGCACATGGAGTGTTGTCATCTTCTTCATCATCACTATCACCATCATCATCCTTAATCACAACTGGATCATCACTAGGCTTATGCAAATGATAGATATTCTTCCACATGTTTGTTGAATCTCTTACAACATGCTCAATTTCCTTAATTAGAATCAAACATGTGTGAAATCTAATCATCATTTTACCTTCATTATTCTTCATTGCTGCCTTTATTTTTGCCTCAGTGAGATTTGGTAATAGATTCTTCAAGGATTGTTCATAGATGTCTTTTGTTGTCTGTGTGGCTGATTCCCACCTCAGTTGTGGTCCTACTTATAATTCTTTTGAGATCTAAGGAGCAATCTAGTCTGGGGAATACTTCCACTTTCCCATTTTGGTGAGTACTAGCTCATCAATCTGCATCTTCTCCACATCAGTTTTGGTTTCAAACTTTAAAACTTTGAAGTTCTTGATGCCAGCTCCTTCTTCCATCTATTTCAACATTTCTTGGAAGGTAAGTTGGGGCTTGTTGAATACTACTTCACCTTTTTTTTTTCCTTTGCCTCTCCTGGTGAAAATAGCTATGGAGGCCTTTAGAGGTTTAGTGATGGTAACCTTCCCTTTCTTCTTTGCTAGCTCTACCTCTTTCTCTAATTCTTGCTCTTCTTCTTCTTTTTATTGATCCTCTTCTTTGTCCACTCCTTTTCCCTCGTTAAGCATTAAGGGACCAATGATAGTTTTCATCTTAGCAATCTTTCTCTTACCTTTGTTGATTGCTTGAAGTAGCTTAATTTCTAATTCAATTCTGGCTTTTGCCTCATCATAAGTACCAAAGGCTAGTTTCTTGGGATCTACAAGCTCATTTACCAGTGCTTCAATGATGTCCCTAGTTTCATCAATATTGACCTCATAAGGGAGAGGTTTCACCCATGCAACTTGGGGCCTGACTACCTAGATGTATGCTCTATCGCAGTCTACCATGAAACATGCATCATCTTTATAGTCCTCAACAAGTTTAGGAGGAATCCTAAACTTGTTGTTTATTCTATATTTGAAGTCTTCAAAATAATTATCCATTATACTATCAAAGTTTATACCCATTTCTACTATAAACTCATTTATTTGATACAAAATGGGAACATCTTTTCTCCATACGACAAAACCTTTGGATGGAAAGAATTTGTTCACATAAAAGAAGAGACATGTTAACAAAGAACCAAATTTGTAGGGATTGTTCTTTGATTACCTGATGCTATCCATATTCATGTTTAGTTTCCTTAATAGTAGTTCTGACAGGTCAAATTCCAAATTTTTCTTCATAACTTTGAATACTAAATATACTACCTCGCATGGCACACTATTCAAATGACTAGAACTGTAAATCTTGTGATAAATTACATGAATTCCAAACCTCAGCTCTACATTAGTAACAGTGCTAATTTTCAAGCCTCTACCATCCCACTCAGCTAGGGTTTTCTTTTGGAGTTCATCTTGACCTAGGGTTTTGGTGGATTTAGCCTTGCTTAGAATAGGAAGGTCAGTAATCTCGTGAATCATCTTTTTGGTGATCAATATGGATTGTTCCAACCATAGCTAACCATTGTGAACATGGCTAAGAATATACTTGATCCATTTTATCTAAAAGCTTCTTGGCAGGTGGGATATGTGTGTCAACCCTTTTGTTTCCAAATGCTTGTGCTTGGGTTTTAGAGAGCCATTAACATGCATTTCTTCTAAAGCACTAGTCATTTCTAGGGTTCTTAGCTCTTGAATTGAACATTTAAAATGAGTGTGGATATCGTTAATCAGAAGTACCTTTGGTGGAATTTTTGATTGCTTTCCATTAGGGTCAAGTGCCTCTGTCACTACAGGAACAAACTTGAAATTTGGTGCTTTCCATTCTACACCCTTGACCAACATCTCTAATCCTCTTTTCACCTTGCTACTACTGGTGCTTCCAAATGCCATTACTACTTAATAAGTGATGGAAATCTTCAAAAAAATTCCCTAACTATAAATTCGCTCAGAATCGCTTAGAATCACTTGAGATGCACCTGGAGAACTCTTTTCTTTGAGGATATGATGAAAATTGAGGTTGAATTTCACCCATTTTGATGAAATTTTTGCCATTAATGATAGGTACCATATTATCATAGTGCATGATAGACTATCATCCACTGACCTAACTCATAAAGAGTATCAATTCAACAGACAAACCAAATTCCTTTTACTCCCAACCTTCCTCAGTGAGGTCTTTGATTACTTTCCTCAATAGAGTCTGATGCAACTCGATGAAAGATAACCTTTCTATGATCCAGATACTGATTGGATCATTTGCATTCCTCATATTTCTTGGAATTGCTTATGATTTTCTTGCTGAGTATAACTCCAACACATTCTTAGGAATTTAGTTTGAGGGGCTAGAGTCACCCACTCCTTGAGTGACTTCACTTTCATGATTTGAGCTTGTGTCTTCAGTGGATTTGGTGATCCATTGTTGCTTCATTTGTTTCCTTATGTTGTCAGCCCTTGCTTTCTTTTCATGTTAAATTTTTCCTATATTCATGCAATTTTTGGCTATATGACTGAGTTATGTGCATGTGTAACACCTTATAGTAGTGTCATTCTTCCTTAGGTGATGCCTTGCACAATTTATACCAGTATGTCCATATTCTCCACAATAATGACATCTGCACCAAGTATTGTAGTCCCATCCAAATATTGCCTTATTCCTATGTTTCAAAATTTCACATAGCCTAATTGATTGGATTTCTTGTTCTCTTTTGAGTTGTCTTACTTCTTCTTGCAAAGAGCCATTCTTTGCTAGGAGTTCCTTCATTGCCTCATTAGCTTCATCTGAGCTACTTGATGGTAAAAGGTCTTCAATCTTTTCTTCAACATACTGATGGTCATTCATTTGTCTTGCAAGTTCCTTCTTTTTAAGGATTGGGAAAGATGCTCCTTTGCTTCTTTGAGTTGAGCTATGGCCATCTCTAGATCTAACTTTTCATTTTTGATTGCCTTGTCAATTTTGAATATCTCCATTTGTCTTTTAGATATTTGCTCAAGTTGCCAAACTTTTATCTTGAGAACCACACAGGTTTGAGACCAATTGTTGGAAATATTCAAGATATGACAAGTTACTAAGAGGGGGCAGGGGGGGTGGGGGGGTGGTGAATCAATAACTTTAAAAACTTTCCTTTATATTAACCACACATACATCTATGCTACTACATACATTAGTTCTAAAATATAAAACATTCAATGCACAAGAGAACATAATATTTTGGTGACCCAGAAACCTTCCAAATAGAAAGTAAAACTAGGGTGGCGATGATACCCACAAAACTTCAATACTATAACATAAAATTGGCCTATTAAGGCTTGCATTGACCACTTCTAGTGATCTGCCCTGTTAGGAGCACAAAGGACTACTAGGTCCACCTTGTTAGAGGATTTACAAACATACAATGAAGTATGCACTTGGTTAGGAGATTTATACAAAGACTATTAAGTCTACCTTGTTAGAGGATTTATAAGACTGATTCACTAGTTAAGATGAAGCAGTGGATCTACTTACAACTAATTTTTAATAAGATCCTTTATGCACTGATCACCTTATGTGATGAATATAATGTTTCTACCTTTGTATTGACCCTGCTATATTCCTTGAACTGTTGTTGAAAATCCTTCACAGATACTCTTCAAAATTACTTCACATTAGTTTGTGGTTTCTTGATATTTGATATCTTACAACACATTTTACATATATACCTTTCAAATTTACAAAGTTGCAAGGTCATCAAAAATACAATTGAAAATATATTACAAAGTTGGCCCAATAGTAAATAACTTGGGTTCATTGAACTGACTTGGTGACCTTCTGATACACGAAATTCAGTGCATTACTCGGCATCATCATGCACTTGGTAGAAGTGAAGCCTCACTCCTTACTAATCACTCGATTGAGTTCTAAACTTGGTAACCATTGGTGACTTGATAGATGTAGTGTCACTCGGTAGATACTACACACTAAGTTTACCTTGTTTTACTCAATAAACACTATTTCTTCCAATGCTCAATTTGCTCTAAATCTTCATGACACAAACTTACTGCTCGGTAGACATTGTGAAGCATGGTATATACTGAGAAACTTTGTAGACACCGTTGTTCTCCATATTGCCTATGTTTACTCAATAGCTTTAGGAATGCTCGGTGTAAACTATATAATTGCTAAGCTTACAAGGTAACCACTGGATGCTCGGTAAGCATTTAGAATTGAGTAAGTGTTGTCACTAATGAAAAATATAACATAATGCAAACACTTTGTACTTTTACCCAACCACTATCAATAATCCATGTATCATTTTTGCTAACATGAGATATAAGTACCATTTTATCTCCTTCATTATTAGATTCATCTTTTACAATAATATAAATCATTTCATTTCTTCACTACTATCTAAATTGTTTAGCCATAAAACAAGATTGCTTACCTTTTTCCTTGTACTCCTTGAAGTTCTTGAAATCCTTCTTGCCTTTATACTTTTTGTGTTTCATTTCTTATTTTTCTTCTTTGTTTGGGCATCTTGCAACATTGTGTCCAATTTCTTCACAAGAGAAATAGATTAAAGGGATTTTATGTTTATACTTTCCTTTGCCTTTGGGATACCTTCTTGCAAGCAATGCTTCAATGGTTCAAGATCACTGTCAGAACTATCTTCCTCTTCACTTTCAAATTGATTTCTTTTAATCTTTTTGGCCTTCTTCTTAAGTGATACCTTGGCTTCAAATGTAGATTCAAGATTTCTAGAACTAGAAGTATAATTATAATAGTTATGTAGTTCAAATGTAGTCAATCTTTTAACTAGAGCATCCAAAGTTATCTTGCTATTTGGATCACATCTCATCCCTTGAATAGTAGACACTCTGATTGCATAGATAGGAAGAAGGGTTTTTAGTACCTTTCTTACCATTGTTACATCTTCAATTATTCCTCTAGAGGCTTTGATAGTATTAACACATGCTTTGATTCTCTCAACATATTTTACAATTTTTTCATCCTTTCTAATTTTTATCTGATCAAACTAACCTCTCAAGCTTTCTACCTTGGCTCTTTTTATGTTACCATCACCTCCATAGATATCCTATAGTTTGGTCCACATGTCATGAGCAATAGCACATCCTTTGACCTCATCAAACTCAACATAGTTGAGAGCTAATGCAATGTCAATCATCATGATGTTATGATTTTTTTTTTCAAACATCTCTTTTATAGTCAATGTTCTAGTAGGAGCCTTGTAAGCATTTTCTAAATATTTCAAACCAAAATCACTAATACTTGCTAAGTGTGGCTTCATAATTGTTGTTCATGCGAGGAAGTTATCTTTATTCAGCTTGGGAATGTCTCTCCTATAAGACATCTTGATCTTTAGCTTAGGTCCTTGAAACCTTTCTCTATAAGAATCAAGAAGCTCTTATACTAATTGTTGGGAATATAAGAGGAGTAACTAAGAGGGGAGGGGTGAACCAGTTACCACTAAAGTAAATCCCAGATCCCTTAGATGTCAGTATATAACATAAACTTCACTAAAAATACTAATTCTCAAAAAATACACAAGAACTCGATTTACAGTAGTAAATGTTGTAACTTAAAAAATATTGAAATAGCAACAGTAACTTGGAAAATACAAATCTTAAGATATAATCATTGATTAACCTTATTTAACTTAGTTTCATACACGTAAAATACATAGCATGAACACAAGTGACACCAATATTTAAAGTAGAAACCTAATTTGGGAAAAACCACCAATTGCAATTGGTTATTGATTTTCACTATTATGAAATGAGCCCTATTAGGAGCCAACCCTATTAAAGGTTACAAAACACGCTATTAAGTATGACCCTGTTAGACGGTTTAATCACCCTGTTAGGAGCAGCCTTGTTAGAGGTCTTTAGACAATCCAATCTAGAAATTCCACCTTGTAAGAAGATTTACAAATATTTTTTAAACCAACTCTATTAAGAGATTTAGAACACTGCTACAATGGTTAGAGAGTAACAATGAGATCACTTGATTTCTAATGCAACTAAATTGCTGATTATAGATCTCAATCCTAGCTTATATACTTGATCCTTTCTAATTGAATGTATCTTTGCATCTTACCAAGGATATTTTTCTTATCCTTCTAATTCGCTTCCTCTAAGCATCATTTTTTCTTCTAATACTTTTTCACATTCAATTCCCATCTTGACATTATATTTATATCATACACATTGTCAAATTGGTTTGAATAGAACATAGAATACTTAATATTCATCTCCTCTGTTAGTTAGAACCAATAAACAAAACAATTGAATTCAATATACCAAAATAAGAAAATCCTTCATTAGCAAACCTTGCTTAGTAGACACTAAATGAGAAATGATTTTCCTATGTTAAACAAGTGAACTTGGTTGACACTACATTTCCACAAAGTTCCTTTGGTAGCTAGGTGAGCTCCATTAACACTAGTTCTATCCAACTTTTCCTTCATTAACCAATTGAACTTGGTTAACACTCAACTTTTGTGATCTTTTCTTTCTTGCCCAAGTAAATTCGGTAGACATTGTCTTCTAAAATAAACAAACTTTGGAATGCTCAAAAGACACAAGAAACTATCTTCATCACACAAGTGAGTTCGACATACACTAACTGGCAATGATATGACATTTTTTGTAATGTCAAAGACAATATACAATTAACCAATTTTTTTCAACAATTTCAACTCTAAACATTATATAAACCCTAGAATTGACCTTGATTCTAACCATAACCCTAAAATCTAAACCATAACCATAATCCTAACTTGAATCTTAGTCATAGGCTATAGAATAACTCTAATTATAACTATTTCTCTTACATAAGTATGAACCTAAACCTAAATATATCATAAACCCAAAAGTTATCCCTAAACCTAACCATGATGTGAACACAAAATATAAATTTTATAGTGATCCTCACTTCTTAACCATAAGAAACCCTGATATGAATCCTTACTAAAATATAATCTAAACACTAACCCTAACCATAATCCTAACCCTATCCCTAAAAATTAGATTAAGCCTAACATTGATCATGATTCTAATGATATAGTCTAAATCCTAACCACAATCCTAACCCTAAGCCTAACTATAACTATAACCATAACATAAACCTTAATCCTAATACTAGACCTTGACCCTAATTATATTAACTTACCCAAGATTTAATGCTAAATCCTAAACCTAATCATAATTCAACTCCTAACCCTAATATTAGTCTTGTTGGTTATTGAAACTAAAAATTGAAATCCTATGAGTCTTGCAAACTAAATGCTAAGATATCCAACCAGCTATGGCCAACTTGACAAAATTGAACTATGTGGCCCAAGTTTCCAACACTTATGGCTCTTCAAAACTAAGGTGGTTGTACCTAAATTTGAAAAAAACACTTAATCCCGAGATGCATATAATAGATTGGTCAAAATATGGATGCAATGAAAGTCTTCCAAATGGAGAGAATTACAATAAGCTTTTGACTTGCAAATTAAAAATCAACATTAATGAATGAATGTATGAATATTTTAAATAAAAGTAATTGTTATAGATTATTGGAGAAAATGAATATATTAATTCTTCAAAGGAAATATATGAAATAATTGCAAGTGTATGGACTGTGAATTATGAAAAATATAAAGATTTGTGCCAAAGGGCGATAGAGTAAGTATTATAAGTTTAAAATATAAAATTTAATAAAATTCTATGCACATCAGTTATAGACCATTTAGTAATCAAGATACAATAGATCAAATATATGGGTGCAATTTTAAAATAGTCTAGAATATACTTTAAATCATGTGATTTAGAGAGAAACCAAACATAGATTTGGGAATAATTAAATATTTCTCAATATCTATGATGTTTGATTTAAAATGCTATAATTAATACTGTCCACTTATCTATTATATAAATTATTTATAAAATTATAATTATAATTATAAAGGATGAAACTATATAATATTTCAGCTCTACAGAATTATGCATATAAATAAAATGAACATTCTAACTAGGTACACCTGAATAAAAAATGCAATGAAGATGCCCCTTATAGATGATACATCCACTAAAGTTTGATTTGATTATGCAAATGTTCATCCTGCTATGCAATCTTCAAACCTACATCAAACACTTGCCATTGAAAAAAGGTAAAATGATTACATACAATATGAACTATTGTGATTTGAAGACTTTGTCCTTTATTCATCTGAGTGTATTGCCTCTAGTGTCACAACATGGTCGAGAACCCACTCTATGTACACATACTCATGACTTTTTAGTTAATTTTTCTATCCTCTGAATCATGGTTAGCATCTCATACATCATCATCTAGGATCATTTTTCCTTCATACTACTTTATTGAGCTATAATTATTTCGCACATTCCTAACAAATTCTTCTCAGCTACAATAAATTTGATCTAGATAATTAGTTAAGTATTTGATGGTTTGCCCTTGCCATGTTTCTATTGAAAGTTCAACCTCAAAACCTTAAATGATATCAATATCAAGCTATCATTTATAGTCGAATTTGATATCTATTTGATGATAACCCTAATGCTAACCTTATCCCTAACCCTAACTCTAACTCTAACCATATATATAACCAAGTCTTTAACCTTAGCTCTAACTTTAACCATAAATGTACTCCTATCCATTAGATTTCTTATACAAATCTTAACTATAAAATTACATATAATCTAAAATCCTAAGCCTAACTCTTATACTATCTATAAACCTAAGTATATCCTAAAAATTACATGTTTGAATCTTACTATAATTATAACCCTAACACTAACCCTAACCATACTCATAATCATAACTATAACTATATCCCTAACCCAACTTCTAAATGCAACCATTTCCCTTACCATATTTCCTATGCCTTAAATCTAACCATAAGTTAGTTAGTAGCATAGGTCCTAACTCTAACCTTAACCCTAATCCTAACCCCAACTTTAACCCTAATCCTATCCTTAACCCTAATTCCAATCCTAGCCCTAATGTTAACTATCACCCTAACCCTAATGCTAATGCTAACTCCAACTCTAACTCTAACCTTAACCCTAACCCTTTTAATCTTAATTCTAATTGTAATCATTTTTTTACTCTAACCCTAATGTTAACCTTAGATCTAACACTAACCCTAACCCTTACCCTAACTCTCTCGAACACTAACCGTAATCCTACTCCTAACAATAATAATTTACATAACAATATCCTTAAACTAGAAAAAAAGTGATGCAAATTAGACATCATTTATAGAATTCAAATAAAAATTTGAAGAATAATTTTATAGCAAATTTATACAACTATAATTACAAATTTATTACTAATTTGGCAATAAGCTTATCAAAATAGAAAAAATAAAAATTACTTTAGCTTTTGCATTGTGACTGCCACTAGCTTGTATATACCTATATATATTATGTTGAGAGTAATCATTCTTGAGGTGACTATTTTCTTAAATCCCAACTGCAATTAAAATAACCTTAGGATTAAATGAAAATAGGCACCTTGGCAACTACTAACCACTAAATGATATTTATTAAGATATTTAAAATACAATTATAAGTTTTTGATTTGTAGTGCCATAATATCAATATTGAAAAATGTATTACATAATTTAAACATGCTTAGGAGAATTGAAGATACCATAGGCAACCTTAGGTGGTTGACAAGGATATCCATGTTTAGTATTCCCAACATAGAAAAATACATTAACTTGACTTTTAAGATTGCTAATGCCCCAAAAAAACCAAAATTTAGGATGTGGATATTAATAAATGAGGACATTTAAATCACTACTCCTAGTTATCCACTTTCGTGATTAATCAGTCACCTTGACATGTAATTAGGTGTTGCCCTAGAAAATTTATAGCAGAAATTTCCTTCATGAATCTCCATCGTTGTCTAGATTTTTTTGAAAAATAAGCAGCTTGATATCTTCTAGTCTATTCTAAACTGCAAGTTTTTATTATATATGATCTAATCTTTTAACAATTGTTCACTTCTAAAAGAAAAGTAATACTTCTAGTTTTTCATGAGTTTTTTTAAATGGTTTACTAAACTAGTCATTTGATAGCATAGCCATGGCTAGGGAAAAGATAACAATCTACACAAATTTTCAGGTGAGAAATTGTGGAAATGACAAATGGTAGATTGAACATGACTTGTAAAATGGAGTTGGGGATGTGGAGGAGGATATAGTGTGTTTCATGCCATATGTATAGATAAAAACTGTTATTGATTATGTGGAGGACTATATAGAGTTGATGATGCACCTTGGTAGAATAAAAAGATCAAGGGGGTTGTTTTGCTAAAGTAATTCATGTGATTATTCATGTATATTTTGAAAATCATCTATCTTTTTTTTTTTTAATATGGGAGTAGGGGTCTTAAATTAAAATATTTTGGAGGACTGAGAGGGATATGTTCTATTAAATTACTGTAGATACTTTAGCATTCAAATTTTCAAATCCATGAGGTGCAGCTATAGATTTAAATGAGAAACATGTCTTTATCTATAAAGGAAACTTTTAGGTTTTAGTTTTTTGCACTGGGGAAAAAATAATTTTGGTAAATTTTTTCAAAAATAAAACATTTGTCCTTCTCTACTTGAACTTTGCAATCTTTTTGAATTAACTATTCAACAATCTAAGAGACCATAGTTTATATTACAATCAAAATAAGCATTGTTCATCTCTTTCTTTTCACCTTGGTTACTATCGATAATATAATTCATGTTTGCAACTAAAACATATTTCATTGTTCTTCATTTTAATCTTAGACTTCAAAACCTTTTCAAACCAATTATCATATTCACCACTACTTTTCTTAGCAATGTTGTACATGATGAAGATTATTGACTTTAATCATCTAGTTACATGTTTATTTTCAACATTTGCACATTATTTTATCTAATTATGTTTTATTCCAACATTCACTTGGGTATGTGCAGGATCATGGTGTGCCAAAAAGTGGTGATCTAAAAAAATATGTAGTTCTGAAATGCCTCAAAGAATTTCAAAATCTATTCCCACTTTTTTCCCACCCATCCTGATACTAAATGAAAACAATTAATACCTTTATAATTCCTACTATATCTTTCAATACCAACCTTATATGGTCATCTTTAAAACATCCCGAAAATGTGTTTTTGGCATGTTCTTATGTATTTTTTACTTCAAGCATGTAGCTGACGACTTTTTTTAAACCAAAATTTGATGTAATGAAAAGGGTTTCTTAAGACTGTTCTTAGTTTTTCATAAATGTAAGTTTTGTCAAATTACGATTTCAGTAAGTAATTATTACTTATTTTCTAATGGAGTTAGCGACAAAGTGTTGATTGACATACTGGTTGAAAAATAGCTATAACTTTCAAATCGTATAAGATTTATGAAATCCAAAAGATGCGTCACATTCTATGCTTCGACTAGTATAAGAAAAAGAAGAAAAAAAACTTAATTTTGATTTTTTTTGAACTAGTTAAGGTGGTCAGACACGGGAGTTTTTTAATTCTGAAAATAGTATAGTAGAAAATTCACAATTAATTATTTATTTGCAATAAAAATTGCCAAAAATATGCGTCACATCTAGGCATGAGTCTACCTTTTATATCTAAAATTATATTTAAAAATATTATCATTTGATTATGATTAAGGTGGTCAGACATACACCTACTTTTTATTTTCGCCCTTAAATTTTTGTAGTACTACATTAAAATCCAAACTTTTGACCAATCAAATAATTTTTTCTCCAAATAAGGCCTTGTAGTTTGGAAACTAGATTCATTTTCCTATAGATTATTTTCTTACAACTTTTTGATATAAAGTCCAGAACCACTTTAAAATTATGTGTCAAGTTGACATAACCCTGATTTGCTGGTTTTTCACTGCCACTTAAGGCCATAGTTTGGTACACCATGATCCTGTACATACCCACAGTTTGCATAATAACAAAAATTGTAATAATAATAACATCCAACATTGTTCTTATCATACTTCTAACTTGAACTATTTGTCTTCTCAATTAGTCCAAAGATGGATTAAGAATAGATTTCTCTTTCTTGGTGATGTGCTCATCTTGAGATATCTACTTCAAAAATTTGTTTTTTAAAGTTATCGCTCCCTTTAACCCTTTAGCTACATCTAATTTTGTTTCTTCATCTTCTACACTACTTGCATTGACTAGAGATTAGGAAGCTTATTATTTGGGAGAATTTTTCAACATATTTAGGTGTTGTTCATTTGTTTGACAAGAACAAACCATCTCACCCATTGTACATGTTGAGAGGTCCTCCCCCTCTTCAACAATAATAATTATTGCATCAAACTTTGATTGTCAACTTTTAAGGATATTTTTTGCTAAACCCTTTTCTCTTTCATTGCTTCACCATTTGTTCTCATTTTATTTTTTGAATTGGAGACTCTTGACAAAAAATATGAAATTGACTCACTATCCTTCATTTGGAAAGTTCAAAAATTTCTTTGAAGCATGCTTGAATTTTACCATCCTAGTTTTATTAGTTTTTTTGAAATTTATATTTAAAACTTCCCAAGCCTCAATTGCATGGTTAACTACTACTATTAGAGAAACAATGACCTTTGTCAATTATGTATCTATCCAACTAAGGGCTTTTGTGTCTTTCCAAGTTGTCTACTTGAAGTAGATCTTTTCATTATTTGGGAGGTCTAAAAAATAACTTGGCTTAGTTACATATTTGAATGCATTGACTATGAGCTCTTAAAAGTCATTCATAATCATTATAGTCTTCATATTTTTTTCCTAAGCATCTTTCTTTTCTTCATCAAATAATGGTCATTTCTCCCAACTCTTATTATCTTCTCTCAAGACTTGACTTGTAAAAATCTTACATTTTGGACCCTCATGCAACACTTTGACTTGTTGACTTACTTTGACTCATTGAATTAGTGGAATTGTGTATATTTACTTATAGGGCAAGCCTTAAACATAACACACTAAGATTTGACCACTTAGGTGGACGTGGACCCAGTCCTCTCACCTGTTGTTCACTTTTATTTATTTTTTAGACTTTCTCATTGTTGTTAGTTGCTCTATTCCCATTTCTAACCATCTGTAACGATTTCCAAGAAACTTCTTTAACATATATGGCTTACATGAAATACCTTTACTATTTCTATGAAATAAACTATAAACAAAATTATCTGCATACATCTGTGACCATTACAAATGTTCCAAAATATATTTCATGATTAATGTTGACTATATCAAAACATCCATGGGTAAGTGCACCAAGTTGTGGTGCCAAAAGGGGGGTATAAGTGGACACATTTTTCCTAAAATCTAAAAATTTTGAACTTCAACAAGAATTTGAAGATAGTTACGCTCAAAATTTTAAGATATGACCAAAAAAAAAAGTTGTAGTCCTTTGAATCAAGTTTCTAAACTACTAATTTTTTTTCAAAATGGTTTAGTTTTAGGTCCTCAAAAAAGGGGGCCACAAAAAGTGGTACTATTTATTCCAAAAAAACATAACACAGTACAAAGTGTGGCCCCCCTAACATTTTCACTTTTTTTTTGAAGTTCTTTAATCGCTCTAGTCAAAAGTTACTTAACACTATGTAGTTTATCCTAGATTTTTCGGGTAATTTTATAATGTGTTTTTTCTTTTTAATGAATTTTATAACTAGACACATCCTAAAAATATGAAATATATGTGTGCTCCCCCTAGAATTAATTGAAAACTAATCTAAAATCAAAACCTTTTTTTTTTTCAAAGTGTGTAGAATGGAGTCTAGCTTCTAAAAAACTAAGTTGTTGCAAAATTCGATGAACGACCTAAAATATATAGCCCAATTAGTACATGGTGTTTTTTGACAAAAAATGAACATACATTCAAAAGAAATTATAGATGAAAGGCTTGAAATAGTTTAAACTAAAAATAAATTATATGGTTAGATAGCTAAGACTATGTAACCTGATCTTATTGATACCCAACCACGAGGAATCTTGAAGGGGAGCACACAAGAAAAATCAATCATTTTTTGTATGTTTGCTAGAAAACATGTCTCAAACCTATTTATAAACTCCAAACCTTTGGGTTGGATCTCCAAGGAAAAACCAAGCCTTAGGCTTGGGTTTAATGCAAAGCTTTCAATAGCGTGTGCAACCTATAGTGTGCACACACTATTGGAAGCATTGAATTCTTAGTAGTGCATGCACACTATAGGGCGCATTCACTATTGAGGCCTAAATTTCAAACCAAGACCAAAAGAGAGCTAGGTGGGGTGGGGGGGGGGGGAATGGCTATGTGTTTGAGAGAGAGAGAGAGAGACAAAGAGATAGAGAGAGTAGGTGGTGGGAGACAAAGTGAGAGAGGAAGAGCGAGAGAGAGGAGGATGGGAGTGCATGTGTGTGAAAGAGAGAGAGTATGGAATGGGAGAGGGGGAAGATAGAGTAGCTCGAGAGAGAGAGTAGAGGATGGAAGAGAGAGTAGGTGATGGGAGAGGGAGAGAGAGTGGGGATAGAAATGTGGGTAAGAGATAAAGAGAGAGAGTAGGGGATAGGAGAGAGTGTGAAAATGTAAGAGAGAGTAGGGGGTAGCAAAGATAGAGAAAGTAGAGAGAGAGAGAGAGAGTGTGTGTGTGTGTGTGTGTGAGAGAGAGAGAGAGAGAGTGAGTGAGTGTGTGTGTGTGTGTGTGTGTGAGAGAGAGAGAGAGAGAGAGAGTTAGAGAGAGAGAGAGAGAGTAGGCAATGGGAGAGGGAGTGGGAGAGGGAGAGTGAGTGATAGAAAAAGTAGGGATGGGAGAGGAGAGAGGGGGGATGGGTGTGTGTGTGTGTGTGTGTGTGTGTGTGTGTGTGAAAGAGAGAGAGTGGGGAATGAAAGAGGGGAGAGAGAGATAGAGAGAGTAGGAAATGGCAGAGGGATGGGAGAGAGAGAGAGAGAGAGTAGGCGGTAGGAGAGGGAGTGGGAGGGAGAGAGAGGTGGAATTGAAGTGTGTAAGAGAGATAGAGTAGGGGATGGAAGAGAGTAGGCAGTGGGAGAGGGAGGGAATGGGAATGCGTATTTATTTATAAGAGAGATAAAGTAGGAGATGGGAGAGAGTGTGAGAGTTTGAGAGAGAGTAGGAGGTGGTAGAGAGAGATCATATGGGATGGGGGCGAGAGAGAGAGAGAGAGTAGGGGATGGGAGAGAGTGTGAGAGAGAGTAGGGGATGGAAGAGAGAGAGTGAGAGTAGGGTATGGGAGAGAGAAAGTAGAGAGGGAGAGAGAGTACTTGAGAGAGAGAGAGAGAGAGAAATAACTTAGCCAGTGCAAGAGGGAGTGGATGAGGGAGAGAGAGGGGGGATGAGAGTGTGTGTGACAAATATAGAGAGAAGGGGATGGGAGAGGAGAGAGAGAGGGAGGATGGGAGTGTGTGTGTAAGAGAGATAGAGTAGGGGATGGGAGAGAGTGTGAGAGTGTGAGAGTGTGAGAGAGAGTAGGTGATGGTAGAGAGAGCTTGTACCAGATGGGGGAGAGAGAGAGAGAGAGAGAGAGAGAGAGAGAGAGAGAGTGTGTGTGTGTGTGTGTGTGAGAGAGAGAGAGTGTGTGAGATTAGGGGATGGGAGAGTGTGAGAGAGAGTAGGGGATGGGGGAGAGAGAGAGTGTAAGGGATGGGAGAGAGAGAGTAGAGAGGAAGAGAGATAACTTGAGAGAGAGAGATAGTAGGTGATAGGAGAGGGAGTGGGAGAGGGAGAGAGAGAGATAGGGTGATGGGAGTGTGTGTGACAGATGTAGAGAGTAGGGAATGGGAGAGAAGAAGAGTGTGTGTGTGTCTATGAAAGAGAGAGAGAGAGATTAGGGGATGGGGGAGAGAGTGTGAGAGAGTGAGAGAGAGTAGGGGATGGGAGAGAGTGTGAGAGAGAGTAGGGGTGGTAGAGAGAGAGAAAGTATGAGGATGGGGGAGAGAAATTAGGTGGTGGGAGAGGGGGAGAGAGAGGGGGGTGGGAGTGTGTGTGTTTAAGAGAGACAGAGTAGGGGATGGGAGAGAGGGTGAGAGCGTGAGAGAGTAGGGGATGGGAGAGGAGAGAGAGGGAGAGAGAGAGAGAGAGAGAGAGAGAGAGAGAGAGAGAGAGAGAGAGAGAGAGAGAGAGAGAGTAGGGGATGGGGGAGAGAAAGTATGTGGTGGGAGAGGGAGTGGGAGTGGGAGAGAGAGGGGGGATGGGAGTGTGTGTGTAAGAGAGATAGAGTAGGGGATGGGAGAGAGTGTGAGAGTGATTAAGTGGTGGTAGAGAGAGCTTGTACAAGATGGGAGAGAGAGAGTAGAGAAGGAGAGAGAGAGAGAGATAGTAGGTAGTAGGAGAGGAAGTGGGAGAGGGAGAGGGAGAGAGATAGGGGGATGAGAGAGAAGAGAGTGGGGGGATAAGAGTGTGTGTGTCTATGAAAGAGAGAGTAGGGGATGGGAGAGAGTGTGAGAGTGTGAGAGAGAGTAGGGGGTGGCAGAGAGAGAGAGAGTACGGTGATGGGGGAGAGAAAGTAGGCGGTGGCAGAGGGAGAGAGAGAGGGGGGGGAATGGGAATGTGTATAAGAGAGACAAAGTAGGGGATGTGAGAGAGTATAAGAGTGTGAGAGTAGGGGATGGGAAAGGAGAGAGAGAGTAGGGGATGGGGGAGAAAGAGTAGGGGGTGGGAGAGGGAGAGAGGGGGGATGGGAGTGTGTGTGTGTGTGTGTAAGAGACAGAGTAGGGGATGGGAGAGAGTGTGAGAGTGAGTCGGTGGTGGCAGAGAGAGCTTGTACGGGATGGGAGAGAGAGTGAGATTAGGGGATGGGAGACTATGAGAGAGAGTAGGGGATGGGAGAGAGAGAGTGAGAGTAAGGGATAGGAGATGGGAGAGAGAGAGAGAGAGAGAGAGAGAGAGAGAGAGAGAGAGAGTAGAGAGGGAGAGAAAGAATGAGAGAGAGAGAGAGAGAGAGTAGGCAGTAGGAGAGGGAGAGGGAAAGAGATGGGGGGATGGGAGTGTGTGTGATAGATGTAGAGAGTAGAAGATCAGAGAGAAGAGAGTGGGGGGATAAGAGTGTGTGTGTGAGATCTAAAGAGTAGGGGATGGGAGAGGAGAGAGGGTGAGAGAGGTAGAGAGAGTAGGCGGTGGAAGAGGGAGAGCGAGAGAGAGAGTAAAGGATGGGAGAGGGGAGAGAGAGAGAGTAAGGGATGAGAGAGGGGAGAGAGAGAAGGAAGAGAGAGAGGGTAGGGGATGGGAGAGAGAGTAGGGAGAATAGAGAGTAGGGAAGATTGAGAGTGATGTGTTTCTACATAGTGCATATTCACTATAGTACGTACATGCTATAGTGCGTAAACACTATGTGAAATCATTTAAAAATAGACAAAAAGAAACTTTGGGGCCCATTTCATCCATTCTCTGCTTTTGGTCTATTATGCACTCTGTTATTCTGACAGAAATCACGGGTTTCAACATAGAAAACACTATTTCAACACTTTTGGAAGCTAGAAAACACCAAATTCAATCATTGGATACATGATTTGAAGACTTTTTGAATATTCCTTGTATAGAAAAGGTTAGTGCAATCTATTCTAAATATTGTTTGTTGATATATAGATACAAATTTGATTATAATTTGACATGTTGTTTAATATATAATGAATTCATTGAAATTTTTATGTTTGAATGAAATGTTATTTCGAAATGGTTAAAAATTTGACAAGTTGTTTGATATATATTGTGTATTCATTCAAATAATTATAATTTTATATGTATTTGAATAATTTGTAATTTACACATTTTAAGTAATTCAGATGTTTGAATGATTTGACATGTAGAAATCATCATCATGATAAGGAAGAAACCAAAAACTCAAACAAAATGAAGATAGAGAGAGAGAGAGATTTGGAAATTAAAATAAACAAAATGAAATTACTATGTGAGCAAAGAAAATTGCAAAGCAATAATGAAGAATTGACTTTCGAAGAGGATCAAGAACCACCAGTACAAAGAAACAAAGAGCAAGTATTGGAAAGACAAAGAGAACGAATGAGACTATTATGCTCAAAAAGACAATTGAATTTTGAAGCTACACCATCTTCCAATGTTGGATTCATATCGTTCACCACACCATCTTCCAATCTTGGAGTCATATTGTTTGCTACACCATCTTCCAATGTTGGAGTCATATCGTCCGCTGAAACATCTTCCAATGTTGGAGTCATATTGTCCACTACACTATCTTCCAATGTTGAAGTCATATCATCCTCTCATGTTGAAGAGACATTGATTTGTAGATCCGACGATATACACACTCCATCATGTCATGTTGAAGGCACAACATCAACACATCAAGTAGGTGATATTCCATTTTTTGCATCTTATTGTCAAGGCACATCATCTTCGGTTCAAGGTATGCAATACACTTGACCTTGTGTTAATGTTCAAAATATTGAGAGAATGGAAGAGATTATAACATCTTCTAGAATTCATTTTAGAAGACCAAAATATTTGATTTATATTGATACTAACATTTTGAAATCAATTCCTGACAAGATTAGCAAGTATACTTGTCAAAGAAAAGTTAATCATATGGGGAGATTATTTTTTGAAGAATTAAATATTACAGGTCAATGCTAACTATTTGTTGAAATGATGAGGAATTTGAAATTTAGGCCTATCATGAAGATTCTTGGGCTAAGAACGATGGATGATTCAAATGAAAAATATATTGTAAAGAATCTAATGAGTGCTTATGACAAAGTGGGTTTTAAATCACACACCAAAGATAGTAATATTACAAGACGAGTACTTATATCGACAATAGTAAGTAGCCAAATGAAGAAAGCTTGACTCATTAGAAAGACAAGAAAAAAATTAAAAATTGGTAGAGGTACTCTAAGGAGAGCCATGTTAAGGCATGAGAGATTGGAAGATCAAAAAAAAAAATGAGTTATGGACATTTGGCAGTAGACTACCTTGAAAGGATAAAGAAACTAGTGAAGCTTTGAAATCATTGATTGAAGATTTTTGGAAAAAGAACACACATGTTTCCCCTAATCAAAGAGATGTTGTAAGAAGGAGGATTGGTAGCCAAAATCGCGACCCACATGTGAAACATTTTTTGGACTCAACTCAGACACAATTTTTTTGCAAAATTTATTGGTATGTATTCTCAAAATTCAAATAAGTCAAAGATTTTTTGAGATGGGTAAACCTTTTTATGTGAAGATAAATCACACACACACAACTTGTTTTTGTAGGATACATATTGAATTTTCTAACCATTTTGATGTTTTTAGGCATATATTCGTAGTTTTCCATTCTCAGTTTGTTTTGTAGGATTGTAACATGAATGAGCCACCAAGATCTTCAAGAGAATTCATATCCAACATTTTATGTGAAATAGGGGATAGCCAAAAATTTTACAAGACATCATGATTGGATGGTACATGCTTATTTTGTGGTTCTTTGCAACTTTAATCAACTTGTCAACATATGAATAGTACACATGCAATTGAAAATAAAATGGTAGATTGCAAAAAATTTAAGACAGTGACATATTCTCTAAAAGATGGGAAACATGGTAACATATGTGATTTAATCATTGAAAAGATTTTAGTGTATGAGTTCATGAAAATTTTTTGTGAAAAGATTATTTACGAGTATGCAAGGCATACCCATAGAGCTTGATGGCTAGATTTGCAATTCAAGTTGTGCAAGGATACGTTTCCACTAGATACCATTGTTTTAGTTGTAGATTTTGCAGATAACTACATGCTACAACCACAAAATGAGGTGCAAGAAAAGTATTATACTTCTCAACAGGTTTCCATATTTGTTCACATAACATTCATGCATTCACCTTTAAGTATAGAGGATGACAGAAAGATTTTGAGGGAGTGCCATTTTTACATCAACAATTATTGATCACATTCTACAGATTTCGTACATGGTTGTTTTCAACTATTTTATGGAGATTTTCCTAACAGGGGCATAACATATCGTCAGTACATTATTTGGTTAGACAATTGTGCATCTCAATTCAAGAATGCATAGATATTCTATTGGTCGATCAGGATACATAGGTTGTGTAGAATTCAATATATGTGGAATTTCACAGAGGCTGGTCATGGTAAGGGAGAGCACGATGGTGCAGGTTCATGCATTAAAAGAGCCTTGACTCATGAAGAACTAAAGTAAAAAGATGGAGCAATATTTATAGATTCAAAATACATCGTCCAATGATGTAACACTACAAAGGGTCAAGGTAAGGAAGGTGAGTCTACAGTTCATAGATTTTTTTAGTTGATAGATTGTAATCCTATGCAATATTTATTAGTGCCAAAATCATCTGTGAAATGGTATTATCAATTCACATCCTCAATATTTATTAGTGTTCCTTGTTCAAGTACCATTGTATGTTAATCATCTTATGCCTAGAATTTTAGAGGATCACAACCATTAAAAAGTAAGAAGGAAAGTAGGTCTCGATCTGATGATAATGGGGCAGTGACAGATATAGTTCTCTCTAAGGATAATTTTGATCAGTTGATGGCCATTTCCCTCTATTTTTTAGTCCTTTTTCACAACACTATTTCTAACATGGTGTTGTTCAATTTCATGAATGATCAAAATATCTATGACTATACAACAAGTGTGTGTGTTTGATGCAAAGCCCTCCTATATTCCCTTAGGAACCACAACTCAACTCCAGGATTCTCTTGTATTATTGGAATCTACCTTAGGAATTAGACTCTACTAGGTTTCAAGAGAAGGTCTTTGACTTCGTAAAATCTTCCTACAACCATGTCTAAGAGGTTATAACCCAAATCTTCAGTTTGTCTTCTAAACACTCACATTGTTCACCATGCATCTAGTGTACCCTGGTGCCTCCAACATACCAAAACTCATCCTTGGCTTCATACCATGACCCCAACACCTTTTATCATCTCAAAACATCCCATCTAACATTTTCCAAATCCTTATACACTCTCAGCAACTCATCTCTTACACTTTCTCAATTTTGCCTCTTCTAGGCTTGTTCCAACTAGCCCTTGCCAGTTACTAATTTGTTGTTTTCTCCAAACTTTCCCACAGAAATTCCTAAAATATTGGGTGATTAAAATACCCTTTTCCTCACTCTAAAATATACTCCAAAACTAACTACACTTGTTTTGTAAAATATCACTCAAAACTGGCTATTTCAGTCTGTCAACTAGGCCTAGTTTAAGGCCATTTACAAAGCAACTCACAATCCCTTGACTTTTGGAACTCCCATGACCCAAAAAATTCTTAAGAGATGACTTAAATTCAAGGATTCTTCTATTTTTTTGGTCTCATGATCAACTTTAGAATGGTTTTTACAAAACCCTCCTTTCTAGCCCCTTTACCCTAGGGCTTTGTAGAAATCTTACTTTGCAACGTCTCTAGAATCCCAAAATGGTTGAAACACCTTCAATTTGGTTATATTAGATGACTTACAACATAAAATGCAACTCTTTTTTGTAGAAAACACTAAATCCACCTTTGGAGCAATCACATACCCCTTTTTATGCACTCAAATTTTAGGGAAAACTATACATTCATTGCTCAAACTTCAAAACACTTACATTATCAATCAATTTTGACAATCCAAACTTGTCTCCCACACATGGGAATGAGGTTTTAAACTCATTTAGACTCTCAAAACCAAATGAAACCTCCGTTCAGAGCCCTTACATGACTCAATTAAGTCCATTTTGGCTTGGCTTTACAAAATATTGCACTTTTAGTGCCTTTTACATCTTTTAGAGGCTTTGATAGCCTTATTAAATTATGAAATACCTTTATAGGTCTTTCCCATCCACCCCTAACCTAGGATCAATCCAAATCCATTCCTAGTGACCCCTAAGTACCTTGTAGGCTCAATAATGCCATTAAGGCTTACATTAATGCTTTGATTATAATATGATCAATCTATGATCAAAACAAGATCACATGTCCATGATTAAACTCATTACAAGTTTTAATGACCTTAGAAGGCCATTTTTCTTCCAATCCACCTAAGGATTACTCATCTTGCCTCATGCTTGTGACCTTGGTGCTCCTACACCAGTGTTGGCCAACAATTGGAAAATTTGTGTTATCGATTGAGCTACTAGATGTTGTCATTTTTATTTTTTTCCTTGAGAAAATTCGTACACTTAGCATAGCTACTATATTTCAAAAGTTCTTCATTATCCTTATAAATATTGGATTTGAGTGTAGTTTCAATATTTGGTAGCTTATTGCCAAGAGTAGTCATCTCATAGAAAAAAAGTCTTCCAACCTGATGTAGAGGATAGGGGAAGGAAACAAATCTCTCCAATGATGTCACTGATGCTTATATATATACATGTCTATATCAACTATATCTTTTCCTTCCCATGAGGGGAAGGAAAGAAATCTCTCGACATCTTTTGCCATCATGTGTAGGGAGATGGTGGAGATGACGGGGTCCTCCTGACACGCTTGCTCGTCCTCTTGCTGAGGCTCTTCTCCAACTTGAGCTGATACAAAAAAAGTAGATATGAATCAATATTTATTATACATTGAAATAAAATATATGTAAACACAAAATCAATTATTTTCTTACTGCCATCAAATAGTCACTCTGTAAGTCCAGCTCGGAGGCTCGTGGACGATTAGGTGTGATCAAACCCTATAAAAATTCAATAAATATAATCACTTATAAATAACATTATAAATTTTGAGACTAACTATTATAAACAAATAAAATGAATAAAATTCTTTCATACCTCAGTCAATGGCTGTGAGCTAGCCATAGTTGTGGCCACTCTACAATCAATAGACTGTCAGAGATGAGGAGGTGTATCCGACGTCATGAGCTATATGTCATACAATACACGTTACATGTAACATGAAACATGAAATAAATATAATCAAATGAATTAAATTAACATGAAACAACTGTACCTATATGAAGCTCGTATGATGTCTATGCTCTTAGTCTGTAGTAAAGGTTGAGGGTCCTATGGAGAACTGATGCACATGCATAATTTTTTTTGTCAATCCTTAATATGATTACGTAATATGTGTGTGTGTGTGTGTGTGTGTGTGTGTGTGTGTGTGTGTGTGTGTGTGTGTGTGTGTGTGTGTGTGTGTGTGTGTGTGTGTGTGTGTGTGTGTGTGTGTGTGTGTATTAATTCAAATGATTAAATCAATACATACCTCTAGAGTTGTGGAGGGGACAAAAAATGTGCCTGGAGGATCGCTGCTAGGCCCAGCAACACTCTGACCCTAAATTTTGAACAATATCAATTGATGCTAATTAATTAATCATTCACTATACATATTAAATGTCATTAGATTAGTAAATTATAATTGTAATTTACTTGTGTGTCAATGCCAAATGTGTCATTCAGGAACTGATTAGTGATGAGCCCATCATCCTCATCATCTCTAGTACGAGTGCCAAATGTGCATAGGGATCTGCATGAAGTGCACATGTGACCACGATGCACAGAAGGTTCCCCCTCAACTAATGGGCTCATGGAATGGATGAGGGTCTACGTCAAAGCATTAATGGTCCCTAGAGTGATGGCCTCTACATGTTCCTTCACAAGTGAAGGAATAGTCACATGCTTACGTTGTGGCTTGACCACAGGTGCCCTAACTACATTAGGGTCACAACATGCTCTCGGCCTCTCAAAAGATGACCACCCACCTCTACCCTGAGAGTCTAATATATCAAAATAATTGGAGATCTCCCCAAGGATAAACTCACAATATAATTTCTTCAAAAAATATATGGGGACCTTGTGATTGTTGCAAGGAGGGGCATCAAAAACCATCTACCATCTATCCCAAAAATTATTTCTAATAGCATCGTGTATGCACCAATAAATGGGGAATCATTTAGTACCCTCTCTAAAAGTATTTTTCTCACCAAGTTTTCTAAATAATGCACATGTACTACCTTTCAGTATTTCTTTCTTTTTAACATCTTCATATGACAATTATTTGCATAAAATCTTTTTTGTTATTCCCTCTTAACCCTCCAAATATCTAACTGACCACTAACTGAGGCTATTTGGGTCTTAATGGATTTGAGGAATGATGCCAATTGAGCCCTCATTGGATTGGTTTGTCCAGATTCTTTCAATTGAGCAATGAGACCTTCTAATTCAGTTTTGCCTCTCTCTATTTCATTTATTATATTTTCTTGTGTTCCTGGTGGAGGTCTTGCAATTGGTTCAGGCTGTGGAATTTTTTTTTCTTCTTGAGGAGGGTTTTGGTTTTGAGGTTCTTGTGGATTTGTTGGTTGATTATGGACATTTCTTGATAAAAAAATCAATTGAAATATAAATAAATAAACAAATCTAAATGAAAATTGTAAAAACCCTACAAAACAGTATGAAAAACATATCAAACAATGCAAAGTTAAGTTTAGATCACATATGGCATTGGCGTGGGTGCACTTGTGATCTCATATTTTTTTGGCGAGGAGGCATATTGGCAATGGATGGTGCAAAAATGTTGAAACTCCAACCCGCATACGCGCTGCTCTGTAGGAAAAGGGAAAAAACATTGATGGAAATTATGGGCTACAGGTGTGTAGCCCACCATATATAAAATTTTTATTTTGCTAATAGCACATACGCACTATTGAAAATACAGAAAAAAAAAAGTTGGCACCTTTTTGGCACCACAACTTAGTGCATATGCCCCCCTGGTTTTTTCATAAATGATATCATTAGTGTGTGTACATCGCCTCTTCTAATGAGATGCCTGATTGCAAACTTGATTTCTCTTCAAAAAAATGCTTTCTTTTACAATCTTCAAATAGAAATGCTCTCAAATGCCCTACTTTAATTTCTCTTCTAATAATGTTGGAAACCACAATTAAACAAATTTAAAAAATTAGAAAAAGATTTTCCATCACAAATATGGAATGAGCTAAAATATACGACTCTTAATTAAATTAGCTTTTATAAATATTAATCAAAAGTTAATCACCAAATAAGATGATAATAGAGGGGGGGAAATGAATAGTAGACACACACACACAACATTCAATCTAGTTTGGTAACCCATATGGGTTTATATTTTGGGTCTTCCCAGAAAGATATTGTTCCTTAAACAAAAATGGAGTGGTCAGTAACTGTACAATTGATCTTGCCCTATAGAGGTTTTATTAAGGCTCATTTTAACTAATTTTCAAATAAAATAGAGTTCAGCCTCTTTAGAAATTTGCAAAAAAGGATTGCATGCCCTTTCAATTTTCTTTGTGACCTTACAATTTTATGAGCATTATGGATATCATTATGCAATGAAAAGAAGAAATTTAATCAATGAATTTCATAATGTCTATGATAGTGAGTGAAAACATAGTCCAAGAAATGAATAGAGAGGAGCAATAGCATCATCATTAAAGGAGGTTGTCATAAAAGAGGACTAAAGGATTTTTATCAAGGAGATAATTATTATATGGAGGATAGAAAAATAACACTTTAATAGAAACAATGAAGGTCACAAAGAACATCAAAATCTAACACACTATCATGGAGCAGTAGATAGTCAAAGATACGCTCATGAAAATGGAAGTTTAATCTCATTAAAGAGTAGTTACGAAAAGATAAAGGGCAGTCACCTTGGAAAATTCTATCCATTATTTTTATATTTTTCTCTACTACTTTAACTATTATGATTTTTTAATTAGTTCCAAGTGTATTCCATCAATGGTTGCAGCATTGCACAGAGTCCTTTTCCTAGTGGGTCAATGCAATTTCATACAAGAGGGAGTCACGATTGCCTTTAGAACAATGCCATCTCTTTTCTTCAACAAATATTTTTTTTCTACTCTCACAAGCATCACTTGTTGTGAGATATCATCCCTTTGAGGCTTTGTGTAAAATAGTACATGGTTCTATTGTTGATGATTCCACATTAGGCATTAATACATTTCTTTGACGCATTATGTCAAGTAGCTTACATGCATTGTTTACACTTCCAATTTTTACATGCAACTACTGGTTGCATTTACTTAAAGCTTCAAAATTATTTTCAACACATTGTTTTGTGAATTCTCACTAGCCACCAAGACACTCCAACAAACCACATTTGTTTGAAAATTTCTATCAAACACTACAAGTGTATTGCCCATCAGCTCACATTTTGCAAGTATGTCTAAAAGGGCATTTCAAGCTACATGACTTGTTCTAGAGATACTATTTCTATGCATGCAACAAGTATAATCCAAGACCTATAGAGATTGACACTATCCATGGCCAGAGTGGAAAAATGGGACCATGTACACTACACGTTAACTTGAGGATTTGTGCTACACAACCATCAACAAATATTGATTATCTTAAAAATGTCATATATAAAACAATTAATGTGCTTTGTTTGCTTGTCCAAAGTGATAGCAACTTCAACTACATCATCTGACAAAAATGTTCCTACATACTATGGGGAATGCGTATATGTGACTTGGAGGCTCCCATATTGGATGTGTTTGGGAAAGTGACACCAAAGATTGTTGAGTCTACACTTGTCAAATGTATATGCTTGAAATTTTCTAAATGTTGTTTGACAAATTGATTTTGTGCATTTCATCCAATTACGAAGCATCATGAAACCAGTTATATATAGTTCATACTTCATGAAGACTTAATTTATTTTTTATTTTCATCATAACCATGTTTATTAATCTTATCTAGAATTCACTTTGATATATGTTCCTCAAAAAAGCACATCTTTGACTTGAAGTTGATTGTGCTTCATTTGATCAAATATTTTTTTGTTAATTTTATGTTACATGTCTTCCATTGTAAATATGGAAGGATTAGCACTATATCTTTATATTAGAATTAAAATGGAAAATGGAAATTCTAGGTCATCCCAAATGTGAGATTTATTGGACATTATAGGTAAACATCTATTTGAATGATTGCTAGTAGCATTCTAAAATAGGTATGCTTTGGCCATCCATAAACTTTTACCCTACCAACAATCTGCTTCATGGAGTGATGTTGTAATGCATAAAAACTATTATATGCTCATTGAAGGATAAGATTCAATAAAAATCATCTTGAAAATAAAAGGATTTCATATTTAGTTGTATGCTTGGATTTTCAAGTTTTAATAGCCTTTTAACCTGGTAAATTATTTTTTTAGAATTTGTTCTTGATAAATGAAATGTAACATTGGAAGATTTCAAATAAACTTTTATATTTTTCCAATTTCTCTTAGTGAAAAACTTGGGCTATTCATTTTTATTTAGCACTATTTACTACTCTAAAAAAGTTGTAAAATAAACTAGAGCCAAGCGAGTAGAAAACACAATCTAATGGTGTAACTACCAATGTCTTCCTAAAAACATTTTAGAAAAATAAAAATTAGATATGAATACTGATGTTTCATGAGATAGCATCCATGTGGTCCTCTATAGTCACCTAATGATGTCCTTGGTCCAAGAGAGTGTGTCACAAACTACCCTCATACTTATGTGATATTTAAGTGCCTTGTATCAATAACTATGTTGATCTCCACCTTCATGTTTTAAGTAGAAGAGAAAGAGCATTTGAAAATTTGATATAGAAATCAAATTTTATGGCAACATTCAATGAACAAATTATGTTTTGGGTTTCTTCAAGACACTATGAGTACAAAAGATGATCTAGAATAGTGAAAGCTTCTGATGGAAAGGTAAACCCAATGTTGTCAATGCTGTGATAAATACAATATAGTTGTGTTGTCCACAAATTGCAGAGATAATGCCACTATGAGATGATAAAAATACATTCCATTGACCATCATAAATTTTAGTGATCCCATGGTGTTCTAAAAGTGATCTATGATGACTAATCAACTATACTATCATGAGGATCTGTAATTTTTTGGAAATTCATGTTAAGGGATTATTGAAATGTTGTGGAGAGTCAATAGAAAAAGGACAAGAACAACTTGGATAGAGACATTCATGTTGTAAGGGACCTGAATGTGATGAAAAAATAAAGTCAAAGGCTCTAAAGATATACTTGAAACAATGACCCAATGTGTTGTCACAGTTAAAGGATGCATGTAGTAGTTCTCAGAATGGTGCAATCAAGCTAAAGGAACAAGGCCACTACTAGAAGGAAGTTGGACAACAATGCAAAATCAGTTGTCTAAAAATGGCCTTGAATGTTCTCAAGGTTTGGTGGGTTTATAGATAAGGTTGAGAATAAAATAATACTCTAAGAAAAATATAGTGACAATACATGAAGCTTCTCATGATATAAAATGATAGTGGATTAAGAAGTGCTCTATAATATCAATAGTCATCCATAGAGTGGCACGATTCAAAGAAAATCCACTAGACTCATTTTAAATAATGAAAATGATTTCAAAACAACAAAATAAAGGAAAGTGTTAATAACTAGAGAGTAGCTACATTGCATTCATATATACAATGTGAATAATAAGTTGCATTGCATTCAATCTATTCTAATAAGGTAATGCCAATCTCTAATAGTAGAACAAATCAATCAAAGAAAAAAGAATAGAGAAATGTAAAACAAAATGAATAATAGAGCACAAAAGCAAAGTAAAGTAATAATAAGTATTGAATAAAAAATTATTACTTATATAAATTCTATAATCTTAATCAATAAACCCTATATAGGTCCAACAAAAGAAATAGACTTATTAGTGACATAGTTGGAGTGATGGGATTTGAAATCAAATATTGAAATCCATAAGATAAGTCCATAAATCAATGGATTTGTAAATGTACCAACTTTAAAATTTGACTGAAATGCTAAAGGAAATATAAAATGATCTCTAAAGGAAATCTTGAATCCTACAAAGAAATTAGCAATTCTCTACAGGCACAACTTAGCTATCCTGAGACAATTAAATCTAACCTATTACTTTTTACAAATTCTTCAAGGTTGTGAAACATAGAAAGGCTATACTTAAAACTATCTATAAACCTTTCTGGCATATTTATGACTTGATATGCATTATTATATGAAAACACTCAAAAAGTAGAATTTGGTAATCCTCTATGAAATCAAACTTATAAGGTTCCTACAAGATAACTGTCATTGCTCACCATTAACATGCCTTATGAAAAATCTTTCTTATACATTATGACAAGATCAACTCACTTTATGACATTTCATCCAATCATTTTTTATTTTAGCATTTGTAAGGACTACTTCAATGGCATTCATTATATCCCATAAATTTTTGTTCATGAATTGCAAAATCATAGTTGTAGAGGACTAAATAGTCCTTTTACAAGATAGCTATTACATTTGATAGAAAATAGCAGAAAAAAAACAAATTGTCAATTTTTACAACAAAATATAACCTAACTGATCCTTATTGGTTGATGGCATTTATCCCCTGTATCTCTAGAAAAAAATATGAGACTATATTTTTTTCTAATGGTTGTTTTACTGCATGTAAAATGGAGCCTTGATTTCCTGAGAAAATATGAATAAAATTATATTACTATCCAAAACTACATAAAATGGATTAATAGAGCATTCAATATCAAGGGGCTTTTGGGCTCTTTTTTGGGATTTGACACATAATTCATCATCATGTAATGAGGCATGTTTTCATTTCATTTCAAGTCTTTGATACCTAATGTATAAGCTTCATCCCATTAGGGTCTAATTAATGATGTGGCTCTAACTCTAAGAAATGTAGATGTAATTTTATTTATTTTGTAAAGATCTTACCCTCTTATGATATCACTAATCTTTTCCACTGAAGTCTTTTCTATTTCAATCAGACATCTCTTTTTGAAATCTTTTCTATATATTTTTTTAGTTCTATGCTATGGGGTGCTCTATGTATTGCAATTCCACAACAAAATTATTATAATAAATGCATATTTGAAGCATGCCTCTATGTTATGTAAATTAGTATTTGGATATGCTTTTTAATATTATCTCTATTTTTTATAAACATATTCTGACTTTAGGAAATATCAATGTTGTCAATTTTATTATAAAAAATAATATAACCATGGCATCCACAAAATGTAGAGATAGTGTCACCATATGATGAGAAAGAAACATAAATTTGTACTTCTATAGTAGTCTTCTCTTAAACTATCTATCTATATATATATATATATATAATGCTCATTTATTTTCAAATTCCCTTCACATAGAAAAGGAAGACGAACAATATTTTCTCTGGTGGTAAATTAAAACAAAGAACACATAGAACATAAAACTATTTGAATGAATTATTCACCAAAAAATTATAATAGTAGAACTATAGAAGACTCTTGATAGTCTTCTTACAAAATAGATAATTGGAAAGGGAAAAGATCTCAAAATTTTAGAGTACATAGAACAATGGAGTATACACCAAATATTAGTGATATGCAATCAAATGCAGAACCATGGTAGCCTATTAAAAAAATACTTTGAAAGTCATAAAGATCTTTCATTATTTTATCAATAAAATATCATGTTCTTATAATAGATTCTTGGATAGTTTCAAAAATGTTAAACCATACAAAAATTATGTCCATTGTACTCAATTTGATCCTTTTATCATTCATTTTCCCTATCAAGATCATCAAACCAATTTTGATGCTTGCAATTTTTTGACATTGGTGGAAAATTAGGTGTTCTATTAGAGATACTTGGCCTTCTCCTCATGTTCATGCACTCAATCAAATCTCTTTTTTGATAAACAATGTGACCAAACCCATCTTGTATAGGGTGAAATGGATTTGTACTTGGATGGTCTAATCCAAGTTGAGATGAGACATGTCTACTCTCGATCTTATTTGACAAGTCATTTAAATGCTTATTAATCAAAGTAAGTGTTCCCAAATCAGGTGTATGAGTTGACATTCCATGTAACTTGTCCAACTCTTGAGTTATATGTGACCTCATGTCTTTCCCTATGTATTTATCTCTATTTTCAATAGTCTACAAAAAATAAAACATATTGTAGAATTATATAATAAAATTAACAAGAATCCATGTAGTAGAGATGTGATTAAGAATTTACTTGTGAATGCATAGAACAATCCTCCAAGACTTGGTAATTTCTATTATCAATAAACCCATCAAATGTATTAGTTACTTACATTGACATTGCAACATATTCCAAAATAAGACACAATTTGTAAATAATGGTAGATCATCAAAACAAAAAGTTAATGTTTGTTAAATATCAAATAGCTAGAGACATTATTGGGGGATCCTTCTTCTATAGAACCAAATTTACTAACAATATTATCAAGGTCTACATCTAAGTTGTTAGATATAGTTTGTCTTTGTTTCTTCGTTAGCAAGTTCACCTTCATTCCATGCTTGCACATGTATCCTTGTATTGAAAAATTGCAAGAGCACATAGATAGACCAAATGAGGAGAAATACACCTCATATTGAAAATTAGGATTGCTTTCACTTGTAATCCATGCTATGTGATCATCAATCTCATTAAATGTAACATGGTCATCCAAAATTTTCATTTCCCAAACCCAAGATGTGCTTTCAATTTTCTTAATATAAAAACTGTTGGATACAATTGTTCAATTGTGTGTTGTCTTTGATGTTACACAAATGTTATATCAGTTATTAGTCAAAGTCTATTGAGCTCAGATGGTCAGCAAGGCAAAAGAAAAAGGTTAATGAGTTCAAAAGGTTAGCAAAGAAGGTTTACAGTGTCTACCAAGCATTCTTAGGCTTTACCTTGCATAGGTAGTTGCTACCGAGATTTCAAGGTTTAATAAAAGAAATTTAGTTGTTACCGAGCTCACTCGGTCTTCAAGAGAAACTAATGCAGGAAATAGTTGCTACCGAGCTTTCAAGGTTTAGCAAAGGAAATTCAATTGTTACTGAGCTCACACGGTCATCAAGAGAAAATAATGTAGGAAATAGTTCTAATTGAGCTTTCATGGATAGTGAAGGAAATCTAGTTCTTACCAAGTTAACTCGATAGCCAAAGGATTTTTTGCAGCTTTTGTAGTGTTAACTAAGTTAAGATGGTTAACTGATGAAATTATATTTGAAAGCAGTATTTACCGAGCAGGGTCAGCCAGTGAACAATTCCATTATTTTGTGAAATAAAGTTTATTTGTTTAATGTAATATTTTTTGTCGACTGATATATGGTTTATTGGTAAATGTAACTTGTGAATGAACCGACTTGATAATCTGAATGGTATATATATAAGGTCAAGCTACGAATTCTAAGTGTGTGATGGATGTGAATGAGAAGGACTATGAACAAATTTTGAAGGATGATCAGAGATCATTGAGGAGCAGCAAAGCTATATTTGTTCGAGAAGGATCTAATAGTGCAAAATGGAGATCTGTTATCAGCAAATTTAGTTGCATCTTATTCAGGTCAATTCATTGTTACTTTCTAACCATTGTAGCTATGATTTCAAATCTCTTAACAGAATTGGTTTAACAGCCATTTTGTAAATCCTCTAACAAGGTAACAGTTTAGTTGAATTGTTCTAAAGACCTCTAGCAAGGCCACTCCTAACAGGGTGATTAAATCCTCTAATAGGGTCACACCTAACAGTGTGTATTGTTACCTTTAACGGGGTTGGCTCCTAACAGGGCTCACTTAGGAAGAGTGAAAAATTGATAGCTAGTTACTTGGTGGTTTTTCCCATATTGGGTTTTGATGTTAAATCTGGTGTCTCTCATGTTCATTTTATTTAACTTTTGCATGCATATTAATAATTATGAATACTAGATGATTAGTAACTAGTTAATCTACCAAGTTACAGCATTCTTACAGTGTTTATCGAGTATCAGCAGTAAATAGGTATTTAAGACATTTAAGGGATCTGTGATTTTATTTTTGTGGTAACTAATTGACCCCCCCCCCCCCCCCTCCCCCCTCAGTTACTCCATCTATAATTCCAACAATTGGTATCAGAGCTTTTGGTGCTTGTAGGAAAATATTTCAAGGATCTAAGCCAAAGGCAAGGATGTCTTATAAGAGGGAAATTCCAAGACTTAATAGGGACAACTTCTCAGCATGGAAGGGATTGGCGAGACTTCATCTGGCTTCTATTGGTGATACAGTTATGAAGTATCTTGATGAAAAATATGCAAAACCTTCTGGTACATTATCTATCAATGATATTGTTGAAAACAAGACTCCCAACAACATGATGATAGATATAGCATCTGCTCTAAGTTATGAAGAATTTGATGACATCAAGGATTGCAAAACTACCTTTGAAATGTGGAACAAGCTGAAAGAAATCTATGGAGGAGATGATAATGTGAGAAGAGCTAAAGCAGAAAGTTTGAGAGGATAATTTGATCAAATGAGGATAAGAGAGTATAAAAGCATTGTAAAATATGTTGAAAGAGTTAAAGCATTTGTTAGTGCAATCAAAGCATCTGGAGGAGATATCAAGGAGGAGACAGTTATAAGTAAAGTTCTTAGAACTCTACTTCCTATTTATGCAATCAGAGTCTTTGCAATTCAAGGAAGAAGATGTGAAGAAAATCATAAGATAAATTTAGAGGCAATAGTTGGAAGATTGACTAAATTTGAGCTAGACAACTATGATAATTAAGTTTTAGCTACCAAAAACATTGAATCAGCATTTGAAGCCAAGCTTTCACTCAAAGAAAAAGGCAAAAAGTTAAAGGATCCTTAATTAGATAGTGATGAAGAATCAGAACAGAGTTCAAATATTGATCTTGAGGTGGTTGAAGCTCTGCTAGCAAGGAAATATTCAAGAGGCAAAGGAAAATACAAAGATAAGGTTCCTCTAATATGTTTTTCTTGTGAAGAAATTGGGCATATTGCTACTGGCTGCCTAAACAAGCAGAACAAGGATGAGAAGAAAGGTCACAAGTGCAATGGCAAGAAAGACTTCAAATCATTCAAGGATAAAGGTAAGAAAACATGTTTCATGGCTAAAGATTCTAATAATTCTAATGATGAAGAAGAAGATGAAATTGTTTACATAGTTGTAAAGGGTGAATTTGATAATGATGAAGAAATGGCACTCATTTCTCATGTGAGTAAAAATGATACATGGATTATAGACAGTGGTTGTTCTCATCACATGAATGGTGATAAAACTAAGTTTGAACACTTTGAAGACTATGATGGTGGTAGTGTAAGATTTGGTAACAATGAACCTTGTTGTATAAGAGGAAAAGGAAGAATCTCACTTACCAAAGAACTTGTATGTGATAATGCATATTGGGTAGAAGGACTAAAGAACAATCTGTTGAGTGTCAATAATGGATTCAAAGTAGAATTTATGCATGAAAAAGAAAGATTTTTGGATGGCAAAGGAAAGCTGATTGGATCAGAAACTCAAAAAAAAATTAACTAGTTTTATCTTGAACTTGGTGAATGTTCATGTTTTATTGCTCAAGTTGAAGAAAGTTGGTTATGGCATAGGAGGTTATGTCATGTAAACTTTGACAAATTGATAAAGATAAGTAAATTCAAGAAAGTAAGAGGCATTCCTAACATAAAGAAACCTAAGGTTGGTCTATGCAAGAATTGTCAAATTGGAAAAATGGGAAAAATTAGTTTTAAAAGCAAGAACTATCAATCTGAAGAAATTTTAGAAATTATGCATATTGATTTGTGTTGACCTATTGGCATTGAAAGTTATACTAGTAAAAAATTCTTCATTTTTTTTGTTGATGATTATTCAAGAATGATGACTATTATGTACCTAAGAGAGAAATTAGAAGCATTTGAAAAGTTCAAATGGTATTTGGCCAGAGTGGAAAAGGAAACATGCAAAAGAATAAAATTTTTAAGGTTTGATAGAGGTGGTGAATTTATTTCACATGAATTCGATAACTTTTGCATTGAAAGGGGAATAAAAAGATAGGTTTTAGCACTAGGAACTCCTAAACAAAATGAAATAACTGAAAGAAGGAACAGATCTATCATTGACTATGCAAGAACCTTAATTATTGAGAAAAAAATTGCTATCAAATACTACAAGGAAGCTATCAACACTACAGTTCATACCTTGAACAGAGAACAATAAAAAAGGACTCATTCAAGACCCCCTATGAGTTGTGGTATAGCTACAAACCCAATGTAAGTTACCTAAAGGTATTTGGAAGAAAATGTTACATTTTGAAAGAATCTAGAAAAAGGTAAATTTGATGTAAAGGGTGATGAAGGAATATTTTTGGGATATTCTTACAAAAGTAAAGTATATATAGGTGTTTGAATCTGTCTACTCACAAAGTCATAGGAAGTGCACATGTGAAAGTTGATGAGTTTGCAAAAAGAACTAAAGAAGAAAGCAAGAGGGAACCTGAAGATTATAGGAGATTTGTTTACATTGAACCTGATACAATGCCAAATATACCTATTAATCAGGAATCTTTAACTGCAAAGTCTTTAGTAATCGAGTTGCAAGAAGTTCAAATTGAGCTAATGCCTTTTGAGTTGCAAGAACCCGAGTTACAAATAGAAGCTACCGAATCAACAACTACCAAGCCCGAGCAACTAGATCCAAAACCAAAATTTGAGACATAGAAGGATAACAATGTAAGTCATTCAACAGGTAAGGAGCATGTGCTAGCCAAGTATGTCAGGAAGCATCATGCACTAGATCATATCATTGGAGATAAATCAGAAAGAACAATGACAAGAAGTAAGTTGAAGGGCACTTGTTTACTTGCTAATTTTGAACCTAGAAATGTCAAAGATGCATTACAAAATGAAAGTTGGATTGAAGCTATGAATGAATAGATAGAAAAAATAGAGAAAAAAAAAACATGGACTCTTGTACCTAGACCTAAAGACAAAAATGTAAATGAAACTAAGTGGGTATTTAGAAACAAGCTAAATGAAGATGGTAAGGTGTCAAGGAACAAAGCTAGAATAGTATGCAAAGGATACTCTCAAGAAGAAGGTGTAGACTAGGGTGAGACTTTTGCTCCTATTTCAAGATTGGAAGGTGTCTGAACCTTACTTGCATATGCTACATACAAAGGATTCAAAGTTTATCAGATGGATGTCAAGTCAGCATTTCTCAATGGCATATTGGATGAAGAGGTTTATATTGAACAATCTAAAGGTTTTGTTGATCCAAACAAGAAGGAAATGGTCTGCAAACTGCATAAAGCATTATATGGTCTGAAACAAGCCCCTAGAGCATGGTATGAAAGATTTCATAACTATCTTATTCAGATTGGTTTTCAAAGAACTAATGATAATAGTAATTTGTACATAAAGGAAGGACTAGATAATAAGATTTTTTTAGCAAAGATATTTGTAGATGAGACTTTGTTCATAGGAAATGATGATCTTTGCAAAGAATTTTTAGAACAAATGAACAAGGAATTTGAAATGTCAATGTTTGGTGAAATCAAATTCTTTGTTGGTCTTCAAATTCAACAGAGTAAGAATGGCATCTACATTAGTCACTCTAAATACATCAAGGAGATACTTAAAAAGTTTGGTATGGAAGACTACAAACCAGTTGGGACTTCTATGTGTATTGGATTGAAACTTACCAAAGATGATGAATCAAAGGAAGTGGATCAGACATTGTATAGATCTATGATTGGAAAGTTGCAGTATGCAGTGCATATAAGACCAGACATTGCCCTTGCAATAGGAATTGTGGCAAGATTCTCAACAAAATGAAAAGAAAATCACATGATGGCAATCAAAAGGATCATGAAGTACTTGAAAGGAACTTAACATTATGGATTATGGTATAAACTTGGAGGAAATCTAGATTTAAAAGTGTTCACTAATGTAGATTGGGTAGGGAATGTTGATGACAGAAAGAGTGCAAGTGGAGGAGCTTTCTTTCTTGGAAAGAGGTTGGTTTCTTGGACAAGTAAAAAGCAGAACTGTACATCCCAGTCCACAGCAGAGGCTGAATATGTTGCAGCAGCAGTAAACTGCTCAAACATTCTATGGTTCAAACAATTATTAGAAGGTATGAAGCAAGAAATCAAAGAACCTGTTATTATGTTTTGTGACAACACAAGTACAATCAACATATCAAAGAATCCAGTGATGCATTCAAAAACCAAGCATATTTCTATAAAGTGTCACTTTGTTAGAAAATTGGTACAAGAAAAAAAAATTAGATTGGAATATGTCCATACAAAGGAACAAATTGTTGAATATTCAAAAAGCCTTTACCTAAGGATGCATTATTGTATCTAAGAGGTAAGTTAGGGGTCATTCCCCTATCTGAAGCTCACTAAAATATAGTTTTAGTGATGTATCAATGAGAATAGAATTGAAGATCTATCAGTTGATGTAGCAAAGTAATGAAGACATTGCATATGAATCAGTGCATCGAGTATAATGCTATTCATTTGATTTGTGTTGTCTTTGGCATGTGTTGTCAAAGAGGGAGAGTATATTGTCATATCTTTCTGAAATTTGCAAGAAAATGAGAGCTTGTGTAAGAGGGAGATTTTTGTAAAGTAAAGATCTATTTAGACCCATTTTCAAATTTCATTCTGCTATGACATGTTGTGTTTCCATCAATGCCAAAGAGGGAGATTGTTGGATACAATTGTTTAATTGTGTGTTGTCTTTGATGTTACACAAATGTCATAGCAATTATCAGCTAGAGTCTATTGAGCTCAAATGGTTAGCAAGGCAAAAGACAAAGGTTACTAAGTTCATAAGGTTAGCAAAGAAGGTTTACAATGTCTATCGAGCATTCTTAGGCTTTACCTTGCACACGGAGTTGCTACCGAGCTTTCAAGGTTTAGCAAAGGAAATTCAGCTGTTACCAAGCTCACTCGGTCATCAAGAGAAAATAATGCAGGAAATAGTTGCTACCAAGCTTTCAAGGTTTAGCAAAGGAAATTCAGTTGTTACCAAGCTCACTTAGTAATCAAGAGAAAATAATCCAGGAAACAATTCTAACTAAGCTTTCATGGACAGTAAAGGAAATCTAGTTCTTAACGAGTTAACTCAGCAACCAAAGGATTTTTTGCAGCTTTTGCAGTGTTAACCGATTTAAGACAGTTAACTCAGGAAATTATTTTTGAAAGCAGTATTTATCGAGCAGGGTCAGCCAGTGAAGGATTCCATTATTTTGTGAAATAAAGTTTATTTGTTTAATGTAATATTTGTAGCTGACTGGTATATGGCTTATTAGTAAATGTAACTTGTGAATGAGCCGACTTGATAATCTAAATGGTATATATAAGGTCAAGATGTGAATTCTAAGTGTGTGATGGATGTGAATGAGAAGAAGGACTAAGAGCGAATTTTGAATGATGATCAGAGATCATTAAGGAGCAGCAAAGCTATATTTGATTGAGAAGGATCTAATAGTGCAGAATGGAGATCTATTATCAGCAAATTTAGTTGCATCTTATTCAGGTCAATTTATTGTTACTTTCTAACCATTGTAGCAGTGATTTCAAATCTCTTAACTAAGTTGGTTTAACAGCCATTTTGTAAATCCTCTAACAAGGTGACAGTTTAGTTGAATTGTTCTAAAGACCTCTAGCAAGGCCACTCCTAACAGGGTGATTAAATCCTCTAACAGGGTTACACCTAACAGTGTGTACTATAACCTTTAACAGGGTTGGCTCCTAATAGGGCTCACTTCAAAAGAGTAAAAAATCGGTAGATAGTTACTTGGTGGTTTTTCCCATATTGGGTTTCCATGTTAAATCTAGTGTCTCTCATGTTCATTTTATTTAACGTTTGCATGCATATTAATAATTATGAATACTAGATGATTAGCAACTAGTTAATCTACAGAGCTACAGCATTCTTACAGTGTTTATCGAGTATCAATAGTAAATAGGTATTTAAGACATCTAAGGGATCTGTGAATTTTTTTTTTCTGGTAACTAATTCAACCCCCCCCCCCGCCCCCCCTCTTAGTTACTCCATCTATAATTCCAACACAAAGTTCCTATAAGAACCATCTTTCTTGCTAACTTGCACCTGCCAGTAATAGAAATAAACATGTGTTGTTAATTGATGCACCAACCAATCAACACAACAATTTTTAGCATGCTCAACTATTTTTAAGAATTGTCTCTTTAGGTGTGAGTGTTAAGACTCTATGGCACCATTTGTCTCTTATCCTACCTACTTAAGCATATGGAAACATCTAGCCCACATACTCAATCTATTAGACCATCAGCCCTTAAAATATTCAATGAAAGAGGGTTGTGTATCTTTATACTCTTCAATACACATGTGAATCATATTCCTTGTTGTATCCTCATTTTATGAATGATGCATGATAAATTGAAGTCTATCAAACATCTCTTGTCTAATTGCATTATCTTTGACCTTTGCAATCAAGTTCTTTAGCCATGCATGTCTAACATGCCAAGTGCATAGATATATATCACATTGAAACAATGGTTTGCATCACAAATACTTACTATCTCATTTTATTTTATGAGGTGTATTAAAATATTTAAGAAAACTTAGAAGGATTTAATGATAAATGAAATGTACCTAATAGCTTTGATCTCAGCAGCTACATCATCCACCATGAATGCTTTTAGTCTCCAATCAATATTCTTCAAGTGAGCCTATTGGAGAAGAATGTGCATCCAATATCTAATATCATGTGCACATGATCTAGACATAATGACCCAAGCCATAGGCACCCCCATATACTTTGAGTCGAATGTAACCATTGTAAATAATTAAAACTATCATAAGGAATAACGTATAATGTAACAATATTATATTGCATTTTAAGTGTTAATGTTCTTAATTCAACTCTACCAAAGAATACATAACATACCTTCATTGCATTTGTACCAAATGTAGAATCCATGGCCAATATATTGTTATGCGCATACTCAAGCATCCAATCATGTTGCTCTAGTAATTGAATCCCTAACACAAATGGGACCTCTCCATGTCCATCAATAGTAGCACTATACTCTTGATATGAAAACCACTTGTTAGGGTTTTCCAAAACCCATTGTTGTACTAAAAGATCATCACTACTATCATACATGTATCTTAATGATTTAATGTTACGATCAATATTTGCTATATTGTCCATTGTAAGAAAATCATCCCTAGAAGATTGACCCTCAAATATTGTAATCTTCTCATGCACCATTTTCTTATGTTTTTTGTGTACTACACCTGTGGGCATTCCAAGTAATAATAATGACTCAACCCACTGATGCAATTGCTTACTAATAAATGGTACAAAGAAATCCCTTTTTCCCAAAATCTCATTATTTATTTGATTATGACAAGGTATGCCTTCCTTGTTTACATGTTTCAAACCTTATGGTACCATATCAACACATGGTTTGGCCTACGAACCATGATTTGAGTTTTTAAATGGTAGGTACAACCACATCTTGTACGTTTGTGACCAAGCCTACTACCTTTTCCTGATTTGGGAATAGAGGAAGGATCATATGGTGTTGCATCTTTTTCTTTATAGTCCTCTGGTCCAAATGTGCACCAATACCTATAGAAATCATAAAGTATATTCATATTAGTAATACACATAGTTAACAAATATTCATCCTAATTTTTATATCAGAACTTTGAGAGTGTTTTATTTGAATGACTTTTGTGAAAGCAAGTTGGATATGAGTCCCTTGAACTTTCTCCCCCAGTAAAATGTTTCAATCTACAAGCTTCAATCCAAGTTAAAAATAATTATGAGCCTTTAAGGACACACTTTTTCCATGAAAGATCTACATAAAAACAATTTCTGCTGCATGGACATTGAATTGCTTTGTCCATGATGCAAGACCAATCAATGTCCATCTAGTACACAACCAACAATTTTAGAATTTGATTTAAAAACATTTACACATGGTATAATGCACTACAATTTTAGGATTTGCATTACATCATTAGTTTACTAAAACTTCTATCAAAATAAACTAAGTGTCTTTATTGCACCAGAACTCTAGTTAAGTTGCCCTAACTATCACTATTAAAACCTCTTGTTTAAATTTATGTTTCATCTTTCACTATATAACTCATTGGGAGCTTGTTCTAATCTTTACAATCATTCTTATTAAGCTTTGAGAAGTATTTTTGTCTTAGAGTTAGGTTGCTTCATGAACCCATGCCAACCACGGAAAATTTCCTATAATTTACCATTAGATCCCAGCTTGCAAGATCATCCTAATCTCAAATATACATGCTAGCCTATTGCAAGGCTGCTAAAACTTTCACATTATTATAGACTCAATTTCCAAACAATCAAAATCTTCTTCACCATTGGGATTCTTTCTATATTGGAAAGAGTTACTAGCCCACATCATCAACATTATTGCAAAAAAATCTCCCATTACAAATACTAGTAGTCTCTATGTTGTGGATAGTTTGTTGCAAATGATACCAACAAGCAAAATGGGTATTATATCACATGTAGCTGATGTCAAAAGCTACACTTTTTGAACAACTAATTTCATGGAAGCAAGAACCTATGAATAAGAAACTCCATATTTTTTCTAAGAATGGATGAATATTTTGCTGAATAGTGTAATTAAAATGAAGATGAGGAGAGGGTCTAAAGCCTACATTAGATCCAACCTAATTGTGAGGTCTCAAAGCCAGGATACCTGGCCAGTTGCCTTACCTTAATAACCCACATAGGAGCCTTTTGACCAAACAAACATACAAATATTGGAGCAGGTAGTAAGAAAGACAAATAATCTCACCAAATCCTTCACATCTTCAACTTCATGCTCAGTGTTCCTAAGCTTCACAAAATCAAGCCAATTAGAAGCACTATGATTTATTGGTGCATGACTAGAATTACCCTTACTCTAAACACATTAAAAAAAACACTTCAAAGTGTTACTTTATCAATGTAGCCCCCTCATCCTACCCAAAATATAAGCATGGAAAGCACCATGAGAATAGTTGGCATGCCAAAAGTGATTACATAGGATACATTAGTCTTTAACATTGGTGTAATAACCATGGACATAAATGATCCATTTTGATTGCACATTAAAAAACTAACAAAAACACCATTTGCAACCAATTGGTGTGACTGGCTAACATTTTTAATTATATCCAATCCCCTCCAAATGTTGTCATACACAGTTTGATTCCTCTAGTTCTTATGGCAATTAACATAAGTCTTATTGTTCTCCCCAAAATTGTATGGTTTGGAGTTGTTTTAGTTATAGAGTCAGGGATCTAATAATTACTATTAAGGAATCACTAAAGCATTGAATTTCCTTCTATCCATAATGGGGATTATATTACTTTTTAATAGAGAATGTGTCAGACTCATAAACTAATAAAAAAAAAATCTTTGAATATGTTAATGGTTTTTACAGTTATGAAATACTTTTCTAGTATAGATTATTGTAATTTTGTAATGCACTATATGTAAAAGATTCAGGTTGTTTCTAATTTATATCTCTTATATAAGTTGTTTAAGTGTGCCAGTTAAATCGAGAAAATAGATTACAACATCTTTGCAATTTTCACAAACTTCATTTAAAAAATTAAATTGAACATTTTAAATCAAAAACAATGAGGAACGATTAGAATTCATTTGGAATACAATAATAGAAAAATTAAAAATATATAAATTTAAATTATTAGAAACTAAATTGACTTACTATTTGTCTCCCAAGAAAATCGAACTATGTCCTTCCAAAGAACTAAAAATATCATTAAAAAATTAAAAACTCAGCCATTTTGATAAAACGTGCGATACATGAACTATTAAATGGTTTAATAGAGAGTTGGTGGCAGTAGGTGAAATTGAAATAGTGATACTTAATGATGAATATCTGGGGGTTAAAAGGAATTGTGAAAGTTACAGAAGTAGCCCGAGACAACGGAATATGGTGGACCCCATGACACAACACATTGAGGGGTCAAAGCTTATTGTGCTATGTTTAAGTCATGCACACTTATAATCATTACAATAGACATTGTATTCATTATTTTGCTAGGTTCTTTTGACCTTATGATAATGATTTTATGGGTTTTTTTTATGATGTTATATTTATGGTGGTGTTCCATGTCATAGCATAGCATTTTGACAATTATTTTTATCAGTTCCATACATATATGATGAATTATGATGTAATGTGATGTAATTTCATTTTATTATAATCTATTTTGAATACTATTCTAGTAAGTGATGAGTGTTTTTGAGTTATTTAGAAGAAGAAGGTAGGATTGTGGTTGGGGTAAAGGAGGATAGCTCCTCGAGAGTGGTGGGTTTGGATGGTCTAGCTTAGCACACACCAAATAGTCATAGTAGATAAAAAAAATTGTAGTAGTTTAAATATTTTATTTCTAGCAATCAAAATAGGTCAAAATGACTACAATTTATTTGATTATATACAATATAATTCATATAAATTGGGTACAATTTATTCCCAAAACTGAATTGATAAAGAACAATACCATGTATCATTTCTATGGCAAAATGGATATATATATATATATATATATATATATATATATATATATATCACCACCTTTCTCTGTATGTGTATTCATAATAAATGAACACAAAATGAGGGTACCATAAAAATAAAAGGATTTGGGTATTTTGGATAATCGATGAGAATCGAAAAAGGTTACAGAAGGGAAGTTTTTGAATAGATAAGCTATTACTAAATCTGGTAAGAAACATGCACAAGTGGAAGAGGATTCCGGAGAAAGACAAGAAGAAAAAGAAAAGAAAGGAATTCAGCTGGGGGAAGAAGATTGATCTCAGTCAGCTCGACACATCAGTGGAGTCAACTTTCCATCGTCATTGTTTTCTTGGGCATTGAAAACAAGAATTACCGTACTCGTACAATTATCAATGTTTTTTATTGATAAGTAAAAACAAATGCAATCTAAATAAACTGCCTTGATGCCTACATAGTTTGAATTTTGTATAACTGTTTGGCATGGATTGTACTGCGCTACGCATGCAAAAATTCCCTACATCTCTAGCTTTACCATAATTCTTGTGTAACTTGCATAGTATATTTTATGAATATAGACTTTACCAGTACGTGACTTCTTGAAACATACGGAGTACACCCTGCAGCTCTCAAAACAAAACTGCAAAAATTATAGGACTGTATTGTACAACGTTTGAAGGATTAATTTGATCAATCATATCAAAATGTGTTTGGTCGAGTACAAGGAAATCGTTCAGTTGAATATATTATCGACTCTCTGTCAGAGTGACCTCTGTGGTGTTTAGCGTAATCTTAGTTATTGATTTGGATTGATTTCTGAAACATTCTTTCTTTGGCGGTGATGAACGAACCAGTTCCATTTTTGTTATAAGAAGGTATGTTACCTGTTGAGTAAAGACATCTCTAGAATGACTAAAGAATTATAAAATGGATACTTATATCTTGGAATCCTTAGGAATTTGAACTAAGTTCTTTGAGAATCTGAGCCAAACTCACTGATAGTTAGTAATCGTGGCACTGTTATATAATGTATGGTTTGATCCGTTATCTCCATTTGTATTCTATTTAACAGATGGCGTGATCAATAGTTCCATTTTATATTTTGATTAGCATTTGGGCATTTTGGAAAGTGAATGCAGAGAAGTTTGATAATTTCTATTTTTAGCTGAACTCTTTTGTAAAATCGAGAATGATCCCCTCATGCACGAACAGTTTCTTAACCTCCTAAGTGCATTTGAAATATTATGGGATGGATGCTGAATGTTGAATAATCATGAGAAGGATTAAAAATTCGTACTTGTTATCTGTCAATAGAGATCTAGTATTTAATGATTTAGCTAATTGATCATGCATAATGCGAACATTTTCTTAAAATTTGAAGTGCGTTTGAAATATTATGGGAAGGATGTTGAACGTCGAATAATCGTAAAAGATTTAAAAATTGTACATTTTACCTATCAATAGAGATTTAGTATTTAATGATTTAGCTAAATGGATATATTTTCTTAAACATGTTGACATGTTCTAATTAGTTATATATTAGATATAAGTTCTTTGTATTAGTTTTATGGTTGCACCGAATCCATTTGATAGACTAGTTTCTTTGTTGCTATGCTTCTTGGGAAGGTTCAATGCACTCTTCGTATTTAGGTGGAAAAAGCACTCAACAGCACACAGTTGCCTTGAGATTTGGAGATGGACAATTGTATGATGGCTTAGGACATAGGGATTTACAAATGGATAGTTATATGATGGCATATTTGTACTATGATTCATGATTGACTTTCATGGTCTTAATTTTTTAAGGACACACTATATTCACGTATTGATGTACTTCATGATATACTCAATGCTTGATGAGTATGTTAGCATTTCTTATTGTAAATGATCTTTATAATAGGTTTAAATGAAATTACATTGTGTGTTTGACAATATGGAAGACATCATTTTTCTTGTTCATTAAATCGTGTACGTTGCTTGATCTAATTTGACGACATTATTGAAACTTTGTCCTTGTCATTATAAATGAAATGGAGAATGTCGTTGACTAGTCTCTTGATGTTTTGACTTTCTACATTTTATGTTATTTTTTTGCAGCATGCTTGTAAGAAATTCAATCCATATATCTCCCCTAAACATTTATCTAACACAATAAAAATTCAATACATAAAAAATATTCCAACCAGCTCAAAACTTTGACTCTTCTAGCTCTAATGTCAACTCACTAAAAATTAAAAGTTCAAAAGAAGAATATAGAAAACTACTCGACTACTACACAATTTGTTAAACAATTGGAAATGCACACAAAATTATAATTTAAGTTTGAGAGGTGCAACATTTGCTTCATATATTAAATCTATAAAGAAATATAAAGAAAATACATTAAAACTTATTATAAAGTTAGTTACAAGTTATCCCTGGTGTTTTATACCTATATCTCATCTTTAAAATATCTAGAGTTCCCAAAAATATTTTTTCTACTACTAGTCTAAAGCTATAATCAAACATTAAAGTAGTGCAATTGATGGTTTAGAGTCAAGATTTGAAGACAAGCATCCAATTGAAGATCTTCAAGTTTCCATTTCTTTGAGATTTAATCAAGAAAGCACAATCTTCTCTAATTTGCAAGTTTATCTCCAATGATGGACACCCAAAGGATTTCTTGATAAGAAAGAAGGTTCATTCATCTCTCTCTCTCTCTCTCTCTCTCTCTCTCTCTCTCTCTCTAGTTATCAAGCATAGCTATAATCTAGATATAAGATTGGGAATCATAGATCCATGTATTTTTGAGGGTATCTTTTATTCCAAATCTTATTCCAAGGTCAACTACTTAGATTCTAAACAACCATCTTCATGGATCTAAGCAATTGCTACATGTGTATATGAGGGTTTCATGTCAGGTGAATAAATAATTCACCTTTTATGCTAGCTTATGTAATTTCAAATTTTTTTGTCCACCTCCTATGCTATATGAAATTGTGATCAATGCAAAAATGTAGACCACAAACCAAACTAGATTGTGATTAGAATATAAACTCACCCTTAAACCAATCTGATTAGAACAACCCAAGAAGGATGAAGGGGTGCTAATGTAAGATTTGGGTGAAAAGGGGATTTATGTATTTCTTATTGAATAAAATGTGATTATGATATGTAAAATGAATTGATACTGTGAGAAATAAAATGAGCTCCAACATATAGTGTATAAAAAGTAAATAAAAGAGGAAAAGAGGAAGAATAAACTCACCTTGAAGCTAAGAGAGGGAGGGAAAAAATTCATATTAGGTTTTGACTTTTATAGAGCTATCAAAATAAAAAAATTGTTCTAGATCTGGCATTCTAACACCTCTTATTTATGACTATTATAATTCTAGATCCAATAGATAATGTCAAACAAAGTTGAGCTAATTTAGAAATGTTGTGCTTGTCTTAGAGACTTTGAATAAGATGGAATCTAAGAAGGATATACAACTAAATGTAACTCATAAAGTCTAGATCTAAAACTCTTAAAACCTATTCCTACACACAAAAAATGAGGGTAAAACTATTGTAGAAAGGGGCTTCCCTTCAAGGTCAATCTTGTGTATAGTAAATAACTTTGAAACTTGATTGTATATGGAAATATGGGTACACAATCTAAAATACAAATCACCTTATACCTTAATAATGCAATATATCTTTGAAGATGATCACAATAATTGGTGAAATTGATTGGAATCCATAAAAGCTCAATAGTGAATCACAAAATCAAACCATTGAGTGATAAATATTATAGTTTACCACAATGTTATATTTGGGAAGAAAGCGAAGAAGAAGACTAGAAATGTGTGATGGATTCTTTGTACTTTAGTCTCTTGAATAAATAATGGATGAATGTCAACTTTCATATGGATGCCTCTTGATAATGAATTGTAGTTGTTTTATGGAAGTGAATATGAGAGGAAGGGATCTCCTTGTATACACATTTCAGAGTGTATATTTTGCAAGGTTGATCAAACTTAATTGTCTAGAAGAAAAACCCTCATATAGGGCCTGCAGCCCACTAGAAATCAAACCCCAAGGACAAGGTTGACCTAATCGACATTGACCTACACATGAATGACTAAAGTTGACCTTGTAAGGAAAAAAATGTGTGTTGAATCTCTTCCTATGCTAATCTTGAGGGGACGATTATGTAAATTCCTACTATTAAAGAGATTTCAATGAACAAATAAGAGTGCATAAATGAAACATCACAATGAATAGATAATACAATGATTACCATGGGGAAACCCTTCTAGGAGAGAAAACCCCTCCCTCCAAAACCCGCATAATGTATTATCAAATCAAGAAGATTACAATACACTTGCAATGCAAGTTCTTATAAGAGCATCATCACAACTTCAAATTTGAAGAGATAGCTTCTAGCGCCCAATCTTGCAAACAAAACTCAATGATCAAACTCCTCCCCAAGTCCTCCTTTTATAGTGATTTTACAATCTAGAAACCACTTGTGGTTTTAAAAAACCATGGGAAAAACTATCATGCCACATGTTGCCCATTTTTGACATTTTTAATTCCAAGATGAGAAAAACTACTAGACCTTGGTTTCTTATTTGGAAGGTTTTGGGGCTTTGTTATTTTAGTGATTTTTGGGTTTGATCTTCATTTTCTTGCATCAATGGTAATATTAGTTAGATTTTGAATGTCTCTTGGCTTGTCCTGGGTTCCTTGGTGGTGGTTGGTTATTGTGGATGTTTTTATTCATTTTTTTATTTTTTTTATGGTTGCATATTTAATATCTTTATGTTCATTAGATGATTCAAAGGCATATGTACTTCACTTCATTTTTTGCTAATAGGTGCTCTTCATGCAAGGCCCTTTGGATTGAACAACCCCTTCTTTTTGGGCACTCTAGTTACTACACTTGTCCCATGTGTTTGGGTTGTGTTTGATTTTGTGGAGGTTTTTTTCATTTGTGAAACCTCTAACACATTTTTATTGTTATTTTTCTTTGTTATTCTCCATAGTTCTTGGTGTTGCTTGTCTTGAGGGGGCTTTGGTTTTATCTTTTGTATTTCTTCTTGTGTGGATCAAATTCTTTGTCTACTCCCTATTCAATCTCTAATATTTTAGGGTTTATTTTATATATTATTTTTCCCTCTATTTTAAGGATTTTTGTATTAGAAAAGAGGTTTCTTGGTTTTTTCCAAAAAGTGATAAAAAAGCTACTCAATAGAAAACTAAAAAAATACAAAAATTCTAGCTATCACTCTTACCTATCATTCTACCAAAAGGTCTTGCGAAGTACTAAATATAACTATATCTTTTATGAAGCACGAAGAATACACTATGTATGATTTTTTGGAAAATTAAGAACATTTTTTTGTGTGTAATTGGTTTGAATCTATTGATGTTACACATGTTTAAAAAATGTTTGCAATCTAGAAACTAATTTCAAAATACTACAATTCTTCATATTTGCACAACTCGTAATTTTGAGTGCATAACCCTCAAATTTCTCTTAGAGATTTAAGTTCATTCGATTTTAGAAAAAAATGTTCACTTATATGCTTCCTTTTGTTCACCATCTTGGTGCAGTTACCCATCATATTACTTTTAAACCTTTGATATCATGTTTTTGGGTAGATATTTAATACTTCATTTCTAAAATCAAATTAAAATGTTTTGAAGATTTTAGTAATTTTTCACATTTTTGTTGTCCTATTTGTTTGGCTCACTTTTCACCATAAATATATGCATAAAATGTGCAACTAAAGATATGCAATTTATATCGCTAATGAAATATAGGGGAGAGGGACCATTAAATGACAAGGTTAGTAATGCATGTTAAGGGAGGTGAGAAAAATAGATTTCATAATGGTGCACTAAAAATGTCACATCTTATTTTTTATTTATTTTTTGATGGAGGTCATCCTTATTTTTTTTTGATAGAGGTTATTCACAAATAAGTTTTAGGTATCAGATACGGGCTCACACGTGCATGAGACCTCTTCGACTAAAAGCCAAGGACTAACGAGCATCCACGCTACCAAATTCACTCGGGGCACAATCTCGACCTCATCCCTTAGGCCTCATACCTTATGATGTCTTTGAGCCTTGCACTCAACAAGACTTGATCCGTGGTGGGTTCTTTGTGAGCCATTCAACTTCACCAATAAACCAATGGCCCATTCAAAAAGAGGTCAAATTTTGAAGTTAAAAAGAATAATAGAATATTTAGACCTCATTTGAAGCATAATTAGATGTCTCCCACATAGAATAAGAGTAGTCCCATTAAAAAAAAATTAGAATTAAGGACTGAATGAAAGATTTGAATGTATCTACAAAATCAATCAGTTTGAAAACCCACCAAATATCAGTTTTAAACGAATTCCAAATTTGCATCTTAAGAAAGCATGGCAGGCATTAGTCTGAAAAGAGAGAAAATTTAGTAACGGGTCACGTAGACGCTCGAAAAACTCATTATATCCCGAGATTGAATGTGCGTTGGCACATGGAGAAAGAGCAAGGTGCAGCATAATGGCGCGTGGGAGAGGCGAAAAATAGTATATCCATGAAATAAGAGGGGGAGGCCGAAGCAGTCTGTCTTTTTTACTTCCAAGGGAATTATGTTTCTTCTTATTTCCAAAGAGTAGGGGAGTTTAATTCCTTTATCTGTATTATTTTTGTAGAAGTTGAACTCTGTAAATTTGGATGTTCTGTTTTGATAACGAAGCAAAAGGCGTCTAACTCCTCCACAAAATGTCATACCTGATTTCCTTTACATGTTTGCATGAAATTTATACTCTTGTGCCAATTAACTAGCTGTAACAATGCTTGGATATGTGCTTGTCATGCTTCTTACTTGCATCCATTATATGGAGTGTGCTCTGTCAGTTTGATTCACTTGCAGTAATTGTTCACTATATGTTATTTGTCTTGAGAGTTTCTGATGCAGGGCATCACGTGGGTAAGAAGTAAATTTAAACTTTCAAATTCTCCTGCTTTTGTTGTGTGGGAATTGAATGGCCATCTTGGGAGATGCCTCTAAAATTGGTAACCATTGAAGTAGTGGTGTTATCTAGTACCATATGGGAGTGGAGAGAGGAGTTTTAATGACTTTTTAGGGGTCAGTTGTCTGATCCTTCTTCTTTTTTCGGTTTCAGTGCACAGGGTTCTTTTCGGATTTAGAAGAATGATAGAGTTGGGTTTCAGAGTTTAGCTTGTTGGTTACAGGTATAGTTGTAATGTTAGAATAGTCATGGTTGTCGTTACACTAAAAGATTGATCTATCAATGTCTGATATAACTAATAGTCTTGTAGAACCACAAGAAGTAGTTAAGCTATATCAAAAACTCCACTGAGAGACACTCTATGTACATATGAAATACGACTGTGGCAGGTCTGTCTTATCAGCGCACTGCATCAGTTTATAATAATATTTTTTCTAAAGGCTAGCATTAAAAATGTTTTTGGAAACTGTAGTTGTATGAATTTGCCTATGAATGTTTGTGAGTGATCCCTGTTAAATTTAATCTTCTGCCAGGACAGTGCCAGAAAAAGTCATTTATGAAGAAAATAATAGACATAATTGTCATATGCCAAATAAAATTTTCTATATATATAGGGAATTATATAATTTTCTCTTTCTGGCAAAAAATCCTATGGTTCAAATTCTGGACTTGGCAATGGTCTGTTTTTACCAAAAAGATTGTAGACATAAGAATAATAGACAAAACCTACATGTAGAATGTAATATCCTCCCCTAATTTGAACTTTGACTTGCAGAAATTTAACTTAAGGAATATTGTCAAACACTTTGTATGCAAACTCATAAAGGATTTCCTCAATAAATTGCTTTCCAATGAGTAGATTTACGAACAACTATGAAGTGACATTAAAATGCATAATAAACATCATAACATTTTCACAAACACTTGGCACACATTCAATAGTATATGAAAAATTTGAAAAATCTTCCAATCTGCTAATAAAGGGTGATTTTTAAATGTAGATGTGCACTTACAGCTGCCTTAAAGGCTGCAACAACTATTCAGACTTGTATTCAACAATTATTATGCAAACTATCAAAATTTGACAGAAGAAACCTAGAATTAGTTGCCGTAGTATTTTGCAGACGTAGTCAGCCAGCCCTCCAAACTTCTGATCAGCCGAGAAAACAAGTAAACTTGATACCAACACTGTTCACGCCGTACTGTAGCAAAATACTATTCATGCCGACTATAGCAAAATACTGTTCATGCGGCACTATAGCAATAACTAACTTCAGATCTGCACCTCAAACCCTTGTAAATTTCTTTATGCAAATGCCCCAAATGAAACCTAGTGTGTTTCCTGAAGTGAAAACACCCTTGATCCTCCTGACTATGTCTTCCAACAGCAAAGAGAATGCTAGCAAAGAGGGATTCCGTCCTCCAAGCCCGATAATCAGATATCCAGCAACATAACATTAATCTTCATCCAAGCATACAAAAAAAAAGCTCTTCCATTTCTTTTATAGTGTTCTCACAAGAGCTCAATCCTTCGTTTTCTCAATGTGGGATAAAATATAACTCCCTTTATGTACCTTATGTCTCCAATGTGTTATAAAAATAAAGGGAACTCTTTTAATTTAAATATTTCTCACAAACTATAGTCTATGCATTAATAAAGTTAAATATTTAAATTTAACTTTATAAAATGGCTTTATCAATGCATAACAAATCTTATCAATGATAAATAAGTCTTCCTATCGATTTTAAACAATTACCATCGACATACCACTGTGACTGAATGTCCGACCATGTCCAAGATGACTTACTATAAATAGTAAGTATGCCCAAAGTTGCCTCAGAACCCCTCAGAAAGACCTGCAACTGAAACTGTCTAGGCCAAATGGCCTCTAAGCCCCTTTAATGTCCTAGTTAGCCTACGGGACTATGGGGAAATAGGCTAACGACAACATCATGCTATGAATGCTAGAAAGGGGACATTATAGTCCGCCCTTCCCAAAATTTCTTGTCCTCAAGCAATTTCAGCTCTGGATGCTGCAATATCTGCTCATTTTCCCAAGTAGCATCCTTGACAGGTAGGTTCCTCCAGTTCACTAGATACTCCCTGATAGTCCTCCTGTGAAGCACCCTCTCCCTGGAGTCAAGTATGGCCTCGGGAACCAAGATAAGCTTCCCCTCATCATCAAGAGGTGGCAATACTACTGAAGGCACCACATTGTGACCCAATGCCTTCTTAAGGCGTGACACATGGAACACATTATGCACTTTACTATCTGCAGGCAACTCCAACTCATAAGCTACTTCGCCCACTCTCCTGATTACTTTGAACGGTCCATAGTAGCGTGGTTTCAATTTCTCTGCTCCACTCTTCTTGAGAGAGGACTGTCTATAGGGCTGTAACATGAGGTACACCATATCTCCCACCTCAAAAGACCTCTCAACCCTGTGCTGATCAGCATATTGCTTCTGCTAATTTTGTGCCTTTTGCAAATTTTCCTTCAAGGATCGCATAATGTCCTGACACTCCTGCAAAGTATCCTTGGCCTTAGGCACCCTGTTGTCCCCAAATAACAAATCCAAAAAATTAGGAGCATCATACCCGTACAGTGCCATAAAAGGGGACATTTGAATAGACATATGGAAAGAGGTATTATAGCAGTACTCTCCTAGATGTAGCCACTTCACCCAAGCCTTCTGCTCTCCTGCAATGTAGTTTCGAAGGTACCCCTCAACCCATTTGTTCACTATCTCTGTCTGCCCATCAGTTTGAGGGTGATAGCTGGTACTCAGAGTGAGCTCTATTCCACATAACCTGAACAACTCCTGCCAAAAGTGGCTCATAAATCTGTTGTCTCTGTCACTGACTATGCTCCGTGGTATCCCATGTAGTCTGAATACCTCTCGAAAAAATAGTTATGCTATTTGTGCTGCTGAATATGTAGACAAAATTGCAAAGAAATGTGCAAATTTCGTCAATTTGTCTACCACAACAAAGATACAATCCTGACCCTGTGCCTTGGGGAGGCCTGTGATAAAATCCATGGAAATGTTATCCCACTTCTTCTCTGGTATGGGTAGGGGCTGTAGTAAACCACCCGAAAAAGAATGTTCCTGTTTGTTCTGCTGACACACAGGGCATTCCCTAACAAACTGAAGCACCTCTGATTTGAGTCCTTTCCAAGTGAAGCACTCTCTCACCTACCAATATGTCTTAAAGAATCCGGGATGTCCTGCCATTGGTGAATCATGAAATACCCTCAAAATCTTCTGCTTCATAGCAGACCCGGGTACTAAATAAATCCTTTCCTTGTAGATGATCAGATCATTTACGACAGTGTATCGACTATCTTGAATAGCTCCCTCAATAATGCTAGATGCCCAACTATCCTTAGCATATTCTTCCAAGATCATCTCTCTCCAATCATCCATGACTATCCCAACAGCAAGCAAATGAGGCCTTCTAGATAAAGCATCTGCAACAATATTTTTCTTCCCTTTGACATAGGCTATGTCAAAATCATAGGCCTATAATTTACTCACCCATTTCTGTTGCCTGTCATTAAGGTTTTTCTATCCAAGGAAATGTTTCAAGCTATTATGATCTGTTTTTACTGTGAATCGGCTTCCCACTAAGTACTGCCTGAACTTAGCTAGCGTGTGCATGATTGCTAGCATCTCTTTGTCGTGGATGTTGTAGGTTCTCTCCACACCTCGTAATTTTCTACTCTCATATGCGATGGGATGTGTGTCTTGCATGAGAAAAACTCCTATGCCCTCTCCTGAGGCATCAAACTGCAGCTCAAAAGGCCTGATGAAATCTGGAATGGCTAAAACAGGACATGTACTCATAAGCTCCTTAAACCTGTCGAAACAATCCTGAGCCCTCTCTGACCACTTGAAACTATCTTTTCGTGTCAAATCTGTAAGTGGTGCTGCTATCTGTGAAAATCCCTTCACAAATCTGCGGTAGAACCCACAAAGCCCGAGAAATCATTTGAGTTGTGAAGTGTTCCTCGGTGGTGGCCAATCCAGAATGGCCCTGATCTTGTCTGGGTCAACCCGAACACTTCCTGCACTAATAATATGCCCTAGATAGAGCAACTCTGTCATCCCAAACTCACATTTACTCATCTTGGCATATAATGACTCCCTCTCTAGAATATTGAGCACTGTATCAATATGCTTCAAATGTCCCTCCCAAGAATGGTTGTATATCAGTATATCATCAAAAAATATCAACACAAACTTCCTCAACTGATTTCTGAACACTCTATTCATACAGGACTGGAAAGTGGCAGGGGCATTTGTCAACCCAAAGGGCATGACTAAGAACTCAAAATGTCCATAGTGGCATCTAAAAGCTATTTTCTCCACATCCACCTCTCTAACCCATATCTGATGGTAGCTGGATCTCAAATCAATCTTGGAGAAGTAGCATGCACCATGCAATTCATCGATAAGCTCATCGATGCGCGAGATAGGGTATCGATTCTTGATTGTCTTCTTGTTTAGCTCCCTATAATCAATGCACATCCTCATTGTACCATCCTTCTTCTTCACCAATACTACTGACGAAGCGAAAGGACTTTTGCTTGGCCATATGTGCCCCATGTCAATCAACTCCTTAATTGCCTTTTCTATTTCATCCTTGTATCTCTTCGGATGGCAGTAAGGTGTGATGATAACTGGCTTAGCCCCTTCCTCTAATTCAATAACATGCTCGATTCCCCTATCTGGGGGTCTCCCTGGAGGTATCTCACCAATCGCCTTAGTATGTTTGGTTATTATTTTTTGTACATCAGGTGGATACTCTAGTTTATGTTGCTCTGTCATCTCAAGCATTACTCTAAACTCTGCTACCCACTGCACCTGATCATGTCTAAAGAAACTCTGCATCTGCTTGAGTGACACCACTCGAAGTCTCCCATCTGACAAACCTCTGAGCACTATTTTCTTACCATTTGCCTCAAACCTCATTTTCATTTTCTTAAGGTTAAATGTAAACTCTACCAGAGACTTCATCCAGTATATCCCAAGCACCATATTCTGATCACCAATGTTGACCACAAAGAAATCTCCTGTCATGTCATAATCTCCCAAACAAAGCTGCAAGTTGGAGATTTTCTTGGTACATTCAATTTTGAAGCCATCGGCAACCATCACCTTAAATCCCCTATGCTCCTCTGTATGTAGCCCTTTGCGTGTCACAAACTTCTCATCAATGAAGTTATGTGTCGCCCCTGTATCAATGAGTGCCACAACTCTCTGTCCATCCAAGTTTCCCCTAACTCTGAAAGTGATGGCCTCCTGTATACTTGACAACTGAGCTATCGTGCTATCACCGCGTGCTTCCTCCTGTGAAGAACTATCATCATCTCCATCTGATTTGGATGACTGCTCTGAATCTCCATCTCCTGACTCTTCGGCTGAAAAGTACTTCATCTGCTTAGCTTTTGCTTTCAATGGACACTTATGTGACAAATCCCAAGGCTCCCTGCAATGAAAACAAAGCTTCTTCTTCTTGAGATCATTAAGTGTCTCATTGTCCAACCTCTTACTTTCCTCCTTAGTTGGCTGAACCTCTTTATGAAAAGGTTTCTTGTCCTTATCTTTCCTTGAAGGGAAACTCTTTGCCTAGAATTTATTTTTTGAAGATGAAGAGGAATCCATGTCACGAGCTTTCTTAATGGCTTCCTGCAAAGTGGGAGGGTTGAGAGCTTTAATCCACCCTCTCAACGGATCAGCTAACCCATCCATAAATAGAACTAGTATCCTCCGTTCAGATACATCTGTTACTAACACTGCAAGTTTCTGAAACTCTGAAATGTATGTTTCCAATGATCCCCACTATTTAAGCTGAGCTAACTCCTTGAAATGGAGTTCTGGATCCTTCCTATCAAAACATTCAATCAGCCTCTCTGTAAACTCCACATATGAGGTAATGTGTGCATGTCCCATAGTGACCATACCATGATGCCACCACTCGTGTGCTAACCTATCTAGATGAATTGCTGCATACTTAATAGCTTTTTCCTCGGGCATAGGGTTCAATTGAAAGTATGTGTCAAGCTTTTGAACCCAAGCTCTTGCTGTAGACTTTCCTGAGCCATCATAATATGGTAACTCAAGTCTCCCTACTTTCTTTCGTAGCTCATAGCTCTGGTTCCTGTCATGTCCACGTGGCATATGTTTCATCCGCACATGCATATACTCCCTAAAGGTAATTGCAGCAGTAAAATCTGGCCCTCTGGCTTCCCAATCTCTCCTCAACTAGTCCTGTATATTAGTAATCTGGGGCTCTGGTACGAGCTGCTCTGGAGCTCTAGGAGAAAATGTAGGAATCATGGGCCTTGAACTCACTGTCCTAGCTCGCTGGGGTGCATGACCGAAATTATTCTCAACTTGTTCATCTCCATTATGTGTCCCATCTTGATCATTTCCATTCTGATTGTTACCATTCTGATTATTTCCTCCACCCATGTTAGCATTCAACCCCATTTGACGAGCCATCATCTGCATCATAAGATCCAATCTCTGATTCTGTTCTTGTGCCCTTTGTTCTGCTACTCGCTGACCCTGTACCAAGGTCTCTAATAACTGTAAGAATCTTTCCTCTCTAGGCTCTGGACCGGCATTCCCACCTTCACCTAATCTTGTATTCCTGTCATCTTGGTCACCCATATTGCTGTCTTGATCAAAGAATACCTCCGCTGTGTCTGTATGACTGGATTCTATACCCCCCTGTACGGATGAACTAGACTGTTTGCTTTGCAGGTTTGAACTCCTACTTTGTCTTACTCTGGTATTGCGGAAATTATAAGGCCCTTGTCGCATGCTCAAATATAAATGCTCTGATTTTAGTGTTTTGACATTTCATCAAACACTTTCCCCTCTATTCGCCAGTTCCAAATTTCCTATAAGACCTCCATAGGATGGCAAGACTTATAGCTCTGATACCACTATAATATCCTCCCCTGATTTGAACTTTGACTTGCAGAAATTTAACTTAAGGAATATTGTCAAACACTTTGTATGCAAACTCATAAAGCTGATTTCCTCAATAAATTGCTTTCCAATGAGTAGATTTACGAACAACTATGAAGTGACATTAAAATGCATAATACACATCATAACATTTTCACAAACACTTGGCACACATTCAATAGTATATGAAAAATTTGGAAACTCTTCCAATCTGCTAATAAAGGGTGATTTTTAAATGTAGATGTGCACTTACTTCTGCCTTAAAGGTTGCAACAACTATTCAGACTTGTATTCAACAATTATTATGCAAAATATCAAAATTTGACAGAAGAAACCTAGAATTAGTTGCCGTAGTATTTTGCAGATGTAGTCGGTCAGCCCTCCAAACTTCTAATCAACCGGAAAAACAAGTAAACTTGATACCAACACTGTTCACGCCGTACTGTAGCAAAATACTGGTCATGCTGACTGTAGCAAAATACTGTTCATGCGGCACTATAGCAATAACTAACTTCAGATCTGCACCTCAAACCCTTGTAAATTTCTTTATGCAAACGCCCCAAATGAAACCCAGTGTGTTTCCTGAAGTGAAAACACCCTTGATCCTCCTGACTGTGTCTTCCAACAGTGAAGAGAATGCTAGCAAAGAGGGATTCCGTCCTCCAAGCCCGATAATCAAATATCCAGCAACATAACATTAATCTTCATCCAAGCATACAAAAAAAAAGCTCTTCCATTTCTTTTATAGTGTTCTCACAAGAGCTCAATCCTTCGTTTTCTCAATGTGGGATAAAACATAACTCCCTTTATGTACCTTATGTCTCCAATGTGTTATAAAAATAAAGGAAACTCTTTTAATTTAAATAATTTCCACAAACTATAGTCTATGCATTAATAAAGTTAAATATTTAAATTTAACTTTATAAAATGGTTTTATCAATGCATAACAAATCTTATCAATGATAAATAAGTCTTCTTGTCGATTTTAAACAATTACCATCGACATACCACTGTGACTGAATGTCCGGCCATGTCCAAGATGACTTACTATAAATAGTAAGTATGCCCAAAGTTGCCTCAGAATCCCTCAGAAAGACCTGCAACTGAAACTGTCTAGGCCAAATGGCCTTTAAGCCCCTTTAATGTCCTAGTTAGTCTACAGGACTGTGGGGAAATAGACTAACGACAACATCATGCTATGAATGCTAGAAAAGGGACATTACATAGAAAACCTATTTTTAACTCATAAAAATCTCCATAAACGCTGTAGCTCATTATCATTCAATGTGGAGGAATTGCAGTTTCAACAATTTGCATATCTACAAACAGGGTAGGGACGCTTGAAAGTCTAAATACTTTCTTTATTGTAGATTAAAATTGAAATTGTTTAAATAATTTCATTGTTCATGAACTCTACGTGCAGTAGGAAGTTCTGTAAAGCGAGAGCAGAGGCATCCATTTCAGTCATCGCAGCAAAGGCATCCATTTCAGTGGCCTTGGAATCCTCTCGTCCGTCGTAAGCATTACCAATGTTCTGGCAGCTGTTGGTCGTTTAGCTGGATAAATTTGAATGCACCAAAGAGCTATTAATATTGTTCTTAATATACTTTTTAAATCAAAACCTTTGGTGTTTAGCAATCGAGGATCTATTAGCTTGTTAAGGCGATCCTCTTTGTGTAATATCCATGCCTGCAAACTCAAACAGAAGAAATACAAATCTTATGTTAACATACGTGATGTAATAAAACTTTAAGAACAAATATTGTAAACAATATACTAAGAAAATTACCCGATCCATAAGGCTGCGCATCCCATCTTTTATACTTATGAGTTCTATACATCTGATGCTAGAAACCACATTCAACAGCAATAATCCAAAACTGTATATGTCTGTTTTTTCCGTGACATAACCATTCCTTACACACTCAGGGGCTATGTAACCACTGCCATGCAGCACAGAACAACTCAGTGATAAAGAAATCCTATATATATAGAGAGAGAGAGAGACATTGATTGTTGCAAAATAATTTGAATTTTAGTAGGAAATGTTTTGTAGTTTGATCGTAATTTTTCCATGGATAAATATTGTTTGATTTTTACTGTCACGGAGCTGGATTTAGCTCACACTTACAATAAGCCTTCTCCCACAATCTTCATCCTGGGTGTGAGCTAAATCCAGCCCCATGACGGTATCATAGCATGATCTGGATAGAATGCAGCTTTTGGTTGCAGCAACTCATAGTGAGTTGATATATCAAGGGTCGTGGTGGTCTAGTATGGCAATCGAGATATGGTGTTCTAGGGAAGTGCTCAAGGTGAATCAAGCCATGAGGTGGATTTGTATAAAGAGACTAAAGAGATTGGACTTGAGGACTCAGGAATGTTCCAAGGTGCTTTGGTAGTGCCGAGAATGCTAAGGTGGTATGCGAAGGGAGCAAGGGAGGTCTCAATGGTCTAAGTCACTCAAGGTGCATGCTTTGTTCAGCAAGGGAGTCGTGTTAAGTCTCGATGCAGTGGTGCAGTGCATTGGTTAGGTAGCATGCATAGTTGAGCGAGGGGAGCTTTGGTAGTTTGGGGCATTCATGGAGTGGCACAATGGAGTTTACGGGTGATCACGAGACTCAGGGAGTTGATATCACATATGGCCAATGTTGGAGCAAACATATGGCCAATGTTGGAGCAAGTTGTCTTATGGGGCTCGGCATGCACTTCTATTCTACAGGGGCGTATGTTAAGGCGGTCGGGTGTGTGGACATTTGATATAGATTGGGGGTAAGGCTTAGTCTGGGTGAACTAAAATGGCTGGACCAGAAGGGGAGTTGCTAATAGTGCGTGATTGGAATTCTAAAGGAGGCTCATCCTACACATAGCTAAATCCAGTCTGGTGACAATTACGAGCAGGGGAGTTGCTAATATTGGGTGGTTGAAGAAGGCTCATCCTACACATAAGCTAAATCCGGTCTGGTGACAATTACGAGCAGTACCATTAAAAAATAATAAAATAAATACTTGATGATTTGACATGGGGCAAATGACTCTTACACTGTTCCAGCGGCCCCTGTTGAATAATTTGTATCCCCGTACTCTTCTCCAATTTTCACAAAAACTCCTTCCTCATGGGCTCTATATTTCCTTCTTGGAATCATTCTTGCGATCCCAAAATCCGAGACTTCGGCGTTAAACTGCTTATCAAGTAAAATATTGGTGGGTTTAATGTCTCTGTGCACTATACACTGTTCTTCACTTTCATGAAGATAAACCAGTGCATTTATTACTCCCTCGATGATCTTCCTCCTTGTTGGCCAGTCAAGCAATTTCTTGCACTCTAGATCTGACATTTGCCAATTGGATCTCAGAAAAAACAGTCAATACGGAAAGATAAGCAAACGCATATAGGGAATTTGGATTACTTACTGAAGAGTAAATTTGAGAGATTTCCATTGGGCATATAATCATAGACGAGAAGAATCTCGCATCCTGTATTGCAAAACCCCAGCAGATTTAAAATGTTTGGATGATTTAGATTTGCTATGACAAACATCTCGTCCATTAGTGTGCTGTTTTTATCCCGCGATCTCTTTATTACGACTTGGCTTCCATCCGTCAAAGTTCCCTTCAAAAGGAAGAATTTTTTTAATGAACAAGTAGTTTACAAGATCATAAGAATTTGAATTTCAATAAATATAAAAGCACCTTAATTATGAGAAGAAACATTTACTCTGTATGTATACCCAAACCCCCCTTGGTCCAGAATCTCCCGAAACTCGTTTGTTGCCTTGCGGAGATCATCGAGAGAAAACTTAATTGGGCGTCCTCGAGCGTCTTCTGCATCGGCTATTACAGATCCACGCTCATAATTCAACTCCATTCCCGTAACAGAGGCCATTCGTTTGAACGAATGCGTATGCGAAGGTTTTCGGCATTCTTGGAAACTATACGAAACCAATTTTTTAAGGCCACTGGCACCACATTTTAATTGTGCCCCAAAATTTACAATGCTGTTACTTACGGTCCTCCATATTTGAAAGCCAATTTCCCTCTTAAATTTAGGTGAATTCGTAGCTTCTGTCGAGAGGGTCTCTACGAGCACAGTTTCTGGTTCTGTAGTGTGGTTTATCCGTTCAGATATCTCTGCTCATGGCACATGCCAAGTTAAAATCCCAAATTTATTACCGATGGAAAAATGAATTGAAATAACATATATTAGCATTAAATTGTTGTTACTTGGGGCATTCATCAATAAGAATCCTCCTTTTGCATCTTATATAAAAATTTATTGGTTCGTAGGGTTTATTTGAATTTCACCTTATATCGATATCTACGAATGAAAATTGTAGGGGAGAAAAAACTGTAAATTATTACCTATAGCAGCATTGTTGTGTTGCTGCAGCGACCTTCTATCATCAGTGTGCTGCTGGTGGATTGATTTACGGAAGGTAAGAGAAGAAATAAGCATAAAGTTCATCTGAAGAAGCATATCGATTTTCATTCTGTCGACTCTGCCCCGGAGAAAGCTAAGTTCTTCGGAAGTTCTCTTGGTTAAGACGAACCTTTTTCATTCATCAACATAGCAACAAAATTCAGCTTACATGGCATACAAGTTTTCCAAAAAAATGTATTTATTTCATCTGTTCATATTAAACCATTGGCATTTCAAAAATCTCTTGAGGTTTTTAAGAAGATGTCAGGTAGTGTCGGTACATACTTGCTTATTTTGCTGCAACTGATAAAGGAATGACACAAGATCGAACCACTGAAAATCAAATGAAGGGCTTCGCTCATTTTCCTTAAAATATCTTGGTGGAAATCAGCATTGATATCTTTGACCATTTTAATAAACTTAGCCAGGTCAAGCAGGCCTTTCAGAAGGTCAATACATTCTCTCTGATTTGCAGAAATTTTGTCCAATCTTTCTAACACTTCCGCTATTACTAAGAGCCCCACAGCAGCCCAATGTGCATTTCCTAGTCCTCTCAATAAACCCGACGCAACCGTATGGACTTCGTTCGATAGATTGCTTTTAGCGTGTTTCTAGATCAAATGGAGAAGTATTTATTATTGGGGTTTCATTTCAAAAAACAGGGGAAATTTGGAACAGCATCAACTCTTAGCTTATCAGATTAAAAATTCAAATGAGAGAATTACCTCATCAACAAAGATCCTTGCACCTTGTGAAATACCTTCACACAGTTTTGAAAAATCCGATGCAATAGGCGCCATCATATCCCTAAGTCTCATTCTGCTGTCCTGGATTTCAGAGGAGGAGCCCTGCGTAAATGAATCCTGGGTTATACTAATACAACATTATTATTAAATACAAACGAATTCTAAGATCTAGCAAAAAACAATTATTCTACCTCATTAGTCAGAGGAGATAAGACTTGGTCTATATAGCCTATAGCCAAATCAAACTGAAATTCGGAAGGGCTCGTCGAAGTGCTATTGTTAGAAGAAGAGATCGACGCTTCGGAACTATTCATTTTCAATAACAGAGATTGATGGTTTAATCGAGCTGCAATAAAAAGACAATCCCATACAATGGATTATAATGGACATGATGTCAACTGTAACTTGGTTTATTTCCTACAATAAATTTATTCTGTCTGAAATAAACCTATTTTATACCCAAGTCCAATTGCAAAGCTGCAGCATCGCAAAACTCGTCCTCCCTAGAAACTCGTCTTCTCTTGAAACTCAATGGCTGAGGACTGAGTTGAAAATTTATAGATAATATATTTTCGTCTTCTCTTGAAACTCAATGGCTGAGGACTGAGTTGAAAATTTATAGATAATATATTTCAATTTTGGCCTTGGAGAAATCTAGCAAAGATAGCAAAAAGTTAAACATGATTTTTTTTCAAAACACAGTAAAATTTTCTCAAAAAAGCTATTATTTTTACAATTTCGAGCCTCAAAGTCCTACGGCCTTACAATTTGCCATAACAGAGACTAAAATCGAGAGGCACAAAACAATTTCACTTATTTTGCAGGGACTAAATCAAAATTCGGAACAGTGGACGGTTGGGTTTCTGCATGAAGCTTTCAGTTTTCAAAAGATGGCAGGGCCTTTTGCTCCTCGGCCTCGCATAGCACAGGCTGACATGATTACGAAAATGTTGGTTGTCGCGTGGGCCATCAATGAATACGGAAATGATGGTTTCGACGTACCTGCTAACTCTTCGTTGATTAATCGTTGAGCAATGAATCTTCCACAAAATTTCCATGCTATTTCCTGCCGACATGGTAGCTAGAGTGCAAGTGGTAAAGTTCTTGTTTTTAGTTCTTGTTTTTGGTGTGGTTGCTTGTAGAACAAGAGCTCTTGAGGAGCTGGAGACCCTACTTTTAGAATAGCAAGGTTGAGAGTGTAAAAAAAATTAAAATAAAGATTCTACGATATTATTAAAATATTTTACATGTGCACCCTTAAAATTATTAATTTTAGTTGTTCAACTTAAACTATATATGACTTTTTAAACTATTTTATGTTTTTATATTGCACAATTCAATAAAATATGGAATCTTGATCCTTATACTTGGCTTCTTTGTAATTAAACATTATTGTAGATCTAATAATTAGTTTTTAGAGTTTTTAATTAAAACTTTGTATATAATGCAATGAAAATTAGTGTATTGATGAATATATTGTTAATTACAATTTCTTGTACCAATCTAGATCGTCAGCTACTAAAGTGAAGTAGTACTGGTATGGGTGGCTTACCCAGAAGTCCTAGAGCTTCACATTGTGAACGTAGATCCAATTGCATTTATTATCATAAATATAAGATGATGAATGTGATTTATAATAATATGAATAAATTTTATATAAGATTATAATTTTAGAAAAAAGAAATTATATATATATATATATATATATATGGTCAAAAGGGAGTCACTAATCTTTTTGCTTTGATAATTTTCTTTTGTGTTCGTCGAGAAGAAAACTTGATGGAGGAGAATGAATATTAGGATTACATTTTAAAATAAATTTAAATTTATGTTCATTTAAATTATAATATAAAAAATATATTAAATATTTAGTCTTTTAAAATTCAAAGAAAAGAATTTAAAGAACTAAAATGTATCACTTCTTAAAACAATAGATTCAACAAATTTTTTTAATACTTTTAAACTAATAAAATAATTTCTTAAGAAATCTATAAACATAATAAAGATTGATAAATTTTTTGAACTAAAAAAAAATAATCTAATTATATGTTATAGTTTGTTTAAAATATAAGAAAATAACTAAAATATACAACATAATAAAAATATTACTTTTTATTTTGACTTACTTAAATATAAATAATATATCTTATTTATTTATTTTAATATAATTTTTGTTTATATCATCATTTTAATTATAATAGAATTCAACATTTTGATTCCTTTCAAACAATAATTAGATTTCTCAAATACAAATTAATCTAATCAATATATTTGAAATGAGAACTCTTTCAATCTTTCTAATCTAGTAAAAACCCTTAAGTTCTAAGCAATTTATGAGAAAACATTTCAATTGCCTCCATATAACAACTAACTTTAAAAAAAATAGAATATGTTATCTTAAAAAAATAGAACATGTAACATAAAAACCACCACTTGCCACATAAAAGTTGGAAGAGCAGTAGAGATAAGCATTGATTTTTATATAAAACTTTCTACAAATCCTCGCTATCTTATCAAAAGATCTATTCCGAAAAACATCTCTAACACAAATTAAATGCATCCTTATCTCATGAAATGAATGCGACAATTTGTCTCTCCATAATTTTCATTTATTTTTAATTTTCACTTGAACCCCAAAAAATTCTAATTCAACCAATCAAAAATTAAGAATTTGTATGTAATAATTAATTTATAAATACAACTTTTTTTAACTTTAGAAAATGACATGAAGTTAGGAAAAAAATGATTGGATTTGGTACTACTAAAAATATTAATTCCCAACTTTGGGGTAGAGTTATCCCGAACGGCTTAAACATCACTCACTAAGGCTTGATTCCTAGTGTAAAAGTGTTAAATAGTCAAAGTTTGACTTACTTTTCTAGGCTTAATTTCTTCCTTAGTGTGTGATGTTTAAGGCTAGCTAAGCTATCCATTAAATCCAACCTAAGCATCTCCATGTTTGTCCCATTTACTCATCCACCTCCCATTCTTGACCTAGAAAGGAGGCTCTTTTTAAATCTAGAAAAATTGCGAAGTGCAGAACAATCAATTACCTTGCAATTCATTGTCACTTCTGAAAAATGACCACCAGTAGTTGTGACATGTCTAGATTCCAAATTGCCACATAAAATTTTGATAGAATTCACCAGCACGAGATGATTCTTCCAGAGCAAAGAGAGACTTATGTCACTTAGAAAATGAATGACAAATTTGTCACAAAAAATGCCATTAGCTGAGGAGCTAGAATTGGGAAATTAATTGAAAAAATTGGGATTTGATGTAGAATCACCATTGTCTTCAATATTCTCTATACTCCATAAATGATACATGTTATTATCCATTAGAATTTTTAAATTTCTTTATGCAGTTATATTGGCAGTGTATGTGGAGAAATGACAGGCGGTGGTCATGGTGGCCATGATATTATGGGTGTTTTGCTGTACAAATGTTTTTCAAAATTTTCCAGTTCTAGTTAAACAAAAAATTATGAATTCCCAAAAACAAGGGAGGCTAAATTTTGGCAATCTCACTTTAAACATTTTTTCGTTCCCCAATTTTGAAAAACCCTTGTCAAATGTAGCAACCACTATAATAATCCAAGGAGTATTATTAATAATGGAGTAAGAATCTGGGCATTGCTTTTTGCTAAGTGGAGCAAGAGACTCCTTTCTAAACAGTGTGGAATGATCCAATGGCAATGGAGTCATTGGGGAAATCTAGTTGGAAGACCGAAGCATATCTAACATCTTGCTCAATGAGAATGTCATAGTCGAGAGATCCATTATGGATGAGGGAGATATGCCTTTTTTCATGTGAGTTCCATGGCCTCTATAATCTATTGCACCTATGATTTCCCTCTTCTGGCTCAAGGCATGTCATTCTTTCAAGACCATCATCTCCTATTGTTCAGAGCACAAAATCCATGATGCAGATGATAAATTCTTTGCATTAGAGTTAAATTCATGGAAGATAGCTCAACCTTTAGGGATTGACTACCATGACTCTCTCTAGAGCTCAAATCTATAACATTGGCTTGCCTAACTAGTAATGGTATTAAATCAAATCTAGCATGAAAACACTAGAAACTTCCAAGTCTATTTTTCTCATTTTCTGCATCTAAAAATTATTTTTAACCCCAACAAAAAATGGTAACAACCAATAAAAATTGAGAAATTATTGAACACCAATATATTTTAAAAATAAATCATTTTGAACCTTAGGTTGTTAGATATTTGATTTTGAAAAAATAAAATTGTAGAGTGCCACCTAAAACATTAGTTCCTTGCCTTATCTATAAGGCATGGACTAATAAAGGTGAGTCAAGTTGTACATTTAATTGAGGACTTGAAATGGAATCACAAATTGGGGAGAGCTTTTTAGAGACCAACTACATCAAATTTACTAATGAATTTCCATGTTTGTTTGAAGGATAGATATTTTTGTGATGAGAAATTGTAAAGTGATACTAATTATTTTATGAGAAAATTAATTTCATTTAATAAACAATAATTTTGCATTATTATCCTTCCAATAAAATCATTACATATAATTCTATTTAAAAATGCTTGTAATGTACAAACGTATACAAGTGTGTGTGTGTGTGTGTGTGATTAATTCTTGTAAAGTTCAGAATTGGTCTAAAACTCATTTTATCAAATGCTTCTATTTAACATTGAAATGGTTGTTTTAATTTATTTATTTTAATTGAGAAAAAATTAATATCACTTTTGAGTCATTTGATTTTCACTAAATGGTAATTTTGAGAATCATGGAGGATTGGCTTCCATTCACACATGAGAGAACTCATATGTGATGAAAATACAAAATAAAAGTATATAGTTGAAAAAGTAAAATAAGTTTTTCTTATTAGTATCTAAAAAATTAATACTTTTTAATTTTTAAAAATAAATCAAATGTTTCAAAATATGTTTCAATTGTATAGTTTGATTGGTTTTGTAAAAAATAAAAATTAACATAGAAAAATAAATTGCATTTGCATCTAAAATTTCAAATAGTTGGCAAAGTGAGTGATGACAATATTTTGGGACTGTATTTTAGTAGAGCATCACAACCACCTCTCAGATAATGACATAAGACTAGTTTTAATTTCTAGAATAAGGATATAGGAAATTTCTTCTAGTTACTTTATTTGTATATTTACCATTAAATATATGTGAGTTTTGACATTTTGAAAAATATTTGGAGTGCACTATATGCACAATTTTATTTTATTTTTTGTTTAAAAATGCATTAATTTGAAAACTATAGAAAATATCAAATGTTAAAAAATTCTCAAATATCATTTGAAAACATACTTTGTAGTTTACCCAATTTTGAACTTGCTAATTTATTTCTACATATGGATTTATCATAGATGATAGTTGAATATGGTAAATATTGTTTTTGAATGGATAGGCTCAAGGGTCTTAAATTTCTCATTTTAAATCTATAAAGCATCATTAACTCAAATATTTGGAAAAAATATTTATAAAATTAGTAAAACATGAAGTGTTCAGAAGAAGAGCAAGTGGACATATAAATGAAACATGGCATTTTACAAGCCATTTGATCTACTTTGCTATGCTTCAAATTCTTGTTTGCAGTAATATTGGGAGAGAAGATCTATTAGCATACTCATTTCTTTGTTAGCTGATCTTAGTCTTCAAGCCCTCCAAGATAAGTGTCTTGTATTGTGGAGGTTAATGGTAACTCTATTATTAGAGTTCATGACCAAGTGTGTGATTTGGGTAGACATGTAGTAGAATAATAGTCTCCCTAGGGACATCAAAAGCTTCTTTCATCAGGGTAAAGCATTTACAACAAAATCTATTCTGATTATTTCATTTTTAGCAAACGATTTTGGGAATTCTTCTCTATTTTCTTCTTACTAAAACCCTTACAACTACGAGAGGAATTTCACAACCATTCCTTTCTAAATTTTTGCAACAAAATTTGTAGAACTTATCAATTACAAAAGCTACATCAGTTAAGATGAAAAAGTGAAACAAAGTTGTCTCAAATGTTGATAAATGCACCTATGTTAGCACAATTTTCTCTACAAAGTCAAAGAAGAGATTGAGAAATTGTTTGAAGGAAAATGAAGCATACGTATTTTCTTCTTTGTTCAAATATTTTTTATAAATAGTAGACAATGGTTTTGTGGAATATAAACTACTTATTAATGGAAAATAATAATTTCAAACCCATCAATTCCTAAACTCAACTCCTATTCAAATTGAAACAAGCATTGCTCCATAAGCCTCATTATAGTCAAAAATTTATTCCAAATGTTTGCTCATTTTGGAAATGAAGAGCCATGTAACCTAGACAAGACAAATTGTCACACTCGTTGACTTTACTCTGTTTCTTGAAGACGTTGTGCTTTTTTTTTCCATATTCTGTGTTCATGTGTTAGTGATGGTTTTGTTGTGGTTGTTAGTGATTATTGTTTTTTAATTTCCTTGTTCTCATTGACTACTTATGCTTTGCTCATTTCCTTTTTATCAGATCGAATTCAATGGTCCCTATGTATGGGGCTTTCTTCCTGGTTTTGGTAGGACCATCGACATCATTTAATAGAAAAAAAATTCCTATTTATGGTTGTAACTCTATCAACTACATAAATGCTACTACTCTCCATAGAAATATTGACACAGTTTTAGAATTATTAAGAAAAAAAATATAATAGGGGGTTCCAACAGTCAAGTTTATGGCATTGCGTAGAGAAAAGTTGACTTATCCCTTTCTCTCTACACCCAATATTCACCCAAGGCACAAAACTAGCTTGCCCAAAATTTTCCCACCCAAATGGAGGACAAATCTTTGTGTTCTAGGTGAATGCTAGGAGAGTGCCAAAAGTTTGCACAAGAGCTTAGACAATGTTACGAAACTACCTTCCATCTCAAAAACACCAAGTTCTTTTAACTAGTAATTTAATTTCTAAATATGAAAGCTTAGGGTTTAGTTCCATTGTTTTATGATTGAATTTTAATGTTGACTTCACAAAAATGAACACATATACCAATGGAGAAGAAATTTAGCTATACAATAGAGAGAACTATAGAAATCATGTAACCCATGCTATTTGAATCATATGAAATTACAATTTTTTGCTAATATTAGGACATGGAAGCACTTTGTGATGCAACAAATATCTTAAGTGTGTGTCTAAAAAATAGAGAAATATATTTTTAACATGTGACAATTTAATTGGGAGAAAGTGAAGATTTTTTTGGAAGGCTTAATTCAAAATGGTAGCCTCTAGAAACCCTCAAAGTACAAATTTTAATTTTATATTTTTATCAACATTAAATTACTGTTTGCTTGTCTTCACCAATGAAAACTCACAGAAATAATATTTTAAAATTATTAAAAATTAAAATTAATAATGAAATATTATATTTTGACTAAGTTAGATTTAATATTTTGTTTTAATTGGTCATTTGACTTAGTCAAGTATAAGATATAGTACTATATGATTACATAAGTATCCTTATGGAGTGTGTTCTATTTGTTTGATTCGCTTGCAGAAATCATAAACTATATGTTATTTGTCTTGAGAGTTTGTGATGCAGGGCATCACATGGGTAAGAAGTAAATTTAAATATTCAAATTCCCCTGCTTTTGTTGTGTAGGAATTGAATGACCATCTTGTGAGATGCCTCTAAAATTGGTAACCATTGAAGTAGTGGTGTTATCTATTACCATATGGGAGTGGAGAGAGGAATTTTAATAATTTTTTTAGGTGTTGATTGTCTAATCTTTTTTTTTTGGGGGTTTCAGTGCAAAGGTGTCTTTTCGGATTTAGAAGAATGATAGAGTTGGGTTTTAGAGTTTGGCTTGTTGGTTACAAGTATAGTTTTAGTGTTATAATAGTCAGGGTTGTCGTTGCACTAAAAGATTGACCTATCAATGTCCGATATAACTAATAGACTTATAGAACCACAATAAATGACTAAGCTATATCAAAAATCCCACCGGAGCCACAATATGTATATATGGAGTACTAATTGTGACAGACTTGTCTTATCAGCGCACTGCATTAGTTGCATCAATTTATATTAGATTGTTTTCTAAATAAAGTCTAGCATTAAAAATGGTTTTGCACACTGTAGTTGTATGAATTTGTCTATAATAAAAATGGATTTGCATAGTGTAGTTGTATGAATTTACCTATGAATGTTTGTGAGTGATCCTTGTTCAATTTGGTCTCCTGCCACGACAGTGCCATAAAAGGTTATTTATGAAGAAAATAATAGACATAAATTGTCACACGTCAAATAAAATTTCTATATATAGAGAGAGGTTTATATAATTTTGTCTTTCTGGAAAAAAAAACTATGGTTTAAATTCTGGATTTGGCAATGGTCTGTTTTTACCAAAAAGATTGTAGCCCTAAGAATAATAAACAAAACCTATATGTAGAACACCTATTTTTAATTCATAAAAATCTCCACAAAGACTTCAGCTCATTATCATTCAATGTGGAGGAATTGCATTTTCAACCGTTTACATATCTACAAACAGGGTAGGGAAATACTTTCTTTATTTCCACAAAACTTCTTAAAAATAAGTTATTATGCGGAGATGAGATCTCGTATTGAAAGAAATCGTCACGATATGTTACAGTGATAAAATTTGAAACCTATTCAATAAATTTTCGTATGAAAATGACTTCACACCACTGATTTAAATGTTTTATTGTAGATTAAAATTGAAATTCTTTAAATAATTTCATTGTTCATGAACTCTTCGTGCAGCAGGAAGTTCTGTAAAGCGAGAGCAGAGGCATCCATTTGAGTCATCGCTGTTGTGGCCTTGGAATCCTCTCGTCCGTCGTAAGCATTGCCAATGCTCTGGCAGCCGTTGGTCGTTTGGCTGGATAAATTTGAATGCACCAAAGTGCTATTAATATTGTTCTTAATATACGTTTTGAATCATAACCTTTGGTGTTTTGCAATCGAGGATCTATTAGCTTGATAAGGCGTTCCTCTTTGTGTAATATCCATGCCTGCAAACTCAAACAAAAGAAAGAGAAATCTTATGTTAACATACGTGATGTAATAAAACTTTAAGAACGAATATTGTAAACAATATACTAAGAAAATTACCCGATCCATAAGACTGCGCATCCCATCTTTTATACTTATGAGTTCTATACATCTGATGCCAGAAACCACATTCAACAGCAATAATCCAAAACTGTATATGTCTGCTTTTTCTGTGACATAACCATTCCTTACACACTCAGGGGCTATGTAACCACTGCCATGCAGCACAGAAAAACTCAGTGATAAAGAAATCCTATATTATGGAGAGAGAGTGATTGATCTAACCACTGCCATGCATCACAAAAAAACCAAGTGATAAAGAAACCCTATATAGAGAGGGACATTGATTGTTGCAAAATAATTTGACTATTAGTTAGAAATATTTTGTAGTTTGATTATGTAATTTTTCTATGTATATCTTAAGTCAAATTAAATGAGCGATAAAATTGTCCTATTTTTACTGTCACGGAGCTGGATTTAGCTCACGCCCAGGATGAGCCTTCTCCTCCAATCTTTATCCTGGGTGTGAGCTAGATCCAGCACCATGACGGTATCATAGCATGCTCTGGATAGAGTGCAGCTTTGGGTTGCAGCCAATTATGGTGAGTTGGTATCTCAAGGGCCGTGGTGGTCTAGTAAGGCAATCGGGATATGGTGTTCTAGGGAAGTGCTCAAGGTGAACCGAGTCATAAGGCGGATCTGTGTCAAGAAACTAAAGATGTTAGACTTGAGGACTCAGGGATGTTCTAAGGTGCTCTGGCAGTGTCGAGTATGCTAAGGTGGTATGCGAAGAGAGCAAGGGAGGTCTCAATGGTCTAAGTCACTCGATGTGGATGCTTTGTTCAGCAAGGGAGTCATGGTAAGTCTTAATGCGGTGGTGCAGTGCATTGCTTAGGTAGCATGCATAGTTGAGCAAGGGGAGCTTTGGTAGTTTGGGGCATTCAAGGAGTGGTGCAATGGAGTTTCAGCATGCATAGTTGAGCAAGGGGAGCTTTGGTAGTTTGGGGCATTCAAGGAGTGGTGCAATGGAGTTTCAGCATGATCCGGAGACTCAGGGAGTTATCATATATGGTCAGTGTTGGAGCAAGTTGTCTTATGGGGTTCGGCATGCACTTCTAAACTGCAGGGGTGTATGTTAAGGCGGTCAGTTGTGTGGGCACTTGATGTAGATTGGGGAAGGCATAGTCTAGGTGAACTAAAATGGCTGGACCAGAGGAAATGGCTGGACCAGAGGAGTTGTCAGTAGTGATCGCCAGAGGCGTGCGTGATTGAAATTCTAAAGAAAAAGGCTCATCCTGTACATGAGCTAAATCCAGCCCAATGATAATTACTACTACCATTAAAAGATAATCAAATACATGATGATTTGACACGGGACAAATGGCTCTTACACTGTTCCAGCGGCCCCTGTGGAATAATTTGTATCCCCGTACTCTTCACCAATTTTCACAAAAACTCCTTCCTCATGGGCTCTATAATTCCTTCTTGGAATCATTCTTGCGATCCCAAAATCCGAGACCTTGGCGTTAAACTGCTCATCAAGTAAAATATTGGTGGGTTTAATGTCTCTGTGCACTACACACTGTTCTTCACTTCCATGAAGATAAACCAGTGCATTTATTACTCCCTCGATGATCTTCCTCCTTGTTGGCCAGTCAAGCAGTTTCTTGCACTCTAGATCTGACATTTGCCATTTGGATCTCAGAAAAAACAGTCAATTCGGAAAGATAAGCAAACGCATATAGGGAATCTGGAGTACTTACTGAAGAGTAAATTTGAGAGATTTCCATTGGGCATATAATCATAGACCAGAAGAATCTCGCATCCTGTATTGCAAAAGCCCAGCAGATTTAAAATGTTTGGATGATCTAGATTTGCTATGACAAACATCTCGTCCATTAGTGTGCTGTTTTTATCCCGCGATCTCTTTATTACGACTTGCCTACCATCCGTCAAAGTTCCCTTCAAAAGGAAGAAATTTTTTAATGAACAAGTAGTTTACAAGATCATAAGAATTTGAATTTCAATAAATATAAGAGGACCTTAATTTTGAGAAGAATTATTTACTCTGTATGTACACCCAAACCCCCCTTGGTCCAGAAGCTCCCGAAACTCGTTCGTCGCCTTGCGGAGATCATCGAGAGAAAACTTAATTGGGCGTCCTCGAGCGTATTCTCCAACGTCTGTTACAGATCCACGCTCATCATTCAACTCCACTCCCGTAACAGAGGCTATTCGTTTGAACGAATGCGTCTGCGAAGGTTTTCGGCATCCTTGGAAACTATGCGAAGCCAATTTTTTAAGGCAACTGGCACCACATTTTAATTGTGCCCCAAAATTAACAATGCTGTTACTTAGGGTTCTCCTTAGTTGAAAGCCATTTTCCCTCTTTAATTTAGGTGAATTCGCAGCTTCTGTTGAGAGGGTCTCTACGAGCACAGTTTCTGGTTCTGTAGTGTGGCTTATCGGTTCAGATATCTCTGCTCATGGCACATGCCAAGTGAAAATTCCAAATTTATTACCGATGGAAAAAATGAATTGAAATAACATATACTAGCATTAAATTGTTATTACCTGGGGAATTCGTCAATAAGAATCCTTCTTTTGCATCTTATATAAAATTTTCTTGGTTCGTAGGGCTTATTTGAATTTCACCTTATATCGACATCTACGAATGAAAGTTGTACGGGAGAGAAAACTGTAAATATTACCTATAGCAGCGTTATTGTGTTGCTGCAGCGACCTTATATCATCAGTATGCTGGTGGTGGATTGATTTACGGAAGGTAAGAGAAGAAATAAGCATAAAGTTCATCTGAAGGAGCATATCGATTTTCATTCTGTCGACTCTGCCACGGAGAAAGCTAAGTTCTTCGGAAGTTCTCTTGGTCAAGACGAACCTTTTTCATTCATCAACATAGCTACAAAATTCAGCTTACATGGCATACAAGTTTTTTGAAAAATGAATTTATTTCATCTGTTGGTATTTCAAAAATCTCTTGAGGTTTTCAAACTGAAAGGGAAAAGGGAAGATGCAGGTAGTTAGATATATACATACTTGCTTATTTTGCTGCAACTGATAAAGGAATGACACAAGATCGCACCACTGAAAATCAAATGAAGGGCTTCGCTCATTTTTCTTAAAATATCTTTGTGGAAATCAGCATTGATATCTTTGACCATTTTAATAAACTTAGCCAGATCAAGCAGGCCTTTCAGAAGGTCAATGCATTCTCTCTGATTTGTAGAAATTTTGTCCAATCTTTCTAACACTTCCGCTATTATTAAGAGCCCCACAGCAGCCCAATGTGCATTTCCTAGTCCTCTCAATAAACCTGACGCAACCGTATGGACTTCGTTCGATAGATTGCTTTTAGCGTGTTTCTAGATCAAATGGAGAAATATTTATTATTGGGGTTTCATTTCAAAAAACAGGGGAAGGTTGGAACAGCATCAACTCTTAGCTTATCAGATTAAAAATTCAAATGAGAGAATTACCTCATCAACAAAGATCCTTGCACCTTGTGAAATACCTTCACACAGTTTTGAAAAATCCGATGCAATAGGTGCCATCATATCCCTAAGTCTCATTCTGCTGTCCTGGATTTCAGAGGAGGAGCCCTGCGTAAATGAATCCTGGGTTATACTAATACAACATTATTATGAACGGCTTACAGATATAATTAAATACAAACGAATTCTAGGCTCTAGCGAAAAACAATTCTGCTACCTCATTAGTCAGAGGAGATAAGACTTGGTCTATATAGCCTATAGCCAAATCAAACTGAAAATCGGAAGCACTCGTCGAAGTGCTATTGATAGAAGAAGAGGTCGACGCTTCGGAATTATTCATTTTCAATTCCAGAGGTTGATAGTTTAATCGAGCTGCCATAAAAACACAATTCGATACAATGGATTATAATGGACATTGAAATAGATGTCAGCTACTGTAACATAGCTTATTTCCCACAATAAACTTATTCTGTCTGAAATAAACCTGAAGACAATCAAGTATCCTCCCAGTTACGTACACACCTATTTTATACCTAAGTCCAATTGCAAATCCGCAGCATCGGAAATATCCTCCTCCCTTGAAACTCAATGGCTGAGGAGTTGAAAATTTATAGCTAATATATTTCAATTTCGAACCTCAAAGCCGTACGGCCTTGCGATTTGCCATCCAGCGACAAAACAATTTCAATCGTTGAGCAATGAATCTTCCAAACAATTTCCATGATATTTCCTGCCATCAGAGGAGCAAGGGATGTTCTTTTCTTTTGGTGTGGTTGCTTTTAGAGTAAAAAGGTGAGTAGAGTTGCACATTTAACTCTGGTTATTGCTGTTGATGATGGCTGGACTGTTCCCAGCCCATCCCAATAGCAGATGATTGGTGGTTTTCCTGATAATTGCTATTGGGGGTTTTCCTGATAAAGATGATCCACCACCCTTAGCTGGCACTGCTGTTGTAATCTTAGTATATTTTTTAATAGAAATTGACTATTCATCAAAGAAAAATAAATGACAAATTGTGTGGAGAGTTTTTTAGAGACTAACTACGTCAAATTTATTTCATTTCGATGTTTGCTTGAATGACAGATATTTTTGTGATGAAAAATTGTAAAGTGATGCTAATTATTTTAAGAAAAAATAATTCCATTTAATAAACAATGATTTTGCATTATTATCCTTCCAATAAAATCATTACATATAATTCTATTTTAAAATGTTTGTAATGTACAAATGTATATAAAAAATGATCTCAAATACTAAATAAGACTATTAAATTCTTATCTTTTTAGTAAAATATCTAAACAACTTTATAATATGCAAATGCAAAAAAATGTTAGAAACATTTGTTTTAATGAAAAAATAAACATCAATATTAGAATTGGTCTAAAATTCGTATTGTCAAATGTTTCTATTGAAATTGTTGTTTCAATTTATTTATTTTAATTGAGAAAAAATTAATATCACTTTTGAGTCATTTGATTTTCACTAAATGGTGATTTTGAGAATCGTGGAGGATTGGCTTCTATTCACACATGAGAGAACTCATTTGTGAGAAAATACAAAATAAAAGTATATAGTTGAAAATGTAAAATAAGTTTTGCTTATTAGTGTATGTTTCAATTGTATAGTTTGATTGGTTTTGTAAAAAATAAATAAAATCTAATGTAGAAAAATAAATTGCATTTGCATCTAAAATTTCAAATAGTTGGCAAAGGGAGTGATGATAGTATTTTGGGTCTGTATTTTAGCAGAGTGTCACAACCACCTCTTAAATAATGACATAAGATCAGTTTTAATTTCCAGAAAGGATATAAAAAAATTCTTTTAGTTACTTTATTTGTATATTTACCATTACATATATGCTAGATTTGACATTTTGACAAATATTTGGAGTGCACTATATGCACAATTTTTTTAATTTTATCTATTTAAAAATGCATTAATTTGAAAACTATAGGAAATGCTAAAGGTTAAAAAAATTCCCAAATATCATTTTAAAACATACTTTGTAGCTTACCCAATTTTGAACATATGCTAATTTATTTCTACATATGGATTTATAATAGATAATAGTTGAATATGATAAATATTGTTTTTGAATGGATAGCCTCAAGGGCCTTAAATTTCTCATTTTGAATCTATAAAGCATCAAATTAACTCAAATATTTGGAAAACTATTTATAAAATTAGCAAAACATTAAGTGTTGGGAGGAAGGGCAAGTGGACATATAAATGAAACGTGGCATTTTGCAAGCCATATGATCTTCTTTGTTATGCTTCAAATTCTTGTTTGCAACAATATTGGGAGAGAAACCATTAGTGTACTCATTTCTCTGTTAGTTGCACATGGTCTTCAAGCCCTCCAAGATAAGTGTCTTGTGTTGTGGAGGTTAATGGTAACTCTATTATTAGAGTGCATGACCAAGTGTACGATTTGGGTGGACATGTAGCAGATGAATAGTCTCCCTAGTGACGTCAAAAGCTTCTTTCATTACAACAAAATCTATTCAGATTATTCAATTTTTAGAAAATGATTTTGGGAATTCTTGTCTATTTTCTTCTTACTAAGACCCCTATGGTTACAAGAGGAATTTCACAAGCATTCTTTTTTGAATTTTTCTAACAAAAATTGTAGAATTTATCAATTACAAAAGCTACATCAGTTAAGATGAAAAGTCACAATGAAGTTGTCTCAAATGTTGATAAATGCACCTATGTTAGCAAAATTTTCTCTACAAGGCCAAAGAAGAGATCCAGAAATTGTTTGAAGGAAAATGAAGCATAGGTATTTTGTTCTTTGCTCAAATTATTTTTATTAATAGTAGACAATAGTTTTGTGGAATAGAAATTACATTTTAATGGAAAACAATAATTTCAAACCCATGAATTCCTAAAATCACCTCCTGTTCAAATTGAAACAACCATTGCTCCATATACGTCATTGTAGTAAAAAAATTTATTGCAAATGTTTGCTCATTTTGGAAAAAGAAAATTATTTTGGAAATAAAGAGCCTAGTAACCTAGACAGGACAAATCGCCATACTCATTGTCTATACTTTATTTCTTGAAGATGTTGTGATATTTTTTTTCATATTCTTTGTGTGTTCACATGTTAGTGATGGTTTTGTTGTGGTTTTTTTGTTAGGAAAAGAGGGGTAAAAATTTATTAAGACAGAAAGGAATACAACAAGGAGCTCGATCCTGAGCAACAAGATCATCAAATTCTTGCACCATATCAAAGGATAGTTGCCTCCTATCCCTAATATTCCAACCCGGATCATGACTAGAAGCCCATTTGGCTAAACAATCAGCAGTTCTGTTCCATTCACGAGGAATATATGTGAACCTAATGAACTGAAAAGAGGTAGAGAAGAGAATAATCTACTTAACAATAGTGGCCAACTGCCAACTAACATCCTTAAGCTCTTGCGAAGAAAGCATGTTCACCACCACCTGGGAATCAGACTCACAAATAATCTTACTCCATCCCCGCAAGCAACACTGTTCTACAACATATAAAATAGCCTAAGCTTCCATGAGATTGTTAGTATAATCACCCTTATGAATTGAGAAGAAAAAATTAACATCCCCAGAACTACAACAAGCTACTCCGCCAATACCAACAGGGCCAGGATTCCCACGAGAAGAACCATTAGTGTTAATTTTCAGAACTCCACAGGGAGGAGTCTAGTGCCCATCCTAGTTAACTCGACCCTTCCTCTAATGGTGAAGCTGCCTAGATATAGAAGGAAACCTATGAGCTGCAGCCCCATCCTGAAGATGAAAATTGAGGCGATTATAGATAGCAAGATCAACCGGATCCATACCCCCATCAAGCTCACACTTCACAAGAATAGTTTCCTGAAGAGAATGTGATATTTTACACCAAAGATGCAAAACACCAAGTCGAACATCTTGGAATATGTGACGATTCCTCTCCAACCAGATATGCCAAAGCATGAAATATGGGCCAGCAATCCAAGCAGCATGGAGAGAAGAAGACTTGAAGGGAGCACTACCCAAGCAGGCCCAAAACTCAGGCAAAGAGGAAGCATGCCAACAAGAGCAACCCCAAGCGCTCCACCAAAGGTGCCATATCTGAGTAGAATAGGATTAATGGAAGAACATATGGGAGACAGACTCCTCTCCATTACCACACAAAACACAATAAGAGGGGCCCTGAAATCCACATTTACAAAGATTATCCCAGGTAAGACAACGGTTGTGAGCCACTAGCCACATAAAAAAATTACACTTGGACCAAGAAACTTTATTCCAAACTTGCTTCCACCAAGGGACCTCAGCATCCCCAAATAATTATCTAGTTATCTCCTGATACCTAGCAGAGACATGATATTTACTAGACAAGGTACCGCCCCAAGCCAAAACATCTGGACCAAGCAAAGAAGAACACTCTCGAGAGGCTAGAATTTGAGAAAGCTCTTGATGATCCATGTCTGTACCTCCAGGAGGCCAATCAGAAGAATGCTTCCATCTGTAACCAACAATAGGTCCCAATTGATAAGGAGTCTTGTAATGAGCCACTTTATCCCATCTAGCGGCAAGAAAAGAGTCACAAAGAGGCTGAAGATAAGGGTATATGGATAAAATGGAAGGGAATCCATCCCAAGCATCAGACCAAAACAAATCCTGAGAACCTCCTTTACATATCTAGAACAGACCCCTCTTCACCAACATCGCACCTGTCTTCAAAGTATGCCAAACCATTAAGCCACGACCTTCAAGAGGAAGTGCAGAAACAGAGCAAGGATCAGCACCATGAAAATATTTATGAGTGATAATACGAGCCCAAAGTTGATGTTGTCCAGAGCACCATCGCCAATAAAGTTTAGCAACCAAAGCTTGACTACTCAAGAGAGCAGATCGAAGACCAAGACCACCCTCCTTTTTAGGCCTACAAACAGTTGCCCAATTAACCAAGCTCCATTTAGTACTATGCAAATTAACACTCCAAAGGAATTTTTGAGAAAGAGTATCAAACTCCTTGAGAAAGTAAATAGGTGTAGCCTAAACCATGCTTCTATAAGTAGGAAGAGCTTGGATAATAGCTTGAAGAAGAGTAACCCGGGTAGTAGTAGAAAGCCATCTATGAGTCCAATGATTTACCTTATCCTAAAGCTTGGTAATCAAATTTTGCCAAAAGAGACATGGCTGCCTGGAAACAATAATAGGAATGCCAAGATAAGTCAAAGGAAGTGACCCAATCTGAAACCGTAGGATACCAACAATCCTATGCTGAATAGAATCAAGAGTGTTAAAAAAGTAAATGGAAGATTTGTGCTCATTAACTTTCTGGTCTGAAGCTGCCAAATAAACGTCCAAAGCATGTCAAAAGGCTTCAGCTTCCTTGATCCTAGCAAGACCAGCAAGAGCAGAATCATCAACAAATTGAAGATGGGAAAGAAAAGGCAAGCCATTACCCCACCGCCAGCCTTGAATAGAATTCTGGGACACCTGATGCTTAATGAATCTGCCCAAGCCTTCAGCCATGATGATGAATAGATATGGGGAGAGAGGCTCACCCTAGCGGAGGCCTCTAGAAGCACCAAATAGTTGAGAAGGTTGACCGTTAATAAGAACAAAAAAAGAGGCAGAAGTAACACAGCTCATAGTCCAACTCACCTAGTCAGAGCTAAATCCAAAAGAAAGAAGAATACTCCTTAGGAAGCTCCATTTAACTCTATTGTAGGCCTTAGCCATATCCAGCTTAACAAACATGGCTCTCTCCCTTGAAGTAGCCATAGAGTGAATAGCCTCAATAGCAATAACCACCCCATCCAAAATTTGTCTGCCAGCAACAAAAACACCTTGTTCTTCTGAGATAATAGTGGGAAGCCACCTTTTCATTCTCTCAGCAATCAACTTAGTAATAACTTTGTAAACCACATTACATACGAAAATTGGTCTAAAAAACTCCAATTGATTAGCACCCTCTCTCTTAGGAATAAGAGTCAAGAATGTAGAGTTCAAAGCTCGAAGCATCTGCTTGCTAGCATAAGATTCCTTAACCACCTCCAACAAATCATGATTAATGATGTCCCAAAATTCCTGAAAGAATTCAACTGGAAAGCCATCAGGACCAGGAGCCTTCCCCTTAGGCATGCCAAAGACCACCTCCTCCAGCTCTTCCAAAGAGATTGGATGCATGAGATAATCATTCATTTCCTGAGTGATAAGGGAAGGAATACAAGACAAAATAATATTTTCTTCATTATCAGCAGGAGGAGAGTCCTCAGAGAAGAGGGTAGAGAAGTACTAAATAGCCTCCTGGAACAAAGCTGGCAAGGAACTCAGTTGGATACCTTGAGAATTAACCGAAGAAGAGATAGTGCTCTAATTCTGACGAGATTGCACTGTTTTATGGAAAAAGGTAGTGTTTCGATCACCTTCCTGGAGCCAATCAACTCTAGCCTTTTTCTTCCAAAAAATTTGCTCTCGAAGTTCCCATTCTTCTAGAGCTCTAGAAGCAAGGGATTCAGCCTTGCCAAGATCCTCTAAGAAACCTCGATCTCTAATCTCCCTTCTGATGACATCCAGATCTTCTTGAGCAAGCCTCTTCATAAAGTGAAGGTTCCCAAAGAATTGCCTATTCCATATCCTGAGCTGCCTTTTAACATATTGAAGCCTTTTAGAAAATGAGAACATTGCAGTACCATATGTAGGAGCACCATCTTTCCACCAACAGAAAACAAAATCACAAAGAGAGGAGTCACGAAGCCACATCAACTAGAACTTAAAAGGAGGATGCTTCAGAACACAAGCCCCTATAGAAGAAAATTTGACTGGCCAATGATCTAAACCCCTCCAATCAAGGATTTTTGAAGAGATAGTAAAGGTGCCACTAACCCAAAAGCAAGAAACAAGAAATCTATCCAAATGTTCTGAGATAGAAACAACACCAGTCCTGCGATTATTCCAAGTATAGAGACCATTAGAAGGCTTAACATCAGAGAGATGCAAAAGAGATATGTGTTGCCGAAGAAGAGCAGAAGAAGGCCCCAATCTAGCCAAACCACCATGCTTCTCTTCTAGACTTAAAACTGAATTGAAGTCCCCTGCTAACACCCAAGGATGATAAGGATGAAAATTTCTAACATATTGAATATGTTCCCAAAATTCCTCCTTTCCCACAAGATCAACAGGTGCATACACATTAGTAACCATGATTACCTCTCCTGAGTCTAGAGTAGAAGCTTCCATAGAGAGACCTGAGCGAGAAGACATCCAGCCAAGGGGAGAAATTTTTTGAGGATCCCAAAAAATAGCTAAACCACCAGCATTGCCTATTGCCCCAACACACTGGCATTGGCCACGAGACCAAATACTAAAGGCATGTTGGACCATAGACTCCATAGAGAGCTTAGTCTCTAGGATACAAAAAACATCAGGACTATGATCAACCACCAAGTTATGAATAGCCTTTTGTCTAGGGATGCTATTCAACCGCCTTATATTCCATGAGAGAATAATCATCATTGGGTAGAATTGGGAAAATGAGAATCCAAAGATTTCACTGAACCAGACTCAATCAATATATCTCCTGTGAGTTTAATCTTCTCTTGGTCTGTTTTGCGCCCACTCCTTAGAGGGGGAGTAAAAGAAACCCGCTTAAAGGGTTGAGGCATCAACCCCAAGGGGAGAGGAGATCCCTTGCCCTTACCTGATGATAGCACATCCTTAAACAAGTCAACCAAAACAACATCATTATCCTCCAACACTGCAGGAGTCACCAGAGCCTCTATCACAGGAGCTACAGGGACCTCACAGTTCTGATATACTACAACTTGGGATGCCCCACAAGCATCATTAGGAACAGATCTCTCATTTGGGCAAACTAGATCAGAAGAGATAGGAGGAGGAATACCCTCCTCTAGAACCATACTATCAAGCACCTTAAAGCAGTTAAAACCTGAATCAGATAATCTTTCTTTCAAAGGCCTCTTTTGACCACGTCCCTTAGCTCGAGGATGAACAGGGGTAAATCCATCCTTATTCTGCATTTGAGCCTTACCCTTACCTGTAGCATCTTGTGGATTCATCCCCTTGGTAGTATTAGCCATCTGAGATTGTCCTTTCCCTGTAGTATCTGCCAAACCACCAGCATTGCCAGCTGTAGAACCATCCACTCCTTTGAAACTTGAGTTACGGGGGCACTGACGCTGTAAATGACCATACTCATGACAAATTCAGTAGCGGAAAGGGAGGGATTCATAATCTAACTACTGCACCCAAGAAGAATCCCCCAGAAAAATTTCCAAAGAATATGGTAATGGGTTATTCAAATTAATTTCAACACAAATTATACCATAAGAAATAACCTTTTTATCAAGGGATTGATGTGCGATCGCAGCTGGCTTCCCCAACAAAGCAGCAATTTTTCAAAGGATGTCTTCACGCCAAAATTCCAAGGGAAGATGAGGCAAGCGAACCCAAACTGGCACTGTTGAAGGGAGATCCTCAGTATAATTAAAACCTAAATGCTAGGGTTTGACAAATAACCCCACATGGTTGTAGAAATAAGGGCCTCCTTCAAAAACAATCACGATCAGACATGCAAGAGAATACAACAAAAAAATAACTATTCCCTGCCAACATAATCTCCATATCGCCTTTCACCTGCCATGAGCGGCGGATCCATGCCTCAAGAGCGGATAGGAAAATTCGGATTCCAAGAAATTTGCATATCAAAGCATGCTTGGTCCAATAATCAATGTCCTCCATTATAGCCATTGGAGGAATAACCAGAATAGGGTGATCATGGCTACGCGGAAAACAACCATTAACTTTTTTCAGCTTGGAGCTCTCCCCTGAATAAAACGATTCAGATTGCATTGCATGCATAGTTGGAGAAGAACCATTTGTTCTCACCAACGCAGAAGAAATCCTAGGCCCTACCATGTAAACAATAAAACCCCAATCCAAAATTGACTGCAGAAGATTTCCAAAAACACCCATGCAAATTATGTCCAGTAGCTAGCAATCCAAATAGAACAGAAAAAATAGTAAAGATCAAACAACAAGAACATGATAGGGGAAAAACCCTAGCCCAGCCGGCAGCCAACGCTTCTCCACATTTTCTCCCTCAGTCGTAAAAATCATCCATGGTTTTTTTGTGGTTGTTAGTTATTATTGTTTTCAATTTCCTTATTCTCATTGACTACTTATGCTTTGTTCATTTTCCTTTTCATGGGATTGAATTCAATGGTCCCTATGTATGGGACTTTCTTCCTAGTTTTGGTAGGACCACGAACATTGTATAATAGAACAAAACCTATTTATGGTTCTAACTCTACCAACTGCATAAATGCTACTACTTTCCATAAAAATCTTGACACCATTTCATAATCATTAAGAAAAAACATATAATAGGGGGTTCCAACAGTCAAGTTTATGGCATTGCATAGAGCAAAGCTGATTTATCCCTTTCTCTTTACACCCAATATTCACCCAAGAGGCATAGAACTAGCTTGCTCAAGATTTTTCCACCCAAATGGAATCTTTGTGCTCTAGGTGAATGTTGGGAGACTTTTCCAACCCTAGATTGCCAGAAGTTTCCACAAGAGCCTAGACAATGTTACGAAGCCACCTTCCATCTCAAAAATGCCAAGTTCTTTTAACTAGTAATTTTATTTTTGAATCTGAAAGCTTAGGGTTTAGTTCTATTGTTTTATGATTGAATTTTAATGTTGACTTCACAAAAATGAACATAGACCAATGGAGAAGAAATTTACCTATATAATAAAGAGAACTATAGAAATCATGTAACCCATGCTATTTGAGTTAGAAGAAATTGCTTGATTTTTGCTAATTTATTAGGACATGGGAGCACTCTATGATGCAACAAATATCTTAAGTCTTTCTTTGAAAAATAGAGAAATTTATTTTTAGCATGTGACAATTGAATTGCTAGAAAGTGAAGATTTTTTTGGAAGGCTTAATTCAAAATGGAAGCATCTAGAAACCCTCAAAGTAAAATTTTTTAATTTTATATTTTTATCAACATTGAATTAGTTTTTGCTTGGCTTCACCAATGAAAATTCACAAAAATAATGTTTTAAAATTATTGAAAATTAAAATTAATATTGAAATATTATATTTTGATGAAGTTAGATTTAATATTTTCTTTTAATTAGTCATTGACTTAATCAAGCAAAAAATATAGCACTAAATGATTACATAGGTATCCTAATGTAGGCAATAACTAATCACCCTTGCATGACACAATCTATAGAAATCTCTACAATTCTCTTACATGATCATAGTCAATATAATTTGACTATGAGGGGGGTTGCAAGCTTAGTCAAATGAACATGCATGCATGTTGGTGTAAATTTTGATGTGTTTGTTAGTCCCTACCTATCTATAGGTAGGAAACTAATGTTCCCAATTGACTCTTACACTTAATTTTTATAATTAAAACTATTAAAATTCTAAGGTTCAAAAGTTATTTTAATTTTTAGCCAATAATTCCTCCTTTTTTATTGGCTAATGGGTATGTGCAAGATCATGTGGGGCCAAAAAGTGGTGATACGATAAAATCATTTTTTAGCTGAGCTTAATGAAATGAATAGGGGTCTTTAAAGACATTATCATCTTTCCATCAGTATGATTGATATCAAATTATGATTTTAATTAGTAATTATTACATATTTTATAATGGAGTTACTCATAAAGTATTGATTTATATAAGTTAATTGAAAAAAAGTTATATCTTTAAAATGGTATATAACCTTTTCAAAACCTAAAAGATGTGTCACATTCTATGTTTTTCCTATTATTAGGAACAAAATAAAAAAAATGATTTTGTTTAGTTTTAAATGAGTTAAGGTGGTTAGACAGAAGAATTTTTTTATTCCAAAAATATCGTAGTAGAAAATTCCAATTTAATCATTTACTAGGAATAAACTTAGAAAAAAAAATGCATCACATTAAGGTATGAGTGTGTGTGTGTGTGTGTGTGTGTGTGTGTGTGTGTGTATTAAAAGTAAAATTATTTGGTTGTGATTAAGGTGGTTAGATATACCTCTACTTCTTATTTTTTCCTTATTTTTTTGTACTTTCACATTGAAAATCTAAATTTTGACCAAATAAATTATTATTTTTTATCAAAAGGGCTATAATTTTAGAAGCTACATTCAATTTACTATAGACTCTATTGTTACAAATTTTTGGTAGAAGGTTTAGAACTAGTTCTAGATTTCACATCAAAATGACTAACAATGATGTCCTAATTTTTTATTGCCATTTAAGGCCATAATTTGGCCCACCATGATCAAACACATACCCTAATAGAAATTTTGGTAGGGGATAATTTAATTTACTTACACCAAAAACTATAAAATATAATTATCTAGAAGATTCTTCCAAATTCTTTCCAACTATTATAAAACAAAAAAAAAATCTAAAAAACTTTGCCAGGTCAAGAAATCTCCTACAAATTCAACCCATTTTCAATAGTAACATAGCATAATCCACAACAGTCAAGTTTTTGAATACAACATCTTTTTGCTCAACAATAACTCTTTATGCACAAGAAATATAATATAGAAGAGACACAATGTCAGCATCAAAAGATGATACATTCAACCAAAAGTTCATAATGGATTTGTATCTCTATCACATTTTTGTAACTTTTGCAACTAGGGCTAAAATAGAGTTCTAGAGAGTAAATCCACAAACATAATGAATTGATAATTTGTTGATTGTAAATAAGCACAAGGATATGAAATAAAACATAAGAGAGAAAGAACGTAGAATTCTCATGAAAATATTTTACTAATTTTTGCTTTCTTTCTCTATGAAAAATATATTTAAATTCTTTTGAAGTTTTTCATAAGTGGATTTTGATGAAGTTATCATCGAAAGCAAGTAAAATTAATTTGGGGGCCACATTTTGCCTCTAGCTTGTAGATGGAGATTGCAAACCCTAGCTATCATACAAGAGAAGAAGGTCAAGGAAGGGAGTGTTTGGGAAAAGCAGAACATAATCTACTTCTTAAACAACCATGCTAAACTCTAATCTTTACATTTGGTATAGATAAAGACTTATAGAGCCGAGTTGCTGGTGTAGCAGAAAGTGACGACAAAGTGAAAAGGAGTGTTGTGTTTATAGAAGAGAAGGCATGAGCTTGTCAATGAGAGCTATGGGGAAAAAAGACTTAGTACGAGCTCATGTAAAAATCCACAATGGCTTCACCATTGGTCATCTCTAACCAAGATGGTGCCTAAAGATGTGTATTCTCTTTGTAAATCTCTCAATAACTTGTACAAATAAGTCTCTAGTAAATTTGTTTTAGATGTCTCTTGAAGGTTCTATAGTTTTTGTTCTTGTGGATTAGTTTCAAATCTTGATCTGTTGAAACATTCAAGACTAAAAATTCTTATTGTTTTTATTTATATTACTAGTAGTCATATTATTCAAATCAATATATTTAACTTATATTTTAAAATAAATTTTAAAAATAATAATGATATATATTTTTATCATTAGTTTATTAGTTTATAACTTTTAATATAGATATACTTTTAAATATTAAATTACCAACCATTTGTATATATGTAAAAAAAATTACTGTACAAACAAAATATTTATATAGTGTTTACATAATTTAAAAATTGTCTACTCTTAAAAGAGATGAATGATTACTTTATTGTCAATGATTTTGACTTATAAATGGTATAATATTTACCATAATTTTCTAGCAAAAATAGGAGGTAGATGATATCCCATTGTATTGACTTACTCTAACTCAAATCAAAACTTTTCAACATGCAATAAATGTTCACACACTAAGTTAAACACAAAGAACATCTTTTATTCTATATAAAACAAGAATCCATGTTCTATTTCCCACAAAAGGGAGGGACTCTAGATCCTCTAGAGCTCTTGTTTTGTTGGTGGATTTGTATATAAAATGGATTTTGTTATTTCTTTTTGAGAAATTTTTTGCTTTCGTTGGTGAGGTTCATTGTTTTAAGATTCTTCGTTAATTTTTGGACCGTTCTTAAATATTATATAGTCAAGAAAAAAATTTGTTTGAAAGAAATAAGTCAACTTTGATAATTTAACATAAAGACCTTCTTTAGAATTATAGGATCCCCTCTCCTTGGTGGAGGCTCTTTGGTTTGGAAACTTACCCCCTCAAGTGATTTCACAATGAAGTTAGCTTATCTTTGTTGTCTTGGGGGGAACAGGCCCAGGGATATTGGAGAAAGTTCTAGCACCCTTGAATCCTACCAAAGATAAATTTCTTCTGGTGGATGGCTTTACATGGGTCTATCATCTCTGTGGATAACCTCCAACGGAGAGGGTGTTAGCTAGCTAACTATTTCATTTTATGTGTCAAGGATGCTAAATATATTCCACACTTTCTGATCCATTTCCCTTTTGCCTTTGAGGTGTGGAGGGAGGTCCTTGCCTTATGGGAGGTCTAGTGGTGTGCTGATGGAGAGCTACAAAAATCTATTCACTAGGACGGTCCATCTTCCCACCCTTACCTTAAAAACTTATGGTCTATAATTCCCTCCTATGTCTCATGGAAAATATGGAAGGAGTAGAACAATAGAATTTTTAGGGAACAAGACACTACCAATTCTAGGGTGTCTCAACAAGTTACCAGACTTCTAAAAGAATGCAGTGGGATTTAGTGGTGGAAGCCCACCCCCACCCCCCAGACAGAATTGACATGAAATGGGCTTCTTCTTAGGATGTAGGCCCAATAGTGACACAATTTGACAATTCTAAAACTATTGCTAGAAAGAATATGGTGTGGCTTCCTCTCCCATGTCCCAGATTAAACTCAATATTGATGGTTCAACCACGATGGACAGTATTGCAGTGAGAGGCGTCTTACGCAATAGTATGGAAAATCTAGTGGTTACTTATAATGGAAACTACAAAGGGGACTCAAATAATGAAGTAGAAGCCTTGGCACTTCTATGGGGTTTGAGAATTGTGAGAACACATGGAATTAACAAGCTTGCCATTGAGGGGGACTCAATGTCAATTATTAAAGTTGTTAAGGGAGAGGGTCAAAGTAGCTAGTTGATCAAAGTGATAATTGAAAAAATCTACAAGTTGATGGAAGAGTGTCATGAGATCCACGTGGATCACATATATCATGAAAGGAATGGTGTGGTAGATGAGCTGACAAAATTTGGCCATAGTGTCATGCAGTTTATTTAATGGAGGACATGAGATAGTTTCCATCATCAACTCAAGTTATGATGGGAAGGGAGTGTAGTTACCATAAAGCCACATGAATAATCACAACAGGTGATAGGCCTTCAATTATCCATGTAGGCAGGAAGGAAAGGCTCTTTATGAAGGGATCATTTGACAATATTGCATGAGAATTCTTCTTAATGATTCACTTGTTGTGAGTTTTAATTGTTTCTAGAAAAGGATGAAGGGAGTGGATTTTACAACATGCAAAAAACTAACAAAAGATGATAATAAAGACATTTTGTTAAAATCCCACTCCATCTATAGTTGGCATTGAGCATTTACAGATGGAAAAGGATGATTAACACGTGCCATTGATGGATATTTTTTAGTTTTTGGGAAACCTTGCTAACTTATGAATTTTTTTCACTGCCTTTTCTTTTTAATATTGGGTGCAATTTATTTAACCTGTAGTAACTACCAAACCTGCAATAAGGTTATATCAAAAAATTTAGAGGAGTTGGTGGTCAAACTAGGAGATGGCATGGGCACTAGTGATCATATTGAACTTGTGGGAGTAGAGGCTTGCATCCATAAGAGTGAAGCTATGATGGTTTATCTATAGGAGGGTGGCTTATTACTGTTTATGGAAAGGATGACAAAACATGATGAGAACATCTCAATGTAGTTCTTCAATTTGTGGAATGATATGAAAGTGACAATCAATGGGATGGGTTTTGAAATTAAGGAAGAATTCATTCTGAAGGTTGGAGGGTTTGTCCAGGAAGGCAAGAACTAGTGCAAGTAGCCAAAAGTGAATGAGGAAACCAGTTTTCAAAATTTTTTCAAGTTTAAGGAGGAACTGATGTGAATGCATGGTGGGTTTTCAAGGGAAGACCTTCCTAAATAGTGGGATGTCATCTACTATGCTATTATGAGATACATTATCCTTAAGGATTAGTTTTAGGTTCTCTATTACTACCATTTTCTCATTCTTAACCACTTCAGAAACTCAAACCATATTTTCTTTCTATTTCTTTTATTGCATTCTATGGAAGGCTATATCTATAAGGCTAGGAGGAAAAAAGTGGATGGTAAAACCTTTTATCTCATCCACCAAGGGTTCATGAATAAACTATATATCTACCATCTTTCCCAAAACCTTCCACTTTTGGTCAACTGGCTAGCTTCTGTCACTCTCCATGTTTCCTTGGACCCTGGCCCTAGCCCCAGCCACAAAAAAACCAAGAAAACCCCTTCCCCTAAGGTTAAAATTAGCCTCATCGATTTAGATATGGACACTAGGAAGAGTAAGAAGAATGTCAAAAGAACTAGAAAATATGATGTAATAATAATGATAATAGTTGTAAGATGTATATTTTGTTGAGATGAAAAAATGGCGAGCTTATCAAAAAATATAGGCTTAGCAAAAAAGGAAGAAAACAAATGATTATATTTGAAAAATTCTAGCATTATCAATTGAGTAACAGGTATTTTCCCTAATAAGGCAAGTATAGATACATAAAAAATTATGATTTTCTCCAAATCTTGGAGTAATCGATACCCAAAAACAACTTATGTAAAAATCAGCAATAGATTTTCTATTTTATCTACAGTTTGGGAAGAAAGAAATGGACAAAGGAATGTAAAATTCAAATCCTTGGTAAAAATTCATGAAGCTAGGGTTAAGGAAATTCAAAAGATGTAGAAGAATCAGATCAATCATCTTACTAATTTAGAAAAAGATGGGCACGATTGGCAACAAGTGATAAAATGAAAGATCAGGAGGACAGTGTGTCAAAAGAAAATTATAAGCCTAGATCTTCAAAACACTGAGGAAGATGTGCAACTTAAACTTTAGAGGTTTTTTTTTTAGTAGAACAAAATATGGAAGGACTCTGACATTGATTAAGGATCTGACCATATCCAAGCAAAAGAATGAAGATCCTAGCCTTGGTAGTAAGCCTTGACTTGAAATTGTTTTAGAAGAAAATAGTATCCCCTTAGGTATTAAACATCATAGTAGGTCCTCTGAATCATTTTTCTATCTTTCCCAACACCCTTAAGAAAAGCCCAAAAGCTTATATTCCTCCTCATAAAAGAGAATTTGAAAACAAGGTTAAAGAAAAGTGCTTAGAGATATCTAACAATCATCCAACTATAGGAACCCTAAAAAATTAGAAAACACTATCTAGACATCCATATTATAAGTGACAGACATATAGGGGATAAATAGTTGGAGTGCTTAGAGTTAGGTGTATACACATACTAGAGTGGACCAGGAAAGATAATATCAAAACTAGTATGAAGATTAAAAAAGATTTTTTAGTATCAGGTAAGTATCATAACTTATTCTTATTGTTTATTGTATTTACATTGTGTAAGCAAAGATTTGAGGGAAAAATTGGTCTCAAATTCATCAACGTTATTCAGTAAAAATTTAGCTTGGGAACCTAATTGAAATGAAAATAATATTAGGAAATATTATGTATCTAATTGGATTGGATGTAAAAATATTCTGCCTAAACTAAACCATATACAAATCCTCATTAAAATTGGAAAATCACTAGGAAATTTGATTGGCATCAAATTAGATTTTCACATATCTAGTACTATCATGTTTTTAGTGGATGCAAAATTAGGTCTAAAGATATTTAATAAAAAGCTATCATAAGAAACAAATCAATATATGAACTAGTTTTCACAAAATTTGAAGGATTAATCTATGGATTCATTAAACCCAATCTCAATCTAGAACATAAAATCACAAATATTAAAGAGTTAATAAGCAACATCAAAATCATGAAAGAAAAAATAGAATATGGGATAGAAAAAGAAAGAGAAATTAAAAAGTTCACACAAAAATATACACAAAAGAGAGAAAGGAATTTAGGAAGAAGTATCAAAAGAGGAAGAAATAAAATAATGGAAGAGGCAGAGCGTAGAAATAAGAAAAGAGATGTCAGAACAAGAAGAGGTAATTCAAAAAGGTATGAAGGATTGAGAAGAGATGGAAAATGAGGTTCAAAAAATATTAGACACTCAAACTAAAATTACAACATTTAAATCGTTTGGATAATTTCAAGGAGAGAATGGCTTTTAAGAAGAGCTTGAAGACAACCTAAAGAATCTCAATAGACTAACCCAAGATATTCAACTCATGAAGAATGATATTAAAGACTAGATAATATTAGGAGATCAACAAGATAGAAAACATGGGAAAATAGACTTTCATGACTACAGAGAAGAGGAAGTTAACAATTCAACAAACACAAAAGAAGAGTAGAGGTGTCCAAATAGTAGAAGGGAAGAAGGAACAAGTAAGAAATTGAGAAAGGGAAATTAAAGCCAGGGAAATATTGAACTCTCAACTTAGATAAAAACTCAAGGAAAAAAAATCACGGCATATCGAGACAAAATTTGCAGAGTCTAACAAAGGAGAGATAGATTCAAGAAAAGGAGGATAAAGAAATCTTGAAGACAGTAATAAAGTCTAGACTAAAAATGATGAGATAGAAGAAAACAAGAACCATGATAGAACAAAAGCCATACAAGCTAAAGAACAAGGTCAAGAAGATATTGTACTTGCAACAAATTTAGTATGTTGGAGTAATGTGACCATCCAAAAAAAGACTAAGTAAATAATACTCAAATTTTAGTAAACTCCTGATAATGGGAAAGACCTCTTTGAAGATAGTAACAAAGAGGAACAATAGATATCTAAGGAAAGGAATGAATCAAAGGAATACTTAATACCAATCGAGGTTAACACCTACATTAAGAAAACAAACCTAGAAGATCAAAACAATTGTGAAGAAACTATGAATGAAGAGGATAGATATTTTAAAAACTATTAGATATGGGAAGAATTTGGGGTTCTAAATGAAACAAAACAAAATAATAAGGAAAATGATACAGAAAAATAGCTTGGAGAAAGAAAGGAATGAGATATTGAGGAAATAGAACTAGAAGAACAAATACTTAAGGAAGTAGTAGAAGAGGAGGAAGACGTGAAGGAGAACTAAACTCATATAGTATCAACAATACATAGTAGTATATGAAGAATCTAGGTATATCAATCAACTAGGAAGGTTTGTAGACCTCAAAGTGTGGTAAATAGAAAACAAACTGTGGAAGGAAATCACTCAAGGAATTGAGACCTATGGATGGGCAAGAAAAGGAACAGAAAATGATTTTAAAAAAATTAAAAGAAGGGAAGGGGTAGAGCCTTCCAATAGAACAATGAGGATCATGCCTTGGAATGCTAGGGGTCTTAATGCTCCTAGCAAAAAATTATTATTAAAACATAGCCTTAATTTATTAAGAATTAGATATAATATTAATTCAAGAAGGTAAGTTGAATAAAGAAGCAAGAGATAGATTAGAAAGGAAATTGGGTAACTAGAAAACAATATTTGTAGAATCAAATGGGGCATTAGGAGGTATAGGATTCATTTAGAATCCACAAAAACTAATACTAAATATAATGGTCACAAACAACAATTTGATGGGATGCAAAATAAAAAGTTTTAGAAATAATCTTCAAATTACTTTGATTAATGTTTATGAGCCTATCCAAACAATAAACAAGAAAAGACTATGGGATGAGATTAGTACTTTTATGGAAGAAAACCTTAGAGATAACTTCTTCATTGGAGGTGACTTTAATGCAATCTTAAATCTAGAGGAAAACAATGAGAGCTCATAGGTAGTAACACAAGTAGTTATAGACTTTAGATATTCGGCTGAAAAAAATAGTTTATTGGATATATCAACTAGCAATGGTATTTACACTTGGAACAATAGAAGAAAAGGATTCATTTACATAGCATAAAAAATAGATAGATTCTTTTTTGAAGGAGATTTAAGCAATATAGGCTTGGCACTTTAGTCATTTATTATGCCACATACAGGATCAGATCATTGCCCAATTATAATAGAACTAGTCAAACTTGTAGAACCATCTAGGAATCCATTCAAATGCAAAAAAATTGGTTCTTAGATAGAAAATTCATGGATAATATTAAGAAATGGTGGCAAGAAAGAAACTTTAAAGGATAAAAAAATGTAATGCTTTGTCTCCAAACTGAAAATGTGTAAAGATTTTTTAAAAAATGGAATAAAACACATTTTAATAACATGTTTTTAAAGGAAAATTAAACAAAAAAGAATAACTTAATAAATTAAATGAAGTCATCCAAAAGAATATGGATAATTTAAAATATAACAAAGAAAAATGAATTATTAGCAAAACAGGAAGATATATTAGCAAAAGAAGTGTTTTGGAGACAAAAGTCAAGGGAGAAATGGTTAGCAAAAGGGGATCGAAATACATAGTTATTTCATAATAATACCCTTAATCATAGATCAATAAATAGAATACTAAACATAAAATATAAAGAAGGGATTATAGAAGAATATCCCTCAAAATAGCAAAGTTTTTTGTGGATTATTATAAAGACATTTTAAATAACTTTGACTGTTCCAATCAAATAACACAAGAAAAGATGTTGAAAGTAATTTCAAAGCTGATAACTCTAGAAGAAAACCTTTTGCTAAATGAACCCTTCACTTTAGAGGAAATAAAAAATTCTCTTTCAATCTTAACCCTGAAAAATCACCAGCACCGGATGGCTTTCAAGATTTTTTTATTTATTTTTTAAATGTTGGAAGATCATAGGAGTGGAGCTTTGGAAGGAAATAAAAGTGCCAAGAAATGTAGGATCATTATTATTAGAGATTAATCCAACCTTTTTGAGTTTGATACCCAAGAAAATGATCTCCAAAGAACCTGAAGACTTTAGAACTATAGTGCTATGTAATGCAATATACAAAATCATGTCCAAAGTATTAACATATTGTCTCAAAAACATTCTTCCAACCCTCATTTCATAAGAACAAACTAGTTTTGTCCTAGGGAGATCTATCATAGATAATTTGATCATTCATGAAACCATTCACTCAACAATTAGGAACAAGGAAGCATGTATGCTCATGAAATTAGATATACAAAATGTGAATGCTGAGAAATTAGAAATGTTCTTTCTCAGCACATCACCTAAAATGGAAGATTGCATTTTTAATTTAATAGGATATAGGAAGCATTCATTTCCATGAAAATATTTAGCTATATACATGGAAAAACAGGAAACGAAAACTAAGACTTGGAGCACTATCTTGGACATAATCAATGAACAAACAAAAAGATGGAAAGGAAAATGGTTAACTAAGGATTGAAGAGTGATAAAAATCAAAGCTATTCTTTCAGCTATTCCTACATATCAAATGTGATGTCTCTCACTACCTAAAAATATCAATAAAAAAATAGAAGGGAAACTTATAAACTTCTTTAGGAGTGGAATAGAGGATAAAAAAAAATCTGCATTAATTAAATGGGAGAAGATTTGTAGACCAAAAGAACTAGGTTGTCTAGGTATCAAGAACTTTATCTAGCAAAATGAAGCCTTAGGAGAAAAACTAGTTTGGCGAATGCATCAAGAGAGAGGTAGTAAGTGGGATAAAATTCTATACAACAAATATCTTAATGTAGAAGACCCATCCTCATTGTTGAGAATCGTAAATACACCTAAGGGATCAAAGGTGTGGAACTTTATGATTTAGTGTTGATATTTGATTATTAAATATCTAACTTGGGATATTATAGGGAGAGGGGAAGAAACCCTATTTTGGGAAGATTCTTGGGATGGGCTTCCCACTCTCGACAATCTGAACATTACTACAAAAATTTAAAATACTTTAGTAAATTCATGGTAAAAGGTAGCTAATTATAAATAGTTGAATAGGGTGAATGGGGAGGATATATGGTCATGGAAATCTCTAGAAGGTACATAGGCCTATCCTCTAAAGAGAAAGATATCTTAGATCAAATTCTCAAATAGAGAAAGGTCAATCATAAAGATAGAGAAGACAAACTCGTATGGGGGCCTCAAAGGATGGTCGGTATAGGCTAAAGAAAGGGTACAACATTATAATCAACTCCCAAAGATGGGAAAAGATTAATATGCATATTGAATTATGCTACCTGATCAAGCTTGCTTGCCAAAGGCATGTATCTTTTTATCGGAAACAACCCAAAAAGTATTCTAAGAACTGATAGATTTTGAAATATGGAATTTGAAGGCCCTTTGAGATGTAGTTTATGCAAAGAAAATGAGGAGACAACATAAGACCTTCTTTTTCAATGCTCCTATGTGAAAGAATGTTGATATTGGCTTCATCAAAAGCTAAATTGGACCTCTAATATAACTAGGAACCTAAATAGCCATCTAATTGGATGGCTTGACAATAATAATTCCAAGATTTATAATAAATTATGGAACATGTCTCCATCTATTCTAATGTGGGAGATCTAGAAAGAATAGAATAGGTAGATATTTAGTGGTACTAAGATTAGAACCACTTCTTTGCTTAATAAAATAGAAGAAAACATAGCATAAGTCATGAATAGTCATTTAAGAAGATCAATTAAAGAAGAAAGAACTTTTAACGAATGGGATGCTTTACTAAAAGAGAATTGGGTCAACCTTATCAATCCTCCATTAGTCTATCATAAGAAAAACTAGAAAGCAAGGGAAGAATGTAGATGGGAACCACCACCATATGGGTGGAAGATATTAAACTTTTATGGACCATCAAGAGGAAACTTGAGTATGGCAGGCATAAGATTGATTATATGCTCTAATTTTGGAAATTGGATTATCAAGAGAGTCAAACCATTAGGAATCACAACCAATCATATGGTAGAACTAGAAGCTTTCCAGGAAGGACTTGGACTTGTTAGAATCTAAAAAGATTAATAACCTAGAAAAATAGTGCAAAGAATATATATCTAAAATGTGAATGCAAATGATACTAAATCAAAATAGTAACATAGAGTTAGTCTCGAAGAGAGTAATGCAAATACTGGAAGCAAAATAGCATTAAGAGGATGCAGAAGAAATAGATCACAAATACAAGCTAGGTAGCATGCTTATATAGACTAGGAAGAGGGAGGAGGTGGCAACACTGACTAATGAGGAGCAACCATCTTTCAGACTAAAGATAGCAAAGTACCTTCCTAAGATAGCTAATGGATGCTCACATGTAGGAAGGTGACACCTCGCAACCACTTTCTAAATAAGACATGCTTTATTAACCTAAGAAAGATTATTAAAAGTGTAGGAAAAAACTAGCAATTTATGGAAAAATAAATAAGCCACTAGGAAATAAAAAACTACACTAACACCCCCCATAAGTGAAGCTTAGGTGGATGTAGAAATGGGTCTTGACAAGTCAGGCTTGATGAGGCACCCATGTACATAAAATTCCCCCAAAAGAGAGAGAAGAGACCCCCAAAAATAATCAAGACTCTAAGTGAGATAAAGAGCCCCCCCCAAAAGATGAAGCATCTTGTACCCCCAACAAAGCTTGCAAATGAAGGAACTTGCTCTCAGTGAAGGGTTTGGTGAATATATCAGAAACCTACTTAGAATTTAGATAATAGTGAAGGTCGATGACATGACCATGGATGAGCTCCCAAATGTAGTGCATGTGGATCTTGCTATGTTTGATCTACTAACGATGGACTAGATTCAGTGAGATCTTAATTGCACTCTAGTTGTCACAAAATATGACTGATGGTTGTTTGATCTAAATACCAAAATCAATGAGATGTTGAAGCCAGATGTCCTCATTAGAAGCATTCAAAACCCCTCGATATTGAGCCTTAGTAGAAGATAGAGCAATAGCATATTGCTTCTTGCTCAACCAACAAATATGACCAAAACTAAGTGAGAAGCTATAACCTGAAGTAGACTTGCAATCCTAAGAATCACCTGCACAATCTAAATCTATTTAGCCCACCAAATCAAGCTCAATACCTACTACATAGTGAATCCCATAACTATGAGAACCCTGAATGTAGTGAAGGATCTGCTTTGCTGCTTTCCAGTGTAGCTCATGAGGCTCCTGCATGAATCAAGAGACCACGCCTACAACATATGATATGCCAAGTCTTGTATGAGTCAAATAAATGAGACTCCCTTAAAGTTGGTGATACAAGGTGCCATCAACTAGTAGAGAAGACAACTGAGCCTCAAGTTTGACTCTAGAAAGAATAGGAGTTAGAGTAGGCTTAGAGTTAGCCATATGAAACCTTGAGAGTAAATCTAGAGCATGCTTGGATAGTGTGATGGTGATCATGGAAGGAGACTAAGAAATATCAATCTTGACAAAGTAATGCAACAAGACCAAGTTAGTTATCAAGAAAATGTCCTTAAGGGAAACTTTAATAGCCTTAATGGTAGGTGAAGAACTTCCTATGATCAACAAGTCATCAACATACAAAACCAAAAATAGGAGTGAATCACCCTGTTGCAGAATATTGACATTAGGATCAGAATGGCATCAAGTGAACCCAATTGATAGAAGAAAGGAGTCCATCTTGGTATACCAAGCCCAAGGAGCCTATTTGAGGCCATAGAGAGACTTTCAAAGATGACACACAAGTGAGGAATCTTGAAGGAAATCCTATAGTTGCTCCATGTAGATCTCTTCATGAAGGTCATCGTGAAGAAAAGTACTCTTCACATTCATCTAATGTACTTCTGAATGATTAGCTATGATAATGGCAAGAACAAGTCAAATGGAATTCATTAGGCAACTAGCACAAAAGTCTCATAGTAATCGATCCCAAGAACCTAGGAGAATCCTTTGGTGACCAAGTGAGCCTTGTGTTTGTCAACGAACTCATCTATTGCAAAAAAAAATTGATAGATCCACTTACATTGAACAAATTTTCTTCCCTTAGGAAGAGGGAAAAGGTCCCAAGTGTGGTTCCTCATCAAGGAACTGTACTCTTCCTGCATATTTGTATCCCACTCAAGAATACTAGAAGCCTCATGAAATAATTGTGGATCTGAGGTGGTAGTAATGAAGACATGCGGAGCATGCTAGAATTGTGAACAAGTCTGCCTAGTGTCTAACGGATCCCCAACCCAATCTCCTATAGACTACAAGGTTTTTCTAACCCAAAGTGGACTAGAAGATGGAGAATCTAGAGGAAAATCATCAACGTATGAATGATGACAAGGAGAGGAAGGACGCGGTCCTCTGAATCACTCTCTGGATCAAAAGTGGAGGTAGAAGACTGCTTAGGTGAATCAGACTCATTAGAAGATCTATCATGTATTCCAACTGACTCTAATGTCAAAGTAGAAGGAGTTGGAGAAGTGATAGAAAGGGAGCTAGAAGGTCCCTCCTCAAGCTGAACACTCCTCTCAATGAACAACTCATGTGTAGTAGGGTGGAGCAAAAAATAACCCTTCACACCATTAGGATAACCTACAAATATGCAAGGTTTGCTCTATGAATCCAAAGCCTTGTGTTTCTCTACAAGAATGTGGCCCATGCATGAGAGCCAAAAACTCTAAAGTGCTTAACTAATGCTTTCCAACAGTTATAAGCTTCAAAAGGAGTAATTCCCTTCAAGGTTCAATGAGAAACATGGTTCTAGATATAATAAGCATAGTTAATGGCCTCTACCCAATACCATGGTGTAAGAGATCTAGAGTGAATGATATAGTTTTCCATTTCCTTCAAGGATCTATCCTTCCATTCTGCAACACCATTTTTCTGAGGATTGTATGGAATTGAATGTTGTAAATCAATCCCCTCTGAAGTGAAAAATCTTTCAAACCAATGGTTGACATAGTCACCAGCATTATCTATGTGCAAAACTTTGATGACTTTCTTAGATTTCTTCTCTACAAAAGTTTTGAAGTCCTAAAAATGATCAAATACCTTTGACTTCTTTTTGAGAAAGTACACCCAAGTATATAAGAAAAGTCATCAATGAATGTGAGGACATATCAGGCCCTGCTAAAAGAAGGATGTTGAAATGGACCAACCAAATCACTATGAACTAACTCTAGTATCTATGGAGCTCTCCATGCCTTATTTTTGTCAAAATTTTCCTTAGGATGCTTACCAAGAATGCAACTTAGGCAAACATTTCCTAAGAATTGAACTGACGGAAACCCTATGACCATGCTTTGCTAGTTAAGCTAATGCAAGTAGCACAAGTTAAGATGCCCAAACCACTCATGCCATAATTTACTTAGATCATTAAAGTGAGTGATCCAAAAAGTCAAAGGAGGATCAAGAACAAAGTGAGAAAATAGATAGAATCATGACTGATGATTTACTCTACCAACTACAACTGTAGAATCATTGTGAAACTCATGTATCTCCACTAAATCAGGAGTGAACTCAACTCACTTGCCTGAACCTATGTGAGTGATATATTATACTAATAGGATATTAGTTGATAATAAGGGTACACAAAGAACATCATGAAATGTGTCATCCCCCACATCAACAGACTCTCTCCCACAAACCTCAACAGAAGTGTCATTACCCATCGAAAGAGAAGGCATAATACATGGCTCCAAGGATGCAAGTTCTTCCTTAGATGAATCCATGTGGTGTGAAGCACCTACATCAAGAACCCAAGTGGATGGTGATGAAGTAACTACAACAAGGGCCTTGCACTTTCCTTTCCCCTTGTTGTTTTCTTTTGCCATGTTAGACCCTTCATTCAAAATTTTTTTGATAGACTCGGGAACACTGATATTATTCTTCTCAAGAATGTGTCTCAAGTGATCAAGTTGTTTCTTCAAACATTTATGTTCATCATCACTAGGTCTTATACAATAGGCACATTGGACCTTTTCTTTCTTAGGTTTATTGCCCTTGGAAGATGGTGTATCAAAAATTGCTTTTGAAGAAACCAATATATGATCCATCTTCTCCTTGCTATTCTTTTGTTTCTTGTCCTTACTATTATTGTTACTACTTTATCCTTTTTGTTCTTTTGTGCCTTGGTTGGTAGTGAAGGCATGTCACTTAGAGGACTTAAGAGTGCCCATCTAGATTAGCTTGTCCTATTTTCAAGTGAGATTGATAGGAAAATCATCAAAAGATGGCATGGTGAATTGAGTACCAAGTGTACCCTTAGTAGCATAGAAGGTAGAGAGAAACATAGAATATTCTAAACTCAGCTTAGAGAGAATACTAAGAATCAATTGCTCATCTTGCTTTTCAATTTCACATTGTTTTTCCTGTAGCTTTAGTGACTTCAATTTAGTGAAGAAATCCTGGATTGTGTTGAAATTGCCTAGACTTAAACTAATTAGTTCATTTTCCAACATATGACCCCTCATTGAATCTTGTGTGCCAAATAGTGCTTTTAGCTTTAACCATATTTCATTTGGTGTATCCAAAGATTCAATGTGAAATAGCAAATAAGCATAAACAGACAAACACAATGTTCCATATGACTCATCACATTTTTTAAACCACTTAGGCTTATCTTCATCTTTATCAAGTTCCGTTTCAAGTCCCATGATGAAGAAATGTAGAGAAGAAATGGGAAAAAAATAGCCATGACAATGCACCACCCTCCCCTCCCCCGCCCCCCACTTTTACTCAATCAAAGAACCCCCCTCAAAGAAATATTATTTGGCACTTTATTTTAGTATGTTTACAACTACCACTAGCAAGAAATAAAGAGTGGTCTTGATTTCAATGCATTACAAAACCCTCATGAAGAGCATATGCTAAAAGTGAAACTTGGGCATAATAATCAAGGAAACAAATATCACCACTATGATCTACTCAAAAAGTAATGCACTTTCTAAAAAAGAATCACCTCAATACAAGGTTGTATGAGAAAGTTATAATCCTCTAAAGTTTCCAAAATGATAACTATGCACAGTCACAGCCGAGATCTATAATTTCTAAAGAATTTATGTACAAAAATAAAAAACAACTCCACTAGTGGATAGAGCATGAAAAAATAGCCAAGGTCATAGTAAGAATCATCAAAATTAGAGTCTGTATGAGTAAGAACGAGGCATTTGAAAATTACGTTCAAATCTGTGACTATTAATAGAGAGGGGTACAACTATAGCTTTTAGTGCTCAATTTTAAAAAATATACAACTTGCATGCAAAAACTAAAATATACCTAAATATTCTTTTGGTGTTGGGAACAAAACCCAAAAAGCATTTTTCTTGTTGATGTAGAAAAGATGTAGTTGTAGTGTAAATTATATGCCTTTAACAATAAAAAACCACTCCAAAAACTAAGAAACGACCCTAGCAACCAAAAGATGACATGAAAATGTCAAATCAGGTTCCTAAGTCCATCAATGGTATGCTAGAACTTGCAATATTTATTGAAAACTTCAAATATGCAAGTTGATCATCAGATTTGAGATTGAAACCCCAGAGATTCAAAACATTTTTGTCAAACATTTTTTATTCTCAAGATCATCCAAAGATGCAAGAGAAGAACATACTTCATTTTTTAATAAACTACAAGAAGATTTACTAATCCCCCTGAATCTATGGAATAAGGAAACTAAAATATGCTCTTGCACATATAAAAACTTTGATACCGTGTTAGAATCTGAAAAGATTGTGAACCCAGAAAACTAGTGCAAAGAATAGATATTTAAATTATGAATGCAAATGATACTAAATCAAAATACCAACATAGAGTTAGTCTCCAAGAGAGTAATGCAGATGCTAGAAGAAAAATAGCATTAAGAGGATGCAAAAGAAATTGATCACAAATACAAGCCAGGTAGCATGCTTATATAGACTAGGAAGAGGGTGGAGGTGGCAACACCGACCAATGAGGAGCAACCATCTATCAAACTAAAGATAGCAAAGTATCTTCCTAAAATAGCTAATGGATGCTCACATGTAGGAAGGTGACAACTCGTAACCACTTTCTAAATAAGGTATGCTTTATTAACCTAAGCAAGATTATTAAAAGTGTAGGAAAAAAATTAGCAATAGAGAGAAAAATAAATAACCCACTAAGAAATAAAAAACTACACTAACATGAGCTTTCAACTAGGAATAAAGAGACTAATTGTAGAAGGGGATTCTCAAATCATTCTAAATGCTCTAAGAAAAAGGAAGACTCTTAATTGGAAAATGAACTCAAAGCTTGAGAATGTACTTAGCCTCATTGATAAATTTGAAGAAACTAGAGTTCAACACGTATATGGGGAAGGTAATACAAAAGCGAATCTTCTAGAAAACAAACATGTAAGGTATGTGTAGGATCATGGTCAACCAAACTATACCCTTAAGTGGCAATTAAAAATAACCAAATCAAGGTTATGTCAACTTGATGTACAAATTTCAACTTGTTATGAACTTTCTATCACAAAGCTAATAGAAAAGAATCTCTAGGAAATTGAATTTTGTTTCTAAACTACTAAGCCTTATTTAAAAATAACAAAAATTGATTGGTCAATTTTTAAAATTTTAATGCACTAGTAAAAAAAATTAGGAAAAAAGTAAGAAGTAGACGTATTTCTAATCACCTTAAGAAAAATCATATGATAATATCTTTTAGTAAGATTATAGATATAAGAATTCGAATCATTCATAGATGTGACACATATATTTGAGTATTTTTATTCTAAATAAAAAATTATTTATTAATTTTCTACTATAGTATTTTTGGAATAAAAATATCTCATGTCGGACTACCTTGACTAATTCAAAACTCTACAAAATTAAAAAAAATTTCTCCTTATCGTAGAAGAAGCATAGAATGTGGTGCATCTTTTGGATTTTAAAAATGTTGTACCATTTGAAAGTTATACTTGTTTCTAAATTAGTGTGCCAATCAAGACTTTATGCATAACTCCATTAGAAAACAAGTAATAATTACTTACTAAATTCATAATTTGACAAACAATACAATTATGGAAAACTAAGAACATTTGTAAGAAACCCTTTTCATTTCATCAAATTTGGTTGAAAAAAAAGTTGTCAGAGCTACATGTTTGAAGTAAAAAACACACAAGAACATACCAAAAATACTTTTTCGAGACCTTTTTTAAGTTGAATATGTAGAGTTTCTATCCAAAGATATAATAGGTCTTATAATGGTATTAGTTTTTGGGTTTGATATCAAGATGGGTGGGGAAAAAGTTGGAATAGATTTTGAAATGTGTTTGGGGCATTTCAAAACTAAATAATTTTTAGGTCACCACTTATTAGCACACCATGATTCTGCACATACCCTATGGAAGGAGAGGACTTTACTACTCAAGCAATGGATAATCATCTTTGACATTTATTTTTTACCCTACTCCTTATCTTCTTCATCTGATTAAGTCTTAGACTTTGGATTATTTTTTATGCTTCTTCTGGTTCAATCTTAGCCTCTTTTAGGAAGGTTAAACTTAATTATAAAGATAAGACAAGTGTGCTAGGATAAGGGAGGGACATCATAAATAATAATTGTAATCATCAATAATCAACCTTAAGCATTATCTTAAGTAGGTTTATTCTCTCAATATCTAGAAACTTCTAAGTTACAGTACTCGAAGGAAGAAGGGCTTCATCAAATGTTTGTTCAGGCCTTTCTTTTATTTCTCTCTACTTGTTGTCATAGGCTCTCTGCAAGGTGTCTAGTTTAGGTGAACATAGGAGGCTTCATTTTTTTGCCATTTTTTGCCTTTTTTGACTATCTCATTATTCTACACACAAGAGGCCCATACAATGGCTTTCACAAGACCTGTCAAACATGAAAGATGGAATAGGATTTTAAACCCCACAGATAATATGTCTAGAGTAGTTGTGAATAGGGTTGTTAGTGCATTATTCTTTTTAGTTAGTTGGTTTTGGGTTCTAGATCTACTGGAATATGTTTATTTGAGTTTCAAGCCCATAGAAAAGCCTATTTTCTCTTCATCATAAACAAAATAATTAATTTTTTTTTCTCAATTCTTACAAATTTTGGAATAAGTTTATGTCAAACCTTTAAAAAATTTATTTTAAGGAACTTCACACAATATGTTCTATTTAAAAATTTGTATGACTTTGTTCATCCTCTCATCTCAATGCAAATTGACCATAGATGAAGCCTTATATGAATGTATAATAAAGTAAGGGCTTATAGAGAATTGAAGGAAAAGTGAGAAGACTAAGGGAAATAACCAAGGAGGTTGCTAAATAGACGATAAAAGGGACATAAGTTATGAATTAAATGTCTAGAATCCTATCATAGGCTATCAACACAAAGATATAAATGGAACTAGGAGTGAAATATTGTACATTAGAGTATTAGTGCTTAATCTAGCTTTTCTATAGTGTAACACCCTACCAAGGGATCCAAAAGGACTAACCTAAAGTTTTACTAAGTTTTCCAAACATTTTTTCTTTTTTAAAGATGATATATAAAAATAATAATAAAATAGTGGAAGCAATAACATACAATCATATATAAGCAACTCATAACAGATTACATTCCTTAAGGATCCCAAGACGTTGAATCACATTTAAATTTAAATAATACTAAGTCTAATAAATAACACATCCACATAAAAAGATAACTACAAGTTCAAATCCATTTAAATAATATGCATTTGTTTCAAATGCCACTTGGCATTAATTCAAAATGCACAATCATCCACTGTACATGTCACAAGGTATGAAAGGCTGAAAGAATATACATCATATAAAATAGATTACATCATCCCTTTAGGATCCATGATAAAAAATACATTACAATAAGTAAAAACATCCATCATAATAGACAAAGATAGAATTAAAGGAAATGTAGAACAAGGAACTCCAGCCATGGCATCAACGGACAGATCTCAATGGTAAAAGTGAAAAGCACTACCACCTGACCTTATGGTAACTTAAAAAGGTCCACTCCCACTATGCTGAGGAGATAGTCTTAACTCCCAAATAGGATAACAATCCCAAAATAAAAAGTAATACCTAGGTCAAGAAAAACCCTAAAAGTAATCTAACTCAAAGGTTCCATGATAAAATGCCATCTAAACCCAAAGGCTACAAGACACATAGGGAATCTATAATGCTAGTGGGAAAGTGTCACCACACAAGTCAACACTAGGGTTACCCAACTAGTCTTTTAATCCTCTAGCCCCCTAGTGATTCTATGGGGCACTAGTGTCCTTTCATACTAACAAGGCATAGTAACGATGCATGGTCACAATGAAGTGTCCTCTCTACTCCCATCCTAGTATGTACTAACACTCAAGGAAAGACAAAGACTCTTATTTGGTTTATTTTACTCTCATTTATTGTAGTGTTTTTACTTATTAACTACTTACAATGGGTTACCTCTTAGCCTCTTTAGGGCCTCAGCCTCCATTGCAAGCCACTTCCCAACTTAACATACAAATAACCTATCCTAAGCTCAACAAAGCAGAAAGAATCTCAAAAGACCAAAACCCATACATTAGTTCTCTAAACAAGCAACTGACAAGTATAGAAATCACTTAGTCAAAGCACAACATCACAAATATGATCATCCTAATAGGACTATTCCAAGAAAGTACACATAAGTCAAAACATAACATCATATATAATCACAAAAATAATACTTCCTAGCCTCTGGTAAACATATTAGGACTAGTCAACAAACAATGTAACTCAGTTTTGTTTGATTTTGAAGACACATAGTCTGAGTTTAGAGTAAGGTTTAAGTTTCAATTTCATTGTATCTTTTGAGTCTAATAATGTTTTACTATATTCCCTATATAACTTAACCCATTTTCACATTTAAATATGAATATCTCATTACCATAAACTCACAAAACAAACATTATCTCTACAAAGATCTTAAAATTTTAAATAATAATTATTAAATAATTAGTTGGCAATCATTTAATATTATTAAAGTTTAAATAGATAATTCCCATAATCAATTTCTTTTATAATGTTCCATCAATAATTAATTAATTAATAACTTAATTAATTAATTATTAATTGTTTATAGAAATTATTTTAATAAAAACCTAAATGAATTAACATATTTTAATAATTTAAAAAAATTATTAGTAAACATATTAATAAAACATCTTAAAATTAACTATTAATTAATTATAATTTAACTAAATTAAATTGTAAATATCTAAATCTTAAATTTTAATTAAGTTTAAATTTAAATAAATTAAATATAACATAAATTAAATTTAAAATAATTTAAAATTAAAAAATACAATTATTAAAAAGAAACAACGTTTTTAAAGGCCTGCCAACTTGCAAACCCTATGGTCGTAGGTGATATTATTATTGCAGGTAGTAGTACATAGTACTACTACTGCGTGCAACGGTAAGACCTATCAGGCACAACCTTTAATGGCTGCAGGTACGGTGGGGTGTGGGGATTGGTGGCTCTACCCCACTTTATTCAATTTGTATTTCTTTTTTTAAATAAAATAACACCCCCCCCCCCCCCCCCCCACCTTTTTAAATGAAATTTGTCTCTTCAATAAGACACAATAAATATTTTGTAATATTCTTATATATATATACAGACTTTTAACAAAGTTTATGAAAATACTCTAATAGGGAAAATCTGATAAATTGGTCAAATTTATATTCTAAAATTTTGATTTCTTTTCAAAACCCTTCCCAACTAAAATAATAACTTTTTAATCTATAGAACAAGGGTTTTCTAATGTCTCAATTCTCATAATATAGATAGAATTCGATATGAATATCAATATAAGTCACAACTAAAGATTCATTTTAGAAGAAACTCTGAAAATAGACCTAACAAATATGATGTAGATAGGAATTTTGAAGAACATAATTCATTGTGTGAATAAAACACAAGATTCTACCTGAATCTGATGCTAATATGCAACCGCACAAAGAATGTGAGAAACTTCTCTTTCCTCTAAAACCCTTCTCTCTAAAAATCCTTCTCCAAAATCCCTAGTCCCTATGAAATGAAATCTCAACCTTTGATAAGGAGTTCTCCCCTAAATTTGGGGCACTGATTGTGCAATCACGTGAGGGAACTTGTTGATCACAGTATTCTTAATCTTTAGTTACTTTTTGGATATTCATGCACACTTTTTGAAACCTAAAATATCTTATTTAAATTAATTTCTTTCTCTCTTTAATTAATTTTGGAAGCATTTTTTAAAAACAATATTTATTAGCTTAAGTAATAATAATATTTAGCATTTATTGGAAAATGATCTCCTAAATATATTATTATTAAATTAAATAAATATTATTATGCTCTAAAATTATAACTATAAATTTCTCTTTAAATTTTATTATTCTATTTAATTAATTTCTCAATTAATTAAATATAATCAAATATTGAAATTATCTTAATAATTTTCCTTTAAATAAAATATTTTAATTAAAAAAAAATCAAAAATGTGTTTCACCGAAAATGCCAAAAAAAGCAGATAGCAGTTCAGCAATTTTTTTAAAAACAAATGACAAGAGGACTTCAACACAACAATCTTCAGTGGGTTAAAAAATATCAAGATACCCCTGAGTAGTTCCCTCCTCCAAAGCATGTTCAAAAACCAACCCTATTCCAAATCTTCATTATTATGATGGGAAGAGGATTTAGACATGACGCATAGGAAGCAATGTCCTGCCTCTGAAACCCAAACCTCCCAGTAGATATTCGATAGAAATTTCAAACCATTTTGAAGTGCTTAGTGAATATCATGAATTGGAGAGCCCCAATTCAAATCGGCTGGTTGAAATCAAAAGGCTCTCCTAGATTGTTCATTGGTTTCTCTGGCCAGAGAAGGAGACAAACCTGTTCATGGTATTAAGGAGAATGGTAGTAAGCTCTCGAATGCATGTATCCAGAAACTATAGTCGTATGCCCATTAGAGGTTAGCCAATAGAGTTAAGGACAATTTTCATGGTGATTATTCTTTTCCTAGATCTTCATTTACTCAACCCATTATTTTTTCAATGACCAACCTCAATAACCAAATTAGGGTTTTCAATCTCACCAAATATTCAAGCTATAGTAAGCATAATTCATCCTCGTAGCATATAGGGCTTCACTTCCAAAACACCATGAGCCAATCTTGTAAGATCCATCCTAGGAGGTAAGATCCCTCAGTTATGTCACCTCCCCATGGCTCACCCTGCTCCTACATCCCACCCCATCATATATCCCCTATTGCCAACCCTTTAGGTGTGAATCACTCAGCTTCCAAATTATCACCTATTTCTCATTCTCCCAGCCCTAAAGATAAGTTTATTACCATCAATAGCCAAGCCAATGAAGAGCGATGGAAAGAGTGTCAAAAAGTGGGTTCATTTGCATATTGGAATGGTCCAAAATGTGAACTAATCAACCTTAGCAACTAGTTAGAAGATTATTGCAAGAAACAGGTAAGCATTTCTCACCTCTTTGATAGAATAATATACTTGCATTGCAATGATGAATTTGCTGAAAAGGACTTTCTTTATGTTTCTAATTGCTTTTTTAAAGGTTATGTGGAGAGATTTTTTGGTTGGTCTCCAAACTATAAGGAAGGAATGTTAGACTTTGCTATTCCAACTTGGTTTAGCATCCAATCCCTTTCTTTGGAAATCCTTCACCTAGACATCATTAAGGAAATAGTGTCATCTCTAGGTGAATCGATAGGCTTAGATTCCTCCTTTGAACTCTGTAACAACATCAACCTACTTATCAAATACAAGGCTAATATTATTGAATCTAACAAGATTAAAATTAAAACTAATAGAGCAACATACAGTTTAAAAATCCACAAATATGAAGCCAAAATAACAGAAACCATTAGACTAGATAATGATAAAAAAAATTCTATTCAACACATTGCAACTAACTGCTGACCTCAAAAGAACATTCCCCATTATAAACTTTAGAAATCAATAAGAACAACTAAAAGCTCCTATGCAAAAGAAGGAAGCAGCTCAGGCTCACTAAGACATCTCAAAAATTAAGATTCAGATCCAAGAAAATGGGGGAACAAGCACTAAAATACCTGAAAGGATTACTCCATTGTTAGATCCTAAACATAACCTACCCCAAGCACTCAAAGAGAGATAGAAGAAAGTCCCAAAGGAAAAGCAAGAAGATGAATAGTTAATATAGAAAAAGGAAATTGGATAGGACTAGGACTCAACAAAGGAAAAGTAGATGATATAGATATCAAGCAAAACAAGGGTGCAAGTCCTCTTTTAAATCTGCAAAGGATTGGTTTGAACCATAGAGCCATAGATTCCAGCACAGATGGTAGAAATGGGCAAAGTGATATGATCAGTAGTAGGGAAGGAAGAGACATCTCAAGGGAAACCAAGAAGAACAAGAAAAGAAGTCCTTCAATCAAAGGGAGAGAAATTGGAGATACAACCTAATAAGGAGGCACTAGATTTGGAAGTCAAAAGCATATAGGAAACATAAAACATCCTTCTATTCGATGGGACAAATCGAGGAAAAGGGATGACTATGGAATTAGATGAGGAGGTGGAATCTCCTTAGGAGTATACATTAAAAATAGGGAAGATACAATAACTACTAATGAAGAACCAATCAAATGGTGTTCCAAATTTTGGCAAACACCACCAGCCAAACCAAAATTGATAGATCTCTTTGGCAATAATAATAAGGAGAAGAGAAGTGATCAATCTAAAATAAATAGATAGCTAACACAATATTTTCAAGATTTCTTATGCAGAGACTCATTCAGGGAGGAAGAACTAGAAAATTGGTATCTAGACAATGCTAAAGAATATAATCTAGAATCTTTAACTAAGGAATTAATTGAAGTCTTCAACTATGAGAACATTGACAAGAGTAGTGAAGCATAAAAGGAGAGTTTGATTTAGAAAGTTCTAAAACTAGGAGGAGACAATTATACCTATGAACATCTAAGAAGAAACTTATTAAAAATTGAAGGGGAAGACAAAATTGAGGAAACATTGCTAACTAGGGATGCACCTCTAGAGATTTTGCAAGACATAGTCCTTGGAGAAATTGAATTTAGAAGTTATAAATTTATCGAGGAAAAAGCCATAGATGACCACCTGAATATAGCAAAGTAGCTATTACAGGAGATGGTAAATGAAGAAATGGATGGCAAAGAAGTCAATCAATCATAAATTGCTTTAAGGGCACAAGCAAACATAGAATAGCTGGGTATTCAGATGAATCAAGAAGGACTGAAATCCCCTCAATATGGTAAGGTCAAATCCAAAAGAGGTAGAAAATCCCTCAAGGAACTCAAAAAATCAGATGGTTAGGCCAGAGAACAACAAAAGATCAGTCAACTATTCAATTCAGGGAAGGGGAAGTTCCTTCCCAAGGAAAGATGAAGATAACCACATGGAATGCTAGGGGCTTAAATGCCACTAGTAAGAAAAGATTACTAAAACAAAATTTAAAATCATTCGAATCTAAAATTATTTTAATTTAAGAAACTAAGTTAAATAAGGAAGAAGGTACTAAGTTAGAAAAGAAATTAGGGAGTTGGAATACTACCTTCCATGAATCTAAAGGGGCTTCTAGAGGTTTAGGTTTCATATGGAACCCTAGGAAAGTCACTTTAGAAATCTTAAACTCCAACAACAATTGGTTAGGTTGTAGTGTCAGAAGTACCAAATCTAACCTTCAGTTTATTCTATTGAATATATATGGCCCAACCTATAATATAGACAAGAAGCAATTATGGGAAGAACTCACCTTATTTATCAATTATCATAAGAATGAGCGAATTCTCCTAGGAGGAGACTTTAATACTATATTAAACATCAATGAGAAAGTAGGAGGTATTCAGAGAGCCTCTAAAGCTTCTAAAGACTTAAAACATTGGTGCAATACCAAAAATCTGATTGATATCCCACTTAATAATGAAAATTATACATGGAACAACAGAAGGAAAGACTTTACATATATTTCAGCAAAGCTAGATAGGTTTCTCCTTAAAGGTGAATTAAGTAAAAATAATACTAATATCCAATGCTCAATCTTGCAAATAAATGGATCTAATCACTTTCTAGTTAGACTCTTTCTTTTAGAACCTTCCAAACCTACTAGAAACCCATTCAAGTGTGAAAAATGTGGTTTTTAGACCCAAAATTTCTAGAGCACATTAAACAATGGTGGAATTTAGGCAGCTTTAAAGGATAAAAAATGAATATCTTTGTCTCTAAAATGAAAATGCTAAAAGAATATATTCTTAAATGGAACAAAGACCATTTAAAAAATATTTTTAAAGGAAAACTAGAAATTGAGGAAAAGCTAAAAGATCTTACTACAAAAGTAATCAATGAAGGTATGAAAAATGATAGTTATCTATTGGAAAAAGAACTACTTGCCAAATAGGAAAACATATTGGTCAAGGAGGAAGTTTTCTAGAGACAAAAGTGACAAAAATGGCTAGAGGAAGGTGATTAGAACACTAAATTCTTCCATAACTCCACTCTCCTTAATAGAACTAAAAGTAAAATAGTTAAAATTGAAGATCATATGGGTTCTACTATTGAGGATCTAGGCAAAATATTAGAAATCCTAGTCAATCACTTCAAGAATATAGTAAACAATTATGACTTCTATGACATAACAACACAATCAAAAAATTTAGAAAGCATTTTGAAAGTATTTTCTTTCGAGGATAATGAACTTTTAAACAAACCTATCACCTTAGAAGAAGTCAAATTAGTAGTATTTGATATGAACCCTAACAAGTCAGTAGGTCCTGGTGGTTTCTAGACATGCTTCTATAAAAAATACTAAGATATGTTGGGGGAAGACCTCTGGAAAGCTATTGAAGCCACTAGAAATGGTGGCTTGTTGTTGTCTGAGATCAACCACACCTTTATTACCTTGATTCCTAAGAAGGAGGATCCCAAAAATCTAGGGGATTTTAGACCAATTGCCTTATGTAACACTATATATAAAATACTAGCTAAAATTTTAGAAAACAAACTTAAACAATTTCTTCCAAAAATTATTTCTGAAGAACAAACCAAGTTTGTTCCAAGTAGGTTGATTCTATATGGCATTCTTATCATTCAAGAAACAATCCATTTAGCATACAATAATAAAAGGGAAAGGATGTTTATGAAACTAAACATCTAAAAGGCATATGATATGGTGGATTGGAGATCCCTACACAAAACCCTTGAAGCCTTTGGGTTTTCCCGCTAATGGATCAATCTTATTTATCAATGTATCTCAACCACTAAGTTCTCTATCCTTGTAAACAATACCCCAAAGGGCTTCTTCAAAATATCAAGAGGGGTTAGACAAGGAGATTCCTTCTCTCCATTTCTATTTATAATTATGGTAGAAGACTTCAGGAGAGCAATCACCAATGCTTACAATAAAGGGGAGATCAAGGGGAAATCTATAACAAATGACATCCCTAATATTACTCATCAAAAATTTGAAGATGACATGATTTTTCCAAGTGAAAGCACTCCAAAAGAGGCTTTGAACATCAAGTCTATCCTTCAATTATATATATTAGCCTCAAGACAAAAAGTAAATGTAGGAAAATTTGAAATTGTCTTTATTAATACTAATCCAAAAGTAGGAAAGTGGATCTGCCACATCGTGGGCTTCAAGCAGGGTGAATTTCCTTGTAAGTATTTAGGAATTGATCTTGAAAAAGTAAGGAAATCTAGAAAGGTATGGAAAATTTTTTTGGTCAAATTAAAGTCAAAGATAGGTGGGTGGAAGGAGGAGAAATGGCTCACAAAGGCAGGAAAAATTACCAAGATTAAATTTGTCCTATCAGCCATCCCTAGTTATCCTTTATCCCATCTTTCACTTCCCAAGAATACCAACAAGAAATTGGAATCCATTCATAGAAGTTTCCTATGGAATAAAAGTGAGGACTCAAATAATCTTGCACTTATAAGGTAGGACAACATTTGTGAACCAAAGGAATCTGAAGGTCTAGATATTAAAAACCTACTTCAACAGAATGAAGCATTTCGGGCCAAACTAGTATGACATCTCTTCATGGAGAATAATAGTAAATGGGCTAAAATTATATATAGTATCTTAATGTGATGGACCCCTTGTCTATTTTTAGAAAGAAGACTCCCCACAAAGGATTAGAGAGCTAGAATTTTATTACTAGATGTAGACCCCTCATTATTAAATATCTCACATGGGATACTGGTAAAGGATATGAAGCCTTATTCTGAGTGGACTCATGGGATGGACTTCCTCCCATAGACAGCTTGGATAATCCTAAAGAGCTTAAAGAGAAGCTAGTCTCCCTATGGGGTTGTAAGGTCAGCAATTATAAAACCAAGATCTCAACAAATGACACTTCTAGCTGGGTGTAGAAATCTCTAGACAATATAGACTTGGAACCTTTGATAAAAGAGAAATATGTTAAGATAATAAAAACTAGAAAAATAAAACAAGTAGAGAGGAATGATAAACTAGTCTATGCTGCATCTAAAGATGGAAAGTATAGTGTAAAAAATGCATATAAAGCTCTTTTTAACTCCTAAAAATGGGATGAAGTGGATATCCCACTCAATCTTTGTTCGGACATATCCTGTCTACCAAAGGCTGGGTTCTTTCTATGGTTAGCAATTAAAAATAGGATCCCCATAGAAAATAGATTCTGAAAACTTGGGTATGAAGGCCCCTCTAGATGTGTGTTATGTAGAAAAAATAGTGAAGATACAAACCATATCTTATTTATTTTCCCTTATGCTCAACACTATTAGGATTAGCTTAGAAATATGTTGGGCTGGTATGCCCCTTTCCCAAATTCACTAGTGGATCTTCTTAAATGACGGTCTACTAATATCTGTAGAGGTGTTTATAATAATATTTGGAATACTTACCCCTCTATCCTCATGTGGGAGGTGTGGAAAGAGAGAAATAGAAGATTGTTCAAGAATTAGGTTGTTGGTGCTCAAAAGTGTAGCCCTAATTTTGAGCACCATTGAAGAAATTGAGCCCTATTGACGCTTTTAATGCATATTTACCCTGCTGTACCTTTGAGCCCCATGAGGTTTTTAATGCTTCTAGCACCTTTCATTTAGTATGTCTATGTGTTCCATGAAGTTAAATTTCTATTTTGAGTCATTTTGTGAAGTCTCGTTTTGAGCACTTGTCAAATTTGCATTTTTGCTTGTGTCAAATAGTGACAGGAACCTATGTTTGAAATTGAATATCTCGCACCTAGTTATGTTTCATGACTTTCCACTTTGGAAGTATTTAGTGTCCATACTAGAGAACCTATGTTTTAGATTTTTAGTTGTTTCGAGCCTATTTGACTAGGTTTTGAATCCCTCAAATTTGGTCATTTACTGATGTCATGCTAATGCAATTAGTTCTAAATTCTGGGAGGCCTTGTTTGACCTACTATAATTTTGACCCAGTTGACCAAAATGAGAAAATTCCTTTTGCATTACATTGTAGAGGTTAGAGAATTGTTATGTTTCAAGTTTCAACTCATGACAAATCCATTTAATTAGTTTTCAAATGCAATTCCAAATGCAATTTCTACCTTTTTACTAGTGTCAACATTTGCAGATTTTTTGGAACCCCCGTTCGTGATGCTATAACTCCTAATCCATGATCGGTGTGATCAAATGGATTATACCACTGTGTTTTCCTCTAAAAATACTTCAAGTGTGCTAATTTTCAAGTCTTGGCAAATCCGTCTGCACACTTTCCTAGGTCAATTCTATTTGCAAAAAACTACCTTTTTGTCAATATTTCAGTCTACAAATTCTGAGTAGCCCACTTTGACCGCTCACCAAATGCATCCTGTTATTTTTCATGAGCCCAAATCCCATATTTATACTCTCCTCATGATAGTGAACCAATGTCCCAGTTTTCATTTCCCCAAGTGTCTGTTTACCCAATTTTCAAAGCCAAATCCAAACCCAATTTATTATTTGCTGACTTGTTTCCTTGCAAGCAGTTCTAAGAGGTCAACTTTGATGGCCAATATCTTTTGACTAAGAATTTTTCATGAGACAAGATTCGACAGGGTGCATGTGTGCAGAACAAAGAACTAGTGGGTCAGTTTTTAGAGCCCAATCAGGTGTTTGGATCAGTTTTTAAGGATAGTCAAAGGACCTAAAGAAAAAATTGATAGTTTGCAAAAGAGTGATAAAATGACTTGTAAATGATAGTTCAATGATCAAATTTGATTTTGATCACTATCAGATGATGAATGGATTAGTTTTTCTTGTCAAGTGTTTAGAAACGAATTTTTTTTTAGTCGGACCCACTTTGGGGGCCCAACTAATTGCATCAAATTTAATAGAAATGTGAGGATTGTGATAAAATTCTGGCCAATTAATTATGAGGAAGTCAATGCATAAGTAACCTCTAGCTATTTGAAGGAACAAATAAGGAAAGTGGAGGAATCACATTATATGGTGGGAGATGCATATGTTGATTGATACCAAAGGAAAATAGAGAGTTGAAAGCAACAATATTATAAGTCATGGTGCTTATAATAAGGATCATTTTAACACCATCAAATGTCCTACCAATAATGCACCTTTGAGAGGAAATCCTTATGGACACAATCAATGAGTGTGGGTAGGAACAAAAATGCATAGTTTATGGACATTGACTAGTGTAGTAAGGGTGATTTAGAGTTAGCTCTAAATGAATTTGATATGAGCACAAATAAGGCAAGTGGAAATTTTTCGATCATGGGTATTCCTTTCAAAAGGGTTTCCATTATAAAGCTAGATAAGAAAAAGAAAGAGGTGTGAACCGAAGTCAAAGATCTTATAGAGGACATAAACAATCAGAAAACAAGGATTTGTTTGAAAAGACATTGCAGAGAGGGGAGCTAGAGGTAGCAGCAATATAAGAGAGCCCTCCATATTTAAAATGAAGAGGAGGTCACATTTCATCTAGAGAACTCGCAAACAGGGAGTGGGAAATTAGAAAACATGATCCAATTGAAGATGATAGTAGTGACATGCCCAATGATAAATGGGAATCCAAATCCACAACTATGCCCAAGGTGAAGAAGGCTAAGCCTCAATTAGATTGGAGGGCTAGTGGAAGACGCCTTTAAGAAAAAAGGAGAATAGGGCATGGACATGCGAGCAAAGCTTGGTGTGAGTAAAAGAGAGCCCACGTAGGCATATAAGAAAGTCGTATGCAACAGTTTAAAATAGAGAACATGCCTTTAAAAGGTTGTGGAATGTTTAAGATGGACAACTCATGTTAAACAATGCACTTATATTAATGTCCAGCTGACTACATGGTACTAATATGTTCTATTTGCAATGTTGATAATTATTAAAACAAAATGTGGAGGAATCGCTAAACCCTATGCTTGGCCTCTCGCTAACTATGTGGAAAATGAAAATGACCCTTGAAAAGGGTACAACTATTGTAGAAAGGAATAGTAGCCTAAAGGAGAGGAAGCCTATGCTAAAAAGGAAGAAGCCCAATGCAAGGGAAGGGAGCTTCCATGTATAGAAGCTAATGCCTAACATATAGAAAGACAACACACAGCAAATATAGGGCACATCAAGGAAAATTTATTAGTCAAAGGAAAGGAGGCACCCAAAAAGGCATCCCATGCATTTAAAATAGGAGGCTCCATGTAGGCGTAAAGGGGAGAAGCCGCCATATTAAAAAGAAATGATCACAAGTTTGAAACCGTAGCGCAAGAAGCAAGTAGACACAGGGAAACCCACACAATTGTAAACAAGGAAACCGTCTGGAGAAGGTCGTAGGTAGCTAGAGAGGTGTCATGGAAAGAAGAGAAACCTAATACTGGTTTCAAATAGAGCACAAGGGAAAAAGAAATGATAGGCAAATGTCCCACATTGAACAGGCGAGCCATTTTATAGCATTTAAATACTTTTCCAATCCAAAGCCTAGTGTCAATAAGACAATGCTCTTTGAGGCTAGAGGAGCTCACATGAGGTCCACGGCTAGCTAGAGGTGCTGGTAAAATTTTGAATGGACACACAAGTTGAGGTCACTAGGAAAATAAGTAGAAGTTGCCAAAAAAAAGTTGAAATGTCATCAAAAAAGGTGGAGATTTCTAGTAGTCACTATGTCACCACTAGAAAATGGTCAGATTTTCTAGCATGTGACATGGCAACCCACCAAAAAATCTCAAATCTAGCTAGCGACCCACTAGAAAAGTTAGAAATCTAGCAAGGAGTTAAGAAAGCAATGTGGGAACCACCGGGTTATAGAGCAACGAACTAGTGAGTGACAAGTGGTAGTTGGCAAGGTGTACAGGGTGAGTCAGTGATGATGTGGAGCTCTAGACCAATTACAAGGTGCCACATGGCATGATTTCCAAGGATGGTAATGACTTGGTAGTTCAAATTTTGTAGATACACCAAATCATGCCACATTGCAGATCTGAGGGTAGTCACTATGTCACGATGAGAAAGTTTCTTGAGAGATAATATAGCGGCATAGCGACACAATAGAAAGATGACACATGGTAGTGACATGGTGACAAGGTGGACCAGTCTGATGGTCACATGTAGCAGAGGTTCCTAACATGGCATGCTCCTTGAGGTGCTAATGTGGCACCCAGTTGATAGGGATGGATGACTATACATGGAATGAGCAAATCAGAACTCACCGCGTGTCAAGGTCGGCCAACTAGGTTTGACTTGGATGGGGATTCCAAAGGAAATTCAAATTTCAATTTTCATTAAAAAGTTATTTTTTCTCAAAACCATGTGCAAGTCAGATTTTAAATAAATTTTTGATTATGCATATAGTTTGAACTATGGTAAAAGGTTAATTTTTTGTAAAATGATGTGCAAACCTGTGAACAGAGACTTGATCTTCAAATGGCCATAACTAGTGCTATTTTAATCCAAAATAGACACTGCAATATACCACAAGAACTAGAACGATATGAATTTTCTATTTCTAATGTCAATTTTTGCACAACTATTCATTGGTTCATGCTATAGGCCAATTTGTGATTCCTAAGGCATTCTTAGTATAATAGGCAGATTTCATTATTGATCATCCAAATTGGTTAGAAGGTAGGTATGAAAGCTTATTGAAGCCTGAATGTGGAAAAAAAAACTTTAAAAAAATTGTATTGCATTCTAGAGGCCTTTTAATTGATTTTTGGCTTTACCTTGATTTAAAATTTGGCATCAAAAGTAGTTATTATTCCATCAAGTTTCTAAGATACTTTATGCTTTTGAGAGCCAAAATGGAAAAGGATTTGATTCACCCACGGTAGAGAGAGATTAGAGAGAGTATTTTCATTGCTAGGAGAGGGAATTTCAAGTGGACAAATGTCAGATGTAGGACAGATCTAAGAATTCCTTCATCCTCATTCTTTCTCATTTTACAAGTTCCAATTTCTGGGAAGAAAAAGTTTCATTGATGTGATACCATTAAGGGTTCTAGTTTTTCACTATGAGACCATTGGTTCTAGTATTTTGATATGTTCTCATTGCTATGACACCATATTCTTCACCATAATTCTCTTATATGAACAACAGTAATGCACATTATAGAATAAGCTCAAATCTATTTAGGTGTTTTGTGTTTTTCTTTCATGCATTTGAATGTGTTGTTTTAAAGAAATTAATACAAATGAGCCATAATTTTTTTAATTTCATTCTAATTCTTGTCTCTTGTCTCAGTAATCTTCAATGTTTCATCGTCTTTAAACAAAGAGCCTAGGTCATAGTTGTAGTCCCTTAAGGCTATAGGTTGTTTCATTGTTTCTTATAACTAAAGGGGTTATGTAAATACTTTAGAGAAATCAACAGGCTTGCAAGTTTATTGAGCAGGATATCATGTAAGAATGAGATTTAGATTGAACATGGATGTTTATTTACAAGGTGAATGGATAGATTGTATATATGAATATATGAATAAGTATCAAGTATCTAAATGTATGTGATTAATTCATGGAATTTCCCAATGGATTAGGCACTGGTTAGGTATAGGATCATTATTTCATGCTATTGCATATTAGGGTTTTTGTTGAATTCAACATTATTAATCAAACACTTTTCCCCTTTCATGTTGAAGAGATGCAATAGAATGCCCTCACTCAGCTTATGAATTTCCTAGATTTGTAATTTGCTACTATAGATCTATGTCATTGCATGAGTTATTAGGAGATATAAGGATTATAATCTACTGATTATAAATTCAGGGATATGTTTTTGCACTAGTACCATGTTGATTGACTCTAATGTAAACTCATCTAGGTCTTGTAGAGCCTGGAATGAAGAAGGGTCAACCCTTATAGTCAGCTTGGTGTCTGAAAGGTATGTTGAAAATGGGAGTTAGCTGCCCCTAGATGTGTCATTTTCTCATTGGGGTAATTGGAAACCTACAACATTTTCAAACATCAAGACAGGTAATGTAATCAAAAGAGATTGTCAAGAGGATAGAAATAAGCTTAGTCGAGACACTAAATTCCTATCTCAGAAACTCCCAGAAAGAAGAAGGATTATTCTCATGCTAGGACGACCTCATGAAGAAGAATTTTCCTGATCTCATTAACCCCTTGCTTATTTATAAAAAGAAGAATAAGGAGGCTAGGGAAAATTGTAGATGGATTCCCCTCCTAATGGTTAGTCAAAATTAAATTTGGATGGTGCCTCCAAAGGTAACCTGAGTTTAGCATGCATTTGCTACATTATTACTAATGATTCAGGGGAGTGGATAGCTAAAAGAGCTAAATGTATTGATCCTACTACTAATAACTTAGTTGAACTAGAAGCTCTACAAGAAGGACTCCAACTTTTCCTCGAACTAAAACTCTCCAATATTATCATTGAAGGAGACTCCCAAATTGTATTAAATACCTTAAGAAGGAGATCTATTCCCAATCAGGTTTTGAACTCAAAACTAGAAGAGGTCCTTAATATTCTAGATAGGTTTGAAGATACTAAGATTCAACACATATTTTGGGAAAGAAACAAGAGGGCTGATCTACTGGAAAATGAGGGAGCTAATGGCAATACCTTCTTGGTTATTAGAGATAGGTAATAGCACCTTAATTTTCTCTCAAGGGTTTAGTTATTGTTCTCCTTTTTTCTTATCTTCTTGTCCCCCCTCTCCTCCCCCCCCCCCCCCCCACCATTTTTTGAGTACATGATAGGCTAGTTTTAATTGAGCTCATATCTTTAGTTATGTCTAGACATTAATTTTCTTCCCCATTATATTCCTTGATCTTAGATGTAGGCCCCTTTCATGTGAACCCTTGTTCAGTTTTCTATACTATCTCATCATGATTTCTTTGTTATTAATCTTCCCCAAATTACATCATCAATCGGCCTTCTACCTTCTTCAGGATTTTTTCCTTGTAGCATCATCAATGCATGATGCCACTGCCTTTAGATGCATCTAGATCCTTTTATGTTTTTCCTTCTATTTTAACCATGTTGTTGTTTTCCTTCTTTGGCTTTGTGGTTTTTCCTTTTGAAATGGATTCAAACATTTGTCTTTTTCATGCCATGGAGGGGAGGAAAATGGCTTTCCGAGGCAATGTTAAGCCAAAAAGGTGGAGTAGAATTTTGAAGCTAGTTGATGGCATGATTAGGATAGTAGTTAGTAGGGCTATTGCTGAAGGTTCCTTCAACTATAGTTATACTTGGTAGACCAACAATGATATTATTCGAGCATTTATTGATTGTTTGGCTAGAGCAATTGTGGAACCATGGGCCATGATCAAGCTATGTTGCAACATCTTTGACCCAATATGGTGAAAGGGATTGGAAGAAGCCATTTTTAGTATTGATGATAAATGTGGGATCCCCCTCTCAAAAAATTATATGTCACACTCACTAGGTAGTCCAAAATTGGAAGTAGCTTATAGGCACCCTGCTCTAGTCATCCATGAGAACTTGGCATTCTACAAAGAATGGCCACGAATGGAGGCAAGTATATAGTTCCTCCTCCAATGGAGAGGAATCATCGAAGATGATAGCAAAGAATGGCTAAAGAAACTACATCAACATTTTCAATGCCTACATATATCTGGGGGTGACTCTAGATAACATTGAGGCCTTGAAATTTTGCACTCCAAATGTAGAGAAAACTAATAGGGAGAAGACCAAGTTTGAATTCCCACCTTTCTTCTAGGTGGAGAAACCTAACAAAATCTTTGAGGTCATCATGGTTTACTAGAAGTGGGTTGATTCTATTGTGCCTTTTTGTATCTCCTTTTGCTAGGGTAGGTTTGGGTTTCCTTATTTGTTCTCTATTCTCTCTACAATAGTCTATTAGTTTTTCATTTTTGGCTTAGCCTAGTTGCAAGGTTGGTTTTAGTTTAAATGGGCTTTGTTAGCTCTTTTTTCTCCTTCCCTTTTGTATCTAGTTGCTATATTTCTTGGAAGGATTTCCAACTAGTTTTCACCCTAATGTGGGGTTCCTTTTTGTAACAAGTTTACTCTAATGGCTTTGTTTTCTCCTATATCTTTTTAGATTGTAAATAATGCATATATACATATATATAGAGAGGGAAAATACATTTAAGATTTTGATCTCTCAACTTTGGCCTTTTGACCTCTGTTGATGGTGAGGTTTTGCTATCTACTTCTAATTCAATTAATAAAAAGATTTTTGTTCCTTTTAATATAATGGTGGTCATGGGACCAACTAAAAGTAACTACTAAATGAATCTTAAGCTCGAAAGCTTCATTTTTTGTTGATAATTCAAGTTTAGAAAATCTTAGTGTTTTAGCTAGAATAGGAATTCTACCCACCTTTTGCCTACCATAAATGATGGTTGTAGCATTGCTAACTAGGGTAGCTCTATTTGAGGGTGCAATCAAGATACTAATTATACTAATTCATCCATTCTTTGGATAAGTTCTTCGCATATCAAGTCTAATTCTTTATTTTTTTCTTGAAGAAGTTTAATATATTGTTTAATGCCCTACTTTAGCTGCACTATGGTCTCCATAGTTAAATTAAATTTATTCTCAAAAGGATTCAACTTTATTCAAACCTATTAATGATAGGACCATTCTTTTCTAAATTTTGTCATGTTTAATCTAGCATAAATGATTTATCAATGTAATGTTGTCAAAATGCTTTGCATTCTCCAGTAGGGAGGTCGATTGTTTTAGCTTCCATATTTAGTGAACTAACTATATCCTCATAGTAATCTATTGTTTAAGGAAATCAATAAGGTTTCTGTGATACATATAATACAAGAAAGCAATGATGCCTATTGATCTAATACTCTAGCTAGAGAGGTTCTCTTGGATTAGGAACTCATCAAAATTGGTTTAATTAGAATAGATCAAAGGTAGAATATGTCTATTTTCAGCAATTGTGCAATAAACTTTGAATTATAAACTGGGCTATGCCCATTTCATTTTGTAATAATATAGGATTTAAGTCCCAGGCAAGACTGGAGGTTTTCTTCTCTGTTCTTTCCTACCAGTGCCCATTTGAATGGAGACACTCCTTTGTATTTATTTTTATTTAATTAATATAATCAAAGGCTTTGGCTGTTTACCAATTAAAATAATAATAATAATAGTTTTTCAAAAAATTAAATCATTAAATATTCTTTTAATCTGACTTAATTAACAGAAAAATCACCAAAGACCTACAAGATGAAATATGAAAACCCATTATAAAATACAACATACAAGATCGACTTAAGGGTTATTATCTCAAATTTATGTCAAACAACAAATTCAAAAGGCTGATCATCTGAGATACTTGTCCTAATTTCTAGGATAATTGGTTTTAAGGTCAAGATTTGGACTCAAGAATTTATCTCCCCTCTCTTACCATTGAGATATTGTAATAGGGTACACTCATCTTGGAAATTTAGGGAAGTCAATACTCAGTACCTACAATCTACATAAAATAAACACATGTACAAACACATATATTCTAAACTAAATAGGCAATGAAAAGAAGTGCATCATGTAGATCTCGACTAGCAGGTGAATATGACTCCCTTCCTTAACCACATTAGAAACATCACACATAAAGAAAACACACACACACACCATACACATGTAGCATGGGGTAAGTATCCATAGAAAACATGTATAAATAATCCATCTAACTAACATCATTAAATAACTAAAATCACTATAAATAATCATCATCAAAGTAAAATCATGCATACATGAAATAATTAACATCAAACTAGTCTCATCATATAATCAACTATGTATGAAAAAAATTTCCAATAATCTGGAAAATAATGTCACTGATCATCAAACATAAACATAAACTAGCCTAAAAGAGTTTGGCAATAACAACTAAAAAGTAAACTAGGGGCAGGCACTACATCCACCCCCCTAGACATAGACTTACTCCTAGAAGCCTATAAAAAAGTAGGGATATAAATCTCATAAATTACTAGATGCATCCTCCCATGTAGATGATGACTCGTCATTAAGGTCCCATTGGACCCTTACCTGCTCTATGGTTTGACCCTTGAGGGTCAACTCCCATTGCTGCAGAATGCTAACTAGCTCCAAAGCCAACTACATGTCCTCTACCTATAACTCATTTCAATTGAGAACATGTATCACATCAAAGAGTATATTTTATAAGTACAAAAACATGGAAAACATCATGAACACAAGCTAGGCTAGGTGGAAATGCAAGATGGTAGTCAACTAGACCTATCCTCTCAAGAATCTAAAATGATCCCACAAAGCAAGGTGCTAGCTTTGAAACCTTTCCATAACAGATTGGACTCTTCCATGAATGCACTCTCAAGAAAACTTTCTCACCCACTGCAAACTGCTTATCCATCCTATGAGCATCAACATACTTCTTCTATCTATCCTGTGTTATAGACATGTGCTCATGAATGTGCACTACCTATTGCTCCATATCTCAAATCATCTTAAGGCCCAATAGGATGTGATCCTCAAGACTATTCCAACTCAAAGGTGTATGGAAAGGATGACCATACAAAGCCTAAAAAGGTGTCATCCCACTAGAACTATAATACCTATAGTTATAAGAAAACTCCACTAGGTAAAGATAATCCTCCCAAAGAATCTATCTATCCACCACATACATCCTCAAAATATCCTCTAGAACCTAATTCACTCTCTCAGTCTAACCATCTATCTCTAGGTGATGAGATGAGTTGAATTTCAACTATGCTCCAAGATCATGCTATAGTGATGTCCAAAATGTGAAGGTAAATACATAATCCCTATCTAAAATAATCTTCTAGGGAATACCATGTAATCTCATGATATCATGCATGAAGACATTAGCTATAGAAGCTATAGTGCAGGATGACCTCATTAATGAAAAATCTGCCACATTAGTCAATCAATCAATGGTTACCATGATAGTGTCATGTCGATGAGTAGTCATAGGCAATCCTATAATGAAATCCATGGAGACGATATCCTACTTCCATAAAGGAATGAGATTAGGCTATAAAAGACCCACTGGATGTTGGTGCTCTACCTTGACTCTCTAGCACTCAAGACACCTAGCTACAAAATCAGTGATATCATACTTCATCCCTATCCAATAGTATAGATGTCACAAATCTACATGCATCTTCTTGACACCTAGATGTATCGAGTAAGGTGCATAATGAGCCTTTGGTAGGATCAATTTATGAAGCTCATCTAGTAGTGTTACATAGATCCTTCCTAAATATTGGAAAAGGCCATTTGACTCTAAAACATAACCCAAGAACTTTCCCTACAATGGTCTCCATGAATCTATCTCCCTACTCACCTCTTAATACAAAATATCTGTAGGAAGTTCCTAAAGTATAGGACTCCTCAAATCCACACTAAGAGTCAAAGATAGTTTCATGTGTCTCCTATGACTCAAAGTGTTAGCCACCACCTTCTCCTTTCATTATATATACTTTACCTCAAAGTCTACTGACAAAGAAACTCCATCCAATGCATTTTCCTAGCATTCAGATTAGGTTGTGTTAATATGTACCATAGGCTGTGATAATCACTATAAAGTTCAAATCTATGTCCCAGAAAGAAGTGTCTCCATCTCACTAGGGCATGAACTATCATACCTAACTCAAGATCATGCATAGGGTAATTTAGCTCATGATTCTTGAGTTTGCGTTATTCATATGCAATCACCTATCCATCTTGCATCAATACTACTCCAATCCCCTCTAGGGAAGCATTTGTACATACCATGAAGTCACATGTTGGGTTAGGTACTGATAATATAGGTGCACTAGTGAAAAGCTCCTTAAACTTCTAAAATGCTTCCTTGCATTTCTCCATCCAGAAAAACTTCTTTCCCTTCCTATAAAGGGAAGTGATAGGATGTGCTATTTTGGAGAATTTTTGAATGAAGGTCTATGATAATAACTATTTGTATCCATGAAGCTATGAATTTTTAACATAGTAGTGGGTGTGGGCCAATCTACCATTTCTTGAATCTTCACAAGGCCAATAGAGATACTATCACCTGATATGATATGACCTAAATAGTGTATCTTTGATTGAAAGAAATCACACTTCTCTTAGTTGGCATAAAGTTGATTATCTCTCAAGCACTACAGAAAAAAATACAAATGTACCTCATGCTCCTTCTAGGATCTAGAATATATACAAATATCATATAGGAACACAATTAAAAATTGATCAAGATAAGAATGGAACACTATATTTATCAGACACATGAAAATTGGTGGAGCATTTGTCAGGACAATTGGGACTACTATGAACTCATAATGCCCATAATGAATTTGGAAGGCAGTCTTATGAATGTTAGCATCCTGAATGTGAAGCTAATAGTATCCTAACTTAAGATCAATTTTGGAGAACACTATAGCTCCCTTGATTTGATCAAATAAATTGTCAATCATTGGTAAAGGATACCTATTCTTTATTGTTACCTTGTTCAGTTGTCTATAATCAATGCACAGGCACAACAAACCATCCTTATTCTTCACAAAGAGCATAGTTGGTGCTCCCCATGGAGATACACTTGGTTAGATAGTACCCTTTGCTAGAAGTTCCTCAAGCTATAGGCATAACTCACTCAATTCCTAAGTGGTCATACAATAAAGAGTTCTAGAAATAGGCTCTATTCCTAGAATGAGATCAATGCTGAAATCAATATCTCTCTTTGGGGGCATGCCTAAAATCTCACTAGGAAAGACATCTATATATTCATATAGAATAGGGTGGTCTATAGTCTTTCTTATAGAGTCTTCTTCTTCCAACTCACCATAATTGAAAATACCTGACATCCCTTATGAAATCTTTGGTTCAATTGCATAGTGGACATCATCTGTAGAGATATAGGTCTCTGGATACCCACAATATTTGCATCATTCCCTTGATCATCCTAACACAAAATGGTCTTTTTTTTGTAGTCTATACTAACTCTATGAGAGCCAAGCCAACCCATACCTAAGACCACATCATACGAGCCAAGACAAATGACCTAAAGGTCAGCTGACATCACAAACCCTCCTAAGCTTAGTTCACACTTTTGTACTATAGAATCTATGGAAACTTTAACACTTGAGGCTAGTTCCACTTGTCAACCCAAACCTTTCTTAACTGCTTCCAGCTTACATTTGGCAACTAAGGATGGTGAAATAAAAGAGTCAATGGCACCTAAATCAAACAAGATAGAGAGAGGTGTACCTCATATAGCTCTTGTAGTCTTAACCATAGTCTCTTGATGATCTTCCTGACAGTGATCCACCACCACAAATACCTTGTGAGCTCTACGTATATCTCCAACTATAGGCTTAGATGTTGTTGGCCTACAACCTGAGTAGTGAGATGTACATTGTGGGTAGTGGACTGAAATGTGTCCTAATTGTCCACAAGAATAACATCTCATGCCTCTACCAGATCCCTTCCTTGCTAGAGGTGCACTTGACTATTGGTGGCTACCCTTACTAGCGAAAGATTGGTTTCTCTATGTAGGCTAAGTGTTCTGATTTCACCTATTGTGCTAAGTGTTACACTAGTTCCTAGAATTGGAACCACTACCACCATTATGTTCCAGAGTGTATGATCCCTTATGTTGCTACTATTGTTGAGGTTGTTATTGATTTTGATTTCCCTTAGCAAAAGGAGGTTTCTTGTTCGTACCTAAGTTGTGGTTGCCCTTGGATCTTGATACTATATATGCTCCTACAAAGATCCCTACCCTAGGTTAACACTCTACAAGTATGGCTCGATGTACTACATCTTTGAGGGTTTAAGTTTCAAATACCTTAACACTCACAACTAGATGGTTGTTCAAGCCTCTAATGAAAAGTTGTGCAAACTATGTTGGGTTATCACTAATTCTCGCATAAGGCATGTGCTCATAGAATTTGCACTCATACTTTACTATGATTATAGTGAACTATCTCAGGTTGTGGAATTCATCTACTCTTTGCCAATTCCATTCCTTTGGTAGGAATTTTTCATGGCAGTTTTCTAGAAATAACTCACATGTGACATTGTTCATGTTTATACCTAGTTTCTTCTCTTTGATAGTCCACCATGTGACTCCAAAGAGTTCTAGGTTGGTGATAGAAAATCTCACTTTGAGGTTAAAGTCAAAGTCATATATAGGAAAAACCCTATCAAGAGCAATATGCCACTACTCAGCCACATAACCTATACCCAACCCATTAAAGGGTTTGACCTTGGACCTCTAAATGTCCTTCATCTGAGCAGCTACAACTAATCTCTGTCAGTCCCTCCAAGGGCTCCTAGACCTAGGTCTATTCTCATTCCCTATCTAGTGTGATCCATCCTAACCAACTCACTAAAGAGGAGGTAGGCGATCCATGATGGCCTTCGACATTTTTCTTAGGTCAACCTCCTTTGAGTTGGCCTACTACTCTCTATGGTTCTCTTCCTAATGCTCAATGACATGCTCTTCCCTATCCTCTTCCATGGCCTAGGCTACAACCTCTAATTGAAGATCTCATCCTAGATACCATCTTACAATAATATCCAAGATAACAAGATGCTATAGTAAGAATAAAACATTTTACTATAAGGCATACATAAAAGACACATGTTTTGAAAATAGTACAAGTTCAATTTTTAGTTTTTCCTATTTTAGGTTTAAGTATATTTTAGTTTTGAAGTTTAAGTGTTCAAGTTTGAGAACATAGAACTAATAGTTTAAGCTCTATTTCAGTTCAACTAGTTCAAGTTTTTAGTTTGTAATCTAGATATACATAACAGTTTAAGTTTCATTTTAGCTCAACTATAATAAACTCGCAATAATAAAATGGCAAAAGAAATAACATACAATCATACATATAAGCAACTCATAATAGATTACATTCCTTAAGGATCCAAAGATGTTGAATCACATTTAAATTTAAATAATACTAAGTTCAATAAATAACCCATCCACATAAAAGAATAACTACAAGTTCAAATCCATTTAAATAATATACATTTGTTTAGAATGCCATTTGGCATTAATTCAGAGTGCACAACCATCCACTGTACATGTCATAGGGTATGAAAGGTTGAAAGAATATACATCACATAAAATAGATTACATCACCCCTTTAGGATCCATGATACAAAATACATTACAATAAGTAAAAACATCCATCATAATACACAAAGATAGAGTGAAAGGAAATGTAGAACAAGGAAATCTAACCATGGCATCAATAGACGAATCTCAATGGTAAAATTAAAAAGCATTACGAACCAACCTTGTGGCAACCCAAAAAGCTACACTACCACTGTGCTAAGGAGATAGTCTCAAGTCCCAAACAAGATAACAATCCCAAAATCAAAAGTAATATCTAGGTCAAGGAAAACCCTAAATGTAATCTAACTCAAAGGTTCTAAGGTAAAATGACATCTAAACCCAGAGGCTACAAGACACATAGGGAATTTATAATGCTAGTGGGAAAGTGTCATCGCACAAGCCAACTCTACAGTTACCTAGCTAGTCTTTTAATCCTCCCCCCCTAGAGACTCTATGTGGCACTAGTATCCATTTGTACTAACAAGCATAGTAACAATGCATGGTTACAACCAAGTGTCCTCTCTACTCCCATCCTAGTCTATACTAGCACTTGAGGCATGGGTGAGGAAAGAAAAAGACTCTTATTAGGTTCCTTTTACTCTCATAAATTGTTGTGTTTTCACTTATTAACTACTTACAATGGGTTACCCATAGCCTCTTTAGGGCCTTGGCCTCCATTACAAGCCACTTCCCAACTTAACATAGAGATAACATACCCTAAGTGCAACAAAGAAAAAAGAATCTCAAAAGACCAAAACCCATACATCAATTCTCTAAACAAGCAACTAAAAAGTATAGAAATCACTAAGTCAAAGTACAACATCACAAATATGATCATACTAACAGGACTGATCAAAGAAGGTACACATAAGTCAAAACATAACATTATATATAATCACCAAAATAGTACTTCCCAGCCTCTGGTAAAACATCCTAGGACTAGTCAACACTCTAGTCAACCCCCAATTTTGATAGACATGAAATCACTCAACAAAGAGTGTAACTCATAGTCTTGTTTGATTTTGAAGACACGTAATCAGAGTTTACAAAAAGGTTTAAGTTTCCATTTCGTTGTACATTTTTGGTCTAATAAATTTTACTATATTCCTTGTATAACTTAACCCATTTTCACATTTAAATATGAATACCTCATTACCATAAACTCACAAAACAAAAATTATCTCAATAAAGATCTTAAAATTTTAAATGATAATAATTGAATAATTAGTTGGCAATCACTTAATATTATTAAATTTAAATAGAGAATTCCCATAATCTAGTTCTTTTATAATGTTCCATCAACAATTAATTAATAACTAAATTGATTAAATTAATTGTTTATAACAATTATTTCAATAAAACCCTAAATGAATTATCATATTTTAATAATTTAAGAATAGTATTAATAACATGTTAATAAAACCTATTAAAATTAACTTTTAATTAATTACAATTTAACTAAATTAAATTTTAAATATCTAAAACTTAAATTTTAATTCAATTAAAATAAAAATAAATTAACTATAACATAAATTGAAATTAAAATAAAATAAATTTTAAAAACATAATTATTAAAAAGAAACAATGTTTTTAATGGCTCGTTGGCTTGCAAACCCTATGGCCCCAAGTGTTACATCTGCCATAGGGAGTACTACATAGTACTTCTACTACGTGTAGCAGTAAGACTTGTCGCCCACAACCTTTAATGGTCACGAGTAGGGGTGGGGTGTGGGAATCAATGGCCCCACCCCACCTTAGTCAATTAGTATTTAAACACCCCCCCCCCACCAATTTGTCTTTTCAATAAGACACAATAAATATTTTCCAATATTCATGTATATATATAGAAACAAAATCTATTAGAATACTCTGATAGGGAAAATCTGTTTAAACCAGTCAAATTTATACTCTAAATTTTTTATTTCTTTTCAAAACCCTTACCAATTAAAATACTAACTTTTTAATCTACAAAACAAGGGTTTTTCAATATCTCAATTCTCATAATATGGGTAGAATTCGATATGAATATCAATATAATTCACAACGGAAGATTCATTTTAGAAAAAACTCTAAAAACATATCTAACAAACACGATGTAGATAGGAATTTTGAATATTTCAAGTAAGACACAATAAATATTTTCCAATATTTGTTTATATGTGTGTGTGTGTGTGTGTGTGTGTGTGTGTGTGTATTTATTTATAAATATAGTTTATTAAAATCTATGAAAATACTCTGATAGGGAATATCAGTTTAAACTAGTTGAATTTATATTCTAAAATTTTGATTTCTTTTCAAAGCCATTCCCAATTAAAATACTAACTTTTTAATCTATTGAATGGGGGTTTTCTAATGTCTCGATTCTCATAATATAGATAGAATTCGATATGAATATTAATATAGTTCACAATGGAAGATTCATTTAGAAGAAACTCTAAAAATAGATCTAACAAACACAATGTAGATAGGAATTTTTAAGAACATAATTCACTATGCGAATAAAACACAAGATTCTAAGTGAATTTGATGCTAGTACGCAATCACATGAAGAATATGAGAAACTTCTCTTTCCTTTGAAACCATTCTTTCTAAAAATCCTTCTCCAAAATCCCCGATCCCCATGAAATGAACTCTCAACCTCTAATAAGGAGTTATCCCCTTAATTTGGGGCACTGATTGTGCAATCACACATGGGAACTCGTTGATCATGATCTTTTTAATCTTTAATTACTTTTTGGATATTCATGCACACGTTTTGAAACTTAAAATATCTTATCTTAATTAATTTTTCTTTCTCTCTTTAGTTAATTTTTGAAGCATTTTTTGATAACAATATTTATTAGCTTAAATAATAATAATAATATTTAGCATTTATTTAAAAATGATCTCCTAAACATATTATTATTAAATTAAATTAATATTATTATGCTCTAAAATAAGAACTATAAATTTCTCTTTAAATTTAATTCTTCTTTTTAATTAATTTCTCAATGAATTTAATATAATTAAATATTGAAGTTATCTTAATTATTTTCTATTAAATTAAATCATTAAATATTCTTTTAATCTCACTTAATTAACAAAAAAACACCAAAGACCTACAAGACAAAATATGAAACTCATTATAAAATACAACATACAAGATCAACTCAAGGGTTATAATCATGAATTTACACTAGATGGTGAATTTGGAAGGGTAATCATCTCAGATAGTTGTCCTAATTTCTACGACAATTGGTTTTAAGGTCAAAATTTAGACTCAAGAATTTATCTCGCCTCTCTTACCATTGAGATATTGTGATAGGGTATGCTTATCTTGACAATCTAGGGAAGTTGATACCTAGTACTTGTAATCTACATAAAATCCATGCATGCACAAACACATATATTCTAAACTAAGCATGCAATGGTAGGAAGTGGTGTATCATAGAGATCCTGACTAGTAGGTGACTATGACTCCCTTCCTTAACCACATTAGAAACATCACACGTAAAGAAAACATCCACACACACCATGCACATGTAGAATGGGGTAAGTATCCATAGAAAACACATATAAATAATCCATCTAAATAACATCATTAAATAAATGAAATCACTATAAATAATCATCATCAAAGTATAATCATGCATATATGAAATAACTAGTACCAAAGTAGTCTCATCATATAATCAACTGTGTATGAAAACAATATCCAATAATCTAGGAAACAATGTCACTTATCATTAAATAGAAAAATAAACTAGCCTAAAAGAGTTGAACAATAACAACTAAAAAGTAAACTAGGGGTAGGCACTACATGTAGGATTTGATATTGTAAACCCTAAGAAAAATCACATAAAGTACAAAAGGGGTTCCTTCTTTGGGTTTCCCAAATGAGATATTTTTGTTAGGGCTAAGGGTATCATAGAAAAGACAATAGAGCCCAACTTTGGCCACAAAATAATAATAAGTAATTGACTTTATTTTTATTACATACAAAATCTAGGAAGCATCACCTTTACTCATGGAACATTTAGAAGAAAATGAGGAGGTTCCCTTTGAATATACAAATAATCCTCCCTCATAGACTCTGTAGTTACAAAAAAAACCTTACAATACAAAGAGTTAAGAACTACATAATAAATTGGACAATTACTTAAGATTCTTGTTGATGGGATAAAAGCAACGATATGATAGGAACCTAACCTAGTAAAAGTAGTAGGAGAAAGAAGAACCAATTTTTTATAGTATGTAGTCATTTTTATAAGTAACAATAAAGACATTGAGATTTATAAGAATTATTACCTTTACTTTAGGTGGGAAAAAAATGATAAGATCCATAAACACAAGAGGAAGCCAAATGACTTATTGGAAAGTAACATTTTTTATGGAAAGGGATCCCACCATTAAAAAAAATCTACCTTCAAGGTTACACATCCACCTTCAAAATTATCTCACCATAAAAAACCTTCACTATGATCTTGACTATAATAAATTATATCAATGTGGAAAAAAATCTATTGTCACAATCCACCTTCAGTATGTGGCCCAATAATTTTTAAATAGACTCATAGGTTGATATTTATAAAGAAAACTTACCCTAACAAGAGTAATATTTATAGATTCATTTAGAGGGTTCAAAGAGGGTTACCAAAGGCATAAACCATACAAGAGTAAGAATGCATTTCCAATCATGAATAATAAATAAAAATATTCACAATATTTAGATGATTCAATAAAATGACCAAAAATCCAAAAGAGCATGGTTTATTCTAAACATTACTTATACCCTCTAGGCTCTAGTCATTATTAATCTAGGTATTTATTTCTAAAAAAAAGGGGCCATTAGACACTAAAAATATGGAAAAATTGTTTCCTGAAAAGTATGAAATACAATACAATACCTCCTAGCCTAGAACTATCTCCCTAGTATATGGATTACCAAAAATTTCTAGGAGGATCTCCATTTGAAGGATCATCTAGTATCTCCATAAAGGAATCTTTGACTGGTGATAGGGAGAACTTCATCATAGTCTTAGGAGAGTTATAAAGATCAACAAGTTTTTGTTATAAGTAGGGGTTTTCATTACACTAAAAGATTAATGTGACAATAATTTATACAACCACTAGACCTATAGAATCCACAAGATATAGTTAAGCCATGTCAAAAACCTTTTGAGGAACACTAGCCCACTATCGATAATCCCCTCCTAGCATCACCTACCACAACCTATGTAGATTTAAACACATGTCCAAGCTTTGATACCACTTTTTATAAATAGTGGTATTAATTACACAAAAATATTGATTTGTGAATAAATGATACAACCACTAGACTTATAGAATCCATAGGGAGAAATTAAGCCATTCTATGAACCCCATGATAGCTTTTCTAAAGGGTGATATTGAACTCATATTTGAGATATATCAGCTATTAGGTGACAACTAGATGATTTATAAATAATAGAAAAGTCAAGTTGGAGTCTAAATTTAAAAAGTGGGGATAGTGAGGATCCATCAACAAGATGCTATGAAATACATTATAACTTTTTTGAATGGTTTTTTTTATGAATATGTAAATAAATTGATTAACTTTATAGAAGTGCACAATTGTCAATTGACTTGAATCCATTATATTTTTCTACTTAGAAATATATTTAATCAATATTGCATTTTATGTTGGCTTACTAAGTAGCTGATGAGATAGATTTATAATTATCCAAATGGTAGCTAATCCAACATCAAATATTTGGGTGACATCACTTAAGATTTATTTTAGAAAGATAGTCTCATGTCCAAAAGAAAGAAGGTTCACTTTTGGTGGGCTCTTTTCCCATCTAAAGGATGAAAAGGATGAAAAGGAAATTACCCCCACTAGTACATAATTGCATGACAACTAGATGATTTATAGAAAAATTTACCTCATTTCTTTAGGTAGCTAACATGTGAAAGTACACATTATTATACATGATATTTTGCACAATCTCATATATTTAGGGAACTAATTTTTCTTACAAATGTTCAAATATATTTATGTCAAACTTTAAAAAAGGTTATTTTAAGGAACTTCACACAATCTATTCTATTTTAAAATGCATATGAATTTGTCCATCCGTTCATCTCAATATGAATTGACCATAGTCAATGAAGCCTTATGTGAATAGGAACAAGGGCTTATAGAGAATTGAAGGGAAATCAAGATGACTAAGGAAACTAACCAAGGAGGGTGGTAAATGGATGATAAAAGGGGCATAAGTTATGAATTAAATGTGTATATCATAGTCTATCAACACAAATATATAAATGGAATTAGGAGTACAATAGTCTGCATTAGAGTATTAGTGCTTAATCTAGCTCTTCTATAGGATCTAATATTGTAAGCCCTAAATTTTTTTGCATAAAGTACAAAAGGGATTCCCTTCTTTGGGTTTCTCAAATGTAATATTTGTGCTAGGGCTAATGGTGTCATACAAAAGTCAATAGAGACTAAATTTGGCCATAAAATAATAAAAAATAATTGACTTTATTTTCGTTACATACAAAAATCCAGGAAGCATCACCTTTACTCATGGAACCTTTAGGAGAAAGTGAGGAGGTTCCCTTTAAATACACAAATAATCCTCCCTCATAGACTCTGTAGTTACAAAAAAACCTTACAATACAAAGAGTCAAGAAATACATAGTAAATTGGACAATTACTTTTAAGCCTTTTGTTGATGGGATAAAAACAACAATAGGATGGGAACCTAACCCAATCAAAGTAGTAGGAGACAAAAAAACCAAGATTTTATAGTACACAAAGTCATTTTTATAAGCAACAAGAAAGACAATGAGATTTATAAGAATTATTACCTTTACATTGAGTGGGGAAAATATAGATAAGATCCATAAATACAAGAGCCAAATGACCTTCAAGTTTATTCATCCACCTTCAAAATTATCTCACCAAGAAAAACATTTAATATATCTATCTCCACTATGATAAATCATATCAAATGTGGAAAAATTCTATTGTCAAAATCCACCTTCAGTACAAGGCCCAATAAATTTTTAATAGACCCATAGTTTGATATGTATAAATAAAACTTACCCTAACATGAGTAATAGTTATAGTAAATAAAAATATTCATAATATTTAGATGATTCAATAAAATGACCAAAAATCAAAAAGAGTAGGGGTTATTCTAAACATTACTTATAACCTCTAGGCTCTAGTAGTTAGTAATCTAGGTATTAATTTATGAAAACCAAGGTCCACAAGCTACTAAATTTATAGGAAATTTGTTTCCTTAAAGTATGAAATACAATACTATTGAAGTTGATAAAAGATCAACCCCATAGCTCCCAAGAATCACTTACATGCAAACATCTATTACAAAATGAGAGGAGCAAAAGCTATGGAGGCTGAAATTCCTAGATCCATCAATGAGACATTCTTGATGAGCAAAAAGATATATTGCTATAGTCAAAATTGAATGAATCTATAATATTACAAAGAGAGATCATCCTTATAAAGGAGATCAAAAACCCTAAAAGGTAAAGCTTAGGTTGCATGATAATAATTAATAAAAGAATTAATTATTAGATTCCTAAAGTTTAGCTTAAGTAAAATAGAGTTAATTAGAAAATATCAAATTATGGGTAAGTGCAAGAAGTTGGGTCTCACTTTTGGGCAAAAAGTGGAAGTGTTTTTCCTATTTTTGAAACTTCTTGTCAATTGATGTCAAAATTTGATGCATTTAAAGATTGAATATCCATAAACTTTAGAAATAAAAATTGTAGTGTTTGGAATCTACTTTTTGAATATGTAATTTGTTTGTGTACCCATATGATAGATTTTTTTTGGTATGGATCTTTAAAATCACTTTTTCAAAATGCATGTTTTGGGACCATACCACACTTGTGTATGAACACCATAATTTGACACAAATAAATGAATTTTTGTAAATCCTTTTAAACAACATTACCTAACACACCAAAGATTGATGATAATATTTTCCTTAATTTTTCATTGAATATTTTTTTTTTATTAATTTTAATTGGCTATAAAGGTAAATTTTAAAATCTCTTGTGTATGGACACCATAATTTGATTGAAAAATCACTTTTTAAATTATTATTTTAACTTCAAAAGAATTGTGTATAGATTGATGACATATAAATTAATTTAAGAAAAATTATAAAATTAAAAATTTATTAAAGTCTTAGTGAACCTCACTATTTTACATTTAGTTACCACCTTTGATTAAAAAATAATACAAAAATAGTAAATAAAATCATAATAATATTAAATTTATATTTATGAAATCAGGATAGTGAGAGCTCTAATGGGTTTTTGTTTCATTAAATAATTTGATTGAGAAGATTTTGTCAGTTCAATGCCTTAGGCAAATCTTGAGAGGTCAAGGCATAGGCTTGGTCTCACTAGGCCTATTGTGAACCAAAATATAAGGTAGGAAAAAAATATCCCACCCCATGTTGTAAGAAATGGGCACCTGTTACTTTGAATTCAAAAAACAGGCACCCATTTTGAAAAATTGAAAGTGGCATTTAAAATGCTCCCCCATAAAAATTTTGATTTTTTTTAGAAATGGGTAACCATTCTTAAAAAATAAAAAATGTGTACTCAATTTTTGAAAAATAGTTACCCATTTCTAAAAAGTTCAAATTTTTTTTTTTTTTTGAAAAATTGAAAAATTAAAAGTTGCATTTCAAATACCCCCAAAAATAAAAAATTAGAGTTTCTTAGAAATGGATACCTATTTTTTACTTTTAAAAATGGGCACCCATTTCTAAAAAAATTCAATTTTTTTTATTTTTTCAAAACAGAGTACACATTTTTTGAAATAAAAAATGGGCACTCAATTTTTGAAATGAAAAATGAGTACCCAATTTTTAAAAAAATAGGTACCTATTTTTTAAATTTAGGATTAGGTACCTGGAAGCCTAATACGGGTGCCTAATTTTTAAAAATGGGTACCCATTTCTAAAGAGGTCTCATTCCATGAAATTGACTTTTGTAGAATTGCGACCCAACTTTGTGCATTCACCCTTACTCTAACACCCCCCTTAAGATAAACTTATGGAGTCACTTAAAAACTATAAACTACAACTAGAACTAGAATTGGGTCCTAACAACAAAGCCTAATGAGGTACCCAAGCACAACCAAATCTCTTAAAAGATAAGAAATAGAGAGAACCACATAGGGAAAATCCTACTCCAAAAAGAGATGGAAAGAATGTGGAAAGAACTAGTCAAGGGTTGAAGAAGCCTCCAAACTAGGGAATGTCCCAAAAGATAGGAACAAAGGATGATCATGTAGAACACCACTAAAGCATGTAGAAGCTACAAAGTTATGTCTAAAGTAACTATTGATCTAAAGAACCTCTACTAAAATAGAACTTGACTAGGTAGAGAAGACTATAATCTATATGAGTGCCCTTAGAAGACACTACTTGAATCAAGAACATGAAGGAAAACAACTAAACTCAAAGATACAGATGGCATAAAATACCAAATCTTAAAGAGCTGATCAATCAAACATGGAAAGTTGCAACCAATGTAGGAAAGAAAAGAAGAGTGTCTATATGGTAAATGATCCATTTCACCAAAATTCATAGGTACCCATCCACTACATTTTCTTAGTACATAGGAACAAATATAATGAATTCATAGCTCACTCCATCGAGCTGAAGAAGCATGAGAAACAACTATAAGAACCCTCCTAAGGAAAACAAGGGTGAGATGATAGGAAACTAGAAAAGTAGGCCAAAAGAACTGCATGTCAAGGAACCTTGATCAAGATGCACAAAAGAATACATATGAGTGTATGAGGTGATCAATTTTAGACATGTCATGAGATTAATTTCATGGATGGAATACTCATTGACAAAGGAAGATGAAAAATAAAGGCAATACATTAACCCCCCTTCACACTTTAATCTGATTAGTGCATGTACAATAAGGAAAAATACATCATGAATCTTGTTACCCTACACTTTTTTGCAACATGCAATATTGTTAGCCAAGTTTCCTTTTCATAACTTGAAGTTGAACTTGAAGTTTTAACCTACTTCAAGTTCAAGTTCAACTCCACCCACTTTTCATCACTCTGGCAAGGTCTTTACCCATCAGCTTGAGTTCATATTCTCAAAGTTGAAGTTGAAGTAGGAGTTGATTTGAAACTTCAACTTCAACCTCGAATTTGTGGTTTTCTAATGTTTGCATGTTTTCTCACAAGTTATATATTAAGAAATCATGAACTCATTTGTGAGGCAAGAAATGGGTCCCACCCAATGGCGATCTTGAAGACGTGAAAGGCAATAAATATGATAGCTATGAAAATTTGTGCTGAAGTAATGTTACTTTTATGGGAAAAGGTGGCATTTAGATTTTGTGATATCATGAGATGTAGAGCTACATGCAAATTTGATGGGCATTAACTACAAACAACCTTACGAGTCTTGTCAGGTATAGGTGACACACTTGTTATAAATATTTTTGCTTGCTAATATCTGTCTTGAGATTTTCAAGAAATCATTTCCTACAATTACTCATCTAGCTTGTATAATTGTTCATTTAATCATTTTGAGCTCTTGATGTTGATCGATAAACAAAGAGATGGAAGGTTAAGCTCTAACAAGAACTATAAGTGAATTATCCTCTTCTCTATCATTTTTATTATGCCTAGTTTTTGCTGGAGTGCTTCGGTTTATCTCTGTAAATCTTCCTCTTTCAAATTTAAACAATGGCACTCTTCCACCTTAAGATGCCTAAGCTAGAAAAGCCATGCCTCTTGAGTTCCCTCCCTAAAATTTGGGACAACTTCCTAGTAAATAAAAACCTAGCTGATATAGTCGAGTGGGTGAAAAATGTTCATACCGGACTCATATACTAGAAATCGGCTAGTGGGTTACTTGGAGCTGCCACCTTTCCATCAGCCATAGAATGTCAAGAATTGGTTGTTGAATGTGAAAATCACTATGACCCCAACACTAGATGCATAAAGAAGGTTTCTAGAGAAGTGTTGGTTAAGATAAACAGGGCTAGTGCTAATTTAACTCTAATAATCCCTCACAAAGAACCTTATGAGCTGTAGATATTTGAGGAAGCAAAATGCCTATATGGTGATAGAAAGAAGGACTATGATTCTATTGTAGCTCAAACCTAGCTTTTGAAACCAACTAAAGGAGGCTCTAGATTGCCCAAACCTTTAACTATTGAGCATTTCATCAGGGAAATCATAGACATTGTTCTACTTTTAAATAGAGTCAAGGGTAATGACCACGCCTTCCACTAGGAGAGCTAGATGTATCTCTTTATTCAAAAGATTGTCAAAGGTGGAAAATTCATTGATTGGGCTAATTTAATCACTGAAAATTTACATAAGGGCCTAATAGCTATGAGTAATTTTAGCCCATTCTTTTTATCATCCTTCTTAATTTACATTTTAGTCCCATCTAAGGAATGGGAGGAACTTCCACACATACCCTAGATTGAAGAGATGACTATCTATCAATACTGCAAAGATCTCCAGGTAGCTGAATTTTTCAAGGAATTCAGGAGGGTAAATGATGTTTTCCTTGGGAGGTTCATATTTGAGCTCCAAGGACATGAAAATCATATGTTATCAGAAGAATTGAAATGCAAGCCATCAATATTTATGGTTGTTTCTATATTCAATTTCCTAAATTTACATATCTCAAAGTTGGGGGTTTTTTTGGTGAGCCTCTTAGATTACATAATTGTTATTTAGAAAAAGTTGTCCTATATGAGATAAGTAGGTATCTTGTTTCTATGATAAAGTCTCCTAAAAGCACTAAAAAATCATCTTCCTTTGTATTTCCCATTGAAATTGGCCATTATAGATGCTCAAACTTCAAGCAAGTTGTGTTAACAAAAATTGCATTGTCACACTTATGCCTCAAACCCTACTCTCCTAGAGAAGAATTTGATTATATGGGTTTTTCTAGAGATAATTTCAAGCATGCAGCTTCACTAGTCCATTTTCCACACTTGGAAGATTATTGGGCTAATTGTCCTGATGAATTTGAAGTTAGAAAAAGATTGTGGTCTAGGTTGATGGTTAGCCAGATCAATATGTTTAAAATTAATCTTAACACCCATGGGATAAAAAAAGATGAACTTGAAAAAGTGATTGACCCATTTTATGTTAATCAAATTGAATGCATGCCCATCTCTAAAATTGATTAGAGTAGAAAGGAAGAGGATGATCTATTTTCCCATACCTCAGAAGTGTTGAGAAAGACTAAAAAATGGTTGAAGTCAAAGAATGTTGAATCAGCTACTCCTAGGGCCCTAGAGAAACACTCAAGAGCTAGACACAAAAAGGTACACTCAAAGCCAAAGACCATCACTAACCATAATATTTGTAATCCTGTTGCAGATTCCCCTGAAGTTGAAGCTGAAGTAACTTTGCAACTACTTCAATTTCAAGTCCATAAGAAGGTGGAAAAGGTTAGAAGAGTAATTCATTCAAGCACAAAGAAAGCAACACCAAGCAAAGAAAAAGACATAGTGACAGTTGATCTAGACCCTGCCAAAACAAGGTCAAATCTAGAGCAACCTCCTAGTTCTTCCATGGCTAATAATACTTCAGATCCTCAAAATTTACTTGAAAGCATTGGTACTCAATCAAGTACCCTCACCTTAACTAAGGTTTATCCTATGATAGGCAAAGACCCTACCATGCCTAAGTGGCTAGAAACTTCCATCGAGAAGAAAAGGAGCTTGGTACCCCTGTTAATGCTTCAAAAACTAAAAAGACTAGAACTAAATCTTGGATAAAGTTTGATAAAATATTAGGACATTGGTTAGCTAAGATAGCCAAGCCACAAAAATTAAGTTCACATGAGGACCTCACTCCTCAAGATTATCAAGTATCAAGGATTGATCTTGGAAAGGGGAGTCATGCAGTGGGTATGAAAATTTTTGAAGCTTCAAACAAAAAGATTGCAGATAGGGTCTGAAAAGATGCTTAGGATAAGAAATATATGAAAGAAGCAATGAGGAGCATGGTGCAATACATCAACGCTATCCTGCACCCAAAACCCAAGCTTCTAAATGAGATGTCAACAATTGTGGATGTATCTTCTTTGGCCAACTTGTATTTTCCTTATAATCTATAGAAATGTAAAGCTATTGCAAGGACATATGAAGAATGGTTGTAGTATGTCCTAAGAAAAACCATGAAATAGGTAGGTCTTTTGGACAAAGCTTCAAAAGAAACTACTACCATCATCAAAAAGGTGGACTCCAATAATGAAGGCTTTGAGAAAGAAAGAAACAATTGGGTAAAAGTGGTGCTCTAGATAGAAGAAATTCAAGGATTTGGATTGTAGAGCTTCCAAGTTGAATACCCTATGGCTGGCTTGGATGAAAAAACTTTGTATGTAATTAAATATTGTACCGAATAGCAGAATGAGGCACTGGTCCAAGCAAAAAACCAAGATCAAAGAAATCTTGGATGGTCTCAAGCTTGTCGATGAAATAATTCAAGGTGATTTAAAATGGTTTAGCAAGCATTGTGTAGGTAAAGAAAATGACTCTATAGCCCAGGTGGAAGAAATAATAAATGAAGTCTAGAAGAAATTTCAAGAGATTCAAGAGAAGAAAACACCATGCAGATAGGATTTTTCAAATGTCGCTCATACTGAGGCTATGCTAATAATAAATTTAAAACATTGTTGAGGGTGTATATTATATGTGGGAGTGAAGTTACATTTGCCATGTATTCAAGAATTATTATTTTTAAATCTTGAAGGTTGTGGGAGGTGGAATCTATATTACTTTACTATTTATCCTTTGTTTTAACATTCGATCATGTGGTTGATATTGATTGTTAAAATCAAATGGTTTTTCAATATTTACATTTATCTTGTATTCATGAGATAACTTAAAGCTTTTAAGTATTTTCAGTAAAATACTCATTGGGAAGATTTTTCCTCAATAGAGGATTTAACAATTATCTTTTCATGAAGTTTAGCTACACCTTGTATAAGACAAACCAAATCTTAAGCAGAGAATTCCTTTTCCATAAATAGGAATTCAATTTGTTAGTTTACATTTTTCTCCCTCTTTTTTATTTTTTTTTCAAGATCTTGGGAAAAATTGTTTACTAAAAAATCCAAAGAATACAATAATCTTGATGAGTGTCCTCATATGACACTATTTGAATCAAAAGGCAAAACAAGGCAAAAAAATTGAAATGAACATATAGATGTAATATGACACTTTATCTCATTGTGTTTCCAAGAATGCATACAAATGATGTCTACAAAGGCTTACAAAGATATAAGGCTAATAGAATTGGTGTTAAAACCCATGAAAAAACATCTAAAGCAAATAAATTGATCCCTAGACCTAACAAAACTAAGCTATCTATCAAAATCCAAAAATGCAAAAAAAATCAAATAGAATGTGACTAGAGAGAAACCTAAAAAACAACACAGACCATTGGAAAGAGCTCAAAAATATATTTCTAACAATACAAAGAATTCCCAAATCAGAGATTAGATGCTCAAGATATGTCTCCTAGAGTGTAAAATAGAACCCCTTGCTTTCAAAAAAGACAAAGACATAAAAAATTATGAAAACTAAAAATTGCATGCATCACTATGATGGGCTCAGAACCATCTTTTCAATGATATCTTGTTTATAGAAAATGTAGTCCATATGTCTAAAATATGAGCAAAAATGCAAAGGTGGGTCCAAATAGAGCCTAAAGGGGTGATAGGTGTGCTGATGTAGTGCTAACAGGTGAAAGTAAAAAGTAGTGTCACCTTTTAGGTTGACTTATCAAAATGATTGAATTTGAGTATTTGTATGTAAAAATCATATTTTTTCAAATATATAATCTAGATAGATTCATTATCCTCTCCACAACCATCATGTGATTCTCATTATGATTAGCAGAAAATACAAAAGTAATACCTACTGCTAATACAATGTCAGGTCTTCTATGAACAACATATTGCAACTTTCCAATTATTGATCTATATAGTGTCTAATTCACTTCAACAAATTCATCATTTTTTGAAATTTTATGTCCAATAGCTATAGGTATTCCAACTAGTCTTGAATATTTTTAATATCTCCTTGACATACTTTGATTGTGTGATGTATATACCACCTTTCATTTGATAGACTTGCAAACCAAAAACTAATTTTATCTCTCCAAACATTGACATCTCAAAATTCCTTCTTCATCTCATTAGCAAAATATTTTCACAATAGATCTTGTCCTCCAAATATGATATCATCAACAAATATTTTAGCTAGAAATATCTTACTTTCAAGTTCACTTTTCAAGTATAAATTTCTATTGCCATTAGTTCTTTCAAAATCAAGTTTTACTAAATAGGTGTATAATCTTTCATACCATGCAGATCCTTTTGTAAATTACATACCATGTTTCTCTTTCTAGGATAAATAAAACCTCTAGATTTTTCAATTTAGACTTTCTATTCTAAGATTCTACTTAGAAATACAAATTCAACATACATTTGATATTTCTTAAATCCTTTGTAAGCATCATATGCAAGTAAAGTTCTCACTCCATCCAACCTTGCAACTAGGGAAAATTTTTATCCATAATCAACTCCCTCTTGTGCATATCCCTTACAAACTAGTCTTTCTTTGTTCCTTGTGACTTTACCTTTCCCATTTATCTTGTTTCTAAAAACCCACTTGGTTGTAGTCACATTATTATCCTTTGGCCTTGGTAGCAATGTCCATGTCTTGTTCTTCTCTATTTGATCAATTTCTTCATTCATTGCCTTAATCCAATCTTCTTTCTCCAAAACTTCTTAAACTAAATTGGGCTTAGACTCACATAATAAGCATGTATCAGTCTTTGGTCTTCTTTTAATGCCTCTTGAATCTTTCTCTCTAATGATATGGTTTAGTGTATGAATCTCTCTTACATAACTTTCTAGTAGAGTATAATTTAGTGGCTAATATTCGTAAATTGGCTAATTTTAGATTTTTTTGGCTAGTAATTTGGCTAATAATTTAAGATTTGATACAACCTAAATCGCCATAGTTTTATAAAATTCAATTATAGAATATTTAAAATCGCTCAATAAATTATTTTATTAAAAAATTTAAACTCAAATATTCGCCACAATATTCATTACATGAATAGAATTGAGTTACCTAATATAATATATTATTGGAGAAATTTAATTGAACTGACCAATAATTATCATAATTATTAGTTACTTTTGGTATATATCACCAATATTTATTTTTCATTATTGATTTAAAGTATATGTAACGATTCTCATAATATTCCACAAGGTAAAAAAATGTTCAATTTTGATTTGTAATATTACATGGGGATTAATGAACTTCCTATTAATATTGAGATTCATCAATATTTTATACAAAAAAAACTATGATTCAAAAAGAATCGCCAATATTAATCATATTTAGAATAAAAAATTGAGAGATTTGCCAATAGAAATAATTTTATTTTTTCAAAATAATGAAAGGTTTGCCAATATTTTATTTCTTTATTTGGAGGTGGCTTTCTTAAATTTTACCCTACTTTCTAGTATAGATTCAAGTTTTCTCTCTTCCTATTGATCTCACTTAGTCCATCTTGTTCAAATTCTTCAAGTATCTTTGGCTATAACTTGGCTTGTTCTAGCTAGCATTCTATTTCCTCTCTCTTATGCTCAATTGCTTCACTTTGTGACTTTGATCTTATAGCCTTATGCTTGGTAGTTAGTTGATGCTTGGCAAAACTCTTCTAATGAAACTTAGTAGTACCTAGCTACTAGTGCTTGAAAACCTCTTTCTATGGTTCAGGTAAACTACTAGGTTCACCTTCATAAACATAGATGAAATTCCTATAGTTTTTAGGTTCTTTCTTGCTTTCTTCTTCATTATTTTTATAGATTCATCAAATCTAACATTTACACTTTCCACAATTTTGTTAGTGTTATAACATAAACACTTAATAGCCTTACTTTTAGTGGAATAGCCTAGAAATATGCCTTCATCACTTTTTGCATCAAGTTTTCCAATTCTTGCATCTTTCAATATGTAATATTTTCTTCCAAAAAATTGAAATAATTAATATTATGTTCCTAGCCATACCAAATTTCAAGAGGTGTTCTTTTGTACCTTTCTTCACTTGAACCTGGTTCAAAGTATAGACTACAATACTTATAGTTTCTCTCTAATACTTTTATGGAATATTACTTTCTATCATTAGTCGCATTGCATAGTCCATGATTGATCTATTCCTTCTTTCATCTATACCATTCTATAATGACTTCCTAAGTGTGCTCATTTGTCTCTTGAATCCTCTATCATTATAGAATATGATATACTCATCTTATCTGAATTCACCTCTTCTATCTAATCTCAAGAACTTTAGATTCTTACCTCTTTCCTATTAAAAATAGATTGATACAAGTATGAAAATGTGTTTCAATCATTATTTTGTCACTAATGTCAAACCTGTTACTTGATGGTAAGAAAATTGCTTAGTTGATTTGAGTACTATCATTTATTTTATTGATGAGGAGGATTTGATCAAATGAGATAACAAAAGCACCTAGAGAAAAGGTCAAGTTATGGTATGTAAAAGGAGTACAAAGATAACTTAAGACAACGATGATATAGTGCATTGATTATCTACTTAAGGTTACAAAAGTTGGATACATTGAAGAACTCTAGAAGAACAAGTAAGAAGAATTGAGTTTGCTAAGCTTGATTGAGTGGACAGTAGGTGCAAAGCAAAGTTAGTGCAAGCTAAGCAGAAAAATAGTTGGAGCCAAGAAAAGTCAAAGTTCATTATATGCTGAGTGATACAATATATGCCGAGTAAAGTTTAGTTGATGCCAAGAAGCACTAAAATTTAATGTTTGCAGAGTGATCTAGTTGAAGATGAGTGGAAGGATAGTATGGAAGCTAAGTGACAACATTGATGTCGAGTGACATATTCATGTTAAATCATTGGTTTGATGAATCTGAGTTGACTATTTTTTTTTCTTAAGTTTTGTGAAGTGTGTGAAAGATAACTATGATGTGATGGTGGCACAGAATTCATGGTAAACCATTTTGAGATGAATTTAGAGAGGATTAAAGAAGAAGTTTCTAGAAGGGACCAAACTAAAAAGGTGGGTAGATTCATTGAATCCTACCTATCCCTAAGATGGACGATAGAGGATGAGCGACAAAAGATCTTAATTTTCTAAATTATTACTTCATTCAGAGGTTGACCCAAAGACAATGCTATTAGAAAGGAAAGGAAGAATGATTAAGAGAATGGATGTTTGAAGGGTGAACAAGCTACCAGATCTGAAGTGTGAGAAAGCCAAGCTGAATGGAGGATTGAAATAGAGATCTCTAATCTGCAAATTAGTTATAATTTTTTATTAGATCAAACCTTATTATTAATTTTTAATCATTGTACCAGTCTAGGGTAAGTTCTTTGGATTAAGGTTGACCTAATAGTGATTTGTAAATCCTTTAACTAGGTGACATTCAAAGAAAATGATCTAAAGTCCTCTAACAAGGCTCACTCCTAACATGGTGATTGAAATCCTCTAACCAAGTCACATTTAACAATGTGTATTGTAACATTTAATAGGTTTGCCCTTTCATGAGGCATCACTTCAAAATAGTGAGAATGAGTAGCATATTACTAGTGGTTTTACTCAAATTGGGTTTCCACTTAAAATCATTGTGTCAAATGTATTATTGAATCTATTATATTTCATGCTTACATTTATGCAAAGATGATATGATAGTAACCTACAAAGTTTAAGTGATTGCATCTATGAATATATTTTATGAATATGGGTGTAGAACCAGAATCAGTATGCAAAGAACATTAATAAATAAAGTAAAAATTCACAAACCAACAACTAAATTCACATATATGCTTAGACAAAGAAAGCAAACAAGAAGTGCAAACCTCACAAGAGAAAACACTCCATGCTTTCTTGATTCTGTAGATGTGTCCTTTTGCTGTGGATGTATGCTCAAGATGCTCAAAAGCTGCTTCAATGGAGATGGGTAATGGCAAATTGGTAGCTTTGCAAGCTCTCAATTTGGCATTATAAGGGTAATATTGATGGCTTTGGTTCTCAAAATAGCATGGTAACTTTAGCTCAAAGATTGTTGATGAAATGGCTTGGGATGGGATTCAATTTATAGGCTAAGGGGTAGAGAGATGGAGGGCTTAGATGCAAGGATGGATGAAGGCTTAAGGAGGGCTAAGATGCACTCAAAGGGGAGCACATGGATTGTGCTTGTTTAGCACCAATGGGACGGTGACACTTGTCACAAGGAGGATGAGTGTGAGAGGGTAGGGTAAAGGGTTGGTTAAAGTCATGATGAGTGGGGTTGAGTATGTAAGAGGGATGTAAGAGGAATGAGTGTGGAAGAGGGAAGAGTGTGGAAGATGGGTGTAAGAGCCATGAGTGGGCTTGTAAGAGTCTTTATGTTTTGTAAGAGCACTCATGACTTAGTGGTTGGGTTTTTTTGAGGGGAGACTTTGGTTTGGATTAGGAAAGTCTTAAACTTGTTTAAGGAATGTGACAACATTAGGGGGTGGATTAGGCTTGGGTTTAGGATTAGCTTAGAGATGTTAGAGATGTGCAAGTGGATGGCATTAATGAGGGTGGGTGAGTTAGTGGCTAAGCTTGGTTAGTATGGGTGGACGGGGTAGATTAGGCTAAATGGAGGATTAGAGATAGGTTAGGGGTTTTTGAATTTGAGGATTTTATTTATCAAATAGATTTATTTAATAAATGGGGATTTTTGGAATTAGATAGGAGAAAAGGATTTAATTGATAAATAATAGATTATTTGATTTATCAATTAGGACTATAGATGATTAATTAAATTAATCAACTAGGGATGGCAAAGGATTAATTAAATAAGAATTTAATTAATGATGCCTTTAGAGATGGCTAAATTAGATTACCAAAGCAGTGTAATCAAATTTAGGTGTCTACAATGGGTTCACTATATTGTGAAAAATTTTATTTGTACATCTAGACCTTGGATAACTGATTCACCCCCCCTTTTAGTTATTCTAAACAATTCCAACAATTGGTATTAGAGCCATCTTCTTAAGAGGACTAGTTTGTAGGTACTAGAAGCAAAAGATCAAGAAGTCAAAAAGAGAGGTACTTAAGCTTAACAAGGAAAAATTTCCTACATGAAAAAGTCTAATGAAGCTACACCTAGGAGATCTTTGACACCATGCACAATCTACCATTTCCACTGAGTATATTAATCCTGTTGGATCCCTAACTACTGAAGATCTAAAGAAGATGAAAGAACACAACTAGGAAATGTTGGAGATTGCCTCTACTCTAAGTTTTGTTGGGTTTGATGATATCAAGGTTGTGATAGTGGAAAGAAGATGTGGGATGCTCTTCACACCATCTATGAAGGTGATGCAAATGTTTTGAGAGCCAAATCTAAAAGTCTTAGAGGCAAGTTTGATGATATGAGGATGCAAGAAGGTGAGAATGTTGCTTAATATTGCTTTAGGATAAAAGATGTTGTTTATGCTATAAGAGAATCTACTAGTAAGATAGATGATGAGACTATAATGAAAGAGTTTTGAGAATACTACTACCTATCTATGCTATTAGAGTTTCTACAATACAAGAGTTGAGATTTATACTAGGTTCTAATCTGACTCTTGAAGATGTGGTAGGTAGGTTCATTACTTTTGAGCTATCTAATTTTGATAACTTCAAATCTAACAATGTTGAATTTTTTTTCAAAGCTAAGCTATCATTGCAAGAACCCAATGAGAAGAAGAAGAAAAAGGTAAAATATGTTTCCAGTGATAGTGATATAGATGAGGAGGAGGTAGAACAACTTGAAGTGCTTCTAGCAAGGAGATTTCACAGAGGTAAAGGTAAATTCAAAAGTAAGTTACCTATCATGTGTTTTAACTGCAATGAGGTTGGTTATATTGTTGCTAGATGTTTAAAGAAGAAGAACTATAGAGGTGGAGACAAATAAAAAGTAGAAGATATGAGGACAACAAAGATTACAAAGACAAAGGCAAGAAGTCTTGCTACATTGCATAAGAGGAAACCAAAGATGGATCTAACAATCATGATGATGAAGTGGTGTATGTTCCAATGAAGGATGATTCTAATGAGGATGAGAATACTACACTAGTGTCTTGTGTGAACAAAAATGACAGATAGATCATTGATAATGGGTGTCCACATTACATGACTGAAGGTAAAAGTAATTTCATTACCTTGAATTATTATGATGGAAACAGTGAAAGGATTGGCAATGGTGCACACTATCTGATAAAACAAAAAGGTTCTATCAAATTCATAGAAAGGATTTTATGTGACAATTCTTATTATGTTGAAGGACTTAACTATAATTTGTTAAGTGTGTCACAACTAAACAATTTAGGTTGCAATCTTGAGTTTGAGAACAAGATTGCTAAGATATATGAAACTAACAAAAAACTAATAGGAAAACATGATCAAACTAGAGGCAATCTATTCTATCTTGATATGGATGAAGCTACTTGTCTAGTTGTAGAATTTGATGATGTGTAGTTATAACACAAGATTTTATGTCATGTTAATTTTGATAGCTTAGTTAGTATTAGTAACATGAGAAGAGTTAGAGGTTTTCCTAAGTTAAAGAAACCTGACAATATAATTTGCAAACAATGTTAGTTAGGAAAAATTATAGTTTTAAGAGTAAGACTCACACCTCTAAAGGAATTTTGGAGATTGTTCATACTAACATGTGTGGACCAATTGATGTGCTAATTATACAAAGGTGATAAGTACATTATGCTAATTGTTGATGATTATTCTAGGATGATGCTTTCCAAAATTTTAAGTGGTACTTAGCAAGAGTTGATAAGGAAATAGGTAAAAGTCTAAAATGGTTGAGATCTGATAGAGGAGGAGAATTTACATCAAATGAGTTTGAGATGTTTTGTAATGACAGAGGAATCAAAAGACAGACATCTACCCCTAGAACCCCTCCACAAAATGGAATTGGTGAAAGGAGGAATACATCTATAATGGATTGTGCTAGGACACTTATGATGGAGAAAAATGTTGTTTTTAAATAGTGGAGAGAGACTGTAAACTTACAACTATCTATACCTTGAACCGTGTGCAAGTTAAGAAAGGTACTCATTCATCATCTTTTGAACTATGGTATAGAAACTCACCAAATGTAAAATATTTTAAGGTATTTGGAAAAAAGTGTAATATTCTCAAAGATTTTAGGAATGATAAATTAGATGCAAAAAGTGAAGAAGGTATATTCCTTGGCTATTCCACAAGAAGTAAAGCTTATAAGTATTTAAATACTAACACTAACAAAGTTGTAGAAAGTACAGATGTGAAATTTGATGAATATACAAAACTACATGAGGCTGAACCTATGAAGGAACTAGAGGAATACAAATCATTTGTATACTTTTATGAAGGTATGTCTGCTGATGAAGATACTATAAATCAAGTTGTAAATAAACAACAAGTTTCACTGATAACCAAGTCACATAAAATGAATGTCAAATTGCATTCAGGAATTGAGCTACAATCTAGTGTTGAGTTACATAATGAGGTTGAGGCACATTATGATTCTAAGATTATTATACATGAAAGAGATGTTGAATTAACTGATAGAGAAGTACATAGTGATTTAAAAGTTGAGAGACTAAATGAGAAAAATAGATCAAAACCAGGATTTTCAAAGTATGTCAAAGGACATCACATTGCTACACAAATTATTGAAGATAAAGATACAAGACCAATGACAAGGAACAAGTTGAGAAATGATACATGTTTTCTTAGCATGCACAAACCTAAAATAGTGAAGGATTCCTTAGAAGATGTGGACTAGAGTAAAGCCATGAAAGAAAAGATTTAATAGATTCAAAAGAACAAGACATGAACTCTAGTTCCTAGACTAGAAGATAAAAATGTGATTGACACCAAGTAGGTGTACAGAAACAAGTTAGATGAAAATGGTGAATTCACAAGAAATAAGGCAAGATTAGTTTGGAAGGGGTATACACAAATAGAAGGGATAGATAATGGAGAAACATTCACTCCTGTTGCAAGATTGGAAGGAGTAAGAAATCTACTTTCTTAGTCTGCATACAAAGGTTTCTAAGTTTATTAAATGGAAGTTAAATCTATATTACTAAATGGCATATTTGAAGGAAAGGTCTATATAGAACAACTAGAAGGAGTTGTTGATGATAACAAAAAAAGCATAGTATGTAGACTACACAAAGCTTTATATGGTTTGAAGCAAGCACCAAGAGAATGGTATGAAGAGCTTCACAACTATCTTCTAAAGATTGGATTTGAGAGGACTAATGATAACAACAATCTGTACTTGAAGATAGAGAAAGGAAAAGGTATTTTACTATTTGAAATTTTTGTTGATGGTATTATATTTGGAGGTTAAGATACTTTATGTAAAGCTTTTGCAAATGAAATGAAGAAAGAATTTGAGATGTCTATGTTTGGAGAGATCAATTTCTTTATAGGTTTGCAAGTACAATAGATGAAATATAGTATATACATCACTCAGTCAAAAATGTAAAGGAGGTATTGAAAACTTTTGGATTGGAAGATTCCAAGCAATAATCACACCTATGGTGATAGGACATAAATTGTCAAGGAATGATGAATTCGGTGAGGTGAATCAAATAGTATACAGGTCTATGATTGGTAAATTACAATATGTAGTACATAGAAGACCTAATATTGCATTATCTATTGGGATAGTTGCAAGATTCTCTACTAATACTAAGGAGAATCATTTGATGGTCATTAAGAGAATAATGAGATATCTGAAAGGTATAGAAGACTATGGTCTATACTAAAAGAAAAATGAGAAATTTGAGTTGAAAGCCTAAACTGATGTTGATTGGGCTAGAAATATTGATGAAAGAAAGAGCACTAATGGAGGAGCATTTTTCTTAGGAAAAAGGTTGATTACATGGAATAGCAAGAGGGTGATCCCATAATAATGTGTTCCACTTTTTGACCAATTTTGACACTGAAATCAATATTTTTGAAACAAACCTCATGTTCAAGTGACTATATCTCTAAAACTATGAATAATTTCAAGTTACATAAACTAGTGATTTCTATTACTTTGTTCCTTCTTTGTAACCATATTTTTTGATTTAAAAAAAAAATTTATTTGTCAATTTTTTCTTCTCCTCTAAAAAGTGGTACATATTAAAATTCAATATTTTTAAAGAGTGACAGTCCATTTGACACACATAACTTTTTTCTAGAAAAGATAATGAGGTAATTCTTTTGACATTAAATTCATAACATCAATATCTAGAGGATGCATTTGGTTTGATTCAATTTGGTTGAATATTGTATAGTTTATGAAGTTTTGAAGTGACACCAATCGTAATTTAGACATACATTCATTTTGACACAGATAACTTGAACTTAATTTATCTGAAATCTAAATTTTCTTTTTTGAATAGAAAGCTATCTCAATAACCTATTTCCTAAATATTTAAAAAAAAAAAATTGACCTAATTTACTAATTTTTCCAAAGTGTCAAAGTCAGTTGATATTCAATCAGTAAAATGAGTTAAACTCATATTTCAAAGTCTTAATGAATATAATATGTATTACAATTATAGTCATTGAAAGATTTCTCCGAGCAGCACAAATTGGCATTTTTAATTTTATAGTAGGAGATCAATCATTTTCAATTTTGGGTGTCAAAAGAGCCAATTTTATTTTTTTTAGAAAAGAGGGTCAAAATTTTGTAATTTGACATGTTCATTGCGAACATAATGTTTGCTACGAACATACATAATGGGTTCACTGTGAATATGTGTTCACATGAACACATACCCTTAAGTTTTCCTACTATATTAATGAGGTATGTTCACAGTGAACATGCCTAATATATATGAAATATGTTCGCTACAAACATTATTATAATATATGTTTGCTACGAACATGGTTAATATGTTTGAGCGAACAATTGATAAATACGATTTGTAGATTTTGCAAGTTTTTTGGATTTTCTTCATCCCACAAAAGTGGAACCCATTATTGTGGGTTCACCCAAGAAATAAAACTGTATAACTCAATCTACTATTGAAGCTGAATATGTTGCTACTATAGTAAATTGTACAAACATTATATGGATCAAACAACTACTCAAAAGTATGAAGGAGGAAATCACTAAACCTATGATACTTTATTGTGATAATATAAGTGATATAAATATATTAAAGAACATTGTGATGCATACAAAGATAAAGCACATTACAATCAAGTATCATTACTTGAGAGAGTTAGTTCAAGACAAAGAGGTGAAGATGGAATATGTGATTACAAAAGAGCAAATGGATGATATCTTCACAAAAGAATTATCTAAGGATGCTCATGAGTATCTAAGAGGTAAATTAGGGGTGATACCTCTATCTAAGGCTATTCAAGAAGCATGAGAAGTGCCCTACATCAACTAAGATGATTGACATATGTTACACATTGATACAATGGATCTTAATTTAGGAACTGCCTAAAGTAATCAAAGAGTTGGAGCTACAGATTAGTCATAACCCAGGTGACACAAGGAGAAAATAGAAATTTTCATATCTACATATTAACATGACAAGTTTTTTACATTGTTTTCAAAGAGGGAGATATTACTAAAGTAGGGGGAGAAGTAGAAAGAAAAGGAGAACTATAGAAAGAAATATTTACTCAAAGGGAGATGGTATTGTTGGATACAACTGTCTCAATTGTGTGTAGTCTTTGATGTTACACAAATATCACATCAATTATCAGACAGTATCTACCAAACTCAGTTGGTTAGCAAAGCAAATTTTTGTGTCTATCGAGCTCACTCAGGCATTAAAGGAAATGTGGTAGAAAGTGGTGTTAACCAAGCTCACATGGTTAATAAAGGAAAGTTAGTGTTTATTGAGTTCACTTGATCTCCAACGGATTTTGTAGGGTTCACTTTGTTAACTAAGCTTCAGTTGGTTAACATAAGAAATAATTTTAGGATCAGTGTTTACAAAGTAGGGTTGGCTAATGAAGGATTTTGTTGTTTTGGGAAATAAATTTTAATTGTTTCAAGTATTGATTCCAGCCGACTGAGATAATGATTATCGGTGATTATAAGTTGTAAATGAGCCGACTTGACAATTTGTATGGTATATATGAATAGTCAAGTTGAGAATTCAAAAGAGTAATGAGCGAGTATGCAAGTGTATTGATTGTTTGAGGAGGAAAGTGTGAGTGAACTTTGAAGGATGGTTAGATATCCTTGAGGAGTAGAAAAGTCGTATTTGATTAGGAAGGATTTAGTGAAGCAGAAAAAAGATCTATAATCAACAATTTAGTTGCATCTCATTCAGGTCATTTAATTGTTACTTTCTCACCATTGTAGTAGTGATTCCAAAATCTCTTAACAAATTTGGTCTAACAACCATTTGTAAATCCTCTAACAAGGTGACAATTCCATTGAATTATTCTAAAGACCTTTTTCTAGGCCACTCCTAATAGGGTGATTAAATCATCTAACAAGGTCACACCTAACAGTGTGTTTTGTAACCTTTAACCAGGTTAGCTCCTAATAGCGCTCACTTTAGAAGAGTGAAAATCAGTAGCTATTTACTTGGTGGTTTTTTTTCATATTGGGTTTCCATATTAAATCTAGTGTCTCATGTGTTCAAGTTATTTCTTTTATGTTTGCATAATAATCATTGTGAATTTTTTAGATTTATTAAAGTTAACATACATTGCATCTACTGAGTTACAAAATTTTATGTATGATTACCAAGTGATAGCAGTAACTAATTTTATCAAACATCTAAGGGATTTGTGGATTTTTTTTTGTGGTAACTAATTCACCCCCCCTCTTAGTTACTTCATCTATATTTCCAATAATTGGTATCAAAGCTTTTGGTACTTGTAGGAAGGGTTTCAAGGATCTAAGCTAAAGATCAAGATGTTTTATAAGAGAGAAATTCCAAGGCTTAATAGGGATAACTTTTTAGCATGGCAGGGTCTCATGAGGCTTCATTTGGCTTCCATTGGAGATAAAAGATTGAAATACCCTGATGAAGAATATGAAACTCCTTCTAGTACATTATCTATTGGTGGCATTGCTGAGAAGAAGGCTCATAACACCATGATGATAGAAATTGCATCTACTCTAAGCTATGAAGAATTTGATGATATCAAGGATTGCAAAACTACTTTTGAAATGTGGAACAAGCTGAAGGATATCTATGGAGGTGATGAAAATGTAAGGAGAGCCAAAGTAGAAAGCCTAAGAGAAAAATTTGATCAAATGAGAATGAGAGAGGATGAAAACATTGCCAAATATGTTGAAAGGGTCAAAGAAAGTGTCGGTGCAATCAAAGCTTCTGGAGGAGATATAAAAGAAGAAACAATTGTAAGCAAAGTTCTTAGAACATTTCTTCCCATTTATACAATTAGAGTATCTGCAATCCAAGAAAGAAAATGTGAAGCAAATCATAAGATAAATTTGGATGCCATAGTAGGAATATTGATAACCTTTGAGCTAGATAACTATGAAAATTATGTTCTAGCTTCCAAGAACATTGTATCAACATTTTGTTAGGATAAACCACAGACAGAAATTAAAACTACAAGCAAATATAACCAATAACAGAAAATAATAGAACACACAGAAATGAACACAAGGCACCAAGATTTAATGTGGTTCACCCAATCCCTGGGCTACATCCACCAAACAGCAAGTCCGATCTTATTACAATCCAGTGATTACAACCTGATTACAATCCGTAATCCCTTACAGCTCAATACCGCCGCAAGAACCAATTTCGTATCACCACATTATGAAAAATACCCAACCCTAAGCCCTTTTATACAAGTATTAAACCGCTTTAGGGTTATAACATGTCGGCCATAATATGTCGGCTACCATGTCGGCTACCATGTCGGCTACTGCCCAAAAAAAAAAATTTGATCAGTCACCACAATCTAACAATCTCCCACTTGGGGACTGATCAGGCTCCACACTAAACAACAATCTCCCACTTGGAGACTGATCCTGTAGCAATACCACTACCACATGGGGCTCCCACTGGATCAAACCATCCTAGACTCTACTGTTCTTTTATTCATGTTCAGTCTAAAAGACCAACTGAAGCTGAAGAGGAGTTCAGCTTCTCCCTTGTTATAACCTTTGTCAACATATCTGCTGGATTGTCATTGGTATGTATCTTCTCTAGCTTTAACTGTCCATCCTCCAAAACTGACCGAATGAAATGGTACCGCAACTGTATGTGTTTGGTCTTAGAATGCAGAGCTGAATTCTTAGCAAGATGAATGGCACTCTGACTATCTGTGAACAAATAATTATCCTTCTGAGGATGTCCCAATTCTTCCAAGAAGAACTGAAGCCATATCATCTCTTTGGCTGCCTCTGTAGCAACAACATACTCTGCCTCTGTAGTGGAGAGAGCATTAATCTTCTATAACCTAGAAACCCAGCTCACAACTGCCCCACTGATTGTAGGGCCCATTTGTCATTGCACCAAAAGCCAAGACTGTTAGTGAACATGGAACACCACATAATTAACCACCTATGGGCAGGGGAGCGCGTCGCATCACTCAACACATTTGAGGCCAAGCTTTCACTTAAAGAAAAAGGCAAGAAAATAAAGGACTCTCAGTCAAAAAGTGAAGAAGAATCAGAGGAAATTTTTGACAGTGATCTTGAAGTTGTTGAAGCACTACTTGCAAAGAAATATTGTAGAGGTAGAGGAAAATACAAAAGTAAGGTTCCCCTAATCTATTTTTCATATGAAGAAATTGGTCATATTGCAGCCAGGTGCCCAAACAAGCAAAGCAAGGATGAGAGGAAAGGTCACAAGTACAATGGCAAGAAAGATTTCAAATCATTCAAGGACAAAGGTAAGAAAACATATTTTATGGCAAAGGATTCTAAGGATTTTGATAATAGTGAGGATGAAATTGTTTAGATTGTTGTGAAAGAAAAATCTGATAATGATGAAGAAGATAAGATGGCGCTTATCTCTTATGTGAGTAAAAATGATGCATGGATCATTGACAGTGGTTGTTCACATCATATGACTAGTGACAAAACAAATTTTGAACACTTTGTAGACTATGATGGTGGTAGTGTAAGATTTGGAAATAATAAACCTTGTTACATAAAAGGAAGAGGCCAAATCTCATTGACCAAAAAACTTGTATGTGATAATACCTATTGGGTTAAAGGACTAAAACATAATTTGTTGAGAGTGGCACAACTAATCAATATAGGATTCAAGGTGGAATTCATGCATGGGAAGGCAAGACTGTTGGATGAAAAAGGAAAGCTAATTGGATCAGGCAAACAAATAAAAGGTAACTTGTTTTATATTGATCTTCGTGAGTGCTCATGTTTTATTGCTCAAGTTGAAGAAAGTTGGTTATGGCATAGAAGGTTATGTTATGTAAATTTTGATAACATGGTAAAGATAAGCAAATTCAGGAAAGAGGCATTCCTAGTATAAAGAAACTAATGTTGGTCTATGCAAGAATTTTCAGATAGGTAAGATGGGAAAGACTAGCTTTAAAAGAAAAAATTATCACTCTAAAGAAATATTGAGAATTGTGCATATTGATTTGTGTGGACCAATTGGAATTGAGAGCTATACTCGAGAAATATTCTTCATTCTTTTTGTTGATGAATACTCTAGAATGATGACTATTATGTATCTAAGAGACAAGTCAGAAGCATTTGAAAAGTTCAAATGGTATTTGGCCAAAGTAGAGAAGGAAATAAGGAAAATATTGAAATTCTTAAGATCAGATAGAGGTGGTGAATTCATCTCCAATGAATTCAATAACTTTTGCATTAAAAGAGGAATCAAAAGACAGGTATCAGCCCCTAGAACTTGTGAGTAGAATGGAATAGCTAAAAGGAGGAATAGATCTATCATGGATTGTGGAAGGACTCTAATTATTGAAAATAATATTGCTATCAAATACTAGAAGGAAGCTATCACCACTACAGGTCATACCTTAAACCGAGTACAATTGAAGAAGGGCTCATTCAAAACCCCCTATGAGTTATGGTATGGCTATAAACCCAATGTAAGTTACTTGAAAGTATTTGGAAGTAAATGTTACATCTTGAAAGAATCTAGAAAAGGAAAATTTGATGTAAAATGTGATGAAGGTATATTTTTGGAATATTCTTGCAAGAGTAACACATATAGATGTTTGAATTTGTCTCCTCACAAAATCATAGAAAGTGCACATGTGAAAGTTGATGAGTTTGCAAAAAGGATTGAAGAAGAAAGCAAAAAGGAACCTAAAGATTACATGATATTTCTTTTCATTAAACCTGACACATTTCTAGATACATCTATCAATTAGGATACTTCTACTCCGAAGTCTTCCTTAGTCATCGAGTTGTAAGAAGTTCAAACTGAGTCAGAAGGACTTGAGTCACATTTAGAAGCTATTGATCCAATGCTCACCAAGTCTAAGTAGCCAGAACCTAAAGTTGAAATCTAAGAGGATGACAATGAAATTCATTCAAGAGGCAAGGAACCTATATTGGCCAAGTATGTCAGCAGACATCATGCACCAAATCAGATTATTGGAGACAAATTAGAAGGTACTATGACAAGAAGTAAGCTAAAAGGTACTTGTCTACTTGCTGATTTTGAGCCTAGAAATGTCAAAGATGCATTGTAAAATAAAAGTTGGATTGAGGCTATGAATGAAGAGATAGAGAAAATAGAGAAGAATGAAACCTGGACTCTTGTACCTAGGCCTAAAGATAAAAATGTGATTGGAACAAAATAGGTATTTAAGAATAAGTTGAATAAAGATGGTAAGGTATCAAGAAACAAAGTTAGATTGGTGTGTAAAGGCTACTCTCAAGAAGAAGGAATTGATTATGGAGAGACCTTTTTCCCTGTTACAAGATTGTAAGGTGTTAGGACCTTACTTGCATATGCTACACATAAAGGATTTAAAGTATATTAGATGGATGTCAAATCTACATTTCTCAATGGTATTATTGATGAAGAAGTCTACATTGGGCAACCTAAAGGTTTTGTTGATCCAGACAAAAAGGATATTGTCTAAAAATTACACAAAGCATTATATGGTTTGAAACAAGCCCCTAGAGCATGGTATGAGAGATTGCATAACTACCTTAAATTCAAATTGGTTTTTAGAGAACTAATGATAACAGTAGCCTATATATCAAAGAAGGACTAGATAACAAGATTGTTTTGGCAGAAATATTTATGGATGAAACTTTTTTTTATAGGGAATGATGATCAATGCCAATAATTTTTAGAGCAAATGAACAAAGAATTTGAAATGTCTATGTTTGGTGAGATTAAGTTCTTTTTTGGTCTTTAGATTCAATAGAGCAAGAATAGTATCTACATCACTCAATCTAAGTATATCAAGGAGATACTCAAAAAGTTTATTATGGAAGATTTTGAACCAGTTGGAGCAACAATGAACTATTCTAATATTGCTTGGTTTAAATAGTTGTTGGAAGACATGCAGGTTGATATCAAAGAACTAGTTGTCATGTTTTGTGATAATACAAGTACAATTAACATATCAAAGAATCCTATGATGCATTCTAAAACCAAGCACATTGCTACAAAATACCACTTTGTGAAAGAATTGGTGTAGGATAAGGAAATTAGATTGGAATATATCCATACAAAAGAGCAAATTGCAGACATATTCATCAAGCCATTAGCTAAGGATGCATTCTTTTATCTTAGAGATAAGTTAGGGGTCATTCCCCTATCTAAAGCTCACTACAATAAAGTTTCAGTGATGCATCAACATGAACCAAGTTGAAGATATATCAGTTGATGTAGCATAGTCATGAGAACATTACATATGAATCAATACTCAAGGTACATTGATACTTATTTGGTATGTGTTGTCTTTGGAATGTGTTGTCAAAGAGGGAGAGTTTACTATCATATCTTTCTAAAATTTGAATTAAGGGAGAGTTTACTATTTTGGAGAAGAAGCTATGCAATTCTTTCATAGAGGGAGATTACTGCATTAGAGAAGTTTGTGGCATAAAATTTGAGAGAAAATTTTCTATCAGAGAAAGACTTGTTTTCAAATGACATGTTGTGTTGCCATCAATACCAAAGAGGGAGATAGTTGGATACAATTGTCTCAATTGTGTGTTGTCTTTGATGTTACACAAATGTCATATCAATTATTAGACAGTATCTACCAAGCTCATTTGGTCAGCAAAGAAAATTTTTGTCTACTGGGTATTCTTGGAAATTACTCTACGTAGACAGTGTCTATCAAGCTCACTTAGATGTTGAAGGAAATGTGGCAAAAAGTGGTGTTAACTAAGCTCACATGGTTAACAAAAGAAAGTTAGTGTTTAGTGAGTTCACTTGGTCTCGAAAAGATTTTGCAGGGTTTGTTGTGTTAGTCGAGCTTCAGCTAGTTAACACAGGAAATCATTTCAGGATTAGTGTTTACCAAACAGGTTCAGCTAATGAAAGATTTTTTTGTTTTGGGAAATAAAATTTAATTGTTTCAAGTATTGATTCCAACTGATTGAGATAATGATTATTGGTGTTTGTAAGTTGTAAATGAGAGGACTTGACAATTTGTATGGTATATATGAATGGTCAAGTTGAGAATATAAAAGAGTAATGAGCGAGTATGCAAGTGTGTTAATTGTTTGAGGAGGAAAATGTGAGCGAACTTTGAAGGATGGTCAGATATCCTTGAGGAGCAAAATTTTTTTTATTTGATCAGGAAGGATCTAGTGAAGTAGAACAAAGATCTGTAACCAGCAATTTAGTTGCATCTCATTCAAGTCATTTCATTGTTACTTTCTCACCATTGTAGTAGTGATTCCAAATTTTCTTCATAGAGTTGGTCTAATAGCCATTGGTAAATCCTCTAACAAGGTGATAGTTCCATTGAATTTTTCTAAAGACCTTTTGCTAGGTCACTCCTAATAGGGTAATTAAATCCTTTAACAAGGTCACACCTAATAGTGTGTTTTGTAATCGTTAACCAGGTTGGCTCCTAAGAAGGCTCACTTCAAAAGATTGAAAATCAGTAGCTATTTACTTGGTGGTTTTTCTCATATTGAGTTTCCACATTAAATATGGTGTCTCATGTGTTCAAGTTATTTCCTTTATGTTTGCATAATAATCACTGTGAATGTTTAAGATCTATTAAAGTTAACATACACTGCATCTATTGAGTTACAACATTTTTTGTATAATTATCGAGTCACAACAGTAACTAGCTTTGTCAAACATCTAAGGGATCTATGGATTTGTTTTTGTGGTAAATAATTCAGCCCCCCCCCCCTCGCCTAGTTACTTCATCTATATTTTCAAAAATTATACCTAATGATTACTATAGAGATAGAAATGATTACATCTACCTAGTAAGAGGGAGATAGTGCTAAGGGAGATATAAGAATATAATAGATAGAGATAGATACTTGAATAAAGAGGAAGTGATCAAGAGGGAGTCATAAGTATGAGTTGATTATTTGTTGATCAAAAAAAAATTTTATAACCTATACACAAGACGAAAGATGATAGAGGGGGAGATTTCAATACAAGGAATTATATTATTTCTAGTATTATTGTGGGTATTGGTTTGTTATCAATGTCAAAGAGGGATATTGTTTAAAATAGATTGATACAAGTATGAGAATGTGCTTCATTGATTGTTTTGTCACTGATGTCAAACCTGCTACTTGATGGTAAGACAACTTGTTAGTTGATTTGAGTACTATAATTTATTTGATTAATGAGGAAGATTTGATCAAATGAGATAATAAAGGCACCTAGAGAAAAGGTTAGTTATGGTATGTAAAAGGAGTACAAAGATTAGTTAAGATAGTGATGATATAGTGCATTGATTATCTACTTAAGGTTGCAATGGTTAGATACACTGAAAAACTCTAGAAGAACAAGTAAGAAGAATTGAGTCTGCCAAGCTTAATAGAGTGGACAGTAGGTGCCAAGCAAAGTTAGTGCAAGGCAAGATGAAAATCAATTGGAGTTGAGAAAATTAAAAGTTTAGTGTATGTTGAGTGATACAGTATAAGCTGAGTAAAGTTTAGTTGATGCCGAACACTAGTAAACTTTAGTATTTGTTGAGTGATCTAGTTGAAAATGAGTGAAAGAATGGTATGGAAGTTGAGTGACAACATATTGATGGTGAGTGCTAGTACTCATGTTAAATCATGGATTTGATGAATTTGAGCTGACTATTTTGTTTTCTTGAATTTTGTGAAGTGTGTGGAAGATAACTATGATGCATTGGTGGCATAAAATTTATGGTAAACCATTTTAAGATGAATTCAAAGAGGAATAAAATGAAAAGGTGGGTAGATTCATTGAATCTTACCTAATCCTACCTAACCCTAAAATGGATGATAGAGGATGAATGACAAAAGATCTTAATTTTCTATTTATAGAGATGTCTAGTTAGAAGCAAGATTGATCAATGTTGGAGAACACAAGTTAGACAAGAGGTATAAGGTAGTGCTTCATTTAGAGACCAAATAGAAGAGATTGTTATTGGGAAGCAAAGCAAGAAGGATTAAGAGAGTGGATGCTTGAAGGGTGAACAAGCTATCAGAGCTAAAGTGTGTGAAAGTCAAGCAGAATGGAGGACTAAAGTGAAGATCTGTAAACTACAATTGAGTTGTAATTTGTTATCAGATCAAGACTTGCTATCACTTTCTAATAATTGTACTAGTCTAGGGTAAATCCTTTGGCTTAAGGTTGACCTAAAAGTCATTTGTAAATCATTTAACTAGGTGACATTCCAATTGAATAATCTAAAGTCCTCTAACGAGGCTAACTCCTAATAGGATGATTGAAATCCTCTAACCCGGTCACATTTAACAATATGTATTGTAACAATAACCCTCCTCAAGTTGAGGATGTTGACAAAGGCAGCTCCAACTTTTCTTCAGACTCTGATGACATTGAGAGCATTAGCTCGGAGGAGGAGAATGTTTGCTCAGGAAAGAAGAAAAAAGGTCAAGCCAAGAAATAGTCCACAGCTACAACTCCCCGTAGGAAAAGCCCTAGGGATCACGGCCAAGCTCAAGCAAAAGAGGGTTATGCTGAGGAGGAGGAGGAAATGGATACGGAAGATTCTGACAATGTGTCGGAGGAGGAGTTGGAAGAGGAGAAACCTATGAAAAAATGGAAGAGGGAGGTAGTGAGAGTTGAGGAGACTAGAAATTAGAGGACGAATGCTATTCCTCTTCCCCTCTCCCCTATCCAGTCTCAGCCTCCTTCGAAGGAAAAAGCAAATGTCATCACTAGTGAGAACGAGGGGGAAGTGCAGGTCAAAAATAGGAGAAAGGCTTGGAAAAATTTCAATGTGAGGATTGCTACTATGGGGATTTTTAGGGAAGTTATGAACCCTCAAATCCTGATGGACAACCTGGAGTAGCCTAGGCTCAATGAGCTCATAGACCCAGCTATCCAAGCCATCTCAGACAATGCAAGGAAGATTGGAATGAACTTTCTGAATAATGCCCGCAATAGTATGATTGACAACTTTAGATCAATCAAATGGCTCTTCCATGAGCTAGAGGAAGTTAAAGAAAGGGTACATCCCAGATGGAAAGTATTAAGAATAAGATAGGTAATGACAGCTAGGAGGACCAGGATAACAGAGAAAGCTTAAATGAAAGGAGATTAAGAAATCTTGAAAACTACAACCACAACCTAGCAAGTCAGATGATTTCTCTCCTGAGTTCGATGAATGACAACATCTAATCCCTTTCCGGTAAACTTAAGGGCAGGGGCTTGCTGGTGGAGGAGGGAGGACAGAACAGGGATAAGGCCAGGCCAGATGATGACAAGGCCATAATCAGTACGTTCACCAGTATGGATTAGGGCATGGAGAAGGTCCAAGATCAAATGGGAAAGGAGCAACAAAAGATAGTCGAGGTAGCTCAGACTATGCAGGAAATGGAGAAGATAACTGAAGACTAGTTTTCTTGTCTTTTGTCTTTTCATCTTCCTAGCTTTTGGCTTTTGGACAGGCTTTTTGTAGTCTATTTTAGTTTGTTTGTTTTCTGGCCTTTTTGTGGGCCTTTGTTTTGGGTTGGGCCTTTGGACTTTTTTTCAGCTGATGGACCTCTATTTTGGCTGGGCTTCTTTTGCTTATTATCAGCCTTATTTTTGTAAAACTTATGGGTTTCAGGATCCCTTAAAACCTGTTTATCTTATCAAAAACAATATGTATTGTAACCTTTAACAAGGCTGGCCTTTCACAGGACATCACTTCAAAAGAGTGAGAATGAGTAGAATATTATTGGTGGTTTTTCCCAAATTGGGTTTTCACGTAAAATCACTACATCAAATGTGTTATTGAATCTATTATGTTTCATGCTTGCATTTTGGCAAAGTTGATTTGATAGTAACCTACAAAGTTTAAATGATTGCATGATCTAATGGATGCATGCATGAATATATTTTATGGATATGGGTTCACTAAGATGTGAAAATTTTTATTTGTAAATCTCAACCCTAGATAATTGATTCACCCCCTTCCTAGTTATTCTAAAGAATTTCAACAATTCATTTTCAAATTTGGCCAAATACCACTTAAACATGTGAAAAGCATTAGATTTTTCTTTTAGAAACATCATAGTCATCATTCTAGAAAAGTCATCAACAAATAGAATGAAATATTTGTCACTAAATAGCTTTGCACTCCAATAGGACCACATAAATCATTATAAACTAATTCTAAAATTTCATTAGAACAATAAGTCTTGCTCTTGAAACTAGACTTTATCATTTTACCAATTTGACATTGTTTGCACATCACCTCATCAAGTTCACTTAATTTTGGTAACCCTCTAAGTTTTTTCATCTTACTAATGCTCACCAAATTATCAAAGTTCACATGACATAGCCTCATATGCTATTAAAAAAAATATTTTCAAATTGTGCAAATAAACATGCATCTTCAAATAGGTTTGGGTAGAATAAGTTACCTCTTTTTTTCTCTCCACTTCCAATAAGTTCACAAGTAGCATCATAGATATTTTACTTCTTGTTTTGGAACTCAACTCTGTAGGATGCATTGTTCAATTGTGCCACACTCAATAGATTGTACTTTAGTCCATCAACCCAATATGCATGATCACATTTGATCTTTTTATTCAATCTAATTGATCCTCTACCTTTCACAAAACATGGTGCATCATTTCCAAACTTAACACTAATTCCATTATAATGCTCTAACTTCTCAAACTTACTTGTATCACCAGTCATATATGATGTGAGAAACTGGTATCAATTATCCATTAATCATTCTTATTAACATGTAAAATTTATGATGTTTTCTCCTCTTCATCAGAATCATATTTCATTGCAACATAAACAACTTCTTCATCATGATCATCAGAATCACTATTAGAACCATCTTCTTTAGTAATGTGGCAAGATTTCTTACCTTTATCTTTGTAATCTTTTTTAACATGAAAGACATCAAGTACCTTTCATTTTTCCTTCTCATCTCTATCAAGACACCTTGTAGAAATTTTATCAACTTTGTTACATATAAAAAAATGTTATAGGAAGTGTACCTTTCTATTTTTTTTCCCTCTTGATAGCCTTCTAAGCAATAATACTTCAAGTTCATCAAGATCATCATCTAATTCACTGTCACCTTCTACATGTTTATTCTTCTACTTTCTTCTAGATTCATCAAGGGCTAGTTGAGATTTAAAAGAAGATTCAACACTAGTAGGTGTATCATTATCAAAATTTGACAATTCAAATGCAACAAATCTAGCAACTAGACTATTTAAGGTCAAATCATTACTAGGTGTACATCTTAGCTCTTGTATTATAGAAACCCTAATAACATAAATAGGAAGTAAAGTTGTTAATACCTTTCTTATGATAGTCCATTTAATTATTTCTCCTCTAGAACCTCTAATAGCATTCACCACCTCTTTGATTTGGCCACAATATTGTGCAATAGTCTCACCTTCTTTCATTCTAGGTGATCCCACAATAATGGGTTCTACTTTTTGACCAATTTTCACACTGAAATCAATATTTTTGAAACAAACCTCACATTGGAGTGACTATATCTCTAAAAATATGAATATTTTCAAGATGACATAAATTGGTGATTTCTAGTACTCTGTACCTACTTTTTAACCATATTTTTTTATTTTAATTTTTTTTATTTAAGTCAATTGTTTCTTCTCCTCTAAAAATTGGTAAATATGAAAAATCAATATTTTTAAAGAGTGACAGTCTGCTTGACACACATAAATTTTTTTTCTAGAAATGATAATGAGGTATTTCTTTTGGTGTTGGATTTGTAACATCAATGTCTAGAGGATGCATTTGGTTTGATTCAATTTGGTTGAATATTGTATAGTTTATGAATTTTTGAAGTGACATTAATCATAATTCAGACATATGTTCATTTTGACATAGATAACTTGAACTCAATTTATCATAAATCTAATTTTTTCTAATAGAAATCTATCTCAATAACCTATTTCCTAGATATTTTTCAAAAAAATTGACCTAATTTACAAATTTTCCCAAAGTGTTGAAGTCAGTTGATGTTCAATCGGTAATGAACCTATAATGAGTTAAACTCATATTTGAAAGTCTTAATGAATATAATATGTATTACAATTATAGTTGTTGGAAAGCTTGCTCTGAGTAGCACAAATTGAAAATTTTTATTTTATAGTAGGAGATCATTTATTCACAATTTTGAGAACCAAAAAAGCCAATTTGATATTTTTTTCAGAAAAGAGCACCAAAATTTAATAAATTAGCATGTTTGCTCAAACATTATGTTCGCATGAACATGTTTTACATGTTCATATGAACGTATGTTTGGGAGAACACATGTGCCTAAATATTCTGACTACCAAAAATGTAATTTGACATGTTTGGATGAACATGTAAAATAACTAGTGTTCACATGAACATGTCAAAAAAACAAAAAACATGGCATCACTTGCAGAGAGGACAAAAATTTAATAGTGAAGCTGAATGTTTTAAAGTTACTGTGACATTTTTATAAATTTACTAAGAATTTATTAAGGCAAGGGTAATTTTATTATTTTTTATGATTTTTTGATGGGAAACAAGAAAGGAAGGCCAAACAAATATGCAAGGAAGAGATCTGATGAAGCAAAACAAAGAAATCTTCAAAAGACTATAGCACGTTATCATCAAATTAAGAAAGGTTTGTTTGTGTGTGTGTGTGTGTGTGTGTGTGTGTGTGTGTGTGTGTGTGTGTGTGTGTGTTATCCCACAATAATGGGTTCCACTTTTTGACCAATTTTGACACTAAAATCAATATTTTCACAACAAACGTCACGTTCAAGTGACTATATCTCCAAAACTATAAATAATTTCAAGATGACATAAACTAGTGATTTTGAGTACTTTGTTCCTACTTTGTAACCATATTTTTTAATCTAAAAAAAAAATTTATTTATGTCAATTTTTTTAATCTCCTCCAAAAAGTGGTACATAATAAAATTCAATATTTTAAAAAGTGACAGTCCGTTTGACACACATAACTTTTTTTCTAAAAATGATAATGAAGTAATTATTTTGGCATTGGATTTGCAACATCAATATCTAGTGTCTGCATTTGGTTTGATTTATTTTTGTTGAATATTGTATATTTTATGAAGTTTTGAAATGACATGAACCGTAATTCAGACATACGTTCCATTTGACACAGATAATTTGAAGTCAATTTATCATAAACCATTTTTTTTTTTTTGAATAGAAAGGTATCTCAATAAGCCAGTGCCTCCATATTTTTCAAAAAAAATTTGACCTAATTTACTAATTTTTTTGAGGTGTCAAAGTCGGTTGATGTTCAATTGGTAATGAACCTATAATGAGTTAAACTCATATTTGAAAGTCTTAATGATTAAACTATGTAATAAAATTATAGTCATTGGAAAGCTTGCTCCGAGCAGCACATTTTGACATTTTTTATTTTATAGTAGGAGATCATTCTCCTACAATTATGGCAGTCAAAAGAGCAAAAAAAAAAAAAAGAAAAAAAGGTTAAAATTTTTGTGATTTTGCATGTTCGTGCGAACATGGCGTTCGCGCGAACACGTTTACCATGTTCATGTGAATGTATGTTTGCGCGAACATGCAAATCATGTTTGCATGAACATATATATCACATATGTTCGCGTAAACATACGAAATATGTTCGCGCGGACATAATTAAAAAAAAATTTTGCACGAACACAATAAGTGTGTTCACGCGAACATATGGTAAACTCAATTTCTCATTTTGCAATTTTTTTCATTTTTGTTCATCCCACTAAAGTGGAACCCATTATTGTGGGTTCACCCACATATATATATATATATATATATATATATATATATATGGTCTTGAATTTAATTATGTTTTAATCTTTTTTTTTAATCTAGTATGATTTATTTATAAATTTGTTATAGACAATCAACAAGGTGAAAGAAATGTTGAAGAAGGTTCAAGATCACTCCCTATAGAGCTTAAAATAACAGAAATCAAAGAAGGGTTAGAATCTTTCCCTGCAGAATCTCAAACAAAAAATGTTGGAGAAGGTTGAAGATTACTGCCTGTAGAAATTCTAGTAACACAAGTTAGAGAATGGTCAGGATTAGGTGTAGGAACTGGTATGGACGAACTCCTAAATATTTCCCAATCTATAAAGAATGGTATTTCTCATAAAAATTTACATCATTTACTTAAAATGGATGTGGATAAATTGAGAACACTTGCAACTACTATTCAACCCTTAAGTTTGTCTAAAAAAAGGTCAATGAATAAGAAGATCGAAGAAATAATGACTAAATTTGATAACAATGAAACACTTGAACAAGCTCAGTTGCTTTCACTTTTGCTTACACAAAAGAAGTTGCAAGAGGCATTAAAATTGTTACATTTAGACACAACACCAAAGAAGAGAAGATTTTCTAACATGCGAACTGATTTGATTGAAAATGTTAAACAAGGTTTGAGAAACATAAGAAAATAGTCTCAAACTAAAGATAAGTCCATCGCAAGAAAAGTGATGTTGATGTCTATTGTAAATAAGAATATGACCCAAAATAGACAAATATATTCAATTTCATTTGAAATGGGTTTTAGTAGGAAAACAATGAGAGAATATGTTAAGATAAAATTAATTCTAGATGATAGTACTATGGAAGGCAATTGGGCAATCATGTGTAGAGCACCTCGTTCTAATAGGATTGATGAGGGATTAAAAAATTTAGTCATATCATTTTGGATTGATGACACTCATCCTTCATCAAATAGTAGAGATGTTATCAAACATAGGATTGCATCTAGTCAATATGAATATCATACAAAACATTGGTTGGACACAACACAACATGAGTTATATGTGTCATTTTGTAGTGAACATCCTAATATAAAAATTGGGCAAACATTGTTTGAAAAATTGAAGCCATACTTTGTGAGGTCAAGCAAAGTGTTTGGAAAATGTTTTTATTGTTATCATATTTAGTTTGATCTCTACTATCAAGTATTTTGAAAGTTTGTAGAAGGTACATGTATATGGTTTTTATACTACTCCTAGTAGGAGAAGTGAGTTTATATCATCCATTCTATGTGATAAAATAGATGATCTAGCTGGTCAAATAAATTGCATCAAAGGATTATGTGAAATATGTGGTGAATTGGCTCAATTTTCTTTGGAAATTGAAAATATTGATGTAACAAAAAAATTGAATTGTAAAAGTTACAAGTATGTGAAGAATGAAACAAAGATGGTGAAAGAGACAAAAGGCTGGAATATGTTGAAGAGGAGTTACCTATAGTAATATTTCTGGATAGATTTAAGAATTTGATTCAACCTTATATTTGTCGCGTATTTTTTGGAAAGTGGCAAGCACAATAGTTTCAAAGTTTGAGAGATAATTTCCCACTTGGAATGATTGTATCAGTTGTTGATTTTGCAGAGAACTATTCCTTTGTTCATCAAAAAGTAATTCAATTAGAGTATTTCTTTTCTAAGTAGGTCATTATTATGGTACATGTTTGTTATAGGCATACACAGTTAGATTTGAATGATGTTCAGAGTACAATTCAAGCACGAGTAATTAAAAAAGAATATCACTTTTATATAAGTGATGATAAAGAATACGACATTTACTATGTAGAACATTGCTTCAATATGTTCTTTTCTTATTTGAAAGAAAGAGACATAAATGTTGATAAGCATTATGTTTGGTCTAATGGATGTGCCATAGAATTCAAATCATCTAAACTATTTTATGCATTATGTAGATATCATCATAGTGAAAATATAAAACACATATGGAATTTCTTCGAGAGTGGCCATGGAAAAGGTGAACATGATGGTGCTAGAGCTTGCATCAAATGTGCTCAAAGTATCAAATGAATTATTAGGGAGTTCATATAAATGATGCACATGATGTTATTAAATGGTGTAAGACACATTTTACATCAGATGAGGTCGGGACATCATCAACAATGACTTGACAAGTACCATATAGAGTCTTTTGGGAGATAACAAGTATGGATGTGTACATTTGTTTAAATTTTATGCAATTAAGTTTTAAAATTTTATTTTCAAGTTTTATCTTTCAATTCGTTGAAGTTTAAATTTAATTTGTCCATATTTTCAATTTAATAAACTTTTAGGTGTTAATAGAAAAAACATGCATGGTTGCAAGAGGATAGAAAAGACACATTCCTTACATTTGGTCATGAGTACAGATAATTGCAATTGGACATTGAAGACAAGAGAATACTCATTTTTTGTGAGAGTTGCATTGATGAAGACTATCAAGAATGCATCAATCAAGACCGTGGATATACATGTGTATGGATTTCAATACCACTTGATGTTACTAATACATTTGATAAAGATGATAAATTTTTTGATGATATTCCATTGATTTTTTATGATTATAATCATATCTATGGATTGGTAAAAGTGGGTAAGTATTGTAAAAATTAATCTCATCTTGTTAGTTAATCTCAACTTGTTATTTCATTATCAATGAATTGTCTTATATATACTGTAAACATGTATGTATACTTGTTATGCAGGAGATGTCTTTGTAGTGATTGTTGAGGCTGAAAATCATGAAGGTGTCAGTTATTATTTATTGCAATGTACTATAGAGAGGAAAAAGTTATATGATCCTAAATATAGTGATGAAATGTTATTCCCCATAGGTATTATACATACATGTGCATGTACATATATGAATTTATATATATGTAGGTAACTTTATATCTATCAAATTTTCAAAATATTTAAATTTGTGGTGCAGGTTCTGTTGTGATACAAGAAATATATTTGAAGCAAGACAAAATAGTTTGACACGAAATACACTTTGTTGATTATCAACCTGACAACAAGGTTTTACACTACAGCCACTTAGTCATTGTTACCGGGCTTTGTCTACATCTAGTCAAATTTAAGCATGTACATCACAAGTGGAGACTAGACAATGAAGATCATGAGAATATATTACATGTTATAAGTGTACATCATGGTTGAAGTGATCTTCGTGATGGTAGATAATTTAATTTAAATCAAATTTTGAGACCTTTGAATGTAGACAATTAGAAGGGATGAATGTTATATTAATTTAATTATATTATCTTAAGGGTTCTAGATATATTACTTCTTAAGATTTATTTTATAATAATTTGAATTAATTTAAAATTGTTGGCCTTGATATATATCAAATTTCAGGACCTTCAAATGTATACATTTTAATAATATTAATTACCATGGATGAAGGTTATTAAGAATATTATGTTTTGTAAAAGATTTTTAAAATAGTCTATTGGCTTACCTACTAGCATATTTGTATCTACATAAAACAAATATGTATCTTTAGTCCTACTAATGAATAATTGGAATTTATAAATGTGTCATTTTAATAATATTAATTACCATCCTAAACAAAAGATTGTGTTATCATTAGTTTGTTAAAAAACTATATATTAATTATGTTAGTTTATTGTAGGATCATAATCTTAGTTTATTAGTTTGTTAATGTGTTTTTAAATGTACACATTTGAATAATATTAATTACCATGGATGAATAATAATAACAAGTTGATCTAAATAGGCAATTATACAATTTAACTTTGGAACATACACAATCATTAGATAGATATGTATCAAAGATAATTTAATATGTTAGAATTCTTTTATCAACTCCTTTTCAAACTATGAAATTTCATTTCATTATGTGTTTTTAATTGTACGATCATACTCTTAGTTATCATTAGTTTATTAAAAAACTATATATTAATTATGTTAGTTTATTGTAGGATCATACTCTTAGTTTATCAATTTATTAATGTGTTTTTAAATGTATACATTTTAATAATATTAACTACCATGAAAGAAGGTTGTTAAGAATATTATATTTTGTAAAAGTTTTTTAAAATAATGTATTGGCTTACCTAGTTAGCATATTTGTATCCACATAAAACTAATATTTATCTTTAGCCCTACTAATTGATTTAACAAATATACATATCTTTAGTCCTACTAATTGATTTAACAAATTTGTACCTTTAGTCCTACTAATTGATTTACCAAATATGTATCTTTAGTCGTACTAATTGATTATTTTATAACGATTACAAATAAATATAATATTTTAAATTTGTAATCTAAATCATTTGGGTTAATTTAGTAGTTTTAAGCACCTATATCAATTCAATTCAATCAACCTATATTATTATTATTTTTCAAAATTATAAATTAGCTATGGACATAAATCAATTTGGTTCTTCATATTTAACTATTGAAGTAGGTAAAGATAAGTTAATTTGATTATTTTATAATGATCACAAAAAAAATCTAAAGTTCAAAATCTATAAGCCAATTCATGAAGAATGTTCTACTAAAATACAAAAAAATACACATACATGTACGTCTCAAGAATAAACATCTACATCTAATATTTGTACTAAAATGCATACATATGCAAACTATAAGTCTCGAATAAACATGTAGTAAAATATATAAAAAGTCATATACATGTGACCATCCAACTACTCAAGTACTAAATAGTCAAATAAATGGTGAAATGTACATGCCATCGAGGTACTGAAATACACGTGTAAATATATAAAGTCTCCAATTTATGAATGCATCAAAATATATATAAATCTACTACTACTAGAGGGACCCCTCAAGATGCATATGAATAGAATGACCCTTTGATCAAGTCTCCTATACATCCTATGGCCAAGGTGCATCAACCGAGCCCTACAAATATAAATACATTAGAACTATCTAAACACCCACGCGTGCGCACACACACACACACACACACATACACACACGTGTGTGTGTGTGTGTGTGTGTGTGTACATGAATACAAGTGCATATGTAGTTTGAAACATAAATAACTTTACAAACTATTTCGAACTTGTACTTGAGCACTACTGGGTGTCTCAATAGAAGCATCTCTCTGACATACATGCCCTAACCCAACACTAGATGTAATCATGTGCTCGATGACCTGTGTTAGCATGATTTATTATAACTTAAATTAAATATCTATCTGAACTAAATTTTTTAATTTCATATATGTAAATTTAAAAATATTATATATATGTACTTGGGTCTCAAGAAGTGGAGGATGATCATCAGACTCCATTGTATCATCTATCGATGCACCTTTACTGTCAAAATTCCATCTAGGTAATACACAAGCATCATCTCTTGAAACTCCAACAACTACTAAACCACCCTCAAAGCCAAAATCTCCAACTACTAGTAATGATGAGTGAAGTGGACTATGTAATTGGATGGGTAACCAGTGTAGAATCAATGCCAAGTCAGAATAACATGTCCATGTGCGATGAAAATCCCAGCTTAGACTAGTATTAATCTCAGATAGGTTTTGCAACTACTCACCAAAATCATCAAGGCCCTCAGTTGTGATCCTAACATCTCCAACTTGTATGCTCGAGTCATCTGTAGATTGTCATGAGCTTGGTGTAGAATGCTATGAGCTATGCTATGTGGCAACTCTCATTGGTGTGGTCTGTGCATGTGGAATTATGGGGCTCTGATGGTGTCTAATTTCATCCATCACTAAGTGAACTGGCATCCCCTATGTATCAGAATATAACCGATACTCTGCAATAGATCCTCCAAAAAATACAAAGCTAAATCAATATGTGTGTGCTATCCTCAAAGAACACGAGCATCGCTTGGTACTAGTATTTTAGTAGCTCTATATACCTCATCAACGAAGGTGCCTGAAGTACTACTAGATGCCTCTGAAGATGGTCAACATGGATGACTCCATCAAGTGTGAATATAATGACCAAGAGAATCAGATGTGATACTAGTAGCTGCAAATGCAATGTGTCCAATACTATCATTTGCTCCCCTCTAGGAAGCAATGACAACTCTATCGACAATAGGTGCTAGTGCTAGAGTCATTGGAGAAAGTCTCTATCCAATGAATTGTCTCACATCTGAAGGTGGAAAAAGTTGTGCACTATGATACTGGTCATGATCTGTGATCCGACCATGCCCCTATCCATGATAATCTAGAATGTCTAAGTAGTTGATGTTGAGCCCCATGCAAAACTCAACATACAACTGCTATGCAAAATTAAGAGGTATTTGATTGTTATTAGGATAACAATCATGTGTAGCTAAAAAACAAGGATAGATCATACTAGCAATAATAGGATCTCTACATCATGTCACTTGATAGCCTCTCATGCTACCCTATGTACCCTTATATGATGGAAAGAGATCTCATTTGATGACATCTTTAGGGGCCACCCTCTTGATGTCATCAAAAGATGCATCTCCTAAAATCTTAGCTCTAGGCTCCCTAGATATGGTAGCTAATACATCACGGGTAAATGAGTGATGAGTTCTAAATCTAGCAATAAGATCCTATAAACTCCTACATATGGTCACACATATGTCTCTATATAGACCATCATCAGAGGACAATATATACTGCTCTAATCTAAGAACCTCCTGCTCTACAAATGCAAATAATGCATCAATATCAATACATGGAGGTGGCACAACAAGAGCCATAGTAGGAGCTGAACCAAGACCTCTAATAGGAGCTACACCAAGAGCCACACTAGGACCTACACCAAGAGCTGCACTAGGAGCCACACCTGGAGCTGCAACATGAGCCCCACTATAAGCCCTACGACGAGCCACAACATGAGCCCCACCACAAGTTGTAGCATGAGCCCCACCACAAGCAACACAATGAATTGCACTAGGAGCCATAGCAAGAACCACATTAGGCACCATAGCAAGAGCCACATCAAGAGCTATAGCAGGAGCCATAGCAGGAGTTGCAATAGGAGGAATCACAACAAGAGCCTCATCACCCTTAGAATGATGAGCAGGATGATCATGTGAAGTCATATCTACAATGATGGAGCTAATATATATTGTAAATACACGTATACATATACATGTAGTCTACTACAAATTTTTTTATTTAAAAGATATGTAATCACATACATCATCTAATCTTTAACACATCAATAATTATATGATCATACATGATAGTTAGAGTTAGAGTTAGGGTTTGACCTTTCAGTTAGAATTAGATTAGGGTTTGACTTAGGGTTTGATTTAGATTAGGGTTTCATTAGGATTTGATTTCTAGGGTTACAATTAGATTAGGGTTTGAGTTTTTAGTTAGGATTACTGTAGAGCTTGACTTACATTAGGGTTTGAGTTTTTAGTTACCTGATTACATTAGAGTTTGAGTTAGATTAGGGTTTCAATTTTCAATTAGGATTAAATATTAGGGTTTGAGCTAGATTAGGGTTTGAATTTGAAGTTAGGAAATTATAATAGGGTTTAGGTTAGATTAAGGTTTTAGTTTGAGTTAGGGTTAGATTGGGGTTTTAGTTACAGTTAGGGTTAGGTTAAGGTTATCTAGTTAGATTAGGGTTACAATTATATTAGGATTTGAGTTAAAGATTAGGGTTTGAGTTCTAGATTAGAGGCTTTGGTTAAGGTTAAAGTTACATTAAGGTTTGAGTTAGATTAATGTTCGGTTAGGGTTTGATTTCTAGGGTTATGATTAGATTAGGGTTCATGATTAGGGTTTGATTTAGATTAGGGTTTGAGTTAGATTAGGGTTTGGTTAGGGTTTGATTTCTAGGGTTATGATTAGATTAGGGTTCATGATTAGGGTTTGATTTAGATTAGTGTTTGAGTTAGATTAGGGTTTGAGCTTTCAGTTAGGATTAGAATATGGTTTGATTTAGATTAGGGTTTTAGTTAAAAATTAGGGTTTGATAAATAGATTAGGTCTTGGTTAGCGTTTGATTTATAGGATTATAGATAGGTTAGGGATTGTGTTAGATTAGGGTTTGATTAGCATTCTATTTAGATTAGGGTTCATGCATTAGATTAGGGTTTGAGTTTTCAATTCTAGGATTACATTAGAGTTTTAGTTAGATTCTAGGGTTTTAGTTTTTAGTTCAGATTATATTGGGGTTTGAGGTAGATTAAGGTTTTAGTTTGAGTTAGGGCTAGATTAGGGTTTCAATTACAGTTAGGGTTAGGTTAGGGTTATCTAGTTAGATTAGGGCTATGATTAGATTAGGATTTGAGTTAAAGATTAGGATTTGATTAGTGTTTGATTTAGGTTAGGTTTTGAGTTCTTGATTAAAGGGTTTGGTTATGGATACTATTACATTAAGGTTTGAGTTAGGGTTTGATTTAATGGGTTTGATTTAGATTAAGGTTTGAGTTAGATTAGGGTTTGGTTAGGGTTTGATTTATAGGGTTACAATTAGATTATGGTTCATAATTAGGGTTTAATTTAATAATTAGGGTTTGAGTTAGATTAGGTTTTGAGTTTACAGTTAGGATTAGATTAGGGTTTAATACAGTTTAATTTATATTAGGGTTTGAGTTAAAGATTAGGGTATGATTAGGGTTTGATTTAGATTAGGATTTGAGTTTAAGATTAGGGTATGATTAGGGTTTGATTTACAGTGTTATGGTTAGATTCTAGGATTTGTGTTAGATTAGGGTTTGATTACATAGTTTTATTTGGATTAGGGTTTGAGCTTTTATTTAGGATTAGATCAAGGTTTCAATTTTTAGTTATGATTAGATTGTGGTTTGAGGTAGGGTTTGGTTACGGTCTGATTTCTAGGGATATGGTTAGATTAGGGTTTGAGTTAGATTTTAGGGTTTGATTAGGGTTTCATTTAGATTAGGGTTTGAGTTAGATTAGGTTTTGGTTAGGGTTGTATTTCTAGAGTTAAAATTAGATTAGGGTTTGAGTAAGATTAGGGTTCATGATTAGGGTTTGATTTAGATTAGGGTTTTAGTTAAATTAGGGTTTCAATTTTTAGTTAGGATTAGATTAGGGTTATGATTGTAGGGTTAGATTAGGGTTAAAGAGTTTTCAAGTTAGGGTTAGAGTTTGAGTTAGGGTTAGAAATTAGGGCTAAAGTTTGAGTTAGGGTTAGGGCTATGGTTAGTGTTAAAGGGTTAGAGATAGAGTTATAATATTTTCTAATTTTCTACAATAATTTTTTTAAAAAATTTCTAATAGATTTTTAATATTTTCTTTAATGTTTTTTTCATTTATTTTATAATATTTTGCTAATATTTTGTAAATTTTCTTTCTAATATTTTTTAATGTTATATACTCATTTATTTCCTTTAATGTTAAATAATAATAATTCCTAATGTTATACTAATTTATTTTTCTACTATTGTAGATTAACATTTTTTCAATATTTCAAGTAATGTTTTTTTAATATTCTACACTATTTTTAAAAAATATTTTATAAGGTTTTTCTAATACTTTCTAATTTTCTAGACTAATATTTTTAATAATATTTTCTAATGTTTTTTCTAGTATTTTCTAAAAAATTTCTAATATGTTCTATTTTTTTTCTAATATTTCTTCATATTTTTCTTTAAAGACTAATATTTTTAAATAGATTTTCTAATGTTTTCTAGTATTTAAATGTAATATTTTTTCTAATTTTTTTCCTAATGTTTTTATAATAAAACAAAAAAATTTCTAAATTTATTTTCTAATATTCTACACTATTTTTAAAAAAATATTTTGCAATTTTTTTCCTAATATATTGTAATATTTTTCTAATATTTTCTACATTAATGTATCTTAAACCTTTTTTCTAATATTTTATAATATAAATATAATGTTTTTTTTTCTAATAAAACTAATATTTTTCTAAATTTGTTTCCTAATGCTAAATTAATGTTTTCCTAATATTCTACACTAATATTTTTTAATAATTTCTAATGCTTTTCTAGTATAAATGTAATCATTTTTCTAATGTTTTTTCTAATAAAACTAATATTTTTAAAAATTTGTTTCCTAGTGTTATACTATTTAAAAAAATATTTTCTAATGTTTTTCTTTAATATTCTACACTATTTTTTTAAAAATATTTTTCTAATAAAACTAATATTTTTCTAAATTTGTTTCCTAATGTTATACTAATATTTTTTTGCTATTCTATATTAACATTTTTTTAATATTTTCTAATGTTTTTATAATGTTCTAGACTATTTTTTTGCTAATATTTTCTAATATTTATCTAATTTAACACTAATTTTTTTTCTAAATTTGTTTTCCAAACTTGTTTTCTAATGTTGAATTAATATTTTTTATAATATTCTACACTAATTCTTTTTTATGATCTCTAAAAACACTCATATATAACTAACAAATACAAAAAAATTATAAATGATAAATTAATAGAATTAACTAACATAAATAAACAATAAAAATACTAAATTAACATGAAAATATGCTTTGAAAATATTAAAAAACATTCAAATAATAACATATAAACATACCCAAAATAGTGCAAGGATTTGAATCTAGAGGAGGATGACGCAAAGTGACACAACATGCTTACCAATCCAATACATTTGCTCCAACGTCTAGATCAAATTCACCTCATCGTAAAAAATGAATAGGAAAAAGTGGAAAATGGGATTTTCCCCTCAAAATCGCTGTAAAATATGTTTAGGTGAACATATTAATAAGGGATGTTCGCCCGAACATCCCTTATTTAGACTAAACATGTTTGCGTGCCTAAACATAGCTAGTATGTTCACCCGAACATATGCTAAATTGAATATGGGAGTTTTTTATCATTTCACAATTTCCTTCTTGCCACAAAAGTGGAACCAATTATTGTGGGTTCACCCTTCTCATATCATCAAAATTGCTTCTCAATCTTTCTAGCTTATCCCTCAATATATTTTTTTCTCCTTCATGGATTTGTGCCAACCATATTTTCTTTACATTAGTACATTCCTTTATATCATCAAATTCAACAAAGCTTGTGTCATGCCCAAAATCTTAGGGCAAAAACACACTATTTATTTTTAATTTTTAATTTTTTTTTAAATTCTTATTTTATATGTTAACAAACATTTGGAAAAACACATATTGTTACATGCTTGCTACAACATGGACCCTGATTAATTAAGAGTCAACATAAATCTATTTAAGGCTACTAGAATAGTTGTGTCCAAAGGGAAAATTCTACTTCCACCACTACCTCAGAGCTGATGGTATAGGTTGGTTGACTCAAAGGTATGGTGCTATAAACTGACACCTCATTCGATTGATACGTGGAGTCTATCAATAATTAAATTGATGAGGAAACTATACTTGAATATAGACACTTTATTTATTCATTTATTTTTAGGTTTCTTAGAATTACAAGATGCACATACACCTATTATGAGGGTGTGGTAGAGTTGAATCCCATATCGCAATGACCCCTAATATAAAAGTTTGGATAATTCAACCTAGAATTCCAAGCTTAAGTTTATATATCATTGGTGAATTATAACCATTAATTGGATAAATCAAAATCTCTATATTACGATAAAAACATCACTAAATATCTTTATGCTTGTTCTTTCTTGTTAAGCTTTGTCTTCGTATGTCAATATGTATATGTATATATATGTGTGTATGTATATATATATATATATATATATATATATATATATAGATATGTATACATACATATACATATATATATCTATACATATATATATAGATATACATACATGTATATATATGTATATATCTATATATGTATATATATGTATATCTATATATGTATGTATGTATATATGTATGTATATATATGTATATGTGTATATACATATATGTATATGTGTATATATGTATATGTGTATATGTGTATATATATATGTATATATACATATATACATATATGTATATATACATATATGTATATATGTATATATACATATATATATACACATATACACATATACATATATACACATATACATATATGTATATACACATATACATATATATACATATATATATATTATGTATATATATATATATATATATACATATATATGTATGTATCTATATATATATACATATATATATATATGTATGTATGTATAGATATATAGATACATACATATACATATAGATACACACACACACACACACACACACACACATATATATGCTTACAAAATTCATTTCAATTCGACTAGACTTTCTACTATTTGTCAATAGGAGGATAATTAAATTTGTACTAAGACTATATTATGTATATACTCAATATATAGCTTATAAGTTTTGTTGTTAGGCATAGTTGCAATTAGATATGTAGAATTTACTAGATAAAAATAATATGTAGATTAAGAAAATATAATAATATTATTACTAACATATTGATGCAACTATCAATGCTTATTTAGCAAATACAGAGAAGATCAAAATTATATTACACCATAGTTTGATTTCTATATGGTCACTATTTAATGACTAACCATACATTAATATTTAATAATTTACCATTTACTAGAACTTTAAAGATATTACTAACTCATCCCTTGGCTAACTTATGATTCACTAACGCCTAACTAAATACCTACACCCCAACATTTATTCTAACACTATAAAACAACTAACTTTCCGTCCACTACAAACAATCATTAAATCCTAATATTCTGTCCCATCCCATGGATTTCACTTCCTCCTAAGGCATCTAGAATTCCATGCGTTGTTTTTTCTGCCACTTCACGTTCCTTCCAAGTCGCCTACTTCCTAGGGAAGCACATTGTCCCCTTAAATGAGTGGAGGCACTTACGTCAAACCTCCTTGCGTAAAACATGGCACCTAGGGATGGTTTCCCCTGACATGTGTCAGGGGTATGGGACCCATATAAAGGCGCCCAAATCTGTCTTAAGTGCTAGGCGCTATGCATTTTGTTATCAGTTTTTTCAAAAAAATCTTTCCTCAACTCAATGCCTATGTTTTAAAGCTGGTACCTACTTGTTTTGATTTGTTTCTATTTTTTTTTATAATATGGCACCATTATAATAGTATTTAAGAAGTGTGGGTCTTTGTTTATTTTCGTTTAGTTTTATCTATTTGTCTTTTCTGATGGCATGATGTGACATAATATTCAGGCGGTTCGCTTGAGCCTTTATTTCTAATGTTTATACACTGGAAAGTTGATGGGGTTAAAGTTCCTTTCCTTAGAATTTATGTTATTGTATTAATATTTATTGAACAAGATTTTAGAGTTTATTCTTCTTAATATTTTATTACCCTGTAATAGCTAGGCATGATTTTCATTTTTCCCATATAAATTCTAGAGAGTTAATGAGCACCTGCAGCAGGTTTATATCTTGAATCTTATGTATTTTATGTCATCTATTTGTTATTCTATTGCTATAGTCCAAGGTATTCCTATTATGTAATTGTGATGAACAAAATTAGGAGTTACTCATAATGTTATTTATAATTTAGATTGATGATTTCATTCAATATTTACACATTAGACTCAATGCAAATGTATGTGTTCTTCATGACAAGATTTTGAAAAATACTATCTGATTACTCTTATCTACAACTCATGAAGTTTGGAACCATTTACTCAAAACTAACAATACAATCTCTTGCAATCTCTTAAGAAGGCTTCAATCTGAATGTGCTTACACAACTATTTATACAATAGAACTATAATGATAATAAAGTACGATGATGATAATCTTTCTCCATTACAGTTCTCTCATGATATTAGTTCCTTTGACAACCTATGTAATCATGGAGGAGATCAAGAATTTAAAAAAAAATTAAAATTAAAAAAAATAGTGTGTTTTTGCCCTAAGATTTTGGGCATGACAGCTTGGGGTTGCTCCTAGTTCAATCATCATATGGTTGTGCTCCTACTTCTCTTTCATTTGTACAATTGTCTCAGATCTAGGTACCTCAATGTATTCATTGTCTAGGTAGTATGACATAGAATCTCTAATATCATATAAGTGCTATCTCATCAAGCACTATCGTGTTGGCAAGTTCTCCTTGTTTAGCTTGAGTATCTCTCTCTTGTACATATTGATCTTTAGCTATAGGTCCCTTCAAACTTTTCTTACAAGAACCGATAGAATGACTAGAACTAAGAGGGCAGGTGAATTAGTTATCCTAAGGTCTAGATGCACTAATTCAAATTTTAGTAGATTCAAACAACTCAATCTAATTCATAAACCCACTCAATCAATATAGCATCTTGATAATTAATCAACTTATTCATATAGTTACTCAACTCTCTATTTCACTAGATGCCAACTGATACTAACTTAAAATAATTCATAGCATGTAAACAACATTCATACACACATAATACTTTGAGATTGGTATTTAACATGGAAATCCAATTTGGGAAAAACCACCAAGTAATATCATACCAACTTTCACTCTTCTAAAGTGAGCTTGGTTAAGAGCCAACCCTATTAAAGCTTACAAAACACACTATTAGCTTTCACCCTGTAAAAGGATTTTATCACCCTGTTAGGAGTGGCCTTGTTAGAGGACTTTAAACATTCCTTTAGAATTTCACCTTGATTAAAGGATTTTACTACCACAATGGTTAGAAAATAATAGATAGGTTTTATTTATAAACTACAAATCACATTTAGATCTCTATTAATCTCACCTTTGTCTCATAGACATAGAGTTTATCAGGTTCCTCATCTTTGATATTCTTGGCAACCCTTCAAGTAATCAATATCTTTCACCTTTCCTTGACACTTATGTTCTGCCATAATATCGCCAACCTCTCCTTACAACCAGTTCCAATTGTTCTATAAAACATCAAATATGTCTCCTTAAATAGGTAATTTAATATTTTACCAGTTAAACACATCTACAAATAAGGGTTCAGTACGATTCATCAAGTACTTCCATCATTTTTTTCTCCTTCCCTTTTCTAGAAACTTCTCATTAAATCCTTTCCATGGATTGATTAAAAAACTCTCATTGTGAATTAAATATTTGATATCAACAATCCTTATCACTAACATACTTTGACTAGTCTAAAAATTCAACTATGTCAGCCTCATATCTTAAATATTTCATAATATATCAACTTGCTCTCCCTCGAAAATCACTAAGTTCTTCTGCTTAGTCATTATTGTATAGCTCGATCATCACTATTCTATCATGCTTGACATTCACTATCATGCTTGGTCATTACAAACACTTGGTCAACACTAACATTTCCTTCATCAACTTGCTTGGTGATAACTATCACTCAACTTATATTATTTGTTCAACTTCTTCTTAAGTTCCTTAATCTTCTCCTTCATTTTCTTGACTAATCGACCAACACTAGTACTCAATCAAGCTTAGATTTTTACTCAACTTCTTGTCATTTCTTTCATACATCATTTCACTTGTATTCTTTACCTTATGTAATGATTAAAAAGCATGTTATCTTGTCAATGACCAACTTATCAAGTGCCCATTTTAATTCTATGATACTTAACTTTTCTTCTCAAAAAATTGACTAACTCACCTTGTTATCTACTCTTTTCCAATCCTCTTCATCAACCAAATGATATTGCACTCTACATTATTAATACATGCCTTCCTAGTAGGGTTTGACATCAATGACAATATAAAAATTGTTTCAATTACAGTTTCCAACAATATGGATAAGTTGTATTTGTTGACATATCATTCAAGTTTGTTATTAGAGACACACACTTATTTAGATTATTCAATAGCCACTTAGATCTACAGTTGCTACCAAGTCTTTTGTCCTAATCCCAATGGTTACTAAGCAGATTCAGTCAGTGTGAAGTTCAATAGTTCAAAATGTGCATTTCAGTATAGATCGAGTTTATCAGTGGATACTGAGCATTGCAGTGTCTACCGAGTTTGTAGTTCAAGTGATGCAAAGCTAGTGTTAACCAAGATACTTTATGCAAACTAAGTAATTCAGTATTTGTCAAGTTACACAATATCTACCAAGTCATCAGTGTAGACCAAGTTCAAGACTACTGAGTGTATGATGATGCCAAGCATTGACAGTGGATGACGAGTATTAGAACCTCACCAAGTCAATCTTCAAAACTTAAGTATCTTCATGTGGACTAACTTTGTAATATTTGTGTTAACTTGCATCATGACTAAATTTGTAATTTTGTAATTTGGATTGGTATATATATGTAATGTATTGTATCATATCCAATGTAAGTGTAAGTAATATGAATGTGTAAGCATATATATTGTAATGTGGATGCGAAAAGTTCAATTTATAAATGTAGCAGATAAAGAGCGAATTGTGAAGGCCATAATAGTATAAGGAGTAGTAGAGACATATCTATCATAGAAAGGTGATTGGTACACTAAGGAATCTCTATAAGCAAACTTAGCTGCAAATTAGAGATCTATTGCTTCATCCTAATAGGTGAACCAATCAAAATCCTTTAATAAGGTAGACCTAATAGTCTCTCATAAAACTCTTTACCAAATGCATACTTCATTGTGTGTTTGTAAATCCTCTCACAAGGTGGACCTTGTAGTCCTATTTGCTCCTAATAGGGTAGATCATCAGAAGTGATCAATGTAAGCGTTAATAAGAAAACTTTATACTATAGTACTAGAGTTTGTGGGTATCATCCCCACCCCAATTTTACTTTCTATTTGGAAGATTTTTGAGTCACCAAATCTATGGGTTCAAGAGTTATGGATGCTTTCATGTTTTTTAGTTTCTCATGCATGCAATTAGATCAGATGTGATGAATTGAGTGCTAATTGATTTATTAGATTAAGAATTGAAATTGGTAAAGTTTTGGAAGTTACTAATTCACCCCTCCCCTCTCAGTAACTTAGCATAGTTTGAATATTTCCAAAAATTGGTACCAAACCTTTGTGGTTCTCAAGATAAAGTTTAATAGCTTGAGCAAAGGTCAAGGATACGGAGATATTCAGACTTGACAAAGCTATTGACAATGAAAAGTTGGATCTGGAAATGGCCATTACCCAACTCAAGAAAGCTAAGAAGAAACTTTCCCAATCCTTGAAAAGAAGAAAGGAGCTTGCAAATCAAATGAATGATCATCTTTACATTGAAGAAAAAATTAAAAAATTTAACCCTTCAAGCAGTTCAGATGAAGCAAATGGTGTAATCAAAGAACTCCTAGAGAAGAATGGTTCCCTACAAGGAGTAAGAAAACTAAAAAGAGAACAAGAAATTTAGTCAATAAGGTTATGTGAAGTCTTAGAACAAAGAAACAAGATAAAAGAAGAGATGGATGGAAGAAACAATGAAATTCAGAACCAATCCCTTCAGCAAGCAAACCTTATTGATTAGCTCTCCAATACAAATGAGGAAATCATGAGCCTAAGATTTGAAAATGAAAGAATAAGGAATGATCTAAATTCTAAAAGGAAAACCAATGAAAGAATAAAAAATGATCTAAGATATGAAAGACAAATCAATGAAAGATTGAGAAATGACCCAAACACTAAGAAGCAAATCAATGAAAGAATGATAAAATCTCAAGCAGACATGGATCAGCTGTATGAGCAAAACCTCTATAGGCAAAAAAGAAAAGAAGGAATTGGATACAAAGAAGAAGGCGAATCCTCCAAACAAGGTGCTCAAAAGAATCAAATACCTTCTTGCAATCATTATGGCAAGATAGGTCATCCATCAAACAAATGTTGGAGTAATGGAAAATCAAAATTCAATAGAAAATGCAACAATTGCAATTAGTATGGTCATAGGGCTAATGAATGCAAGGAGAAACCAAGATTTGAAGGCAACTATCATAAATTTAAGAAACATAGATACAAGGCATCAAAATGCAAAACAAAGACATTGAATCTTGTAAAACAAATTGTGAAAGCAATATTTGGTTGGGACTGCAATACCTGGTGTAGATGTCATTACTATGGAAAATTTGGACACATTTGTATGAATTATGTTAAGCATCATATGAGGAAAAGAGATACCACTAAAAGATGTTTTATTTGTATAGAACTTGGTCATCTTGCTAAGAATTGTATGAATTGTTGGAATGTTCAAAATGGGAAGAGTACTTTTGAGAGGGGGAGGGGGTGAATCAGAAGTAACCAATTTTCATCTTCTTTTCAAACCGTTATTAACATATAACTAAAAGCAATGTACATGCATGTAAACATATAAGAAAAGATGAAATGAAAGCATCCATCAACACATAACACAAAGATTTGGTAACCCAGAAACCCTCGAGGAATAAGAAGGTAAAACTGGGGTGGGGATGACACTTACAAAAATTACTACAGAAATCAATGTTCAACCACTTTTGATGGTCTGATATGTGAAAGGCCTACCCTGTTAAACACTTTTACACTGTGTCACTAGTGACCTAGTTAAAGGATTTACAAACACTTACATGAAGTGTCACCCTGTTAAAGGATTTACAATAGGTTGTTTAACCCACTTAATACATAGGATTTTCAATCACCTTCTCCAAAGGTTCTTCTACCTAGCTATTAAGCTAACCTATCAACATAGGATTTCAACCTCTAATACAATTGTGAGAGAGTATTAGAACATTTGACCTGATTGAGTGCAATCTCAAATTTCTAGGTTTAGGTACTAGATCTACTCTTCTCATTCTGATCCTTGCTTGATCTAATCTTTGTATGTATTCCTTGTCCCTTGTAATGTTTTGATCAACTTGATATGAAATTGCTGCTCTGTTCCTTTAAGTCTTTCCTTCTCCTTATTGAAATTTCGCTATAATCTCACTTTACACTATTCTCTTCCACACATGCAATGGTGCATTCATTCTCCTTTCAAAGAATTTGAAGACTTAGGTTAGGTATGGATCTATGATCCATATTGAATCTCAAATTCTTGCTCATACCTTGCATTTTTCTCATTGGTTGTATGCCTTGTCCATTTTTCTGATTGGTTACATGCAGATTGCATAGGGGATGTAAATGATTCGTCCTTATCCTTTCTCTCCTTCGAAATCTCTCTTAGTCATCTTCAAAATAGTTTACATCTTAGTTTGTGAAAGCACAAACTCTTATGCTGATCCTGAATTACTCGGCACTCATTACATTATTGATGGTCAGCATGAACTAATTCCTAGATTGTTCGGCATCTATTACTTTCATGGTTTGCTCAGCACCTATTAAACATTGTATTGCTCGGCATCTGAACAATTCTAGATTACTCGGCACATGAACATTTTCCTAGATCACTCAACACATACTACATTCTGACTTTCTTGGCACCAACTGTGGCTCAACACCTATTGAAATTCTACCTTGGCATACATCATGTACTTGGCATATATAGTGAAAATGGTTAAGTGTGTTGACACTCAATTGTCAAGACTATTCTTTTGACCAACAATCTCCCCCTTTGACATGAGTGTCAAAAATAATTAACTAAGCATTTATGAGCTTAACCTTATTGAGTACGTTCTCTATTTGTTTGGCATTCATGCAAAACTTTAAAAAAAAATATTGTGAGTAACAATATACCTTATGACTCCCCTTGAGTTGATTATGCCTTGTCCATCTGTGAAATTAAAATTCTATGCCAATGTGCCTGATTCTCTCTATCCTTTGTCCTATTTTTGCATTCTGAGCCTATGTGCTATATTTGACCTGTGTGCAATTCAAAATTTTGCATCTCCCCCTTTTTGGCTATTTACAAACTTTCCACTTTATTCTCAAAATGAATGAAAGAATGTAATTCAAAAATGGTTTTCAATATTTGGTATCTTCCCATAGTATCTACATATATACATATCTCCCCTTATGCATATATCTCCCCCTTACTTTTATCTCCCCATTTTTTTGACATTGATTTCAAAAGGTTCTATGGAGTAATACCATGCTTAACCAAAAATGTACTACTTACCTCCAAGAGTATTTTCAAAGTTGCATCCCAATTTGCTAGTGCAATGTCCAGTGACTTATGTTGGATGGCAACCTCTGCTGCTAGTTGTATAAGTCCATTCGAGGCAGAAAGATTTGAATCTTTCTTGAGGACTGCTTCTAAGTGAGGGGTTACAAAGGACTAATTTTTCATTAACTTAGCTTTTCTATTTACCTCCTCTGCTGTTAATACAATTAATTCTCTTTGTGTGTGAAGTGTTTGAGCAAAATGCTTCTCACTCTAAGATGGATTGGTGGGGAGTTGCATACTAGAAATCTTTAGATTTCTCTCCAAGCTCATTATTTTTTGGCTGGTCTCCTATGTGAAGTTGGAAAAATCACACAACTTGTTGTAAAAGGAGAATATATTTCCAAGTACAATTTTTACTCTATCCAATTTCTTCGCTAGCTCAACTTGAGATAGTGCTATATCACTAGATATTTTCTCATTAACCTTTCCTTGGAATTTCCTTTCTGACCATTCCATTAATTTTGCATTTGTATCATGGTCTTCATTTGTCACTTGATCAACTATGTTAGATAGTTGCTCTACTATTGGCCTTGATTCATTAGGTGTTTGCAAGCTAAATGCATCCATAAAGATGTCCTTGATCTCATTCAATTCTTGCCTATATTTGTATTATTTTCTCAATACCTCTTATCTTCTTCTTCTATCTAGTGCACTATTTATCTCATTAATCTTCTCTTCAGTGAGGGTGTTGGATTCATAGTAAGGTATTGTGATTTCCTCATCAAGCATAGGAATTCCATAATGAAGTTCCTGGCTACTTTTGTTGAGCTTGAGCTTAGTGTTTTAACTTGCAATGCTAGCATTTTAGTGCTCAGCTTCTGAAGAGTTTGAGTGGGAGTACCTATTTTTGGTAGCTCAACCAAATTTTGAATTGCAGATTGCTCATCATCTCTTGTTTCTTCCTTATCTTCAACTTGTTTCTCCTTTTTAGTTTCAATGACTAGGGGTTTGATTGTTGGATGTTCTGTTTTCTCTTTGTCTTCTCCTGCTACTGCACTCAGCACTTGAAGTGCATCTGAGACTTCTTTTGGTGGAGGTGGTGGAGGAAGGAGTATGATTCTAGTAGTTTGAATGGTTAAAAGGTGGTTCTTGTGTTTGCACCTTGACTTCCTTTGATTTCACTACTGCCTTCTACAACTCAACAACACTAACTAGTAGTGGGCTTGAACATAATCTAGCTACTTGTGTTGATTGGTCAAGGATTTTTGCTAGATCCTTTATAGTTAATGGATTGATGTTTTGACCAGAAGTGTCAATAACATCCTTAATCTTGATAATCTCTATAGTTGTGATGGTGGCATGAGGAGGGCTAGGAGGTGATAGTTGTGTGTCTTGCACACTTTGTTCTTGCTGCTCTTCTATACCCTTTTCTTCCTCTTTCTCCTCTTTATTCTTCTCTTCATCTTTCTTTTCTTCTTCCACTTTCTTCTCTTCCTCAACCTTCTTCTCTTCTTCCTTATTTTCTTCTCCCTTCTTTCCTATTGTTTTCGTTTCTTTTATCTTGGCACTTGCTTCTACCTTATATCCCTCATCAAAAACATCATCAATTTTCTTATAAATTATTTTCCACAACTATTTGGATTTGTTCACAACATGTTCAATTTTATTCTACAAAATACTAAATTCTCTATGCTTTGGAGTAAATCTATTATTGTGCCTCTTGATTGCATTAATTATTTGGCCCTTAGTTAAATCAGGCAACAATCTAGCTAAATTAGACTCCCTTATTTATTTTTCCATTTGTAAGCAAAAATGCCATTTGACTTCTACTATTTTATACAATTCCTTGGGCATTGAGCCATCTAGCTCTAGAGGTGTGTGCTTGTACTCGGCCATCATAGCATACACAAATTCCTCTATTTTATTTTTCTCTTCCTTAGTCATCTTATTAAAATCTAAATTCTTTAAATCCTTTAAGTCATCATTTCTAATCTTTGTACACAATTTATCAATTGAAGACTTGGGTAGATGACTTACCACTTTGAACTGACTATTGTCATCTGTCTCTATCTTATCTTCATCTAAGTTAGGTTGAGCTACATATTTTCTTCTTTTCCTTGGCTCCTCCTCAGTTTCTTGGTGGTTTTCTTCCTTTTCTCTGCCTCTTCTTTTTCCTTTTTTGTTGTAGCTCTGGTGGTGGCTCTAGTAGTAGGCTTCTTTGGTGCAGGTTTTGCCCCTTTCTTTGCTTTGGGTTGAGGAGAAGGTGGAGTTTTAGCCTTCCTCTTGGTGACTTTAGTTCTTATTGGTGATTCCTTGGCTTCTTCTTCCTCGGCACCTTCCTCTTTATCCTCACGTAAGCCTTGTGTCAATTGTAGAGGTTCTTGTTCAGGCTCATCCTCTTCATTTTCATTGTCAGCCTCTCCTTCATCTACTTCCTCTTCCTCTGCCATGTCTGCTTCTCCAACACCAAATTTCTTCTTGATCTTCTTGATCAGTTTGTCCTTCTTCTTCACTACTATGGTAGTCTTAAAATCTATCACCACCCTTGATTTGAAAATGTCATAGGTTCCAAAATGTTTTGCATCCTTATCAATTTCCTTAGCAAGTAGAGCTATTATTGTTGTTGAGGCTTGTTCAACATCAAGTTCATAACCTAGTGGTCTAAGCCATCTCACTCTAGGTATGACTGTGTGTATATAAGTGTAATCAATATCCACAAGAAAGAAAATGTCCTTTTCATGCTTCTCAACTAGTGAGACTGGTATCCTAATTCTTTATTTCATGGACTTCTTGAAGTCTTCAAAATAGCTAGTCATTTGGGCATCAAAATTCTCACCCATCTGCTCAATGAATCCATTTATTTGATAAAAAATGTTCTTATTCTAATCCCATTTCACTTTTCCTACCAAAGGGAATTCTTTCATAATATAGAAAAACATACAAACCAAAATAGAGCCAAATTTACATTGAGCTCCCTTAGAATTCCTTATGGCTCCCAGATTCTCATTGATCTGTTGTAACATGAGCTCTACAAGATCATATGTATGATCTTTCTTCACCAATTTATAAGCCACATCCACTACAATACATGGTACACTGTTTACTCTCCTTGACTAGTAGAATTTGTGGGATATGACTCTCATACAAAAATCTAGTATGGGTTCTATAATGGTGTCTATTGTCATCCCCCTATTATTCCATTTTGCACCTGTATTCTTCTTTATGGCTTCCTTTTTATCACTTCTTAGGGTCTTTGGCTGATCTAGGGTTGGAATACTAGTAACCCTATGGATAGTTTTCTTTGTAAACTTTACTGGTCCTATCTCTAATCAAAAGGCTCCATCATGGATTCTTCTCAACACTATGTGTATCCATTCCATTTTGAAAATAATAGGAAAAACTAGGGCTTTGGTCAAACCCTTCTTCTCAACTATGGAGAATTCATCTTTAAGCTTTCCATTATCACATAGTTTATCAAATGCATTAAAAAATTTCAAATCTCCTATGGCTCCAACTTTATAGTTATAACACTTTCAAACATCTTGAACCATAACAATTTTATCAAGTACTATGGATAGGGTACCAATGAGATCATTCTTATAAGTGACTTCAGTGATGGGTCTAAACTCTGGTTATTTGACTTCATTATTGACTAGTTAGATTTCATGACTTTCCTTTCCTTTGGTAGATTTTGACCCAAATGACATCTTTTTCGAACTAGGGTTTAAAATTAAATAAGCTTTCAAATTTTGCATAGCTTGACACTTGAATGAAATACATATTGATTAATGAACTGGAGTTGAATTTCTATTAGAATCATTGCAAATCGTCATTTGATCATTGTAGAATCACCTCTTCGATCTGATCAACTTCACTTTGTGTTCAAATGACTCAAAAATAAATGATTTTCAACTTTATTAGGTTCAAAAACCTAGCATTTATTGTATTTGTGCTTATATTTGTACATCAGCTTCCAAAGATTTTATCAACTTGGCTTCCATTGAAGTTCATTTACTCGGCAGCCACTAACATCTCTTACTCAACATCCACTAAATTGTTTAACTCGACATATACTGGAGTTTCACTCGACAACCAAAGGTAGCTTGACATCATCTTCTAGCTTTTAACTTAACATCTTTTCTCATGCATATTTCTTCTTTGTAGTACTTCTATATTTTCTTGGGTTGATGTATGATACATCTTTATATGTATCAGTCCCATGTATGTGTCTCGTGCTTAATTGGATGAGGTGTGATCACTTGACCTCTTGGGTGAAGTGATCTCTCCATTTGATGTGTTGCATTCACCTTTCTTCTTCCATGTTTTGTTCATTTCTCCTCTTATTTGATCAACATCAATCTTCTCTTTTCCTTTGTTGACTTTAGTCTTTGGTGCTCTTGACTTTGTAGGATAGTTTCTGCTAATATGACCAGTCTTCAAGCAACTAAAACATGTTGTTTGGTTTAGCCACCTATTGTAACTTCCCTTGAAATGTGTCCTTATGCAATTTTCAGGAATGTGTCCATACTCTCTACAATAGTGATAGCTATACTTGGTATTGTAATCCCAATTGTAGTGATGTGCATGATTGATTCCTCTTGCAGGCTGATTAGGTATCCACATAGGCTTTGATCTACATTCAAATGCTCTATATACATACTTTTTGTAGTTGTAGCAATAACCTTCAAATCTTGGTGTCCTCATGGTCTTGGTTCTACAGTCTTGTGTTGAATGTCCTTATTTTTTGCACTTGTGACAAAAATTTGCATTTGTAGGCTTATCATGCTGATGACTGTTCTTGCTTCTACACACATTAGAGATATGTCCCTTTTTACCATAGAAATGACAAGTAGGTTTAGTATTCTTACCTTTTTTGCTTCTTTCTTCTGCAGACTTGGATGATTCTCCTTGTTTAGTGTTGATATAGCCAAGTCCTAAAGTATCATTACTAGCCCTTGGTGCTTTTAGTAATTGCTCAAAGTACTCGATGACCTTATTGGATTTTTTGTAACTTTCTACTATTTCCTTTTCTCTCTCCAATTTATTCTACAATTGTTCATTCTGCATCTTCAAGGTGGAGATCTTGATGTCCTTCATGTTTAGCTCATGATGAATATTCATCATCTGGCTTAAGGTGTCTAGTTGCATGTTTGAGTCTTTTCAAATTCAATTGTCTTCTCTTCCAGCCTATTGATGAGATTTCTCTTGTCATCTTCTATCATGGCTTTGACTTCAATAGCTCTTTTCTTTTGTTCAGTCACTTCACAAAGCATTATGGCTTGTGATTCTTGTTCAAGCTTGAGTAATTTGATTTCTTTAGATTGTGCTCTATTTTTCTCCATTAATTCTAATGTTACTACATCAAATTCTTTGGAATATCCATTGGAAAAAACTTGTGTGGTGTCAATATCCTTGTAGTGTATATCATTCTTAGCTATGGCTATCTCCTTTCTTCTTTTCAAGGATTTTCTTAGTTCTTCCCTGAATTCCTCTACTTTGTGTAGAGCTAGTTGCACATCAATTACCTGATTATCAATGATCTTCCCAAGTTTGAAAACTTCCATCTTTTGACCTCTTTTCTCCAAGCTATTAGGCTTCTCCTTGTTAGAACCAGTTCGTTGATACCAATTGTTGGAATGTTCAAAATGGGAAGAGTACTTCTGAGAGGGGGAGGGGGTGAATCAGAAGTAACCAATTTTCATCTTCTTTTTAAACCCTTATTAACACATAACTGAAAGCAATATACATGCATGTAAACATATAAGAAAACATGAAATGAAAGCATACATCAACATCTAACACAAAGATTTGGTAACCCAGAAACCCTCTAGGAATAAGAAGGTAAAACTGGGGTGGGGATGACACCCACAAAAATTACTATAGCAATCAATGTTCAACCACTTCTACTGGTTTTCCCTATGAAAGGCCTGCCCTATTAAATGATTTTACACTGTGTCAATAGTGACCTAGTTAAAGGATTTACAAACACTTACATGAAGTGTCACCCTGTTAAAGGATTTACAATAGGTTGTTAAACTCACCTAATACATAGGATTTTCAATCACCTTCTCCAAAGGTTCTTCTACCTAGCTGTTAAACTAACCTATCAACATAGGATTTCAACCTCTAATACAATTGTGAGAGAGTATTAGAACATTTGACTTGATTGAGTGCAATCTCAAATTGCTAGGTTTAGGTACTAGATCTGCTCTTCTCATTCTAATCCTTGCTTGATATGATCTCTATATGTATTCCTTGTCCCTTGTACTGTTCTGATGAACTTGATATGAAATTGCTGCTCTATTCCTCTAAGTCTTTCTTCTCCTTACTATAATTTTTCTATAATCTCCCCTTACACTATTCTCTTCCACACATGTAATGGTGCATTCATCCTCATTTTAAAGAATTTGAAGACTTAGGGTTAGGTATGGATCTATGATCCATATTCAATCTCAAATTCTCACTCATACCTTGCATTTTTCTCATTGGTTGCATGCATTCTCCATTTTTTTGAATGGTTGCATGTAGATTTCATAGGGAATGTAAATGATTCATCCTTATCCTTTCTCTCCTTTGAAATCTCTCTTAGTCATCTTCAAAAATAGTTTACATCTTAGTTTGTGAAAGCACAAAATCTTATGTTGATCCTAAATTACTTGGCACTAATTACATTACTGATGCTTGACATGAACTAATTCCTAGATTACTCAGCATCTATTACTTTCCTGGTTTGCTTGGCGCCTATTAAACATTGTGTTGCTTGGCACATGTATATTCTTTATTGCTCAGCACATGTATATTATGTATTACTTGACAAATGTATATTCTATATTGCTCGGCATCTGAACAATTTTGGATTACTCAACACATGAACAATTTATTGGATCGCTCATCACATACTACATTCTGGCTTGCTCTGTACCAATAGTGGCTCGACACCTATTGAAATTCTGTCTCGGCATACATTGTGTACTTGACATATATAGTGAAAATGGTTAAGTGTGTTGACACTGAATTGTCAAGACAACTCTTTTGACCAACATGAATACTGGTAGGATTGAAGATGAAAAGAAGACAAAGACTAATAACATCCAAAAGCAGATGAGATAGCATGGATTTTGAAGTCTACCAAGGATATTGGTCTAAGCATGATGGTCAAGTCACTCAAGAATTGGGTGACTCTACCATTCCTAATTAAGTTCTCAAGGAAGAACTGGAACCAGGCTATCAAAAAGACATCTAAATCAGTTCTAGTTGAAAGGTAACAAAGATCTAAATCCATATATAAGATACAAAGGGATCACCAAGCAAGATCAGTATCAGTTATTATTGAGTTATTTTCTCTACCAAGTAAGGTCAGGTCATAGACTTTATTGAGCAAGGTCAAGAGTAACAAAGGCACCTATGGTTACTAAATCATGAAGATGTCATCGAGTAATCAATACCATATAGTGGATGATAGTCTATCAACTTATCTACCTCTGTATTGAGCATTAATGGAAAAGTTTTTTCAAAAGGCATGGAATTGAATTCATTTCTTATCATGAATTTTCAAGTGCTATTGTGAAGAGCTATTTTTTGTGCGATCAAAGTGACTTGAGAAAATTTCTTGCAATTTTTTTCCAAAGTTTTCTCAAGTTACTAAGCAAAAATGGAATCCAGCAGTAGCAAAGTCAAGAAAGGGTTTGACATGTTGGTTTGAGGAGTTGAATGGAAAGTGCCAGATTTCAAGCTCATGCCCATGGTTGCTGAAACCCTAGACCCAAGCAGAGATCAATCCTAGATCCCTGCCAAGGTACTTCTTGTTAATGACATTTGTACTCATTTTAAATGTGTTATTCATGAAATTGGTACTTTGGAGATGGATGATGTCCTAGGTTAGTTATGTGTTGGTGGAACCCTAAAACTCAAACATCAATATCTAGAAGCAAAAAGATTGAAACATATTCCCCATATGCCCTAAGAATTTCAAATTAAATTGATTAAGTTTATCCTTAGCTAGGTGCATAACAGATAGTTGTGGTTAGAACAACCAATTCTAATAATAGAGGATGATTCATCGAATCACTAGCCTTCCCATGCTTGTCAAAGCCAAAACAATGAAAACTCTAGGTCGAGCAGAGTTAAAGAAGAAAACCCTAGTTGAATGGGATGGTAGAGGTATGAAAATAAGCAGTCTCACAGATATAGAGTTAAAATTTGGAATTCATGTTATTGCTCATAAGGTATATAGTTCAAGCTATCTTAACAACATGTCATGTGAAGTTGTGGATTTGGCATATAAAGTGGTTTAAAATGACCTATCCTATGACCTTGCTGACCTATTTTTGAGGCAATTGAAAAAAAATGGAAAGTATTAGAACATCAAAGAATGAACCATGCAAATTAGGTTCACTATTAACCTATCTATTCTTTTATGTTCAAAAGTTTTTCACTTCCAAAGACATTGTAGTTTGGAGAAAAGATGTGCTTGTACTTTACCAAATAAATGAATATATTGAAAAAATGGGTGAGAACTATGGTAGTATCATGGACAACTACTTCGATGTCTTCAAGGAGAAAATGAACAATAGGTTTAGAATTCCAAAGAAGTTAGTTGAAGACTAGAAGGATGATGTATGCTTCATGGTGGACTATGACAAGGTATATATCCAGATAGTTAAGCCTAGAGTTTCCTGGGTCAAACCTCTTGGCTATAAGGTGAATATTGATGAGACCAAGGATATCATTGAAGCCCTTGTCAATGAACGTATTGATCCCAAGACCCATTATTTTGGAACTTATGAAGAAGGTAAGGCCATAATTGAGCTAGAGATAAAGCTCCCACAGGTGATTAACAAAGGGAAGAGAAGGATAGCCAAGCTGAAATCAAGTGCACCTCTCTTGTTAACTGAGGGAAAAGATGAGGATGAGGAACAAGATGATGAGGAAGAATCGAAGAAAGAAGAAGAACCTTTGAAGAAAAAGGGTAAGGTGATAATCACCAAGCCTGCAAAGTCATCCACTATAGTCTTCACAAGGAGGTTAGGGAAGAAAGGAAGTGACATTGTATTCAGTAGACCTCCACCCACTTTCCAAGAAAAAGTTGAAGCAATTGGAAGAAGGAGCAAGAATAAAAAAATTTAAATCTTTGAAATATGAGATTAGGATTGAGGTAGAGTAGAAGCAAGTTGAAGAACTAGTGCTGAGAAAAATGGGTAAGTAGGTGTACTCACTAGACTAGATTGCTTCTCAAGCCTCTAGTTAATTACTAGAGAAAATAAAGCCATGATGGGATTTTTCCATGCAAATAGTCAAAGGCATGAATGCACAAACCTTGAGGTAGTTACTAATGAGCATATCAAATGCTAAGGTGAAAGAGTCTTTAAAGAAAAATGAAGAAAAGATGACTCTAAGGTTTAATACTTGTTTAGTTTTGATCAAAGACATTGAGCATGTTGTTAGAAATGCTATAAAAACTTGGAAAAATATTTATCATCTTCATAAACAAAGTGAATTTCTGACTGAAGTAAAGGATGTTGATGAATAAGAAGATAAGGAGAAAGAGGAGGAGGAAAATGTTGAAGAAGTGACTCATTTTGATAATGAAGAAGATGAAGAGGATCAAGGTCTAGAAGCTACTGAGGAAGAAAAGCAAGATGATGAGGAGGCTGATCCAGTCAAGATAGATATATTAGTCATTGCCTCACTTCCTCACTCCTCAAGCAAACCATTGACTACATCAAGTATGGAGACAACTTCAACAAGTTTGGTTGTGACTACTACTTATACATCAAATGTCCAATCACTCTTTACCCCAACTCAACTTAGCATATCATTGATAGAAGTGACTTCCACTTCATCCACCAAGCTACAAACTCCTTCATCTACTGAGTTGAGTTCCTCAATCTTCACTTCTCTAGTTTTGAGTACATTTGTGGTAAGCTCTCCAGTTTTCTCTACTTCAATTTTGGATTCTACAATTTTGACTTCATCAATTTTTGCTTCTTCAAGTATTGTTGGGTGTTCGTTTTGCATGAGGTCAATGGTAGGAATCCATAGTGTAATTCCTCTCTTGAAAATAATTTTTTTTTAAGGATCCACTCCAAGGTTCAGTATTTGTCTTGCAATGTACCAAAATCTGCTCAGTAGAAGATAAATGTGAGTGTTCACGATGAGGCCTTTGCTAGTTCTAAAAAACTCTTTTGTCTTGGAATTGAAGTAAAATTTATTCGCTATCTCAAAATATCACACCAAAAGAACAATAGTTTTGTATTTTTTCTATTTTTTAATGTATGCAATTCTAACAATGTAGCTAGTATGAAGTCCTACTCTAACAGGGGGTTAGCAAGGAAAATAACGAAATTGAAAGCAAATAACATGAAATCAAATGACTTTGAAATTGAAATTCCTAAATGGACATAAGCTACAGGACACAACACATTGCGAGTTAAACCTTTGAAGAAATTGATAGGAAACCAATGAAAATAGGAGCAACACTTCCTAGAATCCACTGATGCAATCGTCGGTGAGAATCTTTAACAAATTGAATGATGTTTCACTCTTCATCAAATTGCAAGGCCATGAAAAGTGTGCTCATGCTAGACAAAAAGCTATGTAAACACAATCAGGTGATCTCTTCTCAAGCTCGTTACGTCATCGAAATTCATATATATATAGCAAACACCAAAACTAAAAGATCACACATATGGAAACAACAAAATAAACCTTTGGCTCAATCACAATCTCATGAATAAAATCCACAAAATAATGACTTATTCAAGCAAGAATAACTAGACTCTAAATGCTAGCACCAAAAGCATAAATTTATTGCATAATAATGCCGGCCCTTTTTACATTTTACAATGGGGTATTTATATGAAATCCTCTCCTCAATTTGTGTTGAGAGTGAGAGATATCTTGATGCAATAAAATGCTTTTAAAATATTTAAACAAACTAAATATATACAAACTAACAATCTAACTGGTGCTTAGAGCGACTCCATCCATATTTTATTCATTAGTTGGATGCATGAGCCCTTTACATGTCAAAAAAAATGAAAGCATGAGAGAGAAAGTAGGAGAAAGCCATCAGTCGAAGTGGAAGTGCATGGAGGCATCAAAAATGGAAACTGGCCCTTCACTAGGCATGTGTCGGAGTTAACTTTCCATCAGAATGCACTCCCGATGCATGGAAAGTGTTATTTTTGGAACTGGCAGTCAACTGTCAGTGCACCTATGAATTGCAGACCCGCGAACCTATGGGGCTGCAGAGCTACAGACCTCGACTGGGTCAATATCTCAAAATTTTACTAAGTGTCAAAATTGAAATTCTGGTAAAAGCTATGTTTGGATGTTTGCCCTTGAATTTATCTATAATCTCAATAATCTTAGCAGCATTTGGAAGATCCAAAGCCTCATACTTGTCTTTGACCTTCTGTCTATAGTTGTCCACATCAATTCGAGTTTTTGCAAAATCTCTGAGTTTGGTGTCCAATTCTAAGAGTACTTCTTTTGTCGTAAAGGCTTGTCTATTGTCTTCATCACCGACTTCTTCTTCTAAAGTCTTTCTAGAATTTTCCACAACTATGTCAACTACCAATAGTTTCTCTCATTCTTCATCTTCAAAAATTTCCAAGCATGCATCACTGTACAACTTTTCTACTTCCAAAATTTTCTCTTGGGCCCTTGAGCCTATGTATATCATCATGCAATGTTTCCATCACTTTATTTCCATCTGCAATCTTTTTTATCCAATCATCTATCATGTCTAACTCTGCTCTGGTATATACATCAATCAGAATGCGATACCTTTGCCACTTTATGGCTTGTAGAGTTTGTAAATCCTTGCTCCATGCCCACACCTCATCCATGAGAATAAAGTCCTACCTCAAAATTACCATGATCTTATCAACATTTTCTTATGTAGCATGCAATAACCTTAAACTTCCTGTGATTATAGTGACACCCTTATCTTCGAAGCTGTCTTGCCAATCCTAACAAGCTCTCAAAAATGGACTGAGTTGTACACCTTTCCCTTCTCTAAGAATGGTATTCAAAGTCTCCTTAGGGCATTCAGAATCAAGAGGACCAATAACTTCAGCTAAATATCCCTTTAAGATCTCAACTTGCCTTCGAAGTTTTCTGATTTCAATCTCATCCTATTCCATATGGCTGAGAACCTCCTTAACTCCCATAGACATCATTTGTTGGGATGTATTCCATGTAGGCTTTCCTAACATAATATCTTTTACTTCATAGTCCTCAAGACTAACAACTTCTGCATCTGTGCCTTCCAGAGGGTGAGCCACTTGTGCAAATAAGTCTTGGTTTCGGGTAGTAGTAATGAATGCAAATCATGTTGCATATTGTAATGGAGACTCAAGCTTGTTCAAAATCTTCGTAATGTCACAAATATTATCCTCTGAAGCATGGAATTGATGCTTGGCACCTCTCATTATTTCCTTCCAAAACCATCTTGGAATATGCCTTTCTATAACCTTGGCTCTAGATGATGAAGGGATGTGTTCAACTACCTCCTTCCCTCTATCACTCTTGCTTGGAGTCTTCTATTGTGAGGGTTCTTCTTCTGTAGTCTTTGTTTTTGTAGATGCCGTAGTTCAATCCTCAACTTCCTAAGAAGGTTTTTGTATACATTCTACTATCTATGCCTCTTTTGATGGTTCATCAGTAACCCTTGGTTCTGGTTCTCCTTGTAATGATGGTTCCTTCTAAACATGTTCTTTTGAACTCAAAGGTGGAGGTCTTACTGAAACCTTATCTACCATCATAACCTGAGGTGAAGATGGGGGAATGAGATGAGGTGAATATGGAGGAGTGAGATGAGGACCTTGTGTCTCGAGTGGCATCTACATCCAATCTTGCTATTGAAGTTCACCTGTAGGGGTATCTTTGATCTTACCTCCAACTAATTCTATACCCATAGGCATAAAATCAAAATCTAAGATGGCTAGAACACCATCACCTAGCTCCTTTTGCTCATTCACCCATCATTGTACTTCGTATTCCAAAGAAGAGAGTTCTACTATTTCAGCTTGGGTGGGTGGTGGGGTATTTTTGGCATTCTTCCTTCTTTCCAATTCTATGGCTTTGGATAGCCAAGTTCTCCTTTGTAGAGGCACTTGCTCCTCCTCTTCATCTGACTCTATTTCCCCCTCATTTGATTCTTCCTCGGGAATGGTTTTAGGAATAGATAGATTAGGCACTAATATTTTATGAACTCTTTGCCTCTTGTTCATTCTAACCTTGATCCTCTTTTGTTTCTATGGAACCATAGGAGAAGCAGGCTCTTGGTGCACCAGATGAATGGATGTCTCTGGAATTTCTCCCTCTTCTTATTGACTCGAGAAAATAGGAGGCAATGGAAATTCAACCTAGATATGAGAAGCTCCACCATCTTGGGACTATTGGCGAGATGTGTATTCCTATCGCTGGGAAGGGGCCTATTCTTCAACATGCTCTGCCTGAACCCTTTGAGGAGAGGCTCTCTTCTTCTTTTCCTTCTTCTCTAGAGGGTGGTAGTATCCCACTAGATGATCAAGTTGATAGACTATTTCAAGCCTGATTGGAGACTAGAGTGCAAAGATAGGAACTGTGACTTTCTTTCCCTTTTCCCTTTCTAGGTGGGCATGTGCATGGAATATCACTATATTTAGAATTGGATAAAGTGGAAAGGGTTTCTTGATCCAACTCTTTGTCATTATAATGACATGTCTTGCTCTATGATTAATATCATCTTCTTCCTCTCTATCAATTTTTGCATTCAGAATGGGCCTCTTGCCAACTTTATCTATATTGAATAGGGGATCTAGTAGCTCCTACGAGTCCTGTAGCCTTATCTCACCTGGGATGGTCAAATAGAGAGCCTTCTTTGCTAAATACAAAGTTATTCTACAATAGTCTATGATATGAACATCGTAGTCATTTGTGACATTCATCCAATGATCTTCAATGGCATCCTCATGATAGAACTCTTTTCCTACTAGGTTTTCCACTTTCCCAACATTCTCGAAGAATGGCTGAGGAGAGTTATATTCTTCAAGAGGATAATTCTTCCATTCCCACTCAAAATTTGGGATATCCTTCTTTTTCTTTACCTGGTATGCTCCTATTACAAAAGGCCAATCCCAACGAGGCCTCTGTTGTCTTTTGATCCTCTCATAAGCTAACTCAATCTGCTAGGATATTTCCATCAGAACCAACTTGTCACTTGGGTACCTTGGGAGTTTCTTCAAATTGATGGATGCACCACCAACCCAAATGTATGTGAATGTCTGAAACTAGATGATATATGTATCGAGAGCTATGATCTACATCTTGGCTTCATCAGACAATCTCTTCTCATATTCCCCTTTAATGAATCAAATGATAGAAAAGATAAAGGCATCATTCACAATTCTGTACTCCTTGCTCTACTGTGAGAGCTTCTTCTTTACTAGCTGAGGATATACTATATAAGGCCATGCATTAGGGTCCTACATACTGCCCTTCTTGTACAACCCAGGATAGTCAATTGCCCTTGCTATAAGTAGATATACCACATAAGAAGTCATATAAAACTTCTTCTTGTCCTTTACTATCTACAACTAGTCACACAAGTTTTCACTAAGTGTGGTGGTCCAATCTAGTGGCATCTTTGCTTGTCTGATGGTCTCAATGAAATTGACCATGAATGGAGCGAGATGACCCACTGTAGGCAATCTCATAATTCTACTCAGGAGAATGATTGAATATCTAATGTCATCCTTCATGTATCCTTGAGTCATATCCATTTTTCTGATTGTCTTCCCCTGAGGTGGCTTCTTAATGAAGTATAAGGAATATATGATGTCGATGGCCTCCTGGTAATGATCCTTATGCCACCTCTTAGCTACTTCATATGAAAGCTTGATGAACTGATCGAATCTAGGTAGATGAAAAACCCTCTCAATATTATTAAGTCATAGATCCAAGACAACTTCCCCAATGACACTCTTTACCACCCTTTTCTGGGGAACAAAATGCCAAGATAGGGTCATAATCAATTCAGCTGATTGCACGGTCCCGAGATGTGATGCTACATTTACTAATCTAGAATGAATTAGGGCAGACCTCAAAGATGACTTTTCAGTTGGACTGTTACAAACTCTTAAGAACTCTCCCAAGTCTATGTGTCCAAGGTCCATGTCTTTGATCTCAGCGTACTCATTGTGTAATCATGATTTTTGGGTTACGCCTTGGAACTTGTAAACAACTGGTTTTGTTGCTGATCTAGAAGTGGACACCATTTGATTATAATACATGCACATCACAAGAAAAAGAAAACATGATTAATTATTGGGCATCAAAAAGAAAAACGTAAAAAAAGAAAAAAAGTCCCCCTTAGGGACTTATTTGTTTTGTTTTATTTTTTATTTTTATTTTTTTTAATTTTTTAATTTTTTTTATAATTTAAAAAAAAAATTGATAAAGCGGGCGCGAGTGCAAGGGTTTGCGCTAGGGTGTGTGCATGCGCAGCTTTGGCACACTAAAGGGAAGCCACGTAGGTGCCGCAAATGTGCCCACAAAGGGGCACGATTGGGCGCACCACGCGTAGGCCCAAAAGGGTGCACGATGCACTACGCAGGTGCTGCACGTGCACCCCAAAAGGGCGTGTGATGTGCCACATGAGCAGTGCACGTGCCCAGAAGGGCATTGCTTGGGATGCCACTTAAGAACAACACGTGCATGCCCAAAAGGGCATTGCGTGCTGCGTGTCCAACGTGCGCTCATGAGGGCGCGCAGCTTAGACGAAAAAAGGGGTGGGGTGTATTCTTACCTCTCCGCCCTTGCTCTCTGGTAAGAATGAGAAAAACAAAAGAGGAGGGAGGGTTTTATAACCCTTTCTCTCTTATGTAAAGCGTGTTGTGCCTCAATGCGCGTGGGCAATTTTTTTTTTTTTGAATTTTATTATTATTATTTTATTTTTTTGACTCTAAGACTCCTAACTATAATCAGATTTCTTCTCCTGACTCTCGAACTATGAGTCTAGGAGTCAAAAAAATTAGGAGGTCCCCATTCCTATTGAGGAATGGGGCGTGTGTTGTGGACACCACAACAAATAGCCCTCGAAAAAAGGAAAAAATGAATAAAGTATTTCTTCATCAGAAAATATTCTTTTGACGTGTGTGAAACACCAACCAAGCTTCAAACATCTCAAGCTTATTTCAAATGACTGCATAGTCAAAACATTAGGACCTGAGATTTTCTAATTCAGTGTGTGCAATGTGTATTCATTCCCTTTGATGCCTTAGGATGCAATTTACCCAAGTTTTTTGAAAACTTGAAAATGATCTTCCACTCCTCTTAGCTCATTCGTAGGAATCTCCACAAAGACTTTTATTAATCAATTAGTTGACCAGATGAGAGAATTAGTTTGAGGGATCTTGGTGGGATGTCACGCTCTTTTAATTTTTTGGCTTTTTGAAAAATCATTCCGTGTCGTTAAGAATGCTAGTTTTGATGAAGCAATACTTTGAATATAAGATATTCTATTTTGAGAACATATCTTTTGCCATTTTAGATCTTTGGAATCCCTCAGTCTTAACACAGTATTCCTTTCTTCTTCTTTTCTCATCTTCTGTATCCTGACTATGCTTAGACTATGTAGTCAGGACATCGATGTTGTTTCTTGGATTCGATCTCTTGTGAACATCTCTTGCATTCCTCTTTAAAAACTCTTCTAAAAGCTCTCACGCCAATCAATGATCTTAGCAATCTTTCGAGGATACCCTTTCCATTTGAACCAGTTGAAGTTTGGATCATTTCACGTAATCTTTGATTTGAATTCAACAACACCAAAAAATGATCAAATCTTAAAATTTTCAAAGTGTTGAGAACTTGTTAGTATAGAGTCTTGATTTCCTGACTGAAAATCCCTTATTTCCACAAGAAATGTCTATTGCTCGGTTGGTATAAGACACATAATCATCCAAATGTTTTGACAAAGAAATACCTCCTTCTGAAATTGGGACCAAAGAGTGGTTAGTAAAATCTTGAGAAAAATCCAAAGTACACTTTACCCCCTAGGATTGACACAACTTTGAAAACAAAACACACAATTGAAAGCAAATACACAACTGAAAGCAAACAAACAACTTGAAAGGAAACACACTTGCAGAAATAAATACGCTTGTAGAAATGAAAATCTAATCTAGATGCAGAAATAAAATCTAACTAATTTTTTTTTGTGTTCCTTTTAGGCTTCAAAATAATGTTTTAGAAATTGGCCTTTTACAGGCAAAGGTAGAAATTCCCCCTATAAGGAACTTAGCCTAAAATTGTTTTCGCTGAGAATTTTTGCAATCTGATACAAGCCCTTCCACAAGCATTGAAACTTGGTATGGCTGCCCAACTTTTCTTTCACCTTATCCCACAGTAGAACAAGGTCAGAAATCTTGAAGGATTTTATCGTGGCCCTCTTGTTGAACCATCTCTTAACAATAGCTTGATGTTTAGCCATGTGCTCTAATGCAGTGGTTCATTTCTCATCCATTTCTAGAAGATTCATCAATAAAATTTGTACTCTGTCAGTGTCATCAGCATACCCACTCATGAATGTTAAGACATGAATCTAAAGATTGAGTGGGAATACTAGTTCTTGCCTATAAACAAGTAGATATGGAGAAGTCCCCAAGAAGTCCCCAAAGCAATTTTAACTCTGACCCGATTCGTCCACAAGGCATATTTCAATTGTGTATGCCAATCCCTAGGATTGTCCTTTAGCAATCATTTTATCATAGTGATTAAGTTCTTGTTTGTAGACTCTGCTACCCCATTTCCTTACGGGTAATAATTTGAGGAGAATTTGATAATGACTTTGTTTGCAAATGCCCATTGTTTCAAGAATGCAAATAAAAATGTAGATCCATTGTCACATACAAGAGCGAATGTCATTCCAAATCTAGTTACAATATGTTCCTCCAAAAATTCAGACACCACTTTAGCAGTGTAATTTTTGAAAGTCTCTTCCTCCGTCCATTGCGTGCAGTAATATGTAGTTGTAAGAATGAATGCATGTCCAGTTGATGATGGTAGATTTATTGGACCAATGAAATCCAATCCCCACTTTGCGATAGGGCACACCTCATATATTGGTTGTAGTGGCATTGTTGGGTGCCTCTCTTTGTTAGCACTAGTTTGGCATATATGACAAGAATGTACATGTTCAAAAGTATCCTTGAATATCGAGGGCCAAAAATAACCTAATCTTAAGATCATGTGAGCTGTTGCTTCTATTGAACCATGTCCCATACCATATTTGTCATGAAAATGTTCCAAGGCATCCTTAGCTTCTTCTCATCCTAAGCATTTCAAATAAATCCCTTCATAATTCCTTTTATATAGCTTGTTATCAAGTAACTTATAAGACTTGCATTTTATCTTAAGTCCCTTACGTTGTGAACTGTTCATCCATTTGGGGCATTGATCTTGTAAGAGATAATAGACAATATCCTGGTACCACACATTTGTCACCACACCTTGATTGATATCAACTTGTGATATAACCATCTTCTTTTGATCATCTTCATCTATTTCATCATCAAATTTGAATTCCTTTTGATTCCCTCTTGGTTATCAGCTATCATTTTTTATAACCCTTGGCCTCTTACTAATCTCATAGATTGAATTTCAAGGTCAAATTCCTGAAGTATTGCCATCCACTTTCCCCTTCTTTCACCAAGTTCATTCTGCATCAAAAACATCTTTACTGCTAGGTCAGGTACAATTGCATTCACCTTACTTCTGAGTATGTAGTGACAGAACTTCTTTACTACCTTGATTAATGCAAAGGACTATTTATCAAGATTTGAATATTTCAACTCAACATTCTTGAGAGGACAACTCATAAAAGAAATTGGTTGCTCATCTTCCTTCTCTCTTTTTTGTGTCAAGATCCCTGCACAAGAATGTTCAGAAGAAAAGGAATAGATCTTGAATGGTAACCCGTAATCTAGACTTACCAAAACTAGGGCTATGGAAATGGAAATCTTAATACCTTGGAATGATTTCTTTATCTCCAATGCCCATTCTGTTTTAACCCCCTTTTTGAGTAAATCATTGAGGGGGAAAACTATCTTTGTGAAACCACTTATGAATTTTTGTACAAAGTTTATGTTTCCAAAGAAAGATTTCAATTCCTTCTGACTATGTGGAGGTGCTAACTTCAAAATAGACTCAACTCTATCTGGATCAATGGAAATTCTGACTTCAGAAATGACATGTCCCAAGAGCTTCCCTTTAGTAACACCAAAAAAACATTTCTTGGGATTGAGTGATATGTCATACCTATGACATCTATTGAATACCTACCTTAGATCAGCAATATAAGTACTTCGATCTTTTGAAAAGATAGTCAAGTCATCCATGTAGATGACTATACACTTGTTTATCAATCCTTTGAAAGCTTCATCCATTGCTTGTTGAAATGTAGCTCCCCCATTAATCAACCTGAAAGGCATCCTTCTGTAAGCAAACATTCCCCACTTGGTTGTGAAAGCAGTCTTTAGCCTATCTTCTTTGTCGACCATCACTTGGTTATATCCTAAGTAACCATCCAAGAATTAACGATTTGCAATACCTCATCTAGTGAGGGTAGAGGGTAGTTATCCTTTTGAGATTCTAAATTCAAGTTATGAAAGTCAACACAAAGATGAATCTCTTTGGTCTTCTTCCATACAGGAACCAAATTTTTCCACCCATGAGGAATGACAGATAGGAAATATGATCTTAGCATCCAGAAGTTTCTTAACTTCTTTCATAATCAGTGGTTCGATAATTGGATTTATTGGTCATTTTCTTTGTTGAAAAGGTTTAGCATCTAGTTTCAACGGGATTTCATGTGTGATAATCTTAGGATCATAAGTCTTTAACTCTTCGTAGCTCCAAGCAATGACATCTTTATACTCAGTGAGAAATTTGAGCATGCCATCCCTTTCTTGTTGATTTCATGCTTTTCCTATTTGCATCATTTTTGGTTCTTCATCAATACCCAAATTGTAGGAGTCACATTCTTCGATTCCTTTCTCTTGAGCTTCCCTTCTATTGAGTGCTAATTCATCATGATCAAAGATGCGTTCAAGTTCAACCATTCCTTTTGGAATGGTGTTGGTTTTCAAATTAAGGATCCCATAATCATCCTCAAGCTCATCATCTTCAGGCTTGTCCTCAGGTGTATCATCAATCTCTTGTCCTTGGAAATGGCGAGTGCACATAATAAACTTGAATATATGTTGATCATCCTGAAAGACCTGAAAGTTAGTGATATTCTTAGGAATGGAAGGAACAACAACTAATTTGACTGAGAATCTTTCTAACTTTTTCTTTTCAACTGGTTGCAAAGTGCTAGTTGAAATAGCAAGGGTGTCTGCTACCACATTCTTTCTTCTTGGAATGGATTTGATGTTTAGAGCTTCAAAGTGATCCATTATATCCCATACCCTTTTCCTATAAGCGATCAATCTTTTGTCATTGCATGAGTATATGGATTTTACTTGTTGTATAACCAGTTGAGAATCCCCTTTGGTTATAAGAGTGGTGACTCCTTTTCCCAATGCAAAGAGAAGTCCACAAATCAAAGCTTTGTATTCAGCACCATTGTTAGTACATCTAAACTACAATTGATATGTGGCATAGAAAGACCTACCTTTTGGGTTGATTAGTTGAATACTTGCACTGGCTCATGATTTGCATCTGGAACCATCAAAGCGGAGTATCCAAACTGCATTTTCCTTGTGTTTTTTGACTTTGTGCTTATTCCTCCTTAACTTTTCTTTTACTTGAGCCTTGAATGAATATTTCTTGGGGACCCATTGTAACCTTCCTCATGTAGGGCTGCATGAGTCCCCTTCATATCCTATGGATAGAGGAAGTGTGTGTTTTTCTTGTTTCTTGTGAATTTCCCCTATTAGCTCTTTGATTTGCTCAACTTTAGGTTCAGGATGAATGACTACCGAAGTCCATCCCTTACCTTTGACATATCATCTTCTTCTTTGAACTTTAATCATCCCTAGAGGAGGAGAAGATAAATGTCCACCATCTGAAGAGGTATCATTGTATGATACATTTAAATCTTCACTTCCTTCTTCATTCTATTCAATAAGGTCAGATGAATTTACTGAATCTTGACTTTCAGTGATTTCATCTTTTGAGGTCTTTGTAGTCTTGTTTTCCATCATTTGTGTCAATACCTTTGCTATTACTTCTTGGCATACTGAACATTCAAACTTTGAATGGCTAAATTTGTGCAACCAACAAAATCCTGGAAGGAGTAGGATACTAGGGTAAGCTTCCTCTCCTAAACAATGTAGATTAGTCACCATACTCTCTTTGAATTGTGTCACAGTCTCACTTTTGGGTATCGACACCTTAGGTTCTTCATTTTGATCTTCAGATGTATTGTTTGGAACCATATTCAATACCATCACTTTGTACGAACCCAAATCTAATTGTAAGAATGTTATCTCATTTGGGGCATTGTAATCTATGATCATTGTTTTCAATTTGGGCTCAACATCTATCTTGATTTGATTATTCAATCCTTTCCATGGCAACCATAATTGAGTGAAGTCTGTAGAGAACCATCCTCTAAGACATTTTGTCCATTGTCTACTTAGGAGTAATCCATATGTCTCTGGGATATCAACCACATGTATGTCAATAATATCTTGGATCCGAGGATCAACTATTAACTATATCCACACATCTTTTAATACCCCTATGACTTTTACCTCTATTTTATCTAACTACATTACCACTCGGTTAGAGGGTTGAGAATTAACTCTTAGCCTATGAGCTATTGATAATGGCATCACATTACATGAAGCTCCTAAATCAATAAAATAATTGTGAAGATTCTTCCCATATATCCTTATGCTTAGCAAAAATGGGGGTACCTCAACTTTGTCCTTGAAAATTGTGGGAATTTCTTTTGTAGCATTTACTTGTTGCGGCACCATCTTTTGAGGGACATCATTCATATTATGGGAAACCTTTGTATTATCCAATGTCTTCATGAGTGCTTCTCTTTGTTGTGGATAATTCTATAATACGTTGAACATGGACATATTGGCTTTCATTTTCTTTAGATCTTCTACTGCATTATACTTATCAATAGACTAAGTAGGGTTCTTTAGTATTGTTGGTATGTTCACTTGATTTTGATACTATTGTCCTCCTTGGGCTAGCCTTACCAGTGGTGGATTGTTGTTTGCTCTAGGATCAGGTGGAGTTGGTTGCAAACCAGGAGAAATTCAATCGGTCAAAGGATCCCTTTTATTTCTGAGATTGTATGTATTTCAACTGTCATTTTGAAAGGCAAACATCTCGTTGTGTTGAAGATCGGGTTCTTGACTAAAAAGGAATGAGAATTCCTTACTTTCTTGTTGTTCCACTTGTAAATCCTATGTAGAATCATAAGATTCTAATAGCATTGCATTGAATTGAATAGGAGGAGGATTATCATTCACTTGTGAGTTTTGGTTCACCTCCTGATTACCATTATAGTACGCACCATCGTTGCTAGGCATATTTTGGCCATCATCATATTAATTGATATCAAGATACTGAATGTTGTTGTTGTTGTTATCAGCAGGAATGCTTCCATTATTCGGTCGAGTACTCCATTGTCAATTTTTTCTTTGGAAGCCATTGTTGCGATTAGGAGGATTGAAGTTGTTTCCTTTGTCATTGTTTCTTGCATTGGTGGTACTGTTATTGTTGAAGTTCCTATTTTAATTCTGACCAAAATTGTTGTTGTAGGGGCCAACATTATTTCTTTGGAAGTTGTTATTTTGTGCTTGTGACAATCTAAGACATGTCAACTTGTTGTTCATTTGTGACATGGTATTCTTCATTTGACCAACTTCTGAAAGGAGATCATTATCTACTTCCATAGGAACCATTTCTTTTTGTTCAAAGAAAGCTATTTTCGAGGGCTTGTACCTTGGATATGTTATCGCTTGAGTTTGTGGAGCAAGTGCCTGCTGCAATGGAATTGGGCTCATATGTATGAATTGACTAGGCATGATGGGTGCTCCCACAGGTATGTTGGCATTGTAGGGATTGTTTGTGCCGAAAGCATCATTCCTCCCCCATTAGGATTAGCTTGCTTCATGAACATGATCACTTCTACAAAGACTTTGTCCAATGTGTCAATATTTTCTGCAGGAAGTCTTCTCAAAAAGATCACAGTGAGAGGGTCCATAGCATTCAAATAAATTTGGATGGCGGCTTCAACTAGTATTGTGTATGGTGTTTCCAACTTGTGGTAGGCCATATGAAAGTGATGGTTGAAGTGTGAAACTATCTCAGTCGGGTACCTTTTTATTGATATGAATTGTTGATGTATCACTGTTGGATTGATGAATGTTTTGAATTGTTCCAAGAATAATTTTTTGAAAGTGTCTCAGTCTCCAATACATCTTGGTGGTAGGTTTACATACCAATTGAAGGCAATTTCCCCCAAAGAGTAGGGAAATAAATGAAGAACCACATCTTCATTAGCAATTTGCTTTCGGTTGAAAATTTTCTTAAAAACCTTGACATGATCTTCAATAGTTCTTATTTCTTTGTAAATGAACCTTGGACAAAATTTCTTGAGATTCTTAGGGAGGTCATGGAGTGCACCTCTCAAGTTAACGGGTGAATCAACTGCATTTGTGAAAAAGGCCATTGGATGATTTTGTGAACCTAAAGTTGGCTGGGATGGTGATGGGACTATTGGAACATGTGGAGGTCGACCTAGTGGTTGAATGGGTGGTGGAGTAGAAGAAGATGATGAAATGGCGAATGGAAGTGGTTGAATTTGGGGTATTCCTTTGTCACTATGTGGCTTACAAAAATGAGTAAGCTCTAGAAATTCTTGGGCACTTGGCAAAGATCTTAACGCTTGCTAGAATGGGGATCTTGGATCAATATCTTCCAGCTTGTATCAATTCTCAAAAAAGCACACCTCTATAGAAGTACACTTCCTCATTTCTTTGAATTTTGCACACCATAAAGTTTTGCTGACTTGTGTACCTGTGGACCTACAAATCTATGGACTTGTGTACCTGACAATCTGCAGAACTACGTACTTGAATTTCTAAAAAATTTAGAAGTGATTTCTGAACTTTAATGGAGTGCAAATTATTGCAAGGGTGCACAAATTCTGAAACTTTATCAAATCTTTCTTGTGTCCAATAGTAGGTTTTTTTTTTAAGGCCCTCCTTCTAGTGCCACTTCTGTTGGGCATTCGTTTCGCATGAGGTCAATGGCAAGAATCCATAGTGTAATTCCTCTCTTGAAAAGAAAATCTTTTTAAGGATCCACTCCAAGGTTTAGTATTTGTCTTGCGACATACCAAAATTTGCTCAATAGAAGATAAATGTGAGTGGTCATGAGGAGGCCTTTGCTGGTTCTAAAAAAAACTTTTATCTTGGAATTGAAGTAAAATCTATTTGCTGTCTCAAAATATCACACCAAAAGAACAATATTTTTCTATTTTTTCTATTTTTTAATGTATGCAATTCTAACAATGTAGCTAGTATGAGGTCCTACTCTAACAGAGGGTTAGCAAAGAAAATAACGAAACTGAAAGAAAATAACATGAAATCAAATGACTTTGAAATTGAAATTCCTAAACAGACATAAGCTATAGGACACAATAGGTTGTGAGTTAAACCTTCGAAGAAATCGGAAGGAAACTAATGAAAATAGGAGCAGTGCTTCCTAGAATCCACTGATGTAATTGATGATGAGAATCTTTAACAAATCGAATGATGTTTCACTCTTCATCAAATCGCAAGGCCATGGAAAGTGCGCTCATGTGAGACAAAAAGCTATGTAGACACAATTGGGTGATCTCATCTCAAGCTCGTTACGTTAGCGAAATTCATATATCTATAGCAAACACCAGAACTAAAAGATCGCACATCCAAAAACAACACAATAAACCTTTGGCTCAATCACAATCTCATGAATAAAATCTATAAAATAATGACACATTCAGGCAAGAATAACTACACTCTGAATGCTAGCACCAAAAGCATAATTTTATTGCATAATAATGGTAGCCTTTTTTGCATTTTACAATGGGGTATTTATAAGAAATCCTCTCCTCAATTTGTGTTGAGAGTGAGAGATATCTTAATGCATTAAAATGCTTTTAAAACATTTAAACAAACTAAATATAAACAAACTGAGAATCTAACTAGTGCTTAGAGGGACTCCATCCATATTTTATTCATTAGTTGGATGCATGAGCCCTTTACATGTCAAAAATAATGAAAGCATGAGAGAGAAAGTAGGAGGAAGCCATTAGTCAAAGTGGAAGTGCATGGAGGTGTCAAAAATAGAAATTGGCCCTTCACTAGGCATGTGTTGGAGTTAACTTGCCATCAGAATGTGCTCCCAATGCATGGAAAGTGCTATTTTTTAAACTAGCAGTCAACTGTCGGTGCACCTCTGAATTGCAAACCTATGGACCTGCGAGGCTATAGAGCTACGGAGCTATGGACCTCAACTGGGTCAATACCTCAAAACTTTACTAAGTGTCAAAATTAAAATTTTGGCATCTGGGTTTTGTTCATCTTTATCCTAAAGCTATGTTTGGATGTTTGCCCTTGAATTTCTCTATAATCTTAGTAATCTTAGCAGCATCCGGAAGATCCAAAGCCTCATACTTGTCTTTGACCTTCTATCTGTAGTTTTCCACCTCAATTCGAGTTTCTACAAAATCTCTGAGTTTTGTGTCCAACTCTAACAGTGCTTCCTCTGTCTTGAAGGCTTGTTTGATACCTTGATCACTGGCTACTTCTTCTAAAGACTTTCTAAAATTTTCCACAACTACCTCAACTGGCAACAATTTCTCTCATTCTTCATCTTCAAAAATTTCCAAGCATGCATCACTGTACAACTTTTCTGCTTCAAAAGTTCTCTCGGGCTTGGTCCTTGAGCCTATGTATCTCATCATGCAATGTTTCCATCACTTTATTTCCATCTGCAATCTTTTCTATCCAATCATGTCTATCATGTCTAACTCCTCTCTGGTATATACATCAATCAGAATGCAGTACCTTTGCCATTTTATGGCTTGTAGAGTTTGTAAATCCTTGCTCCATGCCCATATCTCATCCATGATACTGAAGTCCTGCCTCAAAATTGCCACGATCTTATCAACATTCTCTTGTGTAGCATGCAATAACCTCAAACTTCCTATGATTATAGTGACACCCTTATCTTCAAGGTTGTCTTGCCAATCCTAACAAGCTCTCAAAAATGGACTAAGTCGTACACCTTCCCCTTCTCTAAGAATGGTATTCAAAGTCTCCTTAGGGCATTCAAAATCAAGAGGACCAATAACTTTAGCTAAATATCCCTTTAAGATCTCAACTTCCCTTCGAAGTGTTCTAATTTCAATCTCATCCTATTCCATATGGCTAAGAACCTCCTTGACTCCCATAGTCATCATTTGTCAGGATATATCCCATGTAGGTTTTCCTAACATAATATCTTTTACTTCATAGTCCTCAAGACTAACAACTTTTGCATCAATGCCTTCCGGAGAGTGAGCCACTTGTGCAAATAAGTCCTGGTTTTAGGTAGTAGTAATGAATGCAAATGGTGTTGCATCATGTAATGGAGACTCAGGCTTGTTCAAAATATTTGCAATGTCAAAAATATCATCCTCTAAAGCATGGAATTGATGCTTGGCACTTCTCATTATTTCCTTCTGAAACCATCTTGGAATATGCCTTTCTATAAGCTTGGCTCTAGATGATGAAGGGATGATGGAAACTGCCCTTCATGTACAACTCGAGATAGTCATTTTCCCTTGCTGCAAGTAGATATACCACATAAGAAGTCATATAAAAAAATTTCTTGTCTTTTTCTTTCTGCAACTGGTCACACAAGTTTTCACTAAGTGTGGTGGCCCAATCCAATGGCATCTTTGCCTACCTAATGGTCTTAGTGAAGTTGACCATGAATGGAGTGAGATGACCTACTGTAGGCAATCCCATAACCCTACTCAGGAGAATGATTGAATATCTGATGTAACCCTTCATGTATCCTCGAGTCATATCCAATTTTCTTATTGTCTTCCCCCGAGGTGGCTTCTCAATGAAGTATAAGGAGTATATGATGTCGATGGCCTCCTAGTAATGATCCTTATGCCACCTCTCAACTACTTCATATGAAAGCCTGATGGACTAATCTGCTCTAGGTACATGAAAAACCCTCTCAATATTATTAGGTTGCAGATCCAAGACAACTTCCCCACTCTTTACCACCCTTTCATGGGGAATAAAATGCCGAGATAGGGTCATAATCAATTCAACTGACTACACAGTCCCAGGATGTGATGCTGCATTTACTAATCTAGAATGGATTAGGGTGAACCTCAAAGATGAGCTTTCGGTTGGACTATTACAAACTGTTAAGAACTCTCCCAAGTCCGTGTATGCGAGGTCCATGTCTTTGATCTCAGCATACTCATTATGTAACCATGATTTTGAGGTTACGGCTTGGAACTTGTAAACAACTAGTTTTGTTGCTGATCTAGAAGTGGACGCCATTTGATATAATACCTGTGCATCATAGGAAAAAGAAAACATGATTAATCATTGGGCATCAAAAAAGAAAAATGTAAAAAAAGAAAAAAATGTCCCCCTTAGGGACCTATTTGTTTTGTTTTATTTTATTTTATTTTAAATTTTATTTTAAATTTTAAAATTTTCAAATTAAAAAAAATTGATGGAGTGAGTGTGGGTGCAAGGGTTTGCATGAGGACACGGGCATTGCAAGCGCATGAGCAGTTTGGCACGTTGAAGTGAGTCGTGTGAACATAACAAGTGTGCCCACAAAGGGGTGCAGCTGGGCACGTCGTGCACAGGCCCAAAATGGTGCGAGTGCCATGCGGCAGGGCGCAGGCACCACATGTGCACGCCGCGTAAGCGGCCCCGATTAGGCGTAGCACATGCACCCAAAAAGGGAGGCGAGTTTCGCTCATGTGCCCAAAAGGCCCTCCAACATGATGTGCATGCCCAAAAGGGTGTTACTTGCAGTACCACAGCAGTGCGCTACTCAAGCGCTACGTGCGACGTGCGTGCAACGCACGGACCCATGAGGGTGCATGGCTTAGATGAAAAAAGGGGGGGCGTGTATTCTTACCTCTCGCTCCTTGCTATCTGGTAAGAATGAGCAAAACAAAAGGGGAGGGATGGTTTTATAACCCTCTCTCTTTTGTGTAAAGTGCATTGTGGCTCGATGCACGTGCACATGAGATTTTATTTTATTTTATTTTTTTGAAATTTATTATTATTATTATTATTATTATTTTGACTCTAAGACTCTAACTATAACCAAATTTCTTCTCCCGACTCTCGAACTATGAGTCTAGGAGTCAAAAAAAGTAGGGGGTCCACATTCCTATTGAGTAATGGGGCGTGTGTTGTGGACACCAAAACAAGTATTTCTATAAGTATTCCATTAGTTATTAGAGTATCAGTTTTTACTACAAGTCCAAGTATGTCTACTATTATTTCCATTCCAAGTACAAAAGCAATAAGTGCAAGGACAGTTGAGCCTAAGGCTCAACCAAGTACAAACTTTTTGGGGAAAGGAAAGGAGATAGAGGAAGACATAGATTTGGATGAGAAATAGTAATTCCCAAATGGGACATTTACAATCTTTCTACAGACCAAAAGCACATATTTGGAAAACTCCTCTAGAAAAAGGCCTAACAACAAAGATTAAGAGAGAAAAGAGATAGAGAGTATAAGATAATAGATGATGCCAAGAATATTTTGACTGAGGCAATTGGAATTGAGGTTGATTCTTCTCAACCTATCTTGTATTAGCTTGGAGATACTGTCCAAAAATTCAATGAGGACACCAAAAGTCAAGAAAAGCTAGTTGAAAAGGCTAGAAAGAAATTCAACAATAAAGTGTTGGAGCACATTGCTCAGTAAATAGCAATTTATCAAGTTGAGCTTTCAACAATTTTGGTCAATCTTAAGGCATCTTGTTCAAATGTGTCATCACTTTTTGGGAAACTATGTGATGTCACTAAGTATACAAAGGAACCAAAGGACAAATTGTCCAAAATTGATATAGATCTTAAAGCAAGTGCTCAATAGCTATAACTTGACTCTAGTTCAAGCTCTGCACATTTCATGAAGATCAGATTTTTGTCAGACAGGCAAGCTGAATTGCTAAGAGAAGAAGCAAGGATTTGCTCAACATTTATTGACATACAAAATATGATCCTTTCAATCATGGATGCTATGTAGAAACAGATTGTATATTCAAAAACTTTGATCTATGATAATAACTTCTCTATTGTAGACCACATGATTGAACTATTAGCAAAGGTGGAAATTGCAATTCATAAATGCAACATCTTGCAATAAAATTGGGATCAAACCTTGGTAATCACCCTCAAGGTACACTCTAAATTCCTATCCCATTTTGGTGTCTCTAAATCTTTGGCATTATTGTCAAAAAGGGGGAGAAATGTCATATGTGTATAAGAGAAAAGTTACATTGAAGAAATGTTACATGTATATGAGAGAAAAGTTATATGTTATGAGAAAAGCAAGACATGTACATAGAGGAACACATAGTATGGGGGAGAAATATGCTATGGTGGAGAACTACTTTGTATATACTTACAAAGATCATATTTGAAAAATCTCAAAAATATATCGAGCTAGTATCACAAGATGATGAATACAATATATTTAGTTTTGGGCTAATAAGTGTTTTTGTCACTAATGCCAAAGGGGGAGATTGTTGACATATCACTCAAGTTTTTTATTAGTGACACATACTTATTCAGATTATTCGGTAGCCACCAAGCTCTACAGTGGCTACCAAGTCTTTTGGACTAATCCCAGTGGTTACTGAGCAAATTCAGTCAGTGTGAAGTTCAGTAGTTCAAATCGTGCATTTTAGTATACACCAAGTTTATCAGTGGATATTGAGCATTGCAATGTCTACTAAGTTTGCAATTCATGTGATGCAAAGCCAGTGTTAACCAAGCCACTTTATGCTAACCAAGTGATTCAGTGTTTACTGAGTTACACAATATCTATCAAGTCACCATTGCAAACGAAATTCAAGACTACTTGAAAGTGATCAGTATGGACTGATATTCTACATCTACTGAGTGCATGATGATGCTAAGTATTAGAACCTCTCCAAGTCAATCTTCAGAACTTGAGTATATTCATGTGGGCCAACTTTGTAATATTTGTGTTAACTTGCATCATGGCCGAATTTATAATTTTTTAATTTAGATTGGTATATATATGTAAGTATTGTACTAGGGTGATCCCACAATAATGGGTTCCACTTTTTGACCAATTTTGACACTGAAATCAATATTTTTGCAACAAACGTCACATTCAAGTGACTATATTTCCAAAACTATAAATAATTTCAAGATGACATAAACTAGTGATTTTGAGTACTTTGTTCCTATTTTGTAACCATATTTTTTATAATAAAAAATAAATTATTTATATCATTTTTTTTTATCTCCTCTAAAAAGTGGTACATAATAAAATTCAATATTTTTAAAGAGTGACAGTCTGTTTGACACACATAACTTTTTTTTTTATAGAAATGACAATGAAGTAATTCTTTCTGTGTTAGATTTGTAACATCAATATCAAGAGGATGCATTTGGTTTGATTTATTTTGGTTGAATATTGTATAGTTTATGAATTTTTGAAGTGACACAAATTGTAATTCAGACATACATTCCATTTGACACAGATAATTTGAAGTCAATTTATTATAAACCTAATTTTTTTTTTGAATAGAAAGGTATCTCAATAAGCTAGTTCCTACATATTTTTCAAAAAAAAATTGACTTGATTTACTAATTTTCCCGAGGTGTCGAAGTCGGTTGATGTTTAATCGGTAATGAACCTATAATGAGTTAAACTCTTATTTAAAAGTCTTAATGACTAAAATATGTATTACAATTATAGTCATTGGAAAGCTTGCTCCGATATTTTTTATTTTATAGTAGTAGATCATTCTCCTACAATTATGGGAGTCAAAATAGCAAAAAAAAGAAAGAAAGGAAAAAGGGTTAAAATTTTCCTAATTTTATGTGCTCGCGCGAACATATTGGGCATGTTAGCCTGAACGTATGAGAAAAATAATCTGATAGCCAAAATTTTTATTTAACATGTTCGTGCAAACATTTATAATAATTTGTGTTCACATGAACATGCAAAAAGGGCAAATTTATCAAGATCCCGAACGAAAAAGTGGAATTTCAATCGCAAAATCATCGTTACTAATATGTTTGTGCGAACATATTAACAAAGTATGTTCGCGTGAACATACCTATTTAAACTTAACATGTTTGCATGAACATACCTTGTTAATATGTTCGCATGAACATAGTTAGCATGTTCAGGCGAACATATGCAAAATTCTACATGCAAAATTTTCATCATTTCACAATTTCCTTCATCCCCCAAAAGTGGTACCCAGTATTGTGGGTTCACCCTGTATCATATCCAATATAAGTGTAAGTAATGTGAATGTGTAAGCATATGTATTGTAATGTGGATGTGAAAAGTTCAAGTTATAAATGCAGTAGATAAAGAGCGAAATGTGAATGCTATAATAGTTTAAGGAGTAGCAAAGACATATCTATCACAGAAAGGTGATCAGTACACTAAGGAATCTCTATCAAAAAACTCAGTTGCAAATTAGAGATCTACTGCATCATCCTAACAAGTAAACTTGTCAAAATCCTTTAACACGGTAGACCTAACAGTCTTTCATAAATCTCTTTACCAAGTGCATACTTCATTGTGTGTTTGTAAATCCTCTCACAAGGTGGACCTAGCAGTCCTATTTGCTCGTAATAGGGTAGATAATCGAAAGTGATCAATGTAAGCCTTAACAGGCCAACTTTATACTATAGTACTAAAGTTTGTGGGTATCATCCCCACCCCAGTTTTAGTTTCTATTTAGAAGGTTTCTAGGTCACCAAATCTATGTGTTCAAGAGTTATGGATGCTTTCATGTTTTTAATTTCTCATGCATGCAATAAGATCAAATGTGATGAATTAAGTGCTAATTGATTTATTGGATTAAGAATTGAAATTAGTAAAGTTTTAGAAGTTACTAATTCACCCCTCCCCTCTCAATAACTTAGCATAGTCTTGAATATTTCCAACAATATTATAGGAACAAGAAATGAAAAAGGAAATGGAAATTACTAGAGAGAGAAAATTAGCCTAAAAAGGTTTGGTTGATGAGATTGAACAAATTTTTGAGGTGAATGAGGGGACTTTCTTTACCAAAAAAGTATTCACTAGTGCATAAGATAATCAGTTGGATCTATGGCATAAAAATATAAATTGGAAGATGGTGAACATTAGCAAAAGGATATGAGAATTTGAGAATTAAATATCATCTCATGAGAAAATGAGAATACAAATCTTAGAAGAAGTTAAATGACCTTCAAATTGCAGCTCTCACCTAATACAATGAACCTTGTTTAATGTGGCTTTGATTTTGTTTACTTGTCTACATATATTTTTCAAAAAAAAATTATTACACATCTATCCATGCCTTCATATGTTTTTCTTTTTACTATTTTGTAAAACAAAAGATATTTTATTTGCTTAATTAAAAATTTGGAAAATATGAATAAAAGAAATAAATTAATTGATAATTTATGTAAAAACTAATTTTTAGAATTCATTTAAATATTTTTCATTTATATTATATTTTTAACTATTTTAATTTTTACTTTAAAAAAAAAATTAACTCGATAAAAAGTAAGATAAATGTGGGCAAGAAAAAAATTAAATAAAAGATAGAGCATAAAATAATATTGATACACTAAATAAATTTGGTAATCCTAATTTTTTTTAAAATTAAAATATAATTGTCAAATGGAAAATTAATTTTTTGTAGAAGTGATAGATCTCTTACACATCATAATAATTTGAAATATAGTGGTAAACAGAAAAAAGTTCCCTCATACAATAGAAAATTACAAACATTTCATCAAAAATAAGGTTAAATTATCAATGCAAATTAGGACAAAATCACCAGAGTGATAGGGCACCCCACATTTTAGTAGGAGAGGTAAATTGCATACAAATTAGACAAGACTAGGGAAAATTAGGAACAAAATTAGCAAACATAATGCCAAACTAGAGACAAAATTCGTAAAAACAATGACAGGGAACAAAAGTAGCAAGAAAAATATAAATTAGGGACAAAAATTACATATACACTCAGAAGTATCTAATGCGTCTTTAAAAAAATAAGGGCAATAATAGACAAATTTAATTTCATAAGGACAAGTTAATGATCAAAGTAGCAAAATTGAGTACAAAATTGTGGAAATTTAGCTATAAATTTCCACAATCTTATGCACATCAATCTACAATTGTATATGAAACTTTAGTAATCTAGTCGTGGTTGTGAACATCGATAAATTTGATGATGTTCTCTAATTTTAATCTTATATTGAAGGTAGATGAAGTTTTAAAATTTTATTTTTCCTGTAATTTTTCTAGGAAATCAGTTTTTAAGGATGACATGCAACTAATGAAAAGAAATGGAAAGTTATTGTAATTAAGAAAGCTAACTTTATAGGACCTACATCATAGAGGAGTGGGAGATTTTGAGAAGGGGTAATTTCGATGGGTTTATGAAGAGATTGAATGGAGGCAATCTTGCCATCACGCAACAATTTCTCAAAACCTAGAAAGAGGGCTCGATTATGGTGGGTAACCAGTGCATGGAAATCATAGAGGAGGTGATTGCTGAGGCTACAAGCCTGGATCTTGAGGGTCTCAATTTCTATAGGGAATGGAAGTTATCTGACAGAGCTATGGATGATTTTGTGGACTCTGAGATTGAGAAGGCTCACTAGGTTAAAATTGGTAAGTCCTTCATCAACCCGACCTCAATATCCCGCCCATGGTGGTTTGTCATGTTTGTTATCATGGAATATTTAACATTGGAGGGGAGATTTACCAAATTTTATGGTTACCACTTCATGTTGGCCAACCATTTTAGGTGTAATGTGAAAATTAACTTCCCCTATTATCTGAAGCAGTCTCTCACTATCTCTATCCAAGCTTTACAAAAAGACCAAAATGGTGAACATGTCTTCCATGACGGTCTAATGGTGTTTATTTTTAATACTTTAAAGGCCAAAAGAATAGTGAGGAGCAAGGGTCAAATTAAAGATGCTGACTATGAAACAAAAGGGAGTGCCCAGGAGAAGGGTTATGACTCTAAAACCAAGGATGAGGCTGATGGGGATGAGGTTTATGTGGTTAAGGGAACTAGCAACATATCTAAGAAGAAAAGGAGAGCCACAAGTCACTCTGACTCTAAACAAGAGAGTGATTTTGTGGAGGATCTGCTAAGGGTTTATAAAAAGAAGTCTGAGATAAAGGGGAAGAGAGTTAAGGATAGTCTAGGGAAGAGGGCTTTGTCCCCTTCTGATGATGATGTTACCCTAGCCTGATCCTTGGAAAAGAAAAGATACCCATCCAGGCACCCTGATAAGGAGTTAGGAGATAAAGGTGAATCAGGTGATGAGGACTCCTAGGAATAGGGGATTCATGAGGGTTGGGAGAATAGACATGATGGTACCCCTAAGCCTATGATAGGGATGCATAGTAACCTAGGTGCTATACTGAAACAAATTGGGGTCATAAAGAGCCAAATTCAAACACTTGGTAGTGACATGCAGGAACTTAGGAAGGTTGTATGCATGTTAGTAAAATTGCACATGGCGAGCGCACCCTCGCCCAACATATTGATAGGCTCATGGAAGTAGTTGGTAGTGCTAAGGATGTTAAAAATATTATGCACAAGATTCCGCAACTGGAGGCTAAGAACAGGGCCATTGACAGAGACTTCAATGCAAATCAAGAGAAGGTAACTATGATGGAAGCCAAGATGTGAAACCTTGAGAGGTTAATTAAACAAATGGATGACAATGTGTCTACCCTGCTGAAGAAACTAGACATGGAAAAGGCTAGGACTCTCCTCTGGTGGTTGATAGCCAAGGTCCTAGCAAACACACTAGGGCCCATTCTAAAAAGATTGATGATACGACCAAGAAGGATGAGGTGAAGGCTATGGCCAAAAACATGCAGATGCTAGCTAATCAAGCTCTGGACTTGATTAAGGCCACATAGCTGTTTCTTTTCTATCTTTTGTGGTGTCCTTTTGCTTTCGTAGTGTTGTTTCTTTGCTATTTTTTTCAGCAATTCTGTCTGTGACCTCTTGTATTTCTTTTTGGAGGTCTTTTTTTTTTGTTCCTAAATGATCTATCTTTTCTGACACTATCCTTTTGTCATAAGGTTTCGAGTCCTTAAAACCTATTTTTACTTAATCAAAACTTTATAGGACCTACAAATTAATACATTGTTTCAAAGAGGATGTAAAGAAACATATGTCACTTGTAATCTTTTATTTAAATTTGCTCTTCTACATGCTTTATATCTATATTGTAGACTTTAGATGCAAAATATTGTTTTGACATATACATTGCTTTCAAAATATTTTCAAATGTGAGAAATGTATATGAAAAATGTGAAAACACAAACAAATCATAAACCATACTTTAAATTTTTCAAATTATCAAATATGAACCTCATAATTTTATTGAATTGTTGTAGCACCTACAAGGGAAATAGAGAGTCGGGGATTTGAAATAATAGTGGTGGGGAGAATGAGAAGAAAGCACCCAAATCAAATTCTTGGAAGATCATAAGTCTTCCATAAAGAAATACAATAAAATATAGCTCACATAACTACAATGCATATTAATTTTCTCTAACAAGAAATACTTTCAATGTAGACATTGAACTGCTCAAATAGATGTCCACAAACTAAAAGATATGGACAAAGAAAAGAGATTTTTCTAGGCACAATTTTGCACAAATGAAGATCAAATGTTGTAGAAAATGTTATAGCCAACATTGCCATCGGTAATGAGTAATGAAAATAATAACTATTCCTTTTAGTTAATTTCCATGAGCAAAATAATTCCTGATTTATGAGTAATAACCTTCAAAACAATAACTATTGGTTTATCTCATAATTTTAAGTCATGGTATGTTTTATTAAAATGATAACATGTAAATTTTAAGGTTTTTTTAAATTTAATTTTTCGGAAAAGCAATTTCTAATGTTTGGTAAAACTAATAGTATTGTAGACATGTAAAATATGAACAAAACTCTCTATTGTCAAAAAAAAATTAAAAAATGATAAGTTAATGATAGATTTATTTATCAAATAATTAGGATTTACAAATTAAAATTAATTAATTGAGTAAAATTAATAAAACCCTAGTTGATTTGATGATGCAAGCTTAACAATAAGTTTAGAATGTGACTTGGAAGTGTATGAGGTATGTAGTACTATATGCGGTTATTATTATATTATTTGATATTGGTTTTCAATTACAATGTATTTGATTTATGAATTTTATGTGTTTAAAAACCATTTATATTAAAAATATAAATTTATATATGACTATAAAATATAAATATTTTAATAGGAACTTTATAATAGTTTTTATCTTATTATGTGAATTTTAAGAATAATAGATAAAATTTAATTTTTTTTTAATTAATTATTATTTTTTTATTATGTTTATTATATTAAATATGTTTTGCATTATATTTTATGTTATTTTTATAATCAATTTTCTAGATTTCATTATGTATGATTTTATAATGAATTTTTAGTTACATAGGATATATTTTAATTTAGTAAAAGGAAAATGAATAAAATGACTAGTAGAAAACAAAACAAACTTAAATAAAATAAAATAAAATAAAATCGTTCAAGAACATTATAATGCACCCAAATTAATTTTAGAAAATGAGGTGAAAATATAAGTTTGGGTGGAGACTAATAATACACTCTATAGTTAGCCAATAGGCTTTCCCTCTGAGATTGATTGCACCCCAAAATTGTCTTACACCATAAAACAAGCTATCATCATGGTTTGAGGTGAATAGTCTCCAAACCAAATCTTTACAAAATTTTTTTTATCTTTATAAACTTTTTTTTAAAAATCTTGAATGATCATTCAATCCCCAGTTTCAAAATTGAATCATTAGTTGTAGGTTGTTCTCTTTCACACACTATGGGAAATTAGAATGGAAAATAGGAATGGGAATGGAAATGGGGAATGGGAATGGAAAATGGAAATCCTATTCCTATTTGGTTATCTAGAAAATCTAGGGAATTTAACTGTATGGAATATGATTGAGCCAAAGTAAAAAAAACCTCGTTGTAGAGAATGTCCAAATACTTCTTTCAGATTTAAGGCTCCTAATTTCTTTGTTCAAAAGGATGTATGATAGGATTCCCACAACTCAATGTGGCATCTCTCATTGTTAGCGTTGAAGTTGTAATAAATTTAGTCTTCATCTAGAAAATATGATACGGTTTATTCTATTCATCGAAATTTGAAAACAGAATATGAAACAACTTACTTGGTCAAACACAAATCATTCAAACAATGTATGAAAAACTAAATTGAGTGGTCATTGAAAGCGTAAGAGATTGGGTGGAAACAATAATTCCATACAACTATAGGCATTCACTCCTTCCAGGGAAGATAGCTTTCCAAAGCCATCAAGCAGAGCAAACAATTTTGAACACCCGTTTAGGAGCAATAATGTCAAGTGTGTATGTTGAAATGCAAACATGCTATCCATGATTAGTTCTGCCCAATTTTGACTAAGTTGTCCAGCGTTGGCACCTACGAGAACACTAGGGGAGACTTACTACTGAAACATTTTAAGACAATGGTCACATATTCCTATTCTTCATTTCAATCACATATATTTTTGGGAATGGACTTATGCTCATTTTGGGCTAAAATGGGAATACATATTTCTATTCCCCATTCCCATTCTGCACACTAAACGAAGACTTAAAATATATATTCTAATTCTCAACGACCATTCCGTTCATATTCTCGCAACCAAATGAGCCCTAATATATATTCTAATTCTCAATGACCATTCTAGTCATATTCTAGCAATCGAGCCTTAAATATTTTTTGTGGAATAGTTTGAACTATGATACACATCTATCATTTTCCATGCAATTTAGGCTAGCCTCAGAGATCACACACCAAGCCTTGACGCTTAGTGTGGGACCCTCTAAAATTTATAACTCCATTTTGTTTGCTTTGTTTCTATTTGAACATCAGCTTCAAGGAGGAGTATTGTTAGATATTGTGACATGATTTTAATAGTTTTATGCATCATACAAACTTTGGAACATATACATTAGAAGTTGAGTCACATAAAAATTTTAATTTTAATAATAAAAGGAAAAAATCATTTTTTTAAGATCACTTATATCTTTATTTTTATCGGTAAAGATCACTTATATTAGTTTTATTATTAAATTTTAATAAATTTATACATTTTAACATTTTTTAACTTCTACAAATTATTTTATCATATAAAGTAACATTAATTGATATTAAAAAATATATATAATCAATTTATAAGATAAAATTAAATGGTAAATATAAATTTTATTTGTATATCCTTTAAGATAAATATTATACATAATATTTATAAACTAAATTAAGTTTGGAGATAAAAATAAAAATTAATTTCTATATTTCATCTATTTTCAAAAAATTGATTTTTTTTTATGATGTAATATTTTTATTATAAAATATAAAATTGTTTGTATAATTTTTAATTTTAATTAAAATAAATAATTTTTGGATAATCAATTTTATAATATAAAATATGAAATTTTATTTTAAACATATATAATTATATAATTGAGTATTAAGATAACATTTAAAAATTATTTGTATTTAGAAAATAAAATTTTTAGTTAATATTTTTAAACTATTACATTTATACAAATCTTTTTAATATAACTTTCAAAAATTTAAAAACAATTAATTTTAAAAAGTTATATGAAAATGGCAACAGAGTTGTTAGGACTATGTGCCAAGATTACAAATTTGATAGTTAGGATTTAGATTATTTTAATTACAAAAATATTTTTAAATATTAATACTTAAACAATAAAAATTATTTTTAATTATTAATAGTCAAATAATTCAATAATTTTTTCTATGATACTATTATTATTTCTATTAGTTTTACAAAGATTACTAAAAAAAATTGTTAACATGCATTTTTTTTTCATATGTAGATTTAATTTTCATATTAATTAATGATTTTTTTTATGACAAACTAATTTTTATTAATATTAGTAATAGGAATATAGTTTAGTGTAATTTATATATCTTTGTTTAGTTTATATTTTTATTATTACTGCAAATTTATAATTATGTGATGTGTGAGATTAAGGTTACCGAAAATGTTAAAATACAACTAGTAAAATATTTAATAATTGTTTAAATAAATATTACAAATGATATTTATATCATAAAATATAATTAATGTTGAAATAAAATTTTAAATAGTTTTTATTTTTTATTGATCTAGTAAAAAGATTTATGTGTTATTTATGATTAATTAGAATTAAAAATCAAATTGAAAAAGACTTACTGAGATATTCATTTTACTGATTACCAAGTTTCCCCAAGCGGGGTATTGACCGACTTCCAACTAGTTGTTTGCCAAGTTAACAAGGAAGAAGCTCATGCTGAGCTATTTGATCATCGTTCTTACCAAGTGCTCATGGGTATACTGTCTAACCTATTTGATCTTGCTGAGTGATTTAGGTCCACGTGGTGGTTTGGTGTACAAGTTTGTGAAGGTCTTAAAAAGGAATTGTAGTGGCACAGAGCTACTTTGATGTTCAAGGAGGTTCGCATGTGTGAGATTATGGTGAAGTGATACTAAATCTTTCCACACTACTCATTATCATTTTTTGTTGTCATCAGTTGAGTACCTTGTGTGGTTTTACATTTGGAAAGATCAATTCTGCATTTAAGTCAAAAGCATGTCTCAAGTTGATCAAGGATGACATTAATAGACGGTAATAAGGTTTTTTCAATTCTAGTACATATGGATGTAGAATATTCATTCTTTATTCAATTTTGGGGTTGTCAGTCTTGTTCTTTGCTCTATACAATTGCAATTGGGCTTTGATGCAATGACACCTTATTTATTACTCACATGGTAGCAAGTGTGTCATACCTTTTGAGTATTTGGTGGGGATTTTATAGGCGATCAATGGATTTCCTTTTTTGATTCCTTCTTCCTTGCTCCCTTTGCTTGCCTTCTCAATTTCCAGAATGTCATTCTAATTCGACGCTTGTGTGAAATGTGAGTCTTGTCATCAATATCATAGAAGCATCCTACCCAAAAATTACATAAAATTTCTTCAACCAGCAATAGATGAAGATGCACTCTCTCATCCCTTTGATGATGAGATGTTGGATATTATGATCATTCTGCTTTCTACTTCCACCCGTCGTGTGATTCAAAATGTCATTGGGGAGGAATTCTTCTCTGCAACTTCTAGACAAGTGTTATATCCTTCAAATTTGGTCTCCATTTTTCTATCTAATGCTATGGATCTTCTTCAGTCAACATTGAGACTAGAAATCATTGCGTACAAGGTGGTTAGACTAGAGTTTTGGACTCAAAATAAATTGAAGTAGGCTATTTAGAATTATGATTTGTGGTCTAAAAATGCCTTAGTGGGGGGACTATTTTCAAGGAACATACTCATGCAAAAACATGAAGTTTTGGTGACTTTCAAGGCATTACAGAAGTCATGTGAAAAGCACAATTCACGACTCTTGACTAAGACCTTGCAATTCACAACAAAAGCTCTGGGTTTTTAGATGTCTAAAGGTGTGAAGAAAATTGGTTTTTAACTACTTGACATCTTGGCTCTTCCAATTTCTAATGCACATGCAATATTTTCTCATAAGAAGATACCTTTGGCTCCCTCAATTTAGTTGGTTCATGAAACCGATGACTGGTCGGTTCCTGCTCTAACTCTTGTTGGCTTGAGACACCTTGTCCAGAAACCCCATTTGGATTATCTCAAACCAATAGCCTGGGGGGTACTTCTCATGTTGTTGTTCAAGGCTTGAGCTTGGGATGGGAGGTGGTTCCACTACCATGCTCTAATTTTGGCTAGGGTCACTCAGTACAAACTAGTTTGACGTCCACTTTTGTAAAGGGTGTCGAGGACATGGAAGAAAATTAGTTTATTGGCTTTCTTATTTTTTTTGACTTTTCTTCTAAACCTCAAGAATGTTTTGTAAAAATTTGGTTGTAGTGAGTCCCTTATGCCTGCTGTTTTGATAAACTCAAAAATGCAAAATTCGATAAAGTTTGAATTTTGGTAAAATTATGTTTTTTCCATCGATAAACTATGATTGTCAATATCAATGCTTGTAATTTGTACATATTGTGATGATGCTAGGTTTTCTTTACTGGTTCTTTTCCAATTGAGCTCTTGAACTAATTTTAAATTTTGTGTGTTTGTGTGTGTGTGTGTGTGTGTGTCCAGTGATTCGTCCACTTTGCCAAATATATATATATATATATATATATATATATATATATATATATATATATATATATATATATATATATATATATATATATATATATATATATATATATATATATATATATATATATATATATATATATATATATATATATATATGTATGTATATATTCATAAATAATAATATAAAAGATTTAAATTAATATTGTTTTATTAAATTAAAAATATAAAATAAAATGAATGAAATCTTTTTAAAAAAATATTTTGATAATAAATGACTAAAAAGAATTCAAACTTAACTTATTTTAGGGGTGAAGTTCACGTTGATGGGTCCCATGGTAAGTTGTGCTTCTCATTTAGAATATTAAATTTAGTTCATAACTTTTGTACCCTACTCTGAAAAATTACTCCATGAACCAAAGGATTAAATAAGACAAAGTAAACAAAATGGAGTTGTGAATTTAATGGGGCCACACTAAGCATCAATGCTTGTTGTGTGATCTTTAAGCCACACTTGCAAGTTATGAGTAAAATAGTTCTCGCACAACTCTAATTGGTACCGTAGCACCTTTGTATTTACTATCTTGCCTATTTTAATGTATAGTACAATACTTTAGTTAAAGGCAATAGATTTTAAACCCCTTTCACATGCCATCTTTATTTAGTGAGACATCGTAAATTGCTAGAGATCAGCATGGAAGTTCGACTGTAGCCCACAAAGTTTTAACTACGTCATGTCTTATTAATGACATCAATTAGTTTGCCCAATCACTTCTCTTCTCTGATCAAATAAATTTATGAAAGATTTAGGAACCTAATACAAGCTCACACATGCTTGAAACCTCTAAATTAGAGCCAAGGATTGAGGGGCACCCATGTTGTCAAGATCACTCGCGGCATGATCTCGACCTCATCCCTTGTGGTGTTGGAGCCTTGCACTCAGCAAGATTTGATCCCTAGTGTGGTCTTTGTGAGCTACTCAACTTCACCATTAGACCAAGGGCCCATTGACCAAGTATGACTCATTAACTCAACATTCCTTTTCCTTTTACTTACAATCATGGATCAAATTTTAGACTACTATAGTTTAAGACTATTATTAAGGTTAGGGTGAAGTTTAGGATTGGAGTTAAGGTTAGGGTTAGAGATAGGCATAGAGAAAGGGTTAGGGTTAGGTTTAGGGTTAAAATATGAGTTAGGGTTGGTGTTATAGTTTGAGTTAGGGGTAGACAAAGCATAGAAAGTATGGTTAGGATTAGGGTTAGATTTAGGGTTTGAGTTTGAGTTAGGGATTGAGTTAGGGTTAGGATTAGAGTTTTAAGTCAAGGTTAAAGTTAGAGTTAGGGTTAGGGTTACCATTATAATTAGGGTTAAAGTCCAATTATGGTAGAGTTAGATTTAGGGCTATAGTTAGAGGTAGGGGTAGGGTTACAGCTATAGTTAGGGTTAGGGTTGGAGTTAGAGAAAGTGTTAGGCTTAAGGCTATTGTTAGGGTTTCATTTATATATAGAGTTAGGGTTATATATAGAGTTAACATTAGGGATAAGGTTAGCTTAAGGGTTTGAGCTATGGTTAAGGTTAGAGTTAGGGTTAGGATTAGAGTTAGAGTATAATTATGGTAGAGTTAGATTTATAGTTAGAGTTAGGGGTAGAAGTAGGGTTAAGATTAGTGTTTGGATTAGAGTTAGGGTAAGGGTTAGGGTTAGGAGTAGGAGTAGGGGTAGGTGTAAAGAAAGGATTAGGTTTGAGGTTAGAGTTAGGTTTAGGGTTAAGGTTTTAGTCTAGATTAAAGTAAGGGTTAAGATTAGGGTTAGAGTTTTGAGTTAGCATTAAGGTTAGACTTAGGGTTAGGGTTTTCATTTTAGTCAAAATTAAATTAAGGGTTAGGGATAGGATTAGTCTAATTATAGTAGAGTTAGATTTACAGTTAGAATTAGATTTAGGATTAGAGCTAGGGGTAGGATTATGGTTAGGGTTAAGGTTAGGGTTAGGGATAGTGTTAGGATTAGAGTCAGGGTGAAGTTTAGGATTGTAGTTAGGTTAGCGTTAGAGATAGGCATAGAGAAAGGGTTAGGGTTAGGTTTAGGGTTGAAATATGAGTTAGGGTTAGGGTTACAGTTTGAGTTAGGGGTAGACAAAGCATAGAAATTATGGTTAGGATTATGGTTAGATTTAGGGTTTGAGTTTGAGTTAGGGCTTAAGTTAGGGTTAGGATTAGATTTTTGAGTTAGGGTTAAGGTTAGAGTTAGGGTTAGGATTACCATTACAATTAGGATTAAAGTCTAATTATGGTAGACTTAAATTTATGGTTATAATTAGAGGTAGGGGTAGGGTTATAGTTATAGTTAGGTTAGGGTGGGAGTTAGAGAAAGGGTTAATCTTAAGGTGATTGTTAGGGTTATGTTTATATATAGAGCTAGGGTTATCTATAAAGTTTGCATTAGGGTTAAGGTTAGTGTGGGGGTTTGAGTTAGGGGTTAGTGCAAGAAGTTGGATCTCACTTTTGGCCAAATAGTGGAAGTGTTTTTCCTATTTTTGAAAGATATTGTCAATTGATGCCAAAATTTAAGCCATTTAGAGATTAAATATAAAAAAAACTTTATAAATAAAAATTGTAGTGCCTGGTATCTTCTTTTTGAATATGTAATTTATTTGTATACCCATATGATATATTATTTTTTTGGTATGGATCCTTAAAGACCACTTTTTCAAAATGAATGTTTTAGGACCATACCATGCTCATGTACAAACACTATAATTTGACACAACTAAATGAATTTTTGTGAATCCTTTTAAATAAAGTTATCTAACACACAAAAGATTGATCAAACCTCTCATGTATGGACACCATAATTTAATAAAAAAATAGTTTTTTTTTTTCTTTTTACTTTAAAAGGATTGTATGAGGATTGATGACATGTAAATTAATTTTCAAAATTTAAAAAAATTTAAAAATTTAAAAAGTTATTAAAGTTTTAGTAAATGTCACTATTTAACGTTTAAGAGATACTTTTGATTAATAAATAATGGAAAAATAGAAAATGAACTCATAGAACTATAAAATTTATTATTTTGAAATTAGAACAGTAAGACTTGTAATGGATTTTTGTTTTATCAAAAAATTCAATGGGGACAACCATATAGAAATTACGACAATCCTTAAAATTGTTGATTAAATGCCTTAGTAAAAAAATGGTTCATAAAGGCATAGGCTTGGTAGGACAAAGCCTATGCCATGCATTTCCCTAAGGAAAAACCCCATGCAAATTGTGGCCATTCCAAATTCCTACCCATGTCCCTGGAATCAGGCACTTGATTAGTAATTCAAAAATTGGGTGTCCGATTTGATTTTAGCTATTAACCAAAATGGGCACCCAATTTATAATCAAGTACCTGATTGTTCAAAAAATGGGTACCTAATTTTTAAACAATCAAGTACCTGATTATAATCTACCCGTTGGGCCCCAAACGATGCTCCAAAAATTGATTTTCAATGATTGTAATGATTGAATGACAGTTTTGATCTGGAACAACAAATTTCTATCATAGTTGTTCTATTTTCTTATCTTCTTGTACAATTTTCAAGTTGTTGATTCTAATTCAAAGTTGGTGCAAACATGGAATCAAAATAATGAAGAAAGAAAAAAAAAAGTTTTAACAAATGAGGAGATTGTAACAAATAAAGAGAATGAAGCACAACATCAATGAGAGAGAAGATAAAGAATTAGAGAATTGAGAAATGTTTCAAAGGAGAAAGACATCAAGGATGCCAAGATGGATGAAGAGGCTGAAGAAGAGAACCCAATACAAGGAGATTTAGGTGCAAATTCTAATCAAACATTCATTATAGGTGTGTCTCCAAACCCTCAATTTTTTTCTCATGATGAAATTGGTGATTTTTTAGAAGCAAGTCATGATTTAAATGATTTAGATTTTCTTCATGAGAATAGATTACCAAATGATCATGCACAACAAACTCCAATGGAAATGCGTGCCTCAAAAGAAATAACAAGAAAAAATTAAAATGAGATTAAAATTCCAAATATCAATGAAAATGAAATGCTAATTGAAAAAAACAATTGTATGAATGTAGACATAGAAACACCATTACTAAACAAACATGTCATCTAATGATACTAAAGTGCCTAAACATAATTTTTATTTTCCTAATGATGTGCTAGATAATCTTGAGGGATTGGTTTCATGGAGACAAATTTGGAGACATGCTAATAGATTATATAGGCATTTTTTTTATAATAAGAAATTTGGGTTTCAATGTTAGTTGATGTTGCAACTCATTAAAATGTCTAAAATGAAAAAATTAATGAAAAGATTAGGAATGTAAGCAAAATCCAAGAATAAAAATGAGTCTTTAAAATAAGTTGTATCCACTATTGCTAGTGCCTTTGATGTTATTAGAAAGAGAAGTCATTCTAAAGATAAGAATGCAACATTACGAGCAATAACAACTTTAGTTAACAAATCAACAACTGACAAAAGATTGATTAGTAACATAAGTGTATATCTCAATGTGAATCATAAGACTTTAGAAAGAGCTATAAAGAGAAGGGTTAACTTTGAATTTGATCAATCAAATATTTTGTGGACTTGTAATAGTAGATGTTAGAGTAATTATTTGTTACGCTTCTTAATTAGATTGTGTTGATTTAATTAATCAAGTTCTATATTACACTAGTTACTTAAGATTTCTCTTAGGTGCATATAATTAATATTTTATATTAATTATAATGCGAAAACCTAGTTTTCTTTTTCTTTCAGTTTTTGTTCACCTTTAAGGTTAAACTTTTTTACTTTTTGTTTTCATAACTTGGAATACAATTTTGCTCTCACACCATTCAGATTTTCCAAGATTTGCTTTTTTCCTTTTATGGTTTCTCTTCAATATAGGTTATTTGCATGTAGGTGTTTTTCATGATCTATGAAGTTGGTTTTCACAACATCTACATGGTATCAGAGTGTCTCTACCACTTCTTGGTTTGAAGATTTTGAAGCCACAATTCAGAGTCAGAAACCCCAGTTTTTTTGAGGTTTTTTCCTTCAATCAGGAGGAGGGCATTTTTTGGCTCAATTTGGGCCAAAATAGATGCTGCCATTATGCTCAAAAGGCCTATTACAATCAAAATTCATATAAATTTTTTGAATTTTGGTTACTATAGCATCAAGCAAAATTTTTTTGGCCTCCCAAAGGGCTATACGACCAACTTTTGCAAAAAAAAAATTAAAAAAAATTAAAAGTGGTTGTAGTGGCCACTAGTCTACCACCTCGATGCTACCATCGTGCCTCTCACACTTGACCTAAGGTCTACCTTAGTAGGCCATGTAGCTGCGGCACAGCCAAAACCTAGCCACCACCATGCAGCCACTGCTGCACCACTAGGCCGCCACCTCCTTTGTGGCATAGCTCCTCGTAATTGGTGGCACCCTCATTTTTGGCCACCGCCACCATGGAAAAACACATGTCTACCACCTAGCCACCAACTTTGGTGTGATGTCAGAAAATTCACCCGTGACATCATTTTTTCAGTCACACATGTCAGCATTATGGCTTGGTTGTGAGCTCAGAAAACCAAGTGCTTGTGTTAGCATTTCAACAACTAGATGTTTTTTCTAGTGATGGCTAGTTGATGGTCGTACGACTGTCAAACTTTTTGCAGTGATTGTATTTTTCCAGTGAGCTTTTCTTTTGGAGTAATAGTTGATTTTTTGTCTGTAACTTGAGTATACAAAGGTCTTTTTTTGATGATGATATTGGTTTCATTTTGTTTGAAGTTTTTTTGGGCTCCCATTTTTTATATTGAAGTAGAGGCTTTAGCTTCCTACCTCTTTGCATTTGGCATCTAGGTTCTTTTCTCAGGTTTTGTGATTTCAATAGTTGTTGCTTTGGTTTTTGAGGGATATATTTATTCATTGTGGAGGGATCATTTTCTTTTCTATAATTTACTTTAGAATTGACCCTCCTACTTCCATCTTCTTCTCTCAATGTCTCACCCCTTTGTGGCCTAGCTAACACCACAAAACTATCACAATTAAAAAGTACACATGACTTGCCTTCTTATGTCATGTGGCTTATGGTCATGTCTAGATGAGAATAAACTAGTCCTGTAGCACCCTTTTTAGGTTCTTCAGCATAGGAACAAAATGGATGAAGCCATGGGATTGATTGCACTGAACATCTCTTATAGTCTACTATTTCACCTGGATGGTTTGACCACTCCTCGAGCTATTTGGACCAAGCTTCACAACTTGTTAGTGAATGAGTTCTAGGCACTTCATCCTAATGTAGAGTTGACTTCTTTGACACCTATCAGCTTCCCCACCATTGAGCACTTCTTGATGAAGTTCAAATCTCTACGTATAGTTTTTTATGGATGTGGGAAAAAAAAAGATGATTAGTGTATTTTTTTCATAATCTCAAAGTTTCAAGGACAATATTAGATCTTTTCTTCCAAGCTCTACTCCACTATGGATGCCTTGGGTAATAGACATTAGATGCCTTCTTTTGAGACATTTTGTGATTGATTGACATGACAACAAGCAAAGACCTAATAGGTGGATGCCTTTGGCTCTTCTAGCCAAGCATTGGTTGCTGTAATGTCCCCACTTTAGCAGTTGACCAAGTGTGTGTGTGTTAGCCTTGTTCTACATGGTCTTGAGGGCTAATGAAGGGTTTAATGGGATCCTAGAGTGTTTTGGCCTAGTCATTTCCAGTTTGGGCCAAAACTAAGTTGATTTACTCAGTTTTAGACATACTTACTATTTTTAGTAAGTCGGCAAGACACAGTGCAGGTCAATTTTGGTGATTGAATTTGATACTCCTCGGTGAGAGCTTTTCAATGAGCTATCACTCACGTTATTCGGAGTTCAATTGCTAATACATTTTAATGCCTGAAGTTTTATTAAAGTAACGTCTAATTTAATTGTAAAATATTAAAGTGTTACTTTAATATTTATTTTATGGTGATGTGTACCCAAGGGAGACATAAGGGGTATTTTAATATATGTTTTATATATTACACATCTTTTATCCCACATTTCCCATATGAGTTGAGCGGCCCCTTGGAAATAGAATAAAAGGAAGCATTTGTGGCTTCATTAGGCAGGTTGAATATGAGAAGAAATTGGTGTGTAAGTTGCAGCTCCGTTCTTGGCATTTGAGGATGTCTATCCTCTCTTGTAACATTCTAGACGTCATTCCCTTGGGGTTTGGCCTTTGGAATTCTTTGTTATTGGCTTCATTATCTGGCAGTTTAGTTGCATTTCCGGCTACATGAAGATTTGGTATTTTGCTCATATCTTCTTCACTACTTGTCCGACGCTTATGCCACTTTGAGGGAATGGTATTACGAAGGTAGTGGATTGATTGAAGGAAAAGTATTGAAGCAACAAGTTTGAAAGCATGGGCTGAAGTATTATGTCAATACTGCTGAAGTAATTAGTGAGTTGATAAATCTACCATGTATTTGGTTTTATGAATTTTGAAAATAACATTTTATTAGCAGCAGTTCATTTCCACTTTGCATATTATTGTAGTTTCTTTCTTGTTTATGTTGTATGATGCCAATTCCATGCATGAAACACAACAAAAAAATAAATGTTTGATTTCCGGAGTTATAAGGGGTTTAAAACATTAAATGGAGAAATAAGAAGTTGAATGCAAACTGTTTGACATAATTCCTTTCAGCAATTTGGTTTAGTTTTTTGAGACATCCAGGGGTGCCCATTATAGTGGTATCAGAGCTATAAGTCCTGCCATCCTGTGGAGGTCTTATAGGGAATTTGGAACAGCCGGATAGAGGGAAAAAGTGTTTGATGAAATGTCAAAACACTAAAATCAGAAATAAGTAAAAAACACAGGCTAAGCATTTATGTTTGAGCATGCGACAGGGGTCTTATAATTTCCACGATACTAGAGCAAGACAAAATAGGATTTCAAACTTGCAAAGCAAACAATCTGGTACATCCATGTAGGTAGACATTGAATCCAACCATACAGACATAGAGGAGATATTCTTTGATCAGGACAATAATATGGGTGATCGAGATGACAAGAGTACAAGATTAGGCGGAGGCGAAAATGCTGGTCCAGATTAGGGGGAGGTACTATTTAGACAGTTACTGGATACATTAGAGCAGGGGCAGCGTATGCAGCAGGAGCAGAATAGGCGAATGGACATGATGTTTAAACTCATGGCTAGACAGATGGGTGTCAATATTAATCCAAGTGATGCCAACAACAGAAACAATAACAACGAGGGAAACAATAACAATGGGGGAAACAATAACCATGTAGGCCAAGGCAAAAACAATGGTCCTGAGAATAACATTAATGGTAATAATGGACATAGCAACAATGGAAATGAGGCTGATAAATTTAGACACGTTGCACGCCCAGCACAGACTGCAAGCTCGAGACCTCTTCTACCCACTTTCCCACCCAGAGATCCGGTTCAACCAGTAAATGAACCGCAGATTACCAAGTTACAGGATCAGTTCAGGAGGGACTGGGGGGCTAGTGGACCGGAGTTTCAGGCAGATATTTCTCTTAGAGATTATATGGACATGAGGATGAGACATATGCCTAAAGTAGAAGGGAGGAATCAAAACTTTGAGCTGAGGAAGAAAGTTGGAAAACTTTCTTTACCTTATTATGATGCTTCAGGGAAAATTACTGCACGAGCTTGGGTGCAGAAGGTAGATACATACTTGCAACTAAATCCTATGCCTGAGGAGGAGGCTATGAAGTATGCGGCTATGCACTTGGATGGCGTTGCACATGAATGGTGGCATCATGGCATGGTGACTTTGGGGCATAATTAGATTACATCCTATGAGGAATTCATCGAAACATTGATTGAGAGATTTGACACTAAGGATCTCGAGTTACATTTCAAGGAGCTAGCATAGTTAAAACAGTCAGGTTTTGTGGATGCTTACATTGCCGAGTTTCAGTGCTTGTCTGTACTTGTTACTGATATCTCTCCTAGGAGATTGGTGGTGTTATTTTGTGATGGTCTTGCTGATCCATTATGAGGTTGGGTGAAGGGACATGATCCACTCACCTTAGCTGAAGCAACTAAAAAGGCATGAGATTTAGCCCCTTCAGTATACAAAGGAAAAAACCATTCAACAGATTCTTACTACAGCAAGGACAAAGACAAAAAACCGTTTCAAAAAGAGTATAGCAAACCCAAAGAAGGATCAAAAGGACTAGACAATGAAACCTTGAATGAACTTCGAAAGAAGAAGCTATGCTTCCATTGTAGATAACCTTGGGACTTATCTCATAAATGTTCTCTCAAGGCTAAGGCAAATCAAATGGAGTATTTTTTAGTAGAAGAGTCAGAGTCAGAAGGGGAGGATCATCAGTCCGATTCAGATGAGGGTAACACTATAGAGGAGAGCAACATTCCTAAGGATGATAGATCATTGGCATGCTTGACAGGGGCCCAAAAGGCAATCACATTTAAGGTCAGGGGTACTATCCAGGGGTAGAAAGTGATATCACTTATTGACATTGGAGCTACACATAACTTCATAGATGCACAATTGGTAGCCAGGAGAGGGTTGCAGACAGAGGAGCATGATGGGGTTAGAGTCATGGTGGCTAACGGTGATAAGTTATTATGCACTTGGAAGATATCTAATCTTCGCATCAGGTTTGGAGATGGCTATGAGTTGGAGGATGTGTTCTATGTTGTGGACATGGGAGATTATGATGTCATCCTCGGCATGACATGGATGGCTTCACTAGTTGAGTTCACACTCAATCTAGTGAAATTGGAGATGAGATTCCAGCATGAGGGCAAAATTGTGGTACTTAGAGGACTTTCAGATGGAGGTTGCAGAGCAGTGTCCTTGAGGAGAATGTAGAGACTTTTTTGTCATGATGACATAGAGTGGGCGACAGAGTGCTACATTATGCCAACTTCACCAAAGCCAGAAGAAAAGAGTCATCCACCAGATATCCATAAGATACTTGATAGACATGCTAAAGTATTTAGAGATATTGCTCATGGGGTTCCTCCTGACAGAGGGATGGAACATGTTATTGAGCTCGAGGAGGGAGCCAAACTAGTTATGATTACTCCCTATCATCATCCTAAGAAACACAAGGATGAGATAGAGAAGGTGATTAAGGATTTGTTGGAGATGGGGCATATCAGGCCCAGTAAGAGCCCCTTTGCTTCAGCAGTAGTATTGGTAAAGAAGAATGATGGGACGATGTGCATGTGCATTGATTACAGGGCACAGAATAAGAAAACAATTAAAAATAGGTATCCCATTCCTAGGATTGATGAGCTAATTGATGAGTTGCACGAGGCATGCTTCTTCACCAAAATTGATTTGCGATCCGGATACCATCAGATCAGGATGAGAGCAAAAGACATTGAGAAAACAGCCTTCCAATGTCACTATGGCCACTTTGAGTTCATGGTTATGCCATTTGGTCTAACCAATGCACCTGCTACATTTCAAAGTTGTATGAACCGGGTCTTTAGGAAGCAGCTGAGGAGATTTGTCTTGATCTTCTTTGATGAAATCTTGGTCTTCAATAAGACCTGGGAGGAGCACTTACATCATCTGGAGGAGGTGTTATCTATTTTGGAAAGAGAGTCATTATATGCCAAGGAATCTAAATGTGAGTTTGGCATGACTGAGCTCCTTTACCTTGGGCATATCATTAGTGCAGATGGCGTTCGAGTTTATCCCGAAAAGATTAGAGCTATTGTAGAGTGGCCTGCTCTCACAAACCTTACATAGCTTAAGGGATTCTTTGGTTTATGTTCTTTTTATAGGAGGTTTGTTAAGGGATTCTCATAGATTGCTACACCCTTGACAAATCTTATCAGGAAAGGAGCCTTCGTGTGGACAGGGGCATCACAGAGGAGTTTTGAGCATTTCAAGTAGGTAATGTCTTCATGTCTAGTTCTAGCTCTACCGAATTTCACAAAGCCTTTTGAGCTTCATCGTGATGCATCAGGTGATGGGATTGGAGCAGTATTAATGCAGGAGAAGCATCCCATTGCATTCGAGAGTAGGAAGCTCTGGGGAGTTGAGAAAAGTTATTCTATCTATGACTGGGAGATGTTGGCCATAATGCATGCATTGGCCAAATTTTGATCATATTTGGTAGGTGGACATTTTTTGATCAAGACTAATCACAATAGTATTAAATACTTCATGAGCCAGCGTGATCTTAATGACCGGCAACAAAAATGGGTGACTAAATTGCAGGCTTATGACTTTGACATAGAGTTTTTCAAAGGTAAGAAAAATGTGGTGGCTAATGCCTTATCTCGGACACCTCACTTATGTGCTCTGGCAGAGATTTTAGGTTATTGGAGAGATTGGATTATAGCAGAGTATGTCGAAGATGCTTGGGCTTCTGGATTGATTTTAGGTACCGTACAAGATGATCGCTATGAGGTGATAGATGGATTGATTAGAGTTCAGGATAGGGTTTATTTGATTCTGTCATCACATTTGAGAGAGGCGATACTGAAGACATTTCATGATGCACCCACAGCTGAACATCCAGGGATCTTGAAGACCTATAGGCAGATCTGAGAGCGATTTTCATGGAAAGGGCTCAAGGATGATGTTCAGAGGTATGTCAGGGACTATGTGGTTTGTCAACAGAATAAGGGAGAGCACACATTTCCTGCAGGTTTATTATAGCCCTTACCCATTATTGATAGGAAATGGGAAAGTATTTCGATGGACTTCATCACTGGTTTATTGCAAGTGCAGGGAAGGGATTGCATCTATGTGGTGGTGGACCGCTTGACGAAGTTTGCTCACTTCTTTGCTATTCCGTCAACTTACAGAGTAGCACAAGTGGCAGATCTTTTCTTTAGAGAGATATCCAGGTTACATGGGCTGCCCAAATTCATTGTCAGCGATCGGGATAGTAAGTTTATGAGTGTTTTTTGGCAAGAGTTGTTTAGGCTGTGTGGTACAGATCTTACACCTAGCACTAGTTATCATCCACAAACAGATGGACAAACAGAGATTGTGAATAAATGGGTGGAAGGATATTTGAGGAACTATGTAACTACACAACAAAAGGCTTGGATCAGATGGTTGCATATGGGAGAGTATTGTTATAATGCCACTTATCATATGTCCATCAAGATGACTCCTTTCATGGCACTCTATGGTTATGAAGCACCTAGCTTCATGGATTTAGTTTTGGGGGAAAGTAGAGTGCCCAAAGCCAAAAACTTATTGCAGGATAGTCATGACATCCTGAAAGTGCTCAAAGAGAATATACAACTGGCCCAGAATCAACAAAAAATGTATGCTGATCAGCACCGACTAGAGCATAGCTTCAAGGTAGGGGATATGGTTTACTTGAGGCTACAACCATATAGAAAGTCATTGCTCAAGAAGAGAGGAGCTGAAAAGTTGAAACCTAGATTTTATGGTCCCTACAGGGTGATTCACAAAGTGGGCAAAGTTGCCTATGAGCTTGAGCTTCCAGAGGGCAATCGAGTGCACAATGTGTTTCATGTGTCTAGGCTTAAGAAATCGATTGGTTAGAGTGTAGTTCCTTCTGTAGATTTACCCTCTTTGGATGAGGAGGGGAAGCTTGTGTTAGTACCCGAGGCTATTCTGGACAATAGAGAGAGGAAGCTTAGAAACAAGATAGTGAAGGAGTATTTGTTCAGATGGAAAGACTTCTCAGAGAAAGATTCTACATGGGAGAGTGAGCAGGTTATTTAGCAAGCTGGACCAAGATTGCTTGAGGACAAGCAATTTCAAGGGGGGTGGACTGTAATGTCTCCATTTTAGCAGTTGACCAAGTGTGTGTGTGTTAGCCTTGTTCTACATGGTCCTGAGGGCTAACGAAGGGTTTAATGGGATCCAGAAGTGTTTTGGCCTAGTCATTTCCAGTTTGGGCCAAAATGAATTTGATTTACTCAGTTTCAGGCATACTTACTATTTTTAGTAAGTCGGCAGGACACAGTGCAGGTCAATTTTGGTGATTGAATTCGATACTCCTCGGTGAGAGCTTTCCGATGAGCTATCACTCGCATTATTCGGAGTTTGATTGCTAATACATTTTAATGTCTGAAGTTTTATTAAAGTAAAGTCTAATTTAATTGTAAAATATTAAAGTGTTACTTTAATATTTATTTTATGGTGATGTGTACCCAAGGGAGACATAAGGGGTATTTTAATATATGTTTTATATATTACACATCTTTTATCCCACATTGCCCATATGAGTTGAGCGGACCCTTGGAAATAGAATAAAAGGAAGCATTTGTGGCTTCATTAGGCAGGTTGAATATGAGAAGAAATTGATGTGTGAGTTGCAGCTCCATTCTTGGCATTTGATGACATCTATCCTCTCTTGTAACATTCTAGACATCATTCCCTTGGGGTTTGGCCTTTGGAATTCTTTGTTATTGGCTTCATTATCAGGCAGTTTAGTTGCATTTTCGGCTACAGGCAGATTTGGTATTTTGCTCATATCTTCTTCACTACTTGTCCGACGCTTATGCCGCTTTGAGGGAATGGTATTATGAAGGTAGTGGACTGATTAAAGGACAAAGTATTGTAGCAGCAAGTTCGAAAGCATGGGCTGAAGTATTATGTCAATACTGCTGAAGTAATTTGTGAGTTGATAAATCTGCCATGTATTTGGTTTTATGAATTTTGAAAATAACATTTTATTAGTAGCAGTTCATTTCCACTTTGCATATTATTGTAGTTTCTTTCTTGTTTATGTTGTATGATGCCAATTCCATGCATGAAACAAAAAAAAAAAAAAAAAAACGTTTGATTTCTAGAGTTATAAGGGGTTTAAAACATTAAAAGGAGAAATAAGAAGTTGAATGCAAACTGTTTGACATAATTCCTTTCAGCAATTTGGTTTAGTTTTTTGGGACATCCAGGGGTACCCATTACAGTGGTATCAGAGCTATAAGTCCTGCCATCCTTTGGAGGTCTTATAGGGAATTTGGAACAGCCTTTGATAGAGGGAAAAAGTGTTTGATGAAATGTCAAAACACTAAAATCAGAAATAAGTAAAAAACACAGGCTAAGCATTTATGTTTGAGCATGCGACAGGGGTCTTATAATTTCCATGATACCAGAGCAAGACAAAATAGGATTTCAAACTTGCAAAGCAAACAATCTAGTACATCCATGCAGGTGGACATTAAATCCAACCATACAGACATAGAGGAGATATTCTTTGATCAGGACAATAATATGGGTGATCGAGATGACAGGAATATAGGATTAGGCAGAGGTGGAAATGCTGGTCCAAATCAGGGGGAGGTACTATTTAGATAGTTACTGGATACATTAGAGCAGGGGCAGCGTATGCAGCAAGAGCAGAATAGGCGAATGGACATGATGTTGCAACTCATGGCTAGACAGATGGGTGCCAATATTAATCCAGGTGATGCCAACAATAGAAACAATAACAACGAGGGAACCAATAACAATGGGGGAAACAATAACCATGGAGGCCAAGGCAACAACAATGGTCCTGAGAATTACATTAATGGTAATAATGGACACAGCAATAATAGAAATGAGGCTGATAAATTTAGATACGTTGCACACCCAACACGGACTGTGAGCTCGAGACCTCTTCTACCCACTTTCCCACCCAGAGATCCAGTTCAACCAGTAAACAAACCGTAGATTACCGAGTTATAGGATCAATTTAGGAGGGACTGGGATGCTAGTGGACCGGAGTTACAGGCAGATATTTCTCTTAGAGATTATATGGACATGAGGATGAGACACATGCCTAAAGTAGAAGGGAGGAATCAAAACTTTGAGCTGAGGAAGAAAGTTGGAAAACTTTCTTTACCTTATTATGATGATTCAGGGAAAATGACTGCACAAGCTTGGGTGCAGAAGGTAGATACATACTTGCAGCTAAATATTACGCCTGAGGAGGAGGCTATCAAGTATGCGGCTATGCACTTGGATGGCGTTGCACATGAATGGTGGCATCATGGCATGGTGACTTTGGGGCATAATCAAATTAGATCCTATGAGAAATTCATCAAAACATTGATTGAGAGAATTGACACTAAGGATCTCGAGTTACATTTCAAGAAGCTAGCATAGTTAAAACAGTCAGGTTCTGTGCATGCTTACATTGCCGAGTTTTAGCGATTATCTGTACTTGTTACTAATATCTCTCCTAGGAGATTGGTGGTGTTATTTTGTGATGGTCTTGCTGATCCATTACGAGGTTGGGTGAAGGGACATGATCCACTCACCTTAGCTGAAGCAACTAAAAAGGCACGAGATTTAGCCCCTTCAGTATACAAAGGAAAAAACCATTCAACAGATTCTTACTATCGCAAGGACAAAGACAAAAAACCGTTTCAAAAAGATTATAGCAAACCCAAAGAAGGATCAAAAGGACTAGACAATGAAACTTTGAATGAACTTCGAAAGAAGAAGCTGTGCTTCCATTGTAGAGAGCCTTGGGACTTATCTCATAAATGTTCTCTCAAGACTAAGGCAAATCAAATGGAGTATTTTTCAGCAGAAGAGTCAGAGTCAGAAGGGGAGGATCGTCAGTCCGATTCAGATGAGGGTAACACTATAGAGGAGAGAAACATTCCTAAGGATGATAGATCGTTGGCACTCTTAACAGGGGTCCAAAAGGCAATCACATTTAAGGTCAGGGGTACTATCTAGGGGTAGAAAGTGATATCACTTATTGACACTGGGGCTACACATAACTTCATAGATGTACAGTTGGCAGCCAGGAGAGGGTTACAGATAGAGGAGCATGATGGGTTTAGAGTCATGGTGGCTAACCGTGATAAGTTATTATGCACTCGGAAGATATCTAATCTTCGCATCAGGTTTGGAGATGGCTACGAGTTGGAGGATGAGTTCTATGTTGTGGACATGGGAGATTATGATGTCATCCTCGGCATGACATGGATGGCTTCAATAGTTGAGTTCACACTAAATCTAGCAAAATTGGAGATGAGATTCCAGCATGAGGGCAGAACTGTGGTACTTAGAGGACTTTCAGATGGAGGTTGCAGAGCAGTGTCCTTGAGGAGAATGTAGAGACTTTTTCGTCATGATGACATAGAGTGGGCGGCAGAGTGCTACATTATGCCAACTTCACCAGAGCCACAAGAAAAGAGTCATCCACCAGATATCCAGAAGATACTTGATAGACACGCTAAAGTATTTAGAGATATTGCTCATGGGGTTCCTCCAGACAGAGGGATGGAATATGTTATTGAGCACGAGGAGGGAGAAAAACTAGTTATGATTACTCCCTATCGTCATCCTAAGAAACACAAGGATGAGATAGAGAAGGTGATTAAGGATTTGTTGGAGATGGGGCATATCAAGCCCAGTAAGAGCCCCTTTGGTTTAGCAGTAGTATTGGTAAAGAAGAAGGATGGGACAATGTGCATGTGCATCGATTATAGGGCACTGAATAAGAAAACAATTAAAAATAGGTATCCCATTCCTAGGATTGATGAGCTGATTGATGAGTTGCACGGGGCATGCTTCTTCACCAAAATTGATTTGCGATCCGGATACCATCAGATCAAGATGAGAGCAAAAGACATTGGAAAAATAGCCTTCCAATGTCACTATGGCCACTTTGAGTTCATGGTTATGCCATTTGGTCTAATCAATGCACCTGCTACATTTCAAAGTTGTATGAACCAGGTATTCAGGAAGTAGCTGAGGAGATTTGTCTTGATCTTCTTTGATGACATCTTGGTCTTCAATAAGACCTGGGAGGAGCACTTACATCATCTGGAGGAGGTGTTATCTATTTTGGAAAGAGAGTCATTATATGCCAAGGAATCTAAATGTGAGTTTGGCATGACTGAGCTCCTTTACCTTGGGCATATCATTAGTGCAGATGGCGTTCGAAAATATTAGAGCTATTGTATAGTGGCCTACTCCCACAAACCTTACACAGCTTAAGGGATTCTTTGGTTTATGTTCTTTTTATAGGAGGTTTGTTAAGGGATTCTCATAGATTGCTACACCCTTGACAGATCTTACCAGGAAAGGAGCCTTTGTGTGGACAGGGGCATCACAAAGGTTTTTTGAGTATTTCAAGCAGGTAATATCTTCATGTCTAGTTCTAGCTCTACCGAATTTCACAAAGCCTTTTGAGCTTCATCGTGATGCATCAGGTGATGGAATTGGAGCAGTATTAATACAGGAGAAGCATCCCATTGCATTCGAGAGTAGGAAGCTCTGCGGAGTTGAGAAAAGTTATTCTATCTATGACTGGGAGATGTTGGCCATGATGCATGCATTTGCCAAATTTTGATCATATTTGGTAGGTGGACATTTTGTGATCAAGACTGATCACAACAGTATTAAATACTTCATGAGCCAGCATGATCTTAATGACTGGCAAAAAAAATGGGTGACTAAATTGTAGGCTTATGACTTTGACATAGAGTTTGTCAAAGGTAAGAAAAATGTGGTGGCTGATGCCTTATCTCAGAGACCTCACTTATGTGCTCTGGCAGAGATTTTAGGAGATTGGAGAGATCGGAACATAGCAGAGTATGTTGGAGATGCTTGGGCTTTTGGATTGATTTTAGGTACCGTACAGGATGATCGCTATGAGGTGATAGATGGATTGATCAGAGTTCAGGACATGGTTTATTTGATTCCGTCATCACATTTGAGAGAGGTGATACTGAACGCATTTCATGATGCACCCACAGCTGAACATCCGGGGGTCTTCAAGACCTACAAGCAGATCTGAGAGTGGTTTTCATGGAAAGGGCTCAAGGATGATGTTCAGAGGTATGTCAGAGAGTGTGTGGTTTGTCAACAGAATAAGGGAGAGTACACATTTCCTGCAGGTTTATTATAGCCCTTACCCATTCTTGATAGGAAATGGAAAAGTATTTCGATGGACTTCATCACTGGTTTACTGTGAGTGCAGGGAAGAGATTGCATCTATGTGGTGGTGGACCGCTTGACGAAGTTTTCTCACTTCTTTGCTATTCCGTCAACTTACACAGCAGCGTAGGTGGCAGATCTTTTCTTTAGAGAGATATTCAGGTTACATGGGTTGCCTAGATTCATTTTTAGCGACTAAGATAGTAAGTTTATGAGTGTTTTTTGTGAAGAGTTGTTTAGGTTGTGTGGTACAGATCTTACACCTAGCACTAGTTATCATCCGCAAATAGATGGGCAAATAGAGATTGTGAATAAATGGGTGGAAGGATATTTGAGGAACTATGTAACTACACAACAAAAGGCTTGGATCAGATGGTTGCATACGGGAGAGTATTTTTATAACGCCACTTATCATATGTCCATCAAGATGACTCCTTTCATGGCACTCTATGGTTATGAAGCACCTAGCTTCATGGATTTAGTTTTGGGGGACAGTAGAGTACCCAAAGCCAAAAACTTATTGTAGGATAGTCAAGACATCCTGATAGTGCTCAAAGAGAATATACAACAGGCCCAGAATCAACAAAAATTGTATGCTGATCAGCACCAAATAGAGCATAGCTTCAAGGTAGGGGATATGGTTTACTTGAGGCTACAACCATATAGAAAGTCATTGCTCAAGAAGAGAGGAGCTAAAAAGTTGAAACCTAGATTTTATGGTCCCTATAGGGTGATTCACAAAGTGGGCAAAGTCGCCTGTGAGCTTGAGCTTCCAGAGGGCAATCGAGTGCACAATGTGTTTCATGTGTCTAGGCTTAAGAAATCCATTGGTCAGAGTGTAGTGCCTTCTGCAGATTTACCCCCTTTGGATGAGGAGGGGAAGCTTGTGTTAGTACCCGAGGCTATTCTGGACACCAGAGAGAGGAAGCTTAGAAATAGGATAGTGAAGGAGTATTTGGTCAGATGGAAAGACTTGCCGGAGGAAGATTCTACATGGGAGAGTGAGCAGGTTATTCAGCAAGCTGGACGAAGATTGCTTGAGGACAAGCAATTTCAAGGGGGGCAGACTGTAATGTCCCCATTTTAGTAGTTGACCAAGTGTGTGTGCGTTAGCCTTGTTCTACATGGTCCCGAGGGCTAACGAAGGGTTTAATGGGATCCTGCAGTGTTTTGGCCTAGTCATTTCCAGTTTGGGCCAAAATGAAGTTGATTTACTCAGTTTTAGGCATACTTACTATTTTTATTAAGTCAATAGGACACAGTGCAGGTCAATTTTGGTGATTGAATTCGATACTCCTCGGTGAGAGCTTTTCGATGAGCTATCACTCGCATTATTCGGAGTCCGATTGCTAATACATTTTAATGCCTGAAGTTTTATTAAAGTAATGTCTAATTTAATTGTAAAATATTAAAGTGTTACTTTAATATTTATTTTATGGTGATGTGTACCCAAGGGAGACATAAGGGGTATTTTAATATATGTTTTATATATTACACATCTTTTATCCCACATTGCCCATATGAGTTGAGCGGACCCTTGGAAATAGAATAAAATGAAGCATTTGTGGCTTCATTAGGCAAGTTGAATATGAGAAAAAATTGGTGTGTGAGTTGCAGATCCATTCATGGCATTTGAGGACGTTTATCCTCTCTTGTAACATTCTAGAAGTCATTCCCTTGGGGTTTGGCCTTTGGAATTCTTTGTTATTGGCTTCATTATCAGGCAGTTTAGTTGCATTTTTGGCTATAGGCAGATTTGGTATTTTCCTCATATCTTCTTCACTACTTGTCTGACGCTTATGCCACTTTGAGGGAATGGTATTATGAAGGTAGTGGACTGATTGAAGGACAAAGTATTGTAGCAGCAAGTTCCAAAGCATGGGCTGGAGTATTATGTCAATATTGCTGAAGTAATTAGTGAGTTGATAAATCTGCCATGTATTTGGTTTTATGAATACTGAAAATAACATTTTATTAGCAGCAGTTCATTTCCACTTTGCATATTATTGTAGTTTCTTTCTTGTTTATGTTGTATGATGGCAATTCCATGCACGAAACACAACAAACAAATAAACGTTTGATTTTCAGAGTTATAAGGGGTTTAAAACATTAAACGGAGAAATAAGAATTTGAATGCAAACTGTTTGACATAATTCCTTTCAGCAATTTGGTTTAGTTTTTTGGGACATCTAGGGGTGCCCATTACAGTTGCTCAAAATTCTCATGGGAAACCAAAATAGAAAGCCAAACCAAAGAAAGATACACCAAAAACTAATTCCAAACCTCCAACTAACCCTTCTAAGGGTAAATCTACTTTGAAGTCTACTAAGTCTACCTGCAAGACTAAGAAGAAATTAGCTAAGACCTATAGTTTTTGTTGAAAGGATGGACATCTTATTTTTAGGTGTTGGAAAGATTTGGAGGCTTTAGAGGAAGCCATGTAGGGGCATCACATTTCAGCTCCTAAGTCTTAATGCCCCCTATAGGGAAAGGTCATGCTCTTACTGCACAAGCTATGACTTTTGGTCTTACCTAGATTCTTGTTGCTAGTGCCTCTTACCATATGACAAACACTTTGTATTTGGTCACCTCACTTGTTCCTTGTGCTACTTCATAGATTGTTGTTGGAAACTCATCACATCTTTTAGTCATGGGTTCTAGTTCTGTTACATTAGCTAGGGGTTCTCTTTGGGATGTTCTTTTTGTCTCTAACATCTCAATGAACCTATTGTCTATTTATCAAATTTTCCACTCTATCTCTAGTAAGATTGTTGAGTTCTCACCACATGATGTGGTTGTTCAAGACTTACTTGATTTTGAGTTGATTGTGGCTAATGGGAGTGTTGACTCTACATCTCACCTCTATAGATTTGATGGATTTGAGTATTCTCATGACACAGGTTCTTGTCTTGTAGAACATGCAAATTCAGAAAGAAAACTTTGGGATGAGCATTTGGGCCATGTCAATTATAGATATCTTCAATAGATGAGCACATAGGCACTTGTTCTTTGGCTTCCCTAGATTTCTATCACAGATGGTGTTTCTTAGGATTGTGCTCTTGGCAAACAACATAGGGATCCTTTTCCACATGGATGAGACACTAATGCTTTGGCACCATTGGAGTTGATTCATAGTGATTTCATGTCATTTCCCACTCCTTTTTCTGGTGCCAGATATGTGCTTACTTTCATTGATGACTTCTCCAAACATACATGGGTGTACTTTTTGAAGTACAAGTCTAATGTCTTTGACTCATTTTGTGTCTTTAAGACGTTTTTTGAGAAGTATTCTAGTCTTTCTTTTTGGTGGATATGCACAGAGAATGGGGGGAGTATGTGAACCAAGCTTTCAGGGATTTTTCTTTGAACATGGTCTTCAGCATTAGTTTTCGATGCCCTACACCCCTCAGTAGAATGGTGTGGCTAAGAGAAAGAACAAAGCCCTTCAAGAGATGGCTAATTGTGTGATTTAGTCCACGTGCATGGATTCATTTTTTGGCTAGAGCTAGTCAATTGTGCCAACTATATTTAGAATTGGATGCCTCACAATGTAGTTCAATAGGTGACTCTTGAGGAGGCTCAGTCCCATGTCAAGCCTAATGTATCTTCCTTCCAAGTTTTTGGTAGTGAAGCATGGGCATTTGTACTAGATGCTTAGAGGAGAGCAATGGAGTGGAAGAGCCAACACCTCATTTTTTTTGGCTACTGTGAGGATGTTAAGGCCTATAGGTTGTTTGATCTTGATTCCATAGAGGTCCTATTTCGATGAGATGTCTTGTTTGATGAGCACCTTCCTATAGTAGATACCCTATCTCTAGAGTCTACTTCACTTACCACTACTCCCTCATCCTTTCTAGTCTCTTTTCTAGATGATGAGTATGATTATCTTGGTGATCCCTATTTACCTCTACCACAAGATTCTCCCCAGATGCCTAAATGGGATCAAGCTATAGTTGAGGTTGCAGGATCTCTAGCTAGTGACCCTTCCACTTCCTATTGCACCTATCTCATATTGCGGGTTCTAGTCTTCTTAGTCATGCTATTTGTGATTATCCTCATACATTTGCAATAGCGATATGACATTTTGAGTGGGATAGTATAATGGAGGAGGAGTATTCTTCTTTGATGAAGAATCATACTTGGGATCTTTGTTCTCTTCCTAAGGGAAGAAGTTTAATTCGATGCAAATGGTTGTATCATACTAAGTTTGTTATTGATGGTTTAATTGATAAGCACAAGGCCCATCTTGTTGTGAAGGTTTTTTCATAGGTTGAGGGTATCGATTAAACTAAGATATTTACCCTTGCTGCCAAGATGAAATCTATTCACCTTGTCTTATTTGTCATAGCTTCTCAAGGATAGCCCATTTTTAGATGGATGTGAAGAGTGCATTCTTGCATGGTGATCTTACTAAGGAGATTTTTCATGGAGTAGCCTCAAGGATTTGTGCAAGATTCCTCCTTGGTTTGCAAACTTCAACACTCATTGTATGGTCTCAAATAGGCCCCTCAGGCTTGATATGACAAGATGGACTCTTTTCTACTTTCTACAGGCTTCACATGTTTCCATTCTAATCCTACAATCTACATTCAACATCTTGAGGATGAGGTTTTGATCCTTGTTCTATATGTTGACGATCTTCTTCTCACAGGTAGCTCATCCTCTATGATTACAAATGTTTAGAGAGCATTGATGGAATAGTTTGAAATGATTTATTTTGGTTTGCTACACTATTTTCTTGGTCTACAGATTGTTCAATCCCCTACTTGAATATTTGTTTACCAATAGAAGTATTCTCTTGACATGCTTTGTCAGTTTGACATGCCTAATTGTAAGCCTTCTCTCACACCTTTTTAGTCAAGTGTTACCTTGTCTAGCTCTTTCACTTCACCTTCAATGGATCCCACATTGTATTGGCAGTAGGTTGGCAACTTGTTGTACCTAACACACACTCATCCTAATCTCTCCTTTGCAGTGGGTCTTGTCTCTCAGTTTTCACATGAGCCTCATGAGAGTCATTGGCAAGCTGCCAAGCATATTTTGAGATACATTCATGGAACACTAATGTATGGAATTTATTATGAATTAGGGACTCCTCACATTGTTGGCTACACTAACTCAAATTAGGCTAGTGATGTTGATAATTAGAAGTCTAATTCTGGCTTTTTCTTTTGTCTTGGCTTTGATACTATCACATGGTCATGCATGAAGTAGCATGCTCACACACTTTCATCTATAAAGGTTAAGTATCAAGTAGTAGTACTTGATAGTTAGGAGATTTTATGGCTTTGGCAATTGATGACTGAGTTTGGATTTCCTCCTAATCGTCCCACTATTATGTGGTGTGATAATCAAAGTTCTATTCATATTTTTCACAACCCATTGGAGCATCAACATGCTAAACACATTGATTTTCATATGCATTTCATTTGTCATCTAATCTAGGATGGTGTTCTCTCTTTTGAATATATTCTCACTAATGCCCAGGTTTCCGACATCTTCACCAAGTCATTTACATTGCCTCGCTATATTCAGTTATGGTATATGCTTGGGGTTACGGAAGTTTTCCTTAGGGGGGTCTTCTTGAGGCCTTCCTTCATGTTTTTTCAGCATGTTTCTTCTATCTCTTTTTGGAGAGGGGTTTTTCCCTCTAGGTTTTTTCCTTTATCTCTAGTTTACAAAGATTTCCTTGTTTTTGATACTTGATCAGGCCTTGTTGTCGACACCCATTTTCCTACTTTCATAGCTTTGCTAGGTTAGCTTCCTCCTAAGCTTTGCTTAAGGCAAGGTGTTAGAGTAATTATGTGTTACACTTATTAATTAGATCATGTTGATTTAATTAATCAAGTTCTTTATTACTATAGTTACTTAAGCTTTCTCTTAGGCACATATAATTAATATTTAATATTAATTATAATGTGCAAACCTATTTTTCTTTCCCTTTAGGGTTTTATTCACCTTTAAGGTTGAAATTTTGTACTTTTTGTTTTCATAACTTGGAATACAATTTTACTCTCACACTATTGAGATTTTCCAAGCTCTGCTTTTTCCTTTTCTAGTTTCTCTTTAGTATAAGTTATTTGCATGCAAGTGTTCTTGGTGATTTGTGAAGTTGGTTTTCATAACCTCTACAATAGACTCCTGAAATGTGATATGAAACTTATTAGTGAAGTCAAAAGTTTGGTCGAAATTTTTTGCCATGATAATACAAGAGTATCACCTAATTCAAGAGATGTTCTTATATTGAGAGTTCACTCAAAAATATGTGATCCACATCCTAAACACCTTTTGGATATGACTCAAACTGAATTGTTTTATAAAAAATTAGATGCTAAGGTGTTAACTATTAACATTAGTCAAAGATCTTTTGAAAAGTGTAAACTATTGTATGTAAGGATTAACAAGGAAAGAATCACATGTTCTTGTAAAACTCATGTTCAATTTTGTTAACATTATGATGTATTTTGATCTATATATGGTACCATGCATAGTAAAGAAATCTTGTAGGAAATGTTGAATAAAAGTACAACCTCAAACTATAAAGGATTTCATATCAAGTTTGTTTTGTAAGCCACCTAATGATCAATACTTTATTTTCAATGCATGTCTTTCTGATACATGTGATATGTGTGGCAATCTTTCTTTGTTAGATGAATGTTTGTATGAAAATGCTTTGACTACTTTTGGAAAACAATTAGTTGATGTAAAAAGATTCAAAACTATTGAGTATCCATTGAAGGATGGGAAGATTGGAAGAAGGTGTGATCTAGTTATAGATAAATTTAGTTTTCATGCATTTATGGATAATTTTAAGAGTGTGATCATACCAAAATATGTTGAACACTCTCAATATGCTAGATAGCTTGATGGACAATTTCACATATGTAAGAATACATTTTCGATTGGTACTATACTTTTAGTTGTTGAGTTTGCAGAGAACTACACACTTGCACCGCAAGATGAGGTACAACCACAATATTACAATTCAATGCAAGTAATAATTTATGTTCATATAGTTTATAGGCATGTGCTTGATAGTATAGAGGAGGATCAAAAAATATTGAGAGAGTACCATTTCTATATGAATGATAATAAACTTCATTCATCTGAGTTTGTCCAATATTGTTTCAAGGTCTTTTATAATAATTTAAAAGAGAGACAAATTCAAATGACATGACATTGGATATGGTTAGTTAATTATATAGGACAATTCAAGAATACTAGAATGTTCTATTGGTTGAGTAGGACACATAGGAAAACTAATATCCAACATGTGTGGATTTTTTTTGAGGTTGGACATGGTAAAGGATAACATGATGGTGTTGGTGGATGCGTAAAGAGAGCCCTTAGCAGAGAGAAATTAGAATTTGAGGAAAAAGCCAAATTCAAAAATGCACATGAGATTGTCAAATGGTGTAACAAATATTTATAAACAGGATCAACTCTGAACTATATAATCAAACATTTCTTATACCTAGTTAAAGAGAAGAATATCATTTCAAGATATGACTATGATACAATTAGCAAGTCAGCTAAATGGCATTCATTTAGGATTTTAGATTCTAATAGTTGGACAATATGAACAAGGGAGCTTGCTTTTTTTTGCTAGTTTTGTCTTGCAGGTGAATGGGAAGAATGCAAGAATATGAATGGGTTGAAGATTGGCAATAAAAATAATTACCACCTATTGACACGCATTTTCAAGATGATATAGTAAATGAAGGCTAGAATGTTACTTTTGTATCAAAAGGCTATGGTCATATTTCAAATCTCATACAACCTAGTATGCACAATTAAATTAAATTTTGTTGTGAACATGCTTCAGTTTATATTATATATTTATGTACATGTCATTAATATAATTCAAGTACATGACTTTAATATATTATTTATATATGTACACATGTGATTAAAGTGTTTATTTACTTTATCTTATCTTACATGACATGTTTATGCTTTTATTGCACTTAATGATAATGATGAAAAGACTAATTATTGGCTAGCTAGATGTGTGGAACCTAAGAAAAAATTGATATCTCATCAAGTAGATGATGATGGTTCTGAGTATCCAATTGGGTTTGTCATTGTAGTTGGCACCTAGCTATGTACATACCTAACAAGAAGAAATGGTTACCAGTATTTGAAGACTACCAATCCAAAAATAATATTTTACACTATTCTCATTGGGTTATGGAAGTGAATATCAAATTAGAAGCATATAAAGGGAGACCCACCAATAAGGTATTGTGGACAATTTCAATGGATGAGCATTGAAATACATGATAGCCTTCATATCCAACTTCATATCATGTCATTATGCATGTGATATCTTGCTTATTGGCTTTAATTGCTTATCCTACATGCTATCTTCTTTCATGGATTTCATGGCTTATCCCAAATGTGCTTCATACAACTTTTCAATATGAAAGTCTTTCAAAACATTATACAATATTATGACTCTTTATGCTTTCAAATGCTATGGTTGGTTGCAAAATGGAAGAAATCAAGTATTCTAATTGTTCATCCATACTTTCTAGATTTTTCTTATTTGATTAGTTTGATAAAAATAGTTTGAATAATCATAATCAGCTTTATGTCAAATAAGGAAAAAACCAAATTTGTAATAAGATATCCGCATGCAATTATCTTTCATATAGTTATAAATGCTCTTAAAATTGTCATTAAAGCCTTGTATCACATGCAAATATGATTTGGAAGAACTTGTTCAATATCTTCCTCTTATAATTCCTTACAAAGAACCTACCAAAATAAAAAAATCATATACAAAAAACTACACATTTTACATCATAATACATCATAAATTTTAGAAATTCTCCCCAATACCACCCTCCTCCAACTCTTCATGATGTACCTACATTCCAATATCATACAAAAATTAGTAACTTATTGTATTAAACAAGATAATCATCAATTCATTAAATCATTATGAAGAAAATAACATAAGAAGTATATATACCTAGTTGAGTATTCCAATAGGGTCCTCTCTCTGTTTTAGGGTCTCCAACAAGGCTTCATGATCAACATTAGCAATAGTAAAAAGTTCTTTTACTTTTGGTCTTCCATGATGCTTCAATAACTTTACATTTGTTGCTATAATAAGATGGGAATATATGAGAATTACTTTGTGCTTCTGATAGTCTTCGAATGTAGGAATTTCGTTCGTTCTAAGCATGTATGTCTGCAACCATGTTCCAGCAACAACCATTGAACCAGTAGGATACGTGAATCCATCATCATCTATGATCGGTTGTGCAAGTTTTTGTTTGCCTCTTACACAATGTGCTAACTAATAATCGGATTTCTCATCATTCCCTTGTGGTGCAACCAATGCAAAGACATGTCTTGGCTGAAGTAGATCTGATAGATGGTTATGCTCAAGTGAACTTTCCATGTCATCATTTTTGATAGAGGGTATGATAGACAATGGAATAAGATAATGTGGAGCCCATGTGTCCACCCACTCACTTGACTCACAGTGATCCCAATCACACTGAAAACAAGTACGACAAAAACAAGCTAGTTGTCGTGTCCAAATGGTCCATGTACTAGAATTAGAGCTCCGAAATGAATGCATTTTTGATGAGTCTCTCACTGTAGCACAAACTGATCTATCACCTATGGACCCTTCCTCAACCAACCAAAAGAACCTACATACCACTAAATTAAGAGCCCCCCCTGTGACAATGCTAAACTACACCAATCAACAATGCTATGAGCATCAAGAAGCTCTGTTGTTGAAATATTTAGTTGCTCCTTAACTAGAGCTCTCTTCACACATGCCCCTGCTCCATCATGTTCCCCTTTTCCATGGTTGGACTCAAAAAAACTCCAAATATGAGGCACCCCTCTCTCTACGTGCATCCTACACAACCAATAAAACATGTGAGCAATCTTGATTTGATCTGTATAGTTATCTGACCAAATGATATGTCTATCCATAGCAATTGCATGCTCATGTAGGAAATCAAAAAAATTCTCGAAATAATGTTGCACAAACTTGTGAGAGTGAGATCTATCATCACTCATATAAAAATGATACTCTCTAATAATCTTTCGATTATCTTCCGCACTATCAGGGGCATGTCTATATGTTATGTGATCAAAAATTGCAATCTGAATAGAGTTGTAATACTGAGATTGTGTCTCATTTTGAGGTTGCAATGTGTAGTTCTCAACAAAATCAACAACTGATATAATAGTTCCAATGGGAAAAGTCTCCTTACATGTTCTAAATTGTTGATCCAACCACTGAGACCTATGACTATGTCTTGCATACTTGTAAAAAAGATTTTCCTTGAAATCTGAAATAAAATTAGCCACATTGATATCTTTTCCAACCAATTCACATCTAGATCTCTCACTCCCACTCTTCAATGTGTATTTCACCATTTCATAGACTCTTTTTTTCACTATTGTCTTTCCAAGATCTTGTTCACACCCCTCATGGAAACATGTGTCAAACTTGGATAAGCCACCACATTCTGAACACTTCTCATTTAAGCAAGCATTTTTATAAAAGGAACAACCATCAACTCTATGACATAAGAGTTGATCTAACAAGTCTCTTGATGATTTTGGAAGCCCACTAGCCCCACAATCCTCCAACATTTCTTTACTATGCAAAGTAGAATGGATGGAGCGTAATAGTTCATGGTGCATAGAAAACTCAACATGATATTTGCAACAACATGTATTTCAAATTTTGAGTGGCACACAATAAAATGGCTTCAAATATTCAAAAGCCCTTTGTAATATATGAACACTTGGATGACTCTCTCTAAATTGTTTGAACAACATAGTTTGACTTACCTCCAAATAGTGTTTAGGATGTGGCGTGCAGTCTCTGATGCCAATTCTCAACTTTAAGACATCTTTAGCATTGGGTGATACTCATGAGTTAGAGTGCCAAAATTGTATAATTTCTTCCTTCACATCGTCGGATAGCTTCTTATCAAAACATGGAAGTCTCCACCAAATGCCCATGTTTCATTTTGAAGAGGATCATCAATTTTCTCTCGTCGACTAAGTGCTCTTCTCAAAGTAGTACGATTTAGATTCAAATCAATAAAAGTTTGTCTCATATATCTACTCTTTCTCAAATGATGACTTACCAAAGAGGTTGTAATAACCCTTCGAGCAGCTCTATGATCCTTCTCTCTGCTATTTTTTACAATGCTATTGAGAGCACTGAATAGATTCTTCACAATAATGGCATTTATTTCCAACTTTTTATTGACACAAATTTCCAATTTGGAAAGCATAGGTCTCATCTTTTGCATCTTTAATAAGTGCATGAAAAGCTGACATTGCTCTACCACTGTCTTGTTGCTGAAAAACATCTAATATAGTCTTGAAGCCCATAACCGAATGGTTCTTTCTGATTTTTTTCTTTCCAAACTAGTCATAATCATTTCATCAATTTCAATTATCCATTTTGGTGTTTTAGAACCTTCATGTTGATTATAATTAGGAGATATGTAAGGTTCTTGTGCATTAGGTTCCTGTACATTGTCATCTTCGACATGGTCAATTATGCAATTTGGATTATGACTTGGTGCCATTTCTTCTTCAAAATTTTCAATCTCTACATTTTTTATTTCCGCATTATCATTTTCAATAGGTACATTTTCATTATCTGACTCTATGATTTCACCTTCTATTAATTCATCGTCAACTTGATTGATATTTAGCATACCTTGTCTTTTTTTTCGGTGTTTCATTTTGTCACTTTCCCTATATGCCACAATGTCTTCATTGGATATCTTCCTTTTACGCTTACCCTTTCGATGACTACTGCTCCCCATTCAGATCACAAATTCGAACACCTAAGGTTATATTTTCGAATTATTTTCGATTGGTGTGGCCCCAAAATGCGACTTTTTACAAATCACGTGAAAAAAGAGGTTAAAAAGTAATGTTGTCAGCTCTATAGGGACAGTCAAATATTGGAAATTGATGCCAGTAAAATCGGATATCCGATATGAAATCGGATATCCGATATAGGAAAAGGACTTTTAGGGGGAAGACTTGATAAGGTTTTCCTCATTTGCCACAATAATATTAATATTATGAAAATATTTGGAGGCAAACGACTTTAATTTATAACTAAGTTAATATTATATTAGTATTAGTATAAAGTATCAATAATATCAATATACCCATAGTATCAATATTATTATTATACCTATAACAGTATTAATATTATAAATATAGATATAATAGTGTAAATATATAGTGTTTATTTATATTAAGCTACAATATATAGTATTAATAATATATTATTATTATACCTATAATAGTATTATTATTATTACTATACATATAATAATATTAATATTTAGTGTTTATTTATATTATAATTATTATCCTAAAATAGTATAAATAGTATATCCTAAAATCTTATGTTATTATATAGATATATTAATAACATACATATTAATATAATAATATTTATAATATATATTATATTTAATAAAAATATTACGTTGTTATATATATATATATATATGATATTATATTATTATACATATTAATATAATAATATATAATACAAAGAGGGTCATCGTTTAATGGGTCAAAGAGACCTATGACCCCATTTAACCCATATGAACGATTTGACTATGTCCCTAGGGGTCCTAGGACCCCTAGAGACATATATCATTGTTTAATGGGTCAAAGAGGGTCATAGGTCACCCTATGACACCCTTTGACCCATATGAACGATTCGAATATGTCCCTAGGGGTCCTTGGACCCCTAGGGACATATGTCTTTGTTTAATGGGTCAAAGTTACCCATTTGAATATGTTCCTAGGGGTCTTAGGACCCCTAGGGACATATGTCATCATTTAATGGGTCAAAGGGGGTCATAGGTCACCCTATGACCCCCTTTGACCGATATGAACGATTTGAATATGTCCCTAGGGGTCCTAGGACCCATAGGGACATATGTCATCGTTTAATGGGTCAAAGGGGGTCATAGGTCACCCTATGAGCCCCTTTCACTCATATGAATGGTTCAAATATGTCCCTAGGGGTCCTAGGACCCCTAGGGACATATGTCATTGTTTAATGGATCAAAGAGGGTCATAGGTCACCCTATGACCCCCTTTGACCCATATTACACATTCAAATATGTCCATAGTGGTCCTAGGACCCCTAGAGACATATACCATCATTTAATGGATCAAAGAGGGTCATAGGTCACCCTATCACCCCCTTTGACCCATATGAATGATTCGAATATGTCCCTAGGGGTCCTAGGACCCCTAGAGACATATGTCATCGTTTAATGGGTCAAAGAGTGTCATAGGTTACCCTATGACCCCATTTAACCCATATTACCCATTTGAATATGTCCTTAGGAGTCCTAGGACCCCTAGGGACATATGTCATCATTTAATGGGTCAAAGGGGATCATAGGTCACCCTATGACCCCCTTTGACCCATATGAACGATTCGAATATGTCCCTAGGGGTCCTAGGACCCCTAAGGACATATGTCATCATTTAATGGGTCAAAGAGACCCTATGACCCCCTTTGACCCATATTACCCATTCGAATATGTCCCTAGGGGTCCTAGGACCCTTAGGGACATATGTCATCGTTTAATGGGTCAAAGGGGGTCATAGGTCACCCTATGACCCCCTTTGACCCATATGAACAATTTTACTATGTCCCTAGGGGTCCTAGGACCCCTAAGAACATATGTCATCATTTAATGGGTCCTGTTTGACCCATATGAATGATTCGACTATGTCCCTAGGGGTCCTAGGACCCCTAGGGACATATGTCATCGTTTAATGGGTCAAAGGGGGTCATAGGTCACCCTATGACCTCCTTTGACCCATATGAATGATTCGACTATGTCCCTAGGGGTCCTAGGACCCCTAGGGACATATATCATCATTTAATGGGTCAAAGAGGGTCATAGGTCACTCGATGACCCCCTTTGACCCATAATACCCATTCGAATATGTCCCTAGGGGTCCTAGGACCCCTAGAAACATATATCGTCGTTTAATGGGTCAAAGAGGGTCATAAGTCACCCTATCACCCGCTTTGACCCATATGAACGATTCAAATATGTCCCTAGGGGTCCTAGGACCCCTAGGGACATATGTCATCATTTAATTGGTCAAAGAGCATCATAGGTTAACCTATGACTCCATTTGACTCATATTACCCATTCAAATATGTCCCTAGGGGTCCTAGGACCCTTAGGGACATATGTCATCATTTAATGGGTCAACCTATGACGCCCTTTGACCCATATGAACGATTCAAATATGTCCCTAAGGGTCCTAGGACACCTAGGGACATATGTCATCGTTTAATGGGTCAAAGAGGGTCATAGGTCACCCTATGACCCCCTTTGACCCATATCACCCGTTCGAATATGTCCCTAGGGGTCCTAGGACCCTTAGGGACATATGTCATCGTTTAATGGGTCAAAGGGGGTCATAGGTCACACTGTGACCCCCTTTGACCCATATGAATGATTCGACTATGTCCCTAGGGGTCCTAGGACCCCTATGGACATATGTCATCATTTAATGGGTCAAAAGGGGTCATAGGTCACCCTATGACCCTCTTTGATGATGACTTATACCTTGGTGAGGAGATAGTTGTAAGAGTAGATAACTAACCATTGACAACATCCTTCTAATGATTTTATACCTACCTAGTTGTAAACCTACAACCTAAGGATGAATTCATAAGTAATTTATGACCAGGGGATGTGAAATATGGATTATGGATAAGAGCACCAATATTCAATGCATTCGCTTTTGAGAATTAAAATATGTGTAACCAATAAAGTAATACAACACACACACACACACACACACACACACACACATGTATGTATGTATTTATGTATGTATGTATGTATGTATGCATGCATGCATGTATGTATGCATACAGGATTATATCGAATTTGGTGAAATTGATAGCACAAATTCAACTTGTGTATTGTGGTGAATATGACCTAAGCAAGATTGTGGGTAGATGCATCAATACATGTATTATAGTGATTTGAGGATAAGGGACTTGGTAATATAACTACAACTCAGAGTACAATTCTACTATTAATAATGTCACCACATGTTTACATTCTTTGAAATGAGACTATTGTAGCAACAACATGATGGAAGGAAACTCATTTTGGCTATCCTCGTATTTGCACTATCAAGTGGATTCTATTCTAAACACACACCTTAGTATTGTAAACCCTAACCTTTGGGTGATGTCAATGAAGATAGCTATGCTTCTAGTACATGGTATCGATCACAATTTTAGTAATAGTCTTTAGAGAACCATCTTATTTCAATGCAAGGTCCATGCAATGTATTTAGAAGACCTAAGATTCTTCCTTTCCCTTAGTGACCCTAGTATAACTGCATTATGTCAATAATGTAAATATCATAACCAATTGGATTTATTTCCTTATTTGTTTGATATCAAATTTTGTATTTTAATATTCTTTCATTCTTGCCAACAATGTGATGATTCCAGGATACTTAGCTAGATATTTTGTTGATGGCTCTATTGGACATGCCTTTATTTCTTGATTAAAAGTTTATTATTGTGGCTACTCTTGATTTCTTTTGTTTCATACTTTTGTATTAAATATTTAGTCCTTGGTTTTGTATTTAAATTTGGAGGCACCTTCTTGTGAATTGTGTTGACAAGTGACATATGATAGGCCTACCAAAGGGAATCCTAACAATCAAGTGGAGATATAGAATTAGGGTATGAGGTTCTTAGTAAAGTTATTCATGCCCCACCCTCTCCCAAAAATTTAGTAACTTGACTAGGGAATATCTGTGGACTATTGTGAGTAATGGATTGCACCTAAACATAAAACTAGTTAAGGTTACAAGTTAACCTAATGGACTTTTTAGATGCAAAAGGTGCATGTGTAGTGATGGACTTGTTTAGTGTCCTATAAAGGAAGCAATACACAATGGAAAACCCTAGACTAAAAGTTATTAACCTTTGATAAATATCCAAGTTGCATTTTAAGGAAAGCCTATTTGAAGGAGTCTCATACAACTACTACCCCGATGAGTGAGTATATGGAAATTCAAAATAGCCTTATGGTATTATTATTACTATTATGGGAGACTCTATAAGTATATTCATACTGATTTAGAGTGTTATATTTGTGATCTGTATGTTTTAAGAAGTGTTCAACCCTGGGAAGCATACCCATGTTGGAGTATGGGTTGAACTTTCTTTTAGTAAGGTAATTAGATAATTATGATATATCATCTTTTAGTATATATGAGAATTATTAATCATTCTTCTTGTATAAAAGTAAATTTTGGTATAAGTCTAGACAAGGTATCACATGGGATGAACATCTTAGTTTGTGTCATTTTCATGATGAAGTCAAAGGCAAGTTGGGGAGGACGTAAGACCCCCTCCTTGTATGTATGTATTTAAATATAAATTTCTTTATTAAATCCTTTACAAGATATTTATATGCATACATGAACATGACAAGGAAATGGTAGGAGAAATGATGTTATTCTTGTGAGAAACCATGTAGAGAACATTATGATAAATGTTGGCTATGTTATGTATAATGATTTAATGATTCTTGGGATCATCTAATTTAACACTTACCCTCTTATGAATCATTAGAAATTTGGAGATAAATATTATCAACTCAATAGAAGTGCCCATAAGTAGATCAATTTTGAATATTACAATTGCATTGCAATGTGTTAAGGTTGTTAGGGTATCATGTACAAGAGATTATACTTTTGTGTTGGGATGAGTTATTTGGCTACTAAAAATTATGGCTTAAATCATAAACATTGTGTGTGTTTTCTAGCATACATCTGCATAACTAGGAGATAAAAAGTTATGGACTTAGATGATTATGATGATATATATGAATTAAGGTTTTATGGTTTAGGTTGTCTAAAGGAAAGTGATATTAGAAACATGTTCATGTTTTGATACCCTATGATTCAATACTTGCTACATTGTTTGACTGTTTAAACATTGATTTATACTAATAATGCTATGTGGTATTTTACCTTACAATGATGCTATTTATGGTACCTAGATAAAAATATTGTATGTATTTAGATAGTTTAGTTAGATAATATTAGATTGATTGAAATTAGATTTAGAATTATTGATGAATTTATGATTTAAAAAGTTGAATACTGAAACCGATGGACTACCTCATGCTGTTGAATTCCATAAGTATTTTATATGCATGTTGTTATAAGTAATAATTTTATTGAAATGAAATTATAGATGTTAAATGGTTAATTCAATTATGCAAGTCAATTATGTTTATCAGGTGCAAAAATGGAAAATTTATGAAAATGAGAATGTAGAATGTTCAATAAATTGACTATGCAATTTGATTTATATATACACACACACACATGATTTTATCAAGATATTGATATTCAAATTGATAGTGTAGGAAAGTTACCATGGAAATTATCAAAGAATCGGTAACCAACCAAATGTGCAAAATGTAAAGCCAAGTTTGATTCAAATGAAGAGATTCAAACCTCATTCTTAAGTGATTTGATTCATTATCATAATTTGTGTGTATGTATTAGGTAATTTCTTATGTAATTAGTGGCATGTCAGATATTGTGTATGTGATTTTATAGTGTCAATTGACACTTGTCATGTGTATACACGTAAATGACATACCCACTAAGTTTGTCAATGTAACCCTAAACCTAATTGACTTATTAGGAACCTAATTAAACCCCTTTGATTATTCTTGTAAAATTAGGTTATTTGAATTCAACTATTGCTACTTACTTCTAAAGGCCAAAACATAGTCTTAGGGGCCAATTTTAGCAAAATCCAAGTACCTTAAGTGTTAGGGGTATGGGTTAGGAATGTTTCTAACACTATTAGAACCCCCTAGTGGTATTGGTGACCCCTTTAATATTCCATTTACCAGTGTTTTGAAAATTGAGTGGACTCTTGACCTTTACCCAAACCCAAACTACTTTCCAATCTTACATTTATGGTAGGGGACATGGGAAAGCCAAAAACCTCAAGGGTCAATTTTGAATTTAAAGTTAGTGGGTGGGTAGAATTTGGAGGCCTTTTTAGAGGCCCATTGAGGAGTTGGAGGGTGTTCCCACTCTCTACTTTTAGAGAAATTACGGTTTTGAATTGAAGGAAGAAAAAAAAAGGATTTGGCTCTTCTCAAACATCATTATACCATAACACTTGTGAAGGTTGGTCTTCACCATTGCCATGAATTTATTTTTTCTTGTTTCAAATAGATTACTATGTTATCATCATCTTGCATATGTGATAAATGTACCTGTATTGTTGTGATGTAAGGGAATTAGATTTTGGATTTTGATTTCATGCTTATTGTGTTCATCTTTCGATTTGAATGAGGGAGTTTTGTGAAGGGTGTAATTACATAGAAGTCACCCTTGGATAGGGAATAAGTGGCCAAGTATGAGAGAAGGGGTTATTTGGAATCCATGGAAGTGTGGAGTCTCTTCTCATGGAGAGAAGAGGGAAGAAATGCAAGGTGTATGAGCCCTTGCACGCTAATGTTATTAATCTAGCTTTGGGAGAGATAAGGAGGATAAAGTATGGGAAGTTTATGTAAATTATAGCCTTAGAAAGGCATGGTTATTGTATGTTTCACCCCTTTATTATAGGTTCAAGGTGAATCCCATTGTGCAAGCCTTGGATGGGTGTTTTTTTTTTCTATATGTTGTGTGATTTGAATTGGTTGTCACCCATTGCTTACAGATTTTCCTAGCTTGGTGGGTGATATTTTTGAGATGTAGGTTGGGAGGTAAGATCTCCGTGGTTAGTTTTATGTGTGTCTACAAATTTTCAATAGGTTCTTATGATGGTCAAACTTGAATTTGGAGACTTGATGGTGTACTTGTGTCACTAGTCTTGGAGACTTCTCCATTGTGATAACTTCTTATTGCATCTTGCATTCTTGTAATGAAGATCAAATTGTATTTGAACATAAACCTATGAAATAGATCCAATGTTGTAGAGGCCATTGTTGATATAAATTAATAAAGTTTATTCTATGAAAATATGTTATGTGATAATATTTCAATTGAAATCAATTCATTCTTATTATTTGATGCATTTCTTATATGCCATTTTAGAGTTGATTATTCTATAAATTTCTCATTAAAACCTCATAATCTAAATCATTAATGAATATTTACTTGATTTTGGTACAATTATATTAATACTTTGGGAAATTTAAATGTAATATGGATAAGTTACTTAAGATCATATCTAAATCTCAATATTCAAAATTATGCATTTCCCCTATAGTTGCACCTAAATTCAACATATTAGGCCAAATGGTAAATCAACATTTTGAAATCCTATTAGAACTACATGTATAGTGATTTTTAATTCTTCTCTAAACATTAAAATTATACCTAAGAATGTTACTATGGAAAAAAGGAAAGATTAGGAAAAAAAACCAAGTGTGCATTTTCAACTTTTCACCGAAAATGCATTTAAAAATTAAACAATGTCCACACTCAAGATGCTGGAAATTAGATGGGAGGAAATTAAGTCCCTCCCATATCAATTTCCAATTTACACAGTTAATTTTATATAGGGTATAATACCCACTTGCATATATATCTCTTTTAACTCAATACTCTAAAATAAATGTCTTTAAGGCATCAAAGACAAATATGACTTTAATAAATAAAGAGAGGAGGGATAAGTTGGACCCAGACCACCCATCAACCTCAACAGCTTCAAAAAACCACGTTGACTTATGTTTGGATGAGAAAAAATAAACAAAAAAAGAAAGAATACAAAACAAGTAAAATTTACGTCTAAACCTTACCTTCCATCCACCCTTATTAACTCCTCCTTCCCTTGGAAGTTGGCATTCAGTTTTGGGGACATAGTATACTACCATGTACAAGGACATGTCAATCCCTTGGGCAGTGCCCATAGCATAGGGAAGCACCCACATGTGTTGGGGATTGGGAATAGGGTAGGGTAGATATGTATGGTAGGCATAGGGTGTTAGGTGATCATTTGTAGTTAAGTATGGTTAATTAGTAGGTAATAAAGGATGAATTATTAATTAATAATATGGATTATGAATTTTTAATGATTCTAGCATTTTTAAATTAGGATTAGATTAGGAGTAATAAAGGTAAATTGTTTAAATGTTAGTAGGAAAGAAAGCTTAGGAGATAGTTAGGCTAGTACTAATATTTATAGATATTATTTGATAGTTAAATGTTGTGAATAGAATATGGAATATTTAATTTTGTTTTAGATTAGAATTTTCTTTTATGTTGTATTAAAATTAAAATTATTAAAGTTGGCAATTATTGATGGGTTAGAGTTGAGTGGTGTTAAAGAATGTAAATGAAATAGTGTTATGTGTTTGAATAGTGTTAGAATGTATTGTGAAATTATATTAGTTTATTAAGGAAAATATTTTGTAATATTTTTTAATAATTTTATGTAATTAATTATGGGTTTAATTAATCTCAAATTGTTAAGGTTATAGGTTTGAAGGGTTATTGAAGGAGTCTTATATAGATAACCTGATAGCGGTATAGGATTATGTTTTAAAGATAAAATTTATGTCATAAATAACTTAATTATGAATATTTAATGTTTTAATTAGTTTTAATAGGTTATGATAATAATCGAGATTAATTATTAAGGTGATAGGTCAACTTTTTTTTTAATGCAAAACTAGTTGACCTAGGGGATTGAACTGGCATATGGAAATTTAAATATAAGGTGTCATATCAACCTAATGGAACTTATGTTATAATTGATCATATTCAATTTTTTAAAATTCTATTTAACTAAGCAGGGTTGGGTTACCTGTTAATTGGGATTAAAACCTGAATATCAGAAATGAAAAACTTGTGAATCAAACCTAACCTAAACTAAACCTATCTAACTCAAATTCAAATTAGAGACTTAAAAAACCCTTAATAATTATCAAAAACGATGTCATACTTTAATTATGATTTGATCAACCAACCTTAATCAACCCAAACTGAGTGTTCCTATAGCACTTAATTCATAGGTTTTGAACCAATGCAATTTGTTGGTTTCAGACCTTGCATTCTTTTGAAATATTATCAAAATCCAAATGTCACCTAAACCTTGTAACACAAAGCTAAATTTATCATGTCTTCATCCTTCCACAACATATTCAATGTTAGTATGTGTCAACATAGTTGTTATTACATTTAGAGAAAAAAAATTGTTGTTGTATTTTTGCCCCCATTTTAGGCCATGACAATCTTCCTGGGTGTTTGGTCACACTTACATTGGATTTGAGATTTGCTGGAGATTATGATAACTAGTTTTTTTTAATTTATTTCATGTGGGGGATGGCATGGTTATTCATTTATCTCTTTCCTTTGTTGGTTGTGGAGAACTTGGGAGAGCATTGAAGACTTGTTATGAGAGTTTTTCTTGCAAGTTAATGGTTTATATATTATGGATATACTCCTTGATAGTACATGGATTCATGTAATAACCCCAATAGGTTATAACTTCTTCAAACACCAAAATCTTTTATACTTTAGTTGTTTGACATTTCATCAAACTCTTTGTAAGCAAGCTTTGATACCAATGTAATATCCCTTGCCCAAACTAGCTGAATTTAGCTTAAGGAATATTGTCAAACACTTGTATGCTACTGAACTCCAAGCTAAGAAATTTAGAATAATATTACAATGCCTCTTACAATGAACTAATATGAAAGTTCTTTTGGTATTTTCAATGAATATACATGGAAACGAGATATGAAATGCATACCTATAGAAAACTGACATTTTGAAAAACAATTGACATTCAATAATGACTACAGTAATGGCAAAATCTGATTTTGAATTATCACAACAAAATCATATGCTTATAAATTAAAATGATAACTACTAATAGTTGCAAGAGGAATCTAATAATAGTGATGCCCATGAATGGAAATAAATCAAACATAAATACTGTAGCACGACATGGTGCATGCATACTATAGCAACCAAAATCTATTATCCAATTCAAGAACAAATAGAACTCTAGAATGAAGCTCTCTCGAATACCAAATTTAGTGGATAGTTCACCACCTTAAATGGTTGCAACACTGAAGAGTTGACATTCTCCAATGGTTGATTGAAATTAGAAACCTTAGTTTCTTCTCGTAAGTTCTTATCAAATGCAATTCACAATAATTGGATGATAAACAACAAAGCTCTCACCTCTATTTATTCATTTCCTTCAACCATCTAGAAGGAAATAAAATATTATTTAATAGAATTCTCTAGAAGCTTCCCCCTTTCCAATAATTAATGTACTTTCTAGAAACTTCTCCCTTGCAATATAATAATTAATTGTGCTTCTAGAAAATTAAATTACTAGAAGCTTCCACCTTCCAATAGTTAATGTACTCTCTAGAAGCTTTTCTTTTGCAATACAATAATTAATTGTGCTTCTAGAAAATTAAATTACTAGAAGCTTCCCCCTTCCAATAATTAATGCACTATCTAGAAAATTAAATTAATTACATATAAATTCACCTTTTTTATTCTAATTTATTTAATGACTTTATAAGAAATTAAGTTGATCAATTTCTCCTTATTTCTCCACTTAGCCATCAAAGAATGTAAAGGCTAAGAACTCCACTGAGATGCTAAAAAGATGGGGACATTACAATTCACATCTATGAGATGTTGTGAGTAGATTAGTTATAGATTTGACATTATCTTTTACAGTGGGAGCTTCTTGGTATATATGTGGCAAGTATTTCTCTTGAGGCTTGTGATTGCATGTTACAAATTGGATATGTTGATGATGTGATACTCACTTGGTATATCTTTGGAAGTATGGATAGTTGGATGGGTTAGCACTTATTGTGGGTTCTATTTTGGCTATGGAGTTTTGACAACTACAAATACATGTGATTACCTTTGGATCAGGTGTTTGTGCTTGAAATTTTAGTTGTTACAAGATTTAATGATTCTGATGTGACAGGTTGGGTGGCTTCTATGTATGTCCAATGGTAGTGGCATAATAGGAGGTGAGATTATTCATGTTTGAGATGCTCAATAATTTAATTTTGTTGCAGGTACCAGGATGGATCACATGGTGTACTTTGATCCATGATGGCAGATGTGCTAGGAGGGATTGTTTCCTTGTTTATTTATGTGGCTAAGTATTGACCCTATAAAATATATACAAGAGGGAGATTATTGAGATTTTGTGTGTTTCACATGTTGCTCAATATTGTATATTGTATTATTTTATTTTATTATGTAATATTGTAGCTAGGACCACCTAGATGGACACACAACATGTAAAGATTATCATGGGATATACTTGATGAGTTCTATTGTAACATTGTGATAATATTTATGCAATTATTTAATATTGTGAAAAAATAATTAAATTTCCAATATTAAATGTGGGGTCAATGGGTTAGGAGTACATGGTTTATATAATACCACTTGGTGGTTTTGTGGGACTTGCTACTATATAAGTAGCCATAAGGGTAGTTGTTGAGATAAGAGAAGGGCAAAAGGAAAAAAAGAATGTCAAGAAAGACAAGGCTTGACAGGTTAGCCAAGGGAACATTTGTGGAGGTTGGAAGCATGGCATGGGATGTATAGATTTATGCATGTTCGCATGGATTTTTGGTTGTTTCTATGACTTTGGAGGCTTGAATGGTTGTATTGCAATAGTGTTTTTGCTAAATAATACATAGTGATGGATGCTTTTTGGAGGTTGGATTTTTTCTCAATGAGGGTTTTCCATGGTATATCTTGTTTTATATTTTTTTGGGTGTGTTGTTTATTTTATCACATGTTGATTGAAATTACATAATTATTTTAGATCTATTCTGGGTTATGTGGAAACACTTATATTTTTTGGTGCAAATTTCCTTAAAAAAACCCAGATAACAACACAATACTACAACCATCCTTGCACTAGGCCATTACATCCAAGCAGTTGAGAAGCACAATCTAACCCTAATCGTTAGAGTCCCACCCAAGAAAAACCACAAAATTAAGAAAAAATATCCATGTTCTTTGAGTAGCTATAAAAACCACACTTAAACCTAACATTAATCTAACAAACTTACTAACCATATTCTAAGTCTTCCTACCCCAACAATAGTGGGAATTAACAAACTTAATAATGTTATAGATAAAACTTCTTCAAAATCAAGAGTTTCATAGTCTTAAAACATAAGAGAACAACATAGAACATATTGAGAACTAAAAAATACCAAAACCAAGGATGGGAAATATTAATCCTGATTGATGTTCTCCTAGTCTTCATTCAGGTACTTGATTTGTTCCAACTGATTCTCAATTGCCTTGGCACTCTTTATCCCCTCACAATTTTCCTCCTTAGCTTGGCTTGCCTTTTTGAGATTTTCTTTTCCCACTTATGAGCCCAAAAACAACCTTTCTCATCATTTCTTTTTGAATTTTACAAATGGAAGATACAACTAGTCCCAAATCAAGATCAATGACCACAAATTTTGACTTTTTATTTAGGTTATCAATCTTCTCATTAATTTTTGTAAGTTTATCAAAGAAATCCTTCTTAAACATTTTGTCCTCCTCTAAACATTGGGAAGGGAAATCTCCATTTCTCTAGCTTTAGTTTTTTTAATAACTTTAATGCCCTCATCACTTCTAGTAATCTCTAAATCCATCACCATTCTCTTTTCATTAGGAAGTTGGGTTCGTCATCTATTTCTTCTACATCTACATCAAAATCAACTTCATCTAAGAGATAATAACAAGATTACTTTGACATTTCTTCCACTTCTATGTCTTTAGCCTTGTCCTCCATATGGGAGTTGTGACATTCCTCCTTACTCTCTTCCTTTTAATTATTTCCTTTATTATATTTTAGCCTTATAGATCTCCTCTTACCCAAGCTAAAATTCACCTTTTTCCTTTTAGAATCTAAAGCTCTTTCCTCCTCCTCATATTCTGTGCTCACCTCCCCATCATGCTTATCAATTTCTATAATATCATCCAGAACTTTTCTCTTTTTAGGGGTATTCATAGAGCTAGATTTGGCTGAGACATTAGTCTATTTCTTGGGGGCCTCAATTAAAAGGGATTGTTCCAAAGATATGTTGTTTTTCTTTAAAGACTTATAGGAATGGGGGTTATTCAAGATTTGAGGGGAATCAATTTTTGTTTTCTCAATAGAAAACTCTTCAATAACCAAAGAGGACTTAGGAGCTTTGGGGGTCCTGGGGGTTTCAATGGGTGGGAGACATCTACTAAACCCCGAGTGATGAGAGCAAACATGGTGATACAGGACAAAGATTAGCCCTTGGTGAATAGGAGGGTTTCCCCTAGTACAATGTAGCTAACCAGAGAAGAGAATAAGAAAGAAGGGGATGTGTCAACCTTTTCCCCATGCCTTAACATGTTAAGAAGTGAAAAAAAGATTAAAATATTTTATTAACTAGTAATAGATGACACCAAAAGGACTGGGGAGAGAAAGTCTATCATACCCATTACTAGAATTAACTGTAACCGGTTTGTCCATCTCTTCAAAGAACTTATTCTTGGATTTATTGTGGTCCATCATACTTTCCTTTCAATGTATCAACAAGAGACTTGTGAAGGGTACATTCCTTTCTCCTAGAATCTTTGGCTCTCTTTTCTGCTACTATATGGAATAATTTCCTCCAACTTTCAACCATAGTTTCCTATCTTTTGATATGTAATGCCCCGCTCGGGAACCCAAGAGAAATAAACCTAATATGCTACAATGTTTAGTGAACTATTTTTTTTTTTAAAAATGTAAACAACATCAAGATAACATTAATGCGGAAGTAATATGAACATACACATCAAATACACATTAGCAATCATAGATATAGTTTCAATTCCTCAAGGGTTCTTTTACGTTGAGTCACATTTAATAATTTTAAATTAATTAGTTTAAGTTTCAAGTACATTGTCTCATGATCATAATAAATAATAGATACATAATCGCATAAGCAAAGCATAAGTATAACTAATACAATGAAAGTACAACCACTAAATAACATCCGCTGCACATGTCGCAAGGTATGTGAAAATAGATACAATAAATTAGAATACATGATAACGTATATACATCATCTAAAAAGAAGTCTCTGAGATAAGATATAGGAATGATAAAGGTACATCTTCTGCAACAAACATCCAATAGATGGCAATGTGAGGGGAACCCAAATGGTAAGAAGACATTACCTCCCAACCACATGGTTACCTAGTCAGGTTTCCACTCCCACCATGCAAGGAAGATAATGAACGATTCCCATATGGCTAATCAAACACAAAACATTCCTAGGCAAGGAATCCATAATAGCCAAAACTACCTCAAAGGTAACACACGCTACTCAAGAAGATAAGATAATCCAAAAAGAAAGAACACTCAATCCAATACCAACACCACATAACCAAACATCATACATGAACCAAGTATAAATAAAATACCAAGATCATAAGATAAAGTCAATGAAAGATATCCTCCTCAAGTCAATAACCACATGTCAAAAGTACATCATCCATGAATCATCAATCCTTATCAATGAAGGTAAATATCCATAATAAACACGTCCAACAATAAGTACACCACCAGAGACATACAAAATCTATAGAGGACACTCAGGCTACATACTAGGGAGTGTCATCCCATGGTTGCTTGAGTTACCCTGGACTGGTCTCTCAATAGACCTTAGACACTCAAGCGTTGAGTTACCCTGGACTGGTTACTCTAAACCCTAGATCCTACACATGACACATGTGGAAACCAGAAAGCCCTCTCAAGAAGATGAGGAAATCATCCCATTCCCATCCTTAATCTATACAAGCACTCAAGGCATAGGCAAGTCAAATATCTCTAACTTATCTTTTTAGTGTGTTTACCCCCAAGAATTTTAATTACTAGATTATCACTTATTACATACCTTACAATAGGTTACCCTGGCACTAACCACTTTGGGTCTTGGACCCCTCCTGCAACCCACTCCCAAAGACATGTACCTAGACAACCTCTCCTAAGCACATAAATACACGGTTGTGTCCCATACCACAACACCCATAATGATCGAGTTCGATTCCTTAACAGGCAACCTGAAAATAACATGGTTCTCCCATCCAAGTACACATAAATGCTCCATAAAGTAAACCTCATAAATATAATTTCCAATCTGAATCACAAGACATATCATGACATCCAACCAAAAAATAGTATCAAAGAAATCTCACAAAGCCTCTGGTGTGCATCCTAGACTGGTCAAAATCTAATCAACCCCCAAAAATAAACATCACACAAAAGACAAGATATACTAATAGTATGACTTGTTTGTAAATGAACACAATTAAGTTATTCAGTAAAAATTTTAGTTTCCATTTTCAGCCGAGTGGCAAATTCTCTGTTAATACTATAAGTTAACCTATGCATTTGTTTGATCCAAATATATATAAAGTTTTCCCTCATGATAAAAGTCAATTTTTCTAACATAACAGTCTGAGTGTACCCATTTATTTCTTTAAGTTATAAAAGTAATACTTTACTAATTTTAATCGATTCATTACAATTTTATCAATATTAATTAATAGCAATAGATAAGTTTACATATTCATTAAATAACTCTCGTTATTAATAATTTTTAGTTAAGTCAATTATTAATTTTATTAAACCATATTTTTTTTTTTGAAATAAAGGGGGTAAAAACTTTATTGAAGATAAGAAAGCACTAATGCAAAGAGAACCAAGACCTAGGTCCCGAGTCAATACAAAAGAATAGACCCAAACTGGGGTACGACAACCAAAAAAATCATCTATCACCAATCTCCACCCTATCCTCATTAAGGATGCTACGTAAAGTTGAACAGAGCTCTCAAGGAATCAACTCCCATTCCTCAATTCTCCATCCATCAGCATGCTCGGAAGCCCATTTCGCCAAGCAATCAGCCCCCCTATTCCACTCCCTTGGAATATGTGTAAAAATCACCATGTCCATTAGAGAACTAATATGCAAAATTTGTTGCACAATCTCAGCCAACTGCCAGTTAACATTAGTCACTTTCTGTTCATTAAGCAAGTTGATCAAAACCTAGGAGTCTGACTCACAAACTACTTTTCTCCATCCTAAAGCAAGAGCTTTTTCAAGAGCAACAAGGATAGCCAATCCCATTACTAGGTTAATATCTGAATCCCATCATAGATTGAAAACATAAACCTCACTAATCCCATAGCATCTCTACCAATCCCACCAACCCCAGCTAGACCCAGAATACACCTTGAAGAACCATCAGTATTGATCTTCAAGATCCCCTAGGGGGCCAATTGTCATCTACCAACTCTGTCAATAATTTGCTTCTCACAATGCCTATGCTTAGCCCTGGTTAAGACCATAGAAGAACTCAAAGTCCCCAATCTCTCAACCAACTCTATATCCTGTTTCCCCAAAGGAAAGTCCACTACACACTTAGCCTCCACTGTCTCCTGAATCATGCCCAATAATCTCTGCCAAACTTGTTGTATTAGCCTCTGCTCTCCTCAAAAAATCCTCCTATTGCGCTCCATCCAAATCTTCCATAATAAGAAGATAGGCCCCACAAACCATACCTCCTATAGAAAGGGAGCCATAGAAGGGGGTTGTCCCATCCTCTGCCAAAACTCCAACAAGGGGAAGCATGGACACAAGGCACTGCCCAGACTCTCCACCAGAAATGCCAAAGTTGCAGAGCAAAGGCGCAGTGAAAAAACAAATGAGAAGAATCCTCCTCCTTAGCCCCACACATGACACAAATAGAAGGGCCATGGAACCCTCTCTTCCTAATATTATCCCAAGTCAAACACTTATTCCAAGCTAGCATCTAGATAAAATAATTGCATTTTGGCCAAGACAACTTGTTCTAGTCCATCTTCCACCACTGAACTTCAGACATATCCATCTTATGAGATACCAATCTGCTATATTCAAAAGCAACTATGTATATCCCCTTGGAATTGGGGGACCAAGCAAGAACATCAACCTCCCGGAGAGAACAACGTTTTCTACTAGAGATGATATTATGCAGCATTACACATTCCTCCTGCAAATCAGCAACTGGCCATTCATTTGGGGACTTCCATTTAGCCATTTCCACCTGCCCACAAGGGAAAAAAGACTTAAAATCACTTACCCGAGACCACCCAGCATCCAGAAACCACTGACAAAGAAGTAATAGGTTGGGAAACTGAGAGATGATTGGGGGATAGCCATCCCAGGAGTCGGACCAGAATTGGGCCTCCTCCCCATTGTTGCAAATCCAGAATAATCCATCCTTAATAAGCTTGGCTCCCTTCTTTAAAGTATCCCAGATCACAGAACCCTTCCCTCCAAGTGGGTACCTGGAAATATCAAGAGAAGGAATCCCTGAAAAATATTTCTGAGAAAGAACCATTGCTCAGCTCTTATCCTGCTCATTACACCACCGCCAATAAAGTTTAGCAGCCAGTGCCTCCCCTACCAAATCTGACTGCCTCAAACCAAGTCCCTCGTAGTGTTTCAGACTACACACCACATCCCATCTAACCAAACTCCATTTGGGGGCCTCCAAGCAACCTTCCCATAAGAATTGAAACATCACAGAATCTAGGTCCTTAAGAAAACCCATAGGAGCAACCTGAAGCATGCATCTGTAAATGGGTAAAGCCTGCACAATTGACTTAATCAACTAGACGCAGCCAACAAAGGATAACCAGCGATGGGTCCAATGATTAACTTTAACCCAAAATTTGTCCAAAATAATCTACCAAGACTCTTTGGGAAGCCTACTCACCGAGATGGGGATGCCAAGATACTTCAAAGGAAGATTCCCAATTTGAAATCTCATAGTGTGGGCAATCCTCTGTTGAATAGCACCTGGAGTATTGAAGAAGTAGATGGAAGATTTTCCTTCATTAATCTGCTGAACCGAGGCAGCCAGGTATACATCCAAGACCCTACGAAGATTAGATGCCTCCCTCATTGTGGCCAACCCCATCAAAGCAGTATCATCCACAAATTGCAAGTGAGTTTGTGGGGGTAAAGCTCCTCCCCACCTCTAGCCTTGAATAAAACCAGACTCCACATTCTGCTTAATCCATCTCCCTAGACTATCTGCCAATAGAATAAATAGGTAGGGGGAAAGTGGGTCTCCCTGACGAAGGCCCCTTGAGGCCCCAAAAAGCTCAGAATGGCTCCCATTAAGAAGCACCGAGAAAGAGACTGAAGTAACACAACTCCAAACCCATTGAATCCACTCTTCCGCAAAACCAAAAGCACTAAGAACTTGCTGCAGGAAGGACCATCTTACTCTGTCATATGCCTTCGCCATATCCAATTTAATGAGCATTTCTTTTTCTTTTGAATTGTCCATAGAATGGATAGCCTCAGTTGCAGTAACAATCCCATCCAGAATTTGTCTGCCAGCAACAAAACCACTTTGCTCCTTGGAGATTAAATCAGCCAGCCCCTTCTTTAACCTATCTGCAATAAGTTTGGAGATAATCTTGTATATAACATTGCATAAAGAGATAGGCCAGAATTGACTCAACCTATCAACCCTCTCCATCTTGGGAATAATAGCAAGAAAAGTAGCATTTAGAGCCCTTAACATCTGCTTATTGTGTTGAGACTCATGAACCACGGCCAAAAGATCAAATTTGATGATATCCCAGAACTCTTGAAAGAACTCTACAGGGAAGCCATCCGGACCTGGTGCCTTCCCTCTCTTCTTGTTAAAAACAATCCCTTCGAGCTCCTCAAGTGAGATATCCCTCATGAGCTGCTGATTCATATCTTTGGTCACAAGAGAGGGGATGCATGAAAGAACTTGTGCTTCTGTAGGAGACCCCCCTTGTGAGTCCTCTCTAAAGAGGGATTCAAAATACTGAACTGCCTCCTTAAACATTTCAGGAGAGGAAGAAAGAAGCTCTCCTCTATCATTCACCAATCCCAAGATAGAGTTACCATGTCTCCTGGCTTTCACAGAGTTGAAAAAGAAAGCGGTATTTTTGTCCCCTTCCTGGAGCCACTCAATACACACCTTCTGTTTCCAATACACTTCTTCACGCAGTTCCCATTCTTCAAGAAAATTCAAAGCTTGAGCCTTGTCCTGAGGCAATTCATCAGTTACCCCTTCCTCTCTAATCCTTCTAGTGATACCATCCAAAACGGCCTGAGCCCCTGCCTTTTCATGAAATAGATTCCCATAGTGCAAACGATTCCATCACTTGAGCTCAAGTTTAACATGTTGAAGCAGCTTGGAAAAAATGTACATTGAAGTACCGTAAGTTGGTCTTCCTTTCTTCCACCAATCAGAGACCCGATCATGCAAAGATGAGTCTCGAAGCCACATAAGTTGGAACCTAAAGGAAGGCTTCCGCAGTGCCCTATTTGGGTCTAAAATAAGTTTGATAGGCCAATGGTTGGATCCCCTCCAATCTAAAATCTCAGAGGAAGATGACCACATCCCACCAATCCAGTAACAAGAAACCAGGAACCGATCTAACCTTTCTACAATACACAACTTGCCACTCCGACAATTGTTCTAGGTGAACTGCCCATTGTTTGGTTTAATATCCACCAGGTTCAAGGATTTGATATTGTTTTGAAGCAACAGTGCGGAAGGCTCTAGTCTACCAATACCACCTCGCTTTTCAGCCAACTCATAGATAGCATTGAAGTCTCTAGCCAAAATCCAAGGATGAAAGGGCAGCATACTACGGATCAGCCTGAGGTGGGACCACAAAACCTGTTTACCCTGGAGATCAATAGGTGCATAAATATTGGAGAATAATATGACCTCTCCAGTCTCAAAGCAAGAAGCAATCATAGATAGAGAGGACTTGGAGGAAATCCACCAAAGCCATCGGATTTTTCTAGGATTCCATAAGCAAGCCAAACCCCCAAAAGCACCATGGGCTCCAATGCTTTGGCATTCCCCACTCCTCCACAGCCTAGACTTCAGACCTTGCATACTCTCCATAGATAACTTAGTTTCCTGTAGGAACAGAACATCAGGACCTTGTCTTCTAACTAACTCCAGAACAACTTTTTATCTAGGGCCGCTATTCAAGCCCCTCACATTCCATGACAAAACAATCATTTCAAGGGGCATGAAAAAATAGAATCCAAGGGCTTAACTGCCCCTAACTCCACCAAATTTTCACTAGCTAATTTAATCTTTTCCACATCCTTTTTTCTACCAAGTTTTCCAAATTTTTCTACCCCACCCTTCTTAATATCTTTCTGTAAAATACCAAGCCTGGGAGGAGGCTTATTCTTTACCGTTGAACTTGAACCACTGAGATGTCCAAGAGCCGGAGAATCCATACCTACAGTTGAAGCAACGACCAAGGGTTCCTGCACCTCAGAGGCCCCCATCTACTGGCCAGCATCCAATTGCCGACATTCCTCCCATAAGGGTTCCATAGTAGACTCAATAATAGGAACATCTTGAGCTAAATCCTCAAGCCCATGTTCCAGGTTGATCATACCCAGGTTGACCTCCTATTGGCTAAGCACATCCAAAACCTCAAACCTATTAAAGGTGTCATCCTGCCTTTCTTTAAAAGGCCTTTTAAGACCCCTGTTCCTACTCTGAGCCCTGACCAGAACAAAACCATCAGAGGTCCCTACTTCAGTAGTGGCAATGTGTTTCCCTTTATCTACCTCAGGAGGCTTAATCTCATGCTGTGACGGAAGGGGTTCTCGAGGTTGATTCCTTGGGCATCTTCGTTATAAATGACCATATTCTCGACAAAGGCGACAATGAAACAGAAGAGTTTCATAGTCCAATTGTTGCACCCAAGAATAAGAATTCGCACACATCTCTATTGCATCTGGTAAGGGTCTACTAAGATCAATTTCAACACAAATACAAGCAAAAGTCATTACCTTTTTACCCAGGGTCTGCAATGAAGTCCCTACAGGTTTTTTGAGCATAGAAGCCAAAAGATGAAGCACATCCTCTCGACAACATTCAATTGGGAACCTTAGTAAGAGAACCCAAACTGGGACCCGATTAGGTAGCTCCTCTGCAGGGTTGAAGCCTGCATGCCACGGCTTAATAAATAGCCCGACCTTATTGTGGAAATAAGGGCCTCCCTCAAACACCCTGTTACGATCTACAATGCAGTTGAAAGTGACCATAAAGTAATTGTTAGCCAACAACATTATCTCCATTTCCCCTTTCAGCTCCCAGGTCCTCTGAGCCCAAACCTCCAAAAATTGCAAGGAAACCCTCATTCCAAGAAACTTGTAGTATAGGGAATGGTGCGAATAATATTCAACATCATCAGCTATCATTTCCACCAGAACAATCAGTTTAGGCGTCTCCTTGCACCTCTCGAGACATCCATTGGTCTTTGTAATCTTTGAGCCATTTGATAGCCCCAAATCACCCATCTCAGAAGCCGGAGTGAATAGGCTATTATCAAAGGTCTTCATTCCTTGGCTAGGAAATCTAGAACCTACAGCTACCTGAAAATCCATGTGGGGGCTCTTCATTGCTGACCCCCCCTTGGCATCAACCATTACCTCAAACCAACCAATGAGAGAGAGCTACCCTCCCCTCCCTTTATCCACCCCCATCCAAATATTGGCTAGAGCCATCACACCTCGTCTGCCACAAAAATGACTAGACCAGGGCCGCGAGAAAACTCTAACCCCAACAGCGACCACTGCCCTCAAGCAACGCAAGTCTTCAAAAATACAGAGCTTCCTCCGCGCGCAACACATACTCCACCTTCGAATCACAGCCCCGACCACAACCCAATAGGCAGAGCCACCCATGAGCTACCCCTTCCAACACTAAAAACCTACCACCGCAGTCCCCAAGAGATACGAGAGCAGAGCTAGGGTACGGGTGCCCTAGCTCGAGTCGCAGACGTAGGCGCAGAGTTCAGCTGACATCACGCACAAAATCTCCAAGCATCTTTATTAAACCATATTTCAATTATTAATAATTTATATAATTATTAATTTAATAATAAATTTTAATAAATAACAATATAAAATTTATTAATAAAATTATTAATAATTAATAATATAAATTTAATTTAATTTAAAACTTAATAAAAAAAAACTAAAAACAATTTTAAATACAATTTAATTCTTTATATGCAAAAAGCACATTGCTTTAAAAGCAAGCACAACCCTTTAAAAGGCTTTGTTGTCGTGCGGCAGGCCTGTTGACGCAGGGCCTGTGGCAGCTCGCCTGCACAGTACCTATGTCAACAAGGACTGTTGGCAGCTATACGCTAGGGGGGTGGGTGAAGTCATGGCCCCCACTTTCCAAATTTGATTTTTATTAAATTTTTTTCTTTTTTTAATAATATGTTATATATATATATATATATATATATATATATACCTATTTTATATAGTTTCACAAACCCCATAAAAAAATTTTTATATATATATATAGATATAGATATATATATATATGTATATATATATATATATATGTATATATATATGTATATATATATATGTATATGTATATATATATGTATATGTATATGTATATGTATATGTATATATATATGTATATGTATATGTATATATATATGTATATGTATATGTATATATATATGTATATATATATATATATATATATATATATATATATGTATATATATATATATCTATATATCTATATATATATGTATATATATGTATATATATGTATTTATATATTTTAACAATATTTACATTTTTAGTCTGATAGGATAAAAACTTTTAGCCAATCAAATTTAAAATTTTCCTTTACATCTCAAACCTTCCTCGGATTTAACTTCAATTCTCATATACCTACAGACAAGATTTCTAATTGATTTTTATTTAATCTTATTCATATTAAGATATAATCCTCTAAAGTAAATAGCGGATTATCCCTCTAGGTCCTGTATAGATATTTTTCAATCAAGAACAATTATTTGCATACCAAAAAAAAACAACACATGCAATAGACATGAAGCAGACAGAAGTTTGAAGAGCAAAAACTAATATACAATTAAGCCACGAGATCCTACTTGGATTTGATGCTAAACTCTGACAGCTAGATGAAAACTCCTATGCAAAATCTTTCAAATCACGAAAAATTCCTTCTTTTCCAAACCCCTAAAGTAGCTCTCCAAAACTTGTGGGTGCAATAATGACCCAAAAACCCTCTAATATAAACTCTAATTACCTTTTAGGTTTTCTGTCACCACCAATTCTAAATTACAATTATTTAATTTAATTAATTCTTTCATGCACAATTAATTTGCTTTTAAATTTAAATATTATTTTATTATTCCATGAATGAATTATTTAATTATTTAATTTAATCTTCCACTTGACTTTTCTTATATTTAATTTATTAACTTTTAAATCTCATGCGCACTTTATTAAAATATTTTTATTAAGTTCACATATTTTATCTTTTTAAGTAATTTCCTATATTTAGATCTCATACACACATCATGAAAACTTAAATCTTTTCCATAAATTAATATCTTTTAACTTCTTAATTTATTTTTGAACATTTAATTTGATAAATATTTATTAACTTATATAACAATAATATTTAGCATTTGCTTAAAAATGAACTCTAAATATATTATTATTAAATTGAATAAATATCATCACGTTCTAAATTTATTCTTATAAATTTTATCTTCGAATTCATTTCTTTTTATTCAATTAATTTCTTAATTAATTAAATATGATTAAATATTATAATGTCATAATAATTTTCCATTAAATTAATTCATTAATTTAATATTTTAATTAGACTTAATTAATAAAAATTTATCAAAGACTCATAAAACAACATACACATAAAAGACTCACAGGTTTTAAAAAGGGTAGACAGTTTATTATGAATCCTCCTTGCAGGACAAGTATTTTAGGCTATGGATGGGATTGGACCTAATCATTATCTTCTCATTCTCACCATTTGAGTATTTGTAATTGGGCATGCTCATCCTGGCAATTCAGGAAAGTCGATGCCCGGTACCTACATCCTGCATAAAAGACGAGCATGTACATATATATATATATATATATATATATATATATATATATATATATATATATATATATATATATATATATATATATATATATATATCTAAACTAAACAGGCAATGGCAGGGAGTGGTGCATCGTGTAGATCCTAACTAGTAGGTGACTACGACTGCCTCCCTTAACCACATCAAACATGTCAGACAGAAAGATAAAACAAACACGCACACCATACACATGCAAGTATGGGGTAAGTATCATAAAAATCACAAGTCTAATATCAAATGCATACATATAATAATGTATCTCTATCAATACAAACATAGTCATCATTAAAAACATCACGTTAACATTTTTATGAAAGAAACCACACTTACTAATTAGGAATCATCAAAGCATGATTAATGCACTAGTAACCACAAATATTAAACAACACGTTAAATATAGTCAACCAAGTAATCATTACTGATATATCACTAATCTGAGTCATGAAATAATATCATAATACTGTAAATCCAATATCTCTAAAACTAATCAATGTATAAAATTGGCCTAAAAGAATTTGACAATGACAATAGAAATGTGATCTGGGGCAAACACTACATGATAGCACCAAGGGTTTTCAAAAAAGTGTGATTGTACCATCTAATCACCATTACAATAGTTCTAGTGTCCTCATCCTTAAGAAAAACAAGTGTTTAGGAAAAATGCTTCAGATTTTACCTTGAGGCCTCTATCTTGATCTAACAAAAAGATACTCTCTGTGATGGGTAGATGGTCAGATAAAGTGCAAGGATGAACTTGGACACATGCAACATCTTGATTCTTCCTAAAACTTAAAGTATCTTTATAGACATAAAACCTATGTAATCTACTACACATCCTCTTACACCTTTCTACAAATTAGACCAGGTGTACCAAATGCCTCAATATTCATTCATATCTCTAGCCAAAGGGTGAAAGAGATTGAACTTCTCAACCAATAGAAATTTTTATGTCGTTTCCATTCAAATTTGGATCCTCTCATTCTCCCCCCCCCCCCCGCCCCCCCCCCCCTCTCTCTCTCTCTCTCTCTCTCTCTCTCTCTCTCTCTCTCTCATGTTGAAATCCCTTGCAAAGATCCATGAAATATGTCTCATATGACACATCCACTTCCACAAGATGAACTATTAAAAACAAGGAAAAATAAAAATTCTAATAAATAGTTATTTTTAAAATATTAAGCTATAACTAATAACTGCATTGACAAAATGATAGATGAAATATTAAAAGTTGTTAGACACATAATCAAATACTAAAATGCAATTCATATCAATCTTAACTAGTGATGAATGAATATTAAAAATAAAATCTTGAGATTAGTTATTAAAAATATAATCAAGTGATAAGTAGGAAATATTTTATACAAGTGAAAATTTGTGATATTGCTATTAGGATTTAACTATGTATTTTTTGGGTCAAACTCGTGAAGCACCGGAACTTCCAAGGAGGTCACCCATCTGAATACTACTCTAGCTTAAGCATGATTAACTTTGTAGTTTCCTCCGTGGTTAAACCCAATGTGTTTGCAATCCCATTTGCAAAACCTTTACCAAATATTATGCAATATCATAATATAATCAAGTAATAAATGATAAGTAAATATTAAAAATATTAGAAAAAAATTCTTAAAACGAAATCAATACTTTTAAAATATTAAACCATAACTAATAATAATGTTGACAAAAGAATAAATAAAATATTAAAAATTAAAAATTAAAAGTCTGTAGTAGGTAACAGTCATTTTAAAAATATTAAAATGAAATGAATGAACATGCGATAGCGTCATCAATATAATAAATGAAATGATGATACACATTACTAGTATTTTAAAACAAATTGAACAAACGCATCGCATCATGTGAGTGCGAAATGTAAAGTAGTTACATCACGGCCTGTTTGGCTGATTTGTTCAGAACGTGAATTTTCCAGCTTGTCTTTTGACTTTGTAGGCCACTAATTTTAATTATGTTTGTCTTTCTGTATAATTATTTCTTGATCTTGATCCGATCAGAGAAGCAGGCATTCTTGGCAGAGAGACATCATGTCTTCTTCGCTACAATTTGCTGTTGAACGCAACAGTGTCGATCTCCCTATAATCGACATCTCCCAATTACCGCCTATACGGTTTAAACATCACACACTAAGCTTAATTCTTAGATCAAAAGTGTTAAATAGTTAAGTTGACTTTTTTTTCCCAAGCTTAATTAGACTTGGATGCTCAAGATCTTCAAGACCATCCCGTCATCTCCAAACTTGGAAAGGCGTGTAAAGAATGGGGTTTTTTCTACCTTGTCAACCATGGAATTCCAGCAGAGCTTCTGGATAGAACATGGAATGGTTGCAGAGATTTATTATCCATGCCGATCGAGGTGAAGGACAGAGTCACAACTTGTAAGCCATTCGATACTTATTATCGAAGCCCAAACTATGAGACATTCAGTCTTCCCGACTCAACCCATTCGGTCGATTCCTTGGGTAAAATGTTTTCAAACATATGGCCCCAAGGAAATCCAAATTTCTGGTACGTTATATCATCTTATTGCTATTGCTATTCAATTGGCCCAAGTCTTATTATTTGAGAATTTTTCTTCTTCTTTTTTTCAAAAATCATTGTTTGGCAGCGAGACGATGGCAGCGTACCGTATGTGCGTGTCAAATCTCGCACAGACGGTCACCAAAATGATTCTTGTAAGTCTGGGGTTGGATGCCAAATCTTTCTACCATTCCCACTTCGTAAAGTGCATATCGAGATTGCGCATAAACGACTACTCTTCTGAAGAAAAAGATATTGGGGAGGAGACGCTGTCTTCTCATGCAGATATCGGGTGCCTCACAATGCTTTATGTGAGAGGCCTTGAGATTCGATCTCTGGCTGGCGAGTGGTTAGACGTTGAACCCCTCTCTCATTCTTTTGTTGTCAATCTCGGCTCCTCTTTTAAGGTGTGAACAATTCTACCTTCCGCAATTTGATGTTTCTAACTGTTGCATCTTTTCAGATTTCGTGACATGGTTTAACCGTCCTCTGTATTTGTATGTATTTGTATTTTATAAGTCTAATAGCTATATCCGACAACCACAATTCTAGCTTCTAACAAGACTAACTATAACAAATAAGTGTGAAGATAGATTAATTCCAACTGCTCATATCGTTCACTAAATTGTCCATTATTAATGCTTCAGTATATCAAAATTGTTCATTATTTAATAGATTGGGTCTGTCTATAGTCATTAGAACTAAGAATTAATAGATTAGGTCTGTATACATTGGGAATATAAATTAATAGACTGGATCTACATTCATTAGAACTATAAATTACTAAATTAGGGATGAATGGATTTCAGGCGTGGAGTAATGGTGAATACCGCAGCGCAGCGCATCGCGTGGTTTGCAAAGGGTGGAGACATCGAATGTCTATAGCGTTAATAACCGCCTTTCCGATCGATGCGGAAATCTGGGCGCCAGAAGAACTCGTTGACGCGGACAATCCACGGCGTTACAATCACGACTTTCAAACCAATAAAGAATGTGAAGATAAAACTGCTGCCCTCGAACAGTTCGCGGTTATATGATGGAAAGTGGATAAACTTATCTACCCTCCCTTCCATTTTGGATTAAACATCCACTTCTCTTTTTGAATTACCTGCTTGCTATCATGATCTCATAAATATTTAGTTTTTGAGTTCGTCTCTACAAAATTCGGTCTCTTGGTTTTGTCTCAATGCCAAACAAATAATAGACGTTCTCGTAAATACTTTGAATACTGATTTTAAAATATGTATCTTAGGTAGTAATCACAATTAAGAACATGTTTTCTAATTTTTGTTTGGTACGTCAATTAGAATAGGAATATATATTCTTATTTCCCCTCTAAAATGAGCTTATGCCCATTCTAAAAAATAGTTGTTATTGGAATAGCCATTCATATTCTCAATATGTGTTCCTATTCTCCATCCTATGCCTACAACCAAATAGGCGTGGGAATATGAGTAGAAGAGGCATATGTAAATTTTTAAGATTTCGAATTCTCCATTTGGGTGCACCAAATGGGAGTACGTGTTTCAATTTTCACCAAAAAATAAGTATCTACATTTCCAACTAAATAGGTGGAATTGGAATATGTATTCCTATTCTAGTTTTATTTATTTTAGAAACCATAAATTTTATTGTCCGTGAATTCCCCATCAAATTATGACTAAATCAAATAAGAATAGGAATATGTATCCCAATTTTCTATTCTAGAATGACTATTCCTAAACAACAATTCCAATTCTCATATTTCTATTCTCGTAGACAAACAATCCCTTACAGTTTTTGCGAGAGATTCTTATAAGTAATCATTATTTAATATATAAAAGTACATTCAAGTTTTATGGTGAAATATTTTAATTTATATCTGTAGTCATGTATTAAGTAAAGTCCTTTTATTTTTAAGATCTCTCTATTCAACGTTGTTTGTCCAATTCTCAAACAAATTAAAGTGGAGAAGGACATTCGTGTCATGGATTCCAATGTAGAGATGGAGGGTGGTTGAAGGAGGTTCCTTGGGAACAAGAAAAAGGTGAGGCTGAAGGATCCCAAGACCAAACATGATCATCCTAGTGGTTCAGATTCTCTTGGTAATGGAAAGAACAAACCCCTTCAGAATAGACAAAAGATGAAGGATAATAAAAAGAGATACATTGATAATGATGAAGAAGAAATGACTAGTGATGATCATTAGAATGCGGGGAGGGAGCGGGGAGATTAGCCAGACTAATAGCCACTTAAATGTCCTATGTTGTTCCATGTTCCAGATACCTTAAAAAAGAATACCCTTGAGAAAACCAAAATGGTGGGGGGTAAGGGAGACACTTTCACCTCACCTCTCTGCCATCAGGAGAAAGGCAAACAGAGGTTAGATAGTGACCCCCAAGTGACCTCCAAAGAAAAAACTCAACCATATAAGGAGGATTATAGCACCTTGGAGAAAAGCATCAAAAACTTGGAGGAGAGACACAAGATCATGGAACAAATGTTCAATGATGTGACCAAGTTCACAGTCCAGGTTATGCATTTGGTTGCTTCTACCCTTCACTAACTACATGCTGAGAAAGAGGGTCTTACTGCTACAGTGAGGGTGGACACCACAAGTTCTTTATACAAGTTTTGGCAAATGATAGGTTGTAACTGCTATTGAACAAACCAGAGGGGAATGAGAAGAAAAAATAAAGCTGGCTCTTTATTTTTTATGTGTTTTTTGTTACATTTTTAGCTTCATAACTCGGTCCAAGTGGGCTTTATTTATGGTGCTTCTTTAGACTCTATGCTATTACTAGGTTTGTATATATTATGGTTATAGTTACTATTAGTTTTAGTTTTAAATTTTGGGATACTTTGGCTAGGGAGTTTTTTAATTAAAGGGGGTGTAGGCTAATTAAGTTATGTTTCTAACTTTGAACACCTTATCAACATTTTGTTTAATGTTCTGACAAAGAGGATAGAATTCCAATATGCTTTGTTTGATGTTTTATTAGCCTAAGTAGCATTGTACAAATGTTCCTCATATACCCAAAACATAATATCTAGGATACAATATTTATAACCTTATATTATTTCCCCTTTACCATTTTAACCTTGAATGGATGCCTTAAACACTACGACATTTTGGGTCAAATTACGATGGAAATTTGCAACGATGGTGTAATTTGTGGTCATTTTCATATTTTTTTGCAATTGTCCCCGATGCCATTGTAATTGTGATGCCCTCATGAGCATTAAAATAAAAAATAAAAAATAAAAAATAAAAAAACATGACAATCATTTTCCATTTGTCTTGATTTTGGAGAGAGTTGCATGCAACAGAGGTGGAGAGCTGTGAACATTGTCATGGCCCTTGTGATTGGTACATTTGGTTGTTGTACCCCCATGATCTCTTCATTTCATTTCCATGCTCTTGCTCTATGATTTCATTGTTGTGTCATGCCCTTGCTCTACAATTTCAATGTCATGTCATGCCATTGCTCTACAATTTTATTTTTGTGTCATGCCCTTGTGATCTACTTGACCTTGCTCTATAATATTTGTTAAGGGCAATAAAAGGTATGTATGTAAAAAAAAATTTATTTTCCTTGTAAACATGTATGTCTTTATAATTCCTTCTAAACATGTGTTTCTTTATATATTCAGAGAGATTTTTTTAAAGGTTCTTATTAAATATATGATCCAGCTACATAGATATTCCAAACTCCAAATAATAAAATAATAAAACTCACTCAATCCATGCTAAGTGACTTACCTCAAGATCTTGCACAAAAACAATTTAGACCACAAAAATGAGTCTAGTGTACAAGAAATTTTACAAAAACATATCATAGCAGATATTTTCAGAAAGAAACAAGCCATAACTAGTTAAATGGGTCTAGTTGTTGATGAGTTGGATTGATACATATGTATATTTAACTGGGTTATGGCTTCTGAAATAGAATGAGCCTCGTGATTATGCATATGTGCTTGGTGTGCCCTTGTGATCTCTTTGTTTTATTATCATGCCCTTTCTCTGCAATTTCAATGATGTGCTCTAGCTCTATGATTTTTTTTCCATGTTGTGCCCTTGCTCTATGATTTCAGTGATGTGCCCTAAGTCTATGATTTTTTTTCCATGCTATGCCCTTGTTCTGTGATTTCATTTCCGTGTTGTGCCCTCTCTTTGCAATTTCATTGTGATGCCCTATCTCTACAATTTTCTTCAAGGGTAAGTAAATTTTGGTTTATTTTCTTTCCAAATAGGTATCTCTTTATATCTCCTTTTGAACATGTATATTTAGAAATATTTTTTAAGGTGCTTATTACATCTTAGCTACACAATAGAGAAATTGATCTAGATGCATACATATTCTAGAATCCAAATAATAATAAAATAAAACTCACTCAAACCATGCTAAGTAGCTTAGCTCAAGATTCTCCACAAAAATAATACATATGAAGAAAAATGGGTAGAGTTGGCAAGAAAATTTAGAAAAACATATCATAGTATATATTTTTAGAAAGAAACTAGCCATAACCAATTAAATGGATCTAGTTGTTAATTAGCTAGGTTGATTACAAATTCCTATAGAATTGTCATCAGACTAGGTACAATAAAATGAGCAATCAGCTATTCCTAGCTAGCAAGATCAAACATAGTTTTCCAAGGTGATAAAATTGCATATGTAAGGAATTGAGGAATAACTTCAGTGAAGAATTGAGTGTCAAGAATTGAAGAAGCAAGTTTTGCTTCTCTATAAACATCATAATCACGAGGCTCATTCCCTTATAGAAGCCTCTACCACAATGACATTGCCTCTAAATCATTAAAAGGATTTTATTGTGGTTCCCAACCTTGAAACACTCTTATAAGAATTTGATACTTGGGATCATCATAGGGAGACTATGCCAATACTTGAAACTCTTATAAGCATTTGATATCTAGACTATAAATCCTCAAAGATTCTTGCAAGTGATTCCAATGTCATTGTACATACCGCAACACTTTCTTAGATTCTATTCACTAGCTTCCATAATATCCTCTATATTCTCTAGCTATTGTTTCTATCATGCGATCTCTTTCTAAAGCTGCTCCTTCTCCTTCACTCTTGTGCCTTAAATTTTGATTATCAAACTTCTAAATATCTATCTCTACCTTATCTAAAATCAACTTCATAGTGTGTTGTAACTCTAGAATAGGTGTTTGATCATTGATAGTTTTCATTTCAGCATTCGTATTTTCAAGTTTGATCAACACCCTCACTTGTGGACCTCTCATGTCAAGCACTGTCTATACTGTTTCAACACCATGTTCTTGATTTTGAGCTAATAGTTCTTCAGATACATTTTCTTGTAAAACATTATTTTTGTTGAACAATTGTAAACTCTTAGAAAGTGCATTGTTGTTTTAATGTATGTATGTATATATGTATGTATGCATGTATGCATGTATGTATGTACGTATGCATGCAGAGAGATCTTGTGGATTATGGATTATGGATTATAAATAAAAAATAAAATAAAACATTACATTAATCATTCCTCATTTGTTTTGATTGATTGTGGAGAGCTGCATGTGAAAGAGGGTGGAAAGCTTTGAATGAGAGTGGAGAGCTCTAAACATTGGTGTAGATCAGTGGAGATCTAGGATTTTGTTGTCATTTCCTTGTGATCTCCATGTCATTGCTTTGCAATTTTCTTCAAGGGGAGAAGAGGTACTTATGTAAATGTTCTTTCCTTTTCCTTTTAAATAAGTATCATTTGTTCATATATAATAGCTTTAGTCAGATTCAAGGATAACTGATTATGATGATTGTATGCATATGTGCATGTATGTGTGTAAATAAATTCACTGTGTGAACTACTTTACATACATACTGTTAGTGAACAAATTGTCCTTCAAGAGAATATGTGGAGATCCGACCCTGAATGCCCAAGTGAGAGGACAAACTAGCACCAACAGTTGGATAGGTTATCATGGATTGATAACCTTCCTCTAAATTTTTATCAGGTACAACTCCCCATGCAAGATTTATAGTGAATTAAATGTTGGTGCTTTTACTAGAAAGCACAAAAGGATATCTGACATCTACTTGTAAACACATAGTAGATGCAAAACCTAAGAACTAAAAAGAAAAGAGACAGAATAAAATAGATTACACAAAGTTAACCTGCTGTACACTGTATTACAAAGGATAAAGTCAAAGAACAATTTCCATCTTCCTGAGAAAAGACGAATCAAAGCTTCCAGAAGATCTTGATATCAAATGCATATAGAAAATATCACATCTGATGCACTTAAAGAAAACTGAAGATTACAGCAACATAACCATCAGTGGAAAGAAAACTACATAGACTCAAAGTTCTAATTTGCAGATATCTTTCAAACCTCCCCTCTTTAAGATGTAAAATACTACAAAGATCCTATTACACATGCATTAGAAAATGAAAATCATCTCCCCTACATTACATTTCAAAATCAAAATCCCCTTTAATCACTAACACAAAGTCTAGCAAATAAAGCTCTGTTCTGCTCTGATCTGTATTCCTTTCCCTCGGGATTGAAAAATCTCCCTCTGCCCACAGCACACAGTCTGTAGCTTTTGGAAGCCCAAGATGGAACCTTCCTAACACTGTATTCACAGCCTCTATCCTGCTGTAGCCCAAAGTCTCCCAGCCAGAATTCAGAAAACTGGAACCTCCATTACACAATTGCTAAGATGTATTTATCTTTACGATTGTCGGTAGTTGTTCAGTTTTCGTAACCAATTCTTAAAATTACTTCTTGAATGTCCAGTCTTTTTACCTTCTCGGGAAGTTTCTCATTCTTCCTTTCTTGGTAAACCTCATTCCAAGTTTACATTTATCAGCAGATTTTCAAAAGTTGTTTCCATGTGAATCTTCAATCTAATCATACCATCGTATGCTAAATGATTTTTAGAATATTTTAAACAAGAAGAGAAAGCACCACGATTATCTGAATATCTCCTTTGTTAATGCTTTAAGATTTTGGCTTTTTCTATTTTTATAAGGTATTTAAATCTCATTCCTCACTAATGATGATATAATATTTATAAAACATTATAATATCATTTGCTTCTCTCTAATTTCTTTTTTTTTATCCATGACACATGTCACTATGTATCATTGGGCATTCTGGGTTCAATATAGGTTTGAAATCATATATTGCTCAGCCTACGTCATGGATATACACTTGAATCACCACAATCAAGTTAAGGGGTGATATGCTTTGTTCACCTACACAACTGCCCTGCACGCATTCTATCAAGGGTGCACATAGTTTCAGTTCTGACACTAGGAGCCATGGGTTGAGAGGAGCAGTGAAACATGTACAACCACACATGATAAACATTTTCATCATAGTTTTAGTTCACAACATTTTCCTTTAAAACCTTTTCATCATCCCATCCTAATTTTATAAAGTTGTCTTCCATGGCTATGACTATTTTATGTTATATTTCCAACAACCTTTGGTACTTATACGTTGCCGACCCCTGTTATGTACCATTGACAACAGAAGCTCCCAGCCAATGTTATCATCTTGATACATAAGACCAAATGCACGATGAAGCTTTAAAATGGCTTGGGGGTTTATATCCTGGGACTGTTGATGTTGTCGAAGGCTGCATGCTTGTGTTGGTTGATACTAGATTACGCAAATGGTTGTGCAGCTGTATCACAAACTAATGGAGAGGCATACCCCTTATGAATACACTTGGAATGATGATGAGGCCAAAAGCATAGTTCAAATATTTAACAAAGTTTCTTCGAGTAACAATTACCAATCCCAGATAAGAACCTATATATTGTAGCAGCAGAGTGCATCATTATAATTAATCTAAGGTTCTTGATTTTGCTGGATGAGTATCGACCTTTCATCCACATACCTTGGCTTGAAATAATGAAACATCACATGGCTCGTCATTTATCTTTACTCGAAGGCATTGCACTTTGTCGAATAGTTTATGTCTTGTCTCCTTACTGGCCACAAGCCATAGACACCAATTATTATGAAGGGAATTTGTGCTTGCAAAATCCTCATAGAGCAAAGGCCTGATGCAGCACTTTCCATATACATTTCTCTCTACCATATGGAAATGTGTTCAATGTTGCAGTTATTCATTTTGATACTTCAAAGCCAAACTTTGCATCGGGTCACCCTTTATCGATACTCTTTGTCTCAAATGTGAAATCAACTTTTCTATCTTCACAACATTACTACTGGCAACAACTTTCACACATGTAATAAGCAGTTATTGTATGTCATCCTATAGTCTGTTAAGTTCTAAAACTTGTATTTTCATAAATTTCATATACTTGAAACACCAATCAAAATTTCCTAACCAATCGTGGTCCACATTACAAGCATTCATGTTGTCCAAAACAATGTATGATCCCTCTAATATGACGTCGAGATTGATTAAAAGGCTTCAAGAGAATATGAAGGTTTTAGAGAATATGTCCCTCAAGCCAGGATTTAGTATGATAGATATGAGCATCACCTCAATCAAGCAGATCAGTCTCCTTAATCTGGATCTCAAAACCTGACAAGCTGGAGCTCCAGATTTGAACTGTGCAAAATACACCACTTCAATCCTATTTCAGGCTGAAATTTTGAGAGAGAATCACTATGTTGTGAGACAATCTACTTTGAACCATTTATGATAGATATCCTGAGATATATGTCTGCTTCTTCAATCACTCTACACTGGATCCTGAAACTTGAATGACAAAATTTTGAACTTGTTGAACTAGATCTTCAAACTGAATCATATTTTCAACCTTTGGACTTCAAATTCTAACTTGAACATTTTGGATGATGAAAATTTTGAAGCAAGAACTCAAACCTGTGACTTCAAACAAATTGAACCATTCTAAACCACTGAAGAGAAAATTGAAGATCCCCTATGATAATATTTTGTTCTTTGGCTGAGGAGCATTTTTAAGCCATGATCTCTGAATTTCTAAACTATAAGGTTAAACTTTGACAATTTGAGCCAAGCTCTCAATCTGCAAATTGAATCAATGAGCTACTTTAAACTTCTGAAACACTTCGAAGCACTGCATCTGAACTTCATCTTAATCTGCACCCTTGCACTTTCTTGAAGTCATGGGACTAACAAATTGAACATGGCGAATGCATTGAGATAGAATTCTTAACTTTAATAACCATTTTGCATTTTTGAACTGAACTGCTTTGAACTGTCAAACTACTTTGAACTGCTTCGAACTTCAGTTCGAAGTGGTTCAAAAAGGTTCAACCTCTGAAACTAAAAGTTTTAAAACAGATACCACCTTGGGTACTAATAGGGGCTCTAACTATGGGACTGATTTTGATGCAAAATCAGAGAACTCTAGCAATCTCTGGCAAAGAACAGTGCCTTATCCATTGGGCAAATAGAGTCAAGAAGAAGATCAGGAGCTACTTGCAAAGAGGGTGGAGGGGAGCAAGGCAAAACCAGCAAACCAAAACCAACAACAAACACCTATACTACTAGCAAGCACGAGGCTTGCACATTATTCCAACTACCACTATGCACAACAAAAACCTATTTACAATATTTACAAAGGTAGGAGAAGAACCTACCATAATGACCGAAAGAAATAAGAAGTTAAGTGAATCCTTTTACCGGTTGATAGAAATAGGAGCCTTTCTGAAAAAGCAAAGCATACCTCAATGGAACAGCTCCAAACCCTTGTTCGATGACGACTCTTTCAATGCCAATCTTCAGAATGACAGCGTGCATGCACATGCTGATCCAACACTCTTTCCCGAACAACCATAACTCATCATAGTATTCATCTCCACTTAAGAATTGATCTCTCACACTAGCATGATTTGATTCTACCTCAAACTGAAGACCATGAAATGAAAAAGCTTCACTATAGGATAATGTGCAATCCTCATGAACATTATCGTGCAGATTCAATTCGTGTGCATGATCGAATTGTAGCCATAATGATGCCTCCTTCAGCATAGGATCAGCTTTCAGATGTATGCCTTCTTCATTTCTTTTAGTGAACCAGTTGTCATCAAATATGTCATGAATTCCATCCCCTTCTCTTCTCGGAGTGTCATCACACATCTTAGCATTACTTTCATAATCCAAACCAACAAGATTATGAATAGGTGAAGAAGGAAAGTTCTCAATAGAGGCATCATTCTAAAACTGATTTGAATAGGTATCTAAGGAAACATCAAAGAAATAATCCATCTTGAGTGATGACAAAAACATACCTATGATTTCTTTTCCTTCGTTAAAAATTTCTTTCTTCAACATATCAGCTGAATTACCATCAGATTGTAAGTTGGCTTCATATTTCCCTGTCTCAACCAGGAATTCAGCAGAGGCATCTTTGTCTAGAGGCATCTTTTTCTTATCTCCATGAAGAATTGAATCACCATCAGAATGATCGGTTTGAGAGATATCTTCAGGCTGAAGACATAGCAAAAATTCAGCAACGACACTTTCTTGTTGATCAAATGATATTTCTTTCCGTGCTTCAGCTGGACAGTTTGCTCGCTGAGTGTTGATTTCAGCATTTTCATAATGAGAAGAAAATGTTCCTTTATGTACTTCCACCTTATCATAGTTACATATTTCATCATCAAACGGGAATAGTTCTTGCAAGGACTGGTCATTGGTTTGCAAGTATGAGGAATTGTCTTCATTCTTCATAGAAGTGGGAAGTTCAGTCTCGAGCTGCATGTTATCCTAAATCTTTTCACCAAGAGGGTTTTTCAAGGAAAGTTGATCAACATCAAAGGTAGAAGATTGAGAATCGAAAGGCAAGTTATCAACTTTCTCATCAATAGGAACTTCTGAAACAGGGAGATGATCAACATAGTTAAAACTGAAACTCTCAGGATGTGAAGAAAAATATTTGAATACACCTCCATTAAAAACAGTGTCACCCACAAGGTTTGTTGTTGTAAAATCTTCAGAATAGAAAGATTCAAGAGATGGATTTGTTTCGACATTCTCCCTCAAAGGATTAATACCCTCACATTCTTTTGTGGCATTTGAAATCTCATTTTTAGAAAGCATCTCAATAGAAACTTCATGAAAAGAACAATCACTATGACCTCCTACTATACTGAATTCAGCATGAGATGAAGAAAGATCTTGAGACAAGATTTCACCATTATTGCTTACCTCTTCTTTTTCACATGCGTCTTCTTCTTCTTCTAGATCTTGCACTTGAGGTTTCTTTTGGATGAGAATTGCACCATAGAAAGACTTTAACCATCCCACTTGTTTTGCTAGTTCTTTAGTAACCTCTTTGATAGGATCATTTTGGAAAGGTGGGATGAAGACAAAGATTTTTGAGTTCTCTTCGTCTCTTGCTAGAACCCATTCCTTAAGGATTTCTTGATTTCTAAGGAAGATTTTTTGACATTCTTCCTCAATAGAGCTGCCAAACTCCATCCTTGGGGAGGTACCTTCAGATTTCTGAGAAAAGAAAACACTACAACTGCGATTCAATCCCCAACAGAGTTGCCAAAAATCTGTTACTGAACAAATTGTCCTTCAAGAGAATATGTGGAAAACCGACCCTAAATGCCCAAGTGAGAGGAAAAACTAGCACCAACAGTTGGATAGGTTATCATGGATTGATAACCTTCCTCTGAATTTTTATCGGGTGCAGCTCCCCGTGCAAGATTTACAGTGAATTAAATGTGGGTGCTTTTACCAGAAAGCACAAAAGGATATCTGACATCTACCTATAAATGCAGAGTAGATGCGAAACCTAAGAACTAAAAAGAAAAGAGACAGAATAAAATAGATTACACAAAGTTAACCTGGTGTACGCTGTATTACAAAGGATAAAGTCAAAGAACAATTTCCATCTTCCTGAGAAAAGATGAATCAAAGCTTCCAGAAGATCTTGATATCAAATGCATATAGAAAATAGCACATCTGATGCACTTAAAGAAAACTGAAGATTACAGCAACATAACCATCAGTGGGAAGAAAACTACATAGACTCAAAGTTCTAATTTGCAGATATCTTTCAAACCTCCCCTCTTTAAGATGTAAAAGACTACAAAGATCCTATTACACATGCATCAGAAAATGAAAACCATCTCCCCTACATTACATTTCAAAATCAAAATCCCCTTTAATCACTAACACAAAGTCTAGCAAATAAAGCTCTGTTCTGCTCTGATCTGTATTCCTTTCCCTCAGGATTGAAAAATCTCCCTCTGCCCACAGCACACAATCTGTAGCTTTCGAAATCCCAAGATGGAACCTTCCTAACACTGTATTCATAGCCTCTATCCTGTTGTAGCCCAAAGTCTCCTAGCCAGAATTCAGAAAACTGGAACCTCCATTACACAATTGCTAAGATGTATTTATCTTTACAATTGTCGGTAGCTGTTCAGTTTCTGTAACCGATTCTTAAAATTACTTCTTGGATGTCCAGTCTTTTTACCTTCTCGGGAAGTTTCTCATTCTTCCTTTCTTGGTAAAGCTCATTCCAAGTTTACATTTATCAGCAGATTTTCAAAAAAAAATTCCACGTGACTCTTCAATCTAATCATACCATCGTGTGCTAAATGATTTTCAGAATATTTTAAACAAGAAGAGGAAGCACCACGATTATCTGAATATCTCCTTTGTTAATGCTTTAAGATTTTGGCTTTTTCTATTTTTATAAGGTATTTAAATCTCATTCCTCACTAATGATGATATAATATTTATAAAACATTATAATATCATTTGCTTCTCTCTAATTTCTTTTTTTTTATCCATGACACCTGTCACTATGTATCATTGGGCATTCTGGGTTCAATATAGGTTTGAAATCATATATTGCTTAGCCCGGGTCATGGATATAGACTTGAATCAACACAATCAAGTTAAGGGGTGATATGCTCTCTTCACCTACACAACTGCCCTGCAGGCATTCTATCAAGGGTGCACATAGTTTTAGTTCTGACACTAGGAGCCATGGGCTGAGAGGAGCAGTGAAACATGTACAACCACACATGATAAAAATTTTCATCATAGTTTGTGTTCACAACATTTTCCTTTAAAACCTTTTCATCATCCCATCCTAATTTTATAAAGTTGTCTTCCACGACTATGACTATTTTATGTTATATTTTCAACAACCTTTGGTACTTATACGTTGCCAACCCCTGTTATGTACCATTGACAACAGAAGCTCCCATCCAATGTTATCATCTTGATACATAAGACCAAATGCATGATGAAGCTCTAAAATGGCTTGGGGTTTTATATCCTAGGACTGTTGATGTTGTCGAAGGCTGCATGCTTGTGTTGGTTGATACTAGATTATGCAAATGGTTGTGTAGTTGTATCACAAACTGATGGAGAGGCATACCCCTTATGAATACACCTAGAACGATGATGAGGCCACAACCATAGTTCAAATATTTAACAAAGTTTCTTCGAGTAACAATTACCAATCCCAGATAAGAACCTATTTATTGTAGCAGTCAAGTGCATCATTATAATCAATCTAAGATTCTTTATTTTGCTGGATGAGTATCGACCTTTCATCCCCATACATTGGCTTTAAATAATGAAACATCACATGGCTCTTCAGTTATCTTTACTGGAAAGCATTTCACTTTTTTGAATAGTTTATGTCTTGTCTCCTTATTGGCCACAAGCCATAGACACCAATTATTATGAAGGGAATCTGTGCTTGCGAAATCCTCATAGAGTGAAGGCCCGATACAACACTTTCCAAATACATTTCTTCCTACCATATGAAAATGTGTTCGATGTTCCAGTTATTCATTTTGATACTTCAAAGCCAAACTTTGCATCGGGTCACCCTTTATCGATACTCTTTGTCTCAAATGTGAAATCAACTTTTCTATCTTCATAACATTACTACTAGCAACAAATTTCACACATGTAATAAGTAGTTATTGTATGTCATCCTGTAGTTTGTTAAGTTCTAGAGCTTGTATTTTCATAAATTTCATATACTTGAAACACCAATCAAAATTTCCTGACCAATCGTGGTCCACATTACAAGCATTCATGCTGTCCAAAACAATGTATGATCCCTCTAATCTGAAGCCAAGATTGATTAAAAGGCTTCAAGAGAAGATGAAGGTTTTAGAGAATATGTCCCTCGAGCCAAGATTTAGTATGATATATATGAGCATCACCTCAATCAAGTAGATCAGTCTCCTTAATTTGGATCTCAAAACCTAACAAGTTGGAGCTCCAAATTTGAACTGTGCAAAATACACCACTTCAATCCTATTTCAGGCTGAAAATTTGAGAGAGAATCACTATGCTATGAGACAATCTACTCTGAACCATTTATGACAAATATCCTGAGATATATGTCTGCTTCTTCAATCACTCTGCACTGGATCCTGAAACCTTAATGAAAAAATTTTGAACTTGTTGAACTAGATCTTCAAACTGAATCATATTTTCAACCTTTGGACTTCAAATTCTAACTTGACCATTTTGGATGATGAAAATTCTAAAGCAAGAACTCAAACCTGTGACTTCAAACAAATTGAACCATTCTAAACCACTGAAGAGAAAATTGAAGATCCACTATGATAATATTTCGTTGTTTGGCTGAGGAGCATTTTTAAGCCGTGATCTCTGAATTTCTAAACTGTAAGGTTAAACTTTGATAATTTGAGCCAGGCTCTGGATCTGCAAATTGAATCAATGAGCTACTTTGAACTTCTGAAACACTTCGAAGCACTACATCTGAACTTCATCTTAATCTGCACCCTTGCACTTTCTTGAAGTCATGGGACTAACAAATTGAACCTGGTGAATGCATTGAGATAGAATTCTGAACTTTACTAATTGTTCTGCATTTTTGAACTGAACTGCTTTGAACTATCAAACTACTTTGAACTACTTCGAACTTCAGTTCGAAGTGGTTCAAAAACGTTCAACCTCTGAAACTAAAAGTTTTAAAATAGATACCACCTTGGGTACTAACACATACATACACACTTGCATAGTACTTGTGCTAAATTAACTTAATCATTCATGTCTTGAATCCACACAAGCAATTATCCTTGCATTCAATTGAATTTATTCATACCAAACTAAGTATGCATAAATCTATATTTATAGATTATATTATATCTTTCTGATTGAGTAAAGATCTTGTGCAAAATATTGTCTAGATAATGATCAGATGCATTCACATTAAGTCATAATAGGATCAAGAAGATGATCCATTTATGTTACTTCATACTTGTTTTATTAAACATTTTGTTTAACATAATTAGTAATACTAGAATTATACAATTACAACTAATACTCTTTTTTATTTTATTTAATCATATACATTTAAGACTATTATTTTTCTTAAAACTAGACCATATATTTGTTATCACTAAAACACAAATATAGATCTCTAATAGTTATCTTTTTTAATTTCAAGATCTTCGTATTTAACATGAAGAGTTTCCACTTCTGGATAGTGGAACAACCACAATGTGGAGCCACATATCTGATGGCTTTTTCTACCAAATTATATCTTTGTCCTTCAAAATTGTTATAGGTGAATGTTCTAATTTTTCTTATATTTAATAATTGTTCGCTTGTCATTTAAGGTAATTTTTTATTATAAGATAGAGACATCTATCTTAAGGATGGACATGGCAATTTTGACCATCCTGCTTTCAAAGTTGATTCCCTTATCAAATTAATGAAACTACTTGCAACTGACACCTTGATTGTCATGTCCCCTTTTCAAATAATTAAAAATAATAAACTTTGCTAAGGCAGGCAGGCTCCAAAAAGGTGAAGTTTCGGAAAAAGGGGCTAATCTTTGGAAACCAATGGACTAATAAATAAAAATTATTATTAAATTATATTTTATTAACCCCTCTTATACGTGAGTTAGGGTTATGCCCTCTTTTAAGGGGTTTGGAGGCATTTTGGGCCCATTTCAGAACTTGATTTTTGCTCATTTCTTTGTTGTTCTTCAGAGGCTGCCAAACCTATGGAGAAGGAGACCCAAGAATGGGAGTTTGAAAGTTTCTAGAAAGGCTAAGGATGGGAGTTTGAAGCCATTACATGTGCATGCTCATACAAAGTTTGCCTTTGTGCTGAATAGTGCAGATTTGTGAGTTTTCGGGTGTGTTTTTTGTATGAGTTTGGTGTTTTCAATTGAGTATTTCATATCAGTTTGGGTTGCTGCTGTATTTCAGACTTTAAGATGTTAAAATAGAGCTGAATATATGTATTGGGACATGATTAAACTTCTGAGATAGATTATTAGTGTTTTTATGGTGTTTTCGAGCATTTTTGTGTTAATTTCGGGAGCCTGATGAGCATAGTTTTTGTCCTACATTTGTGAACTATTGTGTAAAGGCTATACAGATCTGAAAATTTCATTTTTTAGGTCATTATGCTGCTGAAATTTCTATAAAAAAATTTCCATTTTCAGATTTATTAATAATTTGTGAAGTTGTGAAGTTTTTTGGCACTATTTCGGACATACCCGATTTGGGTTTTATTGAGAAATTGGTGGATATTTTTAATATTGGTTGTTTGATTTTAAAGATATGATTTGAGACTTGAAATATCATACAAAATTAGTAAAGGGGAATTTCAATGGTATCAGAGCAATGATCTTGCCAGCCTGAGGGTTTGTAGAAGTTTGCATGTCAGTTTTGACAACTACCCAGATCTTGCATGTCATAATTTATGGTTGCATGTTGCTTCTAATCAGTTGCATGTCAAAATTTATGGTCACATGCAACTAAGTGAAAGAGAAAAAAGATATTTGCAGCAAGAAAAGAATAAAGAAAATTTGATCAAACCTCCAGTTGAAAGTAAAAGTACAAAATCCAAGGAAGGGAAAAGTATGGCTGATCCAGATGAGATGGCCAATAAATTCTTCCAAGACATCCAAAATACTCAGAAGCAAACAATGGATAGTTTGGTAGAAACTAGAGAGGCTTTACAAATATTGACAGAAAAACTACAAGGAGTTGCATCTATTAATGAGAAAGGGAGCACTTCAGAGGAGCCAAGAAATCTGAAATTCACACCATCTAAATCAACCAAAACTATTTTCTTGCCTGCAAATGAACCACTAGTACCAAATCTAGCCATTAATCCCATGGAAGAGGTTACAGGTAACTTGATTGCATTAAGAGCTACTTACAATGGCTTAGATGATGACTTTCGTAGTTTGGTTCCTTTTAGAGAATATGTGGATATGATGAACACTTTGATGCCCCAGAAAGAGAATAGGAGGGAGCATGACATAAGTGGAAGAGAGCTCAAAAATAAAATAAGCAAGTTTACAGCACCTACTTTTGATGGAACAAATAAAATTTCAGCTAGAGCATGGCTACAAAAATTATAGACTTTCTTTACACTTAACCCCATGAAGGAGAGTGATGTTGTTCAATTTGCAAGCCTACACTTGGAAGATGCAGCCTATGATTGGTGGTATCATGGAATGACTACTCAAGGTCATGATCAGGTAACTACATTTGATGATTTCAGTCAAAGAGTGATAGATAGATTTGACCTCAAGGATGATGAAGAGTACTTTAAAGAATTGTCAAAGTTGAAGCAAACCAAATCAGTTAATGAGTATATAGAAGAGTTTCAAAAAGTGGCTATTATGGTACCTGATATGAGTGAAAAGAGGATTGTTTATCTTTTTCTTGATGGTTTAGAAGATTCTGTTAAGGGTTTGGTTAATGCTTTCTCACCCTCAACCTTACAGGAAGCTATCAAAAGAAGCTTGCAACTTGAAACTTGTGTGCCTATGAAATCAGTCACTAATCAAAAACCCCCAAATCTTTGGCAACATAAGGGAAATTTTTAAAAAAGGACTTTCCCAACACTACCACCACAAGATGTGATAAATGTGGCAAAAAATAAGGTAGATGAAGAGACTAGGAGTGAATTACGAAGGAAAAAGCTTTGTTTTACTTGTAGAGAACCATGGGTTCCAGGACACAGATGTTTGGGGAAAGGTCAAGTGCACTATATTGAAGTTGCTTCAGAATCTGATTCAGATGAGCATGAGGAATTTCATGATACTAAGGAGGAGGTAAAAGAAGAGAAAGAAAAAGAAATCAGCAAGGATGGCACTTTAGCAGCATTATTAGGAGTCCCAAGATACCATCCCTTTCAAATTCGAGGGGTACTAGCAGGGCAAAGGTTGACAGTTCTTCTTGATAGTGCGACAACTCACAATTTTATTGATGAGGGATTTGTCATGAAAAGAGGGCTTAAAGCAGAAGATTTTGAGGGATTCAATGCTACTGTAGCTGATGGATTCACTATGCCTTGCACACGGGTGGTGAAACAACTCAGGATGACCTTAGGAGATTATGAGTTATGTGATGACTTCTATGTGGTTGGTATTGGGGAGACAGATCTTGTATTGGGTGTTCAATGGTTGCACTCTATTGGAGGCTATTACATGAACCATCAAACTATGGAGTTTAAATTTCATTCCAATGGGAAAGAAGTCATATTGAGAGGTTTATCGAATGGAGCACCTAAGGCGATCTCTGCAAAGAGGATGGAGAGGACTTTTCAAAGAGGACAAGTAGCATGGGCAGCAAGAGTCATAATCCATCCAACAAGCTCTCCAAAGAATCAAGGTAATTTCCATTTTGAAATTCAAAATATTCTTGATAAGCATAGTATAGTTTTCAATGACTTGCCTCCAAGATTACCACCAGATAGAGGTTTTGAGCATGTTATAGAGTTAGAACAGGGTGCCAAACCAGTTATAACAACCCCATATTGCCATCCAAGAGGTTATAAGGGGGTGAACCCACAATAATGGATTACATTTTTTTGCCTAAACTGACACTGAACTATGAATTTTCAAGAAAACTTTCACTTTCGGATGCAAATTACCATTTAACGGTTAGGAATTTGAAGATGAAGTAAACTAGAGTCTTTTAGGATTTTCTGTGTAGAATCTAAATATATATATATATATATATATATTTAAAAAAATTGACTTGATTTGATTGAATTATTTTTTCTCCCATGAAAACTGGTATGTTATCAAAAACCTAATTTTTAAAAAGTGACATTGTTTTTGACACACATAACTTTTTTTCTACAATAGATATCAATGTGATTCTTTCAAATTTAGTTTGTTGACATCCATACCAAAACCATAGAGGTGATCTGATGTTTTTATCCTTAGTATTTCATATTTTATTAGAATTTAAAGTTGACCTGACATGAATCTGGACATACATGGCTTTTGACACATGTGACTTATTATATATTTACCTAATTTCAAAATTTCTTTTTTTTATTGATAAAGGACATGAATATGAAAACCGTAGTTATTTTTCAAAAAAAAAATCTCTTAGTTTCTATTTTTCCATGAGCGTTCAATATAGAGATTTATTTTTTATAACAAACCTCTGTTCAATTCATGTACAAAAATGTATACCTAAAAATATTCAAAATTTAGCAAATTCATAGTCATTAGCAAGCTCATTTAGAGTACTTCTATCATGAAAAATGGCATGATTTCAGTGCTCCATCTAGACCTGGTAATTGAGCTTGGAAGCCATGAAAACAACTGAAACTATTATAGAATTTACAAAAGACATCTAGTTTTCTAGTTTTGATAGAAACTAACTTTCTATCGAAAGTTTTTAAATAGTTTCGATAGAAACTATTAATATTTAGTTTCACTAGAAACTATTAATATTTAGTTTCAATAGAAACTAAATAGAAACTATCTAGTTTCTATAGAAACTATCTAGTTTCGATCAAAACTATTTAGGACCCTTTTTTTTTGTTTACCTAGTTTCGATCGAAACTAGGTTACAAATTAGTTTTGATAGAAACTATATGAGTACTTTCTATCGAAAGTTTTTGGGAAAAAAAATCATCTTTTTCAATTTTGGAGGAATTTCTTCCTCTGAAAAAGTGCAACCCACTATTGTGGGTTCACCCAAGGAAGAAATTGAAAAAACTATTAAAGAACTCCTGGACATGGGATTCATAAGGCCTAGCTCTAGTCCATTTGCATCATCTATGGTACTTGTCAAGAAAAAGGATGGTACAATGAGAATGTGTATAGACTACATGGCTCTAAACAAGAAGGCCATAAAAAATAGGTATCCCATAGCATGCATAGATGAACTCATTGATGAGTTACATGGTGTTGTATACTTCTCAAAAATTGACTTAAGATCAGGGTACCATCAAATCCAAATGAGGAGTGAAGATGTGGAAAAGACTGCTTTCAGATGTCACTATGGGCACTTTGAATTTCTTGTTATGCCATTTGGCCTCACTAATGCACCTGCAACATTCCAATCTTGTATGAATAAGGTATTCAGCCAACATCTTCAAAAATTTGTTTTGGTATTTTTTGATGATATCTTAATTTACAGTAAAACATGGGAAGAGCATCTAAAGCACGTAGACACTATTTTGGAAATCTTGGAGCTGCAATCCTTATATGCTAAGCTATCTAAATGTGAGTTTTGTTTGACAGAGATCCAATATTTGGGACATATTAGAAGTTCTAAAGGAGTACAGGTTGATCAACAAAAAATCCAGGCAATTTTGGATTGGCCTCCACCCACTAATCTTACATAGTTGAGAGGTTTCTTCGGGTTGTGTAGCTACTATAGGAGATTTGCCAAGGGATTTTCTCAGCTTGCTGTCCCCTTGACTGATTTGACAAAGAAAGGAGCTTTTGTTTAGACAAAAGAGGCACAAAAAACATTTGATAAGCTTAAAGAGGTAATGAGTTCATGCCCTGTGCTTGCAATTTCAGATTTCTCTTTACTTTGTGTTGTTGAATGTGATGCTTCTAGAGAAGGTATTGGGGTTGTCCTAACTCAAAGGGGACATCCAATAGCATTTGAGATTAGAAAATTAAATCAATCAGAGAAAGGTTACTCCATCTATGATAAGGAAATGTTGGCAATCATGCATGCACTTCATAAGTTTAGACAATATTTGGTATGTGGGAGATTCATTGTAAAGACAGACCATAATAGCCTCAAGTTCTTCTTGAACCAAAGGGATTTGAATGATCATCAACAAAAATGGGTAAGAAAATTGCAAGCTTATGATTTTGATATTGAATACATGAAAGGAAAGAATAATGTGGTTGCTGATGCTCTCTCAAGAAAGCCCACTTTGTGTTCCTTATCATCTATCTCTACTGATTGGAAAGTCTCCATAATTTTAGAGTATGCTAAAGATTCCTTTGCCACAAGATTTTGGATAAGTTAGTGGATGATAACAGGTACAAGGTTGTTGATGAATTGATTTATTACAAGAACAGGATCTTCTTAGTGCCAGGATCAATAACTAAGGAAAGGATATTGAGGGCCTTTCATGACACACCTTTGGCTGGTCATCAGGGATACTTTAAGAGATATAGGCAAATTCAAGAGAAATTTTAATGGAAGGGTATGAAGGAGGATGTCCTTAAACAAATTAAGGAATGTATGGTATACCAACAAAGCAAGAGTGAGCAAAATTTTCCTGTAGGGTTGTTGCAGCCACTTCCTATTCTTGAACAAAAATGGGAAAGTATTTCCATGGACTTCATCATTAGGTTGCCCAAGGTTCAAGGTAAGGATTGCATATATGTGGTGGTAGATAGACTAACTAAGTATGCACATTTCTTTCCTATCACATCTGATTTCAAGGCATCACAAGCGGCTGAATTGTTTTTCAAGGAAATTTTTAGATTACATGGCTTGCCTAGAAACATTGTTAGTGACTTAGACAGTAGATTCCTCAGCTCTTTTTGGAAGGAGCTCTTTCATTTGGCAGGAACTGAACTCACTCCTAGTACTAGCTATCACCCTCAAACAAATGGACAAACAGAGATAGTTAATAAATAGATAGAGGGATATTTGAGGAACTATGTTTCAAATCAACAACATGCTTGGGTGAAATGGTTACGCCTAGGCGAGTATTGTTACAATACATCTCATCACATGTCTATTGGTATGCCTCATTTTCATGCTCTTTATGGTTATGATGCCCTTTCCTTTTTTGATCTAATACTTTCCGATAGTAGAGTACCTGCAGCAAGTGATTTCGTCAAGCAAAGCCAAGACATAATAAGGTCCCTCAAGGATAATCTACAACATGCACAGAACCAACAAAAGTTATATGCTGATAGGAAAAGGATTGAAAGATCTTTTGAGGTGGGAGATTTGGTATTTTTTAGGTTGCAGCCATATAAGCAAAGCACCCTTAAGAGGAGTGGGGCAGAGAAACTCAAGCCAAGGTTCTATGGGCCTTATAAGATCATCAAGAAGGTAGGAGAGGTAGCTTATGAATTGGAGCTCCCACCAAACAGAAAAATACATAATATTTTCCATGTATCTTTCCTAAAGAAGGTTCTAGGCCAGGAAATCATAGTATCTACAAAATTACCACCTCTTGATGATGAAGGGAAATTAGTTTTGATACCAGAAGAGATTTTGGATACAAGAGAGAAAAGATTGAGAAACAGGAGTGTCAGAGAGAATTTGGTCAAATGGAAAGGATTACCACTAGAGCATGCAACTTGGGAAGGAGCACATATTTTTGAGAATTCCAACCTTCATTACTTGAGGACAAGCAATATTTGGGAGGGGAGGACTTGTCATGTCCCCTTTTCAAATAATTAAAAATAATAAACTTTACTAAGGCAGACAGGCTCCAAAAAGGTGAAGTTTCGGCAAAAGGGGCTAATCTTTGGAAACTAATGGACTAATAAATAAAAATTATTATTAAATTATATTTTATTAACCCCTCTTGGATGTGAGTTGGGTTTATGCCCTCTTTTAAGGGGTTCGGAGGCATTTTGGGCCCATTCTAGAACTTGATTTTTGCTCATTTCTTTGTTGTTCTTCAGAGGCTGCCAAACCTATGGAGAAGGAGACCCAAGAATGGGAGTTTTCATGTTTATAGGAAGGGTAAAGATGGGATTTTGAATCCATTCCATGTGCATGCTCATACAAAATTTTCCTTTGTGCTGAACAGTGCAGACTTGTGGGTTTTCGGGTGTATTTTTTGTATGTGTTTGGTGTTTTCAGTTGAGTATTTCATATCAGTTTGGGTTGCTCCTGTATTTCAAATTTTAATATCTTAAAATAGAGCTGAATATATGTATTGGGATGTGATTAAACTTCTGAGATAGATTATTAGTATTTTTGTGGTGTTTTCGGGCATTTTTATGTTAATTTCGGGAGCCCGATGAGCATAGTTTCTGTCCTACATTTGTGAACTGTTGTGTAAAGGCTATACAAATCTGGAAATTTCATTTCATAGGCCATTATGCTGCTGAATTTTTTGTAAAAAAATGTCCATTTTCAAATTTATTAATAATTTGTGAAGTTGTGAAGTTTTTGGGCACTATTTCAGACATACCTGATTTGGGTTTTATTGAGAAATTGGTGGATCTTTGTAATATTGGTTGTTTGATTTTAAAGATCTGATTTGAGGCTTTAAATATCATACAAAATCAGTAAAGGGACATTTCATTGATTTTCTGTAACTTGCCCAATCAACCATTCACACAAATGAATCATCCCATATCCATAAGAAACATCTAATCTTTGTTAAGTATCTCTCCTCTAAAGACTCAATACATGGAGTTGTTATCATCATGAATAGATTCACTCTCCTTGGATGAATTCAATCAAAACTATTCATACCAAACTAAGTATACAAAAATCTATACATACGAATTAAATATTATCTCTTGGTGATTGACTAAAGATCAAATATGGTTTTCCAAGGTGATAAAATTCCATATGAATCCATATGTCTGTATGTGCATATTTATGTATGTATGTGTATATTTATGTATGTATGTATGTATGTATTTATGTATATATGTATGTATCTATATATGCATATATGTATATATGTATATATGTACTCTTCATCTCATTGTTGTGCCTTTGTAATCTTTGTATATGTATGCTTGTATGTATGTATGTATATATGTACACATACATATACATAAAGAGAAGATTCTCTAATCACCTACTGGGAGGAATATATAGAGATACATGTTTAGAAGGAAAAGAAAAGAACATTTACATAGGTACCTCTTCCCCCCTTGAAGAAAATCATAGAGAAAATACTACTACATTTGGGCCCGAACACCACAAATTACATTGCCATCATAAATTGCCATTGCAATTTGACATCAAATATTGTAGTGTTGCAAAGGGCACATAGATCACAAGGGCACAACACATCAACAAAATCATATAGAAAGGGAACAAAGATCATAAGGGCATGACAAAGAAATGCAGAGATCACAAAGGTATGGCAACAAAATCCTAGATCTCCAGTGATCTCCACCAAGGTCATGACAATAAAATGCAAAGATCATAAGGGCATGGCAAAAAAATGTTGTGATCACAAGAGCACTACAATGAAATCTGCACCAACATTCAGAGCTCTCCACCCTCTTTTGCATGAAGCTCTTCACAATCAAAACAAATGAGGAATGATTTGTGTCATGATTTTTTTCTTTATATCTAAAATTAACTTCACATTGTCTTGTAACTATGTCATAGGTGTTTGATCCTTGATGACTTTCATTTTAGCATTTCAACATTCAAGTTTTCAAGTTTCCTCTTCATGATATAGTCCTTTCCACTCTAAAAACCACTTTGTTACTTCATTAAAATTAGGAATTAAACAAAGCCAATGATAAAACAAATCCCATATTCCAAAATGAAACTAATAAAACAATAAAACTCACTCAACCCATGCTAATTGACTTAGCTCAAGATCTTGCACAAAAATAATGTAGACCAGGAAAAATTGGCAAGAAAGTTTAGAAAAGAATATCATAGAAAATATTTTTACAAAGAAAAAAGTCATAACCTAGTTAAATTGGTCTAGTTGTTGACTAGTTGGGTTGATTAAAAATTCTTGTAGAAATTTCATCAGATTAGGTACAATAAAATGAACAATCAGTTTTTCTCAAGTAGTAGGATCAAATATGGTTTTCCAAGGTGATAGAATTGCATATGCAAATGTATCACTTGAATACTAGGCATGAAGCACATTCCCAATTTATAATGAATAGGTGGATATAAAAGATCCATATGTTGGTCCAACAATGGAAGCCAAGGATGTAGCCATGCATGTATTGACACACTCTCCTTGCAAGGATCCCAAGTATCTACTATCATTGTTAAATCAAACATCACTATATGATCTTGAATATAATGAAGTACTAAAGTCGGTAGTAACTTCTCCCACATGTCTCTAGAAAACATAGCATAGGTTTAGGGTCCCTTGGCTCCCAGGAGTTTGTAGCAACTATTCTCGCTACTACAAGAATAACTTTAGTTAAGAGTTGAGTGTAACGATTTGAAGAAAAAAGTTCTTCCTTTGTGTACATAAATGAAATAATCACAAGGCGTATTCCCTTGAAGAAGCCATAACCCTATATATATATATATATATATATATATATATATATATATGTATGTATGTATGTATGTATGTATGTATGTATGTATGTATGTATGTATGTATGTATGTATGTATGTATGTATATATGTGTGTATGTATATATATATGTATATATGTATGTATGTATGTATGTATATATGTATATATATATGTATGTATATATATATGTGTGTATATATATGTATATATACATATGTATATGTATGTATGTATATATGTATATTTATGTATGTATGTATTTATGTATATATGTATATATATATACATATATATATGTATATGTATGTACATATATATATACATACATACATACATACATATATATACATATATACATATATATATACATATACATACATACATATATACATATATACATATATACATACATATATATATATATATATACAAGTCATAACCCAGTTAAATGGGTCTAGTTGCTTATTTCATGGGTTGATTACAAATAGTTATAGAATTGTCATTAGATTAGTTACAATAAAAGGTTCAATCAACATTATTTTGTGTAGTATCTTGAGCTAATTCACTTAGCATGAGTTGAGTGAGTTTTATTGTTATAGTATTTGGATTCTGGAATATGTATGTAACTGGATCTATTTTTCTATTGTGCTAAGATGTAGTAAGCACCTTAAAAAAGATCTCTCTATATAAATACATACATACATACATGTATATGTATGTATGTATGTATGTGGGTAAAAGCACAAACCTGTGTCATCCTTTTGTAAAGGAAAAGGCTAGCTAAAATATAACTGTTCACCTTCAATGATATAAAATTGGTATTATTATTTAGAATTTGTTAATGAAGTAAACTAATGAAATGTGTAGAAATTGATCAAGTTTATGATTATAATTTTTAACAATTTCTTCGAATAAGAATTGATATATTTAAATCATAATTTCTATAGATGATTTTTCAGTTGTTGAAAAACACTAAAAATTAAGGGTCTAGTTCCCACCACAAAACTATATGGAAATAAACTTATTTTATTTTGATCTCAAACTATGTTATAGATAACATATATATCTAAAACATTCAAAAATAAAAATTGGCTTTAGACCTATATTTTCTATTTTATAATGATTCAAATTTCAACTCTCTTGAAATCGATAGTTTTCATCTCCCATCAAATTTTTCAAAACGAATCTATTTTGACTAGAATAAAAATTATACATTCTAGAAGAGAAATTTCTCCTCTAGAATGTCATATAATTTTCAAATTTTTTGATACGATTTAATAATTTTTTCTTTCTCAAAATTGATATATTTTCGAGTGTTAAAATATGTGCTTCTAGAATTTTTTAATTATAATATACTATATCTAATTGAAACACTATAAACTCTATATGAGAATATTATTGACTTTGAGCTCTATAAAAGGTGTTTATAAGTTTTTTTAAAAATTATCATAAAAAATAGTAAGAGTTGTTGAAACATCTGGTTTTTGAAATAAATATATTTCTTTAGTAATTAGATACAAACTAGTATAAAACATGCATTTAATAGATATTTTCAATTGAAAAAGTGTGAGACCATATACAACCTAGCTAGAATAAATTTAGCTAGATCATATGTTTGAATCAAATTGATTTTTGGATAGAAATACTCAACTGCGGTTATTTTGATAAGTCAGCCTGAAAGGTGACATAGCTTTGTACTTTTACCCATGTATGTATGTATGTATGTATCATGTGGAGATCTACAATTTTTTTTTGTTCCCTTGTGATTTCTACATTTCATTATTATGCCCTTGTGATCTCTATATCTTGTTGTCATGCCCTTATGATCTCTACATCTTGTTCATTTTATTGTACATAATATGATGCCAGTTCTATAGGAATTTGTTGTCGTACCCTTGTGATCTCTACATCCCAAGTATCTATTATGATATTAATTTGGGCATCACTATATGATCTAGAATGTTATAAAGTACTAAAGCTAGTAGTAACTTCTCTGATATCTCTAGAAAAAGTAGCACAGGTTTAGGGTTCCTTGGCTCCTAGGAATTTGTAGTAGCTATTCTCACTACTAGAAGAATAACTTCAATGAAGACTTGAATGTAAGGAGTTGAAGAAGAAGCTTCTACTTTTGTGTAAATGCCATTATCACGAGGCTCATTTACTTCAAGAAGTCATAACCCAGTGAAAAATACATATATATCAACCCAGATAATCAGAAACTAGACCTATTTAACTAGGTTATTGCTTGTTTCTTTCTAAAAAAATATAGCAATGATATGTTTTTGTAAAATTTCTTGTGAATTCTACCCTTTTTTTCTAGTCTACATTATTTTTGTGGAGGATCTTGAGGTAAGTCACTTAGCACCTTTAAAAAGATCTCTCTGTATATATTTTTTCATACATACATACATGTATTTATATATGTATGTATGTATGTTCCCTCATGATCATTGCATTCATTGTTGTGCCCTTGTGATCTTTGTATATTTATGTATGTATGTATGTATGCATGTATATATGTATATATGTTTATATGTATGCATGTACACATCTATGTATGTATATAAATGGAGAGATCTTCACACAACAAAAAAACAACAAAACTCACTTACCAAGTAGCATGGCCAAAAATGCGATGGCAATGCCTATTAGTAAGTAGATTCCCCTTTTTTTCTCTCATTTTTCATGTGTTTATTTCACTTCAACTATTATTTCTTAGGGGTCATTTTCTAATATTGTATTCATTTTATGTAGGAGGTGATGAGGGCATTCTTAGATTTACTCGTGTGATAAATTTCTTGTGAAAAATGAAGATGGACTTCCCCTAAGAGTAGCAGGAGGTGACGAGGATATTCTAGGTACTTTAAAGATTGATCCTTTCTTAATGATTCTAGATGTTAATGTTGTGGCTTCACAGTGCATGCCCCATTTTTTATAAGAAATGGGGACCCCATACTTTAAATTTTGGGCTTTTTGGGCTACTAAACCTACATTTGAGCCATTTTCAGGTCTCCCCTAATTCCCCATAGTGATATCTAGACCCTGTCAAAAAAATATAAAGGTTGAAACAAAAAAAATCAAAAGATTAAAAGAAAAGGCTAAGTGTTGAGAGTTTTGGCACACTAGGCACACCACATAAGGTGTGCTAGTGCATCCAAAAATTGAAAAAATGTTCTAGGCACAATTGTGCAGCTGTGCAGTAGCGCACCTGGGCAGCTGCAAAGATATCCTAACCCTAAAAGCTATTTAAAGGAGGGGGGCTTCTTTTCTCCTCACTTCGTATCCCCTTGAATCTTGTCACTACATGATGCCTATCTTCGATTTTGTTTGGGTCTTCTTTAGAGTTCTTTATCGCAGTTCCTACACTAGCTAGGTGTGACTTCTCACTTCCTCCCTTATTCTGCTGAACCTTTCTAGGTACACTGGTCCACACCATCAATGCATCAAAATCTTTCCAGAAAATAAATAAATCTAAAAAGAGAAAACAAGAAAAAAGGCCCCAAATTTGGGTGTGCACTAGCACACCTATTTGGATGCACATTTGAGGATTCACATTCCTAAGGATGAATAAACATAAGGGAACTAGGTGTGCACTAGCGCACCTAACTTGGTGTGCTAGTGTGTAGCCAAAAGCATTTAACAAAGCAAATAAAATCCTAAGGCATCAAGTTTTTGGGTGTTCACCAGCACACCTAACTAGGTGTGTTGGTGTGCATCTTTTACTTGATATTTTATTTTTTAGAACAAGCACACCATGCACACCTACTAGCTACCCTAAGTGTGCTATTGGGCTTTCTAAGGTTTAAAGTAGGTTTCTATGTTTTCAAGCAGTGTCAATTTGTAAATTTTGTATATTATGAACTAATTGGCATCCCTTTGTGCAAATATAATGGCATCCTCTTTAGCTTCCTTGGGAAAGAAAATGGCACTTAAACCTGTAGTCTTCAAGTTCCAAGGAGTTCCAACAAAATCAAACTTTCAAGGTGACTAATCAAAAATCAATGATACAGAATTGGGACACATAGACTTGGGGGAATTTCTTAAAATTTGTGACAAGCCCACTAACAGATCACAAATGGTTTTTGCACTTATATGATCTGGATAGGTCAATGCAGTTTCACACCCAGTATTGGTGCAATCTTCGGAGCTCATCATGATAGTTGTAGAAAACTTGGTACTAGAGGAAAGGGTGGTAGAGAGTGTAACTAGAGAAATTGTCCTTGATTTGTGCCCCAACAATATCAACAAAGTATTTCATTTCCCACGGGTAGATCAGTTCATTAGGCTTACCTATGAGCAAGTAGAAAGGTGGTATCAGGAACATATTGAGGAGGCATTAGAGATCATTCAATCCTCATACCTTATTGAAAAGACTCCTTTGAATATTCCATTATCTTATTGAGTAGAGTTATGGGTTTACCTGTAGCCAAGAATTTGAACATCTTTATGGTGCATTTCATTGAAACAATCAAGAAAGCAATGATGCCACTAGATTGGGCTTCCACTCTGAGTGAGAACTTATGTGAACAATTGGTGGTGGCCAAGAATAAAAGGAAGTTTTATATGACCTCATATCTAGTATACTTGTTAGTTGTAAGGGCAAAAGATTATTCAAGGTTGTATAGAAGAGGTAGCATGTAGGATCCAAATGCATGGCCATACATCATCTAGCCTCAGTTGGTGAAGAAGAATCTCTCAGGGAAAAGAAAAGAGTACAAAATTGTGAATGATTCATTCATATTTTCCATAATCTAATTCATAGAAGGCAATTATGCGAAGAGGTTATCAGATGATGCAATGGCACAAATATCAGTAATTGGAGCATACTATATTTAGTTCAAAACATTCACATATCTAAGGGTAGCTAGTACCACTATTAACCCAAAGAAGCTTCTAAGGTACCCTTATGATAGACTTTTCCTCCTAGAGATTTCTCAAAAAATTATGTTTGCATATGACAGAGTCAAAAAACAACATAAACATTGTTGGACATGGCCTCTGACCATAGGACCTTTTTTGGGTGCTTCAAAAACAAGATATTTCATCTTTTGAATTTGAATGGGATCAATATCCCTTAGAAGAATACATTTCTTCAAGGCCATGCTTTGATAATATGGGGAGAGTTACATATCTAGCAGGCAAGACATTCCAACATGAAGAAGCCATTGAGGACCATTGAATGAATGCTACAAATAACTATGATGTTTGAATAAGGGATTATTGTAGGATGACTTTGTACTTGGAAAAGAAGGCCCTAAATATAAAGATCCCATTGAAGACATTGCAACAAGACTTAGGGGAGTTTCTTGATCCTTTGTTGAACACAAATAAAATTGGGGAGTGACCCATAGTGAATGTTGAGGTTGATAGAGAAGAGAATTCTGATATTAACCATAGGGTGAGGCACATCATCAAAATGATGTAGGATTGGATCAAGAAACCATTTAAACTTGATCCAATACCTAAAATAGTAATCTTTCATGCACAAGTCTATCTAAAAAAAGGTAGAGGGAAGAAAGTCACCATCCCTACTTTTATAGTTCAGTCACCAATAAGACCCAAATCAATGTACCAACTTGACAGACTGGTTGGATACTACCATCCTTAAGAGAGAAGAGGAAAGGAAAAAAGAAAGAGGAATTCTCCCCCAAAGAGCTGAGCTCAAAGAAGGTGAAATCTTGGCACCCCCACAGCAAGAAGAAGTAAATGTACAAGGGTTGGAGGTTACTGGGGCATCAGAAGTTCAGGATGACCTAAAAATTCCACTGGCTATTGCACCCATCCAAATAGAGATAGAATTTAAGATTTAAGAGGTCTCTCCACCTTGGTAGATAGAACAAGCATCCCCTTCTATGCCTGAGAAAGGAAGAAAGATCAAGACTCTTGTCGAGAAAAGGCAAAGGGTGATCCAAAGAGTGGTCCCTGCCCCATCAATCTCGTAACCTATTCCTAAGGAAGATGAAGAAGAGGATGATGAGGATAATGTACCTTTGAATAGAAGAACCTAGCTAGCAAGAGCCATGAAATAGGAAAGGAGAAGAAGTTTCATTGCTACACCACCACCAATCCCAAAAGAACCTTTGCAAACAACTACATCAGAGGATTAATTGTAGCAACAGATTGATGAGCAGGATGTAGAGGGCACTGATGTCTTTAAGATGTCAGATTTTGATTTGATGCCCATGGGAACCAAATTAGTTGGGGACAAGATACACAATACACCAGCTAATGAACCCCAACAAGAAAATTAGACCCAAATGCCACCAGAGTGACAAGGTCCTGAGATAGCTCCTTCTTCCCCAGTATAGGTTACAACTATTGTGGATAAGGGCTTTGCTACTCTTCTGCCATTAGGTACCAAAGAAGAACAAGTCCAAAAATTATAGGAGGAAGAGCCACAAAAAGTATAAGCCGATGATGTGTCTAGAGAAGGACAAATGGTTGAATATCCTCAGCAAGTCTCCCAGGACATAGAGGTAAGAACTGTGAGCTCTACCAAAACTAAGGTTATAGAAATAGAACCATCATAGAAAAAGAAAACCACACAAAGGAGTGATAAAGGAAAAGGGATAGCTAAGATAATTCTTTCATCATCAAAAGGTAGGCCTTTGGTGGAACGCATCCCAAGATGGTTTTGAAAAGAAATGATAAGGAGTAAAAGGAAACAATTTAATGCTGATGAAGAAGATATGATAGAGTTGATTAATGTGCTAAGGAAACTTGAGTCCTCATCAACAAAAGTAAGAGCATTGAGATTTATTAATAGTAACCAGAACTAGGATTTATTTGCACAAGTGGCTATCCCACCTCTTGATTCAAAAATAGAAGATTTGGATCCACAAGATTATCAAATCAAAGAGGTTATGCTTGGAAAGCCTACATGCAGAGATTCATTGGCTCAAGGACTAAGCTCAAGAGCAAATTTTGGAAGTAGAGAAACATTATAATGATGCATGTCTCAATATTTTTGAAGATGATGCACAAGAAAAATTGATACCAGTTGAGGTAGTAGTGGAGAAATTAAGGAATATTTTTTATAAGGTTTCTAGTGATGAAGATATTTGATAGGTATTCAGAACAGAAGAAGCCTTACTAGAGCTAGATACTAAACTTGGGGATTTTGTTGAGACCCGTATTGAGGTAGACAACTATAGGTAGAAGATTAAGGACAAGTATAATGCTTTAGATTTATGAGGTACAGAAAAAATCACTATGATTATCGAGAAATTCAAGGTCAAGCATCTAGACATAGCTCTGGTATAAAGGGGGACAAAATCTAGAAGCCAAAATTTCATTTTTGACACTCAGTAAAATTTTGCAATTTTGGACCTTTCAAGTGCATTGGTGCGCTACTATGCTAGTGCGCTTTTTGGATACAAAGTGTTGGAAGAATTTTGAAGAAGTCAGAGGTGCATAGGCTGATGCACTTCTTTCAAAGTGTACTTTTCCAGAGGTGCACTAACAGTTAAGTGTTAGTTCCAAAATTAGAGCTTTCCATGCATCGAAAATGCATTCTAACAATAGTTTAACTCTGATAGATGCCCAGTGAAGGACTAGCTTCTATTTTTGACACTTCCAGACACTTCCACTTTGACTAAAAATTCTCTTCTTCTTATTTTTTCATTATTTCTTTTTTTTATGACATGTAAAAGCTCATGCATCCAATTAATGAAATAAAAATGGATGGAGTCCTACTAGGCACTAGTTAGATAGTGAGTTTGTATATAATTAGTTTGTTTTATTAAATTAGAAGAATATGATTGCATGAAGATATCTCTCACTCTCAACACAAATTTAGAAGATGATTTCTTATGAATATGGAATTCTAATATGTAATCAGGGCGTTCGTTATTTTGCAATAGTATATGCTTTTGGTGCTCACATTTGGATTGTAGTGGTTGTTACCTAAATGTGTCATACTTTTGTGAATGTATGTTCATGGAATTGTGATTGAGCCAAAATTTTATTGCATTATTTCTAGTTGTGTGATCTTTTAATTTGGTGTTTGCTACGGTTTTACAAATTCCGCTAACGTATCTAGCTCAAGAAGAAATCACCAAATTGTGCCTGCATAACTTTTTGTCTCACATGAGTGCACTTTCCATGGCCTTGTGATTTGATGAAGAGTAAAAGATCATACATTTATTAAATTTCCCATCAACGATTGCATCAGTGGAATCAAGGAAGCATTGCTTCTACTTTCATTGGTTACCAACCGATTTCTTCGAAAGCTTAACTCGCAGATGTGTTATTTGTGTAGCTTATGTCCATTAGGATTTTACTTTCATGTTGTTTTCTTTACTAACCCCTTGTTAAAATAGGAATTCATACTAGTTGCATTGTTAGATTGCATTCATATATATTAAAAAAAAAATACAAAAACATAGTTCTTTTTGCGTGTTTATTTTGTAGTGAGAAGATTCTACATTTTATCTGAAGTCATCAGAACCAGCAAAGGCCTCCTCATAAACAAAAACATTTATCTTCAACTGAGTAGATTCTATTAGGTTGTGAGATCACCCAGAACCCTAGAGTTGATACACAAGATTGACTTTTCAAGAGAGGAGTTTGAAAGAATTCCTACTATTAAGCATCGTGCAAAATGATAGCTCAATAGAAGTGGCACTACAAGGAGGGCAACCATTTTGATTTTTAGAATAGAATAAAAAAGTTCCAAAGTTTTGAAATTCTGCACTTTTTACAAGTTCAAAAAAAATTGAGTTTTTTGGGAAATTTAGGTGTGCTAGTGCACTGGTGTGCTACTACGCTAAATTCTAAGTTGTGCCTTATTTGTGAGAAAGTACTCTTCTACAGAGGTGCACTTTTTCTAGAATTGATTCAAACTGGAGGATCTTGATCCAAAATCCCCATTTTAGCAAGCTTTGAGATCTTCCCCAAGTACACATGAGTTTCTCAAGCTTAGCCAATTCCACAAACCTCACAGTGACAAAGGAATACCTCAAATTCAACCACTTCCATTCAACATTTCATCATCTTCTTCAACTCCACCTCTACAACAACCACCTTTAGGTCCACCAAATCCTCCAATGGCCTTCTTTACAAATTTTGTAGACTCACAAATCAACTTGAGAGGTGTACTCCATGATCTCCCTAAGAATCTCGAGAAGTTTTTCCCAAGGTTCATTTATGGAGAAACACAAACTGTGAAAGATCACATCAAAGTATTCAAAGAAATTTGGGTGTATTTCTTCATTTATTCCCTTACTCTTTGGGGGAAGTTTTCTTCAATTGGTACCTTAATTTTCCACCTAGATGTATTGGAGATTGGGATAACTTTGAAAAATTGTTCTTAGAACAATTCAAAACTTTTATTAACCCAGTGCTGATACATCAACAATTCATATCAATCAAAAGGAACCCAGCTGAGATGATTTTGTGCTTCAATCATTGCTTTCATATGGTGTATCACAAATTGGAAACACCATATACTATACCAATTGAAGTAGCTATTCAGATTCATCTAAATGTTATGTACCCTCTTACTGCTATCTCTCTGAGAAGACTTCCTACAACAAATATTGATACATTGGAAAAAGTCTGTGTAGAAGCAATAACTTTTACTAAGAAAGCTAATCCTAATGGAGGAGGATTGATGCTTCCAACCCAAGTTGTCACAGCAATGCCAACATACCATATCGGGGTACCCACGATGCCTAGCTAATTCATGCCTATGACTCTACTTCCATTACAATAGGCACCCGCTCCACAAAACCCTGCTCTAACATATCTAGGGTATGAACCTCCAAAAGTTTCTTTCTTTGAACAAAAGGAAATAGTTCCTATAGAAGTAGATAATAGCTTTATTTCTGAATTTGGTCAAATGAAAAAGACTATGTCACAAATGAACAACAAGCTGACTCATCTAAGGTTTTCATACGGACATAATAACAATTTTCAAAGGAACAACGTTGGCCCCTACAATAACAATTATGGCCAAAATTATAATAGGAACTTCAGTGGGAAGAAAAATAGTGGAAACAACAATAAAGGAAACAATAATGGAGGGAACAACTTCAATCCTCCTGACCATAAAAATGGCTTCCAAAGGCAAAATTGACAATGGAACACTTGTCCAAATAATGGAAGCATCCGTACAGATAATAACAACAATAATGTTTAGTATATAGATATCAATCAATATGACAATGGTCAAAATACATCTAACAACAATGGTTCATATTATGATGGAAATCAAGAAATTACTCAAAATTTGTAGGTAAACAACAATGCTCCTCTTGTGTAATTTAATGCTATGCTATTAGAATCCTATGATTCTATACAAAGTACACAAGTGGAATAGCTAGTCAACAAAGAATTCTCGTTCGTGTTTAGCCAATAATCTAATCTTCAACATGAAGAGATGTTTTCCTTTTGCAATGACACTTAGAATACATACAACTTGAGGAGTACAAAAGAACCTCTAATAGTTGGAATTCCCCTAGCACTACAACCAACTCCTCCTAATCCCAAAGCAACAAAAAATTTGGTACCAATTAAACCACCACATGGGGGGAAAAAAATTAGAACCAAGGAAATGCACCAACAATATTAAAAAATCCTACTTGGTCTACTGAAAAGTATAGTTTTGCAGAAGATTTGAAGCAAAAAAAGGCCAACATGTCCACATTTGAGATATTGCAAAATTGTCCACAACAATGAGAAGTGCTCATGAAGACTCTAGATCATACAAAGACATCTCAAAATACATATACTATCCCTCAAAAGATGGCATCCCAACAAGTTAATGGTGTGGAGGCATTGCCCACTATGTTTAAGGACAAGGTTGAGGTGCCCCCATTTTTGCTCAACATCAGGATATATGGGAGGAATCTTTACAATTGCCTAATTTATTCAAGAGCTTCATGTAACATCATGTCATTGTGTATAGCACAAAATTTAGGAGTCAACCCCCAACCTACCAACTAAATAGTGGTACAGTTGGACAAAATAGAGGTGAAAGTCATTGGCATATTAAAAGATGTTTGAATACAGTTAATAGTTGACCTCAGATTCAAGATTTCATTGATATACATGTGGTTGATATCCTAGAAACATATGGATTGCTCCTAGGTAGAGAATGGATGAAATGCCTAAGGGAATGGTTTTCCAAAAATTTCACTTAGCTTTGGTTACCATGGAAAGGTTTGAACAATCAAATCAAAATAGATGGAGAAGCAAAGTTTAAAAAGATGATTATAGAATATAATGCTCCCAATGAGATAGCCTTCTTACAAATAGATTTGGGCTCCTACAAAGTAATGGTTTTTGATATAGTTACAGTCAAAATATTAGATGATCAACATATGGAGTCCACAATTTCAATCCTGAAAGATGAGCTCATAACACAATTCATAGACCACATGATGGCTATTTGCAATGTCTAGGAAGAGAAGTTGACCTCATTATCCTCCTTCTTCTAGGATTTTGTCGATTTCATAAAGTAAGCCATTCAAAGTTTGAATGTTCATCATGTCAAGAACTAGTTGCTAAGGTATTAACACAAATTATGGGAGTGGAGAAAGTCAATGATCCACAAAATGAACCCACAGAAAACCAAAGTTCTACAAACATGTCTGACGTTGTTGAAGAGATTGAAGAGGAAATCGAAGATCTAAATGCATCATACAATGATACTTCTTTGGATGGCGAGGGTTTGTCTTCTCCTCCACCTAGTATGATCAAAGTTCAAAGAAGAATATGGTACATAAAAGACCAAGGATGGACTTTGGTAGTCATCTATCCTAAACCCAAATTGGATGAAATCAAATAATTCAAGACAAACAAGAAAAACATACACTCCCAATTTTGAGGAACAACAATGGAAAATCAGTAACCCCACCTCACAAAAGACTACAATGGGTACCTAAGAGATAATCTTTTGAAGCTTAGGTAAAGGAAAAATTGAGGAAAAATAAGCATAAGGTTAGAAAACCCAAGGAAAGCCCAATTTGGATACTTTTCTTGGATGGTTCCAAATGCAAATCAGGAGCTAGTGCAGGTATTGGGTTGATTAGTCCAAAAGGTAAGTCTTTGTATGTAGCATATTGATTACAGATTAGATGCACTAACAATGTTGGAGAATATGAAGTGTTGATTTGAGGACTACTTTTTGCACTCGAGAAAGAAGTTATAGTTCTCCTCGTCAAAGGAGATTCTTAGTTGGTCATTCAACAAGTGAAATCATTATATTCCTGTAATGATAAGATGTTGCTTTCTTATAGGAAAAGGGTATGGGATCTACTAGATGATTTTGAAGCTTTGAACATAAAGTCTATTCCAAGAAGGGAAAACATGGTAGTAGATGCCCTCGCTATTTTAGCAACTACACTACAACTAGGCGAAAGAACCAAATTGAAATGATTTTCATCAAAATTGGTTGTTGCTCCATCCATTCCCAACAATATCACAAACTTTCAAGTTTTTCGGGATGATCAACATATACTTGAATTTATTATATGGAGCAGCCACTTTAAGGGACACGAAATTGATGACACACCTAAGGACAATGAACTTCAAAATGAAGATGGAATCCTAAATTTGAAAACTAATACTATTCTTGAGGGGATGATTGAGTTGGAATGCATTTTTTATCATGATGAATTGGAATTTAATAAAAGGATGATTGAAGAGAAAGGGATTGAGGAATGTGATTCATATAATTTAGGTATGGATCAAGATCGTAAGATGGTAAGAATTAGGAAAGTGTACAATCCACAAGAAAGGGAAGACATGCTCAAATTGCTTACAAAGTATAAGGATGTCATTGCTTAGAGCTATGAAGAATTGAAGACATAGGATACTCACATTATTACACATGATATTCCACTCAAACTTGATGCCAAACCTTTCCAACAAGGCATAAACCTATCAAACCTATCCTCAAACCTTTGACAATGAAGGAAGTCAAGAAGTTGTTGGATGCCAAGATTATTTTCCCTGTCCACCACTCTATGTGGGTGGCTAATTTAGTTCTAGTAGGGAAGAAGATCAAGGAGATACAACTTTGTGTAGATTTTTCTAACTTGAACCTAACATCTCAAAAGGACAACTACCCATTGCCCTCACTAGATGAGGTCTTGCAAATTGCAAATGGTTCAAAGATGATGTCTTTCTTAGATGGATATTTAGGATATAATTAGGTAATGGTAGAAGAAGAAGATAAGCTAAAGATGACTTTTATGACCAAATGGGGGACCTTCACCTACAGGAGAATGCAATTTGGATTGATTAATGTAGGGGCTACATTTCAGCGAGCCATGGATGAAGTTTTTAAGGGATTGATTAATAAATGTATAGTTATCTACATGGATGACTTGACTATATTTTCAAAAGACTAAAGTACTCACATTGCCAATCTAAGATAGGTATTCAATAGATGTCATAAATACAATATATCTCTCAATCCCAAGAAATGTTCATTTGGGGTCACTAAGGGAAATCTCCTAAGTCATGTCATTTCTGAAGCTAGCATCTCCATTGATCCTAATAGAGTTGAAGCCACTTTGAAGCTATCACATCCCAATAGTCGAAAGGAACTCAAGTCTTTCTTTGGAAATATAAATTTTGTACAAAAATTCATAAGCGAATTTGCAGAGATAGTGTGTCTCCTTAATGATTTACTCAAAAAGGGGGCTAAAAAAAATGGGTTCCTGAGGTAAAGAAATCATTTGAGGATATCAAAGTAGCCATTTCGATGGCTCTAGTACTCACAAGTCCTGATTACAAGATCCCTTTAGGATATATTCCTTCACTTCAAAAAATTTGTGTGTTGGGATCCTAACCCAAAAGAAGGAGAAGGAAGATGAAAGACCTATTGCTTTTATGAGCTACCCTCTAAGACATGTCAAGTTGAACTATTCCAACCTCAATAAACAATCTTTTTCCTTGATTAAAGTAGTAAAGAAATTCTTCCATTACATATTAAGGAGCAAGGTGTAGGCACCTGTACCTGATCCAACAGTAAAGACATTATTAATGCAAAATGAACTTGGTGAAAGACAAGGTAAATGGATGGTGATATTACAAGAATTTGATCTAGAGATCCAACCCATGAGGTTAGTCAAGGGTCAATGATTATAAAAAATGATATTTGATAACCAAATCAGAGATGAAAAGAAATTTAAGTTTGACAATGACTAGAAGGAAATGGTAGTATCTCAATTTGATATTGGCCAAGGTATAGTGACAGATGTGTGGTACCAGGAATCATTTACTATCTTTTATAGAATCAGTGCCCTAGTTGGATGAATAGTTCATGACATAGAGGACTTAAAATGAAGTGTGAATCCTATATGCTACATGATAGCAAGTTATACAAAAGGAACTATGAAAGAATCTGCCTAAAATGAATAGGACATGAGGAAGTAAAGGAAGTTTTGGAACAGTTTCACAATAAGTATGGTATAGAGCATGGTTTGGCAGAAGCAACTACTCATCTAATTTTAAGATCAGGTTGTTTTTGGCCCATGATATTCAAAGATACTTTCAAGCACATACATTCTTGTCATATTTTTCAAACTAGTGTTAGCAGAGAAAGGCATCCAATAATGCCATTACAACTAGTGTATGAGGTGCACCCCTTCGCAAAGTAGGGGCTAGATTTTATTGGTTTGGTCAATCCACCATCATCAACTAGACAAACTTTTATTCTCATATCCATTTATTATTGTATGCAATGGACTAAAGTAGAAACTTTCAAAAATTGCATTGCTATGGTGATAACAGGCTTCTTGGAGGAACACATTATTACTAGATTCAAGATGTCACTCGCCTTAGTATGCAATAACGGATTACATTTTTCATTACTATTCTTGGCTCAATGGGCATTTGAAAACTAGGTTATTATCAAGTTCTCTTCAAATTATTACCTGCAAGGAAATGGGGTAGTTGAATCTACAAAAAATAACTTCATTATAGTAATAAGATGGTCATTGAAGGAGAACTTGAAAGATTGGCATACGCAACTCAAATATGCTCTATGGACAGATCGAGTGAGAGTCAAGAAAGCATTGAGGACTTCTCCATATTTTCTTGTTTACAAATAGAAGCCAGTCTTCTCACTCAATCTCAGAATTCTAGTTTTAAAATTCATGAGTGGATATGTTGAAGATGCTAATAGAGTGCAAATCAGATTGATGAATATTTTGGAGATGGATGAGAAATGAGCAACTGCATTAGAGCACATGGCTAAACATCAAGTTTTCATGAAGAGGTGGTTTGATAAGAGGGCCATGATGAAATCCTTCAAAATTTCTAACCTTGTTCTACTTTAGGATAAGGCAAAGTGGGCAGCCACACTAAGTTCTAATGCTTGTGGATTGGCCCTTATCAAATTGCAAAAATTCTTGCACAAAATACTTTTAGGCTCAGTTCCTTATAGGGGGAATTAGTTTTTTTGCCAGTCAATGGGAAATTTTTGAAACATTATTTTGAAGCCTAGAAGAACCAAAAATAAATAAAAATTAGATAGATTTCATTCCTGCAATTGTGTTTATTTTTTGCAAGTGTGTTTTCTTTCTAGTTGTGTGTTTTCTTTCAGTCGCGTGTTTTTTTACAAAGTTGAGTCAATCCAGGGGGTAAGGTGCACTCGAGATTTTTATCTTGAAATATCTTACTAACTAATATTTTGGTTTCAATTTTAGGAAGAAGTATTTTTTTGTCAAAACATTTGGACGATTGTGTGTCTTATACCAACTAAGAAATGGATGTTACTTGCAAAAACCAAGGACTTTCAGTCTTGAATTTAGGATTGTAGATTGACAAGTTCTCAAGACTTTGAAAATTTAAAGATTGATTGTTTTAGGTGTTGTTGAATCAAGGTTGAAGATAGCAAGGAGAAATCCAAACCCCAATTCTTTCAAACAAAAGGGTCTTCTCAAAGGAATTGTTAAGATCATTGTTTAGCATGAGATTTTCTAAAAAGTTCTAAAAGAGGAATGCAAGGGATGTTCACAAAAGATCGAATCCAAGAAACAACATCTAAGTGTGGTTAGGATACAAAAGAAAATAAAGAGAAAAAATGTTGTTAAGACTAAAGGATTCCAAAGGATCTAAAAGGGTAATCTGATAAAATATGTACATTCAAAATGAGCTATCTAGTACCAAAACATTGCTTCATCAAAGAATCAAATGGTAACATTATGAGCTCTAAAAATAAATTATTCAAAGGATTGCCAGCCAATTCAAATGAAGTGATAGCCCACTAAAAGACCTCAAATGAATTATGTCATATGGTCAAGCAAAGGATCGATAAACAACCTTTGTGGAGATTCTTGATGTATGAGGCAAATCGGGTGGAAGATTATTTCTGAGTTGTTGGAAGATTTTGATAGACCACATTGTGAGATGTCAAAGGAAATGAATACAAAAAACACACATTGAGCTTGGAGGTTTTAGATTATGAAATTTTGACTGTGAAGTCATTCAAAATATGCTCAGAATGTCTGGAATTTAGTTGTTATTTGACACAGGTTGGAAGAATGTTTTTTGATAAAGAAATGCCCTTGTCATTTCTTCCTTTTTTGGGGGCTATTTTTTGTGGTTTCACAATGCACACCTCATTTCTAATAAGAAATGGGGACCCCCTACTTTAAATTTTGTGCTTTTTGGGCTACTTATCTGGGATTTGAGCCATTTTGAGGTCTCCACTAAATCCCCATAGTCATGTTTGGACCCTATCAAAAAAATCTAAAGGTCAAAACAAAAAAATCAAAATATTCAAAGAAAAGGCTTAGTGTTGAGAGTTTTGGTACACTAGGTGCACCACATAAGGTGTGCTAGTGTACCCAAAATTTGAAAAAATGTTCTAGGTGTAGGTGCGCAATTGTGTAGTGGCATAGCTAGGGAGATATCCTAACCCTAAAAGCTATCTAAAGGAGGGAGTCCTTCCCTCCTCACTTCATATCCCCTTGAATTTTTTCACTACAACGCACCTATCTTCAATTTTGTTTGTGTCTTCTCTAGATTTCTTTGTTGTAGCTCCTGCACTAGCTAGTTGTGACTTCTGACTTCCTCCCTTATATTGCTGAACCTCTCTAGGCATGTTGATCTACACTATCAATGAATCAAAAGATTTCTAGAAAATAAATAAATCTAAAAAGAGAAAACAAGCAAAAATGCCCCAAATTTGGGTGCACAATAGTGCACCTAGTTGGGTGTGCTAATGCGCACCTAAATTTGAGGATTCACATTCCTAATGATGAATAAACATAAGGGAACTAGGTACACACTAGCACACCTAAAATCATTTAACAAAGAAAATAAAATCCTAAGACATCAAGTTTTTGGGTGCGTAGTAGCACACCAAACCAAGTGCACTAGTGCACATCTTTTACTTTATATTTTTTTTTTAGAAAAAGCACACCAAGTGTACCTACTAGGTGCCCCAAGTGCACTGTAGGGATTTTTAAGTTTTAAAGTAGCTTTTTATGTTTTCAAGCAATGTCAATTTTCAAATTTGTATATTCCAAACTAATGGGTGTCCCATTTTGCAAATATAATGGCATCCTGTTTAGCTTCCTTGGATGAGAAAATGACACTTAAACTTGTATTCTTCAAGTTCCAAGGAGTTCCCAAAAAATCAAGGTTTCAAGATGACTACTAGGAAATCAAAGATATAGAATTGGGAACACGACTTTGGGGGAATTTCTTAAGATTTGCAGCAAGCCCATCGAGAGATCAAAAATGGTTTCTACACTTATCCGATCTAGACTCATCAACATAGCTTCATACTTAGTATTAGTGCAATCATTGGAGCTCGTCATGACACTTGTAGAACACTTGGTGTCAGAGGAAATGATGCTAAAGAGTGTAATTGGAGAAATTGTCCTTGATCTATGCCCCAAGAATATAGAGAAAGTATTCCATCTCCCACAGGTAGATTAGTTCTTTAGGCTTACCTATGAGCAAGAAGAAAGGTGGTATCAGGAACCTATTGAGGAGGTAGTAGAGATCATTTAGTCCTTGTACCTTATTGAAATGACTCCTTTGTGCAAGCAAGGTTGACCTGACTAGGGGATATATGATTGAAGACATTAGATATTCCATGATTCTATTGAGCAGAGATATGGGTTTACCTATAGTCAGGCATTTGAACATCTTTATGGTGCATTTCTTTGAAACAATCAAGAAAGCAATGATGCCACTAACTTGGGCTTCCACTCTGAGTGAGAACTTATGTGAACAATTGGTGGTAGCCAAGAATAAAAGGAAGTTTTATATGACCTCATAGCTAGTATACTTGTTAGCCTCAAGGGCAATAGATTATCCAAGGTTGTACAGAAGAGGTAGCATGTAGGATCCAAATGCATGGCCATACATTGTCTAACCTTAGTTGTTGACGAAGAAGCTCTCAGGGGAAAGCAAAGAGTATAGAATTGTGAATGATGCATTCATATTTTCTATAATTTGATTCATAGAAGGAGATTATGGGAGAGGTTATCAGATGATGCAATGGTGCAAATATTAATACTTGGAGCTTACTATATTCAGTTCAAAATATTCATATATCTAAGGGTAGCTGCTACCACTATCAACTTGAAGAAGCTTCCAAGGTACCCTTGTGATAGACTCCTCATCCTAGAGATTTCTCAATAAATTGTGTTTGCATTCAATAGAGTTAGAAAACAACATAAAGTTGGATATGGCTTCTAACCATAGAACCTTTTTGAGTACTTTTAAAACAAGATATTTCATCTTTTGAATTTGAATGGGATAAATATCCCTTAGAAGAGTACAATTCTCCAAGGCCATGTTTTGATAATATTGGGAGACTACAATAGCTAGCAAGCAAGACATTCCAACATGAAGAAGCCATTGAGGACCATTGGATGAATGCTACAATTGACTACGATGTTCAAATAATGGATTATTGTAGGATGACTTTGTACTTGGCAGAGAAGGCCCTGAAGATAAAGATCCCATTGAAGACATTTTAACATGACTTAGGAGAGCTATTTGATCCTTTGTTCAACATAGATAAAATTGGGGGGTGAGTAATAGTGAATGTTGAGGTCAACAGAGAAGAGAATTCTGACATTAACCATAGGGTGAGGCACGTCATTAAAATGATGCAGGATTGGATCAAGAAACTATTTAAACTTGATCCAATACCTAAAATAGTAATCTTTCATGCACAAGCCCATTTGACCAAAGGTAGAGGGTAGAAAGTCACCATCCCTACCTTTACAACTTAGTCACCAATAAGACTTGAAATGGTGTACCAACTTGACAGACCAGTTGGATACTACCACCCTCAAGAGAGAAGAGGTAAGGGGAAAAAAAAGAGGAATTCTCCCCAAAGAGTCGAGCCCAAAAAAGGTGAAATCTTGGCACCCCCATAGCAAGAAGTACATGTACAAGGGCCAAAGGTACTAGGGCATCACAAGTTCAGGATGACCCATAATTGCCACTAGTTGCTACACCGAACCAAATGGAGACAGAAGTTGAGATTCAAGAGGTCTCTCCACCTCAATAGATAGAACAAGCATCCCCTTCTATGCCTAAGAAAGGAAGAAAGATCAAGACTCCTATGAAGAAAAGGAAAAGGGTGAGCTGGAGGGTAATCCCTACCCCATCAATCCCAAAACCTACTCCTAAGTAAGATGAAGAAGAGGATGATGAGGACAATGTACCTTTGAATAGAAGAACTTAGCTAGCAAGAGCCACAAAATAGGAAAGGAGAAGAAGTTCCATTGCTACACCACCACCAATCCTATAAGAACCTCTGTAAGAACCACATTAGAGGATGAAATGTGGCAATGGATTGATGAGCAAGATGTAGAGTGCACTAATGTCTTTAAGATGTCAGATTTTGATTTCTTACTCGTGGGAATCAAATTAGTTGGGGACAAGATACATAATACACCAACTAATGACCCCCAATAGGAATATTAGACCCAAATGTCACAAGATTCAGAAGGTCCTTAGATAACTCCTTCCATAGTACAGGTTACAATTGTTGTGGATAAGGGCTCTACTACTCCTCTTCCATCAGGTACCGAAGAAGAACAAATCCAAAAAGGATAAGAGGAAGAGCCACAACAAGTATCAATCGATGAAATTTATAGAGAAGGATGAATGGTTGATTATCATTAGCAAGCCTCCTAGGACACAGAGATAAGAACTGTGGGCTCTACTAAAACCAAAGCTACAGAAGGAGAGCCATCACAAAGAGAGAAAACCTCGCAGATGAGTGATAAAGGAAAAGGGATAGCTAAAATAACTCCTTCATCATCAAATGGAAGACCTTTGACAGAATGCATCCCAAGATGGTTGCAAAAAGAAATGATAAGGAGTAAGAGGCAATAATTTAATGTTGATGAAGAAGATATGATAGAGTTGATTGAGGTACTGAGGAAACCTAAGTCCCCATCAAAAGAAGCAAGAGCATTGACATTTATTAATAGTGATTAGAGCCCAAATTTATTTGCACAAGTGGCTATCCCACCTCCTAATTCAAAAATAGAAGATTTGGATCCACAAGTATATCAAATCAAAGAGGTTATTCTTGGAAAGCCTACATTGGATACAACCAAGTTGATGGTCACAATGGGGATGAGAGAGGTAGTTAGGAGTTTGGAATAGGAAGGGGCTGAATTAATAACACTTCAAAGGAAAAATGAAATCCTAAAGGGATATTTAGCCAAAGGTGTTGGTCTCTTGGATCCTGAACACCTCGAGGAGACTCTGAATGCTGCACTGGAAAGAAGAGATAGGTAGGTTGTACAGTTAGATTCATTTTTTAATGCCTATCAAAAATGATAGGAAAGTTTTGAGGAGAAGGGTATTCTCATCATCTAAAGAAATCTGAAGCTACATCATGCTGTGCAAGAAAATGTGGATAAAATGGTAGCAATTTTGAAGCAACATTTTAATATTATGGATGAGGTACATGCATGGGGAAAGGATTTACAGGTGCTATAGGTGATAAAAGGCCAAAGATATAGAATGCTCATAAATGTATATACTGTGAAGGAACTAGATTTAATTGATGTTTGGATAGAAAAGATAGCAGATATCAATAAGGTAATGGAGTCATTACATTCAGAGATTCACTGGCTTAAGGACCAAGCCCAAGAGAAAATTTTAGAACCAAAGAAACATTATAGGGATGCATGTCTCAATATTTTTGAAGATGATACATGGGAAAAATTGATACCAGTTGAGGTAGTAGTGTAGAGATTTAGGAAGATATTTCTTGAGGTTTCTAGTGATGAAGATATTCGACAGGCATTCAAAATAGAAGAAGCCTTGCTAGAATTGAATACTAAACTTGGGGATTTTTTTGAGACCCATATTGAGGTAGACAACTTTAGGTAGAAGGTCAAGGACAAGTATATTACTTTAGATTTACTAGATACAACAAAAATCACTGATATTATTGAGAAATTCAAGGGCAAGCATCCAAACATAGCTCTAGTATGAAGGGGGACAAAACCCAAAAGCCAAAATTTCATTTTTGACACTTAGTAAAATTTTGCAATTTTGGACCTTTGAGGTATGTTGGTGCACTGGTGTACTTTTTCACTACAAAGTGTTGGAAGAATTTTGAAGAAGTTAGAGGTACATAGGTGCGTTGATGCACTTCTTTTGAGATGCACTTTTCTAGAGGTGCATCAACAATTAACTGTTAGTTCCAAAATTAGAGCTTTCCATGCATCGAAAATGCATTCTGACAGCAGTCTAACTTCAATAGACTCTGAATGATAGGCTAGCTTCTATTTTTGACACTTCCAGACACATCCACTTTGATTGGATATTCTCTTCTTCTTATTTTCTCATTATTTCTTTGTTATATGACATGTAAAGGCTCATGCATCTAGTTAATGAAATAAAAATGGATGGAGTTCTACAAAGCACTAGTTAGATAGTGAGTTTGTCTATAATTAGTTTGTTTTATTAAATTAGAAGCATATTATTGGATGAAGATATCTCTCACTCTTAGCACAAATTGAGGAGATTATTTCTTATAAATATGGGATTGTAATATGTAATCAAGGCCATTGTTATTTTGCAATATTATATGCTTTTGGTGCTTGCATTTGGAGTGTAGTAATTCTTGCCTAAATTTGTCATACTTTTGTGAATGTATGTTCATGGAATTTTGATTGAGCCAAAAATTTATTGCATTATTCTTGGTTGTGCGATCTTTTAATTATGGTGTTTGCTATGGTTTTACGAATTTTGCAAACATATCTAGCTCGAGAAGAAACTACCAAATTGTGCCCGCATAACATTTTGCCTCGCATGAGCACACTTTCTATGGCCTTGTGATTTGATGAAGAGAGAAACATCATACGGTTATTAAATTTCCCATCAATGATTGCATTAGTGGAATCAAGGAAGGGTTGCTCCTACTTCTATTGGTGACCTACCAATTTCTTCGAAAGCTTAACTCACAAGCGTGTTATTTTTATAGCTTATGTCCATTAGGATTTTACTTTCATGTTATTTTCTTTAAAGTTCTTGTTATTTTCTTTACTAACCCCTTGTTAAAATAGGAATTCATTCTAGCTACATTGTTAGATTGCATTCATATAAAATAGAAAAATACAAAAACATAGTTCTTTTTGCATGTTTATTTTGAAGTAGTGAGCAGATTCTACATCTTATCCAAAGTCATTAGAACCAAAAAAGGCCTCCTCATGAAGAAAATAAGATATTTTGAACTGAGTGGATTCTAGTAGGTTGTGAGATCACCCAGAACCTTAGAGTTGATTCACAAGATTGACTTTTCAAGAGAGGAGTTTGAAGGAATTCCTGCCATTAAGCATCGTGCAAAATGACAGCTCAATAGTTAAGGGTATTTTAAGTTATGGACCATCACAAAAATTGTTCATGACAATGGTCTATAATTTTAAAAACTTAACAGAATTATTAAATAAATGTAATTGTGTTGTGTTTTAATAGCTCTACCTGTTGTCCATGCATTTGAATATAGCTATACATGCATTCTCAATTTAGAGTGGTAGAATCTTATTTTGGATGTGATGGAAAAATGACATGTACAAGAAGTTGGGAAAATGATGTCACTTTTCCAACTCTAGAACCATTTTTCACTTTAAAGGCTGGTCCTTTCTTTTAAATATTTTAGATGTTAATGGGCAATTTAGATGTTAGGGGTGTGGGTCGGGAAATGAGCTTCCACCTTCATGTGGTTGGACCTGATTAGAAGAGAATATTAAACTATTCTTGAAACCAAGTGAAGCTCAATATTAACCTATGATTGCATCATAGCTATTCAATGTTTGCTGCCAATTTTTTTATTAATACAATATGTTGTCACAATTGTGATGACTGACCATCGATCATATCATATTCATGCCACATGCCCATCCCAATTGCAAAGGAGGGCTCTGACAGCTTGTCATGGGACCCATATCATTTCTATCACACAAATATCGTAATTATGATGGTGTCATTGATAGATTTCTATTGCAATTCTTACAGTGAAAATAAATGGTTTGCCAGAAAAGTAGCCCAATTTATGATTCCTATGGCTATTGTAGTTGTGATGGTAACCCTTTCTGTCATAACTTGTTATAGAAAACGTCTGACGCTCATCTGACAGGAGCCAATTCTAATTGATGCCAGTTGGGCAATATGTTACCATCATAATTGCAATGGCCTGCTGTCACAATTCAAGCCCAAATGTAATAGTGAAAATATATAATACATCTAAAATCATTGTTCTTCACATGTCAAAGCACTAATTCTCTATATGCACCTTATGTAGATGATGCTCATTTTTCTCTAGTATATAAAGAACATCAATAGAAAAAAAAAGACTCAAAACCATAGACTAGAGTGTAGGAACCTTTCAAAGTGACATATCATCATGTTATTCCTCAAAAAATTTCTATCCTTGTCCATGTGGTGTTATAATACATTGAATCCAAGAAAGATATTTCCAAGAAATAGATAGTTATGAAGTCTAAAACTACACTACAACTACCATAATGACAACAAAGACACCAACTCATATAATAAATGGCACTAAGATGTCTTGATAAAAAATTAAAAGTAATATCTTAATCATAGAGCTTTCAAAAAATGAAAAACAATTACAAAATTATATCAAATAAGAAAACTTCCTTGCTGACTTTACTATGCACTTCCATCAAAGAAAAACATTCAATGACACCCAATCTCAATAAGTCAAACACTAGCATAGAGAGGAACACATTATTTATAACATGACAAGGGAAACATCTCCTTACACTTTACTTATACAAACCACATACAACTTTCTTACACGTGGTTTTGTAACTCTTTTGAACTAAATCTTTGCCTATCTATTACACAAAGCATCGCCCCTTCTTTGGACAATACAACAATATGCTAAACTCACTCAAACTACTATTCTCATGGCATTTGATATCACACTTTGGTACATAATTCA